>OY776288.1:6948859-9348859 GCA_963675345.1 Trididemnum clinides
TTCTGCAATAGTTTGCTTTATAGCATTTATCACATGATGAAGGTTGGCTCGATTGAATCTTGATTCACTGCAAAAGTGAGGCTAGATGCATCTCCGGTTTAAAGGAATATTTCAAAATCATTAATAGCATTTCGATTTCAAATCATTCAAAATGTTTTTTTTCGTAAATAATGCTCGCAATTGTGGTCATTATCATAAAATCTGTAATAAACTTTCGCGTTTGAATTGCAGAAATAACTTTTTGCTTTACGTTACATCACTGCCTAGAACAACTTGCGGTGGAAAGTTATCAATAGTGTGTCTGAGACTCAGTTCAAACGCCTCGTTTTCAATTAGGCCTAGGCTACTGCTAAATGTTGTTTTATGTGTTGATATTATTTGTTATGAGTATCACAACTGTTAAAGTTGCTAGTGCTGTGAATACCCTTGTGTTGATGATTGCTTTAACGCCCCTGGTTGTGTTCTTTATTTTTGCTAAGTGTGATGATATCATCAATGGCAATAAAACTGGTTGAATGATCATTAATTTTATCGTAAGTATAAGCTTATAGGCTACACTTATTTTCATTTTGTTTCCTAGTAGAAGAGTGCAATAATAAAGCTACAGAGACTTTTGGATGTTAGATTTGATTGATTTCAGATTAAAATAGGGCAGTATCAAATGAAAACATAATCAGCAAGAAAAATGGGAAGGTTTCTTGTGATGTCACACATTTGACGCCAAAAAAAGTGGCTGGCCAAAAGCTATAATTTATGCAGCAAATGTATTGGGCGGACACCAACTTTTGGGGTTATTTTGAAAACTAATGAGAACTTAATTGAAAATTAGAAAAAATTATAGCTAGTTTGCAACTCGCAAGCAAATAAATTCAATCGAAAGCGATTTGGTTAGGATTTGGCCTTTCAGTTAGCTAGTTTAAACTTAGTACTGTGTGCCAGTTTTCAAAAAACTTGGCCGAAAGAGAAGTGCCATTCAAATACCATTTGCTCCTCAGTTAAAAACAATTCTATGCCAATTAGATACTTGTAGGTATATTAGCAAAAACAACTATTACCAGATCGTTATTACCAGTACCGATATCCTAAGTTTTTAAATTACCCTTGGTTCAGCAGCCAAGGAAGTAGCCCAAAAAATTGTTTAAGGAATACTAAAGTTACAAAACTACATCTAATACATCAATATAACTGGTCTGCAAGCACTATTGACAAAAAATTTCAAAGAATTACTAATTTTATACTTCAATAACTAATCCAACATATGACCAACAGTACAGTGGTCTACCCTGTCATTTAAGCTACAATATAATTTAGGTTTACTACTTTTCAGAATGCTTATGCACCTAAACATACTGTATAAGTTGTACATTACAATTAACTTAAACTCAGCATTCCCAAACACGCTGATTAATCTAATATCAAATCCAAACAGAAGCTGGCTACAAATAAGCCTGCATATTTAGCCCATAAAATTAGCCCTACTATTAGCAATAACAAGCAAACCTTAGCACCTCTCACCTTAATTTGATTTCAGATTCATTCCTTAACATCTGTAAAACAACATATTTAACCCTCTGTCACGTTTATCCATTTGATTTGCAAAAAGCGACATCACTCCTATTCAATTTAATGTGAAAACACTGAAAGTGGTCAGCCACTTTTTACAAAAGCGCATTGTGATCACGTGCGTACAACCTTCCTATAGAACGAAGCCTATGTGCAGGAATAAAAACCGTTTGGCCAGTAAAATCTTACTTCAAAGTAACTTAATTTTGATGCTATGAAGACTGTTGTCAATTGAATATTAATTTTATTTAATTATTTACTTAATAATTCAGACTCTAAGTCCACAAAAAGAAAAAATAAAGGAACAGCAACGCAAACCCCAAAAAAACCAAAATACCTACAAGCTCAATCAGAAGGTCGATGAAGATTGTTAACGATTGAAATGATCACAAAATGTGGTTTGCATTATTAGCCTCCATCTGAGTAAAAATTTTCCCTAAGGGAAGAATTGACATTAAGATAATTAAACTACAGTGCAAAAATCAGCGCAGAGCTTCCAAAACAAGGCCTGAAATGTATAAATATTACTCTTGACCAATATATCATTAACGTGGATTTTTTTGGGTAAATTGTGCAAAATCCGATAAGTGTAGGTTAATTGTAAGCAGCAACGACGATTAATAATAGATTATTTTTTATGATACAACCTCCAAAACTGCTGCCATTGATGTTCATAATAAAAGAGCAAATCAATGCATGCTTTACGGCATTCGAACATTTATAAAAATTTAGGCAAAGCAAATTTGCAGAACAACGAACAAATTTCACTTTTTTTTGAATAGGTCATTATTATCAACGCGTAAATTGCAATCAATAATATTACCATCCAGATATATTAAAGTGATAAATCTTGTGAGGACTATATAATTCAGTTATTTAGTGTTATTTACTCTGTGGTACCTAGTGTACTAGGCCAGAATTACATTGTACTTGCAATCATTATTAATATTATTGTCTTGATGGTTACGAAGAAAAACGACTGATGTGAGCTAAAGTTTGATGTTCTGTTGGTAATGTAATTTTTAAAAAATAAATTGAAATTTTCTATCTTTTTTATGAAATTCACTATCAGAACACACAAAAGACAAAAACAATAAAGAAAACAGTAGAGCAAAATATCAAAAACACTCCAGTCATTGACTCGCACCCTCTCTTTCCACAGTTTTACTTTTTCTGCATTGCGCTAACGCGCCAGCACCATTTTTTCACAAAAAATCTTATTTGCTGCTCTTTCCAGTTTTAGGTTTTGTACCAGTAGAGGAGGTTGAGTTTTGTCGAATTTGTTTGGTGTGGTAAACAAGTTGGATGGTTACGAGCTGTTATTGTCATATAGTGTCTGCCCAACAGCGGGAAGTTGAGTTTTGTCGAATTTGTTAGGTGTGGTAGACAAATGGTATAGTTACGACCTATGATTGTTAGAACCACTACCGGTATCATTTTGCCAGAAAAAAAGGACCGCTTTTACTCTCAGTCAAATTCGCGTTAAAAATTGAGCGACAACAAATACAAGAAAAGAGCTTTCTCGTTTGCACGCACGTAACCTATTACTGAAGCTTTGCAAAAGTAGTTTTTGAAACACCGCAAGTGAAAAATTGTTATTGTATTGCAAAGTTTTATGGTGAGACCGCCACAAACCGCTCATCAGAATAACTACAAACTCGTGTGATAATGAGCAACCTTGCGAGTTTATGAAGTTATTCTGATGAGTACTTTATGGCGATCCTACTATGAAACTTTGCAATATGTTTGCAAATTCATATTGTTGTCGAATTTCTAAATTACATTGAAATCCCTTAGTGGGAAAGATGTTCAATTTGGCTTAGATTGACCACAAGTTTTTCTTAAATGGTCGCCTTTCTGTTTAGCAAAAATCAACCCCCGGCCATTATTGTGCCAGTTTGTTGTTATACTGATGAGCGGTTTATGGCGGTCCCACCATGAAACTTTGCATACGTTCGCAATTTTCACTTGCGATGTTCCAAAAACTACTTTTGGATAGTCTTAGTAATTGATTAGATGCGTGCAAACGAGAAAGCTTTTCTTCTGTTTGTTGTCGCTCAATTTTTATGGCAAATTTGTCTGAGAATAAAAGCGGATTTTTTTTCTGGCAGTATGACAGTGGTATCGTTAGATGGTGTCTGTCCAATTGCGCAATCTGTAAAACAGAATTTGCCAGTTAACCTAGGCTAGGCTGATGAAAGGTAACTTATCTGGCTAAAACTTTAAATACTGTTGTTCAAAACTGTAGCATAGGAAGTTGTTCATTAATGTAAACTGTAAAGTTTGGACACCCAGATGGCCAGTGTCACAAAACACACTCTTCAAGTTTAAGCTGTTAAAGTTAACAGAAGATATTAGCTGCTCACTTCTCAAATTGTATGGTTTCGTGCCGAGCAACAGGATTACATTTTAGGTTACCCATTAAGTTAAAACTAGATCTTGTGTTCAGGTGTTGGCTACAGCTATCCTGCTAACATAGTTGACAAATGCCCCAATAGTTTAAACTATCGTGGTAGTGATTATAGCGACAATGTTGGTTCAAAAGTCAAGATGGCTGCAATGTTCTATCTTTTTGAGATTCACTTTTTAATAACTTCTCCTGCTTGGCTGCACTGCTTGTAGTACTGTGCCAGCAGTTCCTGAGTACTAACAACTCCATAGCATGCCTTAACAAGAGGCTGCTGCCAATGTCAAATCTTAAAAAAGTCGGGTACCGGTACACTTCTACTTTCAATCGCCATAGTTTTTAGGCCCCTGCAGGAATCTTACCTGAACACCAGTGAACCTCTCATGTATTTTGTAATGAACCTCTTATGTATTTTGTAATGACTGTTCCAGAGTTGAAGTTATACTTCTAATTCTATGCTTGTCTGAAACCCTAACCCCTATTGAAAAAGTAGATGTCTTGGTCATATGATGTTTTCATGCAAATTCAAATTTCATTGAAAAAGTGTTGGTTGAAACTAGGAGAGAACCACAAGCCACATCTAAAATAAGTCATAACTTGAATAAATCATTCCTAAACTGGCAAAAGTCGTTTGAGGCCCTGTACATGCATTTGATCTCACTCTGCTTGAAGTGTCAATCTGACTACATGCTTAGCAGCTTAGTATGCACCAAATGTGATAGTACAAAGAGCTCTTGGCACTTGCACTAAAAATTGTTTTCATGAATTTAAAAAGTTATATGCAGATAGTGACTAGAGGGGAATAGTAGTCTACTGGTCTAGAAAGGCACATTAGGTATAGTACAGCCATAGTCAGAATAGTACAGAGTTAAGGTAGCCATAGAAAGGGTTAGGTTAGAGTAAGCATAGTACAGAAATTTTAGGGTCAGGGTTAGTGTTAAGGTTTGTTTGTACAGGCATAGTAAAGGTATGTTTGTTTGTACTATGCCTATTTATAACCACTGTTGACTAGACTGCTGGCACCAGCATTTTAACCCTTTAGTGCTGGTCAAGGATTCTTATTGGTGACATGTAACAGGTAATTAAAATATTGTTATGTCAGTTGTGCTTTGTAACATTACATCAGTGTCAGCACATCATCATGTTCTATGTCAAGCAAAACTATTGGAAACTTTTGATATGTAGGAGTAATCATGTGAGGAAGAATGCTAGTGAGAAGTTGAATAATAAGTGATTTAAAAAGAGTTTAAAATTTTAGTCTTGGGAGTAATTATTAGGTAGTGGCTATTTTGCCGTCGACGGCAATTTGCCCTTTGAATCTATTTTGCCGTAATCATTCACATGTGTTTATATAGCCGTATTTGCTATAATTACGCCAGTGACACTGTGGTGTAGTGGATAGTGTGCTGGTCTTGAGATACCATGGTTGCGGGTTCGAATCTCAGCTGGCAGGGCATTAAAAGAAAGGCAGTGTACACCGAAGGGGCAGGCCCGGTATGTAAATGTACGGGCAGTGTACACTGGAAGGGAGTGTACAGGGTGGGGGATAGAGACCTGGGGTGCAAAATTTTTATAATTGGTTTTTAAAATTGACCAATCAGAAACAACCAAAAGTCACATGTTTAGTACGTCATTTAGATTGACCAATCACAAATAACTCATGGCAAAAAAGTCTTTGAGGGTAAATTGCTGTGGACGGCAAAATAGCCACTGCCTAATTATTAACAGACAACAATAAAATATGGAAATTTAAAGAAAGACAGATATTCATATTGAATTATGGAATCTCTTGTGGAAATTCATATTTAGCATAAAATTGTGCAAATATGGAAATTCATTCCATAAAAGATATCACTGACTTATGAAAAAACACTTACTATAGAAAATTACAGAAATATGAAAATTAGTAAAAACTAAAAGTATAACTACCTGATTCAATAAAATTTGATGATTGGGTCAAGGCAAACTAAGTTTTTTCATAAATTCCCACATTTCTGTGATTTCCTTAATTTAATGATATTTTTCCATGCCTTCACAAAAATTTTTGTAATTTTGTAAATTTCTGCATGATAGAGTTGTCTTTGTTAACTGTGATTATTAACCACAAAAAAACGTTTTGTTACAGCAGAAAAGACTTAAGAATGTTGCTAAATGCTATAAATAGAAAATTGACCTATCAGTATCTGAAAACACTGCCATCAAGTACAACAGCTTCAGTTTTTTGCTGCCAGAGGCAGTGAAACTGGGGGCATGTGCCCATTATCTAAGGAGTATTATAATTTTCACTTTAGAAGATGTGAAGTTAAAAAATTGTTAAAACATTTGAGCCTCATCTCTGTAATGCCTTCTTAAGATGTCAACTGACTCAGTTCTCAAGCAGAAGGAAGTGTTGTGTAGTGCCCTCTTTCCAAGGACACATCAGTGTTACTCTACAACATGAGTTTCCAAGTCCATTGCACTATGCTGCTGTCTTGCATGCCATATGACGATTGTTGTTTCAAAATTTTCTGATTAGAATTTATTAATTAGAAAATTGACCAATCTGAGGAAATTGATTTAGGTTGGCATTACTATCAACTTTTAACCCTGTACCTTCTTCTTTGCCAATAAGTGCAAAATCAATTTGATACAGGTTTTTTTTTAATAAAATAGCTCCACTAATCATAAAATTGTGAATATTTAACCTCACTGCAAATCATGCCAAACAGTTAATTATTGTTATATTTTTTTGTTTGCATATTTATCCTCCACAAAAAAGCAAATTTTATCGCTATATTTTTGATGGAACATCTACTTTTGCTTGGGAGTTGCCTTTTATGAGGTGTGTGGGCCATCTGTTTTCCACATAAAGGTGGGGGCATCCCATTAAGTGCCTTGCTGAAGGACACTACCAGTAAAATTGACTTGCCAGCTTGTTCTCCACAACCTCCCTTAAATGCTGAGCGCCAAGCAGGGAAGCTGCAGATACCATTTTTTATGGTCTTTTTGTATGACTCAACAAGGGGATTGAACCTCAGGTCTATCGACTGCAAAGTGGATTCTCTAACCACTATGCCATCACATCGTAATTGTACATAAAAAATATTTACAGAGCAAATTTCCTAGTCTTTGAAGGAATGCCATTTAAAGATAATTTGCTTACTGATAAAGAATTTTGTTGAGTTTTAAGTTTGTTTGACAAGTTAACTAATTGATTGATTAAAATTTAGAGACCAGTTATACAATCTGCTCTTGTTTTCCCGAAAAATGCCTTTTAGTATCACAACCCGTAGGAAGGTAGATGCTCTATGAAATTGCATTTCATTATTAATTTTTTTACTATCACAATTATTGATAAAGTTTCAACTCTTGCTTCAGCTTGTGAGTTTTGTTTAGAGGAAGCAACCAAAAGATATTTTCTTTAGATTTTAAAATATGATTGAGAATGCAATATGCAAAACTGGTTGTCTCTGCTTACACTGACTTGTTTCAGTGAAACTAAATGATGTCAATTTAATTATTTCTTTTACAATAGCATTGTTAATCAAAATGGCCCGATACAATCATCCACTGCAATGCACACACTAGAAAACGCCAGTTTTGAAAAAACTGAAACAAACAAGCAAGTCTCAAAAAATATAAGTCAATTAGCGTCACACAAAGAAATCGAAAAAGCAATTATCTAACAGCAATTAGGCGTTTATGTACCGTAATAGCTTTTGAAAAAGGATTTTTTGCTTTAGAAGTCTGCTTCAATCTTTGCTGTCATGACAAGCAACCACCACAACATATCTGTGTGTCCTTTAGCACCTTTGTGCATGAAGCACACTGTGAAGTTAAGAATTTCATGACTGCTTTGCAAGAAATAGTTTGAGCTTGCCCTCCATCCAGGATGAAATATTGCCGAATATGCTCATTAACAAAAGTATCATTTCAATTAGCGTGGATGTCACATTTTAAATATGCCGTTTCCAAATTTTGTGGTGTTAATGGAATTTGCGCAACATTTTTGTGTCTTTTCAATTACTACCCTTTTTTACTGTTCCTAATCGCTTAAAGCAGTCGATAATTTTTTTGATTTATTTTCAACTTGATTATGCATTCTCCCTCACGTGATTGTTGCTTCCAATCAAAAGTTTTCAACGGATTTTCTTAACAGGATACGTGGTGATGCACAGGTGATGCTGACATCACGTGATGTGGGTATCTGGCATAGTAAAGCTTTTATCATGTGTTAAATGTAACCACTAAGAATCCTTAACTTGGATTTTAGAGTCAAAAGCTATAAAGTTGGTACAGGCACTTCAGACGCTGCAGATGAAATGTACAAGTCAATCTGAAGCAGCTGATTAAAAAATTTTTGCTTTGTTCTTTTTAATTGTTGCTGCTTCATTCAGGTAATAGTTCCTTAAAATCGTAATAAAAATATCTATGTTAAGCATGCTGTCACAATAATCACTAGTTCAGTATCAGGTGAGTTTAGCTCATAGCATAGTTCTAACAAGAAAATGAAAGTGCTTTTATTAGTGTTTCCTTGGTTTTTTTCATAAATATTGATGATAACCCTTGATTTTATCTTTTATTTGGTTGGTGATCTTCAAGTTCAGAAACATTTACTTTTGAGTTAAGAGATTTGGGAACCAATTTGTAACTTATTTTTTTAAAGTTTTGAGCTCTGTTGAAAACACCATACTGTGTTTTGAACAGAGCTGATGATAATCAATAAATTGTTTTCCATCCACCTGGAGAGGGATTTGTGAGTTAAATGAGACATGCTATCAGAGGGCGGCTGATGTTAGATAGTTGACAATAATTTTGTCACAGTAATTTCATTGTGCTATAATTTTATCACAAACAACGCAGGAAAATATTTTCATACTCTTGCGTACCAACTACTAAATTTCTGATCTTAATTTCGTCACAAAGCGATTTTGAAGCATGGTAATTTTCTGTTACAAGTTTTTTTTCTATCCAGCTCTGATCCCAACATTATAGCTGACGCTAACCCTAACCTTAAAGATAACGATAAGCCCTTTATTGTGGCACTGATGTCAATTGAAATTTACTCCAGCTCTTACACTGTGTAAACTTACTAATTGGGACAAAATTATTGGCAACTACTTTGGAGAGTACACAAAATTATGTAACGAAACACAGTGGAGGATAGAAAGCCTACAATCTGCATGTATTTTTATTGGTGACCTCTGACTTGAAGGTCATAGCAATGTTATTTTGCAATCTCCCATACTTTTTGTTCATCTTGTGTTCATTGAGTTTATCTGTAAAGCTTGATGATATTCGCAACATGGAAGTATTGAATAGTAAAAACCGAATAAAATATCTTTTGTACCTTAATCTTTCTATTCAAAATCTTTTGTGCTGCTTTTACTAATTGAACTGCATGCTCTGAACGAATATCAAAATCTTTTCCAAATGAAACCTTGCTTTTAACCTTGCCCAAACCCTAATTTATCTCCTAATCCTAACCAACTATAAACCTAAGCCTTTTTGGAACAAACGTTTTATGCCACTTGAGAAAAACTATGCAACGTCATCAAAAAACAATATTTGCCTAAATATTTTTTCTCTGATTTAGAAAATTTAAAGACGAAGTTGTGGCAATAGTAACCAATTTACTGGTATCGATTGTTTAAATTCAATTGAGAATCCATTCTCAGGTGCAGTGACTACAGCAGCAATTTTTCATGACTGTTGTAAAATTGTTTAAAATACAAAATCATTAGCGCTGTTTATTACAAAATATAGAATTGATGGCATCCTAATAAGATGTCATCAGTTGTATATATTGGCTTCTATTATTTATATAAAATCTTTTAGTACTTCTGATGATAGCAAGTAACAGGTCAGCCTAACATATTTGTAATGTAATAGTCTGCATTGGTTGGAACCCACTAGTAACAAACTGTTTATGTAATAGCTTTCGTTAATCTGTAAAAGTTTTATTTGCACTGTTGCTATTTGCTACACACTCTTAACTTCGGGCAATAAACACCCACGCTTGTGTGAATTCTTTTCTGAATTCTAGCTGCTGCTTACCTCTAAAGCGGTGGTTGCAATTTTGAATATTATTTAAAATGTTGCCATGTAACCGAAAAACTGATTTTTTTTCATTGCCATCTAAGAAAATACTAGCATATCATTAGATAACACCAATGTAAGCAGTAGCTGTTGCAAAGACGCTCAAAAAATGAATATTTATTAAAACACAGCTATTTCAATAAAACAAGCATCTCAAGATGTCCATCGCCGAGCCAAGATCGTTTTGGCTTCAATACGTTTTTCCCTAGTGTAACAGGCGTTTCGCTGCTGCTTTGGAAGGCATTGGCTGTGTTGTACTTCACGAACAAACTCCTTAAATATTGTATTGGAGAGCAACAATGCAATTACCTTGCTTTGAGGCTTGTGTTCGTGTTTGAGGAAGTCGTCTTACTACTTTTCTCTCCTGCTATCTTTTCAAGCTTTCTACAAAAACACTCCCCCAATAGTCTCATTGTCGGAATACTCACTCTGGTAGCTTGTGCTGAGAGCTTTGGTTTTGATCTTGCTATTGATAATATGTCCCATCTTCTGCTGCAAGTTAATGTGCACACTTGCAACATCCTCTTTCCTTACATCCAAGCAAATAGAGAGCCATGGTCTCATACAAAACAGAGATCGAAAAACCATGCTCTAACGCATGGTGAGAACTGAGAAATCGCTCAGATAAACCAATCTGGACATTCAAATCAATAATATTTTATTTTAGAAAGATGCAGACTTATCGCTAGTTGCAATTACTTTTTGAAAAAACAAGTGCGGCTTCCATTAGTATTATTGTATAAAAAAAAGTAAGGCACGCAACTGTTGCCGCCAGTTCATGACGGCAATAGCAATGCTGCAGCAAATTCTAATGCAACACTAGCAGCACTAATAGTGACCACAAGTGCCCACCGTTGGTAGTCAGTGGTCTGGCGATATCACATCTTATCTTGATTACAGCAATCCACGACATGTGTTTTATTCTTTGATTTTTAAATACTGCAGTTTCGTGTTTTTTGTTTTGCTGACTCAGTAATTTTTCAGCATAACCTTATATGTAAACTTTCTGCAGAACAAAACATTAGATATTTGGCTAGTAGTATTAACAAATTACGTAATGGCAGATGGGGATAAATTTAATGTGGACAAAATAATTGCAAGTTTACTGGAAGTAAGAGGATCAAGACCTGGAAAAAATGTTCAACTTAGTGAAAATGAATTCAGAGGTCTTTGTTTAAAGTCTAGAGAAATATTTCTAAGCCAGCCGATTCTTCTTGAGCTAGAAGCACCATTGAAAATTTGTGGTGATATTCATGGACAATATTACGATCTTTTGAGATTGTTTGAATATGGAGGCTTTCCTCCAGAGTCAAATTATCTTTTTTTGGGAGATTACGTTGACAGAGGAAAGCAGTCTCTTGAAACCATTGCTCTGTTGTTAGCCTACAAGATTAAGTATCCGGAAAACTTTTTCTTGTTGAGAGGAAACCATGAATGTGCGAGCATCAATCGTATCTATGGATTTTACGATGAATGCAAGCGACGTTATAACATCAAATTGTGGAAAACCTTCACAGATTGCTTCAATTGTCTCCCCCTAGCTGCTATCATTGATGAAAAAATATTTTGCTGTCATGGAGGACTTTCACCTGATCTACAATCAATGGAACAAATTCGGCGAATCATGCGCCCTACAGATGTTCCAGACCAAGGTCTGCTTTGTGATCTTTTGTGGTCTGATCCTGATAAGGAAGTGTTTGGATGGGGAGAGAACGATCGCGGAGTTTCCTTCACATTTGGTTCTGAAGTGGTTGCGAAATTTTTGCACAAGCATGATCTTGATTTGATATGCAGAGCTCATCAAGTTGTTGAAGACGGATACGAGTTTTTTGCGAAGCGGCAGGTTGTTACATTGTTTTCTGCTCCAAATTACTGCGGGGAGTTTGATAATGCTGGTGCCATGATGAGTGTAGATGAGACATTAATGTGTTCGTTTCAAATTCTGAAGCCTGCTGACAAGAAGAAGTTTCCGTATGGAGGGTTGAATGCTGGAAGGCCTATTACACCACCTCGTAATAGCGCCAACAAGCAAAAGCAAGGAAAGAAATAAAGATGTTAATAATGACTTATTTAATGTGTTTATTTTAAAGGAATGTAACTTACTAATGGTTATTTACCATTTGAAAGCTTTTAATGCTGCAAGGCTGTAGTGCTGATGAATACAATTTCTTGCATTTTTTTCTGGAACGTTTCTGCTTTGCAACAACTCCTTGTATGTGTTTGTAACTTAAGCAGTTTTTTGGTTAAAGTTAGAATTAATTTCTGAGGATTTATGCGTTTTTGCATAAAATTTGCTTATAATTTTTAGAACTGCTATGGCATGCTGCTATTGATATTTGATTCCGCGATCTTTACCAAAAATAATCGTTTCATTTGCACGTAAACAGATACGATCGTTTTTCTCATTTATGAGCTTATTTAAAATGTAAATTTTTATCCAAATGATTACAACTATCACTCACAGGTTATAAACATTTGTTCTATTTCTCTACAGTCTGTGTTACGCCTAACGGCAATTATCGGATCTAAACAACAACGCGACAATTACATAACTTCTGCGTGATATTTATTGTACATGCTATCGTTTGTCATCGAGAGCTCTATTTCGAAATTTAGGCTTGTATTACTTTATTGGTTTATGAATGTCGATGTATTTTCGAGCTCAAAAACAATATGAAGATGGGCATGGTACTTATGGAATCACCTATGTTAAATCTTGAAGTTGTGAGTGCCGATTGGTTCTGTGTTACTATTGTAATATTGCTTGAAACTTTAGTGTGGAGCATTAAAGTTTGGTTGTTTAGTATTGCAGGTTGAATTTCAGTTACCTTAGTTGAAAAGGCACCATGCTAAGAATTGGTCGGTAGTAGTTTTTGCATTTGGGTTGATGTCTACTCAGTTAAAACTTGTTGGAATATGCGTTAGGTTTGTTCGTATTGCCTGTGTGTAATTAGTTAGAAAATTGACTGAAACTGCACACAAATTCAACTCTAATTTGCTATTTAATACACGGAAATTAGTAGTGAAGAGAAAGTTCTTTATTTAATTACTACAGTGTAGTCGTAATCATATAGATTTCAGTAGAAGCTTGTGTGTGACATGATACTGGCTTGGGACTGTTAGTATTGTCAATTCCATAACTTGTATTATGCTGACTCATTTTTTATTCCGTGTTTATTGAATATATTTGCGCATGCTAGCGTTAATGCACTGTTTATCATATATTAGTAAATAGATAAAAATGAATTGTTCCGGAGTGTGATTTTCTATGTGAACTATTTTATTGTATATGTACTACACAAGATGAAGTGATTTTGTCTCATAGCATTGCATGGGATAAATTGTAGTTCTTAAAATCTTTAACATCACCAGTGTTTTAGTGATGGGATATACCAATCGTCGTTGCTACGTAAAGTGACAGATGCTATAACTGTTTTTATTGATTTAATGCAGTAAGAGTTGCATTTGTTAATAGCTGCGTAGCGCAATTTGATATCCTGTGTCAGCATTAGCGCGTAATTGAGTCTTTTGTTGAGTGAAAACTGATGTCGTTTGTCATCCAACTTTTGCAACATCTTGTATTGTCATGTTGAGAAATAGTTTTTGTGACTTTCGTTGATGAAATTTACACAATGCTATCATCATTGTTGATATTTTTAGATTTTTTAAATAAAGGTGATGATAATTTGGTGATGTGAAAGCATTACTCCAAACTTAACCTTTTGTATTTACTATGGGATTCATTGATTTGTCTATGCAAAAGCTTGGATATTTGAAAAATATATCATGCCATAAATTTGCGCAGAGGCATTTAAAAGTGAGTAGGCAATGCTCTACTTTGTCAGTTTTCAGATCTTTGTACATAATATAGTTTCTAATTTCATCTTGTTCTGTAGCCGTTGCAAACAACATTAGCTCATGGTGAACTAAACAATAGAATTAAGTGTCGTTTTAGCTGATTTACAAATACAGTAGACGCCGCTTAATAGGACCACTTTGGGACCAGACCATTTTGGTCATAATATCCGAATGGTCACAAAAACCGAAGCCATCATAACCGCACCTGAATCGATGCCGTAAGCCACAAGAAATCCAAACACCGTCAAATTCATCGTTTAACTGATGTAACAGTGTGACGTTGGCAGTAAAACAAAGTACAGAAGAAGCATGCGAACAGAAAATACGCATGTTCAAAAGGCGAAGTTATAAGTGCATGGCGGGAAAAATACTGTACTGTAATAAGAGAAATGGAGAAAATGTTGGTCATATTATCCGAAATGTGGTCATTGTAAATGGAGAAATTCCGGACCGTACCAAATTGGTCATAATAAGCGGCGCCTACTGTAGTTTAGGATATGCTCAATAGATTGGTGATTTGGTGATGAAATGCAAAATCTACTTTGCAGATTCATTTTCAGTTAGTTTCAAGAAGAAGTGCGACCAGCGCACAGATCGCTACCCCGAAAACAAGCACTCGTAAAATTGTTGGTTGGTGGCTGGCAGGATGCTGCGGCATGGTATGTTAAATGGATTCATGTTAAAGATACTTATATGAATTTAAAGTAATATTGCTTCTATTAAAGATACTTATCTGCTAATTCATCTTATCTTTCATTTGTCCCTTCACTTTTGGAGACCTGGTGTTTGTCCGTGCCAGCAGAGGTCCATCGGTTTTTGCAGTCTTTTTGTCATGAGTCTCTGTTTTGTTGGTCAACTCCCATCTATTCCTTTTTATGACATTCGTGATCAGTTTTATCCACTGCTTCTTCGGTCTACCAATCTTTTCGCCGTTGACTAGAATTTTTGTGGCCATGGCTGGTGCTTTGTCTTCACTATTCGTTCCGCATCTCCATATGATCGTAGTCGTTTGCTTCTGATAACTTTTTCTGATATGTTTTGTTTTCGTCAATACTCGGATATACTCGTTTTTCTGACTTTGTCCATCAGAGTTTTTTCATCAATCATTCAAAGCATTTTTTTCAATTGTAGTTATCCACTCATTATAGCTCAGTTTTCTGCTCATTAGAACATTGAACTTCCTACTTAGATTTTATATTTGTGCCTTCCATTCTTTGAGATAGCTGTCTTCCACCTAGAATACCAACGTACTTGGTTGAATTTACGAATACTCGTAGTTCATCCAGCTCTTTATTCTATTTACTATTCCATCATGCTTTTTTCCATCCATGCTCAGGACATCCCCAAGTAGCAGAAATCTTCCATAACTTCAATCATGTCGTTTTCCACGTTTACCTTTTTTTCATTCTGTTTGCAACCACTGGACAATTTGTTACATATAAAGTTATAAAGTTTTCCACTCGTTACAGGCTTCCTCAAATTTCTGTGAATACCATTTGCATGCCACTTCTTTTCTGCATGCTGAACAAGGGTCAACTTTTGATGCAGATATTGTTCTTTCCTCAGTATGAAAAGCCTTCGGTTTGCATTTGTTTATCTTAAAGCCTTTGTCACCTCACATTTAAATTATGCTGCCTTTCTGCGTAGCAGGTTGCACCAAACAATATATTTTCTGAAAAGGTCATCAAACAGAATAGGCAACTTGAAAACTCCAAAGTAGTTCTTTGTCATTTAACTCATAGTTAGTGCCACTGATGCTGCCTTGCAAGTCGGGAGAATACAGTTGCAATGAAACGAATGTACAGTGGTTACTGCTAGAGTAGAAGGGGTTAAAGAAATAGTATTTATGCTTTCAAACAACTATTCTTCTTGCATTCTATAAAATGAGTAAGTTTTCATCTGAAATGTCAAAAACTAATTCTTGTATAAACTGAAAAAAACAGCTTTCTTATAACAAAAAAAGTATTTTCCTTTGATTCGATTCTAACATGTTTTATTTTTTCTGTTACATTCCAGACTGTTGGTGCTGTTGTGATAGGAGGGGTGACTCGGCTTACTGAGTCAGGATTATCGATGGTTGATTGGCATTTAATCAAAGGTATGAGGCCTCCAAGAACTAATGAAGAATGGATAAAAGAATTTGAAAAATATCAGCAGTATCCTGAATTTAAAATGTATGATACAGTGATTTATGGTTACTGTAGCACAGGGGTGGCCAACCCATGGTTCGCGAGTCGCATGCGGCTCTTTGGATCGTGGATTGCAGCTTTTTTGTCTTAACTCAGTGTTTAGTGATTGAGAGCGGTGTTGTGTAAAGTGACGAGGAGCATGTTAAGTTCCTAGGCTGGGGAAGTTCACACAAGGTTAATACTGTCTTAGAAATTGATCTCCAAAAAGAATTTGGTCATTCCTCTACCTTTAGGTTAAAAATACAGCATTTGCAGGGTTATGGAGACTAATCTCCAAAAAAATGAAAAAAGGTCAGCACCCTCTGGTTGCACGAAAAGTTCAGAGTAAAAGCCTTATTGCAGCTCTTTCAGTGGTCTCTATCGATTTTGGCTCTTCGTACAGCACCGGTTGGCCACCCCTGCTGTAGCACATTAGTAGTTTGGTTAGGCTGTTCAAAACCTACCACCACCAGCAAACTTGAAGGGTTTTTTGCATTGTGTTAACTTTCAACTATGTTTTCTGTACTTCAGTACGACTAATTCTATTGGATTCAGTCGTTCTCGTCAGTTATCACAGGTTACGATATTTAAGTTCATCCAGGATAAGAGGTTACTATTGGCTAAGAGTTTAAAGCAGCTGGTCTACTTTTACGTGTGGTTCGAAGTGGTCTGCCACTTTTGTCAAACGTAATGATCATGTTGGTTCGACTAGGTTTGGGTTGTGGGTGATATTTTTTTGCTTTACTTTATCTTTACCGTATTTCATCGCCACCCAGTATTTGCATCTCAGCATTTTTTTTAGATTAAATCACGACATGACATTAAGAGAATTCAAATTTATATGGCATATGGAATATGGTCATCGAATGTGGGGTCGAATGATAGGTGTTGCTTATTTTCTTCCTCTTGCATTTTTCTGGAAGAAAGGATGGCTAGATAGATCGTTGAAAATTAGATGTAGCGCATTTGGCTCATTGTTGGTTTTTCAAGTAAGTAGGTCTACTGAAAGTTTTAATTTTAACCTTATGTAAGTGTAAATTTTATCTCGTCGTGATAAATTTAAAATCGAAGCAATCGTATCAGGAAAACCTTGAATCAATGCTGCTTGTATTTTTCTGAGCTTTAGTGTCCACATTACGCTTATTGCTGAACGTCATGCAGGAAATATATGAGCACCATTTTTGAAGTCTTTGCTATGGCTCAGCAAAGGAATTGATTCAGGTCTACAGAATACAACGAACGTATACGTTTTGGTCGTTACACCGTTTGCTGGTACATATGTATGTACTGTACCAGCTAATCGTCTACGTTTGAGGTAGATCTTTTTTTGTCTCATGCTCTGTTAGTGTTTAAATGGGCCATCTCGACGACTAGACCTTTGACCCCACCACCTGTCTACCACATACGACTGTCAAGTGACTTATCCAAGGATACTACTATCAAACCACCGACTTTTTCTTTACATGTACCCTTTTTTGCTGAACGGCAACTAGGGAAACTGTGAATACCGTTTTCAAAGTCTTCAGTATAGCTCAGCTAAAGAGTTGAAGTAAGACCTCTTGCTAAGCATACGCCACTGGCTAATTATGCTTTGTTCCAAATATTATTCGCCTTAGCAATCTTAATTGACATCAAGAAAATTAAATGTCAACATATTTGCAATTGCATGCTTATACAGTTGCTGAGCAGCGAGATATGTCTGCAGTATTTAATCGGTACCAAATTAAGTGCAGCATGCGTTTGAATTATTTATGTTGTTCTGACCAGAAAGCAATTATTTAATTGCATTCTGGTTTAAAGTGCTACTTCTTTTGTTGCGTAGAATCTTTTAATCCCAAGCGGTAAATATCAACTGCGGATAATCACATATAGCGAGCGATTAATTGCACGAAAATTTATGCGATTTGATTACGCATAACCGGTTTTGTGTACGCAATAACTGTGTTTGCGTCTTGGGATATAGTATGTCATGAATCGTCGAAGTTTTCGACAGGCACTTTGCTCAATCTCGAAAATCTGTTTAACGTCATCAGAATTTGTCAGCAAAGGAGTGTTTTATGGACTCAATTGAGCAAAGTGCAGTGAAACGGTAGCTGAAGACTACCTCGATAATGCAATGTTTTCTATTTTTCGATGGCTTCAACGAAGTCCAATGTTTCTCTATCTATAAAAACGCATTTGTGTTTTGATTTAACACCCCGCTAACTTGACCGTTTGACCAAGATCCCAAGATTCATTGAGGATCACCTGTAGTTAGTGGTAGACATACTGTCAAAGTCTTGATACAACGCGTTCCCCACGTGTAATGTTGCTTATTGAGAGAAAAGTGACATTCAACAAAGTGCTTGTTTAACAGGTGTATGATACCATATACGTTACCAAATAGTGCTCCACTTGTTAGCTCGTACATAATGACTTTACAGTTCAAGCACTGAAGTTTTGATATAGCACTACCGGCCTTTAATTTTTTTTTAGTACGCTTACACACTGTACAGCGCTTTAATGTTGTAAGCATCATTACTTGAAGTAAATTTAGTCACAATATGATATTGTTACTTAAACTATCTTTCAAAATTGCTTAATTAGCACTTATAAGATTTGGAAACTTTTCGTCTCTCCTTGGTTGGCTCTGGCATGCTAATTAAAGGTTGTGTTTGGCTAAAGCAGCTCGCTCATGGCGCAAAGCAACTTTCAAATTAAGCGAAGCTAAGTGACAACAAATTGTTGGCTTGTTACATTAGTTGAGTATGAAGTCAGTTATATCGATTTTCGGAGATCTCTACACAAGTGAAACGAATAGCGATTCCGCTGTAACTGTCAATGAACTTAGAACTCTAGAGCGGCGCGGCCTTAAACTTTTTTTTACAAAATCACCCTTTTTTCCAAGTTCTGGGTCAAAATTACCTTACCCCTATGAAATTATGATTATTTTTGTACACAATTCTTGTCTTTTTTGATATACAATTCCATTTGAAATTATCACAAAACAAAACGAACAATTAGAAGAAAACAGAATTTATTCAAATTGCAGCATGTTCGAGCCAATACCATCTTTGTGCCAAGTGTTTTTTGCATGACTAGTAAAAGCTGGTTGCAAGTTGTCAACTGTAGTCGTATTGCGTTTCCCCCTGTGTTGTTCATATCAAAACGATTGCGATACTTATTACGCATGTTCGGTACTTCATACTATGTTCGACACTATGTACCTCTGGGAAAGCCAATAATGATAATTTCGCTTTTAGCTCTTGTAGCCCAAAAGTAACCTCCAATGCGCAAGGAACAGTTGTACATAAACTTTCCTACCGCAAAGCAAATGCATACGCCTTTGCATTCGAGTATAATTTCAAATCGTGTTCCAATTTTCGAATAATTTCATATCCGTAAAACTTGCGCTCAAGCATTGGCTAGTTGCTGCAATTGTCAACTGATAGAAAGCATTATGACGTCACAGCAGTTTAATTGTTGCTCAAGCAATTGTTGTATTGTCCATAAAGAAATGAGCTTGTTGTGTAGAAAAGACTAAACTAGCAATATAAAAACCGCAAATAGGTTCAAACGTCCCTATGATAGAAAAAACTGATGCTATTTTTGAAATTAGCGACCAAAAATGCATGAAAATAAGTCAAAATATTCAAGAAACAAATTTGTTATTATGCAGCGTTTTAGTCGTACAGTTTGTTGAATCAATCAGCATCTGCGGTTAACGCAATATAGATGCATCACTCATCAATTTTGAAATCGATTGTGAACAATCAGTGATTCTTAAATGGCCCCATTGATTGGCAAAATCGGTCCATTGGGAACGATATCACCACTGTTGAAGAACATGGCTATAGAGCAAAGCTATGGACGGAACCAGTCAGCAATATGTTCTCACACTTTATTAAAACTAATCGATTTTGCTGTTTAATTAGGCATCATCAATGTTTTTATTCAAATAAAACGCAGGGGTGCATAAATTGCAGTCTGTGCTAGAAGTTGTGCAGTCCGCGACTAGTCGCAGGACAATCGTGTGCAGCAAAATTCGAGTTCAAAACGTTGATCTTACCTTTTTAAATATGGTAACCCTAACTTAGGGCAGTTGAACCCCCCAAAAATAGCTCTCTTGCGGCCCTTTGAGATTTTACATTGGTGAAATGTGGTTCGCCCCGTAGAATCTTTGGGCACCTTTGCTTCAAAATTTTAAGTTCGGTAACAGATTAAACAGAATTAGATACCGAACCACGTAACATTGCAATTTTGTCATTTAATCTGACACACTTTAACAAAGTAGTTTACCTTATGTCATAACTTGTTTGCCTAGCTTTTATAGCTGATAGTCTGATGAAGTTGTTAATTATTGAGTATTCTTTTATTTGACTAATAAGTCGTCTGCAACCCTATTCAAGTTTGTGTTTTTGATCTTTTTTCCGTGGTTAAAAATTTATTGTGTATGTGATGCCGCGTCATACAGCAATTACATGAACTTGTAGGACCAAGCGTGAGCTTACTGAAAAATTAGCAAATGATGTGCTATCATCTCTCCGTCGCAAACTTGGCCTGTCCAGGATGGTCGTAGTAATGTGCACCCATCCCATCTCTCTTCTCCGCTTTATGCCATCTCTACCTTCCGTACAAACCACCCTGACTCATTTCTCTCTGTCATTTTATGAGCGACCCCTTTGTCTTCCAACCTTTGCGATCTCGGGCATGGCTTGACATGAGTAAAATCTAAAGTGTCCTGGTTGAATTACAGAGTCTTTGCGTCCATTCAACCGCTCATGCTTTCGCCTACTTACCCCAGGAGGCTTTCTCTGCTTGCCCTCTCACTCCTCCTTGGAACCAGCCTTTCTTTAGCTTTTAGCTCACTATTTCTACTCCGTGCTCTCGCTCTGATCCTCCTTTCTCGCTTTCCCACTTTGACTCCCTCCCTCCCGATCTTGCGATTTGAACGAATTGCTCTCTTTTCCATTTGGCAAAGGAGGCTTTGGTGTCCTCGCCGAGTGCTTGCTTTGTGGCGCTGAGACCTCCCTTTTCTATTCAGCTGGTCCTGTGTGTTCAAGCTTTTCTGCTGAAGTCTGCACCATTCTGCAAGGTCTTCGCTGGTCCCGGCAGCACCAACAAGACTGCCACTTTTCTTGTTTTCTCCTCTCAGATTTTTGCTCCATCCTTGCTACGCTTTCCCCTTTGTCTTTCCTTCTATCTCACACTCTGGCATATCTGGCAAGAGCTATCCTGCTATCAGGCTATGCTCTTTCTTCTTAACTTTTTTAATCCACACCTTTTCTGGAACTAAAAGTGCACTGTCTGATTAAACATTTTCCACTCACTGGTTTTCTCAGTATTTACTGAAGAACTTGTGCTTCCTCTTCACGTTCATTGTGTCCTCTCTTGTCATTACGGCAACGGACACAGCCTGTTGTTAAACTGTTATTTCTATAGAATTGACAGAATTGAGAGTCCTACGTACTCCGCCTGTGTTCATCGAACCCAGGACACTTTTCATCTCATTCTGAACTACTGTTCTGCTACGGACTCTTTGCACCGCTCGTTTTTGATGACTCCTTTTCTCTACGATTTCTGATCCAGGCCTTGGTGAGCTACCAGATACCTGAGGCTCCATGGTCTTCCGCCATGCTCCCACCCTCGAAAGGGGTCGGGTAACAGTAACCTAGCTTTTTTTTCAATTCCGCTTTACACTGATATACAGAAAATGTGGCTTGGTGTCATTATTTCCTGCAACCGCGAAGCGATGAGTTTCTACACGAGCCAGCGCTGCAGTGCGTTTGAAAAATGCTTGTAACCAAGCGTTTGCCTTGGGTAGAAAAGCAATCTTCTAACAGCAGTGGCAACTATGAAGCAGATCTGAACATTTTTATGCTTTCCCGTTAACGTTTCACTGCGGTTGGAGAATGAAGAAACAAAACTCGATTTCTACCTCACGTTGGGATGTTTTTTCAGGGTTTGCTTGGCTGGTACATGGTGAAAAGTGGATTGGATCACGGCAAGTTCAAAAATACTGGAGACGTTCCAAGAGTTAGTCAGTACAGGTGAGTGGGTAGCAAATCGTTATTACCACATTTATCATTTTATCTCAGTCACAATATAACTTTTACAGTTAAGTCTGGTGTACACTAAGGATAACTTTTACACCGACGGTAAGCCTGGCCTCACTGTAGACCAGGCCTTATGCATAAAATAATTTGTATTCAGATCAGTGTCAGAGTTACCAATACTGCTGGTAATGTACAAAATTGTCTTTCTCTAAGGCACAGCAGCACAATCATGTTTTGTGTTATTTCTTGCCGTTTAGAAAAAGCCCAAGTAGCAAGTTGTGATGGCGTTGTTTACAAGAAAATTAATGATGTCGTGTACGCTTAAATGTAGATGTACTATAATATTTCACTGCTTGCCATACCCACTCACAGTTTATTCATTAGCTTATGAACCGTACGTGCACTAACGTCGAATCGGAAACATAATCATGAAGTAATTACCTGATGTGGTTAAATGTAATAAGCAACCTACATTTGTTTTTGATTAGCGTTCTTAATTGACTTTAAATAAATGCTTGATCAGCAATAGTTAACTATAGGTTGACCTCAAAATTAGTTGGTTAGACCTCAATAGTTAGCTGGTTGACCTCTAAAGTATTTTCTCTGTGACATCAGTTAATGTTGTTACGTAATAACCTTAAAACGACAAACTGTAGCTGCGAGCTGGTATTAGTAAAGGATTACGTCATTTTTTGTGGCTAAGCTTTTTCCTCGCTCTATGACGTGTGCTCACGTCACTGTTGCACGTTGCACGCAGGTTGGCTGGACATCTTGGTTCAGCTTTTCTTCTCTACACTGGCATGCTGTGGTCGGCACTTACTATTTTGCTGCCACAAATAGCAATTCCACAATCATCGACGCTCAGAAAACTAAGAATGCTTTCACACAGCACGAAAGGAACGGTTTTTCTCACAGCTTTATCAGGTCAGAATGTAACTGTACAAACTTTTTACACAACAATATTCTGGGAAACCTGTACCATTATTCTGTGCAATGTGCACAACAAGTTATGTTCTCTTGTTGTTGCTATGACGCCAACGGTGATTACCTACTCAGGCCATTGCACTCTTTTTGATCATGACTGCGTAAATTCACTTTCATATTTCACCCTTCTCGTTTCCTATTGTTGATCGCCAAACATGAGATCTGTGAATGTTATTTTTAAAGTCTTTGGAATGACTCGACTTGAATTAAATCCAGGTCTACCGACTGTGAAGTGTACGCTCTAACCACTCCACCACTGCGGTGGTCACAACTTGTATAACCGTTGTTCGAGTTATCGATGCTGTTTGCATGATGATAAACTGCAACCTAGCAGAGGAAATTGTTGCAAAATGTTTTCCCGATAACAAGGCTGAAGCCATCATGGATTTTAAAAGTAGTAATTTATTAATTGTAATCAGCTGCTTATAAAGTCAATCTACGGGCAGGTAACCTGATAATTGGTAACCTGTATCTATGATGCTAGAAGTAGGATAATGGTTATTGCGCTGTGAGGTTGTCGGCACATTATGTTGTAATTAAATACTTCTGTTATATTCCATCTTTAAACGAAACAGACCGTCTCGGTACTCAAATCTTAGTCTCTTTGTAATGTTTCTGGTTTGCTAAATGTTAGTATGCTATTGTGGTTTGTTGCATATTGTCTATGACAGAAGCCATTGTTTGTACTATACTACTGCTTGTTAAAAACCAACGTATTTTCTTCGTTGCGTCATAGTCTTCGTCGTACGTGGTTATGTAAAGAATGGTGAAGCAGATTATTAATCGTTGTTTATAATTGCGATCGACCTGTAGCGCAAGAGGAAGATTGATTAGTTTTCCTATGTTCATAAGTTTAATTTTACGTTCTTTTTCTTGTTTTGCAAGAATTAGACTTGTTGGTTCAGTGTGTGTCTGTCGCTGTTCACTTGCCTTTGCACTTGGACTATTTGCTGAAGCACGTTGCTGTTTAAATTCCTATGCACTTCTTCACGAATACCAGAAATCTTTTAATGCAGTTTTAAACTGTGGGCTTTTGTTCCTAAGTTGGAATTGTTATTACCACGAAACAACGACGTGGCGGTTGCTGTGTTTTTAATCTTCACTTTAAAGTAAAATGATACAACAAGCACTTTTAAAGTTTTAAAATGCTACACATTGCACATTACCTGCATGGGTACTGCTGCAGCGTGTATTGCAGAGATAACGAGCTCCAGGAATGCTTGCCGTGCCAATTAAAATTTCGACGTCACAGCTTTGTGTGACACGTTTGTTATTTCTAGAAAGCTTTTACACGGCGGGCATTGATCCTTATCACATTGCGCTCATCAATACAACGACAGCTACGTGTTGATAGTCTCGAAATAGAACAATGTCATAAATGTGCATGCTTACTCTTACGGCTGCAGAGCTCTCTATAGTACTGAAAATTACATAACAGGTCAATTTAGAAAGGGAAATGACGAAATGTATTTTAACCTTTTTAGCAGGATTACCACTGTACTCAAAGGCTGGTTCCGTAGACTACAAAGAAAGTTTTTGTCTGACGTGTATAAGGTAGGGTGAGTGTAGCTATGATCGAAAGTTGGTTTGGGAAAGGTGATTTGGGCGAAATAAAAAAACATAAAAAGTAGTTGCCAGATGGCGAGGGAGAGAGGTATATATTTTTTAGAATTCGATTGTGTTTTTGTAAACGCAAGTGGCAGGATTCACTTCATCTTCGCAATTCCATAAACAGCATTGTGCCGCTTCTCTCTCTTGATGCCAGGCTTCTATGATCTAGTCTTCTTTATCTGTTCTTCCATCAGCCTTCTCGATGACGTCTTCAGTCGTTCTCGTCTTTCAAATATTATTTGATAACGGGCTAATTTTAATACTACTGTATTACACATGTTGAGGGAACTCCTCCCCTTCACACCATAATAACATATTAACTGTGAGCCTTGAATTCCATGTGTTTGTTGCTTTTAATCAAATGAAGAGTACGAAGGTTTGAATTTTGCACAAAGTCAAGTTTGGCGGATGCTGTCTTGCAGTAGTAATGCATTTGCTGGTCTTTATCGAGACCAACAGCATTATTCATGGTAGATCTTGTTCTGCATGTGTCTTATCTCCTTTATTTCTTTCAGGCGCTTTTGTGGCAGGTTTGGATGCAGGCTTGACTTACAATACCTATCCAAAAATGGCTGGTCGATGGATTCCTTCTGATGTAATGTCGTTTTCGCCGAAGTGGAAAAACTTTTTCGAAAACCCAACAACCGTGCAATTCGATCATAGATTACTGGTTAGTTAGCTTCTATGATTGAAGTTAACTATAATGTCTTTTATTCGGTTACTGGAAAATATTTGCCTCTAGCCATACTAAAGACCGACCGATTTCCGAGAAAGCTGCATGTTCCGTCGCTTTGCCCTCGTTCGACTGTTATCGCTCAGCTTCGGTACGAACTGAAGCTTTTGAGTTATTACAGCCTACCACAGTTTTGAAACTTTTTCAATTTAAAACCCATAATTGTTATTGTCATTGCGCGGCAAAAGCCAAATTTGTCTTGGTGAGGCTCACAAAAGGCTCTAAAACAACCAACAAGTTTTACTTTTTAACAATGAGACCAGTGTCTAGAAAAAGCTGGAAGAAGTGGTGAGCTTCCCTGTAGCTTCTCTATAGCGCCGGCATTGATGACTGTAGCTTTTACATGGTTAAAACAAAGCTTTCAGTAATTCAAATCTTGTGTTTACGATGATGAATTTGGTCGTGGGCCAAATTCTTAAATGTTGATAAAAGTATTCATTTTTTTGACCTTTGGCTGCGGCCAAATGTCAAAACGAATATTCGGCAGAACTATAGTTTAGACCTACTTCGGAATTGCCAGTACTGTCTACGTAGTGCGTTTGTGCAACAAGCTGTAACAATTGCGGTAAAATGTTTGTCTCAAGTACACTAAACGCTGAAACCATTTGTGCCAGAGTGGCGTATTGCTTTGTCGAGCATTGTTTTCATGGCAATCACTTTCATTTTGAACAAAATACAGTTTATTTACCATGATGTCATGCAGGGCCACACGTCACTTGCATTGGTTTGTACAACTTGGTGGTATGCCAGGAAGACCCCAGGAATTCACGGAAGAGCCTTACTGGCTTCTAACTGTATGTTGCTGATGGGAATGCTACAGGTAATGTTAATCGCATGTGATGATTATCACAGAGTAGGTGGACGCTTAACCTTCTCTGCTCATCTGGCATGGTTTTGCACTCACAGCAGTGGTATGCGACCTTTTGCACATGCCGGCCAGATTCACCCACTTTTACTCGAACGGATAAGACTGCGGGAAAGAGTGCAAAAATCAAAAAGTCTTTTCAAGATAAGAACCTTGTTTCATTATAGTTCAGCCACAATAGTGCGGGGTTTTTACGCTGAAGGCCTATTTTTGGGGTAGATCAATTTTAATGCGTGAGCCAAAAGTCTTATTGTGCCGCAGGCAGAAGGTTGAACATCCCTGACTTACAGCAAGTAATGCTGCTCAGAATATGCTCGATTCGAGAAGGAGCTCTTATTCGATTGGAGTTCTGGTCTGAGTACTGGTGTCTTCCTCTCAATCCTTGCAAACGTGAGGTCTCTTTTTTTTCAGTGGATCCTCACCAAGCTAACCTCCAGCCCAACCTCCTCTTATTCAACTCCCGTCTCCGTTTTAATCCCACTCCAACTTTTCCTTGGGATCATTTTTCACCGCACTCTTTCCTTTTCTAAGCATGTATCTTCGCTGAAGGCCAAGTTCTTCCCTCGTTTCAAGGCCATACCCTGTCTCTCTGCTTCCTCATGGGGCCCCTTAAAGAGTTCCTTTTTCTTCTGTATAGAGCTTTTCTTCGGCACCTGCTCGCATATGCTTTACCCGGATGGTTTCCTTTCTTAAGCGTTACCAATATCACCAAATTGGAACGCTTCCACCGAGTGGCTAGTCGCGCCATCGCCGGCTGGCTCTCGTCCTCCCCTATCCCACATCGCTCTGAGGTGTTTCTGCCTTCCCTGCGAGTCACTCTGACTCATTTCGCTCTGTCATCTTATGAGCGGGCTCTTCGTCTCCCAACCTCCTTTCTCATTTCAGGTCTGGCCAGACTTGGAGTGAAACCAACACTCTGCAGATCCTCCTGGAGAGTTTTTGCGTCCACTCACCCGCTGAAGTTTCTTTCTATTTCTCCTAGGGAGGCTCTTCTTGCTTGCCCTCCCTCAACTCCTTGGAACGTGCCTTCCTTCACTGTGGAGTCCACCCCCTCTTATCCCTTCTCTCTTGCCAAGGTGCGGCTCTCGCTCACCTTACGATCTGGTGCTTTGGACTGACGTCTCTGTTCCTTTTCCCTTTGGCAAAAAAGGTTGTGGCGTACTTGCCTACTGCTCTCTGTGTGGCACTGAAGCCACTCTTTCCTTTTCAGCAGGCCCAGTATGTTCAAGTTTTTCCGCTGAAGCCTGTGCCATTCTGCAAGGTGTTTACTGGTCTCGGCAGCACCAACAAGTCTGCCACTTCTCTTCTCCTATCTGACTTTCGCTCTGTCCTCGCCACCATGTTCTCTCCTCCATCTTTCTTTTTATTTCAGTCTCTCTGGCAGATCTGGCAGGAATCGTCTTCTCTCTTCTGTTCTATTGGGCTACAATAGGTCCCCGCACTCGTTTCTCCCGGGGAACGACGTGACTAATGAGCTGGCCAAACGGGAAGCGCTACTCGTGTTCTCTGCAATCCCTTGTAGTCTCTCTCTTATCTCTTATATTTACTCTTCTCTTTTTTCGGACTGGTGGCGTACTGTCTCATGTAAATTTTTCTACACACAGGCTCCCTCGATTTCCACCGAGAAACTTGTGCTCCTTCGTCACGCTCGCTGTGTACTCTCTCGTCTTCACTGCAACGGACACAGCTTACTGTTATCTCTTATCTAGGATTAGCAGAATCGAGAATCCTTCCTGCAGCGCCTGCGGACACCTCTCATCTCATTCTGCACTCTCCACCTATGGACTCACTCTTTACCGACTCTCTGTCTCTGTACGACCTCTGGTCCAGGCTCTGGGGAGTTACTCGGCTTCTGGGGCTCCATGGTCTTTCGCCATGCGTGCTTGTCTATGAAGGGGTCGGGTAGTAACAACAAATCATCTCTCAGCTTGCTAAACCTCTTCGCCCAACAAAACTTTAACAGCAATAATGTCTCGCTGTAATTAGGCGCTCGACAATCTATTGCAAGGTCGTGAGTTCACAACTAGTATGGGTCTAGTGCTGCTAGTATCCTTGCAGGCACTACACTAGCAGTTTGCTGCGTGGCTTGGGGCTTGTGATAAAATAAGGTGTGACGGTAAGAACTGACAACACTGAACACCGGTGGTTCCTGCATGTAAGCTGGCCGCCGTCAGAGCTGGAATTGGCAGCGTAATGTCTTTCCTTCACCCCTAAAGTATGCTAAGTTTGTCAAAAAGTGAGCTCGATCGACATTTAGACAACTTTTGTTTCTTTTGGAGGTAAACGCCAATTAGAAACTTGAGGGTGGTGACGGTATATATAAACATTTCAAAATTACTTTTTTTAGAGAGTTATCCACCTTTAAATAAATATTTACTGGTTGTCAACCTGCGTGTAACTGTTTCGGCTTTTCTGTGATCAAAAGAATAATATGCGGAACTAACTAAATATATTTAGGTCGTGCTCGGAATCACCACCCTTTTAACGTACGTCCCCACACCTACTGCAGCTATGCATCAATCCGGTTCATTGACATTACTCTCATTTGCCTTGTGGCTCTCACACGAGTTGCGAAGACTTCCAAAATAATTTGATCTGTATTGCTGTCGTGCACCTGTTGTGAACAAACAATCGTGTTGTTTTTGCTTTTTATATTTTTTATGCGTTTTTTAAATTATAAGTTGCAAATGTTTCCACAGCCTGTCGCAAGTAACTGTGACCTTATGAGGGGTGGTTCGTTTCCAGCGATCTTATTTTAGTCGGTAACATTGTAGTAGTTCGTCTCCAACAAGGGTCGTGATCCACTTTTGGTAGGTGGCATTTTACATTGGCAGTTGCTAAAATTTCCTGGCGGTACTTCGGTATCATCAGTAGCCCTAGAGGCCCATATGAGGTGATTCGTTACAAACGGTAAGCTTGCGTTCTTGCCGTTTGTAATCTTTCTTGCAGCCAAACTGCTAATTAATCTCGGTAAAATCGGCAAATTTGTGACCATTTTGTCTCAAATCTGTATTCCTTTTTCAGTCCCTGCTGTGCAGTGGACGAAATAGGTACATGGGAGAGACGCAAAAATGAAGCGTCTTCACAAGTGTGGCAAAATGCTTTGTATATGAAAGATGGGTGGAGTTGATGGAAAGAATGGTGGAATCACAAAAGAAGTAGAGTTGAGAGTTTGTAGTATCTGGAGAACAGCGGTTGACTGCCAGTGATGGAAATGAGGCAACAGCTGCATGGGTTTGATTAGTCTGGGAGGAGCGTTAGATTTTAAGGTGGCTGGAGGAGTAGACGAAGACGACCAAAGATAACTTGGAGAAACCAAGTAAAAGAGATTAGAAAAATTCGATTAATAAAGAATGACGCTGTTTTTGCTCGAAGTGCTCCCGCGTATCTTGTTCGCACTCTATGAGCTACTTTTTGGTTAACGATTAGTACAAAAAATGCTAGACTAGAGGATACATACCAATGAGTCAAGACGATGACAGAATTGACTTTAATCTAACAATTACGTTGAATTAAATCAAACCTGGGCATTGGTTATCAAACTAGGGATTACACAAACCAAATGTTTGATTACTTGTGAGCTACCTTCCAAAGTTTCCAAAAACATCTACATATTTACAAAGGCTAAAGCAACAGCACAACCCATTAGCTCCCGTTATACCTTAAAACTTCCAATTCTTTCCGAAGCTACAGTTTATCCACGAAACTTTTATTCATACTAATCACATTTTTCTCCCCAAAACACCCATTTTTGGCAACGTTTCAAGGACCTTAAAAAGGGCTCAGCTGGACGATTTACCCATATAGAAAGCGTTATTTTTCCTACCCTTCAGAAATCCACAATGCACAACGCTGTCGAATTTACGAGTCCAGTCTTCTGTCTATGATTATTGTAGTTGCGTTGACCTACGCCAACTCCCTTTGCTTGTAATGGAAATGTAGCCTACTGGTAGCTCCGAACAAAATTTCTGTGTAAGCGCGCGACAGCAAAGATTTTCCGGAGACTAAATATGCGTACCCTGAGCACCCAATTGACGCTCTTATCGGTATTGGTGTCTAATTTCTACAAATTATAGAAACAATGTACTCTTCCCGAATTTTTCTTTAAATATTTTGGAGAGTTCTCTTTAAAACAATTTTTTTAACCTTCCAACGAATTAAAATCGCGTCTAAGACCATGAAAATATGGGTTAGGCGCTCTTGCAAGCGCAGTTTTGCATAGTATCTATAGAGGGTATGAAAAACGGGATATTGGTTTCGAAATTCATTGCACTTTTGCATTTCTCGTTTCCCGGTTTTACCAACAAAATTTCCGCTATCTCCAGGATGGTAATTAGTCATCGGACACATAACCAGTGATGGGATTTAAAATTTTAAGAACAGGTTTTCTTTTGTATCAAACTCACTAACAACAGGTTCCCTCGTTTTAGAAAGCCCATTTGCTGCGGTCGTCTAAGGTCTATAACAAAAAACAAGAACGGGTTTGCACGAACCCCTGAATCCCATCACTGCACATAACCATTAATCACCTAATACAAAAATTATTGCTCAAAATTTTACTTTAGCCTTCACGTTGATAAGACCAAAATCCTTTACAGAACATTCCAGCAAACTCGGTTGAAGCAGAAGCTTTTTCTGCTGCGGCTTGTATGCCATTAAAAATCGTTTGCGATTAAACTTCAAAAACGGTGTTTTCGAAAAGCGATAAATCTGTCCATGCTCCGAGTTTTCTTCGCAGTTATAATAATAAAAGTGAACAAATCAAGCTTTAGTGGATTTCAGCGTACCGTAATAAATTTTAGGTGTTTTGCTTCTTTTGTGTCATGAATAAAATCATCGCTTTTTTCCAGATTGCGTTTTTTACTGTTTTCTGCTTTTTATAAACAACCTTAAAATCAAAAACCCTCATCCAGCGGCAGGCGCGACAAGAGGGGGGTCCAACCGGTGCACTGCACCGGGGCCCGTGAGAGTCGAGGGGGCCCGAGAATCATAATGAATGTCAAGGTTCACAATTGATTTCCGAAATAATATAGGCTATACATAGGCCTAGGCTACATTTTTTTATTTCAGCTCGGGATTTCAAAGAGATTTTTACACGTTGCGTTTCATTACCATCTCGTATCGTGTCGTTTTTCCTACGCTTGAACTTGCTGAATCAAAGTGCTGTGATTGATTCTTTTACGCCTGACTGATTTTCGTTGAATGTGGTTTATTACGCAAATACGTCATAATTACTCTTGCTGTCATTACAAAGTCGATTCTTCAGTAAAGCAATAGCGTGTGGATTTTTATAGAATAGCGGTTGGAGACGTTTTTTATCATATTCATTAATAGGCTATACAATAACGTTTTATAGTGTGAGTTTGTAAATCGGTAGTCGAAGACTTGTAATAAAAGTAACCTTTGTAAACACTGTTTTTTTCAATTTTTCTTGCAATTTAACAGGCGTTTTTAAGTATTAAATTTTAAGTGGATAAATTTTGCTACCTGACCATCAAAATGTATGTGCATAAATCCGGAGCACAAAAGAGGAAAGAGAAAAGGAAACGTGATGATAACGAAAGGAAAGGCTTACAGACACTGTTTCAATTTGGTATAAAAAAAAGTCAAGATGATTTTAAAACATGCACAAATGCAGATTTGGTTGAAATGGAAAGTGACAAAAGGGAAAGCGACACTAGTAACCAAGACAGTCGTTGCAGAAGTGAGTCACAAGCTAATGAAGAGGCAAATTTAGAAGAATGCGCAAATCCTACAAACACAGTCGTTAATTCCGAATGTGAACCTGGTACAAGTGGCGTGTATGTACATTCAAAAAGTTGGGCAGACAGCGAACAAGAAGTTTCTGAGGCAAGTAAGTCGCCAGTAGAAGTTGTGGTTGTGGACAAATTGGATAGAAATAACACGGACGAGGCTGTCAGGTTAGATATTGGGTTTCTAACATCAGAAATTCCTTTTCAATCAGATATCGAGAAGTATGTCATAAAAGATCATACTCACTTTCCTTTAACATTGCCTAATGACAGTAGTAATAGAGCATTCCCTAAAAGTGTATTAACTTCCAGAAATATTAATGGAGAAGAGAATAGACGAGACTGGCTTGTCTGGAGTCAGCATACAGAGTCGCTATATTGCTTTCCATGTCGGCTTTTTTGGAGCAGTGTTGGACACAGTTCATCTAAATCTGCATTAGCTACAGTCGGAGGGTGGCCAGCCAGCGCTCTGTGGCGGAAACTATGCAACAGGGTTCCTGAGCATGAAAGAAGTAATGGACATAGACAATGTTATTTAGCTTGGCGAGAGTTAGAAAGGCGTCTGTCATTGCAAAAAGGTATTGAAACTCTTTTAGAAAGATCAATTCAAGCTGAGTCGGAAAAATGGTATAACATTTTGAAAAGGATTATTGATGTCATTCTGTTTTTAGGAGAACGTGGTCTTGCTTTTAGAGGTTCTTCACAACGCGTTGGTGACTCAGACAATGGAAACTTTTTAGGCTTGATTGAGTTGCTTTCCCACTGGGACCCTATTTTAAAAGAACACGTGTTAAAGGTAGAAGAATCGCAGAAAAATGGTGATAGATTACAAGTGCATTATCTCTCGCCTGCCTCCCAAAATGAATTCATAAAGGAATGTTCTGATCTTGTGGAGCAGCACATTATGGAAGAAAGGCAACTTGCAAAGTACTATGCAATAATTGTAGATTCCACACCAGATTCATCTCACGTCGAGCAAACAACATTCCTTTTGCGATATTTAGTTCGACATAAATCTCACTTCGAAATTGTGGAACGATTTCTGAAATTTGTTGATTGTAGCGGCAAAACAGGATCTAACATCGCTGAAATGATTACTGAAACATTGGAAAGCCATGCTATCCCACTTTCTGAGTGCAGAGCACAAGGGTATGATAATGCGGCAAACATGTCAGGCAAATACAAAGGTGCACAAGCAATAATAAAAGAACAGAACCCTTTGGTTATATTTTCCCCTTGTGGTTGCCACACACTTAATTTATGCGGTAACGACGCTGCTGCATGTATTCCAGAAGCAAGTACCTACTTTGGAACTATACAAACAATATATACATTATTTAGTTGCAGCCCTAAAAGGTGGGAAATATTAACAACGCGGATTGGTGTTTCGCTTCATGGCATATCTGGACTAGATGGTCCGATAGAGTAGAGAGTGTAAAACCATTTGTAGCTCACCTCCCAGGCGTAAGATTAGCCTTGGAAGGCCTACTGGAACTGAACATCACTTCAAAAACTAGGAACGAAATCCATGGAGCTTTATGTTATGTCAAGTCCTTTACCTGCATTATAATGTCAATTGTTTGGCACAGAATATTGGTTCCAATTGACATTTGTAACAAAATCATTCAAGGTAATGGTGCAACGGTGGACATGGAAGTCGCAAACCTAGAAAGCTTGCTTCAAGAACTATTGACTCTTCGAGACAGTTGGGAGGCCGTGTGGAATGAAGCAAAGCTTGTCGCGTCTAGCTTACAGATAACAGTAAAAATGTTTCGAGAACGTAATACCTCTGCCAGAAAAAGAACAAGATTTCAAAACGAGAGTACGAATGAGGAAAGTGTGCATCAAATCAACGAAACAGATGAATCCATCGAGGAAGCTTACTTCCGAAAAGATATATTTTATGTAGTTTTAGATAATGTTATTGGAGAGCTTACAATTCGATTTAATGCAGCTAAACAGATTTTGGATACCTTTGGCTTTCTTTGGAACTATCAAAACATGACAAAAGACGAGCTGACTTGCAAAGCAGTTAAACTTGCAGAGAGGTATCGCAAAGATATCAGCAAAGAAGACCTTGTCCAAGAAATTAATCACATATCAATGATTCACAATGCTAATTTTGACAAAAAACAGTTGAATGCGTTGGATTTATTAAATGCTTTAGTCGAGCACAAATTAGAAACCATATTTCCAAATTTGATTATCAGTTTGAGGATGTTCCTTACAGCACCAGCCACAATAGCATCGGCAGAAAGAAGCTTCAGCAAACTTAAGCTTATCAAAAACCATCTCCGGTCCACCATGGGCCAGGATCGCCTCACCCATTTGGCTCGGCTCAGTATTGAGTCTAACATTGCAAAACAAATAAACTTCGACTGTGTAATTCGCAGTTTTGCTAAGAAAAAGGCACGCAAGGCAGCATTGTTTTCATATAGTAAATAAATTTGCCGTCTCTTTGTTCTACCATTTGCTCGCATTCTCCACCTTACCTTCTGTAAATTTAGCCAGCACGCATTCAGAAAACACCTAATCGTTTCTCTAGCTAGAATTAAATGACCTACAGCGTAGCCTACTCTATGTATGATTTTAACATTGTCATAAACTCTGATTCAGTTGCATATTTTTGCACTGCAACAATACTGAGATGTTCGTCAAAAATTTTTATACACATTGCTGGCTTCTTCAAACGTAACCGATAGGATACGACAAAGCAACTAAACCAAAGAAGAATGTCGGAAAGGGGGCCCAGAAAACATCTTGCACCGGCACATTTTTTTTCTCTCAACGGCCCTGTCCAGCGGTCCTCAACGGGAAGCCACTAGGCTTCTCAAGGAAAGAATTTTTTTCGAGGGAGGAAATTCGCTCGAGAGGAATAATTAGGGTGTTTTAGAGGAAACAATTTTTTGTGCGATTTTCACACACACTAGAACGTTTTAGCACGCGTTTATATTTGAACCTCTTGATTGTAAAAGATGCATAAATGCAAACCGAGTCATCAAAAAACACTGATCACCAAAAAAAGAGAAAAGGTCGTTACGACTCTTTGAAAGTGATATTTTTTCACATAAAATATCGAAAATATCATTCTCCAAAAAACAAGGTCCACATTCAAAAATTCGTGGTATGGTAGAAAAGAATGAACAAGGGGTCGGTGTGGGAGAAACACAGAAAAAACGTTGAGAAGCACTGCCCTAATCTATGCAGAAACGTCGGACATTACAAGCTTATTGCGATATGAACTATGAATGAATCAAACACAATCGGACATTGTTTACTCATAGAGCACGTGACTGATGGGTGTTACACGTCATAGTTTCAACGCAACAGCAAATATTTACATTAGAAACGAATCATAACAAGCGGGAAATTGAAGAACGACGTCAAATATCATCATGCAGTATTACTTTAACACATAGACAACCAAACACCAATGTGCAATGCGCTTGGAAACTGTCTCAACATGATCGGCTTCGCTAGAAGGTGAACTACCTACATTGACTTTTAAAATGTTGTTTCATGGTAACACCCACTTTAGAAGCCATTGCCCCAATTTCTTCAGCACCAAAAATCCAACCATAAGTTAGCCAAGTCGACTTTAAAAAATATGTCTAGACAAGCGCAACGTAGACCCGCCTCTGTATAATTAACTGCTAATTGCGTTTCAACACCGAGCACAGTTAAATGCAGGAATCTCAAATAAATATTTACCACGCCGTTGTTACTACAGAGAAGCAAGCCCATGTCACCACTGATGCGCATCAACTTTCCCCATAAAAATGCAACATCATCATCTAACAATGTGTTTCTATTGCTGACCTTATGATCCAGTTTTTGCTTAAAGCAACAGTGATATCAAAAAAGGCATTTGTCTTAAATAGAACGTTTACTGTGACGACACAGATGTTTTACTAGTCTATAAGATAAGCAATAAAAACAATAAATATTTGCTACATTTAGAACCGTACGAAAAACTAACAATATAAGATCTATGCTAGTGTCAAAAAACAAATTTTTGTTTACCTTTTTTTCCTAAATGGCTGCTTTTGTATAATGTGCCTATCTGATACGACGTCACTAAAACACAACAACTACAAAATAGGATTCCTTTGCGCCGCACCTTTTGCTGCTAATAGAACCAACATCAAAGTACCGTATTTTAAGAAAAGACTTTCCAAAATGAATAATTAATGCAAGGCAAAATACAAGTTTACAACACACTGTGCAAACAGTGGCGTCTAAAAATTACGCAGTGACGCGTGCTTTAGCAAATTTCGGCCCCATTGCTTATTATGACGAAAACACAGTGTCCAATAAACGACGTAAGATATAATTAGCACACAAGTACACGGTATTATGGGTCTAGTAAAAAACAATTGCAAAAAGATATGAAAAAAAAGATGTGTACAAATAAAATATACAGAATGTTAGTATATGAGAAAATATTAACTAAATTGTTCGATATCGCTAACTGCGTGATAATAAACAACCTTTTCACAAAATGGCTGCTTAACTACTTCCAAGTGTTTCGCAAAAGTCGATATACATAAATTTATATCAAATCACAATGAAATTAATGAAGCGAGTTCGAAAAGTTACTTTTTCTTTGATTTTGCCTTCGATCCAACGGTTTTCATCACCCATTCCATACCGTCCTAACACAGCAATGAATTGTTATTAAGAAAAACTTGCGTTTAGGTCTGTTTCGAAGTTGGGCGGTTGCTATTTTGCCGTCAACGACAACTTTACCGTTGGAGGCTATTTTGCTGTCAGACATTTGTGCTTAGTCAATTTTAATGACAAACTAAAAAAAAATTCCACCTCCAGTAAACTGTGCCTTTGTCGAAGTGTCCTCCAACCAAGATTCCAACTAGTAGCCATTGCATTTCAAGGCAGTTGCACTATCCACGCACCACAGCATCACTTGCAGAATTATAGCAAATATGCCTATTTAAACACATGTGAATGGTGACCGCAAAATACCTTCAAAATGCCAACGACGGCAAAATAGCCGCTTCCTCGAAGTTATCACTACTGCTGGCACAGTACGCTTCTGCCACAAGCAGAGCTGGAGAGCTGGCCTAATATAGACCAGGCTCCAGCTCCAGCCCCGGAGCTAGCCATTTTCAAATCTACGGCTCCTGCTCCAGCTCCGGAGCTGGTGTTTAGATTCATGTGGAGCCAGCTCCAGCTCCAATCAAGTTTTCAAGGTTTTACTAATGTAATCAAATGCAATATATTTTAGCCATGGATTTTATCGATAATAAACTATATGGTAAAGGAATATCCAAAAATAGTTATGAATAGCAATGGTTTTTAAATAAACACTCAGATCAGTGAACATAAATTTGAAATGCATCTGAAAAATCAGTAGAATTACAGTGCTAAAGCTACATCTTTTCTATAATGGGATAGGAGCTGGAGCTGCCAAAAATTTTGATGGCTCCAGCTCCGGCTCCACTAACATCTGAAAATAAAGCTCCGGCTCCTTCAAGAAATCCCAGCTCCTTGGCTCCCAGCTCCGGCTCCCCAGCCCTGGCCACAAGCAGTGCAACAAAGCAGGGAAAATTGTTTTAACGCGTTTTCTACGGAAGTACGTAGTGCTCGTCAGGCCTGAACACATAAGTGCAGCTAACGTAAATGGCAGTTTAGCCTACTTGACCAAAGAGCCAACAAACCCTAATTTTTGAAAAATTTTCAACGCTTTTTTCCCTCACCTTTACACCTTCACCTTTAAGAGCAGAGCATGCTTGTATCTGCCATGTTCTGCCTCGAATAGACTGGAGTCCGAGATTGTCAGCGATTTCAGAGGCTGGGGCAGCTTGCACAAGATCTTGCTTGTTTGCAAACACTAACAATGCAACTCCGCACAATTTCTCATCTGCTAAAAGTTCAGCCAATTCCTGGAAATATACAATCAAACTTAAAATCTAAAATGTTTTAGCTTTTGAGATATGTAGCGACACAAATCTGAAAACTCCATCACAAATTTGAACAAAAATTTAAAGACTCCATATGCTATGCAGTTGATAAGTTGGCAGCCAGGGTTCACTAATAAAACTTAAAAGCAAATTTGTGCAAGTACGGAATAAAGCTGAACGTGAAGTCGTAGGTTTAATGTGAGCATACTTTCCGTATTGCTTCGTCCTTGCAAAGAATATTAATGCAACTACCCTACTCGGTTGCAACATCATGATTGAAATGCGCTCGTCACCTACGTTGGACCTAATTCCTTTTACTTAGGTAGTTGAGCTCCCGCTGTTTGCTCGTCTTCGGTTCGATTGGGCCACCGTAGCAAGTAGACTGCTCGATACCACCATTTGTCTGCCACATAAAGATGGAGATATTCCATCAAGTGAAACAGCTGGCTGTTTTCCACATCGTTCCTTTCGTGATGAACGCCAAACAAAAAAGCTGCAAGCATCACTTTTAAAATCTTTAATACGCGTACAAATCGAAAAGGGAATCGAGCACAAGTCTATAGAGTGCGAAGCAGTTGCTTTAACCACATATGCTGTCTTATCGTGGAGGATCAAAATATCTAACTAAGCAAATAGCGAAGGTCAACGTAAAGCTCGAATTGTTACTATTTTTGCGCAAACCTTACCATGCCAGTTTCTTCCATCCTCTTTCGATCTGTACTATCAATTACATAAATAAGAACATCAGTGTTTTCAAAATAATTTCTCCAGTAAGGTCGAATCCGTCGTTGACCACCAATATCCCAAACATTTAATTTGAAACCTTGCGTGTTGACACTTTTGATATTAAATCCCTAAAAACATCAATAACAAACATTACCAAAAGGTTATTGGATAAATCTAGAGTTGACATCATAAATTTCTACAATATGCTAATTTTTGTTTTGGAGATGCAAGTTGATAAAGCGATTGATCGCATCACTAGTTTTCAACCTTAACCACTATATACGATAGGCTTAGAGCAAGTTTTTCTTCCATTGAAAAGGTTGAACACAAAATAACTTAATACAGAGGTGGGCACAAGTAACTGAAAAAGCTTTGGTGACAGTTTGTCAAATAACGGAGACCACTAGCTTTGATATCACCTTAAAATTTAGCGGAAGATAAGGCTAAACGCAAACTATATCATATGAAAATAGTGAACGTCCCTACAAATTTTGCCAATCAAGCACTTTTTCCTTATCTCGTGCTTTTATGGAAAGGACGGTGATTTCAAAAACGTTAATTGCATATACCAAAATACTTTATTGCACTAGCGCTGAAAAGGATAATCACTAAACTATATTTTCAATTACATAAAATGATGGTTTGATTTAGAGTGTCTTTGATGCACCTATACAGCACTTCTTTGCAATGTGATTACAAGAACAAACATTCGCTGTTACTTTTTGGTGATCAGATTGGCAGACTAAGCAATATGTTTCCTAATACTCAACATAATTTATATATATTGGTGACAAATAAGATCAAAGTCCAGGAAATTGTACGAATACAGTAAGTATAGCCAGTTAGATTTCACCCTTCGATAGTACCCTAAGGTGGTTGAACACTCCATGAAAAAATTTTTTATCCTAATTTTGAGTTGGCAATACTGACATGGACTATCTCCCAAGTACCTTCCTGAATAAGTGAGATAAAACACTGAGAATTTCATAATCTCATACCTTACACAGTAGAGCATGCAGACATTCATTATGGTGTGGTGTGTGACATCATCCCAAGGCACTAAGTATGGCATTCATTAGTTTTCTGGATTTCGGCGTTATGTTTACCTAGGAAACTTGCTTTTCCTAATTTTATGATCCTTGAAGAATTTATGTCAAAGCAATTGCACATCTAGTTATTAGTTTTCTGCTTTTTTTGGTATCTGCCGATTTTAGGAATATTATTTTCCACATCAACAAAAACTTTTATAATTTTTGCAATGTCAAAATTTAACTATTTTCGGTGACTGACTTATCTATAAAAAAAGTATTCTTCAGTATCAGTAAATGGAAATTTTCTTACTTATTGGTTACTATAAAAACTTACAAAAGAAGCTGAATTGAACATCATGTAATGATAAGCAACAGGAGATGAATTTTAAGATTGAGGTATGCAAACGCCTTAGGGTATTAACAGTGTTTCAAACTGTGAGGGTACCAACGCAGGGTTAAGCTAACAGCTACCAGCCCTTATTGTCTAAAACAGCGATCCCAAAGTTTTTGTGGTTTGGGTCACCGGTCACTCATCTAAAATCTCAACGGAATGCAAAAGGAGTAGTTTTTTGGATTCAACTGGCTTAAGTAAAATTACCATATCTGAAAAGGCAAAATTCCTGAGAGAAAACTATTTGCACTACCCGCAAAAACTTGTTGTGTGGGTTACATGCAGCCTGCACTTTGAACACCCCTGATCAAAGACAATAAATTTATTGGAAATACTGAGGCATTTTGACAAGGTTTTAAATGGCTGTTTAGTTAAAATTAGAATCCAACAGTGTTTTCACCTGAGTTGGTTGAATCTGATGAACCTCCTCTGAAGCCAAAGTCTTCAAAATGGTCGTCTTCCCAGCGTTGTCAAGTCCAAGTAGAAGTATGCGTAATTCCTTTTGATGATCAGACTTTAACTTTCGAAGCAAGCTAAGCAAACCCTGTAACATTGAACCAAATATGCTTTACTACAACCATAATCACTGTTTGGATACAAGATGACAACTGATAGTTTGAGAGCCTGTCAAATCAAGTCTAAACACATAGGTCAATAATTACTATCAGCTGTCACTGTGACCGTCAAGATTCTAAATTTTGCGTATTTATGATACAAAAAGCTGTTTTAGTTTTATCATTAATAAGCTTTGACTATATACACCTGCTATATAAACAAAACATCACTCACCATATTGATTTTAATCCTTTAGTTTTGAAGAAGTTAAAATTAGCAACAGTATAGCTAAATTACCTTCTGGCTCAGCTTACCTAATATTTTGAGCCTATACCTACGCTTAAATGTTTATTGCTGCAAACATACACTTGATAATTAATTTCGTCTAGTAGGTTGGTGCATAGATGATAATTATAAAGATTAACATTTATACTCTGCTTATACATCAGTTGATGTAAAAAAGGCTTATGAGCTGCTCCAAACAGCGTGACAGAGACAAACCCAATACAAAAAACAGAAAAACCAGCAACAAAAAAATTGCTATAGAAACAAACACGAAATGGTATTTTTTGAAAGAGCAATTCTGAAAAATACATTTCACGTTTCTCTTGAAAATTCACAGTATCATTTTTACAAATAAATAAAAGCACTTCGTCTCATGTCGTCAAAATTCCATAAATGCACATTTGTAGTTTCTTTCTTGTTCTAGCATATGTCTAAATACATATTGTATAGAGCAGTGATTCTCAACCTTTTTTTTGTTGCGGCACACTTTTAACGATTTCAAAATTTGGCGGCACACATATTGAAATAATTTAAATATAATTTTAAAATTTTTATGGATTTAAATATCATATTCTTGTTAAAAGGATTTTTCTTTTAAAATCATATTATTTAATAATATTAACATAATTATGTATCTAAAATTTGGCAGCACACTTTCATAATTTGGCGGCACACAAAAGTGCCGCGGCACAGTGGTTGAGAATCACTGGTATAGAGGTATACAAATATTTATATACAGTATATAGAGGTATGTTTATAATGTGAAGAGCGAAAAGACTACAGGACGATTAAAGATTTTCAAACTAAATAAGCCAAATTGAAACTGAAAGCAATAGAATAAATGAAGTAAGAGAAGCAATTTTAACAAATAAAAGGTGATGAGATCGCTATGGTCTGATAACCGAAGTAAAAACAAAATAAACAAAATAATAGACGAATCATTCATTAGTTTCTAAGTGCACTTTGTTTTATTGCAGCACGCATGCAAAGCATAAAAAAATCCAAGTTTGACAAAACAAGGGAATCAAGTATAATATGAAGCCTTATACCAAGTCAGAATGTGTTTGCTACAATGCTGCAAAGTTATTCGTAATAAAATTTACAACCTGTTGCGATAAAATATTTTACCGTATTTTTGCGACCATAAGGCGCACTATCAATAAACGGCTACTTACGTGTTTTTTTCATACATAAGACGCACCGAATTATAAGTCGCATTTAATGAAACAAAAAACTCGACGCGTTTTTTCCGTATCGTACTTGTATTTTATGATCAAACAATCGAATCAAGCAAACGAAAACGGCTGGTTGCTAGGTACGTGTTGCAATACATGCACGACGCACGTAAAGTAAAGAAAAAAATACACTCGTGAAGGGAACGAGAGCAGGTGAAAAGAAAAAACACACTCGTAATGGAAATGAGAGTAGGTAATTTGATCGCAAGAAAGAAGAAGTTTGCTCTCAAGAAAGAACGAGTTGAGGTAGGTACAATGGCGTTGCTAGCGCTTATCGAAACATCAAATTTGTTCAGAGCTTGGTGACAAAGCGCAACCTGATCCACACATTAGACGCACCGGACTATAAGGCGCACGTTTCATTTTTGAGAAAATGAAAGAATTATTAGTGCGCTTTATGGTTCGAAAAATATGGTACTCTAAAATTGTTAGTGAGATGAACACCTAATACTTTAGTACCAAAAAGTGTCTAAACCCAAAAATTTTTCACCACAATGTACTTTCTAACAATAAACTGACTTCCAAAAACAACAGCTTTAACAAAATAATTATCAACCTGCTGGCTTTGCGTTGACTTAATTTTAAATAGTTTGTTACCATTCAGTGATTTATGGCAACTAAACGCTATTTTTAAAAAAATGTCTTCACTGAAAAACTCCATAAAAAACTGGGTACCATCGACAAATAACTAGACGTTCAGTATTATCGCTTAAATCAAAATAGTTCATAATGTTTTACAGAAAACAATAAAAAGTCTCCATAACAAGCTATGTGGTTCACCACAATTTGATTTTTGAAACTGATTGCATCCAGAATTTATATAAACAGATAAGTAACTCACTAAAACTACTGGAAACCTATCTGAACAATTGTAAACAAATAGTTCATGTACATAAAACTTGTTCAAATCAAGAAACTGTCGTTCTATACTACTACCACAAGGCTTTATTCTAAGGCCGGTTGTTGGCAATTCCATTCACATCAACGATTTACCAAAAGCATCATTTGAAACCAGACTTTTGGCCGATAATACAGCTATGGTGATGAGCAATTCAAATCTAAATCTTCTCAAAGAACAAGTAAAGGTGAAGTAATTAATATTGTGAATTGGCTAACCTCAAATAAGTTATTGAACTACACAAAAACCAAATATATCATAATGTCTATACTAAAAAGAATCCAAAGGCAGATTTATTTAATATTGATATCAAACGAGGCAATATTGAAAAATGTGGATTTGGTAAATATCTTTGTATAATAATTGATGAAAATGTTAATTGGAAACAACACATTAAGAAACTCTCAAAAAACATCGCAAGCAATTGTAAAAAAAGGCAGTCGCTATTTTGCTGTCAATAGTATTTTACCCGTGGAGGCTATTTTGCCACGGGACATTTGTGATTGGTCAATTTTAATGGCACATTAAACAAGTGACTTTTGGTCGTTTCTGATTGATCAATTTAAATAATAGATTAAAAAAATTTCCACTCCCAGTGTACACATCCCTGTACATTCACATACTGGGCCCCCCTCCAGTTTACTCTATCTTTGTCTAAGTGCCCTGCCAGCCAAGATTCCAACCATTACCATTGTATTTCAAGGCAGCTGCAATATCTGCACGCCACAAATCACGAACAGAATTATAGCAATTATGGCAATGGTGGGCAAAGTGCAGCTCTTCTTTTGAACAATAATATCGTAATTTAACAGTGTACAATTGTTATATATATGTATTGTTACTCACAATAGTTAGTTTTATAGCTATCTGATTGAAATAGCTTGTTTAGTATTTACCGAGGTTGGACGCCATTAATTCTTAATAAATGTTGTTTACAGTTGAATTTCGGTCAAGAGAAGATTTTCAAGAACAGTAGGTGCTAAGTCGGAATACAGCGTGGAAATCATTCATTCCTACATTGTAAGCATTGCGGTGAAAAGAGTAAAGTAGGAATAAAGGTCAAACTCAGAAGTGTAGATTTAATTTACAGTTGTGTGTTATTTTAAACAGTCAGTTAACTATACTGAAGTTGAAGTCACAAGTATATTAAATACACTGTGAAACGAAGTGAGATGACATCAGTGAATACAACGAAACGGAAATATGAAGAAAAAAACAGAGTTTTTAAATGTAGAGAGGGAAGAAGACTCTCCACATATACTGTTAATGAAAACAAACCTTTGTGTCTGATTTTCCATAAGTTGCTTGGTCAAAACAAAGGCAATAATGTAAAACGCCATCATGAAACGCATCACAAAAACTTTTTAAGCAAGTTTCTACCAAAATTGGAAGTAAGAAAAAGCAAGTTAACTGAATTAAAATCTGCGCTAGCAAGTCAACAACAGTTTATGACAGTATTTAGCAAGGAATCTGATAATGAATGAAGCTTCTTTTCTTATGTCTTGGAACATTGGTCGTTCTAAACACCCATATTCTGCCTGTGAATTTGTGAACAAAAAAAATATAACTGATGTGGTCGCAGTGTTGGATCCCAACAACAAAAAGCTTCAGCGCTTAATAGCGCAAATGCCATGTTTGCGCCAAACTACACAAAGGCACATTTCTCAGATAAGTGCAGATATTGCACTTACCATGCAAAAAAAGTTCCCGGGCATTTAGTATTGGTTTTGATGAATCAGCAGACATACAAGATAATCTGCAACTAGCCATATTTGTTTGGTATGTTTCATCTGATCTAACTATCAAAGAAGAGTTGTTGGACTTGGTGGCAATAAGAGAAACAACTTGTGGAGTTGACATTAAAAATGCACTTGACAAAGCTTTAGCGAGACTTCATGTGCCTCTTCATAAACTCGTCAGTGTTGCGACTGATGATGCACCAGTAATGGTGGCTAAATGTGTTTAATAACCTAACACTTGACTAACAAAAGAGAGATAACATCTAAAAATTCCTATTTTTTTACACCAACTATGCCTGAAGAAGTAGCTACTGTTATTCACTCTTTACAAGCAAAAAAGCAGTTGGAGAAAATGGTATCAGCATTAAATTCCTCAAATATAGTTCTCTAATTCTTTCATCGTATATCAGTAACTTATCTAATTGCTGCGTAAAACAAGGTGAGTTTCCAAATGCACTAAAAATAGTTGAGGTCATGCCGATTTACAAAAAAGGGACCCTAATCTGTGCACCAATTACCGGCCTATTTCTTTATTACCACCATTCAGTAAAATTTTAGAAAAACTATTTTTGTTTGTATTTGCTTTTAATTAGAACAATATGATATGCTGAGCAAGCAGCAGTTTGGCTTTACAAAAAACATGTCTACTACACAAACTATATGCAACATACATGAGAAAATAATAAGAAATATAGACTGTAGTCTGTATACTTGCAGTGTTTTTCTAGATTTAACAAAAGCGTTTGTTACTGTAAACTACACAATACTACTGCACAAAATGGAGCATAATTTTGGAGTTTGTGGATTACCACTGCAACTATTCAAAAGCTGCCTATCAAATAGATATCAATATACAAAAATTAATAACTACAAATCCTCACTGTTAAAAGTATTCTGTGGAGTCCCTCAAAGATCCTTCTTAAGGCCATTACTCTTCCTTTTCTACATGAATGACCTGCCCCAAATAAGTCGGTTTGACACTATGCCATTTTCAGATGATACACTTCTTATGTTAAGTGATAAAAACTTAAATAATTTGGAGAATAAGGTAAACAAGCAAAACAAAATTGACTATTGGTTGAAAAAAACAAGCTAAACTATGCTAAAACACAGTACATGTTAATTAACAAACAACCCAACATTTCCAGCATCACTGAGTTTCAATTGCAGCTCAACAAAACTTCTCTAAAAAGAGAACATACTGTAAAATATCTAGAAATATTTTTGGACGAAAACTTGAAGTGGCATGATCAAATCCAACACCTGTCTCTTCAACTAGCTCATTATTCTGGCTTGTTTCATAAAATTCATTACTTTTTCCCAAGATAGACATTATGCATGCTGTATCACAGTTTGATATACTGCAAATTGCAATACAGTATTTTGGTTTGGGCCACTGCATCTAAAACTCACCTTCATGAATTAATGGTTTGATTAAACAACATTGTTCGCATTATTACCTTCAGTAGGAATTGTAGTGGAATGTCAAATTTATACAAAAGTTTATGCCTCCTGAAATTAAGTGGTATATACAAACTTGAACTAGACAAATTCATGTTTATGCAAAAAATTTTTTATGACTTGCCCATTAAACTAGAGTCGGTATATGACCATATCACCAGACAATTAACAAAAAATGTTTATTTAAACCCTCAGTTAATCAAAACATTGGTAGAGAGACTACATTATAGTGGAGGGAGTCTATGGGGAAAAATAGATATAAATATCAAAAACGTTAATTGGGCATCCTTCAAAATGCAATACAAAAAAACTTTAATTGAATCTTACGAGTCATAAGTTTATAATTTGTCTTAAAATTCTCTTTCCCACATTTATTTTAACAATAACTTTGAATATAGTTCTCATCCTCACATATATCTTTTGGTACTTGACTACAAGGACTTTCTTCGGATCTCGATTTTTTCTGTACATGCCTACATGTTGTATTTCAAGTTAAATCTTGCCCTTTCCAGACTAGTTTTACATCAAATTCACTGATGACATTAGGATACTATTTGGTTGTTTGCTGTTGTTTTCACTGCCTTCTTGAAGTTATTATCAATTTTGAATTCTGCACTTTTTGTTCAGTATTATTTGCTCAACAGGAAACATATTTGCTCGACAGGAAGCACCTTGACTTCATAACCTTTGGGTTCTTCGGTGCTTCCTAGTCTGAACAGACCATTTCCAATTGCTGTTATATATTATTTTCTTTTTTTGTTTGTTGTTTTACAGATTAAGAGCTGAATTTATCATTTGTTCAGACAAAAATATACCTGATTGATTGATTGAAAGATCGAGTACGCAATCAACAACCATGATATTATTGACAATAAAAAATAAAATTTCAGATGTGTATGCTTTAATACGAGATAAGTTCATGCACAAATAGAAGGGTAATTCTTTGGCACCAATATGTTATAAAACACTTCAAAATACTAATCACCACAGCACCAGAGGTAGAACAAAGCAATATTACTGTATTCCATCAATTAACACCAGCATAGCATACATTACCATGGTGCACAACTAACTTTGGAATAACATAGCCAAATCATTGAAGAAAAAAAAACTTCCACAACTTTACAAATTTTTTACAAATCTGTTTACTAAACTAGCACAGTTCATAATTCTTAAACAAACCTTGACAAGTCAAGTTTGTATCACGATGCTTGACACTATTTAAATAACACCATACAATTGACACGTGGAATAGATCTATCTTACATAAAATATCAACAAACAATAATAATACAAGCAGAACAGACATATACTTGTTTGAACTGACTAAATTACAAAAATCAATTAACAACACTATATTATTTTTAAACTTCCAAAGGCTATTTTATCACTTGCCATTTTTACTGATGCCTTAGACTGTTATATACTGTTTGCATAAGTTGATTTTGTTGCACTTACACATTTCATAACATGATTGTATGTAAAACAATCTTTGACACACATGGCTGACTGCGGTAAGCTTTAAGATCAATAATTGAACAGTATTGTGATACCACAGTTTGTTGAAACCTACAAGATAATAATCCGATTGAGTGATTGATCTTGAAACTTTTCATGATTCTATTTTGTACAGTACACCAAATATGATTAGTCAGTCAGAGTCAATAATCATTAACAATTATTTTAAGAAATGTCCACAATATCAAATCAGTGATATTCTACACCATACAGGTCTCAGGTTAAGACATACTGGTAATTCTAATATCAAAATACATCTAAATAAATTCACAAACAATAACAAGAGACATAAAACATAATATACTTAAAATCAAAATTTGTGATAGACTTTCTCTTAGTCTTGAAATTTACAAGCTTTTCTTCAGTTTCTAGTGGTATACTTTAAGGCAGTGGTTCTCAACCTTTTTTGGCTATTGGCACCCTGTAACCACCAAAAAAGTTTTGTGGCACCTGGTTGAACCTAAGAGCTTCTGATTCTAACAAAATCAATTTTAAGAGTAAAGTTTGCATCAAAACACTATATTGAACCAGTTTTGATTAATAACAGCTAAACCGAACACTAGAAATGTCATAAAGACGATTTAATTTATTTTAAAAGTCAGTGCAAAATTTGTGCTTGACTTTTAGTGCAAATTCTCTCAATGTTGGGGCGCACATTCGATAATGCTACTCGCATTTCTTCCTCCACAACAAGTAGCCTTTCTTTTTCTTGTTTTTAGGTTTGTTAAAACGGAAAATGCAGTTTTGCATAGGTACGTTGTGGAAGATTGGAGTAAAATAACAAATGCCTTTTCTCCAATGTTACGGTATTGATTTGGAATTTTAATCCAAAATTCATCCTGAGGCATCTCCCTGTGCAACAGCTTAATGTTACCGTCGTTACGAATGTCAATGAGTTCTTCTTCTTCTTTCAGATTAAAAATACAATGGGTATCCAGAGGTAAAAATGGATTCTTACCCATTTATAGTTTTCAGTGGACACTGTTGGAAAATATTTCTCAATTTTGTCTTGCAAAGACTTGAGATGTTTAATAACCGATGAAACCATTTCTTTGTTATTTGCTTTCAAAAAATGAAAAACATGTCAGAATTTCCTTACTGTATTCGTAATGACCACACTTTCAATTTTTCTTGTAGAGCTCTCATTTTGTCTGCTGAAGATAAGAGATTTTCATTCTTGCCTTGCATATTGGAATTCATCTTATTTAAGTGGTCAAAGATGTCTACCAAATATGCTAACTTGGACTTCCAGCTGTCATCACAAAGCAAATTACAAAATTTTCCTTGTCTTTCAAGACTAAAAAAAGCTAACATCTCCTCTTTCAGCTCATATACTCAGGACAATGCTTTTCCACGTGAAAGCCATCTTGCCTCAGTGCGTAACAGAAGATTTTCATAATTTGCTTCCATTTCTTTGCAAGCTTTGTAAATAATCGTGATTAAGTGGTCTAGCTTTGATGTAGTTTACCATTTCTATAACTTCTTTCAACACTTGTGTTAAGTCCGAGTTCAATGTTTTTCCAATAAGCACTTCATGATGAAGAAAACAGTGGGTTGTTATAATTTCACTATTAACTTTTTTTTACAAGTGACACAAATCCTTTGATTGACCCAATTATAGAAGGAGCTCCATTCGTACACAGTTTTACACATTCTTCCCATGCTAATTCATTTTCTTCAAAATACTTACTAAGAATATCAAAAATATCTTGACCAGTCGTTCTTTCTTTAAGTTCTTTACAACAGAAAAATTGGTCAGATATCTTTCCATCACTGACAAACCGGATAAAAGCTATTAATTGAGCTTTCCCACTAATGTCAGTTGATTCGTCAACTTGTATCGTAAACATTTGGCAGTGGCTATTTTGCTGTTGACGGCAATTTACCCTCAGAGACTATTTTGCCGTGAGTTATTTGTGATTGGTCAATCTTAATGACGTACTAAACATGTGACTTTTGGTCGTTTCTAATTGGTCAATTTTAAAAACCAATTTAAAAAATTTTGCACCCCCAGGTCTCTATCCCCCACCCTGTGCACTCACTTCCAGTGTACACTGCCCGTACATTTACATACCGAGCCTGCCTTTTTGGTGTACACTGCCTTTCTTTTAATGCCCTGCCAGGTGAGATTCAAACCCGCAACCATGGTATCTCAAGACCAGCGCACTATCCACTACACCACAATGTCACTAGCATAATAATAGCAAATACGGCTATATAAACACACATGAATGATTACGACAAAATAGATTCCAAAGGCAAATTGTCGTCGACGGTGAAATAGCCACTGCCTAAACATTTTGCTTTGCTTTACAGAAGAAATAACAGTATTTTGTATATCCGTTGACATGTCACAAATACGTCTGCAAATGGTATAATTTGACAAAGGAATCTGTTTTATTTTTTCCTCAGCTTCGAGCCCAATCATTGTTTTCATTATTGCACTGCAAACAGGAAAAAGTACTTTTTCTGCTTCCATGTGAGGCTTTGAATTTTTAGCTATTATTTCTGCTACTGGTACCAAATAGCTGGCATGTTGACTTTTCATAGAAACTTGAAAAGTTTTGGTAAATGTCACACTTTGTTGCTTTCGTTCTTCCAAGTCTTTTGAAATAGCCTTCCAGTTTGTCAGAAAGATTTCCATGTTTTTTTGAAAAGTGTCTACTCAATTCACTTGGCACCATAGCCTCATTTGATAATTTCATATGACAGATAAGACATTCTGGTATGGGTTGTTCTTTGTCGCTGCACCAAGTAAAGCCAAAATTCAAATAACTATTGCAATATAGCTGGTGTTTCTTCTTTTTTTCTAATGTACCGGTACCCTTACTAGTACTTTCTGTTTCAGCAAATGAAACTCAAACCTTACCAGTACTTTCACTTTCAGCAACTGCAAATACGCTTTGATCAATGCTTAACTTTCTTTTCCTTGTGATAAATTTCTCCATTGTATTAATGCAAAAAAAAAAACCTTTAACACTGCGTTTTGTTTCTTTCTCTATTAAACTATTCATTTTCTTCTCAGTCAGCAAATTAATCTTTCTTGAATGAACTTATCTGATACAAGCTGGAGTATGAATGAGATAGTATGAAACGTCATAATGAGGCTTCATTGTTGCTCAAAATTTGAAAAGAACAGTATGATTTTGAACAGTAACTGACTGAACTAAAAAGTTGGTATGGCATCATCGTCAATGTAAAGCAATTATTCGAAGCCATCTCAAATTTTCACCTAAGCATGAACTTGAAGGTCACTCACTTTTCTATCAAAATGAATTGAGGTTTATACCTTACAAAAACATCACAACATTCAACTTTTTTCCTAGACAAATGAATAATGTGCAATAGCTCGCGGCACCCCAGCGAATTGCAAATGGCACCCCAGCAAATTGCAAATGGCACCCCAGTGAATTGCAAATGGCACCCCAGCGAATTGCAAATGGCACCCCGGTTGAGTTGAGAACCACTGCTTTAAGGAATTACCTACTGATACAGAAGTACAAGCAAAATCAATAAAATTTGGAATAAAAAATCCGGACAATTGTCATATGCTTTGCACCTACGCCACTATACTGCAAAAGTTCAAGTTAAAACTCTTTACAAAAAACAAAAAAAAACTTTCACGAGTTCCAAGCACTTGCATCATTACAATAGCTTACCAACTTCCAACCACGAACCAACTAACGTCAAGAAATATTTGTACTTTGCAGTTTCTTGAAAAAATAGGAACAAGGACTTTGGATATTTTGTTTTGGTACTAATAATTGGTACTCAGAACACTTTTTGTGGCAAGAAAAATTATATAGAATTGATTAAAATCAATTTTTTTAACAACGCTTTTCTCTGTCTTCAAAAGTTTTACTTTGGTGACTCTCTGGCCAAACCTGCTTTTTGTGTTTAGGTAAAAACTCAGAGGTTGCAAAGGTGAAATACGTGTAGCAACCTCAGCAACCTCTAGGGGAAAGTCGGGACCCATGATCCACTTTTCTTTTTTGTTAAATTATTAACTCCTTGAACAAAACTAGAACATGAAATTCGCACACAACATTGCCTGTAATAAAAGCTTTAATACAACAAAAGGCATTTTTAAGAAAAACGCAGAACAATTAAAATATTTAAAAACTAAAATATCAGCATAAGTGGCTCATCGGTTCCTATAGGTAGGGTCCAATAAGCCACTAGTTTCAGGTACACAAGTACTTGTTAAACAAAAGTTTTTTAACCTTAAAACGAACATTTGAAAAGGCGCAGCTGTTAAATTGGAAAAAGAAAACAACCCAGACAAAAAGTTTACAGTTTTGTAACAAAGTTGTTGGCTAACGTGATAGGCCAATCACATATCATAAGCAGAAAAGTCTGTATGAAATTTCTTTATGCCCATAGCTCTTCTGGTAGATCCTGACAAATTGAAAGGCTGTGGAAGAACCAATTTTACAGTTTCAGCAGGAACTGAGTGAATATCTTCCACTGGAGGTTCGATAAATCCGTTGTAAACCTTTGGATGCTTTCGCAGGAATTTGATTTCTAATTCTCCATCTTCATTTTCTTCTTTCAAAATTTGCCCTACGAAATGGACTTTTCTTTTTCCCTCGTAGACAACAAGCACAAATGCCCCCTCCTTCATAGCACCATCAGTGACATCAGTATGCTCATCATCAGACGTGTCAGTGAGTCCTACTTCCGAATCACTTTCAACAGGAGGCTCACTTTCCGACTCAGAGGAGCTTTCTACTGGTTGTTTGGCAGCATTTTTCTTTTGTGGTTGGCTCTTGCTCGACTTTGCACTCGAATCAGTGATGATAGTTGACTTCACCTTTTTCCGATTGCTGTTTCTTTTTCGACGCACTGCCTTAGGGTAGGGACGCACATCTTCAGGAGTGACAATTGTGCCAGTAGTGCCACTCGTTCCAGGAACATCATTTATTGAAACAGCTAAATCATTGTTGGGGGCAGATGAGGTTGCTCGGTTTTCATCTTCTAATGACGAATTGGGTTGATCCGTAACCATGCTAGAAAGAAACACATCTTCCGGGAAAATATTCTCATCAAGAGGAACAATTCCAGTTTTTTTGAAACCACTGGTAATGTTAGAGGGTGTAAAGGCACGCTAATAAGCTGCTGAACTTAACGAAGCAAGATTGTAGATGGTCAGTGGTTGTCCCGCATTAGAAAGCATCCATTCTTGGCAAGCACAGTTAAAATAGGTTTTAAAGGGGCCATACACTGAAACATCCAATGGCTGCAACCGGTGGCTGCAGTGCGGTGGAAAGGTTATGATTGTAACTCCGTGATTACGTGCCAGGTCAACAACTGCAGCCGACAAATGACTTTTGTGGTTATCCATAACCAACAGAGCAGGATTGGAAATAGAGGGTTTCATAAATGTCAAAAAATGTTTAAAAACATCGACAAATAACTCGTTAGTCATCCAACCTGATTGGCAGGCAAGCCCCAAACTTCCATTTGGTGCTCCATTTAACATATGAGCTTTGTAATGAACGCGCGGAAAAATATAAGCTGGTGGTATCGACTACCCAACAGCATTAACACAGCAACACATTGTGACTAGAGTGCCTCGTTCAAACGATGTTATTTGCCCAACTTGCTTTGCCCCTTTTTCCGCAATTACTTTCGGGGGTCGCTGAACTGTGGTGATCCCGGTTTCATCCAAGTTCCAAATTTGATGAGATTGATAACTATTCCTCTCCAATACTTCTTTTAGGTTGTAAAAAAAAAGTTGAACATTTGATTTATTGAAGGCAATTGATCGGGCCAAACTTGTGGCTTCAGGCAATCTTAATGATAGCGAAGACTGTCGCCTTAAAAAGCCATAAAACCAATCCTTTCCAGCTTTGCTATTGGTCTTCCAACTGGATGGAAATTTCTTATTGTTAACTTGAGCATATTCGAATGCAAGTTGTCGACATGCATCTCTGCTAAGCCCATGAAACATTTTAGAACAAGTTAAAATGTATTTTGCCAGAGCATCTTCTTCAGGAGCAGTAAACACCTAAAAACATCAACATATGAAAACAATATTTAGCCACTGAGGAGCTAGATATAAAGATTAAAACATTTGCTACTAACTTGCTATTATGAAAGGGCAGTGCCAGGGGCATAAAGGTGATTAATAATTATTTAGTTTTTTAAAGCTACATTTTAAAAACTAAAGAATCTTGACTTTGATAGTAGGTTAAGATAGGGTAATTCTGGACAGCCAGTTGGTAACTTCGGTCAGCTAGGGGCAATTCGAACATTGATAGAATTCAAAAATTATAAGACTAATTGTTTGTTACTTTGTTGCAGGTTAGCCTATCAATTATGGTGAAAGTACAAGCCCAGAAACCGATAGTCTACTAAATCATAGACTGCCATATCAGCTGATCAACATACATACTAGCTTACCTGGGTTGTGACAAAATGCTTTTTAAAAGAAGTTAGTGTAAAAGTTTCTCCATTAGCTTTAGTATCTTTTACATATCTTGTCAGAGTCATTCTATCCACACCATTTGCTTTAGCTGATGCTCGAACAGACAACTTTCTTCGCAAGACATCCTCAACAGCATTTTTCATTTCATCAGCAGTGAAATTTGCACGATTCGTTTTTCGGACTTTTTGTCTTGGCATTGTTTAAAAGTTAATCAATTTTACGATTTGTTAAACCTAATAAGAAGAACAATATTAATACAGAATAGGCTATATATAGCCTACTGTAGCAAATTGACGATTTGAAACAAAAATATGACTTTGATCACATAACATATAAACCTAATTTCGGTAGCCCGCCAGAATAATCAAAGCATGAAATTTCCATGATTCATGGCTGTGAGAAGATTCTGCACATAACCGGAGCATGTGAGTATCATATTAAGCACAGATTTTGGCCCAAACAATTTTTATAAAGCTTTATTACATGTAAGTTTAGTTCAACCTAGCATGGGGACCCATGAGCCACCAGCAGCCATGATGGCTCATGGGTCCCAAACCATAACATATTTTATGTTAAAGAAATTATTTCTTTAAGCTGACTAGATTTGCATTAAAGTTTTGTAGCAACCTTAACTTTGTGACTATACCTTAACAAGAAACTTTTGCTCGATCTATATCATCAATACTGCATTTACAATATTCGCATAAAAGTGTAGCTAAATATTTACTTTTATATGCCAAAATCACACATCTCACTGTCATTTCTGAAATGCAATAGCCAATAACTCACAACTTCCACGCTGTAACTACTCAACCATAAACTTTATGAATCTATCAATAGGTGGCAGTAATTCAATTTAAATTTCTAGAAACGAGGGTGGCTCATCGGTGTCGCTATGATCATGGGTCCCGACCTTCTCCTACAAACCACAAGCAGAAAGTCAACAACAACACTTTGCTTTATATACGGAGCGTCATCTGCGATCAGTAGCTATCATAATAGAAGTAACTAGTCGTCACATGGAGTCCACTCATTTTAACTTGGACTACAGTTAGATTCCTGAAGTTGTGCTACAATGGTGACCCCGACGTGATGCTACATCTTCCCCGATGTTGTTGGATGGCAGCGTCTTCAGTCAAGCAGCACAAGCCATCGTCGAGTCGCCGAGCCCTAACGTCAAGACCGCCTTCCAACTGAAGTCTTGGCGGGAATCTCACTTACTTCGGCCGGCAAGCCTCACTCTCTCTCTCAACATTGGCGGAGGAGGCAGGTTGCGACCTCAGCAACCTCCTCCGATCCTTCGCACGTTTTCGCTATCTGCGCGTATTTGAGGAGGGGGGTTGTGCAGCAATCTCAGCAACTTCAAATACAAACCACAAACAGAAAGTCGCCAACAACACTTTACTTTATATGTGGAACGCCATCTGCGTTCAGTAGCTATCACAATAGAAGTGACTAGTCGCCATATGGAGTGCAATCATTTCAACTTGAATTACAGTCGGATGCCTGCCGTTGCGCAACATACAAATTCAATCTAATCAAAAAGAAATGAAACAAGAAGAAACATAACTAAATTAAAATTTTTTTTCTGCACTGATGCTAAGTTTTGTTGTTGTTTTTTTTTTGTGATAACGGTACGCCTTTGATGTTGTCTTTTTCATGAAATATTAAAGCTTTGACTATGGTGTACGACTTGAAACTGCAGCCGGCGACAGGGCTCTGTACCGTGACACAAAGCAACTATTTCTTAAATGTCGTTGCTGCTAGGTCACTCTTCGTCAGGGTGTACAATTTGATAGCTTCCCCAGATAAGATCAGAACTTTGTTACTGCTGCAATTCATTTTTAATTTTTGTGTTATACTTACGTACAATACACAGTTTTCGAACGGCGGCCGTTTCTGCCTTAGTGGCGTTATCAGTGGAGCACAAGCGTTCTGGTGCACACTACTAACCCACACGTTTTGGAGTGCTGGAAAAGCCGTTTCGTTTGTGGTACATATCGTCTTCTTTCTTTCTCTAGAATATATATATTTCTATTTGTACAACTATGGAATATTTATATTGGCACAACTACAGATTGAACTTTTCCATTTCTGTAGTGGTCAGCTCTGTGAAAAACAGTGCTCGACCTGTAGATAAGCACTAAAAATATAGTAAAAACACTAAATAAATAACCAAAAAAATGTTTAAGGAGTAGTTAAGGCCACAAAATTTTATTCGATATTTCAATATAACTGATCTGCAAGCATTAGGTCAATTAACAAAAATTTTAAAGAATTACTAATTTTATACATCAATATCTAATCGAACTTATGACAAGCGTTACAGAAGTCTTCCCTATCATTTAGGCTACAGTATAATTTAAGTTTACTATTTTTCAGAATGCTTATACACCTAAACACACTGTATAAGTTGCACATTACAATTAACTTAAACTCAGCATTCTCAAATACACTAATTAATTGAATATCAAACTCTCACAGAAGCTGGCTGCAAATAAGCCTGCATGTTTAGCCTGTAGCGCAACGGCAGGCGTCTGGCTGTAGTTAGATGTCAAAAGAGTGCACTACATACGGCGACTAGTCACTTCTATCATGATAGCTACTATTCGTAGATTTTGTTCGGTTTATATATTGATATTGCTGTTGGTAACTTTCGGTTTGTGGTTTGTAACATCTTCGTGCTCATACGACTCTTAGTAGCTAGATCTCATTGTCGCGATAGCTGCGCATGTATGCATCGAAGTTGCAGTGGCTGCAACAAGCCCATAAAATTAGCCTAATTAGTTGCAATAACGAGCAAATCTTAGCACCTCTTACCTTACTTTGTCTTTAGATTCATTCCTCAACATCAGTAAATCAACATATTCAACGTTCATTTAACAACTGTCTACATGTAGTTTATCCATTTAATTTCCAAAAAAGAACCTTCCTGTAGGACGGTTTCGCGCACGTAATCAAGCATCATCAATATGCGCTTTCGTAAAAGTGGCTGACCACTTTCAGTGTTTTTGCATTTAATTGAATAGGAGTGATGTCGTTTTTTGCAAATCAAATGGATAAACCTGACAGTTGTTACATGAACGTTAGATATGTTGTTTTACTGATGTTAAGGAATGAATCTAAAGTCGAAGTAAGGTAAGAGGTGCTAAGGTTTGCTTGTTATTGCTAATAGTTGGGCTAATTTTTTGGGCTAAACATGCAGGCTTATTTGCAGCCAGCTTCTGTGAGAGTTTGATATTCGATTAATTAGGGTGTTTGGGAATACTGAGTTTAAGTTAATTGTAATGTGCAACTTATACAGTATATTTAGGTGCATAAGCATTCTGAAAAATAGTAAACTTAAATTATACTGTAGCCTAAATGACAGGGCAGACTTCTGTACTGTTTGTTATAAGTTCGATTAGATATTGATGAATAAAATCAGTAGTTTTTTGAAATTTTTGGTAAATAGTGTTTGAATACCAGTCGTATTGATATATCAGATATAATTTAGTGACCTTAACTACTTCTTAAACAATTTTTTGGGCTATTGCTTAGGCTGCTAAAACAAGGGTAATTTAAAAACTTACGGTACCGATTTATTTATTCATGCATACGAGTTTATGTTCTGCTTGCGTGTCTTTCGTCAGACTGCGCCACCATGCTTGGACCAACCACCTGTTTGCCATATAAAGATGGAGGCATGCTGTGAATTGCTTGCTCAAGGACACTGCAAGAAAGCTTGGCATCAAGCTTACGGTACCGGTAGAATTGATCAGATAATGTTTGTTTTTGCTAATGTACCGACGAGTATGTAATTGGTATAGAGTTATTTTTATTTGAGGAGCAAATGATATTTAGATGTCACTTCTCTTAGGGTCAATTTTTTTTTAATTGGCACACAGCACTAAGTTTAGACTAGCCACTAGAAGATCTAATCTCAACCAAATTGCTTTTGATTAAATTTATTTGTTTCGTAGGATCCCATTAGCAATAATTCATTCCAATTTTTAAATAATTTCTAATTAGTTTTCAAAATAACCCCAAAAGTTGTGTTCGCCCAATACCTTTCCAGCATGAATTACAGCTTTTGGTCAGCCACTTTTTATGGTGCGAAATGTGTGACATCATATGCAACCTTCCTATTTGACACTGTAAAAGTTATGAGTTACTTTCTGTTGTCTTCATTCACAGCAAACAAAACGGATATTTGATTAATTTGTCATGGAATGATAAAAAAATAGTTTAGGTGTTTGGTCAAACAATTTTATTTCATAAAGTTCCTTTAACCTTGACCGATTACCTTGAAATGGTCAGAAGTTATAAACGAACAAATTATATTCTAAGTCAAAAGATACAACAATGAAATCTTCAGTAGTTTTAGAGTAATTCTGTAATGACCTACAAAGCGTGAATCATATTTGCTCCGTCATTTACCAAGGTAGGGTTAAAGTTGGTTTCACTCATCTAATCAAATTTGAGATGATACTTTAGCCCCAACCGTGTTGGTGCACAGATGTCAGAATGACGCAATTGCAATACGAACACTTTGGCTTATTGTTTTGCATGTGCCAACGCCCAAAGTGCTTGCATCAAGAGCTCAATACTGTACTACGACCAGGGATGTGGAAGCGGTACTTTTTCTGTGGAAGCGGAAGCGCGAAAATTCTAACGCTTCCGCTTCTACACAGGTTATTTGACTTGAAGAGTAACTTGGCGAAAAAGTTTTGTCCATTTACCGATGTGGATTAAACGGTGAAGTTGCACTATAAGTCTGACTGAACGTGCGATATCAGTAGCGCGAGAGAACCAAAAAAAAGTAGCATCACATTTTATATCGATTACGGGTAAGAAAAAGGTAGTTTGAACAATGAAACGTAGCCAATAAAATGATGATTGGACTAAAGTTAACTGATCTTGGATGGGAGATTAAAAATGTTGAAAAGCAAAATACTTACGACGAAAACATTTTCATCATTCTACATCAGTGCTTTTCAATAGGGGTTCCACAAAACGTGTTGTTGTGTTCCGTGAGTTTAGAGGGTTCCGCAAAGGGACCGCGAAGGTTCTTTGCTTATTCATAGTATTTATTTCTTATTTCAATATATTGATATCTTATATGTAGTGGTGTTCAGTGTATATAAATAGATAGTAATGGAATCTTGTGACAGTAAGTTGCAGATTGTGATGTAATCCTATTTTCAACTTTAAGAAGATCTGAATTTGCTAACTCCCTTTGTTACTTAATAGTGCGTTTGTAATTTTAATTTTGCTCGCCTTATATGAATACGACCGAAATTTCGCACTTCGCTATTCGGAAGGATTAGACTCTACATTCAACACGAATTCAAATATCTAAGAAAAAACAAACACAGAGTAGTTCGGAACAATAAGTTTAAGCGAAGTAGGTAAAGTAAGAGCAGGATAGGTTTTTGTCTCTTCAGAATGATGAAGGGTTGGAGATGGCAGAATCCAGACCCAAAAAAGTTGTTTTAAGTTTTTGAAAATAATATACAGTCTTGAATTTACCCCAACAGAGCAAAGGCTTACAAAAATATGACGATGCTGGTGTTATGTGAACTGACAAATAACAACCTAGAAAGGAGAAGATCCTGAATTATGAACAAGCTATAGGGGCAGTTTACAATTCATTTATAACTGACATAGATCTAAACGCCTAATTGACATTCGAGTTTTTATGTGGCTGTAATTCTATGAGTAATATTAGTGAGATGCAGTTCTAGTGGAAAACAACTTAACACAACCGAAGGGGGTCGATATCACTTCTAGTTTATTTATGAACAAGATGGAATTGTACCTGGAAAACAACTCATGGATACCGCTTTCTCCTATGACTATAGTCGGCTCGTACTCGGAAAACAAATTATTCAAGCCACTTTTTCTAATTCGGAGAAACTACCCCAAAATCATTATAAATAACAGCCCCGAATTCTACTAGGCCAGACTGAAGAAAGCATTAGTTACAAAGCCATGCTGCAGTATCCATCAGCTTTGATAAAGCATTAAGTAGGGTACGTTTATTGAATGCTGCTTTGTACGAATGTGTAAATATAGAAATAGTAATATGATTCTTTGCATTTGTAGAAGTAAGATAAGCCGAATTTAACATTATATTCACTATCTCGTGCTTAGCCCTCCCCTCTGTTTGTCCTATGGCTGTAGCGATTGTTAGTGATGGTAGGTAGAGTTGAGCCACAAGAGTGGAAGGACAGAGAATACTGACGACTGATTCTGTGGCTGTCCACCACGTCGATAATGCAGTTAGTTGTTTATTGAAGTGCACTTTGCTTACACAAGATTAGACTTTCACTTATTATTGATACAGTCACTTTACTTGCAGAAAAACTCAATTGACTTATTCAAACATGACCGATTGATCGAAACTGAGAAAAAGGCAGTGCGGACACTTTATATGTACACGTAGCGGTGACGTAATAATGATCAGCCGCTACAGTCCTTCCTACAGCACGTTGTGAAATTGAGTCGGAAGGTGGCGGTAAAACATGCGAGACTAGGACTGCATCAGTTGCAGAGTCGACAGAATCCCCGTCGCAGCTCCACCGCGCGCGCTACGGCGGAACCGGCCGTGAAAACCATCGCACAGCAGTGGGCTGACGCTGCATCCAGTGACGTCTGTTTTCTGCTAGCAGCGGTATAAAATAAATGATATGTACAGTGCACACCAAAATCAAAACAAAATACAAACACATTACAAACAGTAGTCGCCAAGCTTTTTGGGGGGGGGAGTACGACTCTACCTCTTGTTGTTGTAACGATTGGGGAGGGGACACTGGGGATCTGAGCCGTTTTGATGCGATCAATAGAAACGTTGTTTATGCCATGCCGCATGTCAAGTTTAAAATGCTTGTTTAAAATACTAAATTTAGCGAGCACTTTGTAGGGGCCTTGATTTACAGGTTGCAAGGGGGAACGATGAGAGTCCACTCGTAGCAAATGAAAACAAATTTTTGTCCAGGTGGGAGGCTCTATCTGCTTGGCGGGGTGGCATGAAACGTAAGGATGCGACATAATGTCCAAACTTGCTGACAAAAGCATCAAGATCGGATTCGGGACCGTCGTGGTTACTAACGTCGAAGAATTCCCCAGGGATCGTATAGGGTGACCAAGCACAAAATCAGTGGGTGGAAAATTGCCAATGTCTTCTTTGGGGCCGTTTCGCAGTACCATCAGTGTCCACGGCAGATTGTTATACCACTAATTTGCATTATCTTGGCCTCTTAAGCTGTTCTTTAAGGTTCTGTTAAGACGTTCGATTTGACTCTGGGCTTGGGGGGATAGGCTCTGGCGTGGTGTTGTTGCGCACCCAAATAATTGCACATGCTTAGCCAAAAGGACGAGTTGAATTGGGTGCTGCGGTCAGCAAATATGTGCTCGAGGGTACCAACAACGTGACCCAGTGCCTTATGAATGCGTCGACACACTCCTCAGCTGAAATGTTTGGAAGAGGAACAGCGTTCATAAAATGGGCGAACTTGTCGATTATTACGAGAAGGTAGTTGTAACCCTTACAGTTGCCCAGTGGTCCAGTTATGTCTACATACACATTGGTGAAGCGACCACGGGGTGGTGGCCAGGGTGACGTTGACGAGAGGGGCAGTGTTATGCTGTTGGATCTTACTGCGTGTGCAAGCTTGATATTCTCTAGTCCACTAACGTATGTCTCGTTTCATCCCATACCATACGAAACTGTGACTAATGAGTTTGATACGGGTGTTGGTGCTAGGGTGTGACCAAGAATGGTACAAGTGGAACACGTCGAAGCGCATGTTTAAAAGAAATAATAGGGCGCAGGCAGCCGTGACTTGTACCGCACAACAGACTTATACCGCAATCAGCAAGGAGTACTGGGGTTACTTTTAATGAGGGGGCATCAATTGATTCACCCTGGCTAAAGCGTTCGATCTCAGGGTCTCCTCTTTGGGAGATAGCAATCTGCAGATAATCCAGGCTGGGTTCTTCGGATAAAATGGCATTGATGTCAGGCTCAGTGTGTTCAGAAGGACGGGACAAAGCGTCGGCGACGTTGGAAACCCCTTCCACATGTTGGACTTTGTTGGTCATTTGTGCAATGTAATCAAAGTATCGTTGCTGGCGTGGAGATGTGGCTGAAGTGTTGCTACGAAACTTGTCGGCAATAAGGTGGTGATCTGTTTTAAGGATAAATTCTTTTGCATCTAGTAGGTACTGGAAATGTTTGATGGATGTGAAGCAAGCGAATAACTCTGGTTCAAAAGCGGACTATGATTTTTGTGATTACGTCAAGCTTTTCGACCAAAACACTAAGGGTTCACTCAGGCCATTGTCTACTTGTTGCAAGGTGGGGCCAATGCAAAAACCGGAGGCATCGACAATAAATTCTGTGATCGCAAGGGGATTAGGAAAAGCCAAAGTAATTGATTCTGCGAGCGCAGATTTACTTTTATTGAAGAGGGATTTGAGGTCGTCGGTTCGAGCTAAAGGTCGATTAGTGGGGGCGTAAGCGGAAAGAAGATGGAGGGGTTGAAGAAACTTGACGTAGTTGGGTACAAACCTGCTGTAGTACTGATACATGCCGAGATACGATTTTAATTGGTGCTTGGTGCGGGGCAGAGGAAAATCATATATGGCTGAAACTTTTGTGGGCAAGGGAAAAAATCCCTGTTCAGATACCTTGAAACTAATAAACGATAAACTGTTAACGCCGAAAACACACTTATCTAGGTTATCAAACCCCACGCTTGTGCACTTTGACCAGAGTGGCCGTGTACTTTAATTATCAACGGAGTGCATTTACAATCACTAACCTAGCAGACTCGCACGCACTCACTGAATGTCCAGCAGGTTTTATGAGAGATTTATTTTCTGGTAACATTTCTGTGGCGCAGCGTGAGTGCTTCATTGATAGAGAAAACTTCCCAGGTAAATTCAGACAGGTTGGTAACAGCTGTACTAATAACACAGCCTTTCAACCTTTTGTGATTGGCACATTTCAGATTTCTATAATTTAATCAATTATGAAATCTGCTAAGTGTTTGTCGGCAAAAAACAACTTCTATACCAATCAACAGCCACCTCAACGTGGTGTTGCGGTCCGCAGCCCCGTTTGGGTTGGGTCGGAAAAGCTGTTCGCCTTCGCGAGGGTCCCAGTCACCCCGGGCACTCCTTTCGCACAAGCCATTTTTTCGTCGTGCTGCCCCCTGAACGACCGAAAAAGGGCAGTACGCAGCTTCTTGAAACTCGGTCGCCTGTCTTCTTCCTTCTCCTGCCTTTCTCGCCCACTCCCGCCGCATCCTCGCCTTCAAACCTTTTATCCCCATCTGTTCATTTTGTATCTTCTCCCTCACCACCGCATCTTGCTCCTGGATGTTCTTCTACGCCTCTAGTTTCCTCTTCGCTCCTGATTCCCTCAGGGTTCTTCAATAGAATGCTGGGGTCTCCGAGTCAGGAGCACTGAATTGCTACACTTTCTTTCGTCCCAACCGTTGACTTTACTTTTCTCTCTTCCTATCCCGTTGACCTGTATCCAGGAATCTATCCTTAATTCTTCTTGCTCTTTCCGGATCCCTGGATTCTCTGTTCTGCGATCTGATGGCAGCCACTCCCGGTCTGGCATTCTCTCTCCAGATGCCAAGCCCCCTAGCAGCGGCGTAATCATTTTCATCAGGCAAGGCTTATTCTTCTTTGAGCTTTCTACCTCCTCTCTTTATTTGCTTGACCCCTGCTCTGATTATGTGGGAGTCAACATCTCTCTAAACAACACCTTCTCTTTCCTTAATGTTTATGCTCCCTCTATTCGTTCTTCTCCGATGGATAGCAGAACCGACTCCTTTTCTCCCTCCATTCTTCTCTTCTTCAGAAATCTCATCATTCTGGGAGATTTCAATTGCCATCACCCCTCTTGAACTCAAGAGGTACTTCCAATCTCCGTGGGGAGGAAGTATTCGATTGGGTCATCTCCTCTGACTTCCTCCTCTTCAATAACCCTGGCATATCTACTTTTCTCCATCGCTCCCCCCCTGACATATCCTTTGTTCCCTCCTATCTCGCCTTCTCTTGTTCCTGGGAGGTGCTTCGGGACCTGGGTTCTGACCACCTACCAATTCTACTAACTGTTGTGTTTTCTTACAACAAAACAACTAGATAATCACGGAGATTAAACTAGCTTAAATTCTCATCACAAGTATATCCTTTTTTTTGTTCACTTCTATTTACAATCTCAATCATTTCCAAAACGTGACTACACAATAGATTATAAATGCAGCTGTTATGTACAAACGATACTATAACACCTTCCGCTCTAATTTGAAGATACGGACTCAGAAGATATTACAATTTACACAAAAGTATGCTCTTCGACTTAAAAATTATACATGACATTGTATCAGAGCAGACTTAGCAATCGAAAAGTACTTTACGTCGCCTTTCCCTCTGGGGCCGTCCCAACCTACGAGAAATGCCCCCATTGACCCCATCATTTAAAAATGTGCTGTTTCTATGATTTCTTTCTCTGCTGGGGCCTTGTTTTTCTGATAATGAACACGAGCTAGTTGAAGGGAGGTTTTGATGATTTCCATCTTGCAAAGTGTCTACCTGAGGCTTGTTCGTTCGTTCACATTCAGTTATGCTGGTGTTCGGTTCAGAGACATAACGTGGTTGTAACTGATCGACATGTCTTCGCCACCTCGCTCCATTTGATAGAACTCGTACTCGTACACTACGAGTGCCATATACTTTTTCAATTTCCGCTGGTACCCATCGAGGATTGTTGCGTGCATGCTGGCCTTCTTCCAGTGCATAACATGGCATGCCAACTTGATAAGGATTTTCATCTTGGTTTCCCCGCAACTTGGATGGGTGAGGTGTTTCCTTCAATTGCCTCCTCTGCGCCGCATGAGCTGGTGATGGTAACAATACATCAATCTTGGTTCGAATTTGTCTTCCTGTCAATAGTTCGCTTGGCGAATATTCTCCAGCTAATGGTGTGCGCCGATATTGCATTAAAAATTCTTGCAAGGCAGACTTACATGGGAGATTTGATTTTTATAATGCTTGTTTAAATGTCTGCACCAATCTTTCGGCTGCTCCATTCGTTGCAGGGTGGTAAGGCGCTCCCGTAAGATGCACAATTCCTCTTTGCTTGCACCACTCCTGAAATTCACCTGATGTGAATGAGGACGCGTTATCGGTAACCAGGCTGTGTGGATACCCAAAATGTGCAAATGTCTCTTCCAACAGTGCCATTGTAGACTTTGACGAGACAGTTGTAGTGGGATAAATGCATGGGTATTTGGAGTAGGCATCAACAATCACTAGCCAATTATTTCCCATAAAATTAACCGCATGGTCCACATGTATTCGGCTCCATGGCTTCTCCGGAAGCATCCATGGGTGATTTTTCATTTTCGGCGGTTTATTCTGGTGTTCTCCACATGATGTGCAGTTTCGGCATTGCTCTTTAATGTCGAAATCCAGACCTGGCCAGTATACTGCTGTGCGAGCCAAATGTTTCATTTTCTCAATCCCAAAATGACTCGTATGCAAAATGTCAATAACTTGCTTTCGTAAACTTTGGGGAATCACAACTCTAGTTCCATATAGCAAACATCCATGTTCCACAGATAAAAAATCTGCAACTTTGCGAAATTCCTCAGCTTTTTCTGTAGAAGCTTTCTTTTGAGGCCATCCTTCTTGCGTATACCGAATGACTGTTGAAATTGTAAGATCCTTTGCTGATTCTTTAAGTAGGACTCCTGGGTCTGTTGGCTTCAGCTGTGAGCTTAAGGTCTTGATGGCGTTTATTACATACATATTATCCTCCTCTTCTTCTTCGTGGTCGAAGTGCGCATCAGGACCTGAAGGCAATCGGCTTAGCACAACTGCATTTCCATGAGCAGAAGTATTTCTATATTCGATGGAATAGTTATACTGATTTAATATTAAAGCCCATCTAGCTAAAGCTGGTGTGGCCTTGGTAGGACTTAACACTGATAGCAATGGCTTGTGATCAGTCACTAAGATAAATTTTCGTCCATAAAGGTATTGATGGAACTTTCGCAGAGCAAACAGAATAGCGAGAGCTTCTTTTTGTATCTGACTGTATTTTCTTTGGCTCTCTGTCAATGTTTTGGATGCGTTGGCAATTGGACGTTCCTGTCCATCTTGAAAACGGTGAAACAACACTGCACCAATTCCTACGTTGGAAGCATCACAAGAGATACCAATTGGCAGTGATGGATCAAAGTGTGCTAGCACCATGTCTGTGCAAAGCATGTCTTTCACAGTTTGAAAAGCTTCTTCTTCTTTTTCCTTCCATTTCCATTCCACGCCGTTTCTGGTTAACTTGTGTAAAGGCTCAGTAATTGTAGATAGATTAGGCAAAAACTTTCCATAAAACTGTACTGAACCTAAAAATGATTTAAGCGTTGAAAGATTGTGAGGTTGTGGCATTTTACGAACTGCGTCAACTTTCTTTCCCTTGGATATGCCTTGGGATGAAAGAGTATGTCCCGAATACTCCACAGTGGGTTTGGCAAACTCACATTTATCCAAACGACAGCGTAGTCCATGGTCTTGAAGCTTTTGTAGAAGTTGACGCAAATTTTCTAGGTGGTCTTCAGCATTTTTGCCGCTTACAAATATGTAATCTAAGTAAACAGCAACACCTTTAAGATCTGAAGTCAACTGGGTCATTATCTCCTGAAAGTAACCCGGTGCCGATGTTATCCCAAAAGGCAATCTCATTTGAAGAAGCACACCCTTATGCGTGCTGAGTGCCAGCCTTTTTTGGCTTTCTGGGCTGAGGGGAATTTGATTATAGGCATCTGCTAAGTCAATTTTAGTGAAGCAATACCCCCCACCTAGCTTTTGCATTAGTTCTTCGGGAACCGGAATGGGTTGTCTATGTATTTCCAGTTGATAGTTTATTGTGGCTGAGTAGTCCCCACATACTCTTAGTGAGGGTACAGTTTGCCCTGGACGTAGGGGTTTCCTTATTGGTACTACTGGTGTGCCAAAATCGTTGAATTGTACAGGCTTCCACACCCCTTTGGCAATACCTCGTTCATAAGCTTGTACCAAGTCATCCTGTATGGCAAAGGGCACAGGTCGTGGTTTGCAAAATACAGGCGTTACGTCTGGTTTAAACTTAATGTCAAGTTCAAAATCTTTCAGGCAACCTAGTTCATCATTAAAAACATCAGAAAAATCATTACACATTTGTTTACAAGCACTTTGCAAGCTTTCAGCACATTGATACACAGATTTACAAATAGACAAACTGCATTGCTTTCCATGAATCATATCATCTAGTGATATGCTCAGTGTTGCAATCGCATCTCTACCCAATAAGTTTAATTGTGGAATGTCTGTGACCATAAAATCAATTTGTTTGCCATCAAGGCTTGATTCATTATTATGCATAACTGCAACAGATTTTGCTTTATATACACCTAAAACAGGTAGCTTATGACCAGAAGCTGATGTATAAACTTTGTCAGTAGTTTGCAATGCTGGTCGGCCAATTTTAATCCAGCGCGATTTCGAAAGAAAGCTATCCCCAGCACCCGTGTCTATTTCAAAAATGGTTTGGTGACCATCAAGGTTAATACTTTGTTGTAACTGGGGAGCAGATCTGACCATTTTGACAGTCTGCAATGTATCTGAATTGTTGGGTTTCACCGTATGTACTGTAGTCTTTTTTCTTTTCATAACAAGCCCTTTCAATATGTCCTAACTTGTTACAATAGTTACACACAGTATTTTTAAAATGGCAAGTGGTGCCTGTGTGACCTTTTCTGCCACAACGGCCACATGGTGGTCCATTTGATCTGTTCACTGAATTTCGAGTATCATTGCACACATCACCTGAAGGTCGTTTTCTCACTTGCCGATATGCTCGTGATGGTGTATGTACTTTAACTGAATACGTGTGTTCATTAGTAGATGGAGTTGAGAAGCTGACAGTCTCTTTTGCAACTTTGTTGGCTTCTTCTATCTCAAGGGCAATATTAATGGCTTTTGCAAAGGTCAATTCTTCTCCTTTTTCTTTAAAAATAGCTTTAAGTATTGCCTCATTGTTCACTGAGCAAATGAATCTGGTGCACATAGCATCATCTTGGGAATCAGTAATTGAACCAAAATCACATGTAACAGCGTCTTATCGGATGCGTGCTGCTAATTCTGTGACAAACTCATTATGTTTTCTGCTCAAATCACTCCAAAATTTGTATCTTTCACGAAAAACAAATAATTTTGAATTATATTGTTCAGCCATAAACTGTGCAAGAGTTCCATATCAGACTCATTAATGTTGATAGGAGGCTGTTGCTGAGATGCTAAGCTTTGCAGTAACTTGTACACTGAAACAGTCTGATTAGTGAAGAAGATTTGAGCTATTTTAGTTTCAGGCACAGAGTGAGCTTTTATGAATGTTAAAAAACGAGAGTAATAATCGGTCCATAATTCAGCAGTTGAGTCAAGTGCTGTAAAACTAGGCACAGAATATAAGCTAGGCCTAGCAGCAGAAACTGAGTTTTCAGGACGAGTACCGGTAGATCCCGCAGCATTACCTGAGTTTGCATTCATCTGTTTGAGTGTTTCTAGTAGCACTTCCATTTGCTGTTGATTTTGCTGGGACTGCAATTCCATTTGAGCCTGTTGCTGTTCCAGCTGCTTTTTCATTAATTCAATAATTTCTTTGTTAGACATGGCTAAGTGTAAACTTTGTCGCTAATTTGTTATCCTCGTCGCCAATTTGTTGTGTTTTCTTACAACAAAACAACTAGATAATCACGGAGATTAAACTAGCTTAAATTCTCATCACAAGTATATCCTTTTTTTGTTCACTTCTATTTACAATCTCAATCATTTCCAAAACGTGACTACACAATAGATTATAAATGCAGCTGTTATGTACAAACGATACGATATCATTACAACACTAAACATCCCTCTTTCTCTGGTCTTTCGACCCAGCGAACATCCCCCTTCCTTTAATTTTCAGAAAGCTCGCTGGGATGGCTTCACTTTTTACTTTGACCCTCACTGTTCTTCTGCAGAGGAATACTCGTTTCTTTCTCTTTTCTCTGATGCTGCTCTATTTACTTTTCTGACACTGAATACGGCCAAATCTTTCATTCCTTTCGGCCGCATCAAACGCCATCCTAAAGCCTGGTGGTCCGCTGAAGTGAAAGAAGCGGCCAGTGAAAGACGTAAGGCTTTCGCTGCAGCTCGCAGAAGTGATGAAGATCGTCAGGCTTACATCTTCGCTTCCGACCTGCTTTGTCTGTCGTCGTGAATGCCAAGGCTGAGACATTGCTTTTCTCTCACGCCCAAATCTAACCCCAAATCTGTGTACTTTCTTCTTCGTTCTGTCGCCGGCTCTTCTTCCTCCTCTTCTAAATTACCCCAACTGTTTCTCTCCCATGGAGTCGGCCCCGGTCTTCGCCGATTACCTGAGATCTCACTTTTCTGTCTCTCAGCCAAAGGTCCTGCGTAGCAGAACCAGAGGCTACCTTTCCAAGCCCTGCCGAGCCACGTGCTCTAAGGACTCTCATTCGTCCTTTTGCTCCCCCTTCTCCCTTGCTGAATTTTTTGCGGCTGCCTCGAACCTCTCCTCGTCCACTGCCACTGGCTCAGACAAAGTTGCTTATCCCATGCTAAAGCACCTTCCTCGCTCTGGCATGGATTTTCTTCTTCCTATCATTCCTGGTCTCTGCATTCCTTTCCTTCCATTTGGAAGACATCTTCCAATATTCCCGTCCACAAGATGGGAAAGCCCCTTGATTCTCCTTCCTTTCGGTCTGTCTCTCTCACCTCCTGCGTATCAAAACTTTTAGAACGCATCATTCTATCTCGTCTACTCTTCTTTCTGGAATCTAACTCCATTCTCTCTCCCCGCCAGGCCGGTTTCCGCCTTGGATGGTCTACTCTTCATCAAATTCTGTTCCTTTCTCAGTCCATTTCGGATGGGTTTAACAAACCCAGGTCTGGTTATTGGACGATCTTCGCTACTATTGATTTCTCGAAAGCTTTCCACTCTGTCTGGCAACCCGCTCTTTACCTCAAACTCATTTCAGCTGGCCTCCCTCCTTGCATTGGTCGTTGAACTCAATCTTTTCTTTCTGATAAGCGCGCTCGCATGGTTTATCAAAATCACAAAAGTCATTTCTTTGGAGTGCATCGAGGTGTTCCGCAAGGATCCGTTCTTAGCCCTGTACTTTTCTCTCTTTTCACCAATAATCTTTTAGCTTCTCTGCCTTCTTCCGTCAGCTGCTCTCTTTATGCTGACAATGTGGCCATTCGGTCCTCCTCTCCCTCGTTCCATACTGCGGTGGAGGCCACACAAGGAGTTCTGATTCGATTGGAGTGCTGGTCTGAGTACTGGTGTCTTCCTCTAAGTCCGAGCAAACGTAAGGCCTCTTTCTTTTCAGTGGATCTCCACCAAGCTAATCTCCACCTATTCAACTCCCGTCTCCGTTTCAATCCCACTCAAACTTTTTCTTGGGGTCACCTTCGATGGCACTGTTTCCTTTTCTAAACATGTTTCTTCGCTGAAGGCCAAGTTCTTCCCTCATCTCAAGGCCTTACGCTGTTTCTCTACTTCCTCATGGGGCCTCCTTTAAGAAGTCTCTCTTTGATCTGTATAAAGCTTTTTTCAGCCTCTTTTCACTTATGCTTCACCCGGATGGTTTCCTTTCTTAAGCATTACCAATATCATAAAATTGGAACGCCTCCGCGGAGTGGTTAGTCGCGCCAACTCCGAATACTTTTTGTCCTACCCTATCCCACTCTTCCTCTCTGAGGCTTTTCTACTTCCCCTACGAGTCACCCTGACTCATTTCACTCTTTCGTCTTATGAGCGGGCTCTTCGTCTCCCAATCTTCTTTCCCATTTCAAATTTGGCCAGACTTGGAGTGAAACCAAGACTCTGCAGATCCTCTTGAAGAGTTTTTGCGTCCACTCATGCTTCCTTCTTCTTTTTCTCCAAGGGAGGCTTCCTTGCTTGCCCCCTCAACTCCTTGGAACCTATCTTACTTTACTGTGGAGTCAACTCTTTCCTCTCCATGCTCCAGCTGTGATCCTCCTCTCTCTCGCCAGGTGCGGCTCTCGGTCACCTCGACTCTCTCCTACCTTACGATCTGGTACTTTGCACAAACCACTCTGTTTTTGTTTTGTTTTTTTTTTGGAAAAAAGGCTGTGCCGTATTTGCCAACTGCTCTCTCTGGCACTGAGGCCACTCTTTCTTTCTCAGCAGGCCCAGTATGCTCAAGTTTTTCCGATGAAACCTGCGCCATTCTGCAAGCTCTTTGGTGGTCTCGGCAGCTCTAACAAGTGTGCCACTTCTCTTCTTCTCCTATCTAACTCATGCCACTCTTTCTTCTTCTCCATCTTTCCTGTTACCTCAATCTTTCTGGCAGGAACCGTCTTCTCTCTACTCTTGTTCTATCAGGCTGCCATGGGTCCCCGGACACTCATTTCTCCCGGGGAACAACGCGGCTAATCCGTTGGCCAAGCGGGGAGCGCTACTCGTGCCCTCTGCAATCCCTTGTCGTCTCTTTCTCTTTATCTCTCGTATCCACTTTTCTCTTTTCTTGGAGTGGAGGCGAACTGTCGCATGTAAATTCTTCGATACACAGGCTCCCTCAATTTCCACCGAGAAACTTGTGCTCCCTCGTCACGCTTGCTGTGTTCTCTTTGGTCTTCGCTGCAACGGACACAGTCTCCTGTTAAGCTCTAATCTCTCTAGGATTGGCAGAATCGAGAATCCTTGTTGCAGCGCCTACGGAGACCCGTCCCAGTACACCTCTCATCTCATTCTGCACTGTCCAGCTACGAGCTCTTTGCACTGCTCGCTCTTTGGCGACTCTTTGTCTCTGTTGGACCTCTAGTCCAGGACCTGGGGAATTGCCCGGCTTCTGAGGCTCCATGGTCTTCCGCCGCGCCCATATTTCTCGAAACGGGTTGGGTAACAACAAAACAACTTATTTCCGCGTGAGCTTTCTTCCTTGGCTTAACAAGCTACGCATGCTTGAGACTCGAGTGCAAATGGAAGCGACACACAATTCTACGAGGAATGATTCGTAAAAACAGTTTGTGTAGCGAATGTAAAATTAGGATGAAGATGTGGCAAAGTGCCGTGGTGAGTTCGGGTTCGAAATTTTTGGGAAACTTCAGCCCGGCCCGACTTACAAGTCTCCTTCGGTTAATTAAAACCTAACCACATTATCTCAATGTGTGACCGAAAAATATTTTTGATCAACAACAAATAGAAGTTTTGTAATGAAAACATTGGTAATCAAGTTACTTGTTGCTTGATCTGATGCAGGTTGCCTAGCTCTTTACAAAAAAACAAATATCTGCTAAGCATTTGGTTAGGAAGACAAAAAACAAAAACTGGCTTGAAAAAGAGCAAAATAACGTTTTTTTTACATCATTAGGTATAACACTGACAGCGATTTCGTTAATTGCAGTTCTTGACTTGATGTTGCTGAAACCTCAGCAACTTCGATGCACTCACGCGCAGCTATCGCGGTGACATGATCTTGCTTCCAAGCGACGTATGAGCATGAATGAAATTCAATTACAAACCACAAGCAGAAAATCACTAACAATATTATTAACTTATATTGGGAATACCATCTTTTTACACAAGCTGTCATAATGGAAGAGACTAGTCGGCATGCGAAGAGCACTCTTTCCACCTCCAACTACAGTCGGACTGTCGGAGCGCCAAATTGTCTTTAAATAAGCAAGATTTATTGAGCCCTCAAATCTATTGTTTCGCCAGTTTAGAATAAGAGACAATCTATCCATCATGTTGTAAGAGCCGATTCTTGGGTATCAACTTGTTTCAAACTAAGTGTGGTACCCCTCATACCTAAAACTTAAGTTGGAGGCAAGCAAGGATATGCTCTTCGTAAAAGAAAAAGTACTCCTAAAATTTACTTCATAAAAAAATTTATTTAAGAATTGACACCCAATCCCTAGCAGCTCTTAAATCGGCAGGAACGATAAGAATCTCCGGGTTAGAGAAACTTAAGTTAGGATTTGGAAATTGGAATGTTGGAAGTTTTTGCAGAAGAGATGCAGTAGTGTTTGAGTAGTTGAGAAAGAGAAAAGTGAGTATACTGTATGCTGTCTACAGGACGTGAGAGAGTAATAAGGACAAGAAGCTTCCTTTGGTGGTGTCCAGGATAGAAGATGCAAGCTGTGGTGGTCAGTACATATTGATGGAATTCGAGGGGTTGGAATAGTAGTAAAAGAACTATTATAGAAGATTATAAAATTTAAAGAAAAAATAACCGAGTGGTGGCAACGGTGCTGGTTTTTCAGGACAAAGTTATGAGAGTGATATGTGCTTTAGGACCGGGGGTGTAGTGCTAAAACAAGTGAGGGAACACACATATTAGAAATATACAACTTCCAGTCAAGTTAGTGCGAAACAGTATGGGAACACCGTGCCCACGCTTTCTCACATCACACCACAATACTCCTAGAGAGGACCCCGGGTGGAAAAATCAGACTGCGAGAACGATCAATCTGAAATAAAATAGTGTGTGAGTGGAAATTGCAAACGTGGTGTAATGGTTCTTGGTCTGGGAGACTTTAAGGGATATTTGGGAGGTGAATGCATGGTTAGAGTGAGTGCATAATGGTTATGGAATTGGCGAGAGAAATCTTGAAGGAAATAAAGTGCTTGAGCTATGCAATGAAAGAGTTGTTTGTGGCAAACGGTGATTTCAAAATAGGAAAGTAGCATGCGTGCGAGTAAAATTGAAACTGAAGAACAAGTAAATTGAAAAAAGTAGTGAAGAACAATCAAATTGTTAGGAGGGCTTCGAAGTTGAAGGAAAATAATTTGAAAGCAAAATTTGAAGAAGAGTTAAGAAGTTGGTTCATGCTAATGCGCACAATATCAAATGCTTTTGAAAATTGTAATTGAAGAGTTCGTGATGCAGTATGTCATTAGAAAAGGTCATGGTGATATATGGTGGCAGAACAAGAAGCTAAAGCCCTACAAGAGTGGCACATAAAGAGGTGTGCATGAATCGATCGGAGGAAATCAAGGCTAAAAATAAGAATGTGGAAAATCAAACCGAGAAGGTAGTTGCTAATTACATTATGAAAAACCAGAAAAAGAATCAACAAAATTGAGCCAAAAACCATTTTTAAACTAATAAAGTTCACTAAAAAGGTGAGAAAGATATTGAAGGAGGTAGATGCATGATAGAAAAAGACGTAAAAATAGGTTTTTGTGAAAAGGACAATGGAAAAATCTTATGGAAGGAATCTTGAATGAAGTAAATGATTGCGATCACTTACAGAAGCTAATATGGCGGAGTGACCCATTGAAAGAATTACTTAGAAACAAATGGTGATAGCGATAAAAACAATAAAAGCAGGAAAGTTAGTTTGACCCTTTGCAGTCTATAGAGATAATATCTTCCAGTGGAGAAGTAGGGATTAGTGTGACGATGGAACTTTGTCGACGAGTGTTGAATGGAATAGGAATGACGGATGAATGGCAAGCAAGTAAGTTTGTACCGATTTTTACGTGAAGAGACGTAAAAATTTGTAACACATAAAACGAAAGGCAGTTAGAGTATGCTATAAAGGTTGTTGAAAATATTGCTGGAAAGAAGAATTCAGGAATCAATAAATGTTGATGCAATGTAATGTGGTTTTATGCCAAGCCGAGGAACGACAAACGCATTGCTTGTAATGAGAAGAGAGCAAAATGAATGTTCAGATGAGGAGAAAAAGTTGTTTATGTGTTCTGAGAGGCTGAAATGTACGCAGAAATCTATTGAGGGGAGCGAGAATGGCTATCTAACCGGCGCGATGGTGTAGAGGTTAGAGCGTCCGCTTTGCAATCGGTAGACCTGGGGTTCAGTCCCTAAATCGAGTCATACCAAAAGATTTAGCATCTTGCAAAAGGCGACTCTTGGGTACCCACCAGTGGCAGTCCGCCTTGTTGTTGGTGTGGCTACCAATTACTCATGACTGGTTCAAAATGGGCTGCCATCTTTCCCCTAGCCTAATTTCAATTAGGTTGACGGCATAAACCTAAGTTGCAGGTCATACCGTACCTCCATTCCGAGGAAGAGTAATTGCAACAACAACAGACTGGCTTTCTGCAAATTTCACGGGACGGAGAAGACCTTTTGTTTTGGTCAATATTTTGAGTGATGAATTATGGGATGAGCGTGTTACTGTTACCTTTTATTGACGCTGGAAAAAATACCGTTGCAAAAACAATGGCTGCAGCTCACGTTTAAAATTTTCCTGAGGGGTGCGCGAAAATGGCTTTTTGCAAATGATGGCTAAAAATGACGTTTAAACATTCCTTAGGGGACACGCGCATAGGAGCTCTCTCCCCCTGCGTACGCAACAGCTGAAAAGGTGTTCGGTAGAGTTTCGACAAATGTGGGAGAATGGAAGATGAAGAAAAAAGGTTTACCAAACGTAATAGTAGAGCGGTGATGAGTCTCTTTTCGAGTGGCCAAGAAGAAAGTTAGAGTGGGATTAGAGTTACCGGAAGAATTTAGGGGGCAAGTTTGTGTACATTCAAGATCTGTGTTGCTGATTTTTGCAATAGCGATGAATATAACCATAGAGTGGGGCTTGATAAATAATAGTTTGTATGCAGATGACTTGATTTCAATAAGCGAAAGCATGGAAAATTCAAGAAAAAAGCTTTTTAAACAAAAGAGGCGTTTGAGAGAAAGGGGATAGTGATAACTTCAAAAAAATCTAAGTAGAGTTGAGTTGTTTAATGAGAAATAATCAAGAGCATAGTCGATTCATGCCAAGTGTGGCAAAAAGGAAATGGAAAATTTAGTGATAAGCACAACATGCGGCAAATGGGTGCATTGTAGCTGTGCCAAAAATGAAGAGATTGCTTTTAACTGTAGCAAAATGTTTCGTTTGAGAAGAATGTGTAGAGGTAATGAAAAGAAGCATGAAACTAAATAAAGAATAATTTATCATTGTATGACCAAATAGAGTTGGTAAAGAGTTTTTGCTACTTGGGGGACAGATTGAATGCAGGCGGTGGAAGTGCAGCAGCAGTGACAGCAAGTACAAGAATTGGATGGAAACAATGTAGAGAACTTCGGGAGTTGCTTCAGAGAAAAATGCTCTCGTTAAAAATAAAAGGAAGGATATATCAGAATTGCGCAAGTTCGGCGAGGTTGTGTGGTAGCGAGACACGGTGTCTGAGAGGAAATGAGATGGCAATTTGGAGAACTGAAAAAGCACTGATAAGAGCAGTGTGGGGAGTTAAATTAATTGAAAAAAGAAGTGGCCAAGAAGTTATGGATTTGTAGGGTTTAGAAGAAACGTTAGACAGACTAGCCAAAGCGATGTGATGTGATGGTATGAACATATTTTGAGAAGGGATGGTGATGATGAAGAACATTAGATTTTGATATAGTTGCCAGAAGAGGGCGTGGTCGACTCAAGAAGCCATCTGTTGCGGTGAAAATTGTTTTAATGTTTCAAGTGGTTTCGGTGTAACAACTTCTTCATTTGGCTGTAGTGCACGCCAAGCCTGACCTATATCTTGCTGGATTCATATAACCGGTCCATTTTGTGTAAAACTGATACGATACTATTTTGTTGAAGGTTACACACACATTGCCTTCAACTTGTTAGCTTGAGCTGGTCGTGTCGGCTAGTGTTCACAACTTGTGGTGTAAATACAGGTACTTATATTCTTTGCATCTAGTGCTGTGCTGCACTGATCCTGAGATCAGCAAATCCTACTGTTGGGCTGTCTCCTTTATTTAATAGAATTGCCGTTTTGGTTTTCCATTTAACGATATACCAACGACAAAACAAAATGGCGCAATGCCGCACATGAACTTTCGAAAAACGGCGCGATGGCGCAGCGGTTAGAGCGTCCGCTTCGCAGTCGGTAGACCTGGGGTTCATTTCCCAAGTCGAGTCCTACCAAAAGACTTTAAAAAATAGTATTCACAGCTTTCATGCTTGGCACCCAGCACGTAGGGATAGTGTGAAGAACAAGCCGGCAAGTTTGCTTGTTGTGTCCGTGGGCAAGACACTTAACGGGTTGCCTCAGTCTCTATGTGACAGACAGATGATGGGGCCAAGCAGTCTACCCGCCGTGGTGCCCCAGTCTAACTAAAGACTTGCAAACCGAGCGTGAGTGCTAAGGCAGTGTGGCCTATATATACATCTTCCTGCATAATGCTCACAACAAATAGCTCAAACGACGAAGAACTTTCGAGAAATATGAGGTAAACGCGGCGGTAGTTATAAATAGGCATAGTAGGTATAGTGATGATAACTTGAGCTTTTAATGTGAGATCTCATTGCACCCCCTCAATGCTTAAATCTAAACTCATAAAATTAATTTTTTTTGAAAGGAAAGAGGTAAGGCTTCTTTGTATTAGTGTGACTGGTTTTCGATCGCACACCTCCCTTGCTATCTTTGTACCGGTACTATGTCTACTATGCCTGTACTATGCCTACTATGTCGCTATTATGCCTGTACTTTTCGGTCGCACACCTCCCCTGCTTACTTTGTACCGGTACTACGTCTACTATGCCTGTGCTATGCCTACTATGCCTGTACTATGCCTACTATGCCTGTGCTATGCCTACTATGCCTGTACTACGCCTACTATGCCTATTTATAATCACTCGTAAACGCGGCCAACTCCATTAACAGAGACAACACCGGATTTAAAAACTTTGGGTCTCTCAAATCGTTTAGAAGCCTTTTGTTGCATGTTAGCCAAAGCCAAACTTGTTCGACTCGGCGAGTGGACATTACTCGATGAGCCAAAGATGTTTTCCAGCGAGTAAATCGTACTACTTAAAAGAGTGGTTAGATAATGCACATTCCTACAGCTAATGTACTTGCTGATCAAGCAAATAACGTCTTAGCAACCAGTTTGATAATTGAAAATAAATTACAAAGACCATTAAACTGGTTCCATGCAACGTTCCACTTAATCTGTATTCACCAGTAAGGCATGCAAGGTTGATGTACTGCATACAAAAAACTTTGAGCAATAATTGCAAAAATTGAGTCACCACTTGGTAAATATTCAAAATACATAGCATTTGGCAGATCTGCAAAGTAGGCATAACAGAAGCTTACTAATTGACTAAAACGCCTTGCACAAGCGGTAAAATTCATGTACTTGGATGTCTAAAGCAAAATACATAACCTAGAAAAAAGATTTGCAGCTTAAAATTCAGCTTCAACAGCAGAGCTCTGACTGGATAAAATTGCATCAAATTTTGATGTAGTCATAGAGTTATGAATAAGATGAATTGAATAAACAATACTTAAAACAGTGAAGCGTTTAACAAAGCGTCGAAGCGAATTTTGTAAAACGACAAAAATTAACATCTTAAAACCACTGTTTAGTCTTTGCAAACTACAAACAAATTTTGAAGGAAGAAAAACTTAAAAATTATAATTTTATGTATATTATCCAGTTCAATAAATTAATTTTACAATTTTACTCATAACTGTTTGGCTACTATAAAGTTGGAAAAAAATCGGGTAAAATTGCATTAGTGTGAAAAATTGACCACCACCTCACTCAGGGATATATAAAACATCAAGATGACTAAACTCCGAAAATCCGCTTTGTTTATCCGCATAACTGTAGGGATACCTACTAATGGTCTGCAACAAGTTAATAACCTTAGCAAGCATGTTAACGTGATTTATGAGCCCTGTCATTGGTTTAGTTGTTTTTGTGCCTTTAGTAAAGTGACTGTTAATGTTCTTGATGTCATAGTTGTTCGGAAGCTTTCGCCTTCTAAGCTGTTGTGTTTGCCGCCTCATTTAATAGATTGTCATTTGTAATAAGTGAGGAATAGGGATGTTTTGTAGTATGTGATGACTAATGAATTGTTTTTTATATTTCCCAAATTGTTTTCTATTACGTTCGACCCTTAATGGAAAACCGTAAGTTTGGTACGGTGAATCATTTATAAATTAATACGGCAAGTTGTTTTCTCTTTACTTAACGCCTGTTATTCTCGTTTCTTGTTAATGGTTATGTGACAATTTCGTTGATTGATCTCATATTTATTTGTGGATATAAATAGGCCTATTGACTGTTTATGAGCTCACTCTACTTTGGCAGTATTTAGTATGGGGTGGTAGCGAATAGAAACCTAATATTTCATCACCAACTAATGCTAGTGGCAAGTTGTCTATGTATTTTGAAAGCGCTTGTCTGTGTCTTAAATCAATTGGGAAACAATAATCTGCTTGTATTGTCAGCTAATGCTAGCCTTAATTGATAATATACCCTTATTTCGCATTCGCTTATATCTTTATTTGCATGAATTGTATTTAGGAGATCTCTCAGTAGTCTTTAATATCTTGTAACAACTAGAGCCAGATACGTCTAGCGTGTTGCAATTGATGCGTGTGGTGCAGCTAATTTGTGAGCAAAATTTTCTGTTCTCCTTTAATACAGTCGTCATGTTCTGCAAGTTGGTGTGTGCTCGTGCGTCGAGGACCTCTGGTGAGCAAGACAATTAGAGACAGGATCTCCCAAATAGAAGCAGCAGTGAAACGGCTGGTATAGCGGTTCCTCACTGCAACAAAGCATGCATTTGTACGTTTTGTTACAATATACTTTATTGTTATTTAGAAGTAATGTAAAATTTGAACATTACAATTAAGATTTTAGCCAATTAGTTAAAATTGGGCTTTTTGTTGTCTGGTTGCTTTCGTTCTCTTTGTTTTAGATCAGTTAATTATTCAGGTTTTTGTTTTTTATATTAGCACATATTAATGTACTGGCAATAAATGCTTTCACAGCTCGTGCGGAGATACTTAACCAAAGACTTGTAAAAATTCAGGCGGTTTCTCAAGAAGTGAATGTAGCTAAGCTGCCAGCTCAGGCTTTTAAGCTTGTTCTTCAGATGCAGGCTTTGGATAATATTTTACATGTTTTACTCTTAGCTGCCTACCGTATTGGTCAGTTGTTTGCAATGTGCTGAACCATTTTGTAGGCCTTTGAACGGTTTAAGTTTTTGTCCCAATTTATTTTAACTAATCTATTGTCTGGCTATGGTCTACACATGTGGTGTTGCTGGATGCACTACGGGTTATAAATCTAATGAAAGTGATAAAAAAATTAATTATTTGGATTTCCCTCTGATGAAAATCTTGGGAAGAAATGGGTTGCAGTTATGCCTCGAAAAGAATGGCTGGTCAGTAAAAATCTCAAAGTGTACTCAGAGCATTTCCTTTTAGACGACATGTTAACAACATCCTCTGACAATCATGACAAGCGACGTTGCCACGGAGATAGCCAGACACTAAAAAGACTCTTTTTCATCGTTTGTTGCACAATGATATTTATGTTGCACCAAAACTGCTTGCATCCGTAGTCGTATGTGATAAGTTCCAAATAAGTGCATTTACTTCACAAGGTGCTTTACCTGTTCATTTATATAAAAAGTTGCGTGACACACTAATTTTGCCTTTGATTTCAAGATTATGTCAATATTCCACTGGGATATCAGGAGACAAGTTCTCTGGACTTGTCATATTTAATTGCAAGAACGAACGTGTTAGCGATAGCCGTGGCTGATTTCTTTGATCTGAATATTAGAGTTTTTTATGTGGCAACCTTAGTAACGTGGCCTTTCTTTGCCTTGCGAAAAATGATTTTAACGTGCTAGCAGCTAGTTGTGAATGCATTTATTTGGCTTATCTCAGAATAATTTACAAGTATCTATAATGATTAGTTGGCCGCTATGTTTATGTCTTTGGTTTGTGAGCTAGTTTGTTCTGTATTATTTAAACTATCTTGCCATTGTTCAGCTAGTAAGGATTATGTCTACGCTAACCAGCCGAGAATGTGTTTTATATTTTTTACAGACCGTACTCTAGTACACTGTAACACCAGTAGTGATATATGTGTGTATCTTGCATTGAGATTGATGCTCTGCTGGTCAATAAAGGAAAAGCTACAGGAAGAGATTGGCAGCGTGTACCTGCTGCCTAGCAGTCTTAATAGGATCTGGTTTATCAGTGGATAGACGATAACATAACATTACAGTGTATTTAACTGTGGTGGCTGGACATTGCAGTAAAGTTCACTTGTTGTTGATTGAATGCTCATTAAATAAAATATGGCAGGTCAAGAACCTTGCAGTCATGCCTACGATGTGGCTTTAACTACTGAAGAACAAATGCAATCATTACTGGGCTGTACCTATGAGATTGATGATGCTTGTACCGATACCAATGCGGTGAGTCATAATGTTAAGCCAAAGTCATTTAGCTATGATGAGACATGTGACTATGGTGATGATTTGCTAGCTAATGTTAGGCTAGCATGGGTAGATAACACAAAGCCTAATTTATTTAAAAGCCACCGTGCACTGATACGTTACTCCAGTGAACTAAAAATGACTACGGATGATATGCGACATTACCAGGCTTGTCCATGGGAATGGGATTCCCATGGGAAATGTCCCATGGGGTGAGATGGGATGGGACAGCACGAATTGCATTTCCCATGGGAAATGCATGGGACAGTAGTTAAGCATTTTCATTCAAAAATATTTTAGACAGATTGTCAGAAATTCTCCTTGCAAAACTTCAAAATTAATACGATATGTTACGCTTGAATTGCTTTCATAGTTCACTTCACAATCATACAACACTCAAGTCCGAAGGCCATGTGGTCTGGTGTAAGGTGCTGCAGTCTGACAGACCGTTCGAGATTTTTGGAGGTTGTAGACATCTAAAGTATGGTTTTAGCCTAGATATTTTATGGGTCGCTGATGCTTTAGCTTAATGTATTACAAGTTTGGACCTTTTTGTGAGCATGTTTGAGGAACTAGGCAGTTCAAAGTTGTCGGCAGCGTACGGTAGGCCTACCGTATGGCCTGCGGCGACTAGGCTATAGAATTACCGTAATATTAATAAGCTGATTAGTATCAGTATCATAGGCTAGTGCCATTGTTCAGTATTGATATGATGGACTAAATACTGAGTGGTGGCTGCTTCAGCGCCGGGGCAAAGTAATCAACTGAACCAGTCCAGAGGTCATTGTTTAAGGCCATTTCGTGGGTGAAATCGATTTTAATTTAATAATTATAGTAGTGCAAACAAATTTTCGACTGATTTCGTATGTGCCCGTTAAGCTTATGGCTACAACAATTTCAAAGTCCAGAGGTTACCGGTATACCAAACCGTACGATACCTGTAATATTGGTACGACGGTACTATACCGGTTTCAGATATTGTAGACTAATACGGGCCTATCTGTACTAGTACCAGTAGCCTATTTGTAGCCTACCTGAAAATGTCAGCCCGGCACAACTCTAATGTTCGCTGCCACAGTCGGCCATTGTTGCTGTAGGCCTAGTTGTTGATTTTCACATTGACAATTCGCAGATACAGAGGTAGTTTAAATTTTGTGTAATCTGTTTTGTTGCAGAACTTCATTCTAACTTGCCAATTTTAAATAGCTTACAAAAGCATCCAGTATCCTGCAAGCTGTAGGCTGTGTTGTGTAAATCCAGCACCCCAAAATGAGCAATCAAAAATATGAGTTCCAGAATCTCACTAAAACTGTGGTTGCTAAGATGTTGAGTGATAAAAAATGCAGCTTAATTGATATTCCAAAAGAACATGTAAAGTCTTCAACAGTCGATGTTAAAGCGGTTAAAATATCAGAAAGTATTTTAGCACCATTTCTTTGCTGTGCAAAGTGCAAAATGCTATACACTTGGTATAAGTTGATCAATGGAAAATGGGTTAACCAAAGTGGTTATAGAGTTGCAATACAGCATAGCATGAAATGTGCTTCTGGTGCCTCTGGAAACATCAAAAGATATTTCGAAGCCAAGCAAAAGGAAGTACCAAAACCACCACCAACATTGACAAATGAGTGGCAGAAAACAGTTGTTGAACTACTTACATCACACCCAACAGTATCCATTTCGACTGGATGTGAAATACTGTGTGATGCTGCTAATTTTGCCGCAAGATCTACTCATGCTGCAAACAAGGTATATGATTACACTATATCACGGCAAACAGTGACTCGTTCTATTTTGAAACAAGGAAAATTGGCAAAACTTCAGTTTCAGAAATTGTTTCAAAATATGGCACAAGACCCACAGTGTGCAATTTCAGGAATAGTTGACTTTTGGTCTGCAAGACAAACATATCTGTTGCCATATGGAGGAATTACTGCATGTGGACTAGATCAGAGTTGGGAATGGATTACTTTTCCTCTGTCTATTACTATTATTGATAAGAATGAATCTCATACTGCACAATTTACACACAGCTTTTTTGTACGTGAATTTCATGTTGAATCTACCACATTCTCCAGTCCATTGTTTGTGTGTACTGATAATGCAGCAACCATGAAAGCAGCATTTGATGGACGGTTTGATACCGATACAGAAATCATTCGATCTGGTTGTCCTGAGCACAGGTTATCAACATGCATTACTGATAGCTTCAGCAGAGATGTGAATTTTGAACTGGATCAGTTCATGGATCAACTTTCATTCATTGAAACGTATTACAATACACGTCAGGCAAAGGCATCACAGCTTCCGTTTTCTATACCAACAAAATCTACAACACGTGAATGGCGTTCGTATTACCGACGTTTTAATGCTCATTTAAAAAATTACTCACATTATTGTAAGGAAGATGATGAGGAATTTTTAAATCACATTCCAAATTTTGCTCAGATTAAAGGAATGCTCTATATACATAGCAAATTTAAAACTTTCTTTGACAAACTAGAAGTTGATGGTGCTACATCTCATTTAATTTTGCTTTTATACTTCATCTTAGACCAGTGATTCCCAACCGCGGCTCCGAGAGCCGCATGCGGCTCCCAGCTAGCCTTCTTGCGGCTCTCATTGACCTTTGAAAATCCCATGAAAAATATTAAAAAGTCTAATTGTAATTCGAAAATTATTCTTGCTTGGCTTGGAGGCTTGGAAAAGAGTTTGTACTTCATAGTTAAGATTAGAGGCAAGGAAAGTTGTGAAAAGGCTGCTATTGTTACATCACTGTTTTCTCAAAGCAATGTATCATAACTTTCTAGTCTAGTTGAACAAGCAGCAGCTGCAGTTAAGGTAAAACCTAGCAGCAGCTGTCCAGCTGTTCTCGATTCTATTTTATTTTTGTATAGTTTCTATTGCAGTTAATCTAAAAGTTGATTAATTAATCTAAAATTCTATTGCAGTTACTGCCGCTATAAAATTGTAATAGGATAATCAGCCAAGCGTTTAAGATTTAATTTTAGATATATTCAAGCCTAAAATTATGTCAAATCAGCGTTCAAAGAAAGCACGTAGTCTTCAGCAGGAAAATCGGGCTTTTCAAAGCGATTGGGAAGAAAAGTATTTTCAAATTGAGGTAGACAACAAAGCTCATTGCCTTTTGTGTCCTGTGGTGATAAGTAGTGTAAAATCTTTTAACATTAAGAGGCACTACGAAAAACATTCTACAAAATATGATTGCTACCAAGGAGAATCAAGGAAAAGGAAGTTGGAATCTCTTAAGTCGGCATGGAATAAGCAAACAAATATGTTCAAGGCTAGTACTGAATCTGAAGATATTACCAAAACATCATACAAAGTAAGCCATCTACTTGCTCGTAGTATGAAACCATATTCGGATGGTGAAATTATGAAGCAGGCGATAGTTACATTTGCAACAGAATGCTGTTCAAGTGCCATACAACAAAAGGCCAAAAAGTTGCAGCTGAGTAATACTACGATAACTCGGCGCATTGAATGTATATCAAACGACCAACACGATCAGCTTCTTGAGAAGTCAAAAAATTTTGTGTGCTACTCTGTCGCACTTGACAGCTCAAAAGACCTCACTGATACAGAGCAATTAGTTGTGTTTATTAGGGGAGTCATGCCGGATTTTACGATTTACGAAGAATATCTCACTTTGCGTTCTATTCATGGCTCAACTAAAGGTACAGATATATTTCGTGAATTTCGTGCTACTCTTGAAGAAGCACATTTGGACCCATCAAAGTTGTTTGGAGTGGCAACGGATGGCTGCCCTTCCATGCTTGGAGCAAATCGTGGGCTTCAAGGGCTCATCAATAAATGGCGATACGAAAATCATCTTGCTCCAGTGACATGGCATCATTGTATTTTACACCAAGAAAGTCTTATTGCTAATTCACTCAACATGTCTAGTGTGATGGATGTGGTAACAACAACGGTAAACTGGATTAGAGCCAACGCACTTAATCATCGAAAGTTCAAGAAGTTTTTAGCAGATACTGAGGCTGAATATGGTGACGTAGTCATGTTCACAGCCGTACGATGGCTAAGCCGCGCTTCATGTCTCAAAAGATTCTATGAACTTCTTCCAGAGATTAAAACATTTGCTGAAGGAAAGAAAGACATCCCTCAGCTTGGCGACGATGTTTGGGTTGCTGATTTGGCGTTTTTTGTTGATATCACTACACACCTTTCTTCTTTAAATCGTGCTCTACAAAGGCAATAATAAGCTTTGTCACGATTTGTATAGCACAACAACCGCTTTTATTAACAAGCTTTGTCTTTGGAAAACACAGCTTGCAGGTGGTGTTACAGCACATTTTCCAACGCTATCTAATCATCGAACCAATGAATCATTTGAAGCATACGACAGAATTATCAGTTGCTTGATTGATGAGTTCAACCGCCGCATTAACGGAATGAATTCTTTGTTGCCCATGATGAAAATGTTTTCAAACCCTATTGCAGTTAATGTGGCCACTGCACCTGATAATTTTCAATTGGAGTTGCTAGACATGCAGTCAGATATCGGGCTCAAGCAATTATTTCAAAGTGAAGACCTACTTGAATTTTGGAGTCGAGTTCCAGAGGGAAAGTATCCCAACTTGATAATCAATGCCCAGAAAAACGCCTCTGTATTTGGATCAAGTTACGTATGTGAAGCACTTTTCAGCAAAATGGTCAGAATCAAAAATCGATATCGCAATCGATTAACCGATGACCACCTCAAGCAGCTACTGCGCACTGCATCTTCTGCTATCACGCCTCGCTTTGACAAACTTATTAAAGCTCAAAGCCAATGCCAAGTTGGACATTAAATTGATTTGTGTATTTTTTTGTTACTGTTGCTACGTGCTTTCATGCTTTATAATTTTCGTTATAATTACTTTAGTGTTTCATGCGGCTCCATACGTACTCTAAAATTTGAAATTTGGCCCCGACACTAAAAAAGGTTGGGAACCACTGTCTTGGACTATCAGTTGTACAAAGTTATTGTTGATATTGACAAAGAAACGTCCAGCAGCATGGCAAAGAAGTATTGTCAGAACTTTCACAGTATTATTGGAGAAAAACTTTGGCCATATTGCGGCAGTTCTTTGGCAGTTAGTGCGGCATTCCTTACTGGAGTTGACATTTCAGCCAAAATAGAAGACATGGTCAAGTCAGTTACTCAGAAGAAAAGGAATGTAGACATCAATAAATGGGCCAATGACTGGATCGCTTTTTCTAAGTCTGTTGTTGCAACTGTGATTTCATTCATAAAGGAATTACACCTTTCTTCTGAATCATCTGATGTATGTGAAGTAGCAGGAACTGTAGAACAAAATCCAACAAGTGATTTTGACTTACTTTTTGTTCCCCCACCAAACAAAGCACTTAAATTTGGTGACCCTATAACGAGCAATTGCCTTGAGGAGGAAGTCAACATGTTTCAAAAATTACGGCAACCAAGTTCACAACCATTAGATTATTGGAAAAATGAACACAGGTTTCCACTGCTAAAAGCTGGTGCGAAAGTTGTGTTGGCCGTACCAGTGTCATCGGCAGCGGTAGAGCGCTTATTTAGTGCAGCAGGATTGTTGTTGAGTAAGTTACGAAAGCGGACGTCACCTGCTGTTGTTATAAACTCTGTGTACAGCAGATTTGCTTGCAACAAGAAAATGGTGGAGAAACTACCCGAACTAACTGAATCATCACTATCAGAAGCAGTTGAAGTTGAAGAGCAGGAAATTGAAAATTTGCTGAATGAGCACAGTGACTCGGAATATGAGTGCCAATGATAATGAATTGTCATAGATAGACAACTTTTCTGAACTTTAAAGTTGACAAAGTCAATAAATTTTGCCGTTTTGTATCTCTCTTTGTACATGTAGTCCTATCTAGTACACATTAGACTTAAATTTTCATAAATTTAATAACTTTTATTGAATTTTTATTTTGATGGGAATCCCATGGGATGGGATAGGCATGAATTGCTATGGGATGGGATGGGATGGGACAGAAAAAAATGTCCCATGGACAAGCCTGGAGATTACTCTCGCCGTCAAGAAAGCAAACAGCAGGGTTTGCTGGACGAAATCCTAAATTACGGACAAAAAGCGCATGAAATATACGATAATGCTCTTCACCAGCGGCTAGAGGATAACCCAATGGCACACTCCAGGCCCACAGTGCTGAAGCTGGTGAAACAGCATGGGGAGTGTGGAAGTACAGACTTGAGGCGATACCATGCCAGAGCCTCAAAGGAACCGGATTGTCGATCCGAAGCCACGGTTAGTGTCTACTCTGATATCACTATCTCCAATGTGTCAGAGAAATTATTCTAATATAGCTTTGAAAAAAGCTGTTTGAGCCATAAGCTTTTCGTGACGCTCTCATCAGTGGCGGTATCGCGTCAAAAGGGAAGATCTAGAGTGAATAAGTGTGTTATATGTGGCTAATTTGGACGTTACGCAATCAAGACAAGCCAATGATAGCGCTAGTATTGCAAAGAGCGCCAAAGAAAGATTTCGCAATTGCGAAAATTAGAGAAGGCGCAGCAGAAGGCCAAATGCCACGATTATCGAAAAACCCTTTTGACGCGATACAATATCAAATATTTGACCCGCTTTGCTGGTGGGCGCCATTTTATGTGAGGATGAATCTATGGTGCTCAGAAATTGTTCGCCAAGTCGATGGTTGGGATTCTAAAGTTTCACCAGAGCTTGTGAAAGACTGGACACTGGTAGTACAGGACCTGGCCCAGATTGAAACTGTTGCTTTCCCGAGGTGTCGAGTGCCTTTTATCAGCTCCAAGGATGAAAATTTTGAATATCATGTGTTCGCTGATAGCAGCAAGGAGGTGGCTGCTGCTGCTGTTTATTTACGGAAAGTATCAGATGATGAGTGCAGCTTCAACCTTGTTGCTGCAAAAACCTCACTGCTTTCGCGATCCGAAGTGTCAAGAGATTCGATGCCACGAAAGGAGATAATTGCTATGGACGTGGGAGCGCGATTGCTTAGAGAGTGTCTCGATTCAACCACTTTAACTATTCAAAATTTTGAACTTTGGTCTGATTCTCAAATAGTAATTCAGTGGTGTTCAGAGAAATCTCTTGAGCTAAGGATTTTTGAGCGAAATAGAATGAATCTTATTCTAAAAAACAGTGGCGGAAAGCCACCTCGATATGTGGCTTCCGAATGCAACCCTGCTGTTGTTGCCACGAGACCATTTCGTATCGGTCAAGTAGAGAGATGGAAACTCTGGACAAGGGGACCAGCATTCCTGTTGGACAGTAATCTTGATTTAAACTCAATGGGAAAGTTTTCAAGCAGCAAAGCTGTTCAACATGCAAATATTGCCTCGCCCTGTATTGCAGCCGTTACTGGAGGCGCCAAAAAGAAAATTAGATCTGATGGGTTTCTGCAGCACACTTTGAATCGAACAAACAAACTGTCAAAGGCGCTACAAGTGGTGTGCAACGTTGCAAAATGCTTTCGGACTTGGAAAGAGCGATCGAAAAATAGATCTAGTCCGAGCTCAGGTTCTACCGAGAATTTAACTGATCTACGTGCGGCTAAGTTAGCTATGATCCGTGGTGCTCAGCAGGAATCGTACATGCAACGAGGATATACGTTTCATGATGCTCTTGCTCTTGCCAAAGAGAACTGCAGCCTTTCTCTGCATCATATCAAAAATACATTCCTTTATTGATCCTGAAGGAATTCTGCGTGTTGGCGGGCGGATGAATTATGCTGAAGGAATAGAAGACGAAGCGAAGCATCCAGCTTTTCTTCCTCAAGAACGCGGGGTGACGAGACTCTTTATAATAAATCAACATGAAAAACTGGGACATAGAGCGGGAAAGATGGTGTTGGCGTCTTTGTGTCAAGATGAAGGTGTTCAGCCCATAGGTGCAATCCGAACTGTGCGACATTACCTGATCAATTGCTTTACCTGAAAATTGCTCCGTATATCAAGAGCTCAACAATTGATGGCACCCCTTCCTTCTTTTCGGGTATATCCGAAGCAACCAGTTTTTACGTCGATATCAACTGATTACGCCGGCCCGTATGAGGTCAAGCGTGGCCGGAGTGTACAGAAGCGATGGCTTTATCTGTTCACATGCAACGTAACAGCAGCCGTACGCATTGAAGTGGTCGAATCACTGGAAACGACTGCGTTCCTAAACGCTTTGCGACGATTTTTGTGCCTGACCGGAAATCAGACCAGTCACATTAGAAGTGACTGCGCCACGACATTCGTAGGTGCTCGAAATGTAATTGAAAGGGAAATGTCGAAGATAATGCGGAAAGCTACCCGCTCAGCGGATGTACAATCTTACCTGAGAAGCAATGGCATTACATGGGATTTCTCCACCCCCGTAAGCTCGCATCATCAAGGTTTAATTGAAAGACAGATACGAACCTTTAAGAAAATATCCGAAGGAATTCTTGGGTCAAACAACTACAAGCGAGTTCCGCTGAATTTGAGTTGTTGACAACGTTCCGAGAAGCTGAATACATCATGAACTGCCGGCCATTAGGGAAACATCGCTCAGATGAAGAAGACATACAACCGTTGCGTCCGCTAGATCTGATAATGGGATATATGGAAGCGAATGACGATCCTTTGCCTACATGGGATACTGAACCGAAAGACAAATTAAAACGCGGGCATATGTATACTTGTCGATTGTCACAGGAATGGTGGGAACGATGGCTCCGTCGTTACCCACTACAATTGCAACAGCGTCAGAAGTGGACAAGAGCTGAACGCAACATCCAGAAAGGTGACTTTGTACTCGTAATTGACGCCAGCACTCCACCGGTTGGCCGTTACCCATTTGCTGTGGTGGTGGACACGAAACTCTGCAATGATGGAAAAATGCGATCAGTGACAGTGCGTATGAGAGATGGTCGCGTGAGGGAAAGAGAGGTTCGTAAAATCGTTTTGCTAGAAGCATCGGGCGATTACCAGTCTACTTCTATGACCGATAGCAATAGTGATGGCGACATTCATGCAGCTGACGAAGCAAATAACTCCACTCGAGATGATGGTAACATTCATGCAGCTGATGAAGCAAATAACTCCACTCGAGATGATGGTGACATTTATGCAGATGATTTCAGTCGTGATGATGGTGACATTTATGCAGCTGATTTCAATCGTGATGATGATGGCGGATTCAATGACTGAGTACTGACGAACTGTACCACTAACACTGATGAACTGTTTAACCATGAACACTTTGATGGACTGTTTATACGAACGAGTTTCGTGCGCGGCGATATTCGCTTCCGCTTAGTCGACCTTCGCCAGGTCAACCACCTACTTTAGTGTGTGAAACTGTTTTCATTTGGTAATTATTTCACATATCTGTCCCACTTAGACAACTTCAAACATAATTGATAGAACTGAGTTTCTACAAAAAAATTTTCTTTACAATACCGAAGTTACCAGCGGCTAGCTCTTTGCTTGTATAGGCATTGCCTTGGTGAATTTCGCCAATGATTGACTAACGTAACGTTTGCCCTGCTCAGTAATGCCATTCTTTTGTTGTTTTGTCTGCTATTCGTTTTTTCTTGATGTTGATGCTTAGGGTGAGCTAACTTCTGTGCTAGCCCACGTCTATCTTGCAAGTTTATAAAAATGTTTTCTACGTTCAATTTTAGAGGGGACTGTTAGCGATAGCCGTGGCTGATTTCTTTGATCTGAATATTAGTTTTTTATGTGGCAACCTTAGTATTATGGCCTTTCTTTGCCTTGCGAAAAATGATTTTAACGTGCTAGCAGCTAGTTGTGAATGCATTTATTTGGCTTATCTCAGAATAATTTACAAGTATCTATAATGATTAGTTGGCCGCTATGTTTATGTCTTTGGTTTGTGAGCTAGTTTGTTCTGTATTATTTAACACGTTGGCTGCCACGCTCATTTTTTTCTTGAAAAATCGACTTTTCTCAGGTGCCAAAGATTTTTTTTTTGTTCCGACTAGTGCAAACAACAATGCTTACTTCATTGATGCATATGCTAAGTAGTGTGATGCTTTTTTTAGTTAGAAGAAGCGTGTTCACCGGTGATACATTGGCACTCTGGTTATGCGATATTAAGCAAGTGCCAATGTATCACCGGTGATCATTAACAAAATATATAATATTCAATCTTTTTTAGAGTTTACTTTACAGTTATATCTTATTTTGCATTAATAATCGTGTACATGATGAATGCAGCTGCAGCCGTGGCAATGATAGATGATGAAGATGATTCTAACAGCAATATCAGCATTAGTGAGAGTGATGAGTATGAGCCATCAACATCTGATTATAGCAGCGAAGATACTGATGAAAGCGATTCTGATGATGATTCTAACGATCAGCAGCCCTCATCTTCATCTACACCAGTGTTTCCCAACGTGGGCGGTATCGCCCCCTTGGGGGCGTTGGAGACTTGCAAGGGGGCGCTGTGAGCAATTTCTTATTTGAGGGGGCGCTGAACACACATAAGGGGGGCGTTATAAAAATGCTTATAAAAAATAAAATAATAATATATAAAATACATTACATACTACAATTCTACGTGTTATCACAAGAAACAATTGTACAGAAGAATATATAATCTACTGTATTTTTCCAATTTCTACCTCGTTTTGCTGCGTCTGCTGTATGTAGGCAATAGGCACCAATCAGTTCATTACAGTTCAGTTGCTTACACTCTTAGTTAGACCCCGTGTGTTCGTGACGGTGGCATATGTGTGTAATATTGTCACAAAATATCATATTAATTCGTTAGATTTCTTGTCATTGCTCGCTTTTCTGCTGATGCTTTTGTTTTTGTATATTTCGTATTGTTAAATGCATTGCTAGCAAGATTAGTCTTAGCCTACTACAGCTGCCTTTTTTCTTTGCAAAAACATGTACGCTTTTATGACGTAACAATCCAGCTTGTTCGCTTGTTCGAGTAACCTCTAAATTTTGACGCTATTTATAGTCATTCGCTATAACTAATTTACTAGAGCTTTCTTTTGTTCTAGCATTTTTGCTTTAGTTTTATTTGGAAATCTGGAAGTTTCTTGGGTCATGTGATAATTTTCTATAAATATGGTAGCTGCGCATGAAAAAAAACACATAGAGAGGGATGGGAAGTGAAAAGAGGTGAAAAATGGAAAAGTATTATCGCATTTGTTAATAGCCTATCGTTGTTGAAGAATTTGAAGCGGTTATTTTAAGCAATAGTGCTTGTACATTGAAATCGATACTGAAGTGAAATATTTTTGTTGTGAAAAGTCAAACACTGTTAAAGCTGTAATATAACATTGTTGAATTTAAAAAGAAGCGTAATTAATCTAACTGGAAGAGACGTTAGATTGTTAAAGAATTACTTAAATTAAAAGAAGCAATAGGGCAAAAGAGTTTGTCCTTAATAAATTGAGAGCTTTAAGTAAAGCTACGCATAGAATTTTGACTTACCTTGAAGCCTACGTGAAGCGTATTTCAGACACAATCTAAGAGTAATATATTTTTAGCCAAAATAAATAAGACGTCACACACGCCCTAACCACCCCCTGTTAAGGTTTGTGACAAATATGTTGCTCGCGCTTTTATTCACATAGAATTAGTAAATTAGTTTTGGACTTAAATAATATTTACAAACATTATAGAACCTATCGAACATTTGTGAACATTTTCAATATATCATTTTTACATTTAGTTAATGAGAATTTTAACCAAGGAATATACATGAATAAGCAAATTTTAACTGAGCTACGGCATTAGTAAATTTACAAATTTTGGTGCTATTTAACCAAATTTTGTGTATCTTTTTAAAATTAATGCATAAATATTATTAATACTACAAGAATAATTGTTCAAAAATAATAAATAATTTTTCAATTTATTTATTTCGAGGACTTTTCCATTTTTAAAATACTATTCACAGACGTAAATTTAAATTTTAAATTGATCTTGTGATATTCACACAGAATTAATATATTTTCAATATATTGAATACTATTAACTTGTTCAAAAAAGATCTTTTTCATATTTTAAAAATCAAACAGCTATTATTTATAGACAATTTAAATAACATTATTAGTAATAATGTTACTATTGGTTATGTATCTAATTATGTCGCTATCACTACGGTCACGTATTTTATCAATGTTTTGTATAACTGTTAAACTTATTTTCAGTAAATATATTTAACCATAATAATGACAGATAACACGCTCAAAAAAAAGTGCAGACAATATAACGTGGAATATCTTAAGTATGGATTTATCAGTTCTCCTAATAATAAACAACTGCCGATGTGTCTTCTATGTCAAAAAGTGTTCACCAATGAGGCAATGAAGCCATCCAGACTTTCTGAGCACTTTAAAAAGATCCATCCTGGCAATGAGAAAAAACCTTTGTCATACTTTCAAACATTGCGAAATAAATTTGAGAACAGAAATACCATATCTTTTTTTGCGACGAAGCAGTCACAAAAAAATGACGATGGACTTATTTGTTCCTACAATATCTCCAAAATGATTGCTAAGTCAGGAAAACCTCACATAATTGGAGAGCAACTTATTTTGCCAGCGATAGAGGAAGTTTTGCGTACAGTAGTGCATCATGCTTCACCCAGTACAATAACGAAAGCAATTCCACTTAGTAATAATACTGTACAGAGAAGGATTGACGAAATGGCGTCGAATATAGAAGAAACATTGTGTGGCATACTTAAAACTCAAAAATTTGGTTTACAGCTTGATGAGTCTACACTACCAGGTAATGAGGCACTTCTTTTGGCATATGCTCGTTTTATTAAAGATGAGAATGTTGCACAGGAACTGCTGTTTGCGAAAGAACTCGAAACGGATACTAGAGGTGTATCTATTTTTAATGTAGTTAATCAGTTCTTTAAAGACAAAAATATCCCCATGAACAATATTGTTGCTTGTGCAACAGACGGTGCTCCTGCATGAACAGGTAAATACAAAGGTTTCCTTGCATGCTTAAAGAAAGCTGTACCATGCGTTTTTACAGTACATTGCGTAATTCATCGGCAACATCTCGTTGCCCGAAACTTGAGTGAACAGCTTCATAAATCTCTTAATGCTGTTATTAAATCAGTAAATAGAATAAAGTCTCAACCCCTAAATTCCCGGATGTTTGAAGTAGCAACGATGAAGAATTTGATCGTCTTTTATTGCACACTGAAGTGAGGTGGCTGTCAAAAGGAAATTGTTTAAAACGATTCTACTCTCTTTTCAAGAGCGTGGTGCAGTTTCTCAATGAAAATAATTGTGATGAATTGAGCGATTATCTCTTAGCACACAAAAGAGACATTGCCTATTTGGTAGATTTATTCACCATATTCAACGACCTTAATTTGCAATTGCAAGGTAGTAATTTAAATCTTATTCAAGCAAGTTCTAAGATTTGTACATTTATAAATAAGCTAATCTTATTCAAGAATAATATTGGCCGCCGGAATCTAACTCAATTTCAGACACTTAATGAACTAGAATCGATAGAAAATGATAATTGTGATGGCTCAAATCTGTCGTATGATCACCTCTTGATCTATTGCGATCATTTAGAAACGCTGCACAAGGATATGAGCTGTAGATACCAAGATATTATAAACATGAAGGTACCGGACTGGTTTCTACAACCATTTACAGATAGCTGTATGAATGAAACAGATATTGAAATACAAGAAGTGTTGATTGCTTTAAAAAATGACTTCGAATTGAAACCTCTCTTCAAGCAATCATATCAACAATTTTGGTTACAAAAAGAAATCCCTGAAAGATATCCTAAGTTGTGGGAAGAAGTTAAAATTTATTTCATAGCATTTCCAACTACATACTTGGCTGAACAAGGATTTAGTGTTGTCACTCAGCTACTGACGAAACAAAGAAATCGATTGCAAATCGCTGAAAGAGGAGACTTAAGGTTGATTTTGAGTAATATTGAACCGAGAATAAGAGAATTAGCATGCAAACACCAAATTCAGCCGTCACATTAAATATAGCAACTGAGATTAGATAGGATAAAGTTAAAGAATCAATTTTTTTCAGTGAAACTTAGTTTTTAGTAAATTTTTTTTTTCAAGGCGTAATTTTATGTTATTTTATTTATTCGTTCGTTGTTTTAAATTAGTTGGAACTTCCGCTTTTTAGTTATTACTGATTGAGGTTGTGTTTTTGATTCGTTTGTTGCTTTTAGTGTTAAGCGTTTTGAATGGGCATTTTTTTATTTTTGATGGAAATACAATATGTATATTTTATTGACATTCTTTTGTTTCTCCTTAATTCGTGCAATCAACATATTGCTAGCTGCTAGCTTACTAAATATACATTCATAAGATATTAGTGACGATTAGTAAGTAATTTTATTTTCAAAACGTGCGTAGTAATTTGTGCATAACATTTGAAAGTTGGGGGGCGGTATGAATTTTTTTTAAGAACAAGGGGGCGCTATAATAAAAAAGGTTGGGAAACACTGATCTACACAATGGATATGTCCAGCCGATGGTACTACCTTCAAACAATTTCCTAATCCTCCAATCAAATCATCCCACCTTGCACCACTTCAAAACAAGACCCCATTTGAATATTTTAGCTTGTTTGTCAGTGAGGATATATTTGAGCTAATTATGAAAGAAACCAATCGAAATGCCCATCAGTTTCTTTCATCCCACCATGTGAGCAGAAAGAGTAGATTTTCTAAACGGAAAGATACAAACAAAGATGAAATAAAGCAGTTTCTTGGATTGGTTATGTTCATGGGACTTGTGAAATATCCAAGCATCAGTTGTTACTGGAGCAAAAAGCCAATATACACAAGTGATTTTTGCTCTAAAGTAATGTCTAGAAACAGATTTCAACTGTTGTTGAGATTTGTTCATTTTGTTGATAATGAATCGCTTCAAGATAGTGAAGATCCCAAACTTCACAAAGTTAAAATGCTGGTTCAAATGTTGGTTCAAAACTTTAAAACTTTTCAAGATCCCAGTGAAGATATCGTAATAGATGAAACTATGATCCCATACCGTGGAAGATTGAGTTTTAAGCAATACATTCCTGGAAAAGCTCATAAATATGGGGTCAAGCTCTTCAAGTTGACGGATCCTTCTGGATACACTTACAATGTGGAAATTTATCAAGGAAAATCAAATATCCTTGCATTTGATGGTGTATCAAAGTCGGCTGGCATCTGCTTGCGTTTAGCAGCAGATTACTTTGACAAAGGAAGAACCCTAACTGTGGACAATTTTTACACTTCCGTTGAACTTGCTGAAAAGTGTTTGGGCAAAAGGACACACCTGCAAGGAACACTGAGAAAAGGTCCAAAAGGATTGCCTCCTTTGAAAGAGAACCTAAAGAAAGGAGAGTGCATTTCAAAAGAAAAGGATGGAGTAGTAGTTGGGATGTGGAAAGATAAAAGACCAGTGACTTTTTTGTCAACATGTGATGTCGGGAAACTTGTTTCCACTTCCAAGAAAAACCACAATGGACAAGATATTGTGAAACCTGATATCATATTGAAGTACAACAGGTGTAAGCAAGGTATTGATCTTTCGGATCAATTGGCTAGCTATTTTTCCCCTCTTAGGAAAACAATTCGATGGTTTCACAAAGTTGCCTTTGAGTTGCTCCTAAATACTGCAGTGGTGAATGCCTATTTGCTCTACAATGAGGAAGCAGTAAGAAGAATGCAAGTTGCTGAATTTCGTGAAAACATCATCATGAGCTTGACGCAGAAAAGAAGAGACGACCAAGGAGAGGAGCCATCTGAAGGAACAAAGCACATGCTAATTGAAACAGATGAGCGAACAAGTGATAACAGAAAGAAGAGAGGACGTTGCACCGCTTGCTACTCCGCTATTGCAGCAAAAGAAGGCCCAAGTATTGCACGGAAAAAAGCTAAGCTTGTGTCTACTAGATGCTCACAATGTGCAAACAAGGCATATTTTTGCTTGGAACATTTTCAAACTCACCACCCCAACTGAATTATCCATCGGAACTAGTGAACTTGTTAAACTCTTTTAGTGTTTCCACAGTTTTGTACTTTTGAATTGGCTGTTTTTTCGTTAATAAAATGCCTGAATATTGTGATATTAATTTCCTACTTTAGATTAAATTTTTAAGCTTATTTAAGGTAGAATTACTAAACCCAGTTAGATTTTAAAAGAATAGTTATTCACCAGGTGCCACAGTGAAAAGAAAGAGTATTGACGCAGTGCCAATATGGTTTGTTTCAAAAAAAATAAAACCTGAAAAATGTATCACCGGTGATACACTGGCACCAGAGAAAAAAGCCCTAATGATCACCGGTGATGCACGAGGCAGCCAACGTGTTAAACTATCTTGCCATTGTTCAGCTAGTAGGGATTATGTCTAGGCTAACGAGCAGAGAATGTGTTTTATATTTTTTACAGACCGTACTCTAGTGCAGCGCTCCGCAACCGATGTGCCGCGGAATAATTATATTTTGAACCACTAAACTGAACTAAAAAGAGTTTATAGGGTTTCCCGATCTATTTCAGAATTGTACCGACCAATCTCAAGAAATCTTTTTTTTCAAGTTTCGCTTATTAGCGGAAGGATTATCAACACCCTTAATTAATCTCCACATTTTTCTCTTATTGCAAAACTGCCAACAGACCTGTACGTTGTACAACAGATTATTGTTGTAACAACCGAACCTTTTTCTTGAATGTATCTAGATTTCCCCGCATTCCTGATGATAAGGAGCGTTTTATTGCCAATTACGAATTATTCACTTTGTCTTTGAAGTATAAACATAAACAATTCTAGCTTTTGCTTTCGCTCGATTTCTCTTTTCGCGCAGCTGGAAGCTGAGATTTCAACTAACTTTGCTTATTTTTGAAGTGCGAAAAACCTTGAACAACGTTAGGAGTGAATAAAAGCCGCCAAAAAACACCAACCTAAATAATTCAATATTTCAATGCGCTAGTAGGAATAAGCGGTTGTTTTAGCGAACATCAGCAACCGGTCTATCAGGCAAGTGAAGTCGGAAGACAACTTGCTCGAACTAATTTCAGCCTGTCTCAGACCGGCGGGCAGGCGTTAATGTCAAACCCTGTTTTAGTTCATTTTTCAGGATGATCATTATTAGCCCTTAAATAAGCTTGTTTCTGTGTATGTCAGAGCTACTGTGTAGTATTTTACTAATAAAGAAATTGTTAAAAATTAAATTAACAAGCAATGGATAAGTTTTTGGGGATAGCAACAGAGCCAGAAACAGATCGTATACCTAAGGCTAGTAATACAATCGGTGTGGCAAACAGACAGAAACCTGTAAAGCAGGGGCGTCCAACACGCGGCCCGCGGGCCACTTGTGGCCCGCCAAAGCTTTCAAAGTGGCCCGTTAAACTTTCTGCATTGGTTAATTAATTCATCTTATGCGCTGACACGATATCGTGAGTCACTAGTTATAGTGTGGCAGAAATTCCACAATCACAAAAATGTACCATAATCAAAAATAAGTGTCAGTAATGCAAGTAATACAAGACTAATTTCGCTAGTTATACGCCTGATGAGAGCCATAAGCTCGAAACTAGCTAGTCGCGTGTTATAGCGCTACTTAAAAACATGAATAAACCTGTATCTTTATCGCCTTTTACATGTGCTTTATTGTTATGAATGAGTGATTCTCGCAACGTCGTCCTTTTTGCAGAACTTATTGAAGTGTATAACAGACAAACCTAACCGCGTCTAGCATACGATTTTCTTTCTTACACATTTTAAATTTTGCATTGAGTATGGCAAGCAAGAAACGAAAAATTAGCGATGGTGGCCGAATATTTCAAGAGAGATGGACAGAACAATATTTTTTTGTGCAAGTCAGCAGCAAGCCGATCTGCTTAATTTGCAACGGCGAAGTATCAAGTTTAAAGGAGTACAACATTAAACGGCACTATGTCACAAATCATGCACCAGTATATGACAAATTTAAAGATCAATTCAGAAGAGACAAAGTTGCAGAACTGAAAAACGTGCTCGTCGGACAACAGGCAGTTATTGCAAATCTTTCTTCTCAACAGGAATCCGTTGTTGCAGCTAGTTATAGTGTGGCAGAAGTGATCGCAAAGAGAGGCAAACCGTTTTCGGACGGAGAATTTGTGAAGGAATGCCTTCATCGCGTTGCAGATGTTTTGTGTCCCGAGAAGAAAGAACAATTTAAACAAATAAGTCTTTCTAGGCAAACCATTGCGCGTCGTATTGAAGATTTAGGAAACGACATAGAAGGAGTCTTGCATCAAAAGCGAAAGATTTTACATTTTATTCATTGGCACTTGATGAAAGCATGGACATCAAAGACACTGCTCAGTTGGCCATTTTTGGCGTGGAGTTGATGAAAGTTTTAGTATTATTGAAGAACTAGCTGCCATGGTCCCACTTAAAGGCACCACCAAAGGTAGTGATTTATTGGAAGCTGTTATGACAACGTTGAACCGTCTGAAACTTAATTTGAAAAACATTTCAGGTGTAACAACAGATGGAGCCCCATCGATGTGTGGAATTCGACAAGGATTAGTCAAGTTATTACAAAATGAGGCTAGCAAAGTCGGAAATAATTCTGTAATGCAGTTTCACTGTGTACTTCACCAAGAAGCTCTTTGTGCAAAATCTTTAAAGATGGAAAATGTAATGTCTGTTGTAACAAAAGCGGTCAATTTTATCCGTTCGAAAGGCTTACGTCACAGACAATTTCAAAATTTACTACGCAGCTTGGGAGCAGATTTTGAAGATGTTCCGTACTATTGCGAAATACGTTGGCTTAGCCGTGGAAAAGTGTTAGAGCGAATTTTTAAGCTCAAGGACGAAATACAACAATTTATGGAAGGAAAAGGTAACCCCGTTGCTGAATTTAATGATGCGGAGTGGATATGCGATCTCGCTTTTCTTGTTGATATAACTTCCCATTTAAATGAACTTAATTCTCGTCTTCAAAGAAAGGGACAGCTAATTAATTGCATGTTCGACCACGTCAAAGCCTTTCAGGTGGAAAAACCTGGAAAAACCAGATAAGCAACAAAAACTTTGCTCATTTTCCTACTTTGTTAAACTGTAAAGATCAAAATACTCAGAAGTATGCAAAACTTATTTCGGAACTGAGAGAAGAATTTGAAAACAGGTTTCATGACTTAAAAAAAAATACGTCAAATTTTGAGATTTTTTCACGTCCTTTTTCTATCAAGCCAAATGATGTCCCCGAAAACCTGCAAATGGAGTTAGTTGACTTTCAGTATGAATCCAGCTTAAAAGATAAATTCAATAGTAGTTCATTATTAGATTTTTACAAGAATTATGTCTCACGAGAAAAATATCCAGGTATTTTCAAACATGCAATGTTTATGATTTCTCTATTTGGAAGCACCTACTTATGTGAACAAGTTTTCTCCAGAATGAAATACACTAAATCTCCCGAGAGATCCCAGCTATCTGACAGTCACCTGGAGGAATCTCTGCGTGTTGCCACTACGAAAATCGAGACAGATATCATGAAGCTTGTACGTAGCAAGAAATGTCAAGTATCGCATTGATGTTTGAATTGGAAATAAACTATGATTTTTCAAATTGCTTTTATAATCATTTACTGCTTTTATGAAAATTTTGGCCCGCGAAAATTTTTGAAACGCAAATGTGGCCCGTTGCTCAAAAAAGTTGGACGCCCCTGCTGTAAAGAGAAAGTACAATGCTGACTATATTCGGTATGGGTTCACTTGGTGTGATAACGAAGAGGCTCCAAAACCACAATGTGTAGTCTGTGGAGAACAGCTTGCAAATCATGCAATGGTTCCAAGTAAACTCATTCGCCATTTAAAAACAAAACATGCCAGTTATGCTAACAAGGATAAGGAATTCTTTCAGCGAATGTTAAGTCAAAACAAAAAACAGAAGCGCCTTATGAAATCGTCATTCACAGTCTTAGCATTAGCAGCAAGCTATCACGTTGCCAAATTGATTGCACAACAGAAAAAACTGCATACCATTGGAGAGAAGCTATTAAAACCTGCATGCCTAGAAATCGTTAGACTGATGCTCGGGAAAAAGGAAGTTGAAGAGATCAAAAAAGTGTCACTCTCCGCAGAGACTATTAAAAGGCGAATTGATGATATGTCCAGTGATATTCTTGAAACTTTAATTAATAAATTGAAAACATCTGGATATTTTTCTCTTCAAATTGACGAAACCACGGATATTACTAAAAAAGCACAGCTATTAAGTGTTGTGCGTTTTGTCGACGGCGATTCCATAAGAGAAGAGTATTTGTTTTGCGAAAAACTTCCAGAGCGAACTTCTGGCCAGGAAATTTTTAGAGCTACCTACGAATTTTTTACAGCCCATGGTATCGATTGGAATAACTGCCTCAGCATTTGCACAGATGGTGCTTCAGCTATGGTGGAAGAAGGAAGAGGTTTTGCTGCATTGGTGAAACGTCAAAACCCAGCAATTGAAATTACCCATTGCTGCATACATCGGGAAGCCCTTATGGTAAATGTTTTACCAACGGAATTGTCAGAAACGATGAACGACTGTATTCGTGTTGTAAACTTTATCAAAGCAAGAGCCTTGAATTCTCGTATTTTTTCTTTGTTTTGCGAAGAAATGGAATCACAACATCAGCCACTGCTATTTTGCACTGCTGTGCGTTGGCTTTCACGTGGAAAAGTGCTCGCAAGACTCTTCGAACTGAGGCATGAAATAAGTCAGTTCTTGTTAAGTCAGAACAGCCATGACCAGTATGCACTTTTTGAAAATGACCGTTGGATTGCAAAACTTGCATACGTGTGTAGTGGATTGCTCCCCTACATATTATTACCAAATTCATAATACAATAATTAGTGGCAACATTGCCAGAAAATGTGCCTCGCCTGGTAGTAAAAGAGCTGAGGCTTTTGACTTTTCCCGTACTGCAGGTTACATAAGTTTGTATGTTGTATTGGTGAAGTTTTTGTTGTGGTGGCATCTGGAATCCGGAAACGGGTTGGAAGTGAAGAGGAAACAACTGAAGAATTGTCAGAACCATCAAGGTGTTCTACAAGTGGTGACCCCGAAAAACTGATTGAACGCTTAGTCAAAGCCTAGTAACACAACATTTCAGCTAGAAATTTTGAAACAGGCAAGCAAAAAAAAAAAAGCAACGAAGAACGTACGAGGTGCATTCAATAAGTTTCCAGACTTTTTTTGTACATGCATTTATAATTGCCGTAAACTCGAGATATTTCAGTATGTTGTTACTATACTCCTTATGAGATGATTGACCAATTTTTTCTTGTTTAGGTGCAAATTTATAGCTACAGTAGGAATTTGAGTACACCTTACTAAATCCTGATTGTCACAGCTGGTGAATTTCAAAAATGCAATCTGGACGTGAGGACACATTAGAAGAACGATATGCGATCAAGTTCTGTTTTAAACTTGGAAAAACTGCCACGGAAACGTATGGTATGCTTCAGACTGCTTATGGACCATCTTGCATGAATCGATCATCAGTTTTTCAATGGCACAAGAGATTCAAGGAAGGCAGGGAGTCCGTGAGGGATGATGAGAGATGTGGGAGGAGTAGGGAACTCATGATGATCCCTTTTTTTGACAGCATGGACATAATCTACATTCACTGGGTTCCCACTGGAATCACAGTCAACAAGGAGTACTATATTGAAGTTTTAAGGGAGTTCAGGAAGAGATTCCGTCGGAAGAGGCCAGAACTCTTCGAATCAGGTCAGTGGCATTTCCATCAGAACAATGCCCCAGTCCACAACTCCATCCTCGTCACAGACTATTTGACCCAGATGGGCATCAAGACGGTTCCCCGTCCTCCCTACAGCCCGGATCTTGCTCCCTGCGACTTTTGGCTATTCCCAAAGCTCAAGGAAAACCTCAGAGGCAATCGTTATTCCACAATTGAGGACATGAAAGAGGCTGTGACGAGGGTCCTAAACACGCTCACACAAGAAGACTTCCAGAAGTTGTTGGAACAGTACAACAAGTGCATTGATGTCGGAGGAGAATACTTTGAAGGGGACTAGAGTTTTTTGTGTGTACGGTTAATAAAAGTGTCCATACCAAAAAAGTCTGGAAACTTATTGAATGCACCTCGTATTAACTTATTGAACAATTACAACGACTTAATTTTTCTCCTTGGGCGGCTTATCTGCCTAGGCTAGTGCAGCAGTTCATTTACGTTTTGACGAATATCTATACAATTTACCTACTATACTGACATATAACTGTTATTGTTAATTGCGTTACTGAATAGCTATTTTTTTGGTTTTGCATTACCACTTGTCTTCAATTATTAAATAATTATATCTAAACAGTATTGAACCCTTTTTCTAGGCTATATTTTATTTGGCCATCTTCAGTGACTACAACCAACTTATTTCAACTTAGCAAATTGCCTCTATTTTCATCAGGCAAGTGTTTTATATTCACCAGTTGTACTCTAGCCTATGCTACATCTATATAAGTTACTGAATCTACTTGTGTGCTTATTTTGTTACTTAATTAGCTTTACTTTTTGGCTTATGGACTCAGCTAATTCTCATAATCATAATTACAACTTAAGATCTATTACTAACCATACTGTTATTGACATGCTACAACCTACTGACCTCACTGATAACATTCCATCCACATCTTCTATTAGCTCAACTTCAGCACATGACTTAAATCACTCATACACTTCATCACAACAGGCTGATTTAACCCGCACTTCTACCTTCCATCTATCCGTCAGCCCATTATTATACATCACCCACCCCAACTTACATTTGATCCCGACAACGTGGATGTGTTTTTTCATACCTTTCATGCCCATTACTTCAATTTACATTTTACTGATGAACAACTGTATTTTGAATTAATAAAATGTCTATCGCCTAATCAATTTCACAGAGTCTCTTTGGAATTTGATGAATCAATACATAGCTTTTGCACCTTAAAAAAGCCTTAATTGAGGCATATAGTACTCCCTTGCAAACACGACTAAACCGATTGAGAGACTCCCCACCCATGGGAGATCGTACTCCTACACAATTGCTTTGTGATCTGAAACGTATAATGGGAACGTGCAATCCTCATGATGAAACCATCACCTGGTTCTTAAAAACTGAATTTTTGAATAGATTGCCTGCAAATGTGAAATCCATTCTGGATGCGTTTGACTCTCATCCACTTGAAGAGATTGCCAAAATTGGAGATTCTATTATTTTTAGTAGCTCAAAGCAAACCCCCGACACAGTCTCTTCTCAAGATAGTATCAGTGGTGAAAGTAAGCCGGAACGGTCCGGTACGCCATTCCAGTAAAAGATTTGCTGCCGGAACGCCGTACCGGTAAAAAAATGGAAGTTATCAAGTTCAATTTATGGCATTACTTACTCTTATCTTGAAACTGTGTTGACACAATACATTTTAACACAATAGATTTTATTTTATCACAATTACAAAGTTACTTAAAATTTTCAAGTCATAGGCCCATCGCAATAAGTACAGTAACTTGAACCAAGCACTAGTTTTCAGAGTTGGAGAATTGCAAATTGCAAACGTTTTGTTTCACAAACGTTATTAAATCTAAATTAACCGTCAAGTCGCGATAAAAAGTTAAACTATTATTGAGCATCTTTTTAATCTACTCTGAAAAATGTTTTGGACAGTAGCAAATAGATTGGTGTCAGAAGAAAGGCTCTTAAAAGTGATACAAAATTCCGAAAGATAGTTTTTTATAGACAATGTTATGCGGAAAAGAAAACAGTGAGCTAGAATTAAATATTAATAAGAATCCAAATCCCTTACAGAAAAAATGGTGAGCCAGCTTGTCGAGGTTAGAGCAAAGAATTTTAAAATGAATAAAACTTTTTTGCCATTTCGAAGACAAAAATAAGATAGATTTTAAGCATCATGTCCAAAGAAATACCGTATTCTAGTAGTGTTCCAGTAGCAAAGTACAGTAAGAATGGATTGATTTAACTTACTTGTTTGCCTGTTTCATGGTGAAAATTTTACTGAACTCGAGTTCACAACGTCCGACCCGGACTCATAGCTTGTGGACTCGGACTCGTAAATTTCAGTTTTAATGAACTCGGACTCGGATTTGGACTCGTGACCTAAGGACTCCACTCGGCTTCAGACTCGTGAAAATCGTAGTGTTCCCAACACTGCTGGTTTCAATGCATACGCACTACGAAATACGAGTTTCATTGCATACGCACCAAGTACTCAGACCAGCTCAGACTCGACTAAAATAGAAAGCAGTGTTGTGGAGACAACAGTTTAGTAGTGAGTCTTCTACTTACAGAGGTTGTTTTAAATTTTTATGGATTTCAAGTTATGGATTCCTGTTAAACGAATATCAAATAACCGATAAAAACATAGCGAGTATTATATTTTAAAAGCTTGATTTTTAGGAATATTTCCAGCCGAAAGACTATACCTTTATAAAATGCAAAGAAAAATTAATCATTATTGGAAGAGAAAAGAAACCAGTGATGAGATTTTGAGTTCAGTAGCAACTAAAGTTCAAAGAACGGAGAGCAATGTTAGTATGCCTACCCAAAGTGGTGCAATCAGCGATCCTCTACCAGTGCATCAAGATCAAGTTGAGGAAAAATGTTCCACTGCTTATCCGTTAATTTGGACTGAACAACAGTATGAGGAATTTAAGCAAAAAACAGTTGGATGTACGCTAGTGATGGTAAAGTAGGATGTACTCCGTGTCATGAAGTCAATAATTTGGGAGTAAGAGCATCTCGTGGTGTTAATATTTCCACTCAATGGGCAGATGGCAATGTCACTTTTTATGGTAGCACAAGAACGGTTCAACTTTCATCACTTCGAAAAAAGATCTGTGAGCACAGAAACTCAAAAGCGCACCAAGATGCTATTAATATTCTAGAGACGGCAAAGAAAGATGTACTCCTTAATTTAAATGCACAGAGTGAGCAAACTGCGTTTCAATCCACAGCGCGAGTGTTCAGGACAGCTTATTATGTGGCAAAAAATAGCAAACCTTTTAAAGACTTTGAAAAATTGATTAACCTTCAGCAAGCCAATTCTATAGACATGGGACGTGTCTTACACAGTAAAACTGTAGCTGTTAACATAATTGAACATATATCTTCACATATGAAGAAAAAACTTTTAACCAAAATTATAGAGAGAAGTAAGATAAATGTTCTAGCGGATGAATCAACTCGCGTGGGTGACAAATCAACTTTAATCGTGTTTCTAAGAGCTAGTATTGATGGCAAAGCGGCGCCTATTAATTTTCCGCTAGATTTAGTAGAATTGGAAAGTCTGTACGCTTCTCATATTGCTGACAAAATTGTGGACTGTTTGTTCAAAAACGGCTACTCCATCGAGTTACTCCAAGAAGTAATCATTGGATTTTGCAGTGATGGAGCTAGCGTGATGCTGGGGACAAAGTCAGGAGTCGGAAAGTTGCTCAAAGACAAATTTCCTGATATAATATTGTGGCATTGTCTTAATCACAGACTTGAGCTTGCTGTAGAAAATGCACTAGAAATTATCAGTGGTACAAATGACTTTCAGTCATTTCTTGAACATTTATATTCGCTGTACAGCCAGTCACCAAAGAACAAGCGTGAACTTGACCAATGTTCCCATGATTTGCAAACGACCCTCAAAAGAATCGGCAAGGTGTTTACTATTCGCTGGGTCGCTTCATCCTTCAGGGCAGTATCAGCAGTCTGGCATTCTTTCCCAGCATTGGCGCAACATTTTGAAAAAGCTTCAAATGACGAAACGAGGCAAAGCACAGAAAAGGCCAGATTTCGAGGCATACTGTCCAAATTTTGCACAATAAATTTTGTTAAAAATTTAGCGCTGATGGTGGATGTCTTGAACGAATTAACAAATTTATCAGAAACACTACAAAGCCGAAATACCACGCTGCCAAAAGCCCACACTTTACTCACTGCGTATACAAAACGTATAGAAAGCCTTATTGCTTCCCCGGGGGAACATTCCATCATGGCTGAACAAGCAGAAAAAGCAATGTCATTTCAACAAGTAGAACTGAGAGAAGGAAGAAGCCCAGTAATAAATCAGGCTCAATTTATTGCGGCTGTAGCTGACAACATGAAAGAAAGGCTCTTCACAACTGCATCAAGCAGAGCACAGCCTAGCGTTCATGCAACTCGAAGAGAGAACTACAAAACCCTTTTTGGTCAAATTGATGCGTTAGATCCAGAAAAGATTGATCATGAAAATCCTCGTTTTGGAGAAGATGAAGTGAAAAGTCTATGTGGCACCCTTCGTCTCAACAAGCAACAAACTCATCTTGCGTATATTGAATTTAAGGCAAGTGGAGGAAGAAGCATTCCTGACCAACTAAATAAGTTGATGGTGGCCGTTGACACCCTTTCACCAAGTAACGCCGACTGTGAGCGCGGGTTCAGCGCTATGAACAACATCATCACTGACAGCAGAAATGCAATCACTACGAACAATGCCGAGAAGCAACTCTTTGTCAGTACTGTGGGGCCACCGTGCGAGAAATGGAATCCAGAGCCATACGTAAGAACTTGGCTTGGAAAGGGAAGAAAAGCAGCTCATGCAACAAGCGGCATGGCTCGACAACAAAACTTGAAAAAGGCTAACTACTATGAACCTTTATGGAAAGTTTTTAAATAATTGAGTGTTTGATTTGGATTATGTGGCTATGTGCTTGGTTGAAAATGTATCGTTATGTTTGTGGTTGCAAACTTTCAATAATGAACCAAAAGTAACTTAGGTTTTGGGGATCTTTTGTAATTATCCCCCAAAATAGGCTATTTCAAATCGTGTCAATATAGTTCTCTGGCAAACCTTTTACTCTCCAATTTGCAGGCAACAGTACTACAGGACATTGTTTCGAGTCTCAGATTAGCGATTCATTCTAATCCAGCAACAATTAGTTATTTCGGATTATCTAATATTTTATAGTTCGTTAAAATTTAAAGTGTTAGGTATAATTAAGGCGTTTAGAATTTCGTGTCTGGATCAGTGGATGTCTAAGACCCATTTGCCTTTTTTGATCAGCAACCACAAAAAAATTATTTTACTTCCACCACTGCTATGAGCTTCTGGCATGCATAGTACCGGTAAGAAAAATTTTCTACTTTCACCACTGGATAGTATGTTTATGCTTCTCCAGGAAATGAACACGATCAAGATAGAACTAGCATCTTTAAAACAAAATTTTGCCAATACACCTTCTACTTCGAAGCCACCTTGTCATCGTGCCCAGCCTTCGTTACCTCACACATCAGCTCGACCACCACGTTCTACTCAACACCATCTCTCTGTTTCTAACCCCTCCATCAATAGCAACTACAACTATTCTCAGCAAACTCCACCTGGACCTAATCTTACCTTGCCTGGACGGAATGATCTCTATAATGGTCAATGCTTTTATCATCACAGATATTCCTCTAATGCCAGATATTGCATCCCAGGTTGCACTCACCATCAAACATTTAAAAAGCCTTTAAACTATTAAGGCGGTGCATCAATGTAAATACACCATCAGCCATACCCATTAATGCTTTTAATATTGCTGATGCATCGCCTGAGGACAACTCACCCTTTATATGGCTTCATGATACCCACAACAACATTATGTTTATTGTTGATACTGCTAGCCCACAATCTTTGATTCCCCTGTCAAAATTTCCTTCATTTGCTCGTTCACCTGCACAGTGTTCACTCTTCACTGCTGATGGCAAGCCCTTATATCAAGCAGGTGTCATTGATCTCACACTGCAGTTCAATAAATTCCCCAATACCTATTTTTCTCATCATTTCATTCTGGCAGATGTTCAAAATGCAATACTTGGTCTAGATTTTTTGTGTAAATATCACTTTATTGTCGATACTTTTGACAAGTCCATCATCATTTAAAAACCCTTCAGTCATGACCAGCTGCCCCCCTTACAACCTATTGACTATGCTTCCTGTTCTTATTCAGACATCTTTGATCTCTTTCCTGACCTTACTTCCTCTACTGTTGCTATTCCCAAACGACATATCTTTGAACATATTCTTGAAGTAGATGGCCCACCTATTTCCTTTCGCCCAAGAAGACTCAGTTTAGAAAAAGCTAACGCACTTGATGCAATTTTAGATGATCTCTTGAAACGACAGATTATCACATCTTCTTGTAGTCCTTGGGCATCGCCTGTCCACTTAGTAAAAAAGAAAGATGGATCCTTTCGATTGGTGCATGATTATCATGTAATCAATTCACGTACAAAAAAGCAAAACTATCCTCTTCCACATATCCACGACCTTACACAGCACATTCGCGGCGCTACTACTTTTTCTTCCCTTGATCTCAAAAATGCCTTTTGGCAGCTTGATGTATGCCCTTCTGACCGTAAATATACAGCATTCTGCACCAACCGTGACACCTTCAAATATAACAAGTTGCCCCAAGGATTAACGCATGCGAGTGGAAGTTTCCAAAAATTTATCAACCATGTCATGCGAGGAACAGAATCCTTCTGTTTTTGCTACATTGATGATCTACTAGTTTTTAGCAAAGATGAAGCAGAGCACAAGATACATCTGCATGACGTCGCCAACCGCTTAAACACCTACTCTCTAAAATTGAACATAGAAAAGTGTTCCTTTGGTTTAAAGCAAATTACCACCCTTGGCTATACGTTGTCTTCTGATGGTCTAACTGCTTCACTTACAAAAGTAGAGGCCTTATAACTGATGGTGCTTCAAGTCTAAAGAGAAACGTTTTGAAATATAATGTTCACTAGTTTACTAGCTATCATATTTATACTCAGAATGTTAAAGCAATTTCATGAAAAAAAATACTTGCATTTTTGAAATCAGCAGCAAAAACACATCAAAATTGGTGAGAAAAAATACAATAGATAAATTTTCTATTTCATAGTGTTATGCATTTGTTTAGATTTTTGCAAGTGCCAAGCTCTGAAATATGCCCACAGGATTTGATTCCTTTTAGAGGCTTAATCCTTTCTTTGCTACAAAATGCGGTGGTATAATTAACCCACAAACCCATAATATGCCTGTAAGGCAAAGTGTACTGTCAACCAATTTTATCCTTGATCCAACAAAGCAAAGGGTTTTTCTTGAACCTCATTCTTTTAGCCGTAATTTTAGTTCACAGAAACTAGTTATTACACCATAGACACGAAATGCAAGAACCATTGCGAACATCTTGAAAGCTCGATCATGCAGCACAACCAAACGCTCTGTGACGCTGAACCCAGGGGCGGCCTTAGGTCGATTTGACTGATTGCTCCAAATCGGGCCCCGCGCTGAGAGGGGCCCCGCATTTTTTTTTCAAAAGGCGACAATCTCGGTCATCTCAATCCTCTGGCGGCCGGCCCGAGGCGTGATCTTGCTGATGCAATCACATGTGTGCACTCAGCCAGTCAGCGCCCAGCAGTCAAACCAGTAGTAACCAGATTAATTAATAACGTATCTTTCCTGCCAAAACATCAAAGCAAAACGTGGTACGTCCTCGCCAGCAATGTATTTATTACGTCGTATATACACCGTGCTTTGGGTGCCAGTGAGTGTCATAAATTTAAGTATTCTGTCTATGGTATCAGTTTACGTGTATGTTTTGCACTGCTAGTTTTCTTAGTACAAAAGTTTAAAAGAAACCCCTCTTAAATATGAGCAAAAGACCGAGAGATATCGGCAGGAAATATCTTAGTGGCAGCAAGAAACGAGCCACAGCCAAGGCGAAGAAAGCTAAGGAAGAAAAGGAGAAAGGTGCGATGGACAAATTTATTAGATCTGTAAACGTAGAGTCAGACAACAATGAAAGAAATGGCTCTCAGGAAATGACATGTAGAGAAGCCAGTGGTAAACCTAATCTTTCTTCAATAAGCAGTAACGATCAACAAATTACATCATTATGTCAAAATTCGCCGGTTGAGACAAACATGGGTGACAATGATACTTCAGAGTCAAGCGAAGAGGACTCTAACCCAGCATTACACAATAGTTTTGCGATAAAAGATGATCCTGCTACATGGCCAGATAGGATAAATCAAAATGTCAGAGATTATTTAGTGAATAAAGGACCACCTAAAATTATTGTTGATGATTTTCCTCAAAATGAAAAAGGGTTACATTTTTCGAAATTCCATTGTAAAAGAAAGCTGAAAAATGGAGAAGTTATAGAACGGCCATGGCTGATATACTCTGAATCAAGTGACAAAGTTTACTGTTACTACTGCAAACTTTTTGACAATTCTAATACTGCCCTTGCTACTTCTGGATTTAACAACTGGTCAAATATTCATACAAGATTAGAGGAACACGAAAAGTCTAAGAAACATTTGCACAGCACACTCAATTGCTATGAATTGCACCAAAGATTATCTACTGGATTAACTGTTGATAAAGAAAATGAAAAATTAATAAGACAAGAAACAAAACGCTGGAATCAAGTTTTTGAGCGACTTGTTGCCTCCGTACAGTTTTTGGCAGAAAGGAACTTGGCTTTCCGCAGGTCTGAGGAGCAAATTGGAAATTCACACAATGGCAATTTTCTTGGTGTTATCGAATTATTGGGAAAATTTGATCCAGTTATGCAAGATCATATACAGAAAGTTATTAACAAAGACATTCACAACCATTATTTAGGCAAGAACATTCAAAATGAAATTATTGAAACCATGGGTCAAGCTGTTCTACAGGAAATTGTTGCAAGAATCAAGTCAGCAAAGTATTTTGCAGTTATTCTTGACTGCACTCCTGATATCAGCCATCAAGAGCAGATGTCAATGGTGCTAAGATATGTTGCTGATGGCTTACACTCGGATGTACCAGCAGGAGTTTATGAACACTTCATAAAGTTTATCGTTGTTGAAAGCAGCACAGGTGAGCATTTATTCAACACTCTGATACAAGAACTGGAAATGTTGGGACTGGACGTTGAAAATATTAGAGGACAAGGGTATGACAATGGAGCAAATATGAAAGGGCACAAATCTGGCGTACAGGCACGACTCTTGGAAAGAAATTCATGAGCTTTTTTTACTCCATGTGTGTGCCACAACTTTAATCTTGTTCTTGGAGATATGGCTAAAACATGCCCTGATGCTATGACATTTTTGGAACACTGCAGCGTATATACACTATCTTTGCTTCATCGACGAAAAGATGGACTGTTTTTAAAAAGCATGTGAAAGGTCTGTCTGTAAAACCATTATCAGAAACACGATGGGAATGTAGAATGGATAGTGTCAAAGCTGTAAGATATCAAGCTACAGAAGTGTGTGATGCTTTAGAAGAACTAGCAGAATGCACCGATGATGCTCAAGGAAAAAGTGAGGCTGAATCCTTAGTAAGCCAAATGAGGAGCTATAAATTTTTGGTTGCACTGGTTTTCTGGCACTCTTTACTGTTTCAAGTAAATTTTGTCAGCAAGGAACTTCAAAGTGACACTATGGATATTGTCACAGGGCTGACATCATTTGAAAGATTGTGTGATTGGTTGAAAACATACCGAGAGACAGGTTTTGAGGATGCTTTGATTAATGCTAATGAACTAGCAACTGAGTTAGAAGTTGAACCTGTTTTTCCACATAAGCACTCACGCACAAAAAAGAAAATGTTTACATATGAATCGTTTCATGAACCCATTTCAGACCCAGAAACAGAATTTAAAGTGAACTTCTTCAACGAAGTTGTTGACAAGGCATTGCAATCTCTTCAACCACGGTTTATGCAGCTGAAGGAACATCACAATCTCTTTGAATTTCTGTACACTTTTCTAAATATGACAAAAGATGATATCAGAAAACGTTCAGCCGATCTGGAAATTGCTCTAACAGATATCTCAAAACAGTCAAAAGACATTGATGGTTACATGCTTTCTAAAGAAATGGAGATAATAAAGTCAGTACTCCCTACCCAACAGCAAAAGCCCAGAGAACTGTTACAGTATCTTGCTTGTAACGAGAGGTCTACCGCATTTCCCAATTTGTTCACTGCCCTTAGAATATTGCTGACAATTCCAGTGACTGTTGCTTCTGGGGAAAGAAGCTTTTCTAAGCTCAAGTTAATTAAAACGTACCTTAGGTCAGTAATCCACCAAGAATGTTTGAACAATTTGGCACGTCTGTCTATAGAATCTCCGGTCAGTAGAGACATCAACTTTGACAAAATTCTTAAAAACTTTGCTGAGAAGAAAGCAAGAAAAGTCTGCTTCTAAATGTCTTTGTGTAGCTCTGCCACTATGAGTTGGTGGTAAGTGATTTTAAAATAATTCATTTCGATACCATTTAGTTTTTCTATTGTTGCACAGGGATAAACATACCACGTGTAAAGTTATGTTTTGAGCTGCCTCCCATTCATGCTGTAGCATAAATTTTGACTTAATGCTTTCATTAATAGTTACCATCTAAAAAACCCTACTATGACACACAAAGAAAAGAATTGCAACTTGGTGTTTTGCAAAATATCTCTATTTCTCTATTTTGTATTTCTAAACTTGCCCATTAGCTCCAAGAAAACTATTACCAATTTCTTTTATGTTGAAAATGCAATGAATCTCAAACCATTATCCATGGAAACAGGAAAATCTAAAATCATGACTAAAGGGCTAAACTTTTGCTCAAGTTTGGAGACCTTTTACACCCGCGTAAGACAAAATAGGCTTTAGATTTTTCATGAATGTAGAGCAATGTCAGACATTTTGATGTACAGTTGGATTCAAAAAAATCGCTCCGTTTTTTCCTGAATAAAAAATATATAAAAATAAAATTGGTTAAAATGACAACTATTTAATAAAAGGGTGTATAGAGTCTTTTTTGTTTTTCAATTTTTATAAAATTTTCCGCCATGAGAAATTTTTAGGATATAGAAAATTTCTGAAGAATATATAAAAAAAATATTAGAAAGGTTGAGAATGGCCACTTTGCACTTGCAATTCTTTTCTTCTTTATGCACAATAATAAATAGTATAGAGGGGCCCCGCAAGCATCCAACTAATTGGGCCCCGCAACTTCTAAGGCCGGCCCTGGCTGAACCCACAGACTTTCGACAGCAGTTCACACAACAACTCGGCTTTGATTACGACCGCTGGATTTGCATTGGGTTTAATTGTGGGCTTCAGAAAAAGCACTTCTGATTTTACGATAATTCGTAGCTGACTTACAGCACTTGCGATAGAAATACGCTAAGACAACAACCAGCATCTCCAAGCAGGTCTGAATATAAATTGTTTTTTTTTCTTTCTCTTGGTAGAATATGGAACCATAATCAAGTGTTGTGTAAAGAAGATTTCCTTTTAACATTTCTTTAATTTTTCAGGAAAATTTGGTTTGTTATCAGTTAATGAATTTACAGTGACCATAGTCGTCTCTTCTTTGTTCTTGTATCATTCGCGGGAGTTGGTGGCTGGCTGATGTATGAAAAATTAGTTTCGACATCCAAAAGCATACCTAATGATAAGTAAGTCGTAACATTGAATTTGCAGGCACACTGGATAAGATTTTTGTGTGAATTTGTTATTGACGCAATATTTCGTGTTGCTGTTGCTACCCGACCTCTTCCAAAGAATAGGGGGCATGGCGGAATACCATGGAGCCCCAAAATCCATACAACTCTCTAGCGCCTGAACCAGAGGTTGTATAGGAGTCGTCAAAGAGCGAGTGGCACAAAGAGTCCGTAGCTGGACAGTGCAGAATAAGAGGGGAGGTGTCCTGGGACGAGTGTCTGCAGGCGCTGCAGGAAGCATTCTCGATTCTGCCAATCCTAGAGAGATACGAGCTTAACATAAGGTTGTGACCATTGCAACGAAGACGAGAGAGAGAGCACAGCGAACGTGACGAGGGAGCACAAGTTCCTTAGCGATTTACCCAGCGTGAATCATTTGAAAAGATTATTGATCAAATGCAGAATGGATTGACACATGAAGAAACAGTTAAGCGTACGCCAAAACATAAACGAGAACGCTGGATGAGCTCATTAATCGGATTTGTACCGTTTCTTGACCACAATAGCATTTTACGAATTGGAGGTCGCCTGAGCAATTCTACTGAATTAATGAACGAGCAGATGCACCCAGCAATTCTGCCACGGCGGCATAAGGTAACTAAGTTGTTTATCATTGATAGACACACAAAGTTGGCTCACCGTGGAGCTGAAACTGTCCTGGCATCTTTGCGAAATGATGTTGGTTTAAAGCCTCTTGGCGGTATTGCTACTGTGCGACATTTTCTAGCCAATTGCTTTACATGCAAACTTTTGAGGAAATCAAGAGCAAGTCAACTGATGGCACCCCTACCGGAGTATCGGATAACCTCTAGGCAACCTGTGTTTTCGTCTGTGTCTGTGGATTATGCAGGGCCATTTGAAGTCAAAAGACATCGTTCAGTGGAGAAACGCTGGATCTGCATCTTCGCCTGTAACGCAACGTCTGCTGTCCGTATCGAAGTCGTGGAATCACAGGAAACCACAGCCTTTCTCAATGCTTTCCACAGATTTCAGTGCTTGAATGGTAACAAAACGAAACACATTCGTTCGGATTGTGCAACAACCTTTATTGGAGCTCGAAACATCATGCGGGAAAAACTGAAGTTGGCGGTCCGTGCATTTGAATCCTCAGCCGAACTAAAGCAATGGCTCATGAACATGAAAGTGACCTGGGAATTCTCCACGCCTGCGAGCTCCCACTATCAAGGCTTCATTGAGAAAAAAATTCGCACCTTCAGAGATGTGACTGAGGGAGTCTTAAAATCGGATAACACCAAGCGTACACCCACCGATTTTGAATTACTTACCATTCTTCGAGAGACTGAATATGTAATGAATTGCCTTCCTGTGGGACGACATTCGGGGGATGAAGATTCATTACAACCCCTGCGCCCAATAGACTTGATTGTTGGATTTTGCGCTCCCGGGAACGAAGGAGCATCTCTTTACCAGTTTGCTTCAAGAGACGAGTTTAGAAAGGGATATGATACACCCAGAAAATTGCTGACCTTTGGTGGAACAGATGGCTGTCAACGTATTTGCCGTCACTCCAACGAAGACAAAAGTGGACAACCGTCGAAGAAAATATCAAGAAAAGAGACGCTGTTCTCTTCATTGATCAAACAAACCCGCTCCGAGCAGCTCACCCCTTTGCCGTTGTTACCGCCACGAAGCTTGGCAAGGATGAACGTGTAAGATCTGCTACAATCCGAACAACTGACGGACCTATCCGAGAACGAGACATTCGGAAACTAGTGTTGCTTGAACGGTCTGCTACCCTTGAAGATAGGAATTCAACGTCTCAATCCAACGTGTGTGATAATTCCGAACCAATCGCCGTGTTTGCTGGCAACCGCTCTGATGATGTCAGCAAACCTCAATCCGACGTGTGTGACAATTCCGAACCAATCGCCGTGTTTGCTGGCGACCGCTCTGATGATGTCAGCAAACCTCAATCCGACATGTGTGACGATTCCGAACCAATCGCCGTGTTTGCTGGCGACCGCTCTGATGATGTCAGCAAACCTCAATCTGACGTGTGTGACAATTCCGAACCAATCGCCATGTTTGCTGGCGACCGCTCTGATGATGTCAACAAACCTCCATTGATTCATCCCACGGAGAAACAAAAGAAAAACATTTAAGTTTAAGAGGCTACGTGTTTTTAATTGACTTTTATTTTTACAAGTGATTATCGAAGGTCCTGGTAGTAGAGACAATATGCCACGTGCTGGTACTGGCCACGCACTTTTCAAATTTGGAAAATTTTTCGTTAATATTTTTTACGAAGAAATTTTGGGGGGACTGTAAGATTTCGTGGTGTCCAATTAACCTATTTATCATTGACGCCTTGATCACTTTTATTGCCTTTTCCTTTCATGTGTTATGAATCATACTCGCTACCGTGACGGACGCGTTATCGCCTTTGTCTCAGAGACTTAATATTCGCAGTTTTGGTCAGCGCGGTCAATGCTTGTTAGTTTTTATATTTTTTCGTTGAGGCAAGACAGAAGCTAGTTTTACTGGGAATTTACTTTTCGTGTTAGTTCAGTTATATTTTTTCTCTTGGCCATACTGTAGTGCTCCTACCGTCCTATCTTAGTTAGATTTCTTACCGTACCAACGCCAACCTAGTTTGTAAACTAAATTTATCAGTTTTACTTATCTGGCCCACTGGGCTATGCTTAGTGCAGTAAACTGTAGTTTTAGGGTTTTGCGATCATTTTCTAACTCTCGCGTAGTTGTGTGTTGCTTGCCTCTTAGCTTTATTTTTAGATGCTGAATTGAATGTTCATGATCTGTAACAAATTGATTGTTGTGTTGCCTATTTGATTAGCGGTTACATTGCTCGCAGCGTTTCACGCCGCAGAAAATGTGACTCCCGTATAGCCTTGCTGACAAAAAATAACGACTCAGATTTATTGGAAAAATACATTGACAATGAGATCATGAATTTGCTTAAATTAGCTGATAGCGAAGGATTGGCAGTCTCAACAGATTACTGTTTTGCAGTGTGCTCTATGGCATTCCAAGCTTATGACAGTATAATTTCTGATGAAGTTTCAGAGCAGAAATTATTGAAATTTACAAATCAACGCTACGCTTTTGTTCAAATCCTCTCAAACGTTGCTAAATTTTTAGAAGTCCATTCAACTGCCAAATATCTTTCTTGTGGTCAGACGCACGTAAATTTTAAACTAATTCTACAAATAGCTTTTAATTGTTTTGCAAAAAACCAACTTAAACGTCTAAATCAATGTCAAGTTGATGCTCCATCAAAAATGTCTCGCTCTGTACGTGAATTCACGGCTAAAAGCTCTGGAAATTGCTAACATGCTTAAATATTTCTCTTTTCTTCAGTCATAAGACAACCTGTATTGAGATCCACTTTGAAGTCACCAATACGCTGTCACATCCATGAATACATCATCAAATACCAAAAAGTGGAACTCTAAAATGACTTTCCTAAAAGCACAGCCATGAAAAACCTTGAACTCACAATCTTTTGGTCTTTAAGCACACTAAAGTACTTCGATAACACTGTGCTAATCTAGTAAATTTTTCTGATTTTTTATGACTTATGCTAATATTTTGCGTAAAAAAAGTGTATTACGTATTCTTCTCTGCATGTTTGTGTATTTTAAGACTATAAATATCTTTGAAATGCCATGACATCTTTTTCTAAATGCTTGATTAATGCCAAAAATGAGACAGACATGCTAAAAAGCAAGAAAATCTGCAGCCTTCAAATATAATGTTGACCCTACTAATGGCAGTTGCAAAATCAAGTTGTTCATCCCGAAGTTTTATATATCCCTGCACCTCACAGTGAATTACAAATGCACTAAAATTTATGAATTAATCACTGACATTTTGATTAAAAAAAACACAAAATTCCTACAATTTGTTAATCTCTACCAATACCATGAGTTGTTTCTGGTCTGTCTATTCGATAAATGTACTCAGCTGGTACAAAATATCCAAGATATTCAATTTCATCTGGTGTTACATCACAATGATAATGCCCTCCAGTTCCATTAGCAGTACTGTAACCATGGGTGTGCTCGACTCGGAGATCCAGGCCCATGTCTTCCGTAATGAATGTAGACAGACAAACAAATGGAGCGCTGAAAAAAGGTTTCAAGGAAACTTTTTTTGCAAGAAGTATTTTAATGTGCATGTGGTTACATGTATCTCTTTTTAAAGGTAACACACAATGAGAAAAGATGCCGCCCTAGAAGTCGGTACAACACAGCAAAGCTGTAAGTTTGAGCTAAACGGCTTAACAAGTCTGTCAGCAACATCAGCAAACACGCTTTGATGTTTTCTGACACATCTGAAGAAAATTGGTTTAAATTTACACAAAAATTAAAACTTGCAATTGATCTTCATGGAGAAAAATTAGTTAAATTTTCAAGACAGGCTTAATAAAATCTTTAGCTTATAGCCAATATTTTTTGGCACACACCAGATAGTCAAAAACTTGAAGAGAACACTGATATAAACTACAGGTTTGGCATTTTTGGAGAATAACTATCGTAGGTAAAATGAAAATCTGATAAAGATCAAATAGCTCTCACCCAGCTTCGTAAAAGTTCAACCAATTATTGACGTCACTATCGCAAGTCAATGGAGTTTTCGAAAAGTCTGGCATGACGTGAATTTTAATCTTCCCACTTTTTATCAAAAATACTCCCCCCATTCCGACGGGGCGCTGAGATCCATAATGGCTCTTGATCGCATTCCGAATGCACCCAACTAGATCCTTAGTACCTGAAAGTAATCGCTGTAGACGAATTTTTTTGACCAATAATAACACTAGTTTCTACTAAAAATTAATGAAGAATAATATCAACGCCATTGGTAAAACGGCCTGAATCAGATCCAACAGACAAAAATCGAACAGAAGACTAAGCATAATTGAAGAGACGACGTGGCACAAAATTGAAAGATTGCTACTAATAAAATACTCCAGAAGGTTTTCCTCTAAAATTCCAAAGGGAAAATCGGAGAGGACCAAGAACTTATGTCCTGTAACAAAATATCTGTGATTGAACAACAGCCAAATCGTGAAAGCATTGCATACTGTTATTTCCTTTGACGACTTCCCTTGAAAGTTGCAGCCTAAGATAAAAAAAAGCTTCTGAAACAAGCCGACAGCAATCGAATGATTATGCAATCAATCCCCACTATAACTGTTTTGTGGTGCATTCGGAAATAACATTTTACAAAGGCTTCTTCTGCTTGGCGGATTCTAGCAAGCAGGAAAGTTATTTAATCAACACTTCAAGCAGAATGTTACAATGAGTAAACATCTAAGCAGGTCTAGACGATTTCCAATGCTTATCTCTGAGCGCCATCGTCGACGTTTTGCGAGTGTGAGGGATAAAAACGCTACATAAAAGTAATAGCATTGAAAGGAAACATATTTACCTGTACGACTCTTTGCTCGGACTTCAAGGACCTCTCCTTGCTTTCCTTGGCAACAAAATAAATTTGCTAACAATCCAAATTCAGAGCTCGAACCATAATCGTGTTCATAACTGCGTAGTACATGTGAACCATCATCAGGAAGAACTTTGGAAATATGAACCAAATTATGTCGTTCAACGCCACAACCTAAAATAAAATTGATTTTTAACTTTTTATTCCAAGCGACGCCCAACGTAGTAGCAATTTGAAATGCACCAAAGCTTCAGCCAAAGCCAGGGGCAACTTTTGCCGAATTTTTGGCTTCGGCAAATTATTTTCAGTAATTAAAATAAACCACTGTTACCCTTTTTCAAAAATCTTGATCATTATACAGGTACTAGATGGGAGTTGATTTTCTGTGTTTGTTTCGTTTTACGATTGCAGTTAAGCGTTTTAACACGCTGTACTGTCAAAAAATGAATGCCTTTATAAATGGTGGAGTGCATACAAGTATACGTGCGTCGATAAAGACAATAACAGGGATTTGGGGTTGGCATGATTCTGAAAAAGTTTTTTGGGCACCCTCTATCATTTACAATGCGTGAACGGCTATTCAGCCTAACTGGGAACATATTTGAAGCAAATAGTAAACAGACTATTGCCTGAGCATGGAGAACAGATTGCAATCTTGAATTATAACCTGCTCAGTTTCAGTGACTAATTCCGCGTGGTCCAACCGCAGTTCCGCAGACCGCAACAATGTGATTTACTGTTGCCGGCCGAACATTTTAAAACGTTCGTAATATCGTCAATTTAAAGTAAAGCGAAAATCTGTTTTTTTTATCATCACTAACCCCGGACTACCTGTTTCGGGCAGATCGGCTCTTAAATTCTTATATTTTTAAAAAGTGCCCAGCAAGCACAAAGAACCTGGACCACTCTGGATTGGTTGCGATAATACTTATCACTATTATTAGTTGATCAAGTGAAATGCAAATAGATCACTGTTTGCCAAACGAGTAGAATATTTATTTTAACTTCAGGATAAGATATTAACTAAATTTCATGAGTAAAACGCTGAAATAAATATTTAAAGTATCAAACCATTTAATGTGTTTGTGTTATATGGGGAAGAATAACAATTTTCAAACTGGGTGAAAGGAGAAATGTTGCAAAAAAGCTTGGAAGCCACTAAATTACATAACCATTCTTTTAGTATAAACTTATAAAGCTATTTTTAAATTGATCTAGAACGCTGTCGGCTGAGAAATCCATTGGCTGGCTACACAAAAATATAGCAACTTTAGCTATAATGCATAACAGATATCAAGCAAATTTTCTTGCAGGTTCAACAAGAAATCTATTTTCTAACTTTGCCTGTCATTGCTTTCATTTTATCAGTTATTTTTCTTGACTATCTTTTGATATAGCTTTGAAAAAAGCTGTTTGAGCCATAAGCTTTTCGTGACGCTCTCATCAGTGGCAAAATCGCGTCAGAAGGGAAGATCTAGAGTGAGTGTTTTATGTGGTTAATTTGGACGTTAAGCAATGAAGACGAGCTAATGATAAAACCGGCGCGATGGTGCAGTGGTTAGAGCGTCCACATTGTAGTCGGTAGACCTGGGGTTCATTCCCTAAGTCGAGTCATACCAAAAGACTTTAAAAAATGGTATTCACAGCTTCCCTGCATGGCGCTCAGCATAAAAAAGGGATAGTGTGGAGAACAAGCCGGCAAGCTTGCTTGTTGTGTCCTTGGGCAAGGCACTTAACGGGACGCCTCCACCTTTATGTGGCACACAGGTGGCCCCACCCGTACTTCACCGGATTATAATTGTGAAGTTGCCAACCCAGCATGTCAGACGACTCTTGGGTACCCACCAGTGGCAGTCCGCCTTGGTGGTGGGGCTACCAGTCACTCAAGACTGGTTCGAAATGGGCTGCCATCTTTCCCCTAGCCTAATATCAATTAGGTTGACGGCATGAACCTGAATTACCGTTCATGCAGTACCTCCATCCCAAGGAAGAGGAGGGGTAAACACACACACAGCTAATGATAGCGCTAGTATTTCAAAGCGCGCCAAAGAAAGATTTCGCAATAGCGAAAGTTAGAGAAAGCACAGCAGGAGGCCAAATGCCGCGATTGTCGAAAGAGTTTGAGAGCGTAAACAAACTCTTTCTGTCTGCATAAAACCGGGCGATTGGTCTTAATATAAGCAGCCTCTAAGAGATTAAGGTGGAAAGAGCTGCGTGCTGTGGCGAGGATTGAAACCGCTTGCTATCATAGTTTAACCCTCTAAGCGCTGAATTATTTTTTATAGAAAATAACTTTTTACAACCTATTTTTAAACAATTCTGTAAGCTTAACCTTTTATTGTATACCCAAACAATGTTTATAACATAGGTAGCACATAAATAGGACAATCAAAAAATGTTATAAAATTTGACAAACTTACCCCTCCCCACAATGGCGGCCATCTTGAATTTATAATGAGGATGATCATCCGCACATGAAAAATTGCAACTTTCTCATACACATATTAGTCAAATGGCTAATTTTATTGTACATATTATTGCTGTCCCTACTTGACTGTACATTTTGCAAAGGTAGCTGTACATGTCCCATATCATCATCACTGTCACTAAATTTAGGCTAAGAATACTCTGGTTCACTCCCTGAATCGCTATCAGCAGCTACCATTTCGAAGGCTTGGTCAAGAGTATAATAATTCTTAGCCATTTCCAATCAGTAACTTCAACCGCAGATATTAGCAATAACTTCAATAGCAACGTATAGAACACAATAGCTCATTGGAAAGCTGGTTTCCTAACGAACAAAATAATATCTAACTTGGGGTATTCCCGCTTTCGATACTGAAGCAGTATCTATTGATATTTGGAGGGTAGCCTTGTCGCAAAATTGCGACAGCCGCGCTCAAAGGGTTAATGCACATTGATTATATTTTCTAAAAAATGTTGACCAATGGCACAGTCACAATCCAGTTTTGGTGTCGTTTCGTTTGCACGATCTGTGCGGTTAAGATCGGCGTGGACGGGTCAATTGCTGTCATAACCATTGCGGAACATGTTGCTTGATGCGATCCTGTAGCCGTTGAGATGTTCACTCCACGTACCGACTATCACAGTGGCAGTTATATTCAGATATGACAAAACTTTTCTGAGTGGTAGGTTGAACATCCTAACATCCTTGCGGTCCACAGGCAGCATGCGCTTTGACGTAAAGATCAAGCAGGTGCTGACGAAACCATAGCAGCTTTCCACGACGGTTTTGACTTCTTTTTCCAAGTTTGTGGAGGGCTTGCCAATCCAAGGGGCCCTCAAGTACACTGGGCACTTTTCTGGGCCGAATCGCTTAAGGGTAGAGAACTGAGCGATTTTCCTGGTGATCTGAGCGTTGATGACGTTTTTAGGATAGCCATTGTCCAGTAATATTTTCTTGATCCGTTCTACTTCTCCATTGAGTGAGTCTACGCTTGGTGCAATTGATATTAGACTGATTTTATGTTTGAGAGGACTAAAGGACTCCCAACGTAAATGCTGGCCGGTGAAAGTGAGTTTCCGGTATACACTGGTTTCAAAGCCAATATCTGTTCTTTCGACGTAAACATCAAGAAACGGTAGACATTTTCCTTTCTCTTTTTCAAAGATGAATTTGAGGGATGGATGAAGGCAGTTGAGTTTGATCAGGAATTCATTTGCTTCAGCTTCGAGATCGAACGTGTCGTCAACAATATCTGAAGCATGTTGGAGGCTTCTGCGTTTGAGAAAATAACTTCTCTCTTCATAATATCCAGCAAAGATGTTAGCCAAAGCCGGACCAAGTGGTGATTCCATAGCTACTCCGTGTGTTTGCTTGTACATAGTGTTATTGAAGCTGAACTCAACCGAGGATGTAGCGCTCTTCATCAATTCATCAAACACGTCCCTTGGAATGAGTGGTTGTAAATCAGAATCGTCGTAAATATTACACGTTGGTTTTGAGCACGGGTTGCCTTGATTGCGCGGTCCGCCTTCGGGCGGGTTCCCTGTGCTGTGTGCTAATTAAGCCGAGAAGGCGTGTTGCACGCGGACGAGAAAGACGGTAGAGGACAGTTAAGTTGGTACGTGTGTGAAGAGTAGACGCAGGCGTCCTGTCACTAGCTTTTAAGACAATATACGTTTTTATCTGTTTTAGTCTGTGTCACGAATAAGGAAATTTGCTTTATAAGAGTTGTTTTCATATTGTGTAAAGCGCTGCGTTATTTGTTCGCTCGACTGCTGACTAAGGGAAAGACCCTTTTTTTTCTCGCAAGCCGATTGGTGTGTACGCCATTTATTACGTCAAAATCGTTATGACGACATAGTAAAATTCCAGATCGGTGTAGTGATTCTACCTTCTTCGAAGAATTTCGATAAACAGTTAGCGTAACTTGTAATGCTTTTTTTGTTGTTCACGTGATTTCGTTCGAGCGTTCTCCAGATTGTTTCGTCGTTTATATATAAAGCGACGGGATTTTCTTTGCCAAGAGCCAGACAGAGCCCGAGAGAGAGAGGGCCAAAGAGAGAGCGAAAAATAGAAAAAAGAGTGGTTTGACGGGTTAAGGAAGACCCATTACGGTGTTGTTTTTTTTGCGATAATTTATTGTGGATTTTGTGGACGTGGAGAATATTGAATAGTTATAGGTGGACTTATTTTGCGGTCTTTCTTGATTGTGTGGTAAAGTGATTAATTTTTGGAATCGTTGAGCGAAGAAGTTTTGAAGTCGTGAAGTACCATTTCTGTGAATATATTATTCTGTTATTAAAGTGGGTTTGAAGTGTTTTAGCGGAAGCCAATCTTTTCCAAGCTTTTATTAAGTTGTAGCCAGACCTAATTATCCCAGCGATTATCACACGTCGCCTCAATTTTAAAGGAATTTGAAATTGAGATAGAACCGAAAGTTCTATTAATAATATCCTATATATTAAAAACGCGACAGTCTGGTTGAAGGTTGTGCCTGGAACGAATTGAGACTATAAGAAAGAAACGTAACATTGGCGAGCACGCCCAATGAATTTCTTTTGTCAGCCTCCGAAGTATTTTGTTAGGAGAAAGTTTTATTGGATTTTTTGGGTTGTTTGAGAGCTTGTGGAAGCGCCTGACGCAGCAAAGCACCATGCATTTTTGGCTAGCTTACCAGAAACTATGAAGTTTGAAATGCAGGAAGCTGACAAGCAACTCTATGAATTGTCGTATGATCTTTTAAGACAAAAGGCAACCGAAGCAGCGTGTGGAGCTAAGCAGTCAAACATAGCGCGCCAGCAGTTAATTAGCCGCTGCCAGGCAATCGGAGAATCAAATCAAAGTTACATTGCTGCGCTCCATCAGCTAGGAGAGATTGCATATCCCGATAAGGAAGACGCCCAAACAAAAAATGACGTGTTGTACAATGTGTTAATTAGTGGGTTGAGGGATAAGCATCTTGTCGACCGCTTAATGGTCGGAAATTGGCAAGCTGACCGTCCTAGATTTTTGGATACCGCAAAACGGCTATTAGCTTTGAATACTAATACTGTACCAGATGATTCTGCTGCTTTGTCCGCCATCGGACTTCAGAAATCGGTCAACCAAAAGAATGAGATCGAGGAATTAAAAGGTCTAATTGCAGATCTACGAAAAGAAGTACAGGATATCAGAGATATGTGTATCAAACAGAGATCTATACCCGCTATCACTTGTTATTTTTGTGGAAAAAGAGGACATCTTCAAAGAAATTGCCCAGAAAAACGGCGGCAATCGAGGAGTGGATCGCGACGCTGACCGAGCCAATGCACAAAACCAACCGGAGAAAAACGTTTATTATGTGCCGTCAACCAGCGAAGAACTTTGTAAATGTGCTAAGATTATTGTAAACGATAAATACGTGTGTGTGTTAGTAGATACAGGTGCGTCAAGACGGTATTGTCTGAAGAATTTTACCGAATGTATAACTCTCTAACTTTGTTAAATGTATCAAATGATATTAAGTTTGTCGGCCCTGGCGGTGAACTACTCATTATGTTAGGAAAGACTGAGGTTTCTATTGCCATTGGGGGCTGTTGAGTACCATTTAATGTGCATATGTGTAAAAATCTGACCGAACCGTTTATTTTGGGTTTGGATTTCTTGCAGAAGCAACAGTGCGTGGTTGATTACAAACAAAAAGTCTTAAAAGCTGGGGATGTTACCCTACACCTAACAAAGCGGCTTAGCCCATTGTCTTCCTTCGATGCGAATCTGGTAAGCACTTTAAAATTACCACCGTTTACTGAAATAATGGTGCCCTGCAAAATTATTGGTCATGAGTTTAGTGACGGCTCAGACGTTTATGTCGAGAGAAACGAAGCGTTGTTGGGTAAATACGAAATTATGTGTGGAAATGGAGTGACAAAAACTTTTGGTAACTCTGTGCTAGTCAGAATGGCTAACTTTACCCCCACCGCTAAATGTTTACCTATGGGAGTAATTGTTGCTAAATTAAGTGTTCTTGTGAAAATCAGTGTTTTTGCGAAGGATTCATGTGTTGACGATTGTGCTTATATTTTAGAAACCGTGCCTATGATTCAGGATCATTCTTTCGAGGCTTCATGTAGTGAAGATGCTGCCCTTTCTTTTGTGGGAGGAATTAAAATTAAATGAGTTAAACCTTGACGAGGGAGAAAAAAAAGCAGTGCATGAAATTATTAAAAAGCACAAAAAGGCTTTTTCATTGTCAAAAACCGATTTGGGTCGAACTGAAGTGATTAAACACAGCATTGATACTGGCGATGCCATGCCTGCACGTCAGCAGCCTCGAAGAATGTCGACAAAACAAAAACAAGTAGGTAAACTTGTTGATGATATGCTGGATGACGGTGTTACTAGCACATCTAAGTCGCCGTGGTCTATTCCAATTGTTTTGGTTAAGAAAAAAGACGGCAGTTTCAGGTTTTGTGTTGATTACCGGGCTCTCAATAACTGTACTAAAAAGTGCAGTTACCCCTTGCCAAGAATAGACGACAGTCTTGATCAGCTGTCCGGGTGTGGATAATTTTCCACTTTGGATTTGAAATCGGGCTACTGGCAAATTCCTATGCACGAAAAAGATAAGGAAAAAACAGAGTTTACATGCCATAAAGGATTGTTTGAATTTAACGTGATGCCCTTTGGCTTGGGAAACGCGCCGGCAACCTTTCAGCATTTAATGAGAGTTGTATTAAATGATATTGAATGGGATGGCGTTTTGTCGTACTTGGATGATACCATTGTTTACGCGCGCACTTTTGATGAACACTTACGCAGAGACGTAGCAGCCGCCCCCCAAACCCCCCAATTGGGGGGGGCCCAGGCCAACTTTGGGGGCCCAAGTTAGTCTGAAATTGCTTTTTGGCTACGTGACTATTTTCAGTTCAGCAGACTTGTTTACAACCGATTTAAACTGTAGGAAGAAATTGGCTTGTGACATCATAAGTGAATGCTACGTCATTTTATCTCGCAGAATCTAGAATATTTCGATTGATTTTCTGGTAGAATCTTGAATATTCGATTGACGTAACAATGCCGTTGTTACGCAACAATCATAGAATGGTCTGGAATTCTGTTTGGCTATAAATACCGGGACAATATATATACACTGCAGAGTGCAGATAAAGTATTTTATTGACATTGTATAGAATGAAACGTTCAAAAAGTGGTGCTCAAAAGAGAAAAGAAGCAGCCACTGCTCGAGATGCTGTAGCGAAATTGCCCAAGATGACAGATTTTTTCAAGATTACTGAGCAGAGTAGACCTGGCACTAGTACCGAGAGGGATAGTGTACAAGAAAAAGAAGACTATGACGATCAGCATCAAAGTGATTGTGAATTTCCAGAAAATGTAAGTTGTGATTTACCTGCCAATACGCAACCTTCAATATCAAAAATAACTGAATCTCAATTTACCCCTATCCCTGATGACCCATGTAAATGGCCTGAAAGTATTTCTGATGCTCAACGATGTGATATAGTAAAGCGTGGACCACATCAACTAATAATGAATTTTCCATATAATAACACAACTCCAAGGCGACGTTTTTCGACGTTTCTCCCAAAGTCAGTCGCACTTGTCACGAAGTCACAATATTAATAGTCGTAGACCAAATTTACGGCCCAGAAGTACGTTGAGACGCCCACATTATTATCCAGATGTTTAGCTGCACTTTGATTGTTTAACTGCACTCTATGAAATAGTATTGCACCTGGGTAATTTTGATATTATTGAATCACACTACCATGAACTGATATGTTGTAGGCTGTTTGTAATATCGTGTGTACGTATATTTCTGGTAATTTCCTTCTGTTTTAGTGGAGGGGAGAGGGTGTTACACGTTGGTTTTGAGCACGGGTTGCCTTGATTGCGCGGTCCGACTTCGGGCGGGTTCTCTGTGCTGTGTGCTAATTAAGCCGAGAAGGCGTGTTGCACGCGGACGAGAAAGACGGTAGAGGACAGTTAAGTTGGTACGTGTGTGAAGAGTAGACACAGGCGTCCTGTCACTAGCTTTTAAGACAATATACGTTTTTATCTGTTTTAGTCTGGTTGAAGGTTGTGCCAGGAACGAATTGAGACTATAAGAAAGAAACGTAACATAAAGAGCATCTGAACAGATTTTGATGGTTTCATCAAGGGGAACGTTAGTGAACGAGCTGGACACATCAAAAGAACACATGAAGACATTAGGGTCGATGTCAAGATTTTGGATGGCCTTAGCAAACGTAAACGAATCTCAAATGCAATGTGACGAAAACCGCTCCAACACAGGTTGTAATAGGCCAGCCAACCACTTGCCAATTTCATGATGGGACGAACCTGTCATAGACAGTATAGGATGAAATGGAGTGCCTTCTTTGTGAGTTTTTGGCAAGCCATACATTCGAGGTCTTTGCAATCCAGTTGGTCGTATTGCGTCATATATCCACTTCGGCATAAGATCGGCTTTGACCAAGTCAAGCAACCGCTTTTGAAGGCGCGATTCAATGCTGGCTGTGTTGTCATCACTGGAGACCGGGCCAAATTTTTTGAATTTCGATTGATCATCAAGAATCTCGTACCTTTTATCGAAGTAATTACTTTTGTTCAAAAGGACAACGCCGGAGCCTTTTGTCAGGTTTAGTGATAATGATATCATCATCCTTTCGTAACCTGTTGATTACACGAAAGCACTTTTCGTGTATGGTGAAGTCACGTGAATCTATCGTGCTGTCACAACACAAATGTGCAAGTTCAGCAAGTCGGGCTTTTAAAGCAGTGCGTTGCTCAACAGAACTGGCACTGTGATGTAAACGCTGTGCCCACAATGACTAAAATTCGGCCAAGATTTCTTTGCACAAATACCTGGGTAGTATCACTGAGAGCAAATGCTCTAAGTGATTATGTCTTGTCTGACACTGAGAGTTTTGTGCTGTCGCATGGTCTCAACTTTGGGTTGCTATCCAGGTATTTGTGCAAAGAAATCTTCGCCGACTTGGTCCGGCTTTGGCTAACATCTTTGCTGGATATTATGAAGAGAGAAGTTATTTTCTCAAACGCAGAAGCCTCCAACATGCTTCAGATATTGTTGACGACACGTTCGATCTCGAAGCTGAAGCAAATGAATTCCTGATCAAACTCAACTGCCTTCATCCATCCCTCAAATTCATCTTTGAAAAAGAGAAAGGAAAATGTCTACCGTTTCTTGATGTTTACGTCGAAAGAACAGATATTGGCTTTGAAACCAGTGTATACCGGAAACTCACTTTCACCGGCCAGCATTTACGTTGGGAGTCCTTTAGTCCTCTCAAACATAAAATCAGTCTAATATCAATTGCACCAAGCGTAGACTCACTCAATGGAGAAGTAGAACGGATCAAGAAAATATTACTGGACAATGGCTATCCTAAAAACGTCATCAACGCTCAGATCACCAGGAAAATCGCTCAGTTCTCTACCCTTAAGCGATTCGGCCCAGAAAAGTGCCCAGTGTACTTGAGGGCCCCTTGGATTGGCAAGCCCTCCACAAACTTGGAAAAAGAAGTCAAAACCGTCGTGGAAAGCTGCTATGGTTTCGTCAGCACCTGCTTGATCTTTACGTCAAAGCGCATGCTGCCTGTGGACCGCAAGGATGTTAGGATGTTCAACCTACCACTCAGAAAAGTTTTGTCATATCTGAATATAAGTGCCACTGTGATAGTCGGTACGTGGGGTGAACATCTCAACGGCTACAGGATCGCATCAAGCAACATGTTCCGCAATGGTTACGACAGCAATTGACCCGTCCACGCCGATCTTAACCTCACAGATCGTGCAAACGAAACGACACCAAAACTGGATTGTGACTGTGCCATTGGTCAACATTTTTTAGAAAATAATCAATGTGCATTAAATTATGATAACAAGCAGTTTTCAATCCTCGCCACAGCACGCAGCTCTTTCCACCTTAATCTCTTAGAGGCTGCTCATATCAAGACCAATCGCCCGGTTTTATGCAGACAGAAAGAGTTTGTTTATGCTCTCAAACTCTTTCGACAATCGCGGCATTTGGCCTCCCGCTGCGCTTTCTCTAACTTTCGCTATTGCAAAATCTTTCTTTGGCGCACTTTAAAATACTAGCGCTATCATTAGCTCGTCTTCATTGCCTAACGTCCAAATTAACCACATAAAACACTCACTCTAGATCTTCCCTTCTGACGCGATTTTGCCACTGATGAGAGCGTCACGAAAAGCTTATGCCTCAAGCGGCTTTTTTCAAAGCTATATTAAAATTCTGTACCACCAACAAGATTTTTGACTATCTTTTACTTTAGCCAGTTAAGTGTTTTCCCGCCAAAAGATGATACAGCTCAATTTTATAGTTTATAAAATAACTTTTAACTAGAAGACTAGAAGGAGAAATTTTTCAGGATTAATTACATGTTAATTAAGGATTGATCTAAGTCTCACTTAAGTTTTCGCCTCATCTCTTTAACAGAGAAAAGATGATTTATAGATAATACACAAAAACAATTTGAAATTAAATATTCGTTTTTGTTGAAAGAAATGTACAGGTTTTTTGTAAAGATAATTACGCATGAAATTGCTCTGCAGATGCAATAAACATTCGATTATCATTTCATTAATTTTAAACTTTTAAGTTTCCTGCTGTTTAGCGATTTCAATTTGTTTGCATCTTTTGTGTGTTTGATGTGTTATCTACAACTAGAATATATGAGGGCATAATCTATTATATGGTAAATCATATGAGCATTATACACTTTATTATCAAACTGTGAACTGCATATTTAGTAATACTGCGTTGATACATTTTAATCGTAGTTGCATAAAACAACCACATTAGTTTCGGCAAAATCTTAGCTTCGGTAGAGCCCTACTAAAAAGCAAACAAATGGTAGGTCTCTCTCAATAATTTAAACTCTCTGACTATATTAGAGTAAATGGGCTACGCAAACAAAATGAGTGATTGCTGTAATATTACACAAGGTTAAATTTAATAACGATATAATCAAAAAGTCTTGTAATATTTGTGTGAATGAGTGAAACTCCAGTTTTTAATGAATTGTCAATTTCGCTCTTAAGCCGGCTCCTCTGTAAGCAATTTGCTTTTACACGTTACATGTTTTCATCCGCAGAAGAAATTACAGATCCTTACTAGATTGACATGAACTGTAACTGTGAAATTTGCTAATCCGCATAAAGGTGTTTGAATAAAAGTTGGGAGCCTGCTTTAAAGGAAAGGAATACAAAAACTTAGCTATTAATATTTGTTAATTTTTTTTTAAGTTTCAATAATTTTAAATTGCTATAGAGCGCTGATATTGACAATATTTGTTATTAAAAATAATTGTCGTAACAATAGAATTTAGTTTAACAGATAGCTCATGAATGTACGTTTTGGCAGTAAGATCCCTTTCTAAAATGCCGTAGTGAACTCTTCGGAGCAGTAAACTGTCAAAAAGCAAAAGTAAAATATCTTTAGAAATTACTTCGCGGATTCTATAAAGTAAGCCAGCAAATTTGGATAACAGTATTGGCAAGTATTTTATATGGCTATATCATTCATCAAAATTTCATCAACAAATCCACCAAAATGTTAAACACAAGACGATCTTTCGAAGTGAGCCGAATTTACCGACGATTGAAAAGTAATGACCATAGATTTTTGAGGTTGTTTATTTACTAAAAGATAACTTGCTTTGCAGTAATTCAATGATAGTTTGTTTAGCCTTAGCCAAGCATCAATTTGGATAGCTCCTTATTGACTCTGCTTTTTGGTTGATTTAAATTCTTTTCCAGGTCGATAGACAGTGTCATCCGCAAATAAAATAGCATTGAAATTAGTCTCTCGTAGTAGATTGCTAATGCACAAAAGAAATAATAACGGCATTGAGTTAGATTCTAAGGTAGAAATTTTTTGTGTTTGAATGCTAAACATTTTACAATACTGTGTTCCATTGGTTAGATAATTTTAATTAACTGCGCGACAGTGCCACGAAAGCCAAAATTATTTTTAAGTGTTTGAAGTAATATAGAATGATTTTGCTACATCGAATGATTTCATAGACACAAAAAGACGCAGTCGCTCTAAAAGCTCTGGTCTGCATTGCTGTACAATTCATCGCAGATAGCGTTTTTGCGTCAACTGCAGACAAGCGTTGCCGAAACCGAAATTGATAATCATTTATTAAGTAAAATTTTTAGTGGTAGTTATTTATTTGATTGTATGGCAATTTTTCAAACACTCGTTAAATTGTGACCACAGTGATGTTGGACGATAAATAGTAGACATTTTAGAGTTTTCTATTAGAGGTGGTAATAACTTCAACGATTTTTAAGAAATCTACAGGGTGTCCACAAAGTTTGGGTACATAAGGGATAAACACATACTTTTAAAACAAAACAATTTTATTTAATTATAATGTTAAGAAATTAAATTTTCAATATGATTTCCATTATTTTCAATCCATAATTTGATGCGCCTTGCAAAATTCAGGTGAACCCGATTGAATAGGTCTATATTGCCGTCGATTTCAGCACACTGACTGATAAAGCGTTCTTTCAAAGGGATTAGATTTGCAATCGTCATTGAGTAAACTTTCTTTGTTAACATACTCCAAAAAAAGAAATCATGGGGAGAAAGGTCTGGTGAACGAAGGGACCACTCCACATGACCTCTTGTCCCAATCCAGTGAGGAAAAGAAACAGTGAGAAATAGTAAAATTTCTATGTACCCACACTTTGTGGACACCCTGTAGATAAACACATTGTTGAACACAATTGTTAATTCTTCTGCTGTAAATACATAGCAATAATAGTTTTACTAGCTTGTATAAATTTTACATCAATGTCAACTTCTCTTTCAGCTTTACTTGCATTCAGCAAATCGATAATAAGCGCAGATTTTATCTGTGATAGTTAAATTGACCTACAAAAGAATCAACCTTGCAGAAGAGAGTAGGCTAATTTGATTCTTCAAACCATAAAGTAATAGATTTTTATATCTTGCACTTGCGACTTGTACTAATACTTGATATCATAGCATAAATTTTATGTCTTATGGTTAGGACATGCGATTGCCGGTCGAAGTAGGATGTTAAGCACTTCATCTCGGGCTGCCAAAACAATCCTGTCCACAGGTAGAAATTAGGCACCAAATATAAAACATTAGGTATGAAATTAGGTACAAATTAACATATTTTAATTGTAGTTGCATAAATTAATATTAATACATTTTAATTGTAGTTGCATAAATTAATACCAATACGTTTTAATTATAGTTGCACAAAACAACTACATAAACCTCGGCTTTAGTAGGGTGGCTCAGACCGAAGCTTTAGCTTTGACAAAATTCCAACCTGGGCACATCTCTAGTAGGAGTAAAAGATGTATTTTTCGTTTGCTACAGTCATAACGCATTGTACACTGTATGCTTCTCATCTTTGCCCATATCTCCTTAGGCGAAAAAGTGTCAACCAATTGTTCTGCCTTATGCAGGTAATGTAGCACTTTTTTTTCAAATAAAACTGTGACCTCCGGTATGCAATGATAGTGCTGGAATGAAGATTGAATTGCCATTAGCTTTCCTCTAAACAGCCGGATTTTACTATAATTAGGTTGCTCTTTGCAAAGTCATTTGACAAGAGTGGCTCAGCATACCCATAAAATCAACAGCTAAATTTGCAAGGAGTGCGAATGATTACAGATTTTCAATAAACAAATTATTATTATTGAATTTGCTTTTCCAATGAATAATACTTTTACTGGGATTGATCTGGTGGGGTAAACGTATAATGACCTTTTTGAACTGTATAAGTTACATCAGCTAAAATAACAAAAAGTTTAATAAGAAGAAAGTAGCATTTTTTTAAACAAATCTTCAAAATATTTCTTACCATCACACCTCATATTTGGCATCATTTCACAATTTACCCCAACAACATGCTTCGAACCAGCTCCTGCTCCCAAAATAAAGCAGCCAGCCAGTTCAACCCGCTCCGAGACATCCTGTTAATTTGAAGTTAAGATGTCAATTAACTATGAAGATAATGACACATTACACATGCCTACAGGAAGCAGTTTGCTCTGAGCACATTTGACTCAAAAAAAATCTTTGACAAAACTCAGAGCCGAGTTTGAAAGTAAACTGAAATTTAATAGCCTGTAAAAGCAACAAAGCAAGACAGCCATGAACACTCACCACTGTCTTGTCCTAACATTGTGTGATGTAAGCAAAATATTTCTAAATTGGTTTTATTTTCCATTCTTGCATCTTTATTATATACTCACAAACTGGATAGTGGAGGGAAACAGTGAAGCCTTAATGGCTAAGATCTAGCAAAATTACATGGTTTGTCTTGATGAAAACCATTGAATAAGTCACTTGTAGTGGTAAAACTTACTATTGGTAGGATTGAACCAGAGTGGAGCATCAACTACTCTAGGCTTTAAACTCAGGCTTTTGGTAATGGGACTTCCAACCAGGAACACCCACTTACTTCATCTAGCCACAAAAGCATGTGAATTAGCTGTGCAAATTTCACAATGATAGAACCTTAGATTATTGCTCTTGCACTAACAAACATCAAAACTGCTGACTTAATATATGAGAAACATACCTGCAAATCATAAACTTTTTGCATGTACTGAGATAAAGGAACAAGATTTGGTACACCACCAACATCAGCTAATCGTGTTTTTCCACAGATTCCTAAAACAAAAATACCACTTCAAAGTCAATAATAAAACTACAATTCAAACACAAAAGCAGTATAAAGCAATACTACATGAAATCACAACCAAGTGCAAAAAAAATAGATAGGATAGTGATTGTTGAAGGGCCTAAAGAATTGATAAAAAAATTCAAATTGCTTAATGCCGATTTTCAACCTAATGACATTTAAAAGCATATATACAACAGTTTATGAATTTTAGACCATAAAGTAAAGCTGGTTGTTCACTTTAAGTTGAAGCACACATGCAGATCTAGAATCAGGCACTCAACCAGAATTTTTGTAAAGTTTATTTTGAGGCAACTGTTTGAGCAGAAGGGAACTAAAGTTTAATTTTCTGGCAAAATTTTGTTGGAAAAGTTAGTGCGAATAGGGACTTTAATCTCCTTAGCTCCCTCTGATTCCACATTTGAAAAGAGTAATTTTAAATTATTAAGTTATTATGTATGTTTTTATCCCCTAGTCTTCAAATCATTCTGTCAGTTAATTTGTGCTGATTGAGAACCAATTCACAGCTATATATCAATATATTGCTGGCACAGTTTATTTCTACATCAAACAACACCCCATGCAGAGATTTGCCATTAAGTGTTTTTCCAAAGAACTTGCAATCATCGCAATGTTAGAACTTATCACCATGCATTCATTACGGCCATAACATGGTGCTTCAAACGTTCTGACAGGTACTACTAAATTGTACATGTATACAATATCCATGATGAGCATGACGCCTTGTAATGTCAACTAACTCCAACATTAACCCTCACCCCAACTCCAACCCAAAACCTAACTCTAATCCTATCTCTAACCAAAGCCATGCATAATGCATGCATTGTGGGACATTGGAGATACCATATGGGCTAATTAGAACTTCAGGTTTTACCAACTAGACAACTTTGACCCACATACCATACCACAAGTAGAGGTGGACCAGTAACAAAATTTACCTGGAGCTGCAAGACAAAAGGGTTTTTCAGTTAAGTTGGGGCAATTTGTAACTGAGCAAAAGGCTTCTTTAAAATTCTCCTTTAATCCAGCTTGAATAACATCACTAAGCTCACTCAAATTTGGAAAATGTAAAGATAAATTTTCAACTGGCATAAATCGCTTTGGGTCACCTTTAATTGCAGACATAATACGGTACAACAAATGTAATAGCACCTAAAATTTAAAAAAAAACTGCAAAAAGTAGCGTTGGTAGTAGCTAAATTATCAACTTTGTTTCATTTTCCGCTTTGAGTGCTAATTCGTGCCAAATTTATCAAGGCCGTCACAGTAAACAAGATTCATTGCTTTCCGACGCTGATTTTAAACCTTAGGCAACTGCTTGAAATAAATAACACCCGAGATCTTGAAGATATCGGTAAGAAAGTCTACACAGCACAGTACACAGTGTAGCGCAACGGCAGGCATCGGACTGTAATCCGAGTTAAAATGAGTGCAATCTGTATGGCGACTAGTTACTTCTATCATCTTCTTCTCCGAGTCCGTTTTGAGCTAGATTGAGTTGTACCAAGCCGGTGTGATTTTTTTGGCCTTGCTGTTACATTGTAATCCCCACCTTTATGTGGAAGACAGTTGGGCCAGTTTTCCCTCTGAAGAGAGGGTTGGTGGCAGGAAGGGCATCCGACCGTAAAAACAAAAATGCCATGTTATAAAAATGCAGATTATCTGCTGTGGTGACCCCTAATCGAGAAAAGCCGAAAGAAAAAGAAGAAGCTGTTACATTGTAATAAGTCATCCATGGTGCAGGTTGTTCCAGATTTTTCGCAAGTTAACTAATGGTTTATGGTTTGATTTTCTTTTCCACACTGGCTGGTGGTAACAGTGCTGGGGGGTAAGTAGTCCCACTTCAGTAGAAGAGATCTGGTCTTGCCTACACCTGATCTTAAACGGTTGAGGCAACGCCATTTGTTCCATTGTAACTTGTATCCTGGGGGGAGAGATTCTCGAACTGTGAAATTTCGGAGCTTATATTGATCTGGAATATTGTCCGGGTAGTTCTGCCATAGGTTTTGTGTTTTGAGTTGGTGAGTGGTGTGCTTGTCGAGAGGAGGAACAGTTCTTAAAAAACTCTTTCCAGATTTTAGTCTAGATGGGGCGGCTGTCAATCCGTACATGGGATGTCGTTGGTCAAAATCGCATTTTTGTCTTTCAGGTTGGCTGGATACTTCACGGCGAATGCTTGGAGGAGCGATTCCTGCCAAGCTGTACACCTTGTTGAGGGGGTCGGTTTAAGGCATCCTGCAATTCGTCAGCATGTATCATTCAGGGCTGAGTTAACTTTTCCTGCATGAGCTGATCTCTCCCACACTGGGCAGGCTTATTCAGCTGTAGAAAAGCACAGCGCAAAAGCAGTTGTGCGCAAAGTATAAGGGTTTGCTCCCCATTTAGAATTTGCTAATTTGGAAAGCAGAGCATTTCTTAATTGAATTTTAGCCTTTAGTTTTCTTGTATGTTCTTTGAAGGAGAGGATTCTATCCATTGTGGCGCGCAAATATACGGGATATTTGTCGTACGAGATTGGTGTTCCATTCCATATTACGTTCATTTTGCGAGTAGCATGATGGTTGCGTAAGTGAAATAGATAGGATTGTGTTTTTGCCGGATTGCTTTTTAATCGGTTGTTTTGGTAGTATAAGGATAAGATTGGTAGTGCCTTTCGAAGATGCTGTTCAACCATTTTAAAAGATTTGTTTTGGGCGGTGATGCAAAGGTCATCTGCATAGAGAAATCTTGTGTATTTTCCGGTAGGGGTTGGTCATTTGTGTAGATGTTAAAGAGTAGTGGGGCCAGAACACTACCCAGGGGTAGGCCATTTTTGTGGTTTCTCCATTTACTTCTTTTACCATTTAGAACAACGATCAAAGAAGCGTCGATTGCTAAGCATAGTTTGTTTGAATTTAGTCAGAGATAAATCTTTTGTTATCTCTAAAAGTTTGTATATAAGTTTTTGATGATTTATAGTGTCATAAGCAGCACTGAGGTCTACAAAAATAGCACCAGTCACCAATCCTTTCTCAAAACCGCCTTCAATGTGTTGTGTGAGCTTTAATATTTGGTCTGTGTAGGATCGACCTGGTCGAAAGCCAGCCTGCTCGGGTATTAGTTTTTCATCAATAATAGGTAGGAGGCGATTAAGGATCATTCATTCCAGGAGCGTGTATGTGTGACATAGCAAAGAAATTGGTCGAAAATTTTTTGGCTCTTGGGGGTTCTTGCTAGGCTTTAAAATGGCTACAGTTTTTGCTTTACGCCACACTTTTGGGATGTTGTTTTCTCTAATGCAAGCATGAAAGATTTTTAGAAGCCATTTTCGGCAATTGGGTTCAAGCTGTTTGAGGAGTTTTTTTTTGCATTTTTTTTGTATTGTTCATATTTATCCTCCATTCACGAGAAAGCGAATTGTATCGCTATATTTTTGGACGGTAAGTCCGCACTCGCTTGGGAGTTGCCATTTCCGAGATGTCTGGGCCACCTGTCTTCCACATAAAGGTAGGGCGTCCCGTTAAGTGCCTTGCCCAAGGACACAACAAGCGAACTTGCCTGCTTGTTCTCCACAATCTCCCATAAATGCCGAGCGCCAAGCAGGGAAGCTGTGTATACCATTTTTTAAAGTCTTTAGGTATGACTCGACAAGGGGAATGAACCCCAGGTCTACCGACTGCGAAGCAGACGCTCTAACCACTACTCATCTATTTCAACGGCTTTGCCATTCGCGAGAGTTTCGATTGATTCATCCAGTTCATGTAAGGTAAATTCTTCAGGCAGTAAAGATTTATGTTCGTCTGTGTTGTATTTGGAGTATGGTATTTCGATTTTTGGTTGTTTCTTCATTACTTGTGTTTTGCCATTCTTGATAAATACATGAGGCCACTTGGTTTGCAGTTACTTCGTATTGAGAGCTTGGCTTGTTTGGGTCAATGGAGATTTTGCGGATGTTATGCGATGCCTTTCGACTGTTTTGGGTTAAATTGGTTGACTCCACAAATTGTATCCATCTTTCTTGTTGTACTGCTGCGAGTTGTACAATGATTGATTCACCAAGTTCGATGGTGCCTTCACTGAAGGTGTTTTCTTAGAATTTATTCTGGTATTTATTATACAGAAGCTTTGTTTCTTTTGTTAAAAACCGGGTATATGATCTATTCGACAGCCCCGAGGTATATATTTCCGAGCTGATTTCTTTAATAATTTGACAAGTTTGTCATAGTTTTCAGGTTTTGGTTTTGATTATGAGATTAGACTGTCACTTTTAGCTTTAAAGCCTTTCCAGTTCGCCTTTCTGAAATTAAATCGATGCTTGAAGTATGTGTTGGGGGGATATCAAAATTAGATTTTGACTGTAATGGTGGTGTAATGCTGTAATGCGGTGAGCGAGGAACGGCATCCAAGGTGATTTTACTTCAGTTGGGAGCAATTTCTTGGCTAGCAAACAAGAGATCAGGGTTTTAGCCACGCTTGTGCTTTTGACTGTTAAACGAAGATGGTTGTTTGGGGTCATGGATCAGTTCCAGATTCTTAACATCCATCCAACTTTCCACTGCTTTTCCATTTTCATTTGTTTCATCATAACCCCAGATTGTGTTGCGACTATTAAAGTCATCCATTATGATTTCGGTATTTTGAAGACAAGGAGGTGCTTTGTATGTAAAAGGCGTATTAAGTGGTTTATATACGCTTGTCACAGAAAGGCCTGCCTTCCCGGTTGATGGAAAGGATTTCCATGTTGTTGTCACTGTAAATATTGGTGTTATTGACATCTAATCAAGGTTTCACATAGATTGCACTTCCATATTGATCGTGGGGTCTTTTTACAATGAGGTTCATTCCTGGGATTTTGGGTCGGTTTCTGGTCGGTCCTCTATGGGTTTCTTGTAACAGCAAGACTGCACAGTTGTTTACTCTGCACAGCGACGAGAGAATATCAGCTTTCTCTCTCGAGAACCCCTCCGTATTGAAGAAGATCAGAGTGGTCAGCACTAATAAGGACTCATGTGTTTGGCCATTCATCCTTCCATCGTTAGGTGGGGCATGTACATCATCCATATCTTGATTTAGAGGTTTTACTTTGGTCTCAAGGTAGTCTCAAACGGTGAGTGACAGATTTTGCTATCATCAAAAGGACATTGCCCGCGAGTCAGCACGCGGAGCTATCTGTCGTGACCCTCATTTCTATCATGATAACTACTGAACATAGATAGTGATCCATATATAAAGCCAGGTACTGTTGACGACTTTCTACTTAAGGTTTGTAGTTGAAGTTACTGAGGTTGCTACAACAGTATTTGAGTATCCTCAATCAAAATTATCAAACTGGCTACAGACTCTAGTTGCCTACTGCCTCAGCCAGGCCAATGAAGGAACAACAACATGGGGCACTGCCAACGTCACTCAAAAATACAACTTGTTCAATTTCGTAATTTGGCGCCATTTTTGGTCCCAAGTCGACTGAGTAAGGTCTTGATTCGCTGTGATACTGGCGTTCTGAGTGCAATTGATATGGCTTTGCATATCTTTGCGTTTCTCTACGACAAAAATTTTGGTGATAGTGGGAAAATTATAGAATATTTGTGAGCATGCTTTGGTACATGGGCGTTTTTAATTTAGATTTGTTAGTCTTGGGGCCGAGGAAGGTTTCAAACTGCAGCTGAAAAGTAAGTGAATCTCAGAATTTACCCACAAACTGGGGTAGGCTCCGTAAAATCAAATATATATAAGCTTATTTTTTTCACACAAATTGAAAGAAGTGAATTTGAAAGTTTCATTAGCAACAAAATCAATAGAACATCAAAGAAAAGAAGGCACTTAATCTCTCCACCAAATCCAAAAAAGTGAAAAGCAAAGTGGCAAAAACTATCGTTCGGCTAATTTAGTTTTTCAGAAAAGGCACTTTATCAAGGTATTGTTTTGTTGCAGCGCTAGTGTTTAAAATGAGCTGTGCCGAAGTGACTTACCCCATAACTAACTTATTGACCCAAATCACTCCAAAGAATGCTTGACAACTGTATTTCAATTGTCATGGATTTTTAAGAAACGAAAGATAAAATTCTAAATCAGTTGTGACATCACAATGGGTGAAAATCAAAACGGTGGTCACTTATGTCGCTTGTTTGTTCTGTTTTGCAAAGGATTCTACACCGCACGCTCTTTTGCGATTTTTTCTCAGTTACAGACTTCGGTTCCAAACCGTGTCAACTTGCCCGGTTCTGGGCTCCATGGCTAGGGCTGCATCCTGAGAAAAGAGTCAGGAAACGAGAAAGTGGTCTGCACAAGGTGATAATGATTTAAAGACCGCACTTTACGGACTCGGCTTTACTCCTATTCAGCAATTGTTATAAGCTTTAGGCCGACCAACACTTCCCTAATCTGCTTTTCCTTTTAAACGATGGTCGCAGAGGAAACAGCTTTTGGGAGGAAGCCGATTTGCTTATGTATAGAAAAATCTAGATCGTTCTATAAAAAAATTTCAAGCATCGTAGGTTTTCTTAACAACAACACACAGGATGTAGGCCACCAAAATATACAAGTCGTAGATTTCGACCATGTAGCGCCTACATTAAAAGTATACACTTCAAAAAAGTGCAGCAGCAGTAGCAGTAGCAGTAGTAGTAGTAGTAGTAGTAGTAGTAGTAGTAGTAGTAGTAGTAGTAGTAGTAGTAGTAGTAGTAGTAGTAGTAGTAGTAGTAGTAGTAGTAGTAATACATTTATTTTTGGCCGTTAAAACACGCAAAAGAACACGTCACAGCAACAGCCAAAAATAGGAAACAGCAACAAACGGTATACGTTGAGACGCACAACTTTTGCTTGTAAGACGCATAGTGTGCTGTTGCTGCACCTAAAAGAACAGAAAAAGAAAAACTAATTTGGTACTCTCCTACCTTGTATACATGAAATAGTTTTGACTCCTATTGCAAACAATGAAACGCTGAAAAGTGTCTTATTGGATGGTGTCCAGAAGCCAGCATTGCCAAGATGGTGATGATGCAAGAATTTCATACAAAAAAACATTGCTGGGAATGGTTGGCACTGGGTAGCAAATGAAACCAAATTTGTGGTGGCCTAGGAGGGAGGAGGAATGTTCATGTTTCCTAATATTGCAATTAAATTTGAGACAATCAAAATCGGCAACAAAATGATTATGGCAAAAATTATAAACTGAGACCTGGTAAGATATGTTTTAATTTTATTGTTTTAACCCCTTACCCCTCAGTGAATTAAAACGTTGTTTCAAATAGGAATGTTTTTAGTGCTATATGAAATCTCTTAATGGGTGTAATGTCTTTGATTGAGTCAGGAATTTTTTCCACATTAAAGATTCTTTATACTTAAAAGACTGCTTGATTAAATTTAACCGACAGTATTTTGGAAAAGCACTTGAACCATTTCTACTTTTTCTAGCATAGCTTTTTGAAATGCTTTGATCCAAAATATATCCAAATACACTGGGTAACAGGTTATTCTAATGTCGATACAAAAAATTTGCAGTCTCAAATTCAAATAACTTTTCAAATGACATTTTCAAATGACATTTCAAATGATTTCGTTTTTTTTCATTATGTAAGTGACAGATGTCTTATAATTGAAATTGAATATTTATCGAATAAATTCATTCAATTAATTTGTGCATTGGTGTAAATAATAGCAACCAGTTTTAACTAAGCTATTTATGCTAAAACTTTATTTTCTTCCTTAGTTCAAGTAATATTTATTCGGTTTTAACATTGCTAACTTTCCGTATTACCTTTTTTGCTGTAATGTATATTTTGCTTGCGTCACTTACAGTGTTCCCTCTAAGGTGTGTGTAGTGATTTGGTACCCAAACACTACACGTTATACTAAATCCTTTAGGAAAGTCATGCTCCGCCGTCCACAATTTCACATGTGCTTTGAGTACGATTAGTTGTGAAGACAAGTAAGGTCTGAGCCTACAAAACCCTTTCAAGATTAAGTGTTTTTCTCGCTAACGATTCTATTTGAATAAGGTTTTGTTGTAATTTGTTAAGAATTGTGTATATTAAATTAGCTTTCGATTTGTGCATTTGCTGAGGAATTCCTACATGTGCGAGCACACCAACAAAAAATGCCGCACAAGACTTTTTAAAATTTTATTCGTCTTTTTTACAATAAAATAAAATTTTTATTGTAAGCGCACACAGTAAAATTTTTTCCACACACAGAAAAAAAATTAGAGGGAAAACTGATCACTTGGCCTTAGGCTGGGCTTTCATAATGTAAAAAGTTGCCGAGATTCACGCTTTGGGACCAAAAATGGCGCCATTGCTGCGCTACTAATAAACCAATGTACTTCACAATTAGTATTTTTGAGTGACGTAGGAACACAGTAGATGAATGGGCACGCTTCATTAATCACTAGTTACTTGTGTTTCCAGATTTTAGCTAACAAGCAGGCCTACAGTATTCTACACCAGAGTTAAAAAAGGCCAAGCAAAAAATTTGCAGTAAAAAACTTTCCAAAAGAGCCAAGTTTTTGTTATTTGTCTGCAAAAAGGCCAACCTGGTAACCCTGGTCAGCGTTAAGCCTTAGGAGTGGCCTTACTCCATAGTTGCTATCTCAAAATGTGCAAAGATCACAAAAATGGATCCAAAAAATCTCGAAAATAACAATTTTTGCTTGAAAAGTACCCAGATCCTGAATTTTTTTGGCTTGTCATATGTTCGAGTTTGCCATGCAACTATTTCTCAAAAATTTAGAAAACACTTCTCTTTGTTGAATTGATCTCCAAAAACAAAAAAAATAAAAAGCCCTCTCCCAAACTTTTTCCAAAATCCTAAAATTTCAGGTTTCCACACCAAACTCAAGCAATTTCGAAACGTATCTCGGCCAAAAGAATCCCAAGATCGCTTTCAAAAATGATATATTTTGCGCTTTCAAAAATTTCTCGTAACTCAATTTTGCAAAAAAAAAACAATCCCAAAAAATCCACCATTTCTGTAAAGTAGTTAAATCAGGAATAGAAAAATCATTTTTCTAAATAGCTTTTAGGAGATGGAGCTGGACCAGCATTCACCAGTTTTGCGTTCGGATCAGGATTGGATTCAGACCTAAAGTTGACGACTCCGTTCACCTCTGGAGTAGAGGTGGTCAGCATTCAGTAAAGAAGTAATTCTACTTAATAAACAACTTTAGTAGGTTTTTCAGTATCGAGTAACTGGCACTTACGTGAGTCGTTTCATTTTCACTACTTCTACTTTTATTCGAGTAGATTGAGGAGAAAGCAACACTACTAGAGTAGTTACAAATCTTACTAAAGTAAATGCTAAAGACTTAATGTCTGTTGAATAGCATTACAGTATGCTGGCATGAAAACATTTACGAATTCGAGTTTTTATTTTCTTAAAATCCTGCATTAAAAGGGCCATTTTTGCTTTGAGCTCAGAAAACCAATTGGCTGACCAACCACCGCTTAATGCCAAGAGCAGGTGCGCTGAGTTATTATCAGTGGATTGTTTTTTTCATGCCTTTTGATTTTAAAAAGGTTTTAGCGCCAAACTTAATTTAAATAATTTCCAGTGTTTGATTTTGGAACAGTTAGTTAGTGGTAAAAGTTTCCTCGCACTGAGCGGCTTGCCAAACGCTAGCGCTCACAAAGATAGGTTGAAGCTCGATGTTGTGATGCGGTTTCTATCACGAACGACAAACAACAATTAATTAGCGCGACACGCTGATAAACGATAAATAGGCTACAATAACTAAAACTTACATACAAAATGTTGCTGGCAGTCTAATTAAGTTTTGTTGGCCATTAATGATTATCTAGTAAAGTAATGATGCAGCAGCTACTTTCAATACATATCTGTGTACAGATGAACATATGTTCGAGATAACAGATTTTTGTCATGCGGAGATAACTTCGCTGATGCTGGAAAGGTGATGACCTTTTTTTTTTCTTTGGAGATCGACCTTACTTCGGGCAACATATAGAAATCGTTGCTCAGAGAAGTGGTGATCTCCAAACCTAAACTTCATGCGGCCCTCGGCACGATTGTTCATATATGCAATGTGGCCCCCAGAAGCCAACGAGGTCGACACCACTGCCCTACAAGATCCTCGAGAGGCTTATCCATACCCACGTGGAACCAATTATCGATCCATAGCTCCCTCGGGAGCAGACTGGATTTCGACATCGGAGATCAACAGTTGACCAAACCGTTTTGCTCACGCAAAATATCGAGAACTCTTTTGAGGCTAAGAAGAAGGCCGGTGCCGTGTTTGTCGACCTAAAGGCGGCTTATGACACTATTTGGCACCGCAAGCTGCTAAGACATCTGCCGGATAAGCACGTGGTTCGGATAATCTTGGAGCTTATTTGAAATAGAAGCTTCACCCTCACCACCGGTGATAGCAAGCGAAGCAGGCTTTGACGTTTGAGAAACGGCATCTCCTAGGAATCGGTCTTGGCCCCTCCTTTTTAATATCTATACATACGATCTTCCTTCCACAACCTCCAGAAAGTATGCTCATGCCGATGATCTGGCTTTACTGCATTCATTTAGGGACTGGAGGAAACCTTAAGCCAAGACATGGTTACACTCTCAGCGTATCTCAAAACTGGGAGGTTGCAACTCAGCCATGCTAAAACGGTGACGACGGCTTTAATTTGCACAATCGAGAGGCCAAACGTGAGCTTAAAGTCTATGCTAATGGTAAACTCTTGTCATTTTGCCCAGTTCCAACCTACCTTGGGGTAAAACTGGACAGATCACTCTCGTTCCGACATTATTTCGAGCAGAGTTGGAAACGGGCCCAATTGTAAGGCCCGAACCAGTCATTTATTTTGTAGCCCGACTTAGGCCCGAAATTAAAATTCGTCGAACGACTTGAAAATGCATGAAACTGCGGAGTAGGCTATATAGGTGAAGCAACAAAATAAACGGGCTCGAAAATTTTTTAAAACTTAAGCCCGAACCCGACCAGTTTCCAACTCCGATCTCGTGACATTCGCAAAAAACCAGCTAATCGCGTCACGTTTCTGAGGCGACCTGCGTAATGGCGCTAAAAGGCTGCTCATCCTTGGTTTCTTCAACAGCGGAGTACTGCGCACCAGTTTGGTGTCGCAGCGCACACACCCGTTTCATCGGCAGTGTCTTGAATTACGCCTTGTTACTGGATGCCTGCGTCCTACGCCAACGAACCATCTGCCAATCCTTTCAGGCATCCAACCAGCTGAGCTTCGCCGCTTGAGAGCGACACTTTCCTTGGACAAGCGTGGCACACTGGACCCAGACTATATTTTACACGGTCAACTAGCTGGGTTAAATATCACCAGAATTCATTTCGGCCTTTCGCACTGCTACACGGACTACTGGTACACAAAGGCATACGGGTTTTTATGCTACATGTATTTTTAATACGGTACCTCACAACAAACGTTTCACCCTTTGCAGAGGAATTCCTTAAAAAAAAATTAACCTGTAGGAATAATTTATTTTAGCAATTAGTCTGCAAGCTTACAACAATTGTCACCGAAAACATATCCACTATGAAAGGTTGCGTCCCTACCAAAGAATTAGCAGTATTGATGGAATTGGTTGATGCTGAATAGTATGGTGTCAACTGGAGCTTAAACATTACCTCCGCCAATATGGCCGATTCTTTAGATAAATAGCAATAGAAAGAAAGCTAGGCTAATACTTTAAATCCAACGGCGTACAACAAATCTGACATTGATTTTGGAAAGTCTATAGGTGCATTCTGGATTAAAAAATCTCAAGCAACGTTAACCAGCTTTAGATAAAATTGTTTTGAGGCATGGGCATTATGTGTCAACCCCCGCATGATTATTGGGGTCAATTCTGACAGAGATGTAAATTAGCGGTAACTTTGACATTCTTCAAATATTGAGCTGTAACACGAAGAATCAATATTTTGAAAATACACAAGAATGGATATCTTTTGATTGAACATTGTTTTATGGTTTTTGGACAGTTGTAATAACGCACCCAATAAGCCAATTGCGGTCAGATTTGACCCAAAGGTAAAATATTGTAATTGTTTTATAATGTACCCATCTAACCTTGCATTTTCATGATCCGATTATACTTTTACTTTCAGGTGATAGTGTTAGCGACAAAAATGTATTTTCGATTCTCGAACATAAGCTCAATTTTTTAACGATAGCAATGAAAGTGCATTTTCTTCAGAATATAAATAAGTGCCTTTGAATGGACCTATTTTTATAATCAAATCGTAGTTGAAGTTTAATCCTTGGGTCAACTTGTTCACTTCTACATGACAAAAAACAGGGTTTGATCCATGTTTTTTGTGTGTGGGAGGTTGATTGTGTGGCAATCTTGTTTTGCGAAGTTTCTCTCGTCTAAATTAGGAAACAAATTGCATAAAGGCGCAGACTGTTCCTGCAGCTCAGATCAACTTGTAGAGGAAATACTAAAACACGCATCGCAAGTAGGAGAGCCCAAAAAACGATAGGAAGACCCAAATCTGTGCAATAAAGCAAACCAAAATGTTTGCACTGCTTCCTCTGTCAGCGTTAATACTACTGGTAATCCACTTTTTGACACGGAATTTTCCGGATGTTTTTGCAACTTTTGTACTAAAACGAGCATTTTTGTATAAAAAAAACTCTACAAAATTTTATTTTCTATTACCAAAACTTCGTTTTGGTCGAAAGGCGTTCTGCTTTGCTCAATTTAATAAAAAAAAGTTTTTAAAAAACTTTGATTACCGATAGCAAGATTGTTCGTTACTTTTAATAGTAGGTTTTTCACTGCATAATTTGCTTTGACACTTTTTTTGCCAATATTTTTAACGATTACAATAAACTTTCGTTTAATAAAAATCTCTATTTGACGGTTAACTTAAAAACACTAGTGCCGGTTAACAAAAAATTTCCAAGTGCTTCGGTCTTTTTATTGTATGTTTAGCGAACTACAAAAGCATCGTCAGTTGGATCACGTAAATGCTAGTTATTTGAAATCCAGGCTGTTCAAGATGCTAACTCTCATTTAAAGAAACTTAATAACAAAATCTGAAGTATGCATGATAGGAGAGAGCAAGTCTTGTTCCTAGACGCATTTAGCAATTACCAACAGGCTGTTAACATGTAAACCAACATTAGTACCATATATGCTATGAAGAATGTTTTCATCACTTTTTTTGTACACTACGATGATTAGACGAGTTAATTTCCAACAAAGTGACGGGAAACGGCATTTGAAAAACAAAAATTAACTGCTAACAAATTTTATTACTGTCAATAGGGGAGGTGCAAATAAAGCATTTTTTTTTACGTCGAACGCAACACGGGTGGTGAATACACGGCGACTTGTACTATCGTTTACACTCACTAAACAAATGCTACATGTGCAACATATATAAGGCGGTTAAGCGGGGGCGATTGCTTCAACTGCATCATATAGTGAAGTTGGAGAGATTCCGGTATCGAAATGTGGTGCCACGATCTGTCCACAGATTCTACTTCATTCGTGGAAAACGAAGCAGGATGTCATTGCAATTGAATTCAGATCTCCCCGAATTTTTCAAAAAGATACAGGCATCTTGGTCGACACCTGAAAAACTCGTATGTAAACCATTCTTAATCACACCAAACTTATTTCACTGCAAGAAATTAAATATTTTCACTGCTTCGAAACATTTTCTAGATCAACAATGAGCCACAAACAGAAAAATGCTGAGAGCCCCTACGTGAAGACATTGAGTTAAAAGAATTACTACACAATGACGTCTGGACCTTGCTACTGCTTCCTAGTGACATTAGCTAACATTCTTGACCTAAACTGCTCTCTAAAAACTTGACTTAAAAATTTACAAAAATAACATGTCTACACAAACAAGACATAACAATAACTCAACATAATAGAGGAGGCCGGCGATGCACTTAGCAAATTGCAGACAGTGACACTGTTTTGACCTATTAAGTCTCTTCAGTGCAGTTGGCATCGCTGCCCCTTGTATTTCGTTAAGAGGTTGTGACAGTACTATTGTTCGGGTGCTTATAAATAGCATAGTACCGGTACTAAGATAGCAAGGGAGGTGTGCGACCGAAAACCGGTCGCATCCATATAAAAAAGCCTTACCTCTTTCCTTTCAAAAAATATTAATTTTGTGAGTTTAGATTTAAGCCTTGAGTGGGTGCAATGAGATTTCACATTAAAAGCTCTAGTTATCATCACTATGCCTGTACTATGTCTACTATGCCTGTATTATGTCTACTATGCCTACCATGCCTGCACTATGCCTACCATGCCTATTTATAACTACCGCTATTGCTCTAGCATTTGTTAGACTTAGTGCTCCTGCGTCAACCGCCACTCATTCAAGAGTGATACGGTTTCGTAGAGTACTGGCAGACCATCCACCCACAAGTGTGACGGTTTAAGTTAAGCTTTACCAAAAGCCTCTAGCTTCTTGTCGGTCACCAACTGCACTGAGAAGACCTGATAGGTGGAAACAATACATTTGCATTATAACTATAAAACGAGCTCAGCAAGCCTTTGCAGGCCGTATTTTTGAGACCCTTGGTTGCTCGCGAGTTGCATGCAGCTATTTTGACTGATGTTGTTTTTGCGTACAGTGATGTATTGTAGGGGTGCACAACCTGCTGCGCGACAGGTTTACATTTTGTAGCTGATAGAAGAGTTCAAATGCGTAACTTCGGGTTTTTAAAATGATGGTCTTCAACATAAAAGTAATTACCCTTTTTTTGGACAGAAATTGCGTGGCAGCTTTTTCAATGATGGCTTCTGTCGTTTTGGGCTCTTTAGTACAAGAGAGGCCACCCCTGGTCTAGGCCATCATCTCTAACACGAACAACTCGTGTTTTACAATCCCCTTGACTCTTGTATAGAATCTTGCAAGTTGTCTTATGATTACCTTGCTAAGATTTTCGGATTAAAAATTTAAGTTGATTTAAAAATCTTTCAAAAGGTAACTAAAAACATGATTCATACAGGCTGGCTGTAAAAATATGGAAATGGCTGAACGATCATGATGGAAGCGAGGCTAACTTGATATTCTATTATGGCTCAGTCGCAAGCCACGCACGGCCAGATAAAATAATGTTTGTAGAATAAAAGCACAACTTTGAAATGACACACTGAAATTTGTCTATAACGTCAATTCTGAAGTGATCAAATGAAACAAAAAGGCAGAAAGTAAAACAGCCCAGTTCCAAAACCATTATACCGTTACATAGCCAACGCAACGCATGGCTATCACCACCCTTTTTGAAATGAGTGAACACAAGATTCTAGTGCAAATGCAACTGTAGAGTGGTTAGTCGCAAATTTCTGGCACAATCTATACATAAACTTTAAGTATATTTAATTTCTTGAAGCTGACAAAACTGTATGAAGAGCAAGAAATTCCTTTAAGCTATTTTACATTCTGCAAATGATTTATGTGCCACCTTACCAATGTTTACAGGAGTTTGGCAAAGATTGCAATCGCCTCAGAATATTGCTTTATATCATAAAATGTCAACCAAAGCTGAAACAAAACCACATCATTGGCAATTGCTAACCATTGCAAGCAACTTTACCCAAAGCATTTATCAATTAACAAATTGATACTCGTCTATCCGCACAACATCGCCAAGTGCAGTAGCCTGCCCTTATGACAGGGCTGTTTCACTAACCGCTTACCGAATTGCGTTAAGATGAAGTGTACAGAAGACCACGCAGTCACAATTCAAATCTGCAACACAAATTATGCTTCGCTAACTAAGAAAATAGCAGCGCTTCGATCACAGCAAGAGACATACTGCGGTCTCAGATGGTAGTGCAAGGATTTCATTTCCCAATGAAGAGTATCATATATGTATGGTTACATTCATAATCATGGACCAAAACAAATGATAAAAAAATATCAGCATACGCACCTTTACTACTTCGTTCTTTTTACTCTTCATTCTGCGAACGAGTAATTCAGTTATCTACACACAAATTAGCCAGGTTTACATTACGTACGCCGACATAACTAGGCAAAATCCATTGCTATTTAACTGATGCTAATAAACATGCATCTTCACCACCTAACGTATGCAAGCCTCACAGTATACGAGCTTCACTGAGAATAATTATATATCACCCATTTCTTTCAGAAAGCAGGGCATCACCACGATTTAGGATAATGTATTAAATACATCTGACGGCTCTTCCTGCATGTCATCACGAAGACAGAACAAAGCTTACAATTGCAATAAACCCAATGCTAACCTTGATTTTTGGAAATGCACCGACTGTGCAGTTAACTCGCACTGCATAAGTCATCAGAATTCTAAAAAAATCATACATTAAAACCAATTTTCAGTCATAATGGAAACTCACAATTAAAATGCATCTTACTTCCTAGTATACATTAATGATTTCAAGACCACTTTTCAGAATGCAGGATTAACACCATGATTAGGATATGTAATCAAGTCTGACGGCCCTTCCTGCACGTCATCATAAAAGTAGCAATGAAGTACCAACTGGCAAAAGCACAATGCTACAAGTGTATACATGATTGACGATTACTGTAACCTCAACCAAAAGCTTGTAATACGAAGCAGTTAGATAGAGTAAAGCTATTGCAAACAATAAAATAACATATCCTATCCATATACCAAAAATGAAGTTTGAGGTGTAGAAAACGCAATTTACTTAAGCTGGTGCCATTGCTTTTAGAAAAATCAAAATCGCAAAAACAAATGTGTTGTACAGTGTATTCGCTGCATGAAAAGTTAGATCACTGATTATACTTAAATCCACAAGAAATACAATTGTTATACCTTCACAGCGACCTCTTTTCTCTCCACTACTGTACCTAAAAATAATAGAATTTGGCTACAAACTAAGATTAACAAATAGCTTTACGGCAACCAATGTCGCGGCTCCGTCTCAGATGGTAGTGCATGTGTATTCATATTCCAAAATAGGATTCATATATTTATAGTTGTAATCATCGACAAATCACATCTCAGCCATCCACAGTTTTAACACGCTTACCTGCTTTTCTATTTTCTGGTAACTCATCACTTGCCTAAAACAATAACATTTTACAGGTTTCTAGGTCATATGGAAACATTCTGCCGAAAAGAACCCAAGCGATAAAGGAACTGTTCTATATTGATTTATTAGTTGATATCGTGTTGAAACCTCACAGCAACTGCATTGGTGTATCGTTGGAAAATGCATTTTACAACGATTTTTTCACCATTCTACTGGTATTTAATTTTAATTTATTTGCAATTAAGCAGAATGTTCAAATTTAGAAACTCCTAATTAGGTTAGGATAACATCACAATTTTACAAAGCTAGACAATAAAAAGTTATGAGCATTTAATATATTAAAACATTTCTGAAAATCGTCTGTGATTTTGTCTTAAGTTGTGTGACCATAGATGCCAATGTTAGTGGTTTACCCAAGATCTCGTGGTTCTTGCTATCTTGTATAGTGGTTTTTTGTAAAAATCTTGGTCATTAAAAGCACAATTAGTAAACAATAAAAGAAAGTCTGTGAATAGTTGACTTGTGAATCCCGATGTCTGATAATAATGAAAAAAGCACCCAGATAAGAAAAAACATTATAAACAACCCTTTAATATTGCATGGCTAGAAAATCTTAATTTTAAAGACTGGCTTAGGTCTGATACGTTAGATCGATACATGGCAGAATGTGATTCAAAATTGAAAAATCCATATTAAAGTGGTTTGTGGGACCATAAAAGTGAAAAGCACAAAAAAAGCGTTATTGCGAAACGTAATACTGTGGATGTTTCATCATTTTTCAAAGCTTCTCAAGATTTCTCTGCGGCAGAAAGTCGCAAAGCAAAATATTGTTAACAGGGTTTGTGGCAAAACACCACACTCCATTCCTTCATAGTGACCATCTTGTTTACACACTAAAGGCAGCATTTCCTGATAGCAAAGTAGCTCTGTAGATAAAGCTGGCACTGCATGCAACACGGTATAGCATGGACATCGCCACAATCATTACTTTTTTCTATCATTGATATGGCCATTGACATTTCTACAGAACATGTTCTTGCTGTAATTGTTATTATGATAAAACCTCTGGAAAAGTAGTTGATGGTTTACTAGATGTTGTAGATGCCAATGGAAAATGCCTCAACTGCACAGTGAAAAAGTTGCTGGAGTCCCATAAAATTCCTCTGTTTGATGTAATTGCATTTGCCAGTGACAACTGTGCTATTATGACAGGATGGCAAAGTGGATTCCAGGCAATGCTAAAGGAAGATGTACCTTGAGTTTTTGCACCTGGATGCGTATGCCATTCATTTGATTTGTGTGCAAGCCATGGATGTAGTAGGCTACCTTCATGGTTATAAAGCTTACTAAAAAAACATAAGCTTTTATTTCAGTCATAGCAGCAAACGGCAACACGATTTTTTTCGTTTACAAGAATTATGTGGCGAGAAAAAGTTGAGAATGGTAAAATTGAGTCAAACTAGATGGTTGTCAAGATACCTAGTGATTGCAAGGGTTTCAAAGCAATGGGAAACTGAAGCTTTTATTTGCAAAAGAAGCTAAGATAGACAAGGTTAATGCAGCCCTAACCATTTATGAAGCAATGAAGAATCTAGGCACAAAACACATGCTTTTATTTTCTTAACTACGTTTTGAAAAAACTGGATAATATTAACTTTAAATCAGAGGAATTTTGACTGCATAAAGTTTTCAAGAGTTGCTGATGAATACCGTTGTATGTTAAGCTCCCTTTTCAAAGATAAAGTATTTGATAAATGCAAGTTGAGTGAAATCAATCCAGCCAACTTTAAAGTAGTTGAAAAGAGTAATGTTGATGGATGTGAAGCCATGCTCATACAGTAATCTCTGGGAAAAAAATGAAGTGAAATTTCGCACTGACATTTTTGCATTTTTGGTAGAATTATGCCAGCAGATCATCAGCAGGGCCCATTTGGTCACACCAAAATAGCCCAGGGTTATTTGCTGCCAATAGCATTTTACCCTCACAGGCTAGTTTGCTGTCACCATTCATGTGTAGTTATTAAATAGGCGTATTTACTGTAATTCTAACAGTGATATTGTGGTGTAGTGAATATTGAAGTTGCCTTCAAATGCAATGACTACAAGTTTCAATCTCTGCTGGCAGGGATCAAAGCAAAAAGTGTACACTGGGCACACAATTTTTGAAAAATGTCATAGAAATTGACCAATCAAAAGCGACCAAAGTCTCGTGATTAGAACTTAACAAAATTTTATCAAGTATTGATGTCTGACAGCAAAATAGCCACAGCCATTTCAAAATGCATGAAATTTAATTGAAATTGAGTTGATTCTTGCTCAACTAATGCAGTTCAGTGAGACTTAATTGTAACAATTTTAATTGTTTTATAATAGCCTGGCAGAGTCATCACAGAAATTTATATTCCACATAACAAAAAACAGAACTTTACTTTAAAAAAGAAATTACAGGTTGATCATCACTAAGTTGACCTAGAAAACAGTACCCATACTCTGCATTGTAATTTTAAATTTCCTGGGTTAGCAGGAAATTATTTTTTGGGGTTTTGTATTTGATTAACATTTCACTTGTCTTTTTTTATTAACCAACTTGTACTGATTTGGAGGATATTTTAATTTTAGGATCAGGTGGCTAGCAACAGGGTTTATGTATTTTAAGATAATGATTGGCTAATCCGGCACCCCCTCTCTCCAGGTTCAAATGATTTCAGATTAATGGTTAATTTGTGCTGATATTACGGAAATGCAAAAAAACCTACTAAACATAACAGTGCAGAAATGTACAAAAGTTAATACAAATTAAAAGTATAAGTACCCAATTGAATAAAATTAGATAAAAATTAAGTACATCTATGCATTCTATGAATTTTGAAAATGTAATAGCTTTTTTCCATAATTTAGTAAACAATTGTACTTTTAAGTGTTGCCTTGAATCAGGGCACTGATATTGTGCTAACAGCAAGGGTGGTTATAAACAAGGATAGCACAAACATAATAGCATGGTAGATGTGCATACACACAAGTCAGTAATGGCTGACATTGGTTTAGATCAGTGTTTCTCAACCTTTTTCATGCCTTGGCCCACTTTAATGTAATAATTACAATGTCACTGGGTTAAGCATAAAATAACAAGGGAGCGAAGTTGATCTTCAAAAAAAAAGTCATTGCCTCTCCACAGTTCACAACATGGCAGTAAAGATGATCTCCATATGACTGTTCATATAGACCACTATTTCTCAACCTTTTGATATACGTAGAGATTCGTGGCCTAATGCATTATTAAAATACCATGCTGTGGGCCACTAATGAGCCATGGCCACCAGTTGAGAACCACTGGTTTAGATTGTTGTCACTAGTTAAGCACAACACAGTATAACCGATTACGTCACACAGTAGTGTTGACGTAAAAAGCAAACAAGGTCAACGTGTTAAGCTATTTACACATTTTTCAATAGGAATCACACTAGATCTTGCCTGGTAAAAACAAAGGACCACCACTAGTGATGATTTTAACTTGACAATTTTAAAGCAAAAATTTTAACTTATTAATAATAGAGAAATTTGTTTTAGTATCAGTATACCCTGAAAAAGCCTTTTCTGCCAGTAGTAATTAGTGCAAAACAAATTTGATAATGAACAAATTACTGCCAGTGAGATCTTAAAATTACACTGGTAGAGCCTCAGCTTACTCTGCATTTTCCAGGGTGGTCATAAATAGGCATAATAAGCATAGTATCAGTACAAAGAGAGTAGGGGAGGTGTGTGTGACCAAAAACCAGACACACCAATATAAAGCCTTCCCTCTACTTTCAAAAAAAAAAAATTATGACTTTAGATTTAAGCATTGAGTGGGTGCAATGAGACTTCATATTAAAAGCTCTAGTTATTATTGCTATGCCTATTTATAATCACCGCTTTCCAGTAGGGCAAACCCCTGCTGAAAGAGGGGCTAACACTAACACAGAACTGCTGTATTACTCAACTCAATTAGACCTATCTAATTGTTCCCAATCAGATACCACAAATGTTGGCATTAATTGCCTTTTGCAGATTTCTATATGTCTGTAACCTCTTCACTTGTAGCAGTTTTTTTTGGAAAGAAGTGATTTCTTTTGTGGAATGAACTTTTATTATGTTTAATATGAATCTGTCTTTTCGTAATTCAACATGAATTCTTGTACTTTAGTGTTGTCCAAAAGAGATTCTTGATCAGGTGACGCTTCCTTAGCCATCAACTTTTCAGCTAAAAAGTTAATAAAACTGGCATTCAATGGATTTATTGTAAGGCTGGTGATTTATGACCAGTCAAAATCAAATTTTAACCACAATCACACCAATAAATTATTTCACAAAAAAATATTTATAAATGAATTTGAACTCTTGAATTTAGTTTTTGACTGCACAATCTCTCCATAAACTTTCAATAAAGTTTTGCATAAACATAAAAAGCACAAAAAAAGTATACCTAACTTAGAATCTTCATGAATTGACCAGAAAGGAATCCAATGTGAAGAAATTTTTTATCTACCGCGTGTTTGTGCTGCCAAATAAAAAATTATATAATTCATAATATGATTTCAGATTTTGATAGGAACGAAAAAAAGGTTATTTTGAAAAAGTTATTTGGAAAAACTCGATCTTATTTACAACGTATTTGACCAACATAATAAAATACCATAAACTCAGGTCATAAAAGAATCTGAAAATGATAAATCTAATTTGATGACGTAAATCTTAACAGTCTACTTGCGAAATTAGCACGCGTTAAACCTTGGCCCTTTTGATTGATCTAATACAAAAAAAAATTTTTACATTATCGATAATGCTTTCAAAAAAGATTATAACTTTGATGACAAAGCCAATTCTAGAAAATAAGATTTTGATAAAAGTAAGATTGGCAACTCTAATGTTGAACCCAGCTGTTGATATGCTTCGCTGCCTATTTCTCACTATATAAATCAAGCTTCAGAAGGTATCGTTCCACTTGCAGCGGTAATTTGAACAAGTAAGAAACCATGAGGATCTGTATGTTAGTTGTGAACATATCAACTCAAAACTCTTAAGAGGCGTGTACAATAAAGATAAATGTCAATAGTACATTTCGAGTAGAAAATTAAAAAAATTAATCATGCATGGTAAGTGAATATGTTTTTTATTTCTTTAGGATAAAGTGTTAAATCTATATTAAACGATCAATTTATTCTGTAGCATATGCTACATCTGAGCTTTAAATGCTGTGTGATAATGAGATCTTAGTGGCTTTAACTTAACAAACACAAGATAAGCATCATAACAAATTATAACGTAATAGAGGCATTGGCTTGGGTGGAAATCAAGAGCATATGTGGCAATCAGCTTACAACAATAAGCATGCATAATATAAGCTTAAAATTAACAGCATCAGTTGATAGGCTCGATGGCGGAATGGTATAAACAGCATGAAGCCATTCATGTGATTGTCTGTGCAATACCTGAGTCCACCTGAAGAGTTCTAATAGGAACGAAACTGGTCATGGAATGTAGTTAGCTTATAAGTGCCTTAATATCTATTGATTAACAAGATAAACAGTGAGTTTGGGAAACTGCAAAATGACCTTAACTCTCTTCAAGCATGCAGTCACTTATTCATGTTGTTGTGGTGGGGGCAAGCTACAGTTTAAACTTGAAAAGGCAACTTACTCAAATAAGTGTTTCTCTGGGCATGTTGCTTGTAACTTACTTGTAATGTTGCCAACAATCTACTTGCAGTCTTTTAACACCAAGTTTTATGCTCATTTTACTATGCCAGGTTGTATTTTACTAACGTCAGGCATGGTCGTGGCAGCCATTTTTGTTGTTGCATGTTAGAGTCAATTTTTAGCAAAGCTAGAACTCAAAATTGCTAAAATAAAAAAAATCAACTCAATCACAAAATTGCAAAAATCCAAAAGTGGTTAAGTTAGCTCAATTCAATAACCTAATTTGTTATATTTTTAGTTTTGATTGGCATAGGTAAATTTCTTTAGGCCGTTGTTTTTCTGTAATTCTCATTTTGGAATTTCATTTCTGTAATTTTATGTTTTATCATAAAATTTTTTGATTCAGTAATTTCATATTTTAATATGAGTTTCTGCATTTTCATAAATCTATATTTTGTTGTTTTCCAGCTTTCAGTTTAATTAGTTTGATTTAGATATCAATTGCAATATAAATATTGGTCATAAAAATACCGCACTTCAAATTGGCTCTGTGCAGGTACTAAAAAAGGAGACAACAAAAAGACCAAGAATTGTGTGTACTCATTCAGTTTTTTCCAGCAAATTCACATGGTGAATTACTTTGAACTGTAGATCATATTCATTTTAAGCACCTTTTTTCAGGTCATGACTTAACAGCAGAGTTGACTGCAATTCTTAAAACGCGAATAATGATTTTTGATGGTGCTATGGGAACCATGATACAATTGCTTCGATTAGAAGAGGAAGATTTTCGAGGAACAGAGTTTGTAAATCATTCTAAACCATTAAAAGGAAACAATGATCTTCTGTCACTTACACAACCAGATCACATTTATAAAATACACAAGGTAAGCTTTCACAGTTTCTATTAATGCCCAGTTTTGTTGTAATTTGTTGTCTTTTAAAAAGCCTTTTTTGTAATTACTACTGAAATCACCATCTAGTTCAGTGTGTCCGAACTTTTTCAAGTTGCAACCCACTTTTCAAATCATAAATTTTCGAGACCCACATAATCATACATGTGCTTCGAAATACTTGAAAAAAGTGCAGTGAAGCAAAACAGATATTCAAACCATTAATGTTATTCCAAATTCCAATTACATGACTACGGGATGGACAAAAGTTTCAAGAGAACTTGAGTGATTATGCAGTCTGTGAAGAATGGTCTTGTTTTTTGTCATTGTTCACAGTAGTATTGACATCTACATCACTGTTATGTTTACTGACACAAGCCTATCTTAGCACAGCAAATTATTTGAAACAAAAGCATGTATTAATTTAAATTTAAATCTTTTTGCAATTCTCTTAAATTCTGTCAATAACTCACCAGTGGGTTGCAACCCATAGTTTGTGAACTGCTGATCTAGTAAACTTATTAGGAAGTATTACAAATATCTAACAATTTACTTGTACAGTTTTAGATAACACCAAAATGCGTCAATGATGCATCGAATAAAGAGTTAAACTGTTCAGTTGATCTGATTTACTCATTAAAGGCTGCAAAAAAATGAAAAAATAACAACCCAATAAATTGATTCTGGGCTATCTTGCTTTATTTTTGGTACTTATGAGTTATCTGTCACCACTTTTTTTTAATTTAATAAACCTAACCCTGTACACTCCCTTCCAGTGTACACTGCCCCATACATTTACATACCGGGCCTGCCCCTTCAGTGTACACTGCCTTCCTACTCATTTTAGGCTTAAACATTATATATACAGTTAAATAATAGTAATTTAATACCTGGTGAAAAAAAGTGGTGACAGATAACCCACAAGTACCTTATTTTTTAACTATATGTATTATACATCTGGCTTTATTTCTATTATTTCGGGTCAACAATGCTGATTGTATTTTTCTACTTCATTCTGTCTTTAACGTTTTCTTCATTTCCATTATTTTCATATCTTTCCTTGTGTAATCTTACCTTCTGTTTAAAAAAACTCTTCAACTTTGAGATGTGTTGTCTTTTATTTCACTTAAACGGCAGTACTAACACCAAAGAGAAAATAAAATTGGCATGACAACTAACAATTTGACATAATGCAGCTTGATGCTACAACAACCAGCAACTGCATCAGCCTGATGATATTCCAATTTATGTAGAAAATAATCACAATTTATCCATATCATATGTTAATGCTTTTGAGAGAATTAATAATAGGATCTACTCTGCCGGTAGATCCAATAATTGTGTTTTTAATACGGGGCCATTTTTTTTGACCTAAAAAAATATATTTTTGACTTCATTTTAGCAAAATTTTGACTTTATTTTGACCTAACCGCTTTCACCTATTATTTATGTCTTGTTGCACTTTTTTGATTAAAAATGTTTTATAATCCGCAATTTACATAAGTTTTTAAAGAAGAAGGTAGCCTATTTGAAACATTTTCTCAATCACTCAGTCTTGAAGCTAATGCAACAAAGCGATGCATGACGTCAAAACCTAGGATAACGAGCCATTGTGTATACCGCTATCAATTAGTGTGTAATACAAAAAATGCGTTGTTATCGCAACTGTACTGCACATTAACAGTCTGTCTATGATGTTTTTAACGAAAGCCACACAGTATAATTACCAGGACTTTTTATTGTAATACAGCATCATATATTTTTTTACGTTCTTAACATCAAAATTTCTGTCTTTTCTCAGTAATTTACTGAGCATAGAAAACGACCTCTCAACAGCAGCAGAGGTTGGCTGGGCTTTTTGCAATAGCGCGTAGCTAGTTGGGTCAATTGTCAAGTTGGTACAGTTTATTATTGTTTCTAAATCAGAGTTGGATAGTCGTTTTTTTAATGTAATTTTTAATTGCGCATGGATCATCATCGAATTGCATATTCTTCAGCAGTCCGTATGCTTCGGTTATCGTGCAAGCACTTCCTTCTAAGAACCATAAGTTGGATGGTAGAGTCCGGTATTGATTTTTTAAAACCAAGTCCGACACCAAATCTTCCACATTGATAGTGTCTTTTGCTCTGCTGACTAAGAGGCCTGCACTTGTGCAATTGTTGACAATATACGAACAGCTGGAAGGTTCTCACTGTAATATAAGGCAGCTCTAAGCCAAGTTGCCCATCTTGTAGTTACAGGGTCAGGAGGAGATATGAGACCAGCATCATGAAAATCTTTCTTGCGATCTTTGTTTTTGATTGCTGTTGCCTTGATCGTTGCTATTATTTCATCAATATTTTTGAAATGAGCACGCACACGCATAGCGCAGTTATGTAGTAAGTGCGCAACGCAGGTGACATGCATCAAAGAAGGGTATAATTCCTTTAATATCTTTCCAGCCAAAGACATGTACCGAGCAGCATCAGTCAAGAACAATGAAAAATTCTCACGTTTTGTTTCAAGTTGTCACAATATGTCATCCACAGTGTGCAGAATAATACTGCTATTAACATTGCTACCGTTGTCAAGTGGATGGCAATCAACGATGAATGTCTGATTTGGGGCATCTAAGCTGCCCACAAGCACGCTAATATACTTTTGTTTAGCAATCTCTGCTTCATCCACAATTTAAAAAATATTTTTGTCACGAATTAATTCTTGAATTTGTTCTTGTTTTTGGGATGCTAATTTAGCAACACATGCCCGGGCTGCAGTCTCCAAAGGCAATACTTTTCCCATTGTAGCAAACAGAGACTTTAAAGAAGGATGGTTGAGTTTATGAAGTGGGATATCTGCAGCTAAGAATGAAGAGACAACCTGTTCCTTGAAGTTTACTTGATCGAGTTGTAAAAAGGTTTGCTTACTTTGGGATTTGCTCTTCGTCTCCAATTTTCTTTGGTGTTGCTTACTTTTTCGGTGGCTTTCCACAAAAAACTTTTTGTTGCATTTGACCAACACGTCGCAAAGGTTGCATCGCAAGTCGCGGACAGGAGTTGCCAAAAACTCATCCGGATATTCGTGGCAAATTTGCCTAACTTTCGCTGTAGAAGATTTGGCTTGTTTAGGCATTCTTTGCTTTGCAAGCTACGACTTAAAAAGACCACATGTAAAGAGCACAAAGGTTTTATAGGAATAGATTAATTGTCTAACACTTATGTGTTTATGCATGAACAATGACGATTTGATGCATAATAAGTGCTATTTCCTTCTCAATTACCGCACGCATTTTTACCATTGCAACTACAGTATTTGAGAAGTTTAAAATCAAATAAAACTGTGCATAAAATTTCAATAGCAGCTCAAAAATTCAAAAAAATCTAAATTTGTTCGTTTTTGTAAGGAAATTTTTGATGAAGACAATTTTGATAAGTTTTGACTTTATTTTGACTTATAAAATCTACCAAAACCGACTCCTGAACACCTGAAACGAACGTTAGTACACGTTTGATCATGTAAGAAAGTCCTGAAAAATTTTTACTTATTGACTTTAGCGGGCCCTAATTATTAATAATCGTGTCCACATCACAGGCCTATGCCAAACATAACTTTAGTGGAGTTGCTGCCTTTACCACTTCAGTTATTCCAGCTCTATGGCTAATATAACTTAATTATTTAGGTTATGAGGGACACATTACCTCACCATAGACATTAAGCTTTTGTGAGGTTTATCACTAATATGATTTTTTTTATTGCTGCATATCAATGAAAGAGAATAATTGCTTCTAGTTCTGGATATTTTAACTCCCATCTTGCTCAAAACATGGCTAGATGTGGGATACTACAGTGATCGTCACTAATAACCCCTGGCAATTCTTTGTTGAGTATCAACATTTTTACAGGATTATTTAGAAGCTGGAGCTGATTTCATTGAAACAAATACTTTCAGCGGCACTTCAGTCGCTCAGGCTGATTATGGCTTAGAGGCTTTTGTTAGGCGGATGAACAAAGAATCTGCTCTGATTGCAAAGAGAGCTGCTGCTGATGTTGCAGCAAAAACTGGTATGTAATGCAATATCTTTTTCATATGCTGAAATAGTTCAATGATTTTCAATATCTATTTTTTATAATTTAGGAAATTACGATGCGTTTAAACCAAAGCTTGACTTCAACTAGAAATTTGCAGAAATATTCCTTGCATTTATGGATTTCTCAGTTTTGTTATTTAAGTTCCATTTTAAAGCATACACTCTAATTTCTGTAGTAAACAAGTTGTGGTTTACGGCTTTACTATATTATTGGTTTGTATTTACTTTCAGGAATCAAAAGATATGTAGCCGGCAGTGTTGGACCCACAAACAAAACTTTATCAGTCTCTCCCTCCGTTGAAAAACCAGAATATCGAAACATAAGTAAGGGAACATGATTATTTCAAAGTTGTAGTGCACCTCCTTTCTTTAAACCAGATTTTTTTGATTTCAAATTGCGGTGTGATTTAAGCAGCGTTTTTGGAAATTATTTTCCAGAGCGTAGCTTTTGAAGCGCCTTTCGTTTCATTGGGTTTACAAATAGGAAATTTTAGTGCAATGTTGTGATAAAAAAATTTTAATACAAAAACTCTGACAAAACCATCAATTTTGAATTTTCGCTTTTCATATATAAATGGACACACTGAAGGAGATTCAGGAAAGCACATTCGGTAAAAGTGCATTTTAGGTGCGTAAATTATTAAGCTTTTATCTCCATGAAGTTAAAAACTTCATTTCGATTTCACGTTAGGGTTAAAGAAGCCTAACCCTTTATGGAGATTCATGGTGACAGGAGCTTAATAATTTACGCACCTAAAATGCACTTTTGCCGCACATTACATATTGCTTAACGAAGGGTTGCCACATCAGGAGAGCTACAATCACTGACACATTTACATCGGTCGCGTTCATACTTTTATTTAGTGCTGGCAAGTCATTTGCCCATTTTGATGTCGAAACAAACATAAAGACCTTCTTTCTTTTTGGATCCATTTTACTTTGGAGGGAAATCCTGGACTTTTAAGTAAATGTTGAAGTTGTAAATATTAACGCATTTTTAAAAACTGTTTGTGGACACAAATTTTTACACTAGAATTTCTGACTTAAGGGGAACTCTAGCGCATGGTTCATACTGAAAAGTACATGTTCACGTTGTCCGCAATATTCTTCGATGTCAGCTGTCCCTAGCTCTAACCCTAATCTAACGCTAATTCTAACCCTATCCCTGCATATGGTGGATATGTACTAAATAGAACAACCACTAGCTTAGCACTGATAGCTATTTTTATCATCACTCTACACAAAAGATATTATTTTTCAGCTTTTGATGAACTTGTTGATGCGTACAGCGAGCAAGTTTGTGGGTTATTGGATGGTGGAGTTGATGTTCTTTTAGTTGAAACTATTTTTGACACTGCCAATGCAAAAGTAAGATCCTACAGAAAATACTCTGGTCACTCGCATATTTTAAAGTCGTTTCATTCTAGCATTGGATAAATCCAGGATGATGCGCGAATCAACTGCAAACTAGCGGAAACAACAATGTACATGTATTTTTGCCATTTATTCTTCACAAAGCGTGCTGGATATATTCGAGTGATTTATTATGTGTTCGGTGTTTTAACTACCGAAGCTCATGTTGTAGTGATTAACCCTTCTCTTCGTAGGGATGAAGGTACGGCACGAACTGCAATTCAGGTTCATGCCGTCAACTTAATTGAAGTTAGGCTAGGGGAAAGATGGCAGCTCATTTCGAACCACTCATAGGTGACTGGTAGCCCCACCACCAACAAGGCGGACTGCCATTGGTGGGTACCCAAGAGTCGCTTTTTGCAACATGCTGAGTTAGCAACCTCACAATTGTAATTCGGTGAAGTGCAGGTAGGCAACCTGCCTGCCACATAAAGATAGAGGCGTCCCGTTAAGTGCCTTGCCCAAGGACACCACAAGCAAGCTTGCGGGCTTGTTCTCCGCACTATCTCTTGTTTATGCTGAGCGCCAAGTAGGAAAGCTGTGAATACCATTTTTTAAAGTCTTTTGGTATGACTCGACTAGGGAAATGAACCCCAGGTCTACCGACTACGAAGCGGACGCTCTAACCACTACACCATCGCACCTGTACCGAAGCTCATCGACGCAACTAATTGTTGAGTAGCGATGAAACATTGTACAGCACGTCGTCTGCATTATTGTTTTACCTTTGTTTTAGGCTGCTTTGTTTGCAATTGACTGTGTATTGTCACAACCAGAATATGCTGATTTTCAAGGAATGCCAGTCTTCGTCTGCGGAACTATTGTAGATAAAAGCGGGAGAACTTTATCAGGTCAAACTGGTGAAGCTTTTGCTATTAGCGTTTCACATTCCAAGCCTCTATGGTAAGTTGAAAGTAATTTTAAACCCTGCTGGTTAATCACCAGGTCCATAGCTAATATTCAAAAATTTGGCTTTACATTGTACATTCCTGTGCATTCCAACATCGTGCGTACGCCCCACTTTCCAATTTCATTCGCTATGCTGCATATTTTACAGCCTTTTCTTCATGCTAAGCTATTGTTTTCGACCTTTGTTTAGAAAAATTATAGTGAAAGATGTTTTCTTCTGTGTTTTCCATCTAGAGCTTACAAGTTTATTTCTCACAGGATTTACTGCAATTTCTTCCTGCTTGTTAAAGTGTAATGGAAGAAATTCGCTGCCAGCAGTTTTGGCAACTCCTAAGTAAGTCCTAAAATTGATGAAAGCTTATTCGTCTTATTGAACACAAGCTTATAAATCAGAAGGCTATAAATCACTCGACGGTTTTTAAGTCAGCAGTCACTAGTAGGCTTCACTGTTGTCACCATTACCCACAGGCTAAATATACACAAAGCGTAACTTAAAAAGAAAGTTGCGATTCCAATCGGCCAATGCAACGTAGCGCTCTAGGTCTTGAACTTTTAGACTTCCGACTAGTGATGGGACGATACCAAATTTTATAGCGATTCCGATACATGGAATGAATTCATGATTACTTTCACACCCTGAAGCTGGTTTAAGAAAGAAATACTTTTTGGACAAAGTACTTTTATTAATTATACATTCAGAAGGAACATAAATGGTTTTATTATAGAAAAAAAGAAAAAAGTTTCTTATATGATAAAATGAAATGAAAAGGGTAAATGTTTAGAAAAAAAATATTTAAGTAAATTTCTTGAAGGTATTTATTCATATTCAAGTTCCAATATTCTTAGATTGTAATGTAATGTATGTACAGTATGTACAACACCCCAGAAAAGTTTTGCCATACCCTCCAAAAATTTTTGTCTACAAAAATCCTATGTACAGGGTGGCCGAAAAGTCCCAGGACACTATACATGTATTTTGGGTGGCTTATAAGCTTTGACATCCAAGTCCTTTTTCATATGATCCATCATGGTAGCCCTTGGTATTCCAAGTTCAGCAGAACGTTTTCTGGTGGATTTCTTGGGGGACTGTTGCAGTGATTCTTGAACACCAGCACACGTTTCCTTTCGTGTTTCAGGCCTGCCACTTCTTGCCTGATCCAGAACGCTACCTGTTTCAAAAACTTTCTTCTCCCACAGATACAGATTACTTCTTGATGGCGCGGGCTTTCCAAATCTTTCTGTGAAAGCACTTCGAATATCTTCCATAGTCATGTCATTCCTGATGCGGTCGTGAACCCAAACAGCAGCAGTTAAGCGCTCCTCAACAGTAAATACACTGATGTCAGTCATGACCTGAAATAACCTAAATAACCTGAAAAAATAAATCAAATAAATTGTTTTAACAACATTAGAATATTAAAACAGTAAATACACTGATGTCAGTCATGACCTGAAATAACCTAAATAACCTGAAAAAATAAATCAAATAAATTGTTTTACCAACATTAGAATATTAAAACAATCATATTTAACAGCATTAAAATATTAAAAATAGAGTGTCCTGGGACTTTTCGGCCACCCTGTATTTACTCTATATACTTTTTAGCAGATTTTACGCATGGGCCTAAGAATCTATATATGAATTACATTCATTCATGGATTCTTAGGCCCATGTATAAAATATCATAATGTAAATTGTAATGTAATGTAACTATTAATGTAACAATATTATACAGACTTATGCATGTATGAATATACATCTAGGCCTATGCATCCATTAGTTTGATTTTTAAATCCATACATGTATGTATATATGGTGTGGGTGTAATCAGTGAAAGTAGAACTAAAACCAAGGAACTACGGTATTCTAAATATCTAGCAATACGGACAAACCCGCCTTCATTTATCCACTAAAATGTCATAGGCTCAAAATCATAATCTTGTGATTACGAATAAGAACAATATGATTTCTGATCACAAACACGTGCCACACTTTTCTGATAAAAACTGTTTGACTGAGATATGTATCCTATATTTGCACTAGCGATAGGTTTCTGGTATTGCAAAATGTAATAAGTGCTAAAGCTTACCTCTTAGCAATAACAACTGTAACAATCACCCGTCAGTCATAGAGTTTGCACGGAAGAACACTTGTCACGTGCTACTGAGAGGGGTTGCCAGTTTGAATGAGATGAGGAGAAAGCCACCAACGGTCGCATTTATAAGAATTGGCGAATTTATTTCTGGGGAAGGATGCGGTAAATGTTGTATGGATATTTTTTTCATCTTATAGTTCTTATAAACTAATTTTCGTGCATCACGTTCAAATTACAAAGGTTTAGTAGCTAAGCAATTATAAAAACAAAAAATTCAGCGGGACAACAGCCAAGTTGGCAACTCTACACGATACTGGAGTCTGCTAGTCAATTATCAAACTCGTCCTGTTCTTATTCATTCTTTACCCAACCATTTAACGTTACAATTTCTTTCTTCCGTAAATGTTCTCAACTTTTTCTTTAGAAATAATGATACTTTAGATATTAAGATTTATAGATTATATTGATTCTTTTAAAGCGTCAAACAAATATTTACTTTTTATTATTACCTGAAATAAAAATTTAAGTTGCAAACATGAATTCTAAAAAATCGTTTTCAGAATCGGAAATTCGATTAAAATTCTTCGATTCCGATATCAGAAAAAGTTGCGATATTTCCGATTCCTAGTACTCGTCCCATCACTGCTCCGGACTACAAGTATGCTCATACTCGTCCCATCACTGCTCCCGACTACAAGTATGCTCATACTCGTCCCATCACTACTCCCGACTACAAGTATGCTCATACTCGTCCCATCACTACTCCCGACTACAAGTATGCTCATACTCGTCCCATCACTACTCCCGACTACAAGTATGCTCATACTCGTCCCATCACTACTCCCGACTACAAGTATGCTCATTTAAGGCGCCACGTTGTTTGACGTTCAGTCTTGAACCAAATCATTCTAATCATAACTGCAGAAACCAAAAAAGTAGTGTAGGTTAACAAACACGTTCTTTAGTTTGGGATTAAACTGTGCTCTTGGCGCCCAGGAAATGCGACCTTTCATTGAGGCAATTAGCAAATTTACCGACGCGTTTGTTATTTGTTATCCGAACGCTGGACTGCCCAACACTTTCGGGGGATATGACGAAACACCGGAAATGACGTCAAAATTCCTCGGGGTGAGTTGTTTTCGCTGCACCTACTTCACATAAAACTGTGCATCTTATGTAATCTGTTGTAGCTACTTTTTTGCTTGCCCCCAGCCATACAGTAGACATGAGAAACTGTTGGTGGTCTAGTGTAAAGGTTTAGCTTCGGTGCAATTCTGGCCTGAGGCACTCTCGAGCTTCTGATCGCTATTATGAAACTCTCTTCGATGTCTTTGACCCGACTTGTTGTGTAATGTGCTTTAATTTAGCTTTAATTTAGGTCCTTAACAGCATCGTTTTGCCATGTATTTCTCAATGTCATAATGTCGTGTGCAGATATTGAAGTGGTTTCCCGTTATTGAAGTGATTTATGAAGTCTCAGGTTTTGTGTTGCAGTTGCCACCCCATCACCTGGGGAGACATTTCGTTACGGGCACCGCCCAAAGACACAACAAGTGAACTTGTCGGTTTTTTTTCGCACCATCTCTTTCGTGCTGTAAACGTCAAGCAGAGAAGCTGAAAATACCGTTATTTAAGTCTTTCGTATGACTCGACAAAAGAATTGAACCCAGGTCTACGGAGTGCAAAGCTGTCGGTTTAATCACCATGATACCGTTTCAGGTAGCCCAACTTAATACTCATATTCTGTTTTAGGCTTTTGCCTACACCGTCTGGGATAGAAACCCTTTTCCGGCATTGACCAGTGACACTCTGTATAATTAGTTATAATGTCAGCAATATAAGTTGATGTAATTTTCACATTTTTCTAAAAAGGCCAGGCTATTGTAGCGTAAATCTATCAAAAATTAACAAGTACAGTAGAATTTGTCTAATTCGTTATCGTTTATATTGTTAATTCGCTCAAGTCGTCACTTTTTTGCCGGTCTCGGTAGAATACCTATCTTTTGTGTACATTTGAGTTCGTATAATTCGTAAGTTCGCTCAATTCGTCACCTTTTTCAATCCCTGAGAAGCGTTTTGTTCGGCAATATGTCATTTGCAGTTTCCCTTTTGATGTTTGAGCAGTTAGTTCAACACATGTGGGAATTCAAAAAAAAATCCAAAAAAATTCACCAAAAAATTAATTGTTTACGAAATGCTGCACCTCGCAATTTGTTTATTGAATATATAAACTAGCTACAAAGCCCGACCCGATTCTCCATTGGGACAACGAAGAAAGACTTTAAAGTTTTTTAAAGATTTGAGAAGTGTTAAATTGAAGAGTCTAGATAAGCGCGATCTGACTCCCCACTGAGAGAACGCGGAAAGTCTTTAAGTCTATTAAAGATTTAAAAGGTTATATTAAATGGAGGAGTCTAGTTGGAGTAGAGGAATTAGAGAGTTTAATTTAAACCATAAAAAGTTTTTAAATTATAATTGCCATTGAGGGAGCGCTTTCTGCCGTTCATTTCAGGATTGTTGCCACCAGCAAAGTTGCATAAAAAAATTACTGTACATCAACGTCATACAAAAGATCTAACTTTTCGCTCAAAGAAAAATACGAAATTGCATGCAAACTTTACTGTGATAAAGTATACGAGCTGTTATGATAGAGTTTTCACCTGCTTGTCTAAATCGTCCTTTATTTTTTAAATCTTGAAGTGACGAATTAGGCAAATTCTACTGTTAATAACTCCACCATAAGTTTGTGGAGTGGGCGTCGTGCAGGTTGCAGTAGATCTTGAAAGTTGCTTGCAATTGCATGTTGGCAGGAATTTGCTGAGGACGGCCTTCTTAATATAGTCGGTGGTTGCTGCGGCACAACACCAGCTCACATCGAAGCCATCACAAATAGAGTGCGAAGCTGCAGACCAAGAATCCCACTGAAAAATTCTCATCAGGTAAGTCTTTGTAGCACGCAGTTGATGATAAGTGATCTTTCATTCCTTGGAATAATGGCACGATGTCCGATCGAACATCTCAGCCACACCGCAATTTTAATAAACCCAGTTGGAATGACCTGGTCAAGTTTAGGAAGGCGTCAGCCATTGCGATTCAATTATAAATATAAGAGACTTGAAACGTTAACTGAAAGCTCCACAACCTACAAGGCGAACTATTATTGATATGGTTGTTTAATTACCGGCTTTACGACATTACTGTATGGGTAACTGAACTATTCGAACCAGCTGAAGTGCGAACATAAGTGTATCATCAATATTCTTCTGCAATGGTTCCTAAAGTTGGTCTTATTATTTACCCGAAGCTAGCGATGCAATGTTTTGTTTTCGTAGGATTCACTTTTGCTGAGTGGCTTGGAACCAATGGTGATTAATCAGTTCACAAATTTTGTGAACATTGGTGAACGGTGCAATGTCGCTGGTTCGAGGAAATTCGCTCGGCTGGTCCAGAAAGGAAAATTCGACGAAGCGCTCGAAATAGCGAAACTGCAAGTTAGCATGGGAGCGCAGGTGCATTACGCGATCGTTTTTTTTGTTTTTAGGACAATTTTAACGACGCGATTTAAAATTTTGTCTGTTTCTCGGTGTTTGTTGACAGGGGCTAATACAGTACAAACAAAAAAATTATAAAAAAAAGTGCCAAAATGTGTCCGTAAGCAAGCCTAACTTCGCTCCTGCGCTTTTCTCATCGGTTTTCTTTCCACCAAAATAAGCCGTCATTATTCTCTTACTTACATACCAGTTACAAAGGCGTCTCGTCTTGCGCAAATTTTTTTGGCAAAAGGTTTTGCCGCTAAACGTCAATACGTATGGATTTTTCTTCAATTTGAAAAAGGAAATCACGGTTTTGTAGAACGATTATCCGCAGCGCAGTAGAAAGTGAAGTGCATCCTTTGCAGTTGAAAAACAGCTGCGTCTAAAACAGTTAGAACGCTTCAATTCAATTTTCTTTGCTTTAATTCACTTTTTTGACACTCGCGATGGAGTAGTGCAGTGTTTCCCTACCTATTTTTTCCAACATGGCCCATAATGAGTTAGGGTGAAAGCGACATGGCCCACTAACACTATCTCGTTAAAGTTGGCTACATTATCGTAGCTAGTATCTACTTAGTTATGAAGCAAACACACATTGTTCTAAAGCAGCAATTTATTCTAAAATACACTACAGTAAGAGACTTTCTGTTAAACACTAATGAACCAGAGTCTCGATTTCTGAATACGTTGAAGAAAGTGCACATCGGAGACGATTTTCCTTATCTAATCGGTTTCGAGTCCAGTTTTTCATCTGCATTAAACCCTGATTTGCATAAATGCCATTGAGGGCATTTATGCCAATCAATGATTGCACAAATCCCTGATTTGCATAAATATGTACGACTAAATGGTAACAGCTTGGTGATGCATTCTTTAGCGACTCGCGGGTAAGAAGTGCACATCTTTGTGCCCAAAACTCACAAACTGATAAAGTATCGAACATATGTCTACAAGTAGAATCATTTTTAAGGTCAGTGAACTCATCCTGTTGGTCATCACGGACTTCTACTGGAACTGCAAAAAGTTTCCTCATCAGCTTCAAATCTGACTCCAATATTTCAGGAAAATACCTCAAGAATTCTTTTCGAAGACTTGTAAGAGGTACCAAGATTTCAGATGACAAGGCATCGTCCATATCATCACAAGTGGCAGTTGAAAGGGCCTCAAACATTGCAAAATTTTCCTTTTCAGCTTTTCTTGTCCAGTTTTCAAGTTTTTGTACAAAGGCATTCAAAGCATCAATGAAGTCAATGATTGTCGTTCCCTTTCCTTGCACCTTGAGCTTTAAGCGGTTCAGCTGGTCAAAAATGTCAACAAGATGGGATAGTCTGGACATAAAAGCATTGCCTTTAAAGTTTGATCCCAGTTCGTGTTGTTTTTGTATGGTTAAAAATTTCTTTATTTCTTCTCGTACTTGAAAAACTCTGGCTACATTGTTTCCCTTTGACAACCAACGTACTTTTGGAAATGAAGTAGGTTCAAATATTCTGACCCCATATCAGCAAACAGCTTTCTGAAAATTCGAGTGTTCAAGGCTTCGCTTTTTACGTAGTTTACTGTTGTGATAATTTTTCGAAGAACATTGTAGGGAGGTTCCGGAAGAGTTTTCGGAGCAAGAGTTTAAACAGTGATGACTTTATGTGTATCATGCAGTAAGCAGTGATGATTTAAGGTGAAAGTTTTCCATCTAGTGTTTGTAAACCACTTATTGCTCCTAACGTTGTAAGTGCACCGTCAGAACATTCACCACAAAGATTTTCCCACTGATGTCCTCGCATTTAAAAAAACTTTTGATATCTTTTTCATAACATTGACTGCCTTCGTATTTGTCTCTAATGCAGAACAAAAATAAGAGCTCTTTTTTTTATGTTAATATTTGTAAAGAATATGCAAAACACCGTGAGCTGAGAGCTACGAGAAACATCTGTACTTTCATCAAGTTGAATAGAGAAAAGACCAAATTGAGCATTTTTCATATCGGAAATCACCTGCTGGTTTATATGGTCTGCCTAATCACTAATCCGTCTCTGCACAGTATTATTAGAAAGGGATATCTGCCTTAGCGTTTTTTCACTTTCCTGCCCAAGTACATTTCTATCCATTTCTAAAGCGCGAGTCTTGACAAGGGTCAAACCAATAGTATACGGTTTAATGTGCTTTGCGATGATCACACTGGCTACATAAGAAGTCTCAACAAGTTTATTGTTGTCGAAATGCTCCACCTGCATCAAAGCGCTGACGCTTCACACAAGCTTCTTTTCTCTTGAAAAACTCTGCATTTTTATGTTAGTGTTCGAGATGCACCTTCTCAAGTTGAAGCATTAACTTCGACGGCCTCAAAGAATGATTACCTAGAATTTTATAACACAAAACCCACTGGCTCTTTTCTTCTCCACTATCAAGAATTGATGTAAATCCATATTTAATACAATCATCACTAAACTACCTTTTAGCCATTTTCTATCTGTGAAAAATAAAGCTTTCTACAAGAATTTTTGCTTAAAACTTAGGTACTGCTAAGAAACTGATTTTAGGATTTAGCCTAGCAGTTAGCAGCGCTGCTATAGAAGTAGAGTAGATAATCTGAGATAGAAACATCATTATTGCAAAACAATCGATATTTGTGTGTACTGCACAAGCAAGAGAGGGATTTTGTTAATAAAAATAACGAAAGAAAATCGTTGGTACAATTGGTAGTCATCATCACGGATCACTTTTTTTTGATTTTTCAAAACAATGATTGTAAACATTTTTTCACCTTGTTCTGCGGCCCACTTGGAAACCACGCTATGGCCCACTGGTTGGGAAACACTGCTGTAGTGTTTAAAGCGTCCAGTTTGGAGATGGTGTGCCTAAATTTTATTCCATTTTTGAGTGCTACCAAAAACTTCTTTAAATAACATTCGCAGCTTCCTTGCTTGACGTTCAGCAGAAAAGAAAAAGGATTGAGAAAAAATTTGTCAACTTGACGTATTCTTGAAAAGGGCACTTGACGGGATTTCTTCGTCTATGTGGCAGACTGATGCAGTCGACTCGTCGCAGTAGCCCACTACAACTAAAGATTAACAAGCAGCATGAGCTCATGAACAAAAATAAAGCACGTTTTTACAGCTGATATCGTAAAGAGCCATGCCACTGATGTTTCTGAAAAAAAAGCGTTTGAAATTACTAGTCAAGTCCAATGCACTAACAGGTGATTAGTTACAGACATAAATCTCGTCAGGATAATATTCGTTCGGCTCTCACTCAGGCTGAGTATGCCATTTCCGTCAGTATGGGAGTACAGGAATAAAATAGTGAGGCTGTTTGTGCAGCATGTAAGAGGCGATTTTTGGGTACCGTCATACGTTTCAAACTAAGTTTGGGGTCCCCTTGTGTCTAAAACCTAAGGTCAGAGATAAGCAAAGGTGCGCTATGCGTAAAAGAAAAAATGCTTCATAAACTTACCTCATGAAAAAATTTGTCAAAGAATTTACTTCCGTTCCTCGGCGGTCTTAAATGGGTACGAAATGAGAAGGATCTGCAAATTACAAAAACTTGTGGTAAGGTTTGGAAGTTGAAATGTTAGAAGGAACAAATGGGATTAACACAAAAAGGTGCAATCGATAGAACGAAGTAGCGCTATGCCTTTTATGAACTTATGAGAAACCTGAGCTAAATTTGGCCACTACCGTCAAGAGACAAAATCGGATTTAAAATGTTGGATCTAACTTACAGGTCATTTTTATGTGAACATATCCTTTCGCAATATTGACATGAAAATTGATTAAGACTAGATCAGGGGTCGGCAACCTGCGGCTCTTTCGTCCTGCAACTGCGGCTCTTTTGCTAGGCTTACCATATTTCCTTGATTGAAATACTGGACGCGTCAAGCCGTCAAGCCTGCCAATGGAGCACACCTTAGGCTTAGCGCACCTAGATCAACAGCTCGCAAGCCGGGGATGTCCTCCAAAAAAAAAAAAAGGTCACCACCTTAACGGCAAGTTTTGCGGGACCTTTTTACTTTTTTCAGTACACATATCCTAATAGACTATGTGGCTCTCGTTGCTCTCTTCATTGTCGGATTCGGGCTGAAATGGCTCTTCGACCGCAAAAGGTTGCCGACCCCTGGACTAGATATTGCTGTGCCAGACTTTTCATAGACCTGGCCAATCTGCTTGGAAGTTTTTCGCGTTGATGCTGATTGCAAATTAAATTCATGAAAGCTGGACTTAAAATGTTTTTGGCTGGAGTCCATTGAGGCTTTTTTTCTTACTCAATTTTGCACGCGCGTAAGTTTAGTCAAAGATTGCTCTGTTGTAGATCTTGGACATCAACATGGACGAGGGGATGTTGGACGGTAAGATGGTAATGCCGAAGTTCATCAACTTGCTTGGATCGGAACCTGATGTTGCCAAGGTTCCTCTTTGCATTGACTCTTCCAACTTCGACATTATCATTGCTGGTTTGAAATGCACCCAGGTATGTAACTAAGCCTCAGTTTTTAGCAACCGATTAAAAGGAAAGTGGTGCATAACTGCAAAGTTTTTCTGCGACTGTGAAATCATCTCGCGATGGAATCGAAAATAGATGCAAGCCCGATCAGTGCTGTTGGAAAAGCATCTGGGGTTAAAAAGTTCCCACTTACCAAATGCATGCGCATGCAGTGCAGAGCGATAATAGAATTAACAGTAGACAGCATCAGCAATGCGAAAATGAATCATAACATTTTACGACCCCATATTTATTGTGGTGGAAGTTGCATGGTAGGAAGATTCAAGGAGTAAGGGGGTTGTGGAGCTGAAACAGGATCACCATCCTTCACTGAAAATAAATAAACACTTATGAAAGAGCTGCACCTTTTAGTACCTCAAAGATTTTTTGGTAATTTTTGATCGTTTTTGTTTTGCCAAAAGCAGTCCCAAAACCTTAATGATTAATTTTCTTCATTGTTTCGTCAGGGCAAATGCATTGTCAACAGCATCAGCTTGAAGGAAGGTGAAGAAGATTTCGTCAAAAAAGCAAAACTTGTCAAAAAGTTTGGTGCAGCGGTGGTAGTAATGGCGTTTGATGAAACTGGACAGGTAGTGTAGAGGCAAAATTAACGTAGCTTGGTTTTTTAACAGCCTTATTTGCTTGTCTCTTCCGTTCTTTTCGGATTATGGTCCTTTTGACGTAGTTTAATTTTCAATTTGCGTCTTTTGGTCTTTTTTGACAAAGTTGAATACTTGGAGCTGCGCAGGTCATTCAAGTAAGCCACAAGTTGCTCTACGTAAGCTTTTGACCAGTGGTCTTGAAAATTTTACCTCTTCTTGTGCAGATCCACACTGAGTAAATTTTTAAGGCCTCAACGAAATTGCAAGTTTATGACCCTGGTGATAGCTTCTATGCGGATATGTAGGAGATACGTAAAAACGTTGATAGTTTTTTCCGCATTTGCTCAACTCTCTTCTGTAAACACCAATTTCTATATAGGCCACAAATGCATTTAGCATAGTTTTTTCAATTCGTGCCCAACTCGCTGGATGTAGATTGGGCGATCTCAGCAAAATTATTAAAATTGATTCGCCGTAACTTGATAAGTGACTGAGCCGTAGTTAATTGATTTTGAAGCAACAAGTCAGCAGATGTAACCGAAGATCGTGACGCGTGAAAAGATGTCACAGAACTGCCACCTCTCTTAATGTGTGGTTTCAGAAAATTTGGTCCGTAAACTTTTGTAAAGGTTCCTCAAACTTACCTTTTCATTATTGCTGAAGGCCCATCCAGCTTTAAGGGACCCGATTTGAGGCAAAATTCTAAAATTGATTTCAATTAGTCTGTAGAAGCCTTTTTTTGGTTCGGAGATCAACTTATAGAAATAAACTTTCTTAAAATTGAGCACAGTTTTTCTTCAAATTGAATTACTTACTGATTTTTAAAACTGATAACATATTTTATGACGAGAAGAGGGATAGACCTAAAATGTCATATAATTTTTAAGTTGAAGATCTTTCTTCCAACTTCACGCGGTTATAAAAAGCATCAACGAACCCACAATTTGCCGACCAGCGGTTTAGAAGCTACGTGTTTTCATGCATTGCAGGCTACTTCAATTGACGACAAGTACTCGATATGCGCCCGTTCGTACGACATCCTTGTAAATCGGTTGGGCTTTGATCCCAATGATGTCATTTTTGACCCCAACATATTGACGATCGGCACCGGGATGGAAGAACACAATGAATATGGGATCAACTTCATCCGGGCTACCAAACTCATCAAGGATCAACTCCCCAGTTGTAGGGTCAGCGGAGGACTTTCCAATTTGTCGTTCTCGTTTCGCGGCATGGATGCCATTCGAGAGGCAATGCATTCCGTCTTTCTGTACCATGCCATCAACGGTGAGATGTCAAAGAGTATTTGTAGAACCAGCAGCAACCTTGAAAAGATCAATTTAAAAAGGACGTTCGCGTGAGTCAAAGGTGCTGGTTTTATGGCGACTTCGATTGTGAGTCCAAGCCTCACGATAAATTTTTATTGTGTCCATATGAAAAGCACTTCACGATCCTTTCTTCTACTTGATGTATCCCAGCATTTGGTCAATTTATGTGAAATGTTGGAACTTCGAAGCAGGAAGAAGGACACTTATTATTTACCCTGTATCGACAGCGACTGTTCTACGAGTTGGATCAATAAACTACGGTCTCTCATAATGCCACATGCTCGATATTGCGTCCTTTTTTCTGCTTTTTTGCTGAAGCAACGCACAACTTGAAATTCCAGACGCTTTTCTTGTCGAATACTGAGGTTGCTTTCTTGGTTTAAACTCCAGGTTATTTGTTTCAAAGTTTATACAAGTTACCACGACACCACGGCGGTTCATGGCGTCGAAATATTTTAAATTTTGATCGAAAACGTAATTCCAGATGCGCCTTACCCGAAACTGCCTATAAAGAATTTATTAAAAAATCCTCCTTTAGCTAAGAGAAAATATCAATTATTATGGTTTGGCATGTTTTTAATTGCTTTTAACTTTTAAGGTGGAATGGACATGGGAATCGTAAACGCTGGCAATCTTCCTGTCTATGATGACATACCCAAGGACTTATTACAACTTTGCGAATCGATTCTTTGGAACACTGATGCTGAAGCCACTGAAAAGCTTTTGAGATATGCTCAAAGTCAGAAAACGGGGGGGAAAAAATTGGTTGAAAGTGAGGAGTGGAGAAGCTGGGCCGTTGAGGAACGCCTTTCATACTCCCTCGTGAAGGTAAGAACCCCAAAGCATTAAATTTTTTTTCCTAATTTGAAGCTGTACTTTAACATTGAAGGGGAGAGAGAAAGCTTGATTTTACTTCCTTTATAGTGACGTATAGAAGAAGTGAAAGTATAGAGGAGGAGTTTTTAAAATAAAAAGAAGCGTTTGAGAGCAAGGAGTTGAAAAGTTAGCGTCAAGAAGACCAAATGACTGTAGGTAATTTGAAAGATAAAGACGACCAAAGTGACTGTAAGTGATTTAAAAGATAAAGAAGACCAAAGTGACAGTGAGTGATTTGAAAGATAAAGTACTTCAGAGTAAAGTTGATCCATATGCCAACTGCATTTAGAGCAGGGGTGAGCAAACTTTTCAGTCGGGAGGGCCGCATTGACCATTCAAGAGTTGGCCGAGGGCCGCATTAACCATTCAAGAGTGGCCGAGGGCCAGTGCTTAAAATCTTGCAATAGCTGTATACAATGCAAGAGCTTGCATTAGCTTAAAATCTTGCAATAACTTCTTGCAATGTCGTATTACCTGGCTTTGAAAATGATGGTGTCCAAAAAAAAGGACCGAAAATGCGTCAATTCAAACTAAGAATTGCGTAGCAGCTCTTTCAATGATGGCTTCTGTCGTTTTTGGCTCTTTAGTACGGCGAGTGTGGCCTATCCCTATCATATTAAATTAGATAAATAGGAGTTTGTGCAAGTGTTGGCGGGCCGCACAAAATGCTCTTGCTGGCTGCATACGGCCCGCGGGTCGTAGTTTGCCCACCTCTGGTTTAGAGGATAATGGAAAATTCGGTGGACAAAATGTAGTAAATGGGTTCATGTTAGATGCACGAAAATGAAGAGGGTGATCACAACTCTGGCAAAAGTTTTTTTTTGTGAGCAATGTGCTAAGACAATAGAAGAACCAGATAAAGAAAGATTATTTTTTGGCCAGGTCGAGTTACTTGAAGGACAGATTGAATGCCAGTGATAATATCAAGAACAAGAATTGGATGAATAAAATTTAGAGAATGTGGGAAGTTGCTTTGTGGAAGAAAGTTTTCGCTAAAGATGAAAGGAAGGATATGTCAGAGTTGCGTAAGATCAGTAATGCTGTGTAAGAGCGAGACATGGTGACTGAGGGAGAATGAGACGACAATTTTGAGAAGAACTGAAAAAGCAATGATAAGAGCAATGTGTGGAGTTACGTTGCTTGAGAAAAGAAGGAGCCAAGAACTTATGAGTTTGTTGGGTTTGAAAGATGCTTTGGATGGACTGGCCAGGGCTAGTGGCGTGCGGTGGTATGGACATGTTTTGAGAAGGGATATGATGAGTGATGAAGTGGTTAGGGCATTGTATTTTGAAGTAGTGTTAGAAAGACCGAATATGCCGTGGAAAAGACAAGTGGAGATTGGCCTGAAAAAGGAAGATGCCACTGACAGAACAAAGTGGTGTAACGGTGTTTACGAACTAGAAACGTTAGGTGAATCTGGCTACCTGCGTTAATGGAGACAAAGCCGGATTTAAAATTGTGGCTCTCTATGTGTATTGCAGTGCTTAGATTGTGATGGTTTTGTGTGTGTCTACCACTAACCACTCACTATTGGCCAGGCTATTTCTGGAGCGAAACATCACTTTTGGTTCCGTATTCCTTCCTGACGAATTCCAAAGATGTTTTAATGGAGTTTTGTACTTCCGAGTTTTTTGATCCGAGGTCACGAACAATTTCCATGATACGACGGTGGCTGGGCGAGGTCTGGAGTCGGAATGTCTGTACCAATTAGGAAAACATCATCATTTTTGCCAGCGAGCTTTTAAATGTTGAGCCAACCGCAACCAATTCGGTTATTGTGCTCTTTGTTTAGTGGTCTACATAGAACAACTTGCTTCAGACCGCTTTTGAACTGCCAGTACTTCTGGCCCAGTCTTCTTTTTCACAAACACAGCAACGATGCAGGGTTAATTGTTGTCAAGTGTTTTCCCACGCGCGCGTCAACCAAGAAACCATTAATTCAATGTGGGCTAATCTGCAGGGCATCGACAAGTACATAGTAGAAGATACTGAGGAATGTCGTTCGAACACCCAACGCTATCCGAAAGCTTTGAACATCATCGAAGGCCCACTGATGAAGGGGATGAGCATTGTGGGAGATTTATTCGGCTCCGGAAAGATGTTTTTACCGCAGGTTAGGGCAGGTTTTTGTGGCCCAAATATAGAAAAAAAGGAAGTTTATTGTGCTCCAGATAATTTTTGCACGATCTTTTGTAACCTATGCAGTTTTAGAATAGGATGGGGAAACAACGGATCGTGCAAAGCATTACGTTGATGAAATTTTTCGTTCCTCTGTGATGGCAAATTTTCTTAAAAAGTTTCTTTAGTATGCCTGTTGTTTGTTACCCCTACTTTTTGTTGATGTGAAGGCAGAGAATGAAACGAGTTTCCAAGTTCACAGTGCTAACTCAATCAAGGCGAATAGGAATATACTAGTCGGTTTGAAAGAGGCAGTTCATTTCGAACCAGTCATAAATCATTGTTTGACCTATCACCTACAGTGCGGACTGCAATTGGTAGGTGCTTACAAGTTGCCTGTGACGACATGCTGGGTGAGCAGCTTCTTCATTCTAATGCGGTGAAACACGGAAGTCTGTTCTTTGAGACTACAAATCTTAAACATCGAATAATCATTAAAGGTGATCAAATCAGCCCGAGTTATGAAGAAGGCTGTCGGATATCTTATTCCTATCATGGAAATAGAGAAGCAGGCTGCTTATCAAGCCATGGCTGAGCAAGGCTTAGAATATGATGACGATGTAAGTATGTTGACGTAAAATAGCAAGGCTTTTTGTATAGTTTTTCCCTGGTGCTGATTCAGTGTGTGTCTGTCACTATCCACTTGCTAATATTAGAGAAGAGGCTGAAGCATGAAACCAAATCGGTAGAAAATCAAATTTCCGATTTGGTGTCGGTTCCATGCTTGCTTGGGTCTTCAAAGAGGACAAGAGCTTTTCTGGATAATTATACTGTTGTTTTGAATTTTTTGTCCTTTATTTTATTGAAAACTGAAAAAAAGGCATGGTGTTTCATATCTCTATCCTCGACGAAAAATCCTTTCGTCGGCAATGTTAGAACAACTTTGTTTTCAAACCCCCTTTGGAGTTGCCGGTACTGCAGACATGGCATTCTATCAAAAGCAATGCTCTGACGGAGGAGAATACCGTAAAGTGGCTTTTTCATGGACGCAAGTACGTAGCCATCGTAATGTTCGAACGCTTGACAATTAACCACCTGCGCCGTTGCTTTTTTAATTTCCTAACACCTACTTAGCTTCATGCTAAAATCGTGTTTCGTAACGTTTTTTTTATTCTTGTTATTGCCGTGTTTCCAGAACCCATACGCTGGAACGGTTGTCATAGCAACGGTGAAAGGTGACGTCCATGACATCGGCAAGAACATCGTAGCCGTCGTTCTCGGGTGCAACAATTACAAGGTCATCGACCTTGGGGTCATGACCCCGTGCGAGAAGATTTTGAAAACTGCGATCGATGAAAAAGCGGATATCATTGGATTGTCCGGATTGATTACTCCGTCACTAGAAGAAATGATCCACGTGGCATCAGAAATGGAACGAATCGGTTAGTTTTGTGATTCAGCGCATCGTGATTAAACAAACGGTAATATTCGTGGTTGTAATTGCGCGTAGCATTGAATAAATAGCACACGGAAGCCATTTGGTAGTCATACGATTTAACGAAAACGACTCCGCTGTCAAGACGACCTTTTTATTAAAAAATTACCGATGTTTCAACGAAACACTGCTCGTTTTTATCTGGATTAGGATAAACTCAAATGAAAAATGTCGTTTAGCTAATCAAAAACTGGCTAAAAAGAGGCGACAGTCCATTTAGCACCAGTCTTGTTCACCCATTACAGACTGGAATCTCCACCACCTGTGCAAGTCGCGTCTTCGAACGAGCTGAGTAAATACTGGATAAAAGTGATTAATTTCTGCTCCGACCCGGTAAAACACGGGACATTGTAGGCGTGAAAAAAATTAAATTAACTATTGTATCTTCTTCAGGATTGAAACTTCCTTTGCTAATCGGAGGAGCAACAACATCGAGAACGCACACAGCTGTGAAGATATCACCTCGATACAGTCAACCTACAATCCATGTGTTGGATGCTTCAAAAAGCGTGGTTGTGGTAAAAGCAAAACCAAACACACTTTTTTTTTGTACAATAAATACTTTTTATTTGACATTTTTAGTAAATGCTACCATTCTTTGTTCTGCAATGAGTTCTATTCGCACAATTGCTTTTATGATTTCTTTATTGCTGAGTGATGACACTGCCAAAAAAATTTAAAGGCACCACAAAAGATATTTTTGTGGTCGTTACCGGTAGAGTGACAAGAGACAGGATTTTGCTCTGTTGTAACGCCTGGTGAACAACTTCATCCAATAATTAAAGCGTTGGCAATAACATTTAAGGGTGACATACAAAAAACGCTAAAAGCGAGAATCATAATTTGAAGTACTATTGAGTTGCTAAGTTTCTATTTCGTAAATGGAAAAAAGCAAATTCTTACTAAAAAACAATATCAAGGTTTCGCAATTTGGTCGGGTAATTTTCAAGGTATCGACTTTTGAATTGATCAACACTATATTTTCTAAATCCAAGGATATGCTTCGAAAACATCATTAGAATAGTAATTATTGACATAATGATAATTACTGTGTTTGTATAAAATAGATTTTGCTATAATTCGATAAAATTGTACTATTTCACACACATGAATTTTTATTACATATTGAAACAGTTTTTAAGTCTAATCCCTGTGACGTCAAATATGGATTTCATTTTTGCATAGTAATCAAATAATAAAGCACCAAAGAGCATTATAGAATAGCTTATTGAGGTCGAACTAAAAACTTTCGAAAAAGTTGTGGGTGTAAATGTAATATGCTCAAAGGTGGTTTCATATTTCACCTTTTTCATTGCTTCTATTGCCAAAAAATCCACCTCAAGCTAACAATGACACAGCTTTACGTTTTCAGTGTTCTGCTCTTTTAAATGACGAAGAGCGAATGGAATTTATTGAAGAGATTGCTGAGGAATATGAAGATATTCGAACCGAACATTACGAGTCGATTTTGGATAGAAGATATGTGTCACTCAAACAAAGCAGAGAATCTGGTCAGTAGATTAAGGTTTTGTGATGATTTCAGAAATCAAAGGTGTAGAGTGAATGGTGGAAGTCCCCCTCTATATGCTACGTATAGGTCCCAGTTTTATCACCTACCAAATGATTAGATTGTGAGTTGGGCCCAGCTGTTTTTTTATTATCTCAGATGACGAGAAAATCCAGGCAATATCAATACTTTTGATAATGAAACCTGAAAAGCTCAAAGTCTCACTCACCCGGCCCTTGGTTGGGCCCAAAGGCTACCATTTATTGGGCCTTAAAGGATGAACAATAGTTTGCTAAACGTGTTTAATGTGGCTCTGTTTTAGGTGATGCTGATAGCATTCCCTAATTTATTGAACTTTTTTCGCAGGGTTGAAGATTGACTGGCATGCCACTGAGATCATTAAGCCCAACTTCATTGGAACAAAAGTATTCGATGATTACAATATTCAGAAATTAATCTCCTACATCGACTGGAAACCTTTTTTCGATGTCTGGCAACTTCGAGGAAAATATCCTAACAGAGGCTACCCGAAAATATTTAAAGACAAAACTGTAGGTACGAAAAGTATTATTTAGTAAGTACAAGGAAGCTGCTCATTCTACCTGTGGTAAGAGGCAGTTGTCGGGCACCCACTAACGGCAGTAAGTCACAATTTGTATACATGAATGGTTCAAAATGGATAGGCGCTGTTTCTTGCTGGCTTGATCATCAGGTTTGCGACGTGAATCTGTTTTCGCTTTTTCATGACGTGACACCATCCCAAGGAAGAGGAGGGGTAAACACTAACAATATATTGCAGAAGATTGAGCGCAGGCTTTCTTCAACTTAAAGACCGTGCAATACTAGCAGCAAGGTCTTTGACGTAATGGGAGTTATTGAAAACAACAAAAAGCTTTTCGAATATACTTCTGCAACGCATGCTGTGCTTAGAACTCGCTAAATAGCTATGGAATTTTTGTTTAATAGATTTTCATGTCGAAAATTCAGACACTGATGTTCGTGTTTTTAGTTTTAATATACTAAACAAAAGGCCGTTCTCTCACAAAAACTTTGTGATTCATTAATTGGTATTTGTCAGTTTATAAACCTTAAGCTCGTGTTGTTTCCATCAACGGTGGTATAGGACGGGGGTATGCAATCTTTTTGCGGACGTTTTTAAAGCAATTGAAGATTTGATAGGCCAGTCAGATTTCTATTGATCACCGAAATTTGTGAACAATGTTTTCGAAGTGTAAATTGACATCAAACACTTTCTGAAGAAAAAACCCTTGACTGCTGTGGTTCTTTCAAACTTGATTTTTACCATGTGTGTCTTTGGCCTAAAGCAAGTTTGGCCGGCCTCGTCACAGGCGGATGCTTATTTGCCCGATTGCTGTTAATTAGAATGTGCGTCGACGTTGGGTGCTTTCTTGCTAATCAAAGCCGATAATAACTTCGTGCGGGTTGGCAATAGGAAACGAGGTCCGCATGGATCGACTATGGTGTGCTCTTGGAAAAGATGTTTTCTTCGGCTTTCTTTTTTCGGTTGGGCGTGTTGAAACACACGGAGCCAGTGGTAATGACATTTCAGAACGAAGCTTAAACTCAAATTGCCCTGTGTGTTTGGTAAAAGGTTTCCCAGTTATTGAAAGGTAAACACGTAGTAAACTATATAAGATTTTGTTCTGTCCTGCTACGAACTTTACGTTATACTCTATTTGGCCACCCTTTTTCAATATACGACTTCTGATCCAGGCCGAGGAAGTAGCCTGTTTATGTGTCTGCTTGGACACAAAGCTTGCTACATCCCACGGAAGGCTTCTGGTAACGACAACTACTTAAGCGTTGCTTTTGTTTTAGAACTCATGCTGTTTCAGGACCTGAAGCGAGGAAAGTGTTTGATGATGCTCAGGCCATGCTTCAACATATAATCGAGAATGAACTATTTCGAATGAAGGGCATGGTAGGATTTTACCCTGCTAATTCTATTGGTGATGACATTCATATATATTGTGAAGATGTTTATCCAAGACCTGACACACCAGCGGCAGTTTTGTATGGTCTTAGGCAGCAGGTAAAAGAACTAAATTTTAAAGACCGCTGTTTTGCCATAGGCGGCCTTTAGGAATCTCATCTGTGATGGTATTAAAAAAATCTGATTTTTGAAGTTTTCAAGCTTTGTTGTCAATAAATACACTAAGTACTGAGAAGAGCTTGCAATAACTTTTCTATATTAAAGTTATGACTCAACTCAGTTTGAACCCGTAGATTCTGGTTGCAAGACCGATCAATCTGTGTCGAAGTGTTTTACAACCTTAGGTGTTTCGAGTGCAATCACAATCCGTGCAATTTTCGTGCTTCATCTTATTGAAATAGTGATGTTTCACTCTCAGCATGTTGTAGAAATAAATTTAGGGTTGGCAACAATTGCAATTCCTTATGTAGTTGATGACACTACCCGCTTGATACTTGCATTTATTTACTGTCGTAAATAAGCTACGGTTTTCTAATAGCCTGATCTTGGGTAAATTTGCGGTGTGGTATAAATTACCACTTCCAGCCATACCTCCATCTCAAGTAAGAGGAGAGAGGCGAACCCACACAAACGCATCATTTGACTTGGTCTACCATACCTTTATCTCAACTAAGAGGAGAGACGCGAATCCACACAAGCGCATCATTTGACTTGGTTACATATAAAATCAGATCAATTTGTCCCTTTCTATGACGCCGTTTGAGGAGGAATCTAAAATGCGCCATCATAAAGCAAGCAAAGCGATTTGATTATAATGATGTCGTAAATGCACTAATTTTTTTATTTATCCGAAGGCGGAAAAAGAACCAGGTGTAAAAGATCCTTATTATTGCCTTTCTGACTTCATTGCTCCAAAGGAATCCGGCGTCCAGGATTACGTCGGTATGTTTGCGGATACGTGCATCGGGGCAACCGATCTTTGTTCGAAGTTTGAGGAAGCATTTGACGACTACAACAGCATCATGGTCAAAGCTCTGGCTGACAGACTGGCTGAGGTGAGCAGCTTTCTGCATGGCAGTGCCCGTACTAGAGGCACTGCCGATAAATTCCCTTGATGACTTGTGTTTGCAAAGCACTGTTCCAGCAATACTGATAACTCTGAAGCAGGTCTGAACATAAGTTGTTTTAGTTATACAATACTCGATTCTCTTTTAATCTTTTTAGAGCCTTCACTTTTCAGAGGGTTTCCTCTTCCATTGGCTCAGCGCCCTCCCCTAGAAAAACAGCACTGACTTACCCTGAACAGCAATTGCAACCAACAGGATTTTTCATTTTATTTAGGCATTTGCCGAAGTTCTTCATGAGAAGGTTCGCACCGAGCTGTGGGGTTACGCGAGTGAAGAGCAGTTGGCTGCCGGAGATCTGCACAAGATAAAGTATCAGGTGCGTGTAATATGTGTGGAGTAGAAGTAAATGCTTTCTGCGATGGTTTTTGTTAGTATTTCAGAGGTTGGAATTGATATATTTTTGACTAGTGGCACCTGCACTAAATCGACTTTGCACGCATTCATCTTAAAAACTGAAATCGTTGTCTATAGTTAACGATAATTTTTTTGACCAATGGTGATATTTTAGGTTATACGATTGATGCGTTCAAACCCCATGCGAGGTTGTAAAGTGTATATTTGCTCCCACAAGCGCTGCATCCAAGCCCAAAGAATTGCTTTAATTCAAACTGCTCAGAAACTACGCGGTGGTTTTAAACTTACAGCCTCACGTTTACCGGTTCTAAAACTATTATGTTTCAGGGAATCCGGCCTGCTCCTGGATATCCGAGCCAACCGGATCATACGGAAAAAGAAACGATGTGGAAGCTCATGGGAGTGGATGAAAAAATCGACATCAAATTGACGGAATCTCTTGCCATGAATCCGGCTGCATCCGTTTCCGGATTATATTTTGCACACCCGAAATCCGTTTATTTTGCAGTTGGGAAAATAACTAAAGAACAGGTGAGGTTGGAATTTCTTCGATGTGAAATTAGGATAGGAAATGAGGCGATCGTTCTGTGCAAGCTGTTAGCATGGATCATTCGTTTGAATAAAGGGAAGTTGGATTTAAACAGTCACTGAAAAAGCAGTTTTAAATCGCGCACATGTTCGAAATAATTCATCACAAAATGTATTACAAGAGGCCAGCGATGCACTTTGAGCAAACTGCTCACAGTGATACTGTTTTGACCTATCAGCTCTCTTCAGTGCGGTTGGCGTCTGCAGTTTTCTCAAAGTCACCGCAAAAAGTTTTGTCACATTTTGATGGACAGGTGCAGCAATGCAGTGACATTTTGATGGACAGGTGTAGCAATACAGTGACATTTTGATGGACAGGTGCAGCAATACAGCGGTTTTGTAACATTGCGTCAATCGTAATTGTTTCGGGCTTCAGAACAATGATTTGGAGTTCAAAATTCTGCAAAAGCGCCATTGGTATTTACCACAAAGGGCATCCGAAATTTAATGTGTTAAATTTCTCCAGCAGAAGGCCTGATGCTGAAGCGAGTATGTACTGGTGGACATTTACTGAAGCAGCGCGTCTGAGCCTGCGGAAGCGGGGAAAAAACGTAAAATTGACTTTGTATTTGCTGAGTTTCCATCACCTACTTTCTAAGGTAGTTGCTGCTGGAAACAATCGTGATGTCATACACGGTTAGACTACAAAATAGCTAGTCACAAAAAAGCTAGTACAAACCAACTCGCCACAAAAGAGCTGCTACAATAACAGAGCTAACCCAAAAATAGGTAGCCTCCTAAAAAGCTAGTTCCACAAACGAGCTTGTGCTCCGAAATAGTTGGCCATAACAGGATTAAATACAAAAAAGCTATATAAGAACAGTAAAATAAAAACCTAATACTTTTTTCATGCTAACACTACAACTTTATATTATAACGATATTTAACGAGCTTAAAGGGTTAATAAATACCCATATTATGTCCAACTATCATCCCTTTATATTTAAATATTCAAAAAGGAAATCAAGTATTATGTAATTATTATAGCTTTTTTGTAGTTAGCTCGTTTACGGCAGTAGCCCTTTTTTTAGTAATAGCTTTCTGTGATCTAGCTTTTTCGTGGGCCCAACTCTTAAACTAGCTCTTTTATGCTTAGCTGTTTTATGACCAGAGAGAGAGAGATCCAGTTTTTTTAAATCCGGTTTTGTCCGTGTCAACGCAGGTGGCCGGATTCACCTCATGCTTCTCGACAGTTCGTAGACACCATTACGTCACTTCACTCTGTCAATGGCATCCTTCCTTTTCAGTCCAATCTGATTGCTGCGCTATGAAAACACAAGTGGCATGGGTGAAGTTACAAATTACAAGTTACAAATAAACCCCAAAGTTGATAGGGGTAATATTGCGTCAATGCTTTGAAGAACGTTTAGTTGCCCGTATGCGGTTGTGTAGCACTCGAATTCTAGTTGATGCAAATATTAATCGTTGCTTCAATTAAGGTTGTCAGCTACGCTTCAAGAAAAGGAGCTTCGCTAGAAACAGTAGAAAAGTGGCTGAAACCCATTTTATCGTACGATGTATGATGTTTCACTGCTTTCCAATCATATTCCTTGCTTGAAACTGCACGGCACTTCATCCAGTGATGTAAAGCAGGAAAAGCAATCGACTTCGTTATAACTTGAAAAGACTTTTCTCACAAGTCAAAAGCTGCTATGAAGAAAGTCGAAATACTCGCTGTATTGATACTGCTGCGTTACTCAATAAGTTGAGTCAAAAATGATCTAATGAAGTTTCAGTGAATATTGACATGCATCTTAAATGTTTGTTTACATTAGGTTTGGTGTGCACAATTAGTAGTTGATAGCATTTGTAAATATATTTCTGGCAGAATACCATGTACCAGTTAAATACAGCCTAAACCATAAAATTATGTGATGTTTAGATTTTTTTGAAATATTTTAGTCTTAATGAGATTTTATTTCCAACTTTGATCATTGAAATTGTAAGTCTTGATTATTTTGAATACAGTTAAAATGCTAAAATAATTTGGTAAACAATTCGATTTTACTGTTGCTTGTAATTTTCTATGCCGTGTGATGCTGCTTAGCAATCATCAGATCGTACAAATCGACAAACGGCTTAGGAACTGATTGATGGTCTGCGGAAGTGGTTAGAATGTCCGCTTAGAAGCCTGCCGACTTCAGTTTAATTCTCTTGTTTGGTCTTACCAAAGACTTTAAAAATGGCGTTTACACATTTCCTTCACGCTTCGAAATAGAAGTAATTTGTGATACAAAGAATGAAATACAAAGCGGAGTCAAATTTACGCGGTAATAATTTCAAATGCTCTGGTGATAAATAACCGTAGCAACTGAAGAGCGTCAGAAACCTATATTTGTCAAAGGAATCTTAAAAAATATTGCTCACTGCCTTCAAAGGTACATACTATATTTGTTTCGATCAACTTGCAATCGAAGTTGCTATGTCGCATTTACCATCGGTATTTTAGTTTTTAACTTTTTACTTTTACCATTGTGTGTTAGCTTTTAAATCACTAACCTATCGACCTGTTAACAGCAGCCTTTTATGCAAAAGTTCATCGTGCGCCCTCCGTCGGTTTGCAAAAGTAGTTCAATAAAACTTCCTTAACTTTAAGTGTGATCTTTTGTGACAAGGTTCCTTAAAGAGGTTCGCGAATGAATTAAATGCACTCTGCCAAACATCGAAAACAATGCGAGATCACAGAATATGATGCAGCCAGTTCCAGTTTAGAAGAAATGCTTAGATTTCTTCCTACATTCCATCTTCGGTGGCCCTCTTCAACACTTGAAATCTGCAGCCATTTTTGCAGAACTTTCGCAAAACATTTGAGGTTTTTGATTAGCATTTAAAAATCTAAATGACCCTAAAATGCGCGCATCCCAGGGGCATGTTGTTGCTACTAGATCACAATAGCGCTCGGTGTTTTGCAAAGAAGAATAAATATTTTCAAGAGCTTGGTTGCAGAAGGCAGTTGAAGTGGCTTCTCTTTGAGACCACTGTCATTTAGCCATTGTATTCTTCGAGCATGAAAACTTTCAAAAAACAACAAGATGATGTAATCCATTTTGAATATTGTTGCAATTTTACTGCTGTAGCTGCTAAAGGAGAGAGAGTTAATTTATTATTGCTTTTGCGCACCGACACAATAATCGCAGTTGTAAAACAAAAAGAAAAAAAGTTCTTGTAGAAAAAGCCAGGGGAGCATCAAGGAACCTTTCGGTTGTAAGTCGAGATGCTCCCTAATCTCAGCAGATTTAGATATTAGCAAGGACCACCATTTAGTGACACTGTTATAATGTGAACAAATTGTCTAAATAAGTCCACAGTTCAAGTTTTTTAAGAAATTAGGAAGGAAAAAAGAAGCGGAAGACAATAATAATGTTTTTTGCACAATACAATATTTTGCAACAGTAACATTCTTTCAACAATTTTACTTTATTTGCTTTTTAAAAGAAATCCATTGCATGCTCTTTAATTTTAAATCGAGGTCACCCCATAGTTTTGAAGCTCTGTGAGGAAATACCTTTTGGCAAATGATTTATTTATTCGAGGGGGAGAGTAAGCTGTCAAATTTATCAACCTCGTTTCCTGTTGATCAATAGTGTTTATCTTATGAAAACAAGTGATAAAAGTTTTTAGGAAACTGGTTATGATGGAGCCGATACATAAATTTAGCCAACTCAAGTTGATATATATATGTCTTCTACTTTTAACACTTGAAGATGTTTATACACTTATGGTATTCAAGTTACGGAACAATAATATTCTCCAAATTTTTTGAAGCTTAACCCGAATTATTTCTTGTGAAGTTTTATTTGCTGTTGCCCACGCAGTAATGCCATATTGAATTCTGCTGTAGACACGACTATAGTAAAGCAAGCAAAGGGTCTCTCTTGAAACAAAATTGCGCAATCTGTAAAAGAGCCCCGTGCATCTGGCAAGCTGCGTGAACAAATAGTTTATTTGCGACCTCCATTTGAGATTATCGTCAATAAATAACCCAAGCTATTTGATAGTGTGTGCTTTATTGATTGCAGTGGCTACTCCAGCTTTTTATGGCTACTCGGGCTCGTCACTGACAGTGCCGCAAAATATTGCAAAAAGAGTAAATAGAAACACTAAAACTAGCAAGAAGACAAAAGATAGCCACAATTTATCCAGCCGTTTACCTATTGTAAAACGCCTCAATTAGTACAGTTATAACAAAACGCCTGCTTTCATCAACTGTGTACTGTACACGTGCTTGTAAATTACTCTTTTATCTACCTTTCTCTGATTGCAGCTCTGGCTATTTCTCGCGGGCCCCGCTCAACAAAAAAATTAAGCAAAAAAGTGCTTAGACAGCTGCAATCATGCCCGAGTTAGATCTGATTCGAAAAAATGCTTGAAAATCGTAATGCCTCTTTATTTCTCTTTACAGCGCGTCTGCCTATTTTCCTCCGGCCCGAGCTAGACGAAGCGTTGAGCACAAAAAGCAACTGCCACTACAAACAGCGATGGTTTATTTATGCGATGTCTGACTTCTTCTTTGGACTTTATATAAATTAAGTTAAAAAGTTTCAAATTTGTTTTGCAAAATTTGAATTTAACAAAGCCTTCCCTCATTTAGTAACTCAGGCTCAGCGGGAGTCGCCTCTGATTGATAGTAATAGCGCTAAGAGTCTTTCCAAAGCTACACTGACAAGTTTTATGGGGTTTCTTGTTTAATATCATGTAGTTAGTTTTGAAAAATTTAGGGATAACTTATTTTGATCGAGCCAAGAATCAACTTTCTTGAGTTCTATATGAACTTTATGTGACAGGTTTTTCAGATTCTTATCAGCCATCATCAAGCAGGTGTCATCGACAAACAATGTAGTGTCAAAATTGGAAATCAACGGGATGTCATCAATGTACAATAAAAAATGAAAGATCCCTAGGGTACCCGGCATGATACTTTAGTACATGAAGTCGCGAAGTTTGGACATTAGTGTACTGATGTCTGTTATTTAAGTAACGTGTTACTAGATCCATAGATTTACCACCAATTCCAAAGTTACGATACAATTTATTTAAAAGAATGTCATGATCAACCGCATCTAAGGCCTTTGATTGATCCAAAAACAAACAGCATGCGTATCAATTTTGATCAATATTGTTTATAGACTTGTCGCATATTGAGTTGATTCGAAATATAGCTGAAGAATTTTTCCGAAAGCCAAACTGGTTTTCACAGAGCAGATCATTTTTTTCAGTAAAATTAATGATACGGGAGTAAAATAATTTTTCTGAAATTCTATCAAACTGCAATATAATTGAGATGGGGCGTTTATTACTTTGAAAGCTTCCCTACGATTACCCTTTTTGAATAGTGAAATAACTTTGGCGATTTTTAAGCAGTTTCGTTAGACGCCTTTACTAAAGCAATTGTTAACAATTTACAAAAAAAAGAGATGTTATTGATTTACCAATTTTTATAAATTTAGTTTCGGCGTCTGTATACCTGGTTGGTTGATACTTGTATACCTATGGTTGATGCACTGCCTTGGTGACAGAGTTCACTGGTGGTCTTGAAGAAAACCGGAAAATTTCAAGTCAAAATGTCACAAGTCGGCAGCTCTCCTTCACAGCTGCAAGCCCAACGCATCCTTTTTTTAAAAAGGTGACAAGCAGGGACTTTCCTGCTTGGTTGAAGGCTTGTCGAGGAAATACACTGTACACAAGTACTGGGAACTTTGAAGCACACTTTTTAAGTCACTTGCAAACGCAATTTTTTTTGCAGTTGAGTTCATGTTAATTTATTTTATCAAGCACTTTACATACCGGTAATAATCCTACCAAAGAATGAAAAAATAGGTAACTTTTGTCTGAAAAGTGGCCTCATAGTAAACTCTTCTTTACGGTTTTCAGTTCCGGTGGTTTGATAACCGTATTTGTTTGGAAGAAGGGAATTTCAGATTTTTTCTTTTATTGACCCAAATATCTTTTTTTTGATGCTTCACCTTGCGTCTCACACGCTGATGTCAAAAGGAAGAGCGCAGTGATTAAGAAGCGAAATGAAACTGATTTGTAAGTAGTTCCGAAAACAGTTATACAATGACAGTCTCTTGACTCCAACGCTTTTTGTAACACGCGTGGTTTCGTTGTCATATTGTTGTTACCTTACCCCTTCCGAGGGACGGGGGCATAGCGGAGGACCATGGGGCCCCAGAAGCCGGGCAACTTTCCAGGGCGTGCACCAGAGGTCGTAGAGAGACAGAGAGTCGCCAAAGAGTGAGCGGCGCAAAGAGTCCGTTGCTGGACAGTGCACAATGAGATGAGAGGTGTTCTTGGACGAGTGTCCGCAGACGTTGCAGGAAGGATTCTCGATTCTGCCAATCCCAGAGAGATAGGAGCATGACAGTAGGCCGTGTCCGTTGCAGCGTAGACGAGAGAACACAGCGAACGTGACAAGGGAGCACAAGTTCCTCGGTGGAAATCGAGGAGCTTGTGTGTTAAAGAATTTCGATGAGACAGTACACCTCCAGTCCGAGGATAGAGAAGAGTGGATACGAAAGATAAAAGAAGAGAGATTACAAGGGATTGTAGAGGGCGCGAGTAGCGCTCCTCGTCTGCCAGCTCATCAGCCGCGTCGTTCCCTGGGAGAAACGAGTGTCCGGGGACCCATTGTAGCGTGATAGAACAGGAGGAGAGAGAAGACAGTTCCCGCCAGGTTTGCCAGAGAAATTGAGGTAAAAGGAAAAATGGAGAAGAGGACAGGGTGGCGAGGACAGAGCGAGAGTCCAATAGGAGGAGTAGAAAAGTGGCAGACTTGTTGGTGTTGCCGAGACCAGCAAACACTTTTTGGAATAGCGCAGGCTTCAGCGGAAAAACTTGAGCAAACTGGGCCTGCTGAAAAGGAAACAGTGGCATCAGTGCCACAGAGAGAGCAGTTGGCAAGTACGCAAAAGCCACCCTTGCCAAAAGAAAAAGGAACAGAGCCGTCTGTCCAAAGTACCAGATCGTATGAGGGGAAGAGAGTCAAGGTGAGCGAGAGCCTTCTTCTTCGTCGTTTGAGCTATTTGTTGTGAGCATTATGCAGAAAGATGTATATACACTGCGTCAGTGCTTACGCTCGGTTTGCGAGTCTTCAGTTAGACTGGAGCCACCACGACTGGTAAACTGCTTGGCCCCACCACCTGTCTGTTACATAAAGATAGAGACATCCCGTTAAGTGCCTTGCCCAAGGACACAACAAGCAAGCTTTCCGGCTTGTTCTCTTCACTATCCCTATTTTGCTGAGCGCCAAGCGGGGAAGCTGTGAATACTATTTTTTAAAGTCTTTTGGTATGACTCGACTAGGGAAATGAACCCCACGTCTACCGACTGCGAAGCGGACGTTCTAACCACTACACCATCGCGCCGGTAGCGAGAGCCGCACCTTCACGAGAGAGAGGAGGATCAGAGCAGGAGCATGGAGAGGAAAGAGTGCAATCCACAGTGAAGGAACGAGGGCAAGCAAGGTGAACCTCCTTAGGAGAAGAAGAAGGAAGCATGAGCGGGTGAGTGAATGCAAAAGCTCTTTAAGAAGTTCGGCAGAGTCTTGGTTTCACTCCAAGTTTGGCCACACCTGAAATAGGAAAGGAGGTTGGGAGACGAAAAGCCCAATCATAAGATGACAGAGCGAAATGAGTCAGGGTGACTCGTAGGGAAGGTAGAGAAGCCTCAGAGAGGAGAACTGGGATAGGGGAGGGCGAAAGGCAGCCGGAGATGGCGCGGCTAGCTGCTCGGTGAAGGCGTTCCAATTTGGTGATATTGGTAACACTTAAAGAAGGAAACCATCTGGGTGGAGCATAAGTGAGAAGGGACCAAAGAAAAGATTTATACAGAAGAGAGAGGGACTCCTTAGATGGGCCCCATGAATAAGCAGAGATACAGCGTAAGGCCTTGAGACGTGGGAAGAACTTGGCCTTAAGCGAAGATACGTGCTTAGAAAAGGAAACAGTGCGGTCGAAGGTGACCCCAAGAAAAGTCGGAGCGGGATTAAAACGGAGGCGGGAGCCGAGTAGGAGGAGGTTGGGCTGGAGGTTAGCTTGATGGGGATCCACTGAAAAGAAACAGGCCTCACATTTGCTCGGATTGAGAGGAAGACACCAGTACTCAGACCAGCGCTCCAATCGAAACAGAGCCCCTTGTGTGGCGTCCACCGCAGTGGGGACCGATTGGGAGGAGGACCAAATTGCCAGATCGTCAGCGTAAAGAGAGCAGCTGATGGAAGAAGGCAGCGAAGCCGGAAAACCATTAATGACGAGAGAGAAAAGTACAGGGCCAAGAACGGATCCTTGCGGAACACCTCGACGGACTCGAAAGGAACGACTTTTGTGATTTTGGTAGACCACAGAAGTGCGCCTATCAGAAAGGAAAGACTGAATCCAACGAGCAAAGTAAGGAGGGAGGCCAGTCGAAATCAGTTTGTGGTAAAGGGCGGGGTGTCACACAGAGTCGAAAGCTTTCGAGAAATCAATAGTAGAAAGGACTGTTCGAGAGCCCGGTCTGGGTTTGTTAAACCCATCCGAAATGGACTGAGAAAGATACAGAATTTGATCTAGAGTAGATCGTCCAGGACGGAAACCGGCCTCACGGGGAGAGAGAATGGAATTAGATTCCAGAAAGAAGAGTAGACGTGATAAAATGATGCGTTCAAATAGCTTTGAGATGCAGGAGGTGAGAGAGATAGGCCGGAAGGAAACAGGAGAGTCGAGAGGCTTTCTCATTTTGTGAATAGGAAAAATAGAAGATGTCTTCCAGATGAAAGGAAAGGAATGCAATGTCTAGAAGAGATTGAAGACATGAAGAAGACAATCCATGCCAGAGCGAGGAAGGTGCTTTAGCATAAAATAGGCAACTTTGTCTGGGCCAGTGGCAGTGGATAAAAAAAGGTTAGAGGTAGCCGCAAGAAATTTAGTGGAGGACAAGGGTGAGCAAAGGACCAGTGAGACGCTTCAGGGCACGTGACTGGGCGGAGCTCGAAAAAGTAGCCTCTGGCTCCACTACGCAAAGCCTTTGGCTGGGAAAAAGGGATCTCAGGTAATCGGCGAAGACCGAAGCCGACTCCCTGAGAGAGGAACAGTTGGGGGAGTTAGGAAGGAGGAAGATGAAAAAGAAGACCTAGAGACAGAACGAAAGAAAGAGTACACAGGTTTAGGGTTAGATTTGGGCGAGAGAGAAGAGCAAATCGCCTGCCATGCCTCAGCCTTGGCGATGACAGACGAAGCATGTCGAAAAGCGGAGATGTAAGCCTGTCGGTCTTCATCATTTCTGTGAGCTGCAGCGAAAGCCTTACGTCTTTCACTTACTGCTTCTTCCACTTCAACGGACCACCAGGCTTTAGGATGGTGTTTGATGCGGCCGAAAGGTATGAAAGGTTTGGCCGAAAAGAATACTTGGCCCCATTCAGTGTCAGAGAAGTAAGGAGAGCAGCAGCAGAGGAAAGAGAAAGAGACAAGTATTCTATGACATGAATAAAAAAACTAAATCAGCTCGAAACTTTATTTATACATTTATCCACCAAGACAAATGCATTTCGCTATAAAGCACCGGCAGTGCTGTAAAAGAACAATAAAAACAACTAAATCTAAGGATCCAAACAATAGCTGTACTGACAAATCTTCACTCCATCACATAAGTAATTATACATCCGACGTATAAAAACGAATAATTTCATATTATAGTATTGAAGTATACCCACAGGACAGCAGACCATTATGACAAAAAAATCAAAGCGCAGGCTGATTGTGGACTAAATTTAATGTAGTAAAAACATTAAAACACAGTGAGAAATAATACTAGGTCATATGCGAGGTAAAGTCAATTTATTAATATTTATTTTTGCATTAAATATGCGATACCATTTGGCTTCATAAAAATTTAAATATTCAAATTCAGGTTTTACGATAAAGATAACAAAAAACATTGCACTATATCAGGCTTACCGGTAAATATTTCCTTATGATGTTTATCATAATGTCTAAGTAGGGCATTTTCAGACAAGCAAAACTTGTTCCATAGTACTCGATGTTTTGTCCAACGTTGTGAAAAAGATGTCATTGTTTGACCAACATAGTACTTATCACAGTTTTTGCAACATGCAGCGTAAATGCCATAATCTTTGCAGATTAGTTTTTGGGTCAAAGGACGTACTCCATTAGGTGTGCGGATATGTTTCATCAATGGGACCATAGAATTATGTGAGCCATGATTACCACATAGTGCACATTTACCACAGGGCCCAGATATGCCCCCATCCTTACCCTCAATAGTACCAAATGAAAGCTTTTTAGAGCAAGTGACAAAATTACCCAATGTCTGTGGGCGCTTGTATGCAAGCATTACGCTTGGTTGCAGACGTTTTTCCATTTGGCTGGATCGCAGTAGTTTTGGAAACTGGGTAACCCATACGATTTTTTTCTGCTTATTTTTCTTTAATTTGCTCTTGTTAACAGGATGAAATCTACCCACCCAAGACTTGGCTTGCTCAATTATCTTGGATGTGAGAGTTTTAGGAAATTTAGATTTAAAAAATTTGTTTTTTAGATATTCCAGACAAGTATCATAGTCAGTTTTGTCTTTACACATACGCCGCATGCGCATTGCTTCAGATACCACAATAGATTGAAATACCCATAAGGGGTGATATGAAGTACCATTTATAAAACTCCTGTCAAGGGCAGTTTTTTTGACATAATTACACGTGACAAATTTAAATGCCGATGAGTGCTTGTGGAGAAAGTCTAAAAATTCGACTTGTTGGTCTGAGCATTTGGTATTGAACAATTTAGTGGTTATTTGAAGTCCAACTTTTCCAAGACTATTTTCTATCACTTTTATTATATTTTGCGTTGAGTTTTCCCCAAAAGCAATAAAAATAATGTCGTCTATGAATCTTTTATAAATAACCGCTTTTTTAGAGTAGCGAATGCCGGAGTTGTAGCAAAATGCATAGCTATGTTAGCAAGCGAGACTGAATGGTTGTCACCAGTAATTATGCCATTAGATTGTTTATAAAAGTTCTGTCCATGTTGTATAATAACCGATTCTAGGGTAAGCATGATTAATTCAACAAAATACCTTTGAGCCAGTGCGCAAAATTGCGATTGTGAATTGAGGGCTGTTGTGAGGGCAACTGCATTCTATGTGGAAGGACAGTGAGAATCAAAGTAAAAGGCAGTCATTCCAGCGAGTTTTCTGAAAATTGAAGGAAGGGAGACGTTTGTTGGGGCGAAAAACTGGAGAAAGAGGGATAGTTAGTAGAATTGGTAGGTGATCAGAGCCCAAGTCCTGAAGCACCTACCCAAAAGCAAGAGAGGAGGGAGCAAAGAAAATGTCAGCGAAGGAGAAGAGTAGGTACCCTAGGGTCATTGAGGGGAAGGAAAAGACTCATGAAATACTTCCTCCCCACGGGGTCGTAAGTACCTCTGGAGTCCCAGAACGGATGATGGCAATTAAAGTCTCCCAAAAAGAAGAGATATCTGGAGGAAAAGATCGAATGAGAAAAGGAGTTGATTCTGCTATTGGTCAGAGCAAAAAAAATAGGGGAGCGTGAACATTAAGAAACCTGCACTAATCAACAGCCGCTTCAACGTGGTGGTGCGGTCCCCGATTCGGTTTGTGTTGAGTCGAAATGGCTGTTGGCCTTCCAGAGGGTCCCAGTAACCTCGGGCACTCCCCTCGCACATTGTCCTATTCGTTATCAATGATCGAAGTCATCTTGATACTATCAAGAACGACATGTTTGTAAATACCGCCACATGCAGCTTACGTTATCGATAACATAAGAGATTTTTCTACTGCAGCTAATTGTGTTTGCTTTTTCGGCTTCGATCTTCTAATTTAGTGTTGTTGTCTACCACTAGATACTCACGTTTGAGCTAGATTTTTTGCTGGAGCAACGCAGCACTTACATTGCCGGTTGCCTTAGCCGACGAATACCAATGACACTTTTATGAAGTTTCGAAAATCAAACCACTGGTTTCGAAGAGAGAAATGATTGCACTACGGCGGCTGCTTCATAATCACAATCATAGGTTTCTCCGTCGAGTAAACATAACCGCAGTTTCGCAGCCAGTCACTATTTCACAAAACCTGTTGCAAGTAAAAAACCAAATTTATTGACGAATAAATGAAAATATATCAATGGTAAATATAAACGTTTTCTTCAGGGCAGTTTGTTGAAAATACATCCGGAAGGCATAGCCAGTGCAAATCTGAGGCATCAAAGCAGTAATTTATGGGGATGCCTGCCACAATAAACCCGCACGTCTAAATCAGGTTTTAAGGGAGAAAAATGAGCAACATTCAAAATAACTTTAATTGCTTGATAAAAGCCAGTGGTTAAAAAGTAGCGGTATTAAGTTAGAACAGACTAAATTTTCATGTGGCAATCGAGCAAAATCTACGTCAGACAGGGTAGCGGCTTCCCCCAACGCTAAATTGTAATAACATTTGCCTCCAAACACAAATTCCACTAGCACAAAACTGGAACTAAGCCTCAGTGGTAAATGCAGTTACCGTTCCTCCATCATCTTGTTAAAGTCCCATTCACTATCTCCCACACCATTGTTCGCCTTATAAGCGGCATGTCATCTTGATGAAATGACAATTCCGAATCTCGGCTCAGAAACTCGGCGAAGGTGCAAGTAAAAACACCGCAGTCGGATCCATTCAACTGCTGAGGAATTTGCTGGAAATTAAAATTATTACTCGATTATCACAACGATTTTACAATGCTCAGCAAAAGTGACATGCAGTAATTTTTTATGAAAATGTGCGATTGCTTCACACATTTTTTTCGAATATCGGTCCAGATGTGTCTCAGGATCAGTGGTTCTTAACCTTTTTTTTTACATGCCTTTTTGCTAATTAACTTACCGAATTTACGCTTGCAGCAATACGATAAACGCGACTTGAATGCAGTTGGCACCGTAAGCGGAGACAAAACCACTCTCAAAAATGGACCTCTTTTATGAATGCTGCACTAGTCTGTTATGAGAAAATAAATCTCTCGTTGTCTTCCTCAAGAATCTTATGCAAATCGTACGTTTAATGCTTCATCTGTATTCGATCGCGCTCTTTGAACCCCAGAGGCGCACAACTAATTTAGTTACAGGTGTTGTGATCACCTGTGCTTTCTAGAGAATAGTGAAAAGAGCTAAACCAATTCCTCCGGCAGTAAGTACGAATTTCATAGTAAACAGGTACCGGACGCGGTGCGTTCAAACGGCAGCATAATTGTTTGCTTTTTCCACCGCTCCATGTCAAGTATAATTACTAGCTTATCTGTGAAAAATGGTTTCGGTAACACACTCATCAGAGGGGTATAATGTGAAATGGGAAAAACTAGGACACTAGTGACTCCGAAACTTTCAACAAAGTAGCGTCTTTCAAAATCACATTTAACCTCTGTTCCACCAATGAATCATTCCTTACAGTTAACGAAGATTTACCAAATAACTAACCAATACGCAAAACGATTCGCTTACATTAATCTTAACTAGAACCATCAAGCTATTTTTTGGTAGCAGTGAGCAACAAAAAAAATTGTGAAAATCAACTTTGACGGTAGTAGCATTAATACTAGCAAAGTCATTTTTTGTTATTACGTCAATTTTCTGTTGTCAAGCCATTTAACATTTAAGCACTAAATTACGCCTATCTTTGCTCGAACCTGTAGTGACAGCCGCAAAAACTTTTTTATCGAGTCTACACCTTCTTCATGTAATATCTAGGCCTGCGGTACTTAAAGTTTTTTTCTTAGTTCCACTCTTTTCGAATTAAATTCCCTGAATTTACCTTACAAAATACTCAAGCGAAAATAGATCTTTTTCTTTTTTGACAAGTTGCACATCTTTTCGGGGATCACCTTTTTGAAAGCTGTTGATTTTGTTTCTTTTTCATTAGTTGAAGACCTTTTTTTGACGATGAAAAAAAATAACTCAAAAAATCAAGAAATTCGTATCCGATTAAGAAATGCTAGTCGATCCAAACGTAACCAAAATGTTGTGTGTATTTATACTGCAATTTATGTATTATTATGAATAGAAGTGATTGGATGGTTTTTTGGCTATATTTATTTATTTATTTTATAAAGTCAATATATTAGGTTTTTAGGTTAATAAAAAATCGCCTAATCATTATAAACATAAGATACTGTTGATGCTGCAAAGCGGAATGTGGAGATGTGAAGATATTTTCATCTTGCATTATTTTACAATGAAGTTATGACTCGTGTGAAAACATCACGCCGCATGCCAACAAATCTAGGCGTAAAGCTAAATGGGAAATACTGTCAGCATGATGTAGCTGTAGCATCAGGTAGCGAGAATTCGAATTTCTGGATACTTCCAGGACCCAAGTTTTATAGAAATAAATGCAGATAAGGTCAGTGCAGTGGACGGTTCTTTCGACAAAGTTGTCATTAGTTTGCATATATAAGCAGCGCTGGCCCTGGGTGAAGGCCCATTTTTATTAATATGACGACCCAGTTTAACTGAAAACAGATCATGCTTTATTGTGATGACACAAGCATTACCATGCAGGAGTGAGCGCGTAATTCCACATAACGAAACCAAGCCAGTTTGTGACTTCTCGCACATCATGCTAAAGCATGTCTTAACCTTTATAAACCCAACGAACCGCTCCAGCACTCTCACTCTCAAAGCTTTGGTTGAAGTCCTCGATTTGCTGCGTAATGTTGGATTTAGTCTTGAATATATTCGACAAAATTGAAGACAAAAACAGAAATTTTTTATCAAACCGAAATGAACCTACAGATCGAAAATACATTAAAGAGTCAATTACCAGAGACGGTGCGAGGTTGGTGTGACGATATTGTTGGTGTGAAGTGGTGTTACCAGAGACGATACGATACGCCCAGTGCCCAATTATTTTAGATCAGAACGACATTCAATATTCTTTAGAAGCCACTCAATAGTTTCATCAAATTTGGGTGTTTTCGAGTAAAAATTAGGGTAAAAACCAAAATTTTTTCAATGTTAAATCAGGGTGATACATTTTAAAAAAATTCGGGTACACTAAATCAATGGTTGTCAACTGGTGGACCTCAGCATAATTGCTAGATAGGTCACGGCTTATTTCCAAATTACCAAATATAGAGATCATCATTGAAATTGCAAAAAATATAGTATAATTGCGCAACAGACCTCTGTTTAGTTTGAAAATGTGCCACATGTTTAAATACACTGTGAAATGCTGCTCTAAATTAAACCTAGCCCCCTAAACCTCCGGACCCGGATTGGTGCGAAGGGCGCAGGAAACATCCTCGCTCCTATGCTTTCAAAAGAGTACCCACTGTTTTTCAAAGTGGCATTTTTCGCTTTACATGAGGAGAATGAGAGTAGATACATAGATATGGGACGATGGATACGCATGAAGACATATGGGACGATGGATACGCATGAAGACATGACCGCATAAATAATTGAAAGCTAAAAAACTAAAGATTCATCCACCTTTCCCATGACCACTACCGTAAATAAGTTATGCTTGGCATTTTCCCGTAAAATTCACAAAATTTTGATTAGAGACTTAAATTTATTTTGTTTGGAAGGTTTTCCCTGCCCCTCGTTTTAGCATTCACCTAAATACCTCCTAGAACCCCACCGGGTAATGTAGCTTTTGTTTTTCCATTTTGATCCCAATCCATGAGACATCGTCGAATCCTGAAGACGACTTTGTTAACCCCGAAGGGTTCGATAGAACCTAGGTTAAGAACCACTGTGTTAAAGGAAACGAGCTTTAAATGAAGATTCATAGTGAAGTAATGGGATTACCAACACAATGACGCCGTAACTGTAATAACGCTATCAGTCGTAAATCAGAGGGAAGCAGTTGCACGATCTCTCTCTACAATTTTCTTGACAAATATGTGCTTTGAGCAAAAAAATTATAATTTTTACAACTCAACCCTCCCATTTTTTAATCCTTAAAGCACCATTTCCTCCCTCAGCATTTCACACGTATCACCGCTTACATTCGCTTCTTTGTTTGTAAGTTTCCATTGTGATACGTCCAGAGTTTGATTCTTCTTGTCTTGCATTTCACTCACAAGGTAACTTTTAATTGTTTCCAAGCAAGTTAAATTATCACCGCCCATCGAATCGAAATAAGAAATTTCTTTTGACCTCAAATCAGCCACCTGCGAAACACATTCACTCACTTATGCACGCATACAAGCTCAAGCTCTGTTTGTTGATGTGGTTGTTACCCGACCCCTTCCCAGATATGGGGGCATGGCGCGAGACCATGGAACCCTAGTCAGACTGGGTTACCATGACAGGTAAACTACTCGGCCCATCACCTGCCTGTCACATTAAGATGGAGCAATTCTATTTAGTGCCTTTTTTCAAAACACAAGCTCACGCGATTCAGCTATAATAATCAATGTGAAGTTGAATTACATACGTGGTAAGTAACACTTCCGGTTTCAACATACATTAGATTTTTAAGTCAGCGAACACGGTACTGTCGCTTTATGTTTCACTCAAAGGTCGCGTATGATGCGACTTTGGCCAGCCTTCCATAAGAAAAAAAACCAGCAGCATCTACAATTGGCAGTCTTTCTTGTCGACAGTGAGACTACAGGTAAGAAAGATGGATAGCCAATTAGCCGAAGAACACTAAAAACGATTTCGCTGTTTTCTTGCTGCCAGTTCTAGGCCAAAGTAATAACCCAAATACACTAAAAATTCATTTTCACATAGTGAGCATGATTAGCATTATTAGCCTTTGACATCGTGCAATAAATCTAAAATAAGCTCACGGTGGCACTGTTAAGGTTAACTGATATATTATTAACTACACAAGCACGAGCTTTTGCGGTTAAATCTACTGCTTCCTCTGGTCCTTTCAAAAAGCAACGATTGGAAACGCAAGCTAAAAAACTTATCAACAAAAGAAAACTATACCTATAGGTCTAGAATTCCGAAAAAAAGGCTGGGGGATCGAATCTAGTCAAACATTAGATCTCGCAGTAAACTTGCCTCACACCAAGCCTGACCAAAAGCTGAGCTTCTCCGCGTAGTCGGCTAGCAACTAAAAATATGAGCTCGTGTTCATCTAATAATATCAGTTAACCAATAATATCAGTAACATACAGTTAGCCTTAACAGTGCCACTGTGAGCTTATTTTGGATTTATTCACCAATAGGTAATTCTTACTAAATCTTGCGAAAAGAATTTATCAACTTACCGCTAAGGTCCAATGAATACCTAAATGAATGGGAAAAAAAAGGAGGTCTTTCGTGAAAACGTCCACCCTCTTGGTCCATCGCCGTACGGACTTGTATCCTTGAGACTGCAACTTGGGGTAGAAGAACGTATTCATCGCATGAGCAGAGGGAAGATCGGTGTTTTTCTTCGACCTATCGACGATTAGCTCCATGTAGAAGTTGATAACCTAAAACAAATCTTTGCGATTAATCACTAGCAGTTACTTGCTAAAGGTAGCTGAAAGTGGTAAAGCGCTGTAACCAAACTAGAAATTGTCGAGGTCAGGGGCGCGATTAGGGGAGGATAAGGGGGCTGAACCCCTTTAGCCATGTCACTTTGCTTCAAAAGAGTCAAGGCCTTTCCTGTTTCAAAAAAAAACACAAATCTACTTTCCATAAAATATACCATTTTAGCTTCAGTCATTCTCCTCCCCCATACAATAATTCATGGTTGCGTACCTGTGTAGGTTTTATTGTTTGCGTGGTTTCTGCTATACGGCAATTGTCACCAATCAGTTAGCAGTGCTTGTGGTAGAAACGCACTATGTCGACAGTAATGGTAACTCCGAAGCAGGTCTGAATAAGAGTTGCTCTATGTGCAACTAATAAAGATACAGAACGACCAAAACCCACAAGCGGTAATAAGCCACTGCAATACAACGTGGTCAACCACACAGCATCTCCCAAACCGTACAGAATTGCGTATTTCTAAGTTACACTTACAAATTTAGAGCTTTTTTCGGTTCCATCTCATCATTGAAGTCGAGTAAATGAATTACCAGTTTCAAAAACATTTTAAAGGTCTCGCATTACTACAGAAATAACTTAATAATAGCGAAATAAATCGAAGAACTCTACCTCATCGTTCAGCCAGTTCAAACCAGCAAGAGCACCAATAAGCTGTCGTGTAATACTGATGTTGAACTGCTCGCGTAAAACCTCGTGACCGGGATGAGGACTGAGAGCGTTATCGACAACCTCCTCTTGTTCCTACAGAAAATCGTCAGCAACGCAAGATATGGCTTAATTGGGCAGCCACATCACACAACAAGTGTAGAAATCTCCGCCCGTTTCATCTTATAACGGATGGGGCGCGCGTGAAAAGTATATGCAGATCCGACAACACTATCTGTGAAGATGCTGGAACTCAAAACTTTACAGCAAAAATTAAAACGCGGGGCGAAGACTATCGCCGGGACTGCGAAGCTGTTGTTCTTCGCTTCAATTAGTGTATTCTCTTTGGCTTATGCTCTGTTCGCCAATTTTTCGTTAGACCAGATGACCGCCACGGATAGTCTGATTTATCCCTCCACCTGCTTGCAACATTAGGGTGGGATAATCTTGCAAAGTTCCTCAGCGAAATGCCCAACAAGCAAACTTAACATTATCCACTTCGTGCTGAACGCCAAGCAGAGAAGCTGTGAACGCCGTCGTTAACTCTTCGATATGGCTCGATATCGGAACTGAACCAAGGTCTACTGACTGCGAAGCGGACGTTCAAGCCACTACACGATCGCGTCGGAAACTTATGTGATGGCGATAATGCGACCGCTTTACGACGATTTCAATTGGGTTTGAGTATGGCTGGGGGTCTGTGTGTTCCATTCTTCTTCAATATGCCTCTAGCCCAAAGAAGACGAAGGAAAAAATAGTTTGGGAAGTAGAACTTTTTTTCACGACTTAGCTTCCTAATATTTTTTACGCACGATGCTGCAGCGCAAACAATAGAGAATTCCAAACCTCTGCTGTGACTTAACCACAAAATTAAACACAAGCGTTCGTGAGTCAATCAACAGAATCTTTGCACCGAATACAACATACCTCGGTTAGTTCAGGAATACGAATTCGTTGGACGTTCAGTTTGGCTTTCAACATTTCCGTCAGCAATTCTTGTTTCATTTCCCTTTTTTCTCTCAACAAACGAGCTCTTGTCTCTTCCTCATGAACTTTTCTCTTTCGCTCTCTCTCTCTTCTTCCATAGGAACTAACTCTAAAGCAAAACATCACAACACGAATTAGCAGATGAAGCAAGCATTACAATTTTAAAAAATCGGCTCGCGAGAGACACGAACGCACCTAGTCTCATAAACATGCTAAGGTGACTGTACGCCTGTCGAGGAAGCAAATGGAAAACGACCTAAGGGAGAATTAACAGCATCGTCACGTGGCCACCACAGATTGGTTTTAAAAGTAGCCAATTTCAATATTTACGAGCATGCATTTTCTTAAATCACTTTTCCTCTTTGTGGAGGGTCGCGACGCCAAGGTTGTGGTGTCGGTACCAGCACGGTAGCTTGATTAATTAAAAGAAAAAAAGTGTCGGCAAAAATTTTCCGACATTACAGCCTTGCGCGACGCGGTAGGTGCAACAGCCTTGAAAATTACTACTAAAATCACCATTTCCAGCAGCATCCACTAACTTAACTGGTTCAATTTTAACCCTTGACCAAGCAATGTCGATGCTGTATTTCATCCATCAAGTTCTTGAGCGGTCAAGCGTTTTTTTCCTGTATGTGTGGCAAAAAAAAACTATAGTTTTTGTTGAAACATTCTAATGCAATTTCAATGTGCACGGCCAATATTTACGACCGAAAATTAATTGAAAACAGCAATGGGAGTCCACCAACAACAACTGCTTCACTAAATATGATGCACTTACAGGTCACTGATGAAATGATGGCTGATGTAAGGACTGGGTGGCGAAAACCAATTCATTGTTTCTGAAAATTTGGTTTTGGGAGTTTCAAAAGAAACAGTGGATTGAACGATGGCTTCTGGAGAGATGTTACCTGATTGGGTGGTATCTGTGCGCAAGTGTTAAGTTCACATAACAGCTGTGATAGCCTAGCGTAACACAATAAAGAGGGTAGTGCACAAAAAAGTTGGCAATTCTATGCCTTTAAAGATGCTGTGCATTTGGGCCCAAAGAAAACTACCAACATTAATTTCTACTGCCTGGTTCCAAAACTTGATTTAAAGGGTTCTTCTTGGGTATGAGCTAACTCTCGATGTCCAGCCTTTCGTCATTCTGGGCCACCACGACGGGTAGACTGCTTGACCCTCACCACCTGTCTGCAACATAAAGGGTAAAAACCCAATGTGATGGAAGTATCAGTAACTCCTAAACTGATTCTGTAATGCGAAGAAATCCTTCTGCGAGCGAAAAATAAAAGACAAAAGAAAACTAAACACGCTTAATGGTATACCTTTTTCCTCTTTTCCGCCAACTGTAGTTGACAAGGCACTGCTTTTCAAAGGAGAAGGTGAACGCCTAGAAAGCATTTCATATTAATTAATTTTGAAATTAAATGAAAACGTCACCAAACAAAAATTAATTTATATCAGGCAAACATTATTTGTTGTCGAAATATACGCAAAAATAACTTCATAGCGTAACGTACTTCGTGGTAGCAGAAGGAAAACTCTTTGCTATGTATGTTCCTTCTAGGTTTGGTCTCTCCCGGTTCTGAGAAAATAAATATTGTTTTACCACAGCATATATGAGCACATCATAACAAATGCATTGTACCGACAAATAACCACAGTTGCATTACTACTACTGCAAAACGATAAAGGAAAAACTGTTACAATAACTTTGATATGTTAAAAAATTGTCATGTTGCGTAGCTAATAAAATTTACTCTGAAAAAATAAAATCAATATTTTGATGTCACAGGAACCAGATATCGACTCGTACCAGAAGTGTGCAAAAAACAACTTAATCATCAGGTATTGATTGAAACTGTACCACGTCTATGAAACCTTATCAAAATTTATTTACACAAAAAGCTTTAACAAGCCTAAAACCAACATTCAATTGGCCATGCGAGGCATGATCTTGACCTTAAGCTACTTTACGTAAAAATCTTCACCAATTCAAAACTCAATGTCTAGTTAACGACTAGTTGGCATTGATTGTTTTTTTTATCTAAAACAACCTTATTTCATTACGAATTATAAACTAAACAATGTTCTGATATTTTACAATCTCTTAAATTACCTGTGTTGGAGGTGTATCATTTATAACAATGACAGACGACTTTCTAGTATCTCTATTGACAGCCTTCTCCAGAGGATTTTTGAAGCAAAAAAGCTTTTCAGTTTCTGCTAAAGTCTTATTGCAATATTGTTCGATTAGTTTTCGGTACTGCTCTCTCTGTTCCAAGTCAGTACAACGCTCTGGTTCTGTCAGCCCACGTCGTTGGCTCTACAATGCATATGTATGCGGTTAACATTTGAACCACCGGGTAGTTGCATCATGCAGCAAGCGTTCTGTTCCAGTTTTCGACAGCTTGCCTTTAACATTTGGCTATCAGCTTGAGATCAAGTGTATTCACCTACAACCACTATGTCATTACGTTTCCTCCAAAAAGTCACCGCTTTCACCAAAATTCAATTTTTTCGTAAAGTGATGGTTGGCAATAGTATCATGAATTCAAAAGAATCAAATGACTTAAAGTAATAACGGATTTAACTAAAATTAGTTTGTTCACCTATAGCCGAAAACATTTTTCATCACAAAATACATTATAAAGGTCTGTACATTTGCACAAAAAAGAAAAAATCCTCAATTGAAACATTAGCTTTGAGAAAAACCTAGTTTTTAATTCAGAAAATTGACCTCTGTAGCAAAAAGGTTTTCACTAATAAACGAACGGAAACAGTCCGTTTGTCTCACTGGTGGCCCTGAGTAAAATAAGTCTGTACTGCCGCTTTCAATAGCGAAAAAAGTTGTGCACACTGGGTACAGACTTTCTCCTTCATTTCGACAGCAGATACGCTAACTTTTTCAAACACACCTTGTGATAGGGAAACAACCACTAACTTGCTTATACTATCACCTCAAAAGACAGTTTGTTTTGCGCTCGTTTGCATTGCGTGAGGCTAAAACAGATCGCTGATGGCAAATAGCAAAGAAAATCAAAACTGCAGCTGTCACTACAAACAAACACAACTCTTTCAAGGGATCTAAAGTGATTATCACCATAAGCAATTCAACTCCATATAAAGTTTGAACAAAGAAAAATTGGAAGACAAAAAAAGCTGTTGACGTAGACCAACTGGCTATATAGCCGGTATGCATATCGTACAGCAATGTTGAAAAAGCTTGAGTGCAATGTAGTATATGTAGGTTACTTACAAATTTTGTAACTCGGTCAGAAGGTCGTCTCAACGGCGAATAGAATTTATCATACATGGAAAAAGATCTGCATAAAAAATACACGAAAGTTATGTATTCTAATTCTCTAACCACGTAGGCAATTTTTCGTTCTTAAATCTCACGTCATGTAGGCAGTATCATTAACTTTTTTGATGAATATACAACTTTTTTAACATTACAATCTGAAAGCTAAACTAGTGGTAAAATTTATAGAATTAAACCTCTACGGACCATAATGCATTTTGTTGACGAATTTCATGGTAAAATTGTAGTTACCTTCTCTATCATTAGATGAATATCCAACGATTTGGGAAGGGGTGATTTCAGACGGAGACCTATTTCTTTCAAGATCCTTCAATAAACTGGGAGGTCTTTGATGCAAATCGTCAAATTTTAAGAGATAATAAGAGTGCCAAAAGTGAAAAAGATTGAGGACCTTGACCTAATGATCACACTAGATTAATAACTGTCAGCATTGCCAGCAAAGCATTTTTCTCACAAACTTTAAAGAAACTGAAAAAATGTGATTTTTCTGTCAGTACCGCAATGTAAAACCATAGATCAAGCATTACAACACCAATGCTTCCTTAAGTTTTTGAAAAATAGACCCAAGTTTACAGTGGTAGTCAATGGTGTTGACACGAGGCAATTTTCTCTCAAAATATTGAATTTTTTTGGTGAAAATCTATCATTTTGGCTAACGAAAATCTATGGCAGGATTAAGAAAATAAAGCAAGCGTTTTCATGTAGCCCGAAGCAACAGCTGTGTCAGCTCTTGCAAATGAATTTTCTAGTGTGAAAAATAACTAAAAAAAATCCTTGCAAGCCTAATGAAGCAGTTTTTGCACAAATTTTTTGTGAGATCAGACTACTGGTCAGCACTAATATTTTGATTGCAAGCCTGAATTTCAGCTTGGGTTACTAGCCATCCTTATAGGCCTGCATCATTCCACTGCAAGATAAAAGCCTTCTGCCCTTTTTTACATCTATATGATCGAGTGACTAAACAGATATAAACCTAAAAACATAGCTAGTTTTGTTGCAACAACACATCAGTTTTGAAAAAATGTAGCTTAGTGCTTACGAGCCCAGCAAAAGTGCACCTGAATGTATGACAACATGAGCATGAACGTAAAATTGGAAGATGTTCAATGAAACTCTCAATTGTTTCAAGAAATTTATCATGCGGAGAACTATAATAAATGCATTTAATATTTCAATTACGTGACCCTCAATGCCATGAGCAGAGAGCTATCATCTCATATAAAAAATATTTGCATGCATATAAATTGACAAAACACACTTTACCTGTAAGAATTTTTACCAGAAGAAAGATCTCTCTTTGGACAATTGAACATCACTTCTGTAATGACAAAACATAAATTGGTAAGCATTTCTGCCTCAAGCGGTTCTGACATAGGTATTTAAGTCACACGCCAATTCAGTTACCAAATTTATGAGTTGTTTTCTTGTATTATTTAATTTCAACAAGCGCTTTCAGAGCAAAGAAAAGAGCAATGAGACCACATGCACTTTTTGGTTTATTGATGATTTATGGCAGTGATTTCCAAGCTATGGGCCACGACAAACATTAGTCATAAAGGTTCAAAAAATGAGCCATGCTGCAGTGATTTAGATCTGTCAAAAACGAGTCTTTTGCATATTTTTCAACACATTCTCTTTTTCTCCTTTTTAAATTTTTTCAATTTGATTACACACTGAATTATTGCATTACACGCATTTCATCAGGGTTCATCATATTAGACTGAATTGCCTGCATCTGAGGCATAAGTATTTGAATAAATAGATTGTTGACATTAAAAAATGAATTTTTTACATTAAAATATGCTGTTTGAGGCTTGATTTGCGAGATGTTTGCCAAACTCAGATTTGGGTCACACTCAAAGTGGTTTGGAAACTACTAACATATGGTAATGGGCAATTCCTGTAAATAATTATTTTCTACAAATTATATGAAAAATATTTTGTGTAACTTTTTTTGATCAGAAATTGGGTGCAGTTTAATACTCATATGAATACTGTAATCAAATTTGGTTTCTAATTTCCAGCTGTCAGGAGTGAGATGAAATTTGTTAAATTTGTAGCCAAAAAGCTCACTGCAGCATTTTAAGACAGTTGAAATGTTACAATGAATGCCTCAGTAGAATCATCATTTGCTTTTAAGCTTATAATTTGGAATTAAAAAATTACTTATGAGTGGAGCAACAACATAAATTGAAGACAGCTAACCCAAGACAGCATTAAGATAATTTCAAGATTTTTCATAACCTCTGTTTACAACCCAGCATTGCTTTGAATTAAGATATTGGCTTCAAATATACACAAACATCTAGGCCTAGTGAAGCTGAAATAGTTGGTCATAAGCAAATACCAGTGTGCTTTAAATGAACCTCTGTAGCTGACAGGTACAGCATCATTTTTTGTAGTGCATTTTAATGTTCTTACCACAAGAAAGTCTTTTGCAACCCATGACACTTGGTGCAACTTAGTGATTGTCCTGTGTAGCCCAAATGGTATTCATCTAATTTTAAATTTCTTATTCAAATCAATGCCACTACTATTTTCATTTATGCTCAAATTGCATTGTTTTTCATCAAAATTTACCCAAAAGATATAGATTGTATCATAAAATTTAGGGCAGATTTACATAGGAAACAATAAGAGATAAAGTTAAAAGAAAGTAAAGCTAAACATTTTTCTTCTCAATGATTTTTTGCCAGCACCTGCGAGATTTAAAAAATGAGGCTAACTTTTTTCAGCATAAACCTCCAATTATACTGACGTATTAATGGGCACTATTACCTTGTGTGCATACATATTGACTAGTGTACACAAAGGCTAGGCTTGTTTAATGGGTTAAGATTGACATCTTATCCACATAAATTCTGTTCAATAAATTTTGAAATTTACTTTGATCAAGGGTTAGGGATTAAAAATACACAAATACACATTATAAACCTTTTGAAAGCACCTTCAGCTATGAGTAAATTTTTGTCAAAAGATGAAATATTGCAAAAGAAAACTGCTGTTGTAATTAATACATGTCCACCACGATACTACAATTACCTACAAAAATCAAGAATTTATACTAAAATCAGCAAGTGTTATGAAGGAATTGTATTTCCTTGCTCATTTATTTAAGCTTATTGCTGTATTGTATCATAAGTTCCACTCTACAATAGAAAAATTTGCTCAAAATGATCACCAGCATCATATGATGCTGGTGATCATTTTGAGCAAATTTTTCTATTGTACGTTGATGCTGGAGGCAGATCCCTCTTGATAGATTGCCTTGAAAATTGCTGGCTAGCAACTAGCAACTCGTATATAAGTTCCACTCTAATACTAAACTGCTAAAGCTTCAATCAGGAAGTAATGCATGAATATAATTGCATGGTATTTGTGTCCACAGTCATTTTCTTAATTGCCAGTTATTTCATCACCACATCGTAAATTTGTCATAGAAATTCTATCACATGGCAATTGGAATTCCAACTCCCAAGCTAAACCTAATCCAAACCTTAACTGTAACCTAACCCTAAACATAGATCTGCATGGGAAATATGTGACAAATTTACTACGTGATAAAATAACTGGCATCCTTTTTTCTCTAAAGCACAGAGGTGTGTGTGGCCCTTTTAAACTTTTTTTGTCTGAATCTGATGATAAAAAGTCCTTCTCCCTGAATTTGACAATGCTGTCTCCATAAATGCGTTTTAACTCAGCAGTGCTAACTAGCACATATGCACAATGTACGCATTTTGTAAGGTTAGGGTTAGTTGGCATTGCAAGACATCGTCATGAGCATTGAGGGCATGTACTATTCAGTAATACCCCTCAAAACCATCCAACCATATTGCCAACACTATAAGTCACATTGTAATAAATATTTCTAGCATTGGCCTTAAAAGCTCTCAAAGTTATTTCTAAACAAATAATTAAGAAGGCAGATGGCTAGAAGTTGATGTGGTAACAGCTTACTTTACTTTGGCCTAATGGATAATCTTTCATAAAGCAAAAATAATTACTAGGGACATTAATTCACTTACTTTTGAACGATTTGAAAAATACAGTTTTGTTGTTGGAAGCAGGTTTGTTTGGAGTCACTGCAGGCATTTTTGCTTGTTGTCTCGATCAATTGTAATTTACCTTAATGTAATTACTCCGCACTGCCGACAAAATTTGCTGAGAGGTAGATAAACGGTCAACGCAAACCTGGAACTGGCTTAAAAGTATAATTTCATGGGTAACACTAATTTAATGAATTCGGAATTGTCGGAATAGTCGGAATAGACACTAAATTGAGGAACTGTCGGAATTGTCGGAAATGTCGGAATGACGCTTTTCCTAAAAAGAGGAACGTCGGAACAGTCGGAATTGTCGGAATAGTTAAAATTTTTTTAAAATACGAGCTATTTGAATTCACCGACAAATGTTACGTAGGCAGAACACAATCCATCATAGCATTACATAAATCAAATAACACACATCGGAATAATGTGATAGCAAAATGCTATGCATATTGATGAATTCGGTGACACGTGACTTAATGAATTCGGAATGGTCGGAATGATGTAATAACAAAATGCTACGCATGTTGGTAGACGCTGAGCTAATTTATTGAATTTGGAATGGTCGGAATGATCTGATAGCAAAGTGCTACGCATATTGCTAGACGCTGATCTAATCTAATGAATTCGGAACGGTCGGAATGATGTGATAGCAAAATGCTACGCATATTGCTAGACGCTCTGTTGATTTAATGAATTCGGAATGGTCGGAATGATGTGATAGCAAAGTGCTACGCATATTGCTAGACGCTCTGTTTCTTTTATGAATTCGAAACGGTCGGAATGATGTGATAGCAAAGTGCTACGCATATTGCTAGACGCTCTGTTCATTTGATGAATTCGGAACGGTCGGAATGATCTGATAGCAAAATGCTACGCACATTGCTAGACGCTGATCTAATCTAATGAATTCGGAATGGTCGGAATGATGTGATAGCAAAATGCTACGCACATTGCTAGACGCTGATCTAATCTAATGAATTCGGAATGGTCGGAATGATGTGATAGCAAAGTGCTACGCACATTGCTAGACGCTGATCTAATCTAATGAATTCGGAATGGTCGGAATGATGTGATAGCAAAATGCTACGCACATTGCTAGACGCTGATCTAATCTAATGAATTCGGAATGGTCGGAATGATGTGATAGCAAAATGCTATGCACATTGCTAGACGCTGATCTAATCTAATGAATTCGGAATGGTCGGAATGATGTGATAGCAAAATGCTACGCACACTGCCTGCTGCTGAACTAATTTTATGAATTTGGAATGATCCAAATTTTATAAATTCGGCATGATCCAATACCACATTTCAGAAAGAGGAAAACTTTATATTTATGAAATGTTTACTAATTTGTGAAATGTGACGCATTTTAATTGACTAATCAAAAAGCTTGCTGTTAGCCATTGAGTAGATAGTGCAAGCAGCCAATCAAAGCTAAAGGTAGACAATTTGCGCGATATGGCAACACTGAAAACAAAACAGTTTTTTGTTGCTGCATCAACATTGTTGATTATAATGTACTTTCTGTGCAGCAGTAGTAAGTAGCAGACAAAGAACCTTTTTTTGGTATACAGGAACTGTGATACCATTTTCTGCATGATGTGCAAAGCAGCTGCTTTACTGTGAGTTTATTTCCTGGGCAATTAACTGCATCACAAACTGTCCACTTCTGAGAGCAGTATTCTGTATTTTGCAAATAAGGTCAAATTCAGTTTGATAGGCTTGTTTCGTTATTTTATGTTAATTCATTGCTGATTTTCGTGATTCGCAACTTACTAAAAGTAGAATGCAAAAATCGTGCAACCGCGACATACTATCAATTTCTGTTGAAGGATCACAATACTAAACTGACCAAGATGTGGTAGGACTCGTATACTAAAGTTCTACTAATTAGTTTCCTTCCTCCCAATAACTAGTAACTACACTGCTTCTTGCTGCTAAATGAAATCTTTGTGCATATTGGTATCGAATATATAGACTATATAGCCTATACATCAGTGGTTCTCAACCTTTTCAAGATGTCGCCTCCCCGCCCCATATAAAGTCATTATTTACCTCTTTTAAATTACTGCACATGTTCATATCTCTGGTGAAGCTAAAATTGTGAATCTTTTGTAGAAAGCCACCGCCACATGCGCCAAAACGTGAGATTTGAGAAAAACCCCCCACTGCGCTCGCCACAATTTCAGTAACTACGCGCTCTCACCACGTTTCAACACTAGAATTACCAAGGTCTGATAGCCTGATAGAATTCAATAAATTAGCTCAGCGTCTAGCAATATGCGTAGCATTTTGTTATCACATCATTCCGAATTCATTAAATTAGCTCAGCACCCAGCAATATGCGTAGCATTTTGCTATCACATCATTCCGAATTCATCAAATGAACAGAGCGTTTAGCAATATGCGTAGCATTTTGCTATCACATCATTCCGAACATCCCGAATTCATTAGATTAGCTCAGCACGTAGCAAAATGTTTAGCATTTTGCTGTCAGACCATTCCGACCATTCCGAATTCATTAAATCAACAGAGCGTCTAGCAATATGCGTAGCATTTTGCTATCACATCATTCCGACCGTTCCGAATTCATTAGATTAGATCAGCGTCTAGCAACATGCGTAGCACTTTGCTATCAGATCATTTCGACCGTTCCGAATTCATCAAATGAACAGAGCGTCTGACAATATGCGTAGCACTTTGCTATCAGATCATTCCGACCGTTTCGAATTCATAAAATGAACAGAGCGTCTAGAAATATGTTTAGCGTTTTACTATCAGATCATTTCGAATTCAATAAATTAGCTCAGCGTTTAGCAATATGCGTAGCAATTTGCTATCAGATCTGTCCGATCATTCCGAATTCATAAAATGAACAGAGCATTTAGCAATATGCGTAGCATTTTGCTATCACATCATTCCGAACATCCCGAATTCATTAGATTAGCTCAGCACCTAGCAATATGTTTAGCATTTTGCTGTCAGACCATTCCGACCATTCCGAATTCATCAAATGAACAGAGCGTCTAGCAATATGCGTAGCACTTTGCTATCACATCATTCCGACCGTTTCGAATTCATAAAAGAAACAGAGCGTCTAGCAATATGCGTAGCACTTTGCTATCACATCATTCCGACCATTCCGAATTCATTAAATCAACAGAGCGTCTAGCAATATGCGTAGCATTTTGCTATCACATCATTCCGACCGTTCCGAATTCATTAGATTAGATCAGCGTCTAGCAATATGCGTAGCACTTTGCTATCAGATCATTCCGACCATTCCAAATTCAATAAATTAGCTCAGCGTCTACCAACATGCGTAGCATTTTGTTATTACATCATTCCGACCATTCCGAATTCATTAAGTCACCTGAGCGTCTAGCAATATGCATAGCATTTTGCTATCACATTATTCCGATGTGTGTTATTTGATTTATGTAATGCTATGATGGATTGTGTTCTGCCTACGTAACATTTGTCGGTGAATTCAAATAGCTCGTATTTTAAAAAAATTTTAACTATTCCGACAATTCCGACTGTTCCGACGTTCCTCTTTTTAGGAAAAGCGTCATTCCGACATTTCCGACAATTCCGACAGTTCCTCAATTTAGTGTCTATTCCGACTATTCCGACAATTCCGAATTCATTAAATTAGTGTTACCCTAATTTCATTACGAATGCGGACTTGGCAAAGAATCAATATTAAAATCAAAATGGGTGCGATCCGCACGTTGGTATGAGCAATACACAACTGTTAATAGAAACAGCCCATCATGTGTAACAACAGTCACAAAATCTGACGAGTAGGGCCATATTTTTTTGACCTAAAAAATATATTTTTGACTTCATTTTAGCAAAATTTTGACTTTATTTTGACCTAACCGCTTTCTCCTATTATATATGTCTTGTTGCACTTTTTTGATTAAAAATGTTTCAAAATCTGCAATTTACATACCGGTAAGTTTTTAAAGAAGAAGGTAGCCTACTTGAAACATTTTCTCAATCACTCAGTCTTGAAGCTAATGCAACAAAGCGACGCATGACGTCAAAACCTAGGATAACGAGCCATTGTGTATACCGGTATCAATTAGTGTGTAATACAAAAAATACGTTGTTATCGCAACTGTACTGCACATTAACAGTCTGTCTATGATGTTTTTAACGAAAGCCACACAGTATAATTACCAGGACTTTTTATTGTAATACAGCATCATATATTTTTTTACGTTCTTAACATCACAAATTTCTGTCTTTTCCCAGTAATTTACTGAGCATAGAAAACGACCTCTCAACAGCAGCAGAGGTTGGCTGGGCTTTTTGTAATAGTGCGTAGCTTGTTGGGTCAATTGTCAAGTTGGTACAGTTTATTATTGTTTCTAAATCAGAGTTGGATAGTCGTTTTTTCAATGTAATTTTTAATTGCGCACGGATCATCATCGAATTGCATATTTTTCAGCAGTCCGTATGCTTCAATTATCGTGCAGGCACTTCCTTCTAGGAACTCTACGTTGGCTGGTAGAGTCCGGTATTGATTTATTTTAACCAAGTCCGACACCAAATCTTCCACATTGATAGCGTCTTTTGCTCTGCTGACTAAGAGGCTTGCACTTGTCCAATTGTTGACAATGGTACGAACAGCTGGAAGGTTCTCACTGTAATATAAGGCAGCTCTAAGCCAAGTTGCCCATCTTGTAATTACAGGGTCAGGAGGAGATGGCAGACCAGCATCATGAAAATCTTTCTTGCGATCTTTGTTTTTGATTGCTGTTGCCTTGATCGTTGCTATTATTTCATCAATATTTTTGAAATGAGCAATCACACGCATAGCGCAGTTATGTAGTAAGTGTGCAACGCAGGTGACATGCATCAAAGAAGGGTATAATTCCTTTAATATCTTTCCAGCCAAAGACATGTACCGAGCAGCATCAGTCAAGAACAATGAAAAATTCTCACGTTTTGTTTCCAGTTGTCACAATATGTCATCCACAGTGTGCAGAATAATACTGCTATTAACATTGCTACCGTTGTCAAGTGGATGGCAATCAACGAGGAATGTCTGATTTGGGGCATCTAAGCTGCCCACAAGCACGCTAATATACTTTTGTTTAGCAATCTCTGCTTCATCCACAATTTAAAAAATGTTTTTGTCACGAATTAATTCTTGAATTTGTTGTTCTTTTTGGGATGCTAATTTAGCAACGCATGCCCGGGCTGCAGTCTCCGAAGGCAATACTTTTCCCATTGTAGCAAACAGAGACTTTAAAGAAGGATGGTTCAGTTTATGAAGTGGGATATCTGCAGCTAAGAATGAAGAGACAACCTGTTTCTTGAAGTTTACTTGATCGAGTTGTAAAAAGGTTTGCTTACTTTGGGATTTGCTCTTCGTCTCCAATTTTCTTTGGTGTTGCTTACTTTTTCGGTGGCTTTCCACAAAAAACTTCTTGTCGCATTTGACCAACACGTCGCAACGGTTGCATCGCAAGTCTCGGGCAGGAGTTGTCGAAAACTCATCCGGATATTCGTGGCAAATTTGCCTAACTTTCGCTGTAGAAGATTTGGTTTGTTTCGGCATTCTTTGCTTTGCAAGCTACGACTTAAAAAGACCACATGTAAAGAGCACAAAGGTTTTATAGGAATAGATTAATTGTCTAACAATTATGTGTTTATGCATGAACAATGACGATTTGATGCATAATAAGTGCTATTTTCTTCTCAATTACCGCAGGCATTTTTACCATTGCAACTACAGTATTTGAGAAGTTTAAAATCAAATAAAAACGTGCATAAAATTTTAATAGCAGCTCAAAAATTCAAAAAAATATAAAAAAAATCTAAGTTTGTTTGTGTTTGTAAGGAAATTTTTGATGAAGACAATTTTGACAAGTTTTGACTTTATGCAAAATTCAGATTTTATTTTGACTTATAAAATCTACCAAAATGGACTCCTGAACATCTGAAACGAACGTTAGTACACGTTTGATCATGTAACAAGGTTCTGAAAAAGTTTTGACTTATCGACTTCAGCGGGCCCTAGTCATAATCAATCATAATTATATACCCAAAGTTTGTTTGTAAATCAATACTTATCTGCTTACATCTACATCAAGTGTTATCTTTCATTGAAATCTCTATTTCTTGAGGATTTCAAATATAGAAATTTTTTTTAATATGCAAATTAACCCCCCCCCCCCTCCTCAGTAGGAGCTAAGTTGTCTTCGAAGTTAAAGTTATACCCTTACCTCAAAGATCACTACAAATTTTATTTTTCTACTAACTTTTTTAGAAATGGTCGCTAAATGATGCTAACGATATAAGCTGCCTTCCTTGCATCACCTTTGGAAAAGAAAAAGGAAAATGTCTACCGTTTCTTAACATTTACCGTATGTCGAAAGAACAGATATTGGCTTTGAAACCAGTGTATACCGGAAACCCATTTTCACTGGCCAGTATTTGCATCGAGAGTCCTTTAGTCCTCTCAAACGTAACAGAGGTCTAATATCTACATTGGCGCAATGAGCCCAAATGATTTGCACCAAGCATAGACTCAATGGAAAAGTAGAACGGATCAAGAAACATTACTGGACAATGGCAATCCTAAAAACGTCATCAACGCTCAGATCGCCAACAATATCGCTCAGTTCTCCATCCTTAGGCTAAGCGATTCGGCCCAGAAAAGTGCCCTGTGTTTTTGAGGGTCCCTTGGATATGTGAGCCCTCCATAAACTTGAAAAAAAGTCAAAACCGTGGTGGAAAGCTGCTATGGTTACGTCAGCACCTGCTTGGTCTTTATGTCAAAGCATATGCTGCCTGTGGCTCGCAAGGATGTTCTACCAACCATTCAGAAATGTTTTGTCATATCTGAATGTACGTGCCACTGCCATAGTCAGTGAGTGAGGCGAACATCTCAACGGCTACAGGATCGCTTCCAGCAACATGTTCCGCAATGGTTAAGACAACAATTGACCCGTTCAAGCCGATCTCAATTACACAGATCGTGTGAAAAATACAACACCAAAGCAGGTTGTGACTCTGCCATTAGTCAACATTTTTTAGATCACGGGTGTCAAACCCGTGGGCTTCTGGAGGCCACATTGCACGTTGGAAATCGTGCCGAGAGCCGATCGTGGCGTGATTGATCTCCAAAAAAAAAGTCATTACCTCTCCAGCATCTCTACACCATCGTCTTTTTTCAGGCATCGTTAATCAGAAATTGAGTTTTTTGGCACGGAGTGAAATTCATTAAGAATTTTAGAATCGTCTCGCGAGTCGCGACTTTGACACCCCTGTTTTAGATAATGATCTTCTTTCTTCTTTCTGTGTCATGGCTGTTTCAGCCCTCGATATACTACGATGGATTGCCATAAAGTTCGGTTTTGTGCAGTTTCCCATAATTCAGGACGGTGTTTGAAAATTTTGTTAAAGTTTTTTGTAAATGTATATCGTTGTGACCCCCTTGCACGCTTTCCCGGAAGTCTTCCACTTAGTGCAAGATTCTCTATTTTTTCTTTACGGATTACGTGTCCAACAAATTCCAGCTGTCTTTTTTCTATACATCGAAGCAAATTCCGTTTTTGATTCATTTTCTGGAGAACCTTCTCGTTTGTTTGACGTGCTGTCCATGGAATATGTAAAATTCTGCGGTAGAACCACATTTATACTGCTTCAATTCTTTGTTTAGTTTTGGTTGTCAATGTCCATGTTTTACAGCCATACAAAAGTACTGACCATACGAAGCACTTCAAAAGTCTTGTTTTTAGAGAAATTGTTAATTTATGATCCCTGAAAATGTTTTTCATGTTACTGAAACTTGTTTTTGCTAGAGTAATGCGACCAGGAATGTGGAAGCGGTTATTTTTCAGACGCTTCCGCTTCCACCAACAAAAAACGAAAAAACGACCATTGACAATTTTTTAAAAACTTTTGTGGGTCTTTAGCCTGCTTTCTCCTACACTTTATCATTTTGAGAAGACAAAAACCTTCATTTATTGCTATTACTTTACCTACTTCGCTTGAGCTTATTGTTTCGAACTACTCTGTGTTTGTTTTTCTTAGATATCAGAGCTCGTGTTAAATGTAGAACAGTGCTTTTCAATCTTTTTGTCATCGTGGAGCCCCTAATGTACGAGGGACATACCAAAAGTTCTGCACAAACTGCTATATTTTTAGAACAAAGAATCACGAAATAATAAAACAAGTTTATTTTTTAACAATATCTCCTTGCAAGTCAATGCACTTTCTCCAACACTCTGCAACCTTCTTTATTCCTTCTTCAAACCAGTCTTTTGAAATGGCCTTAAGCACCTCATTTACGGCTGACTTCAGCTCATTTTTACACCCAAATCTTCTGCCACGAGGAGGATCCTGTCCACACAGCATAAGTTTCCATGGCTAAATTAGGTGAGCTGAAGTCACAATTTCTTCCTCATCCAGCTTATAGCCCAGATCTTGCTCCAAGCGACTTCCACCTATTTGGGCCACTCAAAGATCCTCCTCGTGGCAGAAGATTTGGGTGTAAAAATGAGCTGAAGTCAGCCGTAAATGACGTGCTTAAGGCCATGTCAAAAGACTGGTTTGAAGAAGGAATAAAGAAGGTTGCAGAGTGTTGGAGAAAGTGCATTGACTTGCAAGGAGATATTGTTAAAAAATAAACTTGTTTTATTATTTCGTGATTCTTTGTTCTAAAAATATAGCAGTTTGTGCAGAACTTTTGGTATGCCCCTCGTACTTTCGCGTTTGTCACAAAACTCCCACTAACAAAAATTTAGAAATCACAAACTGCTTGCAAGAAAATCAAATATTTCGTTACTACAATTCAAAAAATAATTAAACACTTCAACAAATAGACAGTTATTACGAGTTCCTTCACTACTTACAACTACTTTTACAGCAGTTAACCTAATGCTTCTCAGATCTAAATCGTATGACCACATATCACAGCTCTCGACAATAACCTGTAGTCACAACAACAAATTACACCGTATAGCGTTGATTTTCCCACTCCATTCTCAACTAACTCTGACTTTGAGTTAACTTTAACTCTAATCATTATTACCGACTTTCTGTCCGTCCCCAAAACACGTATTGACTCCGATCTTTTTGGATAGTGAAGTGCGAAATTTCTGTCGCATATATAGTATGTACATGTAAAGCGAGCAAACTTGAACTGCACCAATCAACAGCCGCCTCAACGTGGTGGTACGGTCCCCGACCCGTTTGGGTTGGGTCGAAATGGCTGTTGGTCTTCCCGAGGGTCCCAGTTACCCCGGGCACTCCCCTCACACAAACCATTTTTTTGCCATGCAGCCCCCTGAACGACCGCAGAAGGGTAGCACGCAGCCTCTTTAAAATCGGCCTGTCTTTTCCTGCCTTTCTTTTGACTGTCTTCTCATTCTTCTCCTTTTCCTGATGAGTGGCAACGTTCATCCAAACCCTTGTCCTGTCTTTCCCTGTTTAGTGTGCGCTGGAAATGTGACCTGGCGGGATAGGTCAGTGCAATGCCGCACATGCTCTAATTTAGTTCATTTAAAGTGCTCACTACTCTCCTTTTCTAGATTCAGAACTCTTGGCAGCTCTCATTTGTGGAGCTGCCCTCCCTGCATTTTTTGGAGATTCCACACCTACCAGCACTGTGACTTCCTCCTCGGACTCCTCCAGCTAGTATACCTTCACTGCTCAATCTGGCCCTCTTCTGCTAATGCAGCACTCGCACCCCACCCTCGCTTTCAAACCTCTTATTCCTTTTCCGCCCACTTTGTATCTTCTCCCTCTGCACCCTCACCACCGCCTAATGCTCCTGGCTGTTTCTCTATACCTCCTGCTTTCTCTTCCCCTCCCTTACTCTCTTAGGGTTCTTCAATGGAATGCTGGGGGTCTCCGAGCCAGGGGCACTAAACTGCTACACTTTATTTCGTTTCATCCCGTTGACCTTATTTATATCCAGGAATCTAACCTTAATTTTTCTTCCTCTTTCCGGATCCCTGGATTCTCTGCTCTGCAATCCCATGGCACTCACTCCCGATCTGGTATTTTTTCTACTGATGTGGCGAATGCTAGCGGCGGCGTCATCATTTTGTCAAGCAGTGCTTATCCTTCTCTGAGCTTTCTACCTCCTCTCTTTCTTTGCTTGGCCCCTACTCTGATTATGTAGAGGTCAACATCTCTCTAAACGACTCCTTCTCGCTCTCATTTCTTAATGTTTATGCTCCCCCCATTCGTTCTTCTACGAAGGATAGCAGAACCAATTTCTTTTCTCTCCATTCTTCCCTCCTATGTGGAAGCGGAAGCGGTGAATTTTTCGCGCTTCCGCTTCCACAGAAAAAGTACCGCTTCCACCGCTTCCGCTTCCAGCTTCCGCTTCTGCTTCCACATCCCTGAATGCGACGCTTGATTTCTTTTTCGCATCTGGCATCTGATGTAATCCATGAACCTAAGTAATTGAAATGTTGAACTTGTTCAATTTTAACATTGCTAGCCATGATGTTGATTGTTGGTTCTGGTGATTGCTTTGAAACCATCAATACTTTCGTTTTCTTCGCATTCAGAATTAACGCAAAGTTTTCACTTGAAGTCAGCACCTTGTTTAATAGTAATTGAAGCCCCGCTTCTGTTGATGCAATCAGGATTGTGTCATCAGCATAACGAATGTTGTTAATGCGTTGACCATTTATCTGTATTCCTTCTTCAATTTCCTCAAGCTCCCGCAAAATAAATTCGCTATAAAGATTGAAGAGATCTGGGCTCATCACACAGCCCTGTCGCACACCTCTTTCAATGTCATTCCAGTGAGAAAGATCTTCAGTAAGTTTGATGGCAGCTTTTTGTTGAAAGTATAAATTATGAATAATGCGGTAGTCTTTGTCATCAATCCCGATTTGTTTTAACACGCTAAGTAGCAGGTTGTGTCGTACTTTGTCAAATGCCTTTTGGTAGTCAATGAAACATAGAAAAACATTTTGTTGATGTACAATTGCTCGTTCGCACAGCATTCTTAGAGTAAAAATAGCATTTCTTGTTCCTCTGTCCGGCATGAAACCATACTGATAATCTGAAATTTGTGGTATCAGTTTTCTTCTAACTCGTTGAAGTATAATTTTGAGAAAGAGCTTCAAAGTGTGAGACATTAAACTGATTGTTCTGTGATTTTCACAGTCCATAGTATTAGGCTTCTTTGGGATGGCAATGAATATGGATTTTAGCATCTCATCAGGTAAGTGTCCAGTTTCATATATGTTGTTGAAAAGCTCCCAGAGTAAATTGACACCTTCTTCTCCCAGAGCTAATATCATTTCTAAATTTACTTCATCAGAACCTGCTGCTTTTCCAGTTTTTAAGTTTCGCAATACCCATGCTATTTCTTCTCTTAGTATTGATGGGCCAGATTCGCATATCGAAGTCTCATCCTCTGTCTCTTTTCTATCATCATTGAACAACTTGTTAATGTATTCTTCCCATCTTAGTTTTATTTCTACGTCTTCCCACAAGATCGTACCATCTTTTGAGCGAATGCATTTTGAAGCAGGCATCGGTCCTTTTCTCGTTATTTCTCGAATGATGTTGGATATTCTTTTGGTATTGTTGTATTTATGTTGTTCTATCTCCTGGCATTTATCTTCCAACCAGTTGTTTTTAGCGGCCTTACACTTTTCTTTAATTTCTTTGTGTATTCCCTTGTATCGATCAGGATCTGTTTTGTGCTTCCTTCTTTTTTCCATAAGTTGTTTTATTTCATCCGTTATCCAATGAGGTTGCTTAATTTTCTTTGATTTTTTTTAGGAATTACTTTGTTTGCTGCCGTGATAATACTTGTTTTAATGTTTGTCCATTGACTTTGGGGATCCTGCTTCCTTTGCGTCTGGGATATTAATCTCCAGAACATGTTTTGAAAATTTTGCTCCAATTTCAGGGTTATGAAGAGCATCCAGTGAGAATGTTGGTTTCTGTTTCGAGCATTTTTTGACCTTCAAATATATCTTAATATTCGCAATTACTGGGTTGTGCATTAATTACTAAGATAATGATCAATGTGCATTAAACTATGAAAACAAGCGGTTTACACATCTCGCCACCGCACGCAGCTCGTTTCATCTTAAATTCTTAGATGCTGCTCATTTCAAGACCCGGCGCGCGATGTTATGCAGACAGAAAGAGTTTGTTTACACCAGTGGTTCCCAAACTTTTTTGTCTGCCGTCGCAGGAAATTGGTTGAACAAATTTCGCGGCAGACCGGCGAGTGGTGATCTCTAAAAAAATAAAAGAAAGGTCATCACCATTCTCGCTGTCGCCTGTGATTCCACTCTACAGCTAGAATGGTAATGACCTTTTTTTTTTGGAGATCACCACCTGTCTGGGAGAAAATTTTTGGAATTCGCTTGATGCAGCCCCAAATGATGCTGATCACCAAAAGGAAGTCATTATCTTTCTGGCCGTAATCTGCAATGCCACCCGCGACTTACAGCAGTTATTGACCATTACTCCATAGCAGCCTTTTCTCGATTTTTGCAGAAAATTTATATGAACATAAAGCACTTTAAAAAGACTCGCGGCACACCTGCTAATCGTCCGCGGCGCACAGTTTGGGAAACTTTGGTTTACACTCTCAAACTTTTTCGATAGTGGCGGCATTTTCATTTGACCTCTTGCTGCGGTTTCTTTAGCATCTCGCTGTTGCGAAATCTCTCTTGGCGCGCTTTACAATACAATACTGGCGCAGTAGCGCTATCATTGGCTTGGTTTGATTGCCTAACATCAAAACTGATCACATAAAACACTTACTCACTCTAGATCTTCCCTTTTGACGCGATACCGCCACTGATGAGAGCGTCACGAAAAGATTATCGCTCAAACAGCTTTTTTCCAAAGCTATATTAAAATTCTGTACCATCAACAAGATTTTTGTACCCAACGTTTGGTTACATACGCAATTGTTTTCACATATCCTCGTAAAAAATAATCGGATGGAGTGATATCTGGCAAACGCTGAAGCTAAGAAATTGGTCCACATCTTCTGACCCATCTGTTTGAAAATTCTAAAGTTAGAAACCGTCCAACCCTCAGAGTAAAGTGGCGAGGAGCTCCATCTTGTTGAAACACTGCTTCATCTTTCACGTTTAATTGTTCAAGTAGCGGAATAAAATAATTCTGCAACTAGGTACATGAAACTTTGTAATAGATTATTTCTATCGCAAATACAAATGAAGTTATTAATTTTTTAATGTGCCCACGGAATATATGGATACCCTGTATATACTTTAATTCCTATTATCCGACAAACCGCAAACGTGCTTTTTAGTTATCATAACTCACTTCAAGCAAGGTAGGGTTGTTGGCAGAGCAGTTTTCCAGCTAAATGTAGTAGAATTTTCGAATATTTAGAGCAAGGATTTTTATTTTACCAGTTATTAGAATATAGTTGCGTAGAAAAATTTGCAAGGTTTTTTGAAATTGCTCAAATTAGTTTGGATTTTAAAAAGTTTTATTAAGTTCTCGCTTATTTAAATATCACACTGCATACATGAATAAAAATTTAAAAGGATGGGTAAAATAAATGATGCATGGAACATAAGTGGGCTTGTGACACCAAGTTTATGTGGCTGTATTACTGGCATTACGCATCATCAACCAACTTAAAAATCTGTACCTAATTTTTGAAATGTTTTAGCAGAGGTACCGGTATGCCATCATTTATGAAAATATTACAAAATTTCAAGGTAGCAATCAGTTTATGTTTTTAAAACAAACTAGAAAAATTATCTTATATGGCTTGTACAGGTAGACATTGCTAATGTGTTGCAAGCGTTGTAGTTATATTGAACTGTTATTGTAACCTACAGGTAAGGTAATGCCAAAGAATATTGGAAAAGGCTAGAGTACCAGCATTGACGTTTTAGAGTTCAACCCTCAAGTGCTAGTCAAGAATGCTTCTCAATTACATTTACGGGACCTAGCAATCAAGGTGTTTGTTGCACATCATGCATCAGCCACACATTATTGCATGTTTTGTCAAGCAAAACTATCAGAAAATTTTGATCTGTTGGAACAGCCACATAAAAAATAGGCAGGGGCTATGTTGCTGTCAACGGCAATTTGCCCTTGGAATCTATTTTGCCGTAATCATTCACGTGTGTTTATATAGCCATATTTACTACACTTACACCAGTGACACTGTGGTGTAGTGGATAGTGCGCTGGTCTTGAGATACCATGATTGTGAGTTCGAATCTCAGCTGGCAGGGCATTAAAAGAAAGGCAGTGTATACCAAAGGGGCAGGCCCGGTATGTAAATGTACGGGGCAGTGTACACTGGAAGGGAGTGTACAGGGTGGGGGATAGAGACCTGGGAGTGCCAAATTTTTTTAATTGGTTTTTAAAATTGACCAATCAGAAACGACCAAAAGTCACATGTTTAGTACGTCATCAAGATTGCCCATTCACAAATAACTCACAGCAAAATAGTCTTTGAGGGTGGATTGCCGTCGATGGCAAAATAGCCACTGCCTAAAACATAATATGAGAATATCATGGATTTCACTCAATGAATATTTTGTGAAGTTAGCATTAGCTAACTGAACTAATCCCTATCTTATCCAACTCTGGCTAACTTTAACCCTAACCCTAATCCTAGGTTTCATTAATTCTAAGTGTAACCCTGATCCCAACGTAACTCTCATCAACCCTAATTTTAATCCTAGCTTTTATAATTTGTACTCTGTTCTTAACTCTCCCTAACTCCAAAATGCTATTCTCTTCTATGCATTTCAGTAGTATCCAGTGCTACATTTGCAGTACAAAATAAGATTGTAAAAACTTAAAAAGATTTGGTTGACCATGCTTAATAATTACACTGGCAGTGGGGTAAAGTAGGATGGAGGAATGCTAAAAGTACAAAATTGTTGACCACTGATCAAAGTGGTTTGGTGGAGTTTTTGGTATTATTGTGCAGTAAAAGTGTCTACACCGGGGAAATATGTATTTTTAAGAGCTCAATTAGCTTGGTGTCTGGCATGTAATGGAAAGCATTTGAACTGTTTTTTCCAACTTAGACAAACAGCTTGATTCCAGGAATCAGCTTTAAGCCTAAAATCTAAATATTCTAGATCCACTTAGCCATACTGCTTCTTGCACGTCATTCAATATTCTTTTATTAAAATATGCTGCTTTTTATAGAATTTGTCAATCAGAAGACACTGATTTAGGCTGCTTTTTTATAAGTTTTGATGGCTTCACAATTTTTCTTAGCCAATAACAATGAGGTAGATTTTATGTTAAATAAAATCACAACTTACTCTCTATTGGTTTAACTTTCCTGAGGAGAAATAACTTTGATAATCTTGAAACTAAAATTTTAATGATTTATTCTCATTGTAAATTATGCTTACACCAGTGATAAATATAAACTCACCACTAATGCTACTACTAACCTTGTGCTAATCATGCATTTTTTGTTGTGATCATTTTCACCAAAGACGCATTTGTGACAGCTTTGCTGGACAAAACATGTGATGATGCACAGCTGACACAAATGCAAAGCAACAATGCACAACTAATGCCTTAATCTCATGTTAAATACAACCAATAAGAGTTCTTGACTTGCATTTTAAGGTTGAAAGCTAAAAAGTTGGTGCTGGCACTCAAGCCATCACCCAGAATATCAACTTAAGTTACACCTAAATCTCGCGTAATATCTAAGTATCAAATGCTCGCTGTTTTGTTATCATCCAGTTAGCACCTTTGGTATTGCTAAACAGGTGGCATCAAACATGCATCATTTGATCTTTTTGGCTGTCTTTTGGTGTTACCTAGTTACTCTGCACAAAAGATGTACTGGTTTGTTGCTGGCACTTATTATATTTTTGATGCATTTGATGTCTAGTGTTGTCTTGCTGTATGTTATGTGTTGCAGGCCAATTTTTATGTGTCTTGTGTAGCAATTGACAAAGGAGAACTTGTTTAGATTATTTTTAATAGCCTGCTGGTAGTTTGGTGTTTCCTCTAAGTTATTCATGACGTGGCATATGACCAATCACTGAAGGTGATGAATAAGTGCACTCAAACTTTAAAGACGAATAGTTTAGGGCAACACCAAATAATGAGCAGTGCATTCATAGAAATTGAAAAAACACTTAGCAGAGAAATACAAAAATTTGCAGAAATCAAAGAAATAACATTTAGCTCAACTTAGTATCTAAATAAATATCAAGATGCCAGTTCTGTAGTGTAGCTTAATTCAATTTCATCCAATTTTCTAGTTATATTTTTATTAACTTTTGTGCATATATCTGCAATTTCTGTATTAGTTAGTTTTTTTGGAAATATATTAAAATGCAAAAATCTGTGGAAAACATTCAAGAGAATTATATACCACTGAAACGCAAAATTGCAGATTGGCATCAGGGTTAAGGTTAGTGTTGAGATTAGGGTTAGTTAGTGATTAAGTTCAGGTTAGAGTTGGAGCAAAATTACAACTATATGCTGAATTACTGCATTTTAGTTGTATCTTTTTTTGTAACTCTGTAGCTCCTTACTTTAGCAAAAAATTTTGTGGTTCTACAATTCTTTATTTTTGCATCAGCTTGAGTTTCCATGATTTAGTGTATCTAGATTTCCTTATTTTGTCACTGCCATTGGTCTAAATTAATTTAGGAAAAAGACCATTTCTGTCAGGTGGACAAAGTGCTAAATTTGGTGTCTTTGATTACAATACTAAAAACGATGCTATGTTTTTCATAAAGTTCACCTGCTGTTATTGAAAGGATGTGCATAGACACGAGGTTTGCCTGTGTTCAAATAAACTGCTAACTTGCCTTTACAAACTTGTATCACAGCCTATCTGTTCTTCAAGCCTATATAAAAGGTGAATCTTAGAAGCAAGATTGGCCTAGCTCTATGATGCAGTCTTAAGTAAAACTAGTGCATAATCAGCCAATGTTAAGGTAGTTTTGGGACAAGCTTCTGTGTTCGTTTTACTTTGTTTTTCAATGTATTTTAGCTCAAGGTCTAAAATTTTCATGTTAAATTTTGTGTGGTGGCCTACCTGTTACATTATTAATTCAAAATGGTAAAGCTAACTCCTGATCTCATTGAGCAAGCAATTCAATATATAAATCCAGTTCGAGATAGAGAATTATTATTAAGAGGTAATTTTTGATAGATGTTCAAATATATTTTGTAGCTCTACTGCTGGTAAATTTTCCAACTTGATAAAAGTGGAACCTCGACCATTAATTGTTTTTTTTTAATTTTTCATTGGCCATATCAGTAGTTAGTAACAACAGTTTGTGGCAACAGTAGTTGATAAGAAATTTTCCGAATTGTATCTGGAATAATAAAATTTACATTTATAACCTTGTGAAGTACTATGTTGTTGTTGATGTGTTTAACGTTGAAATGTGATGAGCTGCAGAATCCGCCCACGTTCATATTTCATAAAAACTTCCCAATTTGGTTACAACTTAATGTACTGTTGGGTTTATGCTAAATTAAAGCTTACTTTCTCACCTAAAAAGCTTTCATTCTTGTCTGCACCCCGAGCTTAAAGCTGTTTAAAAAGTTTTTTGTTGAACAAAAACGACTAATCTATTTTACCATTTGCAAGCTCTCTTCATTGTGTCACTGCTTTTGTCTTGACTTCTTTATTCTTTCAGGTTACAAAATTCCAGTGATAGAGAACATGGGAGCAACGTTGGATCAGTTTGACACAATAGACTTCTCCGATAATGATTTGAGAAAACTTGATGGCTTTCCCTTACTGCTCCGATTAAAATCTTTGCATTTTAACAACAACAGAATTTGGTACGTAAGATAGCTGAGTTTTGCTTTAAAGAATGATTTTACCATCTGTTACTGAAAATGTCTAAACTATATTGAATAACTAGAGCTACTTTATTTTTAGATCTTAATATCAAATCAAAAAAACTAAGCTGCATTTAAGGTAATATTTTTCTGAGACCAATATGTTTAGTATATTTCCATCCCTTATAATATGATTTGTTGTAGCACTTGAAAAATTTTTGTGGCAAAATTCCAGAAAACTTACCGAAGTAGATGTCTTGCTGATCTCGATGCATCTTTGGTCTGAAAGAACGTATTTTGGTGTACTATAGAGTTTTTTCCAAACTAATCTTCAATAGGAGCATGAAAATAAGCTTTCTTTACTAATTTGAGTAGAAATATGATAGCTAGTGAACATATTTCAAAATGTTAACAACATTTAATTACAACTGATGATGCTTTTGAAAACGTTTTGAAATAAAATGCTTACTGATCTTCAATAGTTTGTAGTACCTTGCTAAAATGTGTTCAAGTCGTTTGGGAGTATTAGTGTAGCCTTGAGAAAGGCGGTTCACAATTTTCTCTGCTTGGCTAAGTGCGACAAGTTGTGAATTTATTAGAAATCGATTCAAGCAAAATTTTGAAATATGTTTGGACAGTTGCTCATATGCCCCGTTGCTCTCCTGACCATTTAGACCTGTGGTTATAAAACTGGGTTCCATAAAAAAGTTTTTATAGGTTGACCTTTTGTAGGTCTAATAATTGTCGTAAATAGTGCTCTGCCTTGCTTCTTAATTTCTAAGGGTTTTAGTAATAATCATGAGTATTAAGCAAATACCTGTATAGTAAACATTACTGAAGCACAGCTTTAATGATAACTTTTTAGAAAGGACACTAAAGATTCAGTCCAAAGTCAGGCTTTGATAAATTTTTCGGAAGAGCTATTTTCTTGCCACTAGTCTACTAGACAATAAAAACTCAATTCGTTGCTTATTTAAGTTTTCTTTTTCAGCCGCATTTCAGATGATATTCATGAAGCGATTCCTAACTTGAATGAGCTCTATCTTACAAATTGCGAACTTAAAGAGTTAGCTGATTTAGATGTCCTTGCAAATTTTAAGAAACTGGAGTTTTTAAGTTTGTTGAGGAATCCGGTTACACACAGACAACACTATCGATATTACGTCATCCACCGAGTCCCACAAATACGTGTGCTGGACTTTCGAAGAGTAAAAATGAAGGTATTTTGTTCCGTGTTGATGAAATTTAAAGTACAATCATATCGAACAACTTGTGCCTGGAACCGCTGCTTAGGAGCCATCAACATGGCCGGCATAGTACATTTTTGCCACAAGCATTTGAAATTTTCATAAAGCTTCTTTAACAAGGCACAACAATGCAGATTCCGTGCTCTTGGTTTCTTGTAATAGTTGTGAGAAGTGAGCTGTAGTTCTTTTGTTCATAACGACTTTAAAATCAGAAGAGTAATTGTGTTACTATTAAACGTTTGAGTTCTTGTTGCCTGCCAATTTTATTCTGGGGATAGGACCGATGCCCTGAAATTTATGCAAAATTTAAACGTTGCATCGTCTTTTTTTTATTAATGCCGATGATCAGCCTTCAAACTAGTAAATATTGCATTAAATGATACTAAACTGATTATTAAAACATTAACAATATTTTGTTGTCGATTCTGCAAACCAGGAAAGACAAGCTGCCAAGAAGTTATTTGGTTCCAAGCAAGGAAAACAACTCATGACTGATATAGGCAAAAAAAGAAAAACGTAAGCTATTTATTTTGGTATGAAGCTTTTATATTTTTTTGGTGAGTTTTGAGTTGATTTCTTGTGTGTTAAACTGAAGAACAGATACTACAAAGAAATTTGTCACTTTGTCTAGTTTTATTATCAAAGTTAACTCGGCGGCAATCACAGTGATGGAGAGAGGTGACGTACGACCGTAATAACAGCAGGATTGCTTATCTTACAGTCCTTGTAAATAACACGTATTCGTGATGTCCACAGTGTTTGTGGTGTTCACAATGTCCCGCGGTGTGAACTAACCCTAACTGATCGTTAGTGCAACCACTCAGCTTAAGCGCTATACCAGCAGTTCCCAAAGTGGGCACCGCAAGGCTTCATCAGGGGTGCCATGGGAGACGATCAAAAATAGTTGTATTTGGTTGACCCCTAATAAAGGTTCTAAAGTTTAAAATGGTCAAATTCAGCATCAGAAAAGGGCTTGAGCCACGAGTTTGGCACAATAGACAGTTTCAAAAAGTTGATCCCCAAAAAAAGGCATTCAACATCAAATTGGGTAATTTTTCGATTTGACTGAGGCGTCGCATCTATTCATAAGTTATCAAAGGCCGCTAAGAGAAAACAAATTTGGAACCACTGCGCTGTGCAATATTCTTTAGAAAATTGCACCACGCAGGTCCCGCACTGTTAGTAAATATTGCATTAAACTAGTCAACTCCCTCAAGTGTTCTGTTAAATTTTTTTTCAATTCACGGCGTTCTAATGCGTATTCAAGCCAAGCCAAGGGCCTTGACTGTAGGCTATTGCTGCGCTCTCTTTGTTTTGTGATTGTGCTGTTTTTGTGCTGAAAAGAAAGAAAACTTTTTATCTCTTTTTCCTGCTCTGCTGGTAACGTCACAATCAGAGTATGTTCTCACAGTCACGATATTACAGTTCAGTAACTGAATAGTTTATTGTTGGTAAATCAAACGTGTAGAATCCTAGTTAGCGGTTGTTCAAATGAGTTACAGTTTTTTGAGTTTGTCGTGTAAATCATCGTGGAGATGGTGATCAATTTGACCGCTCAACGTAGTGTTAAGTAGCGTTAAGATGTGATTTTAGATTACAGTAGCAGTTATAAAGTTATTACTTTTTCTTGTTTCAGTAGCCTGTGAGCGCCTAGCTATCTGGGCAGCATTATGTACGCTAGTAGAGGCATTTTTTATGTTATTTTGCAATGCACTGCATGTCAGCTCTTAACGCGTACTATCTATGTTTTCTCTATATATTAATGTACAATTTTGTTATTCTGTTAACTTAAATTTTGGTCGAAACGCATTTCTTCTAGTTGTTGCAGTTCAGTTGTTGAAGACAACAGTTAAGATTATGTTTTGAGTGTCCGCTTATTTTCAATGGAGTCATGATTTAGTAAATTTTGGCCTGGCCGGTTCACCACAGTGAGAGGAAAGTTAGAAAGAAAGAATTAGTTATTGCCAAAAAAGCAGGAATATCAGTTGTGTGGAAAGAAATAGGTAAAGATCTGAAGAGAAGGCACTGGGCAAGCGTTGCCTCACGTAATGTAAGAAGTGCTACAAATACTTCTTAAGTGTGAACCACACAACACTGGGACTAGTGATTTATTTTGACTTATAAATACCAACTTAGAAATACGTGTTCCCTATTGATTGTGAAAAAGTATGATCGAAAAAGCTTAATGCAACTGGTCCATTCGATCATGTCATCTGCTCATAAGGCATGTAGAGAATATTTGAACTTATTTAAGTAGTGGGGGAAACGTCATATTTTTATTTGGAAACATCACCTTGAGAAAGTTTCCAGCCCTAGTTGATTTTCCCTTTTCAGAAACTGGTAATACCTAATATAAAAGTGATGGGACAACAAGATTTGTGAATGTGTGTTGACAGTATGTTGAGTGCGTTTTTCGGGAAACGCTAAAATACGGAAATTCAGATTTGCAGAAATTCGTATTGAAATAATTACTGAATCGTAGAAATTCATGCGAAAACATGGAAATTACCAAAATTGTAGAAATACCGAAATTGATATAAACTAACGATACGACCACCCAAATGGGTAAAATTAAATAATTGAATCGAATTAAACTGCGCGTTTTCCTATTTCTGCAATTTTTGATTTTTTCCTATTTTCCAAAGAATATGTTGTATTTTCATGTTTCCCTGCTCTTCTTTAGCTATAAATTAGTAAACCCAGTTAGAACATATTGATCTCTAAGGGAAATAGATGTGTTCAACTAAACATCAACATCTGTCACAATAATTTTGTGACGGATGCTGAAAATTTTGCGTGCAGTTTGGACAACTTATAAACTATAAACGGCAAGGCTTTTAGGGTGCGGGAATGTTTTCTGCCCGCCGTATTTCGTGATACCTTATTGTGTAATTATAAGAATAAGCTGTTGTTGCCGCTGTAAACTGAGATCAACACGGAAACGTGATCGAGTAGATTGGAGCGCCCTATATGGTGATTACGATCGCTTGTTCAAACCTCAGGATGATACGTTGTTGTGCCCTCGGGAGAGACACTTCACGACTATTTATCCCTGCCTGTAGTAGAAGCGCGCTGTGCCAGCTGTCCCAGTCATTTTATAGTGGGTTTGAACACAATAATATGCTTGCATAATCGGCCACAACTTTTTCTGTGACCAAGAAAACAAAGTTGGTAAGTGCATTATGATGCGCAGAAATAATGCAGATTGACTCTCTTGCCTTTGTTGAGATAATTGAATGCGGTTCTGCCTTTCTATAACCAACTTTATGATTTAGCTTTAGTTTGCAACGGTGATGACATTACACAAGTTATGTGTCTTCATAATACCGTTTGACGTGTGCAGCATCACATCCATGTAACAGCTGTTTTAGGCTGAAGCTATGACGAAAAGTTGTCAAAAAAAAACTCAGTTTAATGCCTTTCAAAAATTACTACGTAACGTATTTCCATAGTAAATACCATTTGCGGATAAATATTGCTCTGCACTTAAAGCTTATAAACAATTTATTCGGTAGCTTCTGACACGACTTTCCATTTCAGCTTTACTCCGGGAGCTCCTATAACAAGCAACGGACACGATCAAAGTACTGGTCTTTCAAGGGAAGATAGAGAAGCCATTAAGGTTTATTTCTTTATCTAGAAATAGCTTTATTGTTACTGATAGTTCTTGAAATGTGGATTTATTTAGTATAGACCGATTGCGCAGTTTAAGCAGTGCATTATTTTGTAAAGTGGTCTACTGTAGAACCTTGCTCTGTTGGTTGGCAAAGTCTTTATTAGAGTGATCTGGACGAACTTTATTTCTGATTATTCTGGGACTACTCACAATTTTTTAGGATGCAATTTTAAAAGCAAAAACTCTGGAAGAAGTAGAAAAACTGAAAAAAATGCTTCAGGCTGGCCAAGTTCCCAATAAGAAAGCGCCGGAACCTCCTAAAGGTACGTTCTGTGACCGAGATAATTTATTCATACAAGCTAATGCCATGCTTGCAAGTTTACTTTTAGCTTCAGAGTTATTTCGACCAATAGACTACTCAGCCTCGCTGTCTTTCTGCCGCTCGCTAAGTGCCTTTTCCAAAGGCAGAACAAGCAAATTTGCCAGCGTTTTTTCCACATTATACCTTTCGCCCTAAGCATCAGAGAAGCTGCAAATGTCATTTTTAAGAGTATAAACCGGTCGAGGATTCAACTAGCAATCGAAAAGATTCGAAGTGAACGCTCTAAATTCTAATCGACGCTATTGAGGCTGGAAAGAATTGGTCAGTGCTGTAAGATGACAAGCTACCTGTGTCGTGATTCAACAGTCATTTTTCGCATATTTTCTGCATTGATGTTTCAATCAAAATGTATTTTAAACGATTTTGGCATGTTAAATTAGTGCAGCTGCCTACTCAGCATGATGTGGAAAATATTATTCGGATACCTGTAGGCTAATGACATTGACGGGAGTCAGCCTTATCGCTTCAACTCAATCCGCAACTAGCATGTTACCTATCTGTTTCATATCGTCTGGAGGAAAACACTTGTAATTACACTGGCCATGGATTGGGAACTGGTATGATAGAGAACCACAAAAAACGATCATGTCATCGAGAGGATTAACTTATGGAAGTTACGATGTGTTTCCCGATTTTAAAGTTGAACGTCTTTATTGGAGGTCAACTTTTTGAATCTAGGAGTCTTGGCCTTTTCTAAACTTTCTAAAAGATTTTTTTTCTAAATTTTTCTAAGCAAATGCTCGCGGCGCAAGCTTTTCTCTTGGTGTTTTGATCGCTCTTTAAAAGATTTTTTTAAAAGAGCAAGAATGAGATTAAAAAGCGACTCGAAAGCTGCTAGGATGCGACCCGCCGGTTGCCAATCTCTAATTTTAGCAAAAGAAATGCAGGTCAATGCCCTGCTACACTTGCTGAAAAGGTTAAGTTAGGTTGGTGGAAAAGATAAAAATGCCAGTGGTGCTGCTTTCCCGTCACTTGCAAGAACCGCTTAAGCAACGTTTGGGAAAAAATGAATCATTGTGACTTTTTATGAAAGTTTGGTGGTCGAAACTTGTCATGGAGATGCATGGCCTAGTTACAAAATCTATTTGTGTTCATAACATGAAACCCGAAAAGTTGATTTTCTTTTCTTGAACAAAGCCGTTAGGTTTTTGCAGATAGACGGAAGTGCTGCGTTCAAGTCAAAGAAGTGCTTGAAGATGGATTGGGTGTTAGATGTAAATTACCAAGAGTGCAAAGCAGTATATAAAAAAGCAATTCCGTTTTGTTGCACTCCTTTAAAATATTTTGTTTTAGTTCAAAATGGCAAACAGCAAGAAGAGGAAATGGATGAGGATTGACCACTTCAGGATGGTTCCGCGGAGATTTTACCATGATACAGTTCGCCTCTGGCAGAGTCATAATATTGTACAATCGTGCCTATGACTGATCTGTTGAACTGCTGCCCTACTTTGAAACAGACTTTATTTTTTACTTTTAATACTGTTCAATTTATTGAGCTACATACGATTTGTACATTTACAAATAAACTATTGTAGTGCAATACAGTCGTGCGATTGTACTGTACCGTTACATTAAAACGTAGTGGTAGCCTTGAAATGGAGATCCCAAGAGGGAAGTTTGTGAAAGGCCTCCTTGTAAAGCTAAGGTTTAAAATTTTGTAAACAGAGAATAAGGTTCACCGTAGGTGATCTTAATCACACGGCAATTACTACGATCAATTCGGCTTCAAAATGGGCCAAAAGCATATTCCAATCGACGTAGCGAAATTACAAGACTGGGTCGCACTTAAGGCCACCACTTAGCGGCGTTGCTTTAGGCGATGTGGCGGTAATGCAGGCCCAGTGCATGGGCATATTAAAACTGTCAAATGTTCCTTACTTTTTGGCATTAGCATAATAGGTATATGATATCTGAATATGATTTGCAAGCGCCTTCAAACAAATAGCAACCATAAGTAACAGTGTACACTGAAAAAGTTATAAAAACATCAAAACTTTACAGAATATATGGTCACCTCGGCTTAACGCTAAACAAAAAAAGAGCAAAACATGCACCATGAATGCGAAAAGTCCATATACAAAGACAGGAAAAAAACTTTAAAATCTCTCGCTCAGAAATCTCGACATACTGCTCAATCACTTTGAAATAAGATATTGACTACAAATATTCTTCAGGCAAGGGATACTTGAGTGAAATTTGTTGGTTGTCACTAATTTTTAATCTATGTGCAGCATAAAAGGCAATCATTTCGGGAACGCTGTGGAAAGGAGCGCTAAACTCGCCTAAAATCCAAAAACTATCCCTGGTCCTTGATATTACCATGTGAATAACGTCGTCTCTTGTTCTAAAAAAAAACAAATTTTATTTCAACCCCAGATTTAAGCAAGCATCTCTTCGCTAACAAACGTAAACAATCATTTTCTACCGGCCTTTCGTCCGATGGTCACGGGGGCATCAATCCTAACAATGATATGGCCAGAAAGAATTTTCCAAAGAGTACCAACTTTCTCTTGACATTTATACTACTTCTTGCACAAGAAACAAAGCCCTCATTCATTTTCAGGTGGTCTCTTGAAAAGATAAAAAGGCCCCCAGTAACAAAACAGTGTCATTCCTCCAGCACGCAACATGCTGGGGTAATGCGGCTCTTCCTTAACACTGACTGGCCACCAGGGTCAGTTTTGCACAGTAAAGCACACTACAAATATCTGCATTTTACGGCATATTCCACTCCTGTAGCTAAGAGTCATGCTTCTTTTTACTCCCTATTATTTCCAAACGATGCTTTGATCAAAACTCAGTCTCAGCCTATTCACACAAAACTCGTCATTGGTCCTCTTGATGTCGGTTACGTTGAACCCCAACAAGCATTGATTTTGCACTGTACTTACAAAGTTCAAATCTAACATATCAGAAAAACGCCTTCTAACGTCACTGCATTTGATTTGCGCGAGTCGGCGTAATGAGGCAGCGGTTAGGCCGTCCGCTTCGCACTAGGTAGACTTTGGTTCGATTCCTTTGTCGAATGATAACAAGGACTATAAAAATGGTCTTCACTAGTTTTTCACTATGCGCTCTGCATTAGAGGCGGTGTGGAGAGTGAAATACGATGCCGCGATTACTCAGTCTTGATTCAAATCTATCCCGGTGCTAAAAACCGTTTGAGCAAGTAAGCGCCGACAACGCTATGCTACAAACTAGGACCGAGATATTGCAATTATCGCATTCAGACGGCAAGTTCGCTTGTTGTGCCCTCAGCAAAGACACTTGACGAGATTCCTCGATCTCAATACGACAGGCATTAGAAGAGCCGAGTAGTCCGCAGGTCGCTCTCCCCATGTCTGCCTTAAAGCAAACAGAGCGTCAGCTCATGTGCACAAACATAGGCATACAAGTAGGAAAGCGGGAGCTCTCCCTTTAAGAGTTTTTTCAGCCCCCTACCCGCAATTTAAAAAGAGAACAATATGGTAAAAAATAGCAAAAATTCTCTCAAAAACTTGATCTAAAAAAATTCCCTTGATGTTGGAGATAAAAATGGCAAAAGCGTTACTCAGAAAAATTGATCTTAAAAAAAGCTCTTTGCCATCCTATTGAGATAAAAATGCTACCAAAAATTTGCTGACGGAGTAAAGATCAAAATAATTTCTTTGAGGAAGACAAAAAGAATTGCCGAAAAAATTTAGATTTTTAATAAATATGTTTGTTCTTTTATCTGTGATTTGCTTTGCTACGTAATGCTTTTTTTAGTTTTGGGTTTGCTTTAGAAGGCGTTGTGTGGGTCGCAAGCTAAAACAAACGTTGCTGTAATCAGCTCCATCCCTTCCTTGGTTACCGTGTTTGTCGTAGATATGAACTATACCGGCAGTAGTATTACTTTGAAGCGAACCTGAATGGAAGTATTCTATGAAACGATGTATAGTTTTACGAGAAACCAATTAAATATATAGCTACCTAAGTGAAAGGCTAAAATTGTTTGGATTGCTTTCACTGTAGCGAACTAAATAAGTTCCTTCTTCTTCCTTCTCCAATTTCACGTGAGCTTGATCTCTAGTGATGCGTCCATGGAACCAACTAAAAAATAATTTATCAGAGGTTGAGTCGAATTGTTTTTCCTCTGGTCACAACAAAACTTCTAGTTCCACGCAGAACAACTTGTTTTCACGTCCGTTGCAGAGACCATTTCCACCACTTGGGAAATTCCGTACAGAGCCTCTATCAATTATCTACCGCATAATCAGAGATTTGAACGCAAAATCACGAGAGCTTTGTCACCCTGAAACGACGCTTCAACTCGCTAAACCACGCAGCCTCAAGTTCAAAATGAAAGTCCTGCCTTTTGTATACTCATCATCCATCACAGCTGGGCTTCGCGCACGAAGATGGTTAAGTGAACTACTTCGCGACCTTCGTCACAACGTTGCGTTAGGGAGAAAACATAACAGGAATATTTACGCATTTGTTTAGTAAATCTTAAACCTGGGAGTAATTTCAAATCTGTATGTCGGAAAGAGATTGCTTTCAGTCTCGTAAGCGACATGATCATAAATTTATAATGCACAAATTTACTTTACTCATATACGTTTCGACAAACAATAGTTACAGCACGTACAACGTGTACGCAGTAAAGAGAAACGGGTACAAACCATTGTTTATGCAGTGACATCATTGGGTCGAAATCTCCATGACTGACAGCTTCGGAAGGGTGAAGTTCCAACTGACGTTGTTTAAAACGGTGCATAGATTCAACTGTACAATATATCACAAATGTAAGCTTTGTAATGCTACCGGAGGAAAGTAAAAAACGAAGTAAAAATACAAGCTTATTCAAATGTTCGTTTGCACGCGGGCGACAGATCCTCGGACTTGAAATTTTTAAGTCAAGCTGGTGCAGACCTAGGGATCTATGTGAAGATTCTTATAAATTTTGCTTCAGAAACAAATTCACAAGCCTGTGTTTTAACAGCTTTATGGAGCAGGCATGTACACAGGTTTCAAGAAAAAGTTGGTTTTGCAATATAAAGCGCTATGATTACATTGCGCTCTTATCATTGTGCCATTCATAAAGTTGCTTCACGGCAAGTTCTTCGGACTGCAGCGCAGGTAGTTGAAACAACGTGTCCACATTACTGACAACTTCAAAAACAAGTCGTTTTACGTAACGCCCTAAAGGGCATCTCTAGAAGGATTAGCGGTACTATTTACTCCACAGTCCATTTTATTGAAAACGATCTAGTTTTAAAATCCAGTTTTTCACCATTAACAATCGGAGCCATATAAGTTACAACAATAATTACAGAATTAACCTATGTAGGTCTAGCAATGCGCCTAAATGATAAAAGTGATCACCTAATTGATAATAGTAACACAGCACGAGATTATAAAAAAAATCAGTTTCAACGCAATCAAAATTACTTACGGTGAGTTTGAGGTACTTCTTTCTTATCCCAGGGCTGGTCATAATCGCCATTTCCAGAATGTTTTTCTTGTTTATCAAAAGACCTGGACTTTTCATGATTAACACTGGATGTGGGAGGAATGTAATTAAGGTCGTAAGAACGGGAGCGAGAGTGGACGACGCTCGAGGAAATGTTAGCTGCTGAAGGCACCATGTGATTAATATCACCTCCATCCCAAGGCTCATCGTATTCTGTTACGCCTCGAAGTGGTTGGTGGTTTCGATACGAAGGCATGTTTAAAGCAGCGTGGATCAATTGATCTTCTGATGCACTTTTAGGAAAGCCTCTGTGTTGTGAATGAAACATTGGATTTCTAACGTCAAGGGAACGGCTTTTTGCTTTGTTCAGCATGTAGTGCGAAGGATTCACCGGCTGCACCAACGGAGAGGAGGCGCGTCGGCTTTGATCGCTGTTTAACCGCTGAACTACGTCATGGGTAACCAATGTGCCCAATGGAGAATGATTAGGTGAAACGTGACTGCTACCACCGGGACTATTGGTTCGGCTACTTCCTTTTGAAGAATTGGTTCGATGAGCAACAGGAGAACTCCGCCGCAGTTCATCAAGAGAGGGCTCTGCTTTTATCAGCCTACGATCGTACTTAGCTGCACCAGGAGGTCCGTAATGATACCGCGCTTGCATGTTTGCATCGGTTTCTTTCGGTCGAATCAATCTGTGATCCAGCTTTGGCGAAACCCGAGGAGAAGAGTGCGGAGAATGCCTGGGGCTTTCAACACGAACCATGCGCTGTTTGGCAAGGCTTGCTGATGAAGAAGATGCAGAGGATTCTCCAGAATGAGAACCGGGATACTCAGCCAAACCATCGCCAGATGCTTTCGATAACTGGTGAAGCAGAGGATGAGAAGGACGTTTCACCTGATACGGAAGCGTTTCGGCATTGTCCCAAGGCTCTTCATAATCACCTGACGTGAAAATCATAAGATGAAGTCAGTTGACTTAGGTGAAAGAAAAGAAGTGAGCAATAGTGAAATGTCGTATTTGCCTATTGAACCACTTTAAATCAGCTGTTTGTAAATAAAATTGGTCATTCATATCAAGAGTCAAAATTTTCACTGATATGCCCAGTAACTTTGGGTGCTACGATGACTGCCAACCAGTACGGTACTAAAAAAAATTACTAAAGAGCAGTTACCTGTACGGTGAGCAGATTTGTCCCAAGGATCATCATACATTTTCTTTTTTTCATTGTGTGCAACACCTGACACAAAACGTCATATTGCAATCAAAAAGAATCAACCATGCTCATTACAAACAGGTATGGTTCACTTGGACCAGAAAAAATTCACAAAGCGGAACTTACATTTTTCATCTTAAAAATAAACACAATAACGGTAATCACGTTTCCGAAAAAAAAACGTGTAACTTAGGAAAAAGCCAAGAGGCACCAAAGAGCCCAAAAGCCTACAGGTCATGAGTCATGACGCACCCTGACAAAAAAGCATGGGCACAAAACATAAACCAAAATCAAGAAAATTCAAAATACTGCACATCTATATGAAACAAAGAGAAGTTGCAAAAAAATGCAGTGAATACTTGAGGATCAAAGCATAAAGTAAGTGAGATCTTACATGTATAGTAATGCAAGAGGCTAGCGATGCACATAGCAAAACTGCAGACAGTGACACTGTTTCGACCTATCAGGTCTCTTCAGTGCAGTTGGTGACTTGTCGGTCACCAACTGCACTGAAGAGACCTGATAGGTCGAAACAGTGTCACTGTCTGCAGTTTTGCTATGTGCATCGCTAGCCTCTTGCATTACTATACATGTAAGACCTTGTGACCACTAGGCTGTGACAGCACTATTGTTCTAGCAGTTGCTAGACTTAGTGCACCTGCGACAACCGCCACTCATTCACGAGTGATACGGCTTCGCAGAGTACTGACAGACCATCCACCAAGTGGATCTAGTATAGATCCCGCAAGTGTGGCGGTCTAAGCTATGCTTTATTAAAAGCCTCTAGCTTCTTGTCGGTCACCAACTGCACTGAAGAGACCTGATAGGTCGAAACAGTGTCACTGTCTGCAGTTTTGCTATAAGTGAGATCTCTTTATCGTTATCAGTATAGAACATGCAGAACTAAATTTCATCAAAAATTCAGAGACATAAAAGCTGAAGTTACACAGGATCCTCTAATGGGTGATTTTCATCTTCAAACCGTAAAACAGGGATAGTCAAATTTTTTGACACGAGGGCCGAATTCGCGACTGCCTGGCCACTGGAGGGCCGGATGCAGGGCGATTTACGTAATCTATGCAAAAATAGGTTATTAAAATGTATTGTAGTGCAATAATAAAATCACATTCTATGTGCCAGGTGTTTGGCGGGCTGGATGCAGCCCGTGGGCCGTAGTTTGGCCACTCCGGTGTAGAACATAAAGAGCGAAACGTGTATGAGCAACATACTTCTCGTTTTTAGTTTTCCCACAGAGTGTAGTACCTGTAGTAAGCTTATTTTTAACAAAACAAGATAAAAAAATTTTTAGAAAAAGCTTGTAGCAGTAAACGAATTTTTTATATTCGTCCTCAGGTCAGTGAAAACCGTTTGTTGGTTATACTAGAAAAGCTCGTATTTAGAACCGCTTTGGAGCTACCAATAATGCCGGCACAGACCATTCCTATCACAAGAGCATAGCAATCAAGCGCAAAAAAGTATTTTCCTCAAACAAAACAACTTAGTCATAGCGATGTCTAAAAGCACCACCATTGCTGCTGTAAGGTAGACAAGTGAAACTGGCTTTTGAAAGAAATGAATTTAGACTAGACATCTTACCTTGATACAATCGCTGAGCTTTGTAAGGTTCAATATATCCATCGGTAGTCGATTGCTCGTCTTCTGATTTACGTGGAGCAACAGCATCAAATGGATCTGTGTATTCTGCTGTGATTGAAACCAACTGAAAACACAAAATGCTTTCTAGTTTTATTGTCAAATTTAGCTGCAGACCAGGAATACAAAGTAATTTTTACAGTTGAACACCTGTTTTTGGGATATCAACTTCCAGCGTGCATAGTATACCAGGTCTCGCACCACTGCAAAGCATTGCCAGTGGTGCCGAGGTTGGAAACTAATGGCCTCACAGTTTCTCTTAAAGAGTTTCCTTGGGCAAACTGTTACATCACACTCTAATTTGTCAAAACACATACACTTAAGCAACAGCAGTCGCACTTTCCCTTGGACTTTCTCAAACTGTAGAGATTAAATAAATTAAAATTAGCTTTATAAAAGTAACAATGATTTTCTTGAGAAATTGACTAGGAAAGATCATAGTTAAGTTGTCAAAATTTTACAAGAAACAATGTTTCATTGTTCCACACATCATGGGTTATATTTCGGTTTCAATTAACTCTTTATGCATTGCAACTTCACATGATATGCAATCATTATACGAGCAAGACACATCTTTTCGCAGGGATTAGGGTTCAGGTTGCAGGGAAGTGCAGGTTTTGCAAAACAACCAACTCCTCTTAGTTTCAGGACAATGTTGGTGACTTTTTGTCATAGTCACTGATGTTAAGCACGACGCTTTAAGTTGTCCCCAAAAAAGACAGAAATTACAATTAGAAGAGTATAAATAATATGCTTATAATAAACACAACTCATGAAGTCTTACAGTAGTGCTATTTGTATTTGGAACAACGTATGATGTAGCTTGATTGTTTGCTCCTCCTGGCTTAATTAATTTCTTTTGAATTCTTGGAGAAGCTTTGGGAATGATTGCTTGTGTTACCAATAGTGGAGGTTTTGATGCCTGATCTGCATGCACTTGGTTTTTGGACGTCTGTAGATGAGACCTGGCTTGGTCTGATTTGTATGCATTTTGTGAATCAGCACAAGATGTTTCGTCATGATTGGAAGGTTGATTGGACTGTACAGCAGCCTTAACTTCTTTATTACTTGAAGTGTTTGCATTTTGTTCTTTTTTCCCTTCTTTTGAAGCAAAAGCTTTAATATTATGATCAGCTTTAGCAGCATTAGTTGGTGTACCCCATTGGCCTCCTGACCCTACAGTCGATTGGAAAATTATTTCTTCGTTAGCAAGTGTTGTGCCATGGCTGTCTGTTTTTTGAGCTTTCCTTTTAAAAAGGCCCCATTTGCGGCTCATAATTATACAGTGGTATTTTGATTGCAAAATTAAAACACAATTGTAAAAGTAATATCTGCAACACAAAATAGAAAATAATTTGATGGACCAATACCTACTTTTAAAAACTTGGTATTCAAAGGATAATGACTGGGTTAGAATTGTAATACTAATCCATAGCCTACCAGAAACAAGAATCCTTAGCTCAGTCAAAAGCTTTAAGCATCTTGAAGCAATCAGTGAACTTTCCTGTGGAATTCTGCATTCAGTTTCTTTCGAAAATTTATTCAGTAGACTAGAACCTACTAGTAAGTACAAGAGATGAACTTAAAAAATGGTATCCAACTCCTTAGAACTGTTCCATTTTGGCCACGTTTTTGGACAAACTGTTGATCTATTTGAGCAAACCTGAACATCATACCAGGGCAAGGTTATTAAACAATAGCAAGTATACTTTGTCTGAAGTTTTCCGATTCATATGGGGTCAACCTTTAATCCCCACTTTGGCAAAATTTTAGACATTCTGCTGTGAAATGACCAACATTTGGATATTGGGCACATTAATATGCAGCTTACAGTCAAATCTTTCGGGCAGCTTGTCCACAACTTCGAGGAAACACTGCTCCCAACTAACGGATTAACACTTTAAATGCTGCGTGAGCATTTTAATGATTGTGTTGTGGTTGCTTCATATATTTTACACTTTTCGTTAGCAGAAATGCTAAAAACTTTTTGTCAGGCACAACTTCAGTTTTTGGAGCAGAAGACAGAGCATTGTTACGAGGCAACATTAAAACATGGAAGAACAGATTTAAGGCGATATGGAAATTCACACTAAAATATGGATTAAAAGAATGACAGAATGCCATATTACAATATACAATTGTTACAATATGAAAGTACTGAATTGCAGCAATACATAAAAATATGCTAATTAAAAATATGAAAGTTAATAAAAAACGAAAAATACAACCACCTTATTGAGTACAATCACACAATTGAGTTAAAACTATGCATCTCAAAATTAATAATGAAGTTGGTCTGAAGATTGACCATTTCATTCTTTCAACACTCTTTTGTATTTCTGCAACTTCTGTACCTCAGTTAGTGTTTTGTCAAATTCTGTGAATCAGCATTTTCATGTTTTAGTGTTGCCTGTTGTTAGATTTTTTCCAAAGAGCTAGGAGTGGAACCAGTACTTATATTTAGATAATAGCATTGTCCTTAAAAAGCAGCAGACTGGCAACGGCAATATCAATTTTTTAATTTTCTTGTAGCTTTTTAATTTTTTATACCAGTATTCTTTCATTTTTTGGTTCTTTGCGATCTCTTTTAACACTTAATTGCCTCACTGGTTTGTTTTGACACTGCATATAGCATTGACTAGAATGTAACTTTGAAACATACCTATCATGATATTGTTGTCAAATGTTCTAATGAAATAGAGCAGTGGTTTCCAAACTTTTTAAGTCATGACCCACTTTTCAAAATATAAATGATGGAGTTCCACATAATTCTGCATGTACTTCAAAGTACTTGGAAAAAAGTACAGTGAAAACAAACATCTATTCAAGATGTTAATTCACTTTTAAATTATTTGATGCAAAGCAATAATTTAAGTTAAATTTTGAATGACTTTCACGACCCACTGAAATTTTGCCCATGACCTACCAGTGGGTAACGACCCATAGTTTGGGAACTGCTGGAATAGAGTATGTATGTGTGGATTTAACTTGGTAGAGCTTCTGACCAGTTGCTAAACTGTATATCAATGTTTAAAGAAACATGAAGCGAGTGTGGGCGACACTAAAATATGGAAATATAAAAAAAGCTAAATTACAGAAGTACAAGAATTTAGAAAAATGTTTCATTTCACTCAACTCAATTACTTGATATTATCCAATTGGATGGCTATACTTAACTTTTATTGGCTTGTATATTTCCATACTTCTACAATTTTCTTATTTCTATCATTGGTTGTATTTCCATAAGTCAGTAACTCCTTGTTTAGAATGAATTTCTATATTTTGGTGACTTCCATCATTTAGTTGTTTTTCTATATTTTTATAAATTTGAATTTCTGTATTTTAGTATTTTCCACAACTGTGCCTCTCATTTTCTAGCAAAATATAGAAAACAGACGCATGGTTTTTTTCTTTCAACTAGAAGTGGGAGCATGCGTATCTCTAAAATGAAGGAGCATGAGAGATACCAGCTTTTTTGGAGCACTAGCTTACTTTTGGTTGTATATATATAAGTTGTTTGAAAGAAGCATGGTGCTATGAACTGAGCATCAAACTTTCAGCCTATTTGATTTTAAACTATGTTAGGGTTATCATGTGCCCCGATTTTTCAAAAAATGTCCTGAATTTTGAAGCTAAAATCTGCACTCTGGAAAAAAACTTAAAAACTGATTTAAGTACATAATTTTGCTGTAAGGTAGAAACTGTCGCCTCAAAGCTATGAATTCACTCCAAAAAAGAAAAGGTCCTAACCACAGATCTACCATCAAAATGAGGGTATGAGCCCAAAGCGACAAGATGTGTTCCAAATCTGAAATGGCAACCCTAAGCTCCTTGCCTACGCTAAAATGCACCAACTGCATTAACATGTATGATAGGCTACTTTCATAAAAACTACAAAGTTATTTTAAAATTTCCTCAACTCGATGTTGACCTTGAGTTTACTTTATCCAGAATCCAAGAACAGTAGCCTGTTTTTAAACAACTAGCTTGTTTTTATATACTCACTAAACCAGCAGGAAACTACCACCAAACTAAATATTATTTTGACACCTATAAACAAAATACTCACCCTAAAGCTAATATACAAGCCTATTTCCAAGGTAAAGTTGGTATACACAATCAAAAAACTCCCATGATGTAATGTAAAATGATGGAAAAGTCCCCATTTATATCCATAATTTACATTCACAATTTTACAAGCCAAAGCGGACAGTGATTCAACCGATTGCGCAAAAAACGGAGTGAAATTCATCAGAAACGGATTAAATAAGAACTAATTCCGCTTTTGTCAATTTCTATAGGAAGGTTGCACGCACGTGATCAAACGTCGTCAAAATGCGCTTTCGAAAAAACTGGCTGACTATTTTGAGTGATTTTGCATTGAATTGAATAAGAGTGATATCGTTTTATGCAAAGCAAATCGATAAACGTGACAGTTATTGAATGAACGTTAAATATGTTGTTTTACTGATGTTAAGGAATGAATCTAAGGTCAAAGTAAGATAAAAGGTGCAAAGGTTTGCTTGTTATTGCTGATAGTTGGGCTAATTTTATGAGCAAAACATGCAGGCTTATTTTGTAGCCAGCTTCTGTGAGGGTTTCATATTTGATTAATCAGCGTGTTTGGTAATGCTGAGTTTAAGTTAATTGTAATGTGTAACTTATACAGTATATTTAGTTGCATAAGCATTCTGAAAAGTTGAAAACATAAATTATACTGTAGCCTAAATGACAGGGCAAACTTCTGTACCGTTTGACATATGCTGGATTAGTTATTGTTGGATAAAATTAGTAAGTTTTTGAAATTTTTTGTCAATAGTGATTGCAGGCCAGTCATATTGATATGTCAGATGTAATTGTGTGACCTTAACTACTTTATAAACAATTGTTTGGGCTATTACCTAGGATGCTGGACCAAGGGTAATGTAAAACTTACGGTACCGATTTATTCATTCATGGGTATGAGCTCATGCTCTGTTTGCATGTCTTTCGTCACACTGGATCACCACGACGGGCAAACTGCTTGGCCCCATCACCTGTGTGCCACATGAAGATGGAGGCATACCGTTAAATGCCTTGCTCATGGACACAGCAAGTAAGCTTGCCGGCAAGCTTACCGTACCGGTAGTAATGATCAAATAATGGTTGTTTTTGCTAATGTACCGACTGGTATCTAATTGGTGTAGAGTTATTTTTAAGTGAGGAGCAAATGGTAGTTAGATGTCACTTCTCTTAGGGGCATTTTTTTAAATTAGCCCATTGTGCTAGGCTCATACTAGCCAACTGAAAGACCAAATCTCAACCAAATTGCTTTTGGTCAAATTTATTTGTTTCCGAGAATCCAACTAGCAATAATTTATTCCAAATTTTAATCAATTTTTCATTAGTTTTCAAAATAACCCCAAAAGTTGGTGTTCGCCCTATACCTTTCCAGCATAAATTACAGGTTTTGGTCAGCCAGTTTTTTGGCGCGAAATGTGTGAGGTCATACGCAATCTTCCTATTGTTCAAAATTCGTAAAACGTAGTTATCGTAGTGGAAGTTTGCTATTGCCCAATCAGCAAAAAAACTCAAATGTTCATTTGTGTTATATTTTTTTAATCATTATAACCTGGGACTAATTTTTTGCTTTTGTATTATACAATCATTTATTGTCGTCACCAGAGCTGGAGTCTTGGCCAAAATCTTCAAGACCGAGACGAGACATTGACGTTGCGAGACCGAGACTTTTCGCAAAAAGACGAGTCGAGATTGAGACTTAACCGTGCCGAGACCGAGACGAGACTTTTCAAACCGAACGTTTACAAAATGTCGCGAATATTTTTAGCACTAAATTTAGGACATTTCGATGAAGCCACGCGATGGGGTAGTGGTTAGAGTGTCCGCTTCGCAATCGGTAGACCTGGGGTTCATTCCCCTTCTCGAGTCATACCAGAAGACTTAAAAAAATGGTATCAAAGCTTTCCCTGCTAGGTGCTCGGCATTTATGGGAGGTTCTGGAGAACAAGCCGGCAAGTTCGCTTGCTGTGTCCTTGGGCAAGGCACTTAACGGGACGCCCCACCTTTTTGTGGAAGACAGATGACCCGGAAATGGCAACTCCCAAGCGAGTGCGGACTTCCCGTCCAAAACATAGCGATACATTGCTTTCTCGTGAATGGAGGATAAATATGGCAAATAAAAAAAAAAAATTTCCGTAAACGTTGAAATATACCGGTACCAAGCAATGGGTTATTAAATAAGGAATGCGAGAGAATAATTATATTTTGTGACACACGCATTCACCATAACGCTATTGTATGTAAAGCTGTTTCTTTTCAGCATAAGTTAAAGTGAATGTGGGATTTTCTGTAAAGCAAAACTGTCGGAAATTTGGCTTACTTTATTCAATTTTGAAACGAACCTTTGAATATGGCCGAGACATGCCTATTTTTCGAAACTTCAAGGTGCCGGGACGAGACCGAGACTTCAGACCATGGAAATCGAGACTTTGAAAAATAGTATTTCGCGACCGAGACATGTCTCGGTACAAAACAGCTCTGATTCTCGGCACTATGTCCCTTTAGATGGCAAAAAAGTTTCCAGCCGAAACGGATAACGTAAACACAAATGATGTAAAAACAACTGAATGAAAATAATTTAGACTGAGAGAGTGCCGGAAGACAATAGTGGACAACAGCGTACAAAAAAGGAGGCAATGACAAAACGATCTACCTTAAAAACATGCACATGAAACGAATTTTGTTTAAATTTAAAGATAGTTTGGCACCGTCATTGCACCCCTAATGTAGCAGCAAAATAAAGTAACACACGCAAAAAATGCTCAATATCGAAATGGTTGACGTTGCTTCGTCTCCCTTCTCTGGAATTACTGAGTCCGATGACGATGAATGGATTGATACAGATGTGCCTGATACCCATTGTGAATTTTGGTGTTTTTGGCGATCAAGAATGATAGCAAAATTATAAGTTCTGATTATTACCAGGAATGTGGAAGCGATGGAAGTGGTCCTTTTTCTGTGAAAGCGGAACCGGAAGCGCGAAATTCAACCGCTTCCGCGCAAGTTATTTTACTTGAGAGTAACTTGGTAAAACGTTTTGTCTATTTCTTGATGTGGATTAAACAGTAAAGTTGCACTGTAAGTCTGAATGAACGTGGGATATCAGTAGCGCGACAGAACAAAAAAAAGTATAACTATAGCATCACACTTTATATCGATAACGGGTACGAAAAAGGTAGTTTGCACAATGAAACGTAGCCACAGTCAACTTCGGATATAAGAGATTCAGATATAAGGGATTTTTGCTTATAAGGGACTACGCAAAAGGTCCCAAATGATTTTCGATATAAACTAATGAGTCGGTTGTAAGAGAATTCGGTTATAAGAGACTGATTAAGCTGGTCCCGGCGGATCTCTTATATCCGAAGTTGACTGTGATAAAATGATGATTTGTCTAAACTTAACTTACCTTGGTTAGGGGTTTGAAAATGTTGAAAAGCAAATTACTCACGACGGAAACAATTCGATCATTCAACACCAGTGCTCTTCAACAGGGGATTCGCAAAACATGCAGTTGTTTTTCATGAGTTTTAAGGGTTCCGTGAGAGGACCGCGAAGGTTCTTCGTTTATTATTAGTATTTATTTCTTATTGCAGTATATCGATTTTTTATATGTAACAGCGTTCCTTGTATATAAATAGATAGTAATAGCCTACTTAGGCTTGTGATAGCAAGTTACAGATTGTGACGTAATTCTGTTTACAACTTTAAGAACGTCTGAAGTTGTTAACTTACTTTGTTACGTATTCGCTAACTCTTTTTCTTACGTAAAATGCGTTTGCAATTTCAATTTTGCTGTTGCTGTTACCCGACCCCTTCCGAGGGATGGGGGCATCGCGGAAAACCATGGAGCCCTAGAATCCGGATAACTCTCCAGGGCCTGGACCAGAGGTCGTAGAGAGACAGAAAATCGCCAAAGAGCGAGCGACACAAAGAGTTCGTGGCTGGACAGTGCAGAATGAGATGAGAGGTGTCCTGGGACGGGTCTTCGCAAACGTTGCATGAAGGGTTCTTGATTCTTCCAATCCTAGAGAGATAGGGGCATAATATATTTATATATATATAGAGCAAATTTTAAACTTTTTCTAGGAAAGTTTTATTTCATTGACAACGACCATTCAGCGCGAGGAAAACAACGTTCTTAAAATCGTGGGTTCGATTTCCTCATGAGTCATGCATTGCTACGTTTGTTTGCTTGGGAAAGACCATTTACAACAATTTAGTGTTTGCATGTAGCGTTTGCTGTGGCAGAAACGCATTGTGCCAACGTTATAGTAACTTCGAAGCAGGTATGAAAACGAAGTGTGGTTTGCGAAATGGGAAAGTTTTCCTGAACGGGAAGTAAAGCAATAACTTGAAATTCTTATAAAATTGATTTATAAAGATAATTACTTCATTCCTCCAACAGGTCCGATTCCGGCGGAACAGTACCGTCTCCCGAGGAAGCAATTGCCACAACGTGCTTGAAAGCTTCACCATTCAGTTTGTATTCAGTCACACGGAACACAACTCTGCCCCATAGAATATATGTAATCTTGTAATTTGTTTCAGTTCCCGCCATTTAGAAATTATTATCACAAATTGACATTACAGTATTGAATATCTGCAATATAACATGGGCATTGAAGCAACTCATGTCGCGCAAGCTAACTTTGAACTAATTAGCTTGTTGATTGCTATCAAGGTTGAAGTTGGTGATCAAAGCAATACCGTTTTTAATCACAAAAAGCATTTTATTTTACAGTAGTGCCGCAGCAAATCCGCCTGAACTTTTATGAACTCTCAGCTTTGACAGAAACTACTTCAGCTCTGCCAAAGCTCTGCTCTCTGGCACAAAAAGAAAAAGAAGTTTCAGCAGTTTGCCACGAATTCATGTTTGGGCGCATGAAAAATGAGGAAAAATGTTGAACTTTGTTGGGGGTATACCCTAATAAATGTTTGATCTGCACCTTTGTTATTTCTGAAAACTCATATTGAAAGAAACTGGTGTGTAGCTTAAACGCTACACTAGGGGAACCGATTAATCTATTGGGAAGATGGCAAATAAGTTTGCGAAATTCAACAAATTATGAGAATACAATTGCAGAAACACAGCAAAGTTCATGTAAATTTGATTTGCATGTCGATGCAAAACTCACACTCAGTTTAGATATTGGACTTGATTAGTTTGCCAGAATTTTTTATATCTGAATTTGAACAAACTAGCACAAAATTTGTATTTTCTAGTAAAGGTTGGTTGCAATCATGAGATGTTTGATTGTTAACCAACCAGCGAATAATTTTATATCAAGTGTCTTTGCCACAGAACGTTCAAAGGGTAATAGGACTAAGTTTGCTTGCCTTGACTGTGATGTACTCCATTTGTAGAAACATCTATGCAATCAAGTACAGAAAACCAAGACTCACATACAGCTAGGCAAGAAGCAAAATACAGTATCTACTACAACTACAAGAATGCACATTTTTTCAAAAAACCAACTTTGTATTTATAGAGTAGCAAAGTTGGGGTAGCACAAGGTTAAAGTCTTGAGCTTATGCAACTGACTCGCTGGCGGCCAAGTATATTCTGGCCACTTCAAGTTCAGCTAGTTACGGGATATCAAATCCTAGATGTGCAGATGAAGGCATAAAAGTTTCACGGCTATGAAACTACCACATTTGAACTGGTCGAAGCATATCATCCATTGCGATCTCACTGATAGAATTAGGCCAATTTCAGACAACAAATTGTGATTATTTTAGTGAATTTTTGCAATGCTAAAACAATTGATTCACCTGAATGTTCATTAAATTTTTGATCACATTTTTTGATGGTTGGCATGAATAACTAAGAACGAGGTACCAAACATGACCGCGGCTTTGACCTACTTGATCGCTAAAAAAATATCTTCACAGCCATAGGTCATTGTTAATAGAGTTTCAAGAAAAAATTAGATTGAGAGTCCGCAGGACTGACACTTTCATTAAAGTAGTCCGTGACTACAAATAGGTTGCGAGCCACTGACGTAGAGGGGCATCACCTTGAAAAGCGTTCTGCAACATCTAGAACCGCGCGGAGTTAAATCGATTACAAACAATACAGCACTAAGAGACATCTTTTGTTCTTGCTCATCATTCTACCCTTTTTCAGACGAGTGGCGTTTTGTTTCAAATTACTTTTCCATATCTTACTTTGAATGAAAATAATGCGATGCAAAGCAGTGGCGCTATTCGAAAGCGAAACAGCAATCGCGCGTCACACATTTTGACGTTAAAAAAATCAAGTAGGAAAAATGAAAGCCATCGTCTTTGCTACATTGTAAATTTTGCTCACAACCGTTAATCAAAGCAACCTGGCTTTTAAAAACTTTTGAAAGCTAATGCATAATTTGGTGGACGAATCGAAATACATGAATCAGATCAGTAACGGCATATAAAGTACAAGCTACAAAGCTGGTATTTTTTAGTAACTAGTTTCTTGATTCCGAATGTTTTCATTGGACTCAATTTCCGCTATGGTGACCCAGTATTTGAAACAAAAAATTACAAAAATAGCCAATTGGCTGACACATAATTCGAACTATATCAGATTTGCATGCTGTTCTAAAATTTTGTTTAGATGATTATCTAATCAGTTCAAGAAATATCAACAAGTATCCTCAATTATATAATAACGTTATCAATCGTACGGTGGGGATGCAGTTTTGTACGAACAAAATGTTGGTTGTTTACTTTTCATTTTTTGAGTCCCCATACGCTCCTTTCAGTGAAGAGATGCGAAGTTAGAAAGTCCATTAAGCTCAAAAGCAACGATGTCATAATGAAAGTTAGGGTTTCCTCCTTCTAAGACCTTCACCAAAAAGAAATTCGACTGACTCAGTCATCGATAATTTAAAATCACATCTCGCAGCAAAGAAACATTACAAAGCTTCCCAAAAAAAAACAAGATTTCTTTTTTAACTAAATCGAAATTAGTAGATACAGTTCGATAGCCATTTATCATGAAAAAGTGGGAATCAACTTCTATTCGTTCCGATAACAAACTCTGTTTCCTGGCCTTGATCACCTGATTATAAGAGATTATCATATAAATAAAGCGCAATTCTGTTTGTCTGTCTGAGTGTCTGTGGGTCTGGCTTAACTGCGGGTGGGTCTGACTTAACTTAACTGTCTGTGGGTCTGACTTAACTCCTCCGAAAGTGCTTGACGTACCAACATCAAACTTAGCACGATTAATCACCTCCTTGGAGTGAGCGTCATAAGAGTGTTAATGGCGTCACGATGACGTCATAATCAAAATTAGTTTTGTTAAAACAGCATTTTTGAACAGTTGCTGGCTTAAACAAAACCCAGTACCAGATTTACCAACTTCAACAAAATATACTTATTTACGATATTACATGACGTCATAATTAACAGTTAATACTAAAATTTGTTTTCTTAATTTACTCGAAAAATACTTATCATAGAAACGCGATTAAAAGCTTTTTGGGGGGATCTTAGCTTGGTGCCCTCAATAAGAGAAACCATACGACAATTAAATCTCCATTGGCAATGCAACAACAGATTCTCTGTTTAAGCATTTTAAGCTTTCTAAGCATGCTTCTTTTTTTCCCTGCTTCAATCTCGCTCTATGATGTCATAATGCTGCCTGGCACGATTAACACAGCTTTTTGCTACCACAGATCATTTGTTGATTTTCTGAAAAATTTGAACACTTTTACAAAATCAGTTTAGTTAAAAACTGGTTTCTGACCGCATTTCTTAACGGATTTTTAAAACAATTTTTGACAAATTAAAGGATATTTCAAGACAATTGCGATAATATATGACGTGTACTTATACTATTAGTTTTTATACTAAAAAGGCTCAACCTTAAGATTTGTAGTGTAACTTTTTTTGTTTCCAAAATTGTGGTAAGCTGAGTAAAAATTGATTATTTTTATGTATAAATCATATGATAAGGTACTAACAATCAGTGACGTTTGAAAACTGAAGATATTTGCTTTCCAGTAATATCTTATTCTAATTAGATAAGGCTAAGGATTGGTTCATAATGGCTGATCGAAATGACTTGCCTCATATCATGCTTTATTGTTAGTTGAACAATCATTCCACTAGAACTGGTAAACCAATTTAATTCTTTGGTACGTTTTGAGAGCTTTCTTCGAGCAAGCATGGTTCTCTGGCATTATCTATCTGAATATCAATTTTATGTAATGACTTAAGGTAAAATAGATTGTGCTCAAAAATGATCACCAACATCATACGGTACCATAAAGCAATCTATCACATCATGTCAATAACCCGCGACCGTTTTCGACCTTATTGGGTCTCATCAGGAGGTTTTAAAATACACTCAACAATAAACATGCTGAGAGAGAGTGTGTGTGTGAGTGTCCTTAAATGAGACCCTCATGATATAGGGTATTGCTGTATCATATTGTTTTGTATCGCATCTTTTTTTTACACCTAATGGCAAATTTGTCTATTTTCAGCATTTCTATTGTTAAGTGTATTTTACACCCTCCTGATGAGACCCAATAAGGTCTAAACCGGTCGTGGGTTATTGACATGATGTAATAGATTGCTTTATAGTACCCTGTGATGTTGGTGATCATTTTTGAGCAAAATCTTCTATTTTACCATAGTGTGATGCTGGAGGTAGATCCTTCTTAATGAGAGATCGCCTTGAAAATTACTAATTAGCAACTAGCAACTTCTATATTTTGTATTAAATAACTTAATCCCGAAAATATATATCAATCACTTTATATACTTCCAATGCCCTTCCACAACTTTGATATACTTTCAAATGAAGCACTAGCTCAATTTAATGGAAAAAGTTTGCTAAGTTGAAGGAGACCTGTGGTGAAAACAGTTGCCAGGGGTTCCAGAAACTTGGGGACATGTAGTGGCTATGCGCAATTCCACGCAAATGTTTTTTATCAATTGCGTTTAAAAAACGAGGGTTTTATTTTGGAACAAGATCTGGCTATGTGAAAAAAATAAACTTTTCTTAACTGTTTCCACAACTATCCATTGGGTGAAGCCGGATTGGTCGGTTGAACCAATATTGTTAACCTCAAAATTACTGATTGTGGGCTGCCAGGCGACGCCGGCTAGTATTTTCATAAGAATCTAGTAGAGCAGTGGTTCTCAAACTGTGCGTCGCGACGCCCCGGTGCGTCGTTTCAGTTTTCCAAAGGCGTCGCGGGATAATTTGGTTTTGTGGCCATAAGTCTAGCTTCTATTGCGTCAAAAGAACTTTGATGGTAGATTCCTTGTATATTTTCTTCTGACATTCGTAAGCAATTGTATTTTTACAATAGTGTTTTTAATACACTGTTGTTATTGTTGACTTGTTTATTCAAGAATCAAATTGCAGAAATTTAGCTTAATTGGCGAGAAAAATATAAAGAATAAAGCATTCAGTTGTATGTTCGACGAAAACAGGAAGGATGAGTTATAAACTTAGAAGAGCGCAATTTTACAATTGAAGATGACAGACCAATCCAAAATCTCGGGAGCATAAGGACAATTATATGTGTAGATTATGGGTCACGTATATCTCGCAGTACGGCAAACTAAATCTTAGGATGCTGTCTGGTGCGTCGCAAAGTCTGGCAAGGTTTTTTAAATGCATCGCATCGCATCGCAAAAAGTTTGAGAACCACTGTAGTAGAGAATCGGACTCTATGCTCTGTAATAGGCGATCACGTGACATGGTTGCATGACGTCATTTACGTGACGAACGCAATGTGCGCGAATGAGATACTCTTGTTTCTTTATTACCGCTAGCTTTCTTATAACTGAAACTGTTAGAAACGTGTTTTTGATTCAGAAGCCGGGTCACCAACAACAGTTGATCATCGACCACAGGTGTGTACCACACCGCCACAGTGACGTCATAATTCCATCAAAGCGTGCGTAAAATGCGCACTTTGATAATAAGAAGGCTTGAAATTTGTATCTTTTCACAGACAAGATGTTTAATACAAAAGCGCTGTTTCCAAGCACATCAAATTTCAAATGATTGATTAACCTTCTCCAATGGGCTCCTTTTTGATTTTGGTGTAAAAACAATCCAATGTTCCAAACTAGCACCACCACAAATACGAAATTAATGCAATGAAAAACAAGCTTGGCATAACAACGCTTTTTAAGAATATGTTCCATCAGACAAACGCAATTTGATGCTGAAATGCACAACGCTATTGTTTACAAACCCAAATAAAGAATAAATTCTCAAAAACAAAATGGAACTTGATGCTAAACTACCTGCATACTACGCAAATACTTACAGATCACATTCAAATATGTAACCCCAACATCATGAAATACACGATGTTACCGCATATCGACCCTAGTCAAATATAAGCCCACCTCCAAGAAAATGCAATTTATCATGCAATGCTCGAGGTTGTTGCATATCGACCCTTGTCAAGAATAAGCCCGCAACCAAAAAAATGCATGTTATCATGAAATACACGACATTATTGCATATCCATCCTCGTCAAGTACAAGCCGCCATCCAAAGTAATGCAGTTTATCATGGAATACACGACGTTATAGCACATTGATTCTAGTCAAGTACAAAGCCGCCATCCAAAAAGATGCAACTTATGATAAAATACACGACGTTATCGCATATCGAATCTAGTTAAGTACAAGCCCCCATCCAAGAAAATGCAGTTTATCATGAAATACAGGACGGTATTATCGCATATCGAAATGCAGTTTTTCCTGCCTACCAAGCTTTTGCGGCCTTTCAGCACCTACAACTCCGACGTGGACCGCAAGTTAGCCTTCCTCCCTTTTTTTACGCATCTCTATCCCTCATCTTTGCTAACTACTTTTTCTTATCGCAAAAATATTCCTCCACGCTTGTATAGGTAAGATTTATATCAATCTACAAGAGGAACTGTTGACGAGAAATGCTCGCTGCAACAAGCTCGAAAAAGTGACTTCAAACGCCCCGTTCAATAAAAAAATGGAATTGCATACGTCATAGTCATTTTAGCGAATAAGAGTAATTTTTTTGTTCTAGGTATACTGAAATTAGTTTAAGCTAACTTTTTTTCCGGTAGAGTAATGAACAACCAATTATCGCTGAAAGCTATATATTTTTAAAGTTTTACTTGGGCGGTTACGTCGAGCATCTTCAGAAAAGAGTATGTAAAGCAGTGGCGACTCAGGCACTCGGGCTGAGCCTGAGTTACGAAATGAGGGAAGACTTTGTTAAATTTAAATTCTGCGAAACAAGTTTAAAACTTTTTAACTTAATTATATTAAGTCCAAAGAAGAAGCCGGACATCCTATAAACCACCAATGTTTATGGTGGCAGTTGCTTTTTGTTCTCAATGTTTTGTCTTGCTCGGGCTCAACGAAAATAGCCAGACTCGCTGTGCAGAGAAATAACGAGAGAAAACGATTTTCAAGCATTTTTTCGAATCGAATCAACTCGGGCTTGATTACATTTGCCCGAGTTGTAACAATGCGAGCGTCTATTTGCGTTGTTTCAGACACTTTTTTGCTTAATTTTTGATCGAAATCAAGCACAGTTGATAAAAGCACCCGTTTTGTTATAACTGTGTAAATAAAGGTGTTTTACAATAATTAAATGGCTGGATAAATTGTTGCTATTTTTTGTCTCGCTAGTTTTAGTGCTGTATTTACTGTTTTGCAATATTTTGCGACACTGTCAGTGACGAGCCCGAATAGCGATAAAAAGCTGGAGTCGCCACTGATGTAAAGAAATGTTTTGTGACGTACTTTCAAAAACCAGTGGTTGTTAAGTGTTGGCCCAAAGCTTCATATATTAAACCGTGAATAACAAGATATACGTTTAGCGCTCCTGGCCCCCAGTTTGCACCCTTGATTGGCCGGCAGCAGTAGGTACTTCAACAAGACTTAGAATAAGGCAATGGGCGCGATGTAAGTGCAAATGTGCGAACACACTCAGGCTTAATAAGTCTTTATCCCATCTTACCGTTAAGTAGATAAGGTCAATTGCGAACAAAGGCATTCAGAGATAAGAAAGTTGAACTCTTACCTCTTTTGCTTTACATAGCGTTGCAGTGCTCACACCTACACGTTCTTTCATTTTATCTGTACATTAATGTAAACATTTTGTTACCTCGCAAGAAAAGCGACAAGAATCAAGCGACTGTGAAAGCAGCGCATGTAAGTCATGCGTCTGGGCTCTACTGATTTTGTCCTTCCTGCTGCTGTCTTTCGCAGCTTAACGAGCGGTGTTCAAAAGTTAGAGATATTCAGTTATACAATAAAATTTGGCTTAGTTGTGTTAACAATACTTGCAGGGGCAAAAAATTTTGCTATGTCACACAGAAACTCAAACTTTGAACCATTTATGAAGCAACTAAATCGCTTTACAAAATTACAGTCTCGGGCCCTGCAGCTGCAGCCCGTCCTACGCACCATTATGATGTCACATAGAATCCCTAGGTCGCACATTCACTCAGTTTAGTGCTAGCAATATAGGAAAATTAGTCTTTTCAGCGACATAAACTGGGTGCCTTGGTAAATAAGGTATGAACTATGACATCATAAAAAATATCAACATTATAAAAAATTCGAAAAAAAACAGATCACAAAAACGCGTGGGGGGCGCTGCAGCTCTGCAGCCATAGGCACGAGCCGCCACTGCTTCTGAACCAAAAACACGTTTCTAACAGTTTCAGTTATAAGAAAGCTAGGGATAAAAAAACAAAGAGTATCTCATTCGCGCACATTGCGTTCGTCACGTAAATGACGTCATGCAACGCATGTCACGTGATCGCACTATTACAGAGCATAACGGCCGATTCTTTACTAGACCCTTTTATAAAACATACAGTATTTGAGTTAGTAGTTTTAAGTCTGTCACTGGATGTATCTAGAAAAGTGTTCAGCAATATCTTCAACCAAGCAAACTTAATGCATTGCGTTTGAATACAAGCATTGTAACACAAAAAACATTTCTAGTTCTTTCTCATTGTCCCAAATCAATTTGCTGACTATTTTATCCTATTAACTAGGCCACTGTCATATCGCATTCAAATTCATTTTCTAAACTAAACTTTTTGAATAATCTCAATCGTCTTACGGCAGACTACACTGAAAAGACATTCAATCTGCGTTCAAAATGTTCTTTTTTATGCCAACAACAAAACTTGACTCGAGGAGAACACGTCATGGAAGCTACCTTAGGCTTAGCGCAAACTGGCAGCTCAAAAACCTGTAGCTGTAACAGCTCTGTATTGTCATACTCCGGTTATTGAAGGCAATGCAGCGCCACCAACCAGCGCGATGCAAAAAAGAAAAAAGCAATGACACGTTGCACCGAAAATACCAGATTACCAAGGTTACCAAGGTTACCAAGGTTACCAATACCAAGGTTACACCAGATCATTCACCTCAAAACGAAGCGGGTAAGGTTTGACAGCTATTCACAAGAAACTTTTTTCTCTAAATGAAGGCTGGCGCAATGATTTGGTGATTCCGAATTTTTTCATTTAATCCGGTTTCAACGTTTGTGACCAGGAATTCGGAGCAAAAAATAATAATACAAATGGACAATTGTGGCCTACGCGTAATTTGAATAACCAAAACAAACTAAGATCACTTCAAATCTGCATGCCGTTCCTTTATCAACAAGTATCCGCAATTATATGATAACGTTATCTTTCGTGACGCGGGGGTGCAGTTGTATACGAAAAAAATGTGGATTATTTACTTTTCATTGAGTCCTCAAACGGTCCTTTCAGTGAAGAGATACAAAGTTTAGAAAGTTTATTGAGCTCAAAAGCAATGATGCCGTAATGAAAGTTGGGATTTCCTCCTTCTAAGACCTTCACCAAAAAGAAATTCGACTGACTCAGTCATCGATAATTTAAAATCACATCTCGCAGCAAAGAAACATTACAAAGCTTCCCAAACAGAACCAAGATTTCTTTTTTAACTAAATCGAAATTAGTATATACAGTTCGATAGCCATTTATCATGAAAAAGTGGGAATCAACTTCTATTCGTTCCGATAACAAACTCTGTTTCCTGGCCTTGATCACCTGGTTATGAGCGATTATCTAATATATGACAAGCCGTGTTTGCATATGACTTCAAGTCTGTCATTGAATCTATCTAGAAACGTGTTCTGCAATATCTTCAACCAAGCAAACTCAATACATTGCGTTTGAATACAAGCATTATAACACAAAAAACATTTCTTGTTCTTTCTCATTGTCCCAAATCAATTTGCTGACTATTTTATCCTATCAAATAGGCCACTGTCATATCGCATTCAAATTCATTTTCTAAACTGAACTCTTTCGATAATCTTAATCGTCTCACGGTAGACTACACTGTTAAGCCATTCAATCTGCGTTCAAAATGTTCTTTTTCATGCCAACATCATAACTTGACTTGAGGAAAGTGACAACGTGCAAGCTAACTTAAGCGCTGGCTGCTAAAACACATTTAACTCTGGCTGCTTTATTTTCTCAAAGCATTGCAATGCTACCCTCTGGCGCGATGCAAAAGAAAAAAAAAGTAATCACTAGGGCCCGCTAAAGTCAATAAAGTCAAAAGTTTTTCAGGACCTTGTTACATGATCAAACGTTCGTTTCAGGTCTTCAGGAGTCTGTTTTGGTACATTTTATAAGTCAAAATAACGTCAAATTTTTGCCTAAAGTCAAAACTTGTCAAAATTGTCTTCATCAAAAATTTCCTTACAAAAACAAACAAATCTATATTTTTTTTATATTTTTTGGAATTTTTGAGCTGCTATTAAAATTTTATGCGCAGTTTTATTTGATTTTAAACTTCTCAAATAGTTGCAATGGTAAAAATGCGTGGGGTAATTGAGAAGGAAATAGCACTTATTTTGCATCAAATCGTCATTGTTGATGCATAAACACATAATTGTTAGACAATTAAATCTATTCCTATAAAACCTTTGCCCTCTTTACACGTGGTCTTTTTAAGTCGTAGCTGCAAAGCAAAGAATGCCTAAACAAGCCAAATATTCTGCAGCGAAAGTTGGGCAAATTTGCCAGGAATATCCGGATGAGTTTTTGGCAACTCCTGCCCGCGACTTGCGATGCAACCTTTGCGACGTGTTAGTCAAATGCGATAAAACGTTTTTTGTGGAAAGCCACCGAAAAAGTAAGCAACACCAAAGAAAATTGGACACGAAGAGCAAATCCCAAAGTAAGCAAACCTTTTTAAAACTCGATCACGAAAACTTCAAGGAACAGGTTGTCTCTTCATTCTCAGCTGCAGATATCCCACTTCATAAACTCAACCATCCTTCTTTAAAGTCTCTGTTTGCTACAATGGGAAAAGTATTGCCTTCGGAGACTGCAACCCGGGCATGTGTTGCTAAATTAGCATCCCAAAAAGAAGAACAAATTCAAGAATTACATGTACTTCGTGACAAAAAATTTTTTTAATTGTGGATCAAGCAGAGATTGCTAAACAAAAGTATATTAGTGTGCTTGTGGGCAGCTTAGATGCCCCAAATCAGGCATTCATCGTTGATTGCCATCCACTTGACAGCAGTAGCAATGTTAATAGCAGTATTATTTTGCACACTGTGAATGACATATTGCGACAACTTGAAATAAAACGCGAGAATTTTTCATTGTTCTTGACTGATGCTGCTCGGTACATGTCTTTGGCTCGAAAGACATTAAAAGAATTATACCCTTCTTTGATGCATGTCACCTGCGTTGCACACTTACTACATAACTGCGCTGTGCGTGTGCGTGCTCATTTTAAAAATATTGATAAAATAATAGCAACGATCAAGGCAGCAACAATCAAAAAGTAAGATCGCAAAAAAGATTTTCATGATGCTGGTCTGCCATCTCCTCCTGACCCTGTAATTACAAGATGGTAGGGTTACCATACGTCCCGCTTTTTTCATCGAAAATCCCGCTTTTTGCTTCAGTCGAAGAGAACGGATATTAACCAAATTTATGGGCTTTTCAATTTTGATGTCAACAAAAGCGGGACGGTGGGATGCAGCTCTAGACTTGATTGTTGGGACAAAGGTTCAGTTCCTGAAAAATTAAGAAAAAAAAGTGGTGATCTCCGAAAAAAAAAAAGGTCAACTCCTTACTGGCCGGAGAAATTAGGTAGACTTTGGCTTGAAAGTGACGCAAAATGTTAAAATGTGCAGCCAAACAACCGATGACCTTTTTTGTTTTTTTTTTGGAGATCACCACTTTTTTTCTTAATTTTTCAGGAACTGAACCTTTGTCCCAACAATCAAGTCTAGAGCTGCATCCCAGCGTCCCGCTTTTGTTACAAGAAAATTTGAAAATCCCACAAATTTTGTCTCGTGAAAAGTCGCCATCCATTGTCCCGATTTTTGCTTTTCCAAATATGGTAACCCTAGGCATAACAGTAGGCTGTGTCTATTGCAGGGTGGACGAGAGAGAACACAGCGAACGTGACGAGGAAGCACAAGTTCCTCGGTGGAAATCGAGGGAACCTGTGTGGCCAAGAACTTTGATGAGACAGTACGCCTCCAGTCCGAGAAAAGACAAAGTGGATACGAGAGATAAGAGGAGAGAAACAACAAGGATTGCAGAGAGCACGAGTAGCGCTCCCCATCTGGCCAGTTCATCAGCCGCGTCGTTTCCCGGGAGAAACGAGTGTCCAGGGACCCATTGTGGCCTGATCGAACAGGAGAGAGAAAACAGTTCCTGCCACATCTTCCAGAGAGAGTAAGGTAAAAGGAAAGATGGAGGAGAGGACGAAGTGGCGAGAACAGAGCGAGAGTCAGATAGGAGAAGAGAACAAAAGTGACAGACTTGTTGGTGCTGCCGAGACCAGCAAAGAACTTGCAAAATGGCGCATGCTTCAGCGGAAAAACTTGAGCATACTGAGTCTGCTGAAAAGAAAAGGGTGGCCTCGGGGCCACAGAGAGAGCAGTTGGCATGTACGCCAGAGCCGCCTTTGCCAAAAGGAAAAGAGCCGTCTGTCCAGAGCACCAGATGGTACGGAGGGCATTCAGCGTCAGAGAAGTAAAGAGAACAGCAGCAGAGGAAAGAAAGAGAGACAAGTATTCCTCTGCAGAAGGACAGTGACAGTCAAAGTAAAAAGCAAAGTCATCCCAACAAGCATTCTGAAAATTCAAAGAAGGGAGATGCTCGTTGGGGCGAAAGACCGGAGAGAGAGGGAAAGTTAGTAGAATTGGTAGATGATCATAGCCCAAGTCCTGAAGCACTTCCCAGCAGCAAGATAGTTTCATTTTACTATAGTGTAAGACAGGGGTGAGCAACCTTTTTAGCTAGAGGGCCGCATTGACCATGTAAGGATTGGCCACGGGCCAGTGCTCAAAATCGTGTCCAAAGTGATGGTGCCTAAAAAAAGGTCATTCCAACTCACAATGTTGTATCACAGGGTGAGTACATGGTGGTCTCCAAAAAAAAAAGATCATCATTCTCTGCTCAGACGGAAAATGCGTCTATGCAAACTGACATATGCTCTTTCCATCGTGACGTGTAAACTTTTTGGCTCTTTCATACGGCATTTGTTTCCCCGTTTGTCATCGTAACTCAGATTTACTGAAGTTTCAAAAGTGTTCGCGGGCCGTAGGTTGCCCACCCGTGGTATAAGATAAAAACGCTGAGCATCCTATCGGCTTTTAAAATACCAAATGAAACAGTTTTGGATTAAATATCACCTCAAACTCTTTAAAAAAAGGAATTGACAAACTAAAACTGTCATAGTAATGCAAGAGGCTAGCGATAGACTTAGCAAACTGCAGACAGTGACACTGTTTCGGCCTATCAGGCCTCTTCAGTGCAGTTGGCGACCGACAAGAAGCTAGAGGATTTTAATAACGCATAGCTTAGACCGCTACACTTGTGGAACCTATACTAGGTCCACTGTGTTAGATGGTCTGTCAGTACTCTACGAAGCCGTATCACTCGTGAATGAGTGGCGGTTGTGGCAGGTGCAATAAGTCCAACAACTGCTAGAATAAGAGACCTGAATAGTTAGAAACAGTGTCACTGTCTGCAGTTTGCTAAGTCTATCGCTAGCCTCTTGCATTACTATAGGAGCTTGTGACCACTAGGCTGTGACAGCACTACAGTATTGTTCTAGGAGTTGTTAGACTTAGTGCACCTGCGACAACCGCCACTCATTCACGAGTGATACGGCTTCGTAGAGTACTGACAGACTATCCAACACAGTGGACCTAGTATAGGTCCCACAAGTGTGACGGTTTAAGCTATGCTTTATTAAAATCCTCTAGCTTCTTGTCGGTCACCAACTGCACTGAAGAGACCTGATAGGTTGAAACAGTGTCACTGTCTGAAGTCTGGATTATTTTCACACTTTCTTGGCATGGTGATAATGAAACTAAAGATAAACTTAAAGTTAAGCGCAAAATTGCAAAATAACTAAAATTAAAGATTTTAGCACACTCTCACTAAAACAATTAGATGCTCCCAAAAATGATACTAAAACCTGCCACTTTCATTTTCAGCAAAAACTATAATTCCTTTTCAGCAAAACATACACTCTCTTATCTACATAAACCACAAACATTATATTGAAAACAATTGAGTGTGTATTGCAAACAATGTACCCAACCCAATTTGACGAGATCATCCCTGGACGCGTTTCGTCCTATTGGACTCCTCAGCAGGGCCTGTTCCTTCCCCCAAACCAAACCCTTCATTTGCAATAACATAAACTCGTTTTCTCCATATGCAATAGCAAACATGCGTCGGACAAGCGGCGCAAGCATGTTCATGACAGATGGTGAACCTAATGGAGACACTCGGGCTTTTGCTGCAAAATGAGGCTCGCAGAATCCACTGCGATCCACAGACTAAGTCACCTCAAAGCAACACCTTGCTGCCAAGAGCTGCCATGATTTCTGAAATCCGCACGAAAAATCCTTCTAGAATAGTCGGATCTCTTTCCTGATTAAAATTTGCCGTTGATCAGTGTTATTTTTTTGTTTATCAAAAAGAAATGAATAATGCAATTTCTTTTTCTGTTGAATGGTATGATAGTAAAGATTTCTAGCTTTGTTGCACTTCACTTTTGCTGTCAGTGTTTTCTTGTTTACATACTTTTTTGAAAAGTTTTTCCTTCTCAAACATAAGGACTTGAAGATCTTTATCAAACCAGCTATTATAGTGTGTTTTTGGCCTCGAATTGGTTAGGGGAAAACATGCATCAAAAAGATTCTGATCTTTGAATTGTGAATGGTTTTATGTTGGTATGCTTCAAAACGTGTGAACAGAGGCAGGTGGTCAGAGATAAGGTGAAGAAAAATTTTTGCTTTTATGACATGAGAATATATGTTTGTCTAGACATCGTCTAAAACGGTTGGTCTGGAACTGGTAATACGGGTTGGTTTATTAATCAATGAGTAAAAACAGTGGTCAAACATTGTTTTAATAAATTTACTAGTGTACCGGTATCTGTTTTCTGCTGGTGGAAGAACATAATTAAAATCTCCATATATAAAGCATTTAGTATTTGGTTTGAGATGATTTAATACAAAACCTAAATTAGTAGTAAATTGTTGGTTGGAGGCAGAGTCTGTCATTGGTGATCTGTATATCAGTGTTGCCAGAATTTCTTCAAGTTTCCAGCCCAAATGGTACCTAAAAACTTGTCCAAAATAGCCCAACGCTTGCCTGTTGAAAAATAGCCGAAAATTTGCAAAGTTACTCCATACAGGGCCGTTGGGAGAACAGTCCAGACCGGGCATCAGCACAGTATTTGGTCTCCCATCGATAGCCATAGACAAGTCAGCCCGTGCTTCAACGTGATTTAAAAAAGAAACAGGACAACGCTGCTACTGCCGTGATCGTTTTGGTAATTTTTCCTTCGACTAGATGGTGATATCCAAAAAAAGTCATCATTTACCAGGCTGTCTCAAATCGTCCTAGTTTTTAGAAAATAATGCGATTTGGTGCCAGTTGAGCCTATTTTTTTACAAAAATATGCCAGCAGCAGTAACAACCTTTATACCAAACACAGTTGTCTTATACTTTTACACTTATTATTACTCCAAAAACTAGTCCAAAATAGCGGAACGGGAAGGCAAAAAATAGCCCAAAAAACGCCACCCACGACTGCTAAATTTTTCTAGCAACGCCTCATCAAAACTAGCCCAATTCCGCGAGAAAACCGCGGAACTGGCAACACTGCTGTGTGTGGTGCCACATGTAATTGTATCATGTTTCAATTCAACTTTTACAAAAATAGACTCAAAAACTTTTTCATTCATAAATGAAAGTTCATCAATTACTGTAAATTATTTTTTGTATAAAAAGCTACATCTCCACCTTTCGAATTTTGTCTTGAGTTTTGTACAAGTATATAATTATCAAGGTCATTGTATGTTGTGTTTTGTTTTATTTGCCATATTTATCCTCCATTCACGGGAAAGCGAATTGTATCGCTATACTTTGGACGGGAAGTCCGCACTCGCTTGGGAGTTGCCTTTTTCGAGGTTTATGGGCCACCTGTCTTCCACATAAAGGTGGGGCGTCTCGTTAAGTGCCTTGCCCAAGGACACAACAAGCGAACTTGCCGGCTTGTTCTCCACAACCTCCCCTAAATGCCGAGCGCCAAGCAGGGAAGCTGCGGATGCCATTTTTTAAAGTCTTCTGGTATGACTCGACAAGGGGAATGAACCCCAGGTCTACCGACTGCGAAGCGGACGCTCTAACCACTACGCCATCGCGTCGGGCCTGAATTAAGTGGTGTAACCCACATTTGAGTAATGGCTTTTACATCTGGCTTTCTTGAAAAGGAAAAAATCAATGCTTCGAGTTTAGTGAAGTTTGCAGTGTTTCCAACTGATCTCATGGTTATACTCATGCTAAGAAATTGGTTGGTGAAGTTGTGATTAATTGCAGTGTCATGTGTGTTTCAAGTATTAATGTCATGGCTACAGCTATCAAATAAACTGTCCTCTAAATTGTTTTTACCAGTTTGAGGAAAATCAAACAAGGAATTCATGTAATCAGCTGAGATAGCTAGACCATATGAGAGGTTTGGAAAGCATTTATTATCATTTAGGAGCATAATAGGTAGGGTGACCATACGTCCTCTTTTTGGAGGACATGTCCTCCTTTTTGGTAAAAAGTAATTGGTCCTTCGAGGATGTTTAAAATTGCCTTTTTTGTCCTCCTTTTTAATAAAAACTAATTTGGTCATCCAAAGTCGTTCAAAAATTCCCTTTTCATGTTTACCCTGTGATTAAAAAATTATGTCACTGCATATTAGTTCAAGTGATAATAAGTTTAACTGGTAAGGAATGATAAAAGGGAGTTTCCTAACGGACTGTTGCTTTAGGTTTGAAAGAGTAAGATTACATGGAAAACGGTACAAATACCGGTAAGTTTCCAAACTGCATTTCTTGTATTTTACTTAGCGGAGATAAGTTTTGCTTTGTTGTTCTGGTCGATTGACCTAATTTCAATGAAACCGTTTCGGTACATATTTATTTTAGTTTGAAAAATTAAATAATATTTTCGGTTGAACTGTTTATAACTATCATTGCTGTGATTTTTGAAAAATAAAACAAAAGCTAAAAAATAAATGCGGCATGCCAAAAAGAAAATCAAAATTTACTGAAGAACTTCAACAGAAGAAACATTTTTTTGAAAAAGGACGAGATGAGTTCGAAGCAGAATGCATTACTTGTGGCTACGGAACTTTTGTTTCTGTAGCAAATAAAGGCTAACTTAGCCTAGACATGCATGTAGACAGTTCAAAGTATAAAAAAAGCTGTCCGATTTACATTTTTTTGTTCATTGGCATAATAAATTAAAAAAATAAACTGCTGTATTTGTACTAATTATCAAAATATAATTATCAAAAGCGGTCAGTGTCCAACAAGTGCCCAGAAAATTTTTCCCAGCCTTGCAGAACAACTTGTAGGGCTGATAATAATTATTATCAAAAAATGTCCTCCTTTTTGGTAATGAAAATATGGTCACCCTAATAATAGGGTAATATTGCAAATGAAAATTTGGCTCAAAAATTGATTTACCATTAGACTTCGGCAGAGTTGAAAAAAAATGCAGCGTAACCTTTTGTGTTGTGTGGTTCATTGGGCTGCTAGAAATAGTGATGGCTTGCAGCATATAATTAGCAGTTAGTACATCAAAAAAGCAGTAGGAGACTATTTCTCAGGAAATCTAATTCTAGCAATGTCAGCAAAATCATCAATTCTATGTTGTTTGCCTTCAAAAATGCAAAATATATTACTTTTCTGTGTCCAAACGTTTTGAAACCCAAAAACTTTTTTAGATTGTTCCAGTAATTTAGATCTGTTCCTTGTCAAAGATTTCAAGTTGGGGTCAAAGATTTCAAGTTATGGCAAGTTTGGGATCTGATTCATTAGTTGCTTTCAATAATGATTTACTGTTAAATACCTGATTTCTGATACACCTTTTGACAAATTTAATGATTATTGGATTTTTTCCTTTTCGTGAAGGCATCACTTGACTAATATCAATATCGCTATTATGAATAGGATGAGGAAATTTTACTCTAGAATTCAAGGTATCTTGCACAAAATATTCAAAAGTTACATAACCTGCATTTTCGTTGGGAAGGATAACACATTCATGTAAAATAAGGCAGTTGCTACTTCCATACTGTTCAAGGTCATCCATTCTTTTTTCTTCGATTTGTTTAGCCAAATTCTTTATTGTGGTTTTGATTACAGTAATTGATTGCGACAGTTCTTCAAGCAGTTCTTTTTGACCTTTGCCACTGCTGGTACCTGAAACAAATGCAGGAACATCCGCGTTCTCATTTACACCTGATGAGTTTAAAAAATTTGACTGATACTCATCTTGTTTTTGTTCAATTTTAGCCAGCTTTTCGAGAACTACAGCCAATTCCCGAGATGTCATTTCAGATCCAATATTTCGAGTAGCAGTTCCCAAAAATTGTGCAAATAGAAATGAAAATGTAAGTGTTAAATACCAATCATAAATTATACCGTTTTATCAAACACTATATAACACCTTACCAACACACAACCTTATTCAAATAGTGTTGGTAAAGTGTTTTGTAGTGTTTGGTAAAATGATATAAATTATTCTATAGATATACAGTTTCACCTCGTTAATTCGGACAGCTGGGGGGAAGGGTGTCCGTGTTAGCCGATTGTCCGACTTAATCGACGGCCTATAGGCCATAGCTTATAAACATGCCTAGGGTAACGAAGTTTAGTTAAAAATGCTGTTATTATATAGGCTATTTTGTTATACTACATTTACCTTCCTAATATGTAAAAAAGCAGATTTATTTATTTATATATTCATTTATTTTTGTTTATTCAAGGAAATCACCCGACGAAGGCTACGTTGGGCTAGCCTAGTCTAGCAAACAAACCTATACCGATATCGACTGTTATTATTGGCTATTACCAAGGTTATTTTCTTTTACCTTACCTTCATAACATGTAAATAATTAATGTACAGTACACCTGTACACTTTTTACACATTTTAGGCCAAACATTTTTTAAATTTTCAAACATTTTTTTTCTTAATCTTGGAATGTTTTTTCATTTTTTTTCTCGGTCATAGTCCGAGCTAACCGATATCCGGCTTAAAAGGGTCCGTGTTAACGAGGTGAAACTGTACATATAAACTAGTCACTTAGCTTCACAGTGCTCAACAGCAAGCTTGCCGGAGTCGTGATATATTTCTATTTGTACAGCTACAGAATAGGCATCAAAACGTTAAAACCACAACAGTCTGTTTCGTCTATTTCGGCTCATCAGGTGGTGCGTCTTATTCAAATAGAAATGTTACATAACGGTATAAATTATTATATTCATACCGTATTAGATTTATAGTGTTTGGTATAACGGTATAAATTATTATATTTATAAAGTATGCTAAATAAATATAATATATAATAGACTCGGTAAAATATTTAAGAGTGCTCAATAACAAAAACAGTTAGAGCAAATTAATTAATCTGAACCCAATGCTTTCATTACCTTAAAGGATCATAAACCAAATTTTCCAAACAGCCCAAAATGCAGACTTATATAAACCCTACCAAATCTGAAATCGGTAAAATCAGCAAAATTACACTGGACAATGTTAACAGCAGAATTCGGGTCAATTCTGATCTCAATCAATGGCGTAACACTTCAGCAGTAATTTCTTGGTTTCAAGCAATACCAAGCAAGCGCCATTCCAAGGTGATGAAGTTTGATATTGTAGATTTTTACCCATCCATTTCAGAGTCTCTTTTATGGAAAGCATTACAATTCGCCAAAAATTTCACTGTGATAGATGAAGAATCATTATGTATTATAATGCATTCACGCAAATCGCTACTCTTTTGCGATGGCAACACCTGGATCATAAAAGGCAACCATATGTTTGATGTCACTATGGGATCGTTTGACGGAGCTGAAGTTTGCGAGTTAGTAGGTTTGTTTCTGCTTTATAAAATGAAACATCTATTTGGCTGTAATTGTGTTGGTTTGTATAGAGATGATGGGTTAGCTGTCCTTAATAATATTTCCGGACCAAAAACTGACCGCACTCGAAAACAACTGATCAGGGTATTTCAGGATTATGATATGAAAATATCGGTGGAATTAAACCTGACTCAGACTGACTTTTTGGACGCAACTTTGAAGCTTAAAACTTGAAAATTTTGGCCATATAGAAAACCGAACGACAATCCACTTTACATGAACAAAAATTCCAATCACCCTCCTTCGATAAAGAAACAAATCCCATCTATGGTGAATGACCGCCTTACCCAACTCTCATCATCTGAGAATGAGTTTGATAGAGCGGCCCCGATGTACAATAAAGCTCTCCATGAAAGTGGTTATGAAATTTATTTGAAATACCGGAAAGAAGCAAAAGCAACAAAGACAATTAGCAACAGAAGAAGAAGAAACATAGTTTGGTTCAACCCTCCATATAGTGAAAATGTTGAAACAAATATTGGCCATGAATTTCTGAACCTAATTACAAAGCATTTCCCTAAACATCACCGGCTTCACAAGATATGCAACAAAAACAATATTAAAATTAGTTATAGCTGTATGCCAAATATGTCCGCAGTCATCTTGCACCATAACAAAAAGCTTCTTTCCGCCTTGCCAAAGACCGATAGACCTCCCACTGCCGATTCAAAATGTAATTGCAGAATAAAAACAGCTTGCCCACTTGACGGCAAATGCAAACAGTAATCAATTGTATATAAAGCAGAAATATTCTCTAACAATACCACCAAATTATATCATGGATCCTGCTCTACTGATCTCAAAGCGAGATTTAGCAATCACAAACATTCATTTACCCACCGTAACAAAAGAAACGCAACCGAGCTATCAAAAGAAGTTTGGCGAGCAAAGGATAATGGTGTTGAGCCGTCTATAAAATGGTCCATTGTTTCTACAGCACCATCATACAAATGCGGAGGGAGCAGATGTAACCTGTGCCTGGCTGAAAAACTTGCCATCTTACGCGGCGACAGAAAAATAATGATCAATAAACGATCTGAAATAGTGAACACATGCCGCCACGGAAAAAAATTTAAACTAAAAAGTATCACATTGGACGGTTCGTTGTAATTTGCGTGTTTTGTTCTTTTACTTTTGCCGTTTTTCTTTATCCTTTCTTTTCCGTCTATTTTCCCAACTTACCGTTTACCATATTAAGTATATACCTGTTCCCATTGTTACGTCACTATTACTCTCATACCAACCTCCACAGTTCTTCGTTACCCAGATGAGTTTACTGTTCGCAGGAGAACCAGCAGATTATTCTTTAGCATAGTTTCTGCTGGCGACTATACTATTTCTGATTACTCCCCCCGAACAACCGTAAGTATTACTGCATTCTCTGTTTGTTTTGGGTTCATTTTTTCGTTTTTTTTGCTGAAATACCTGAGGAGCCTTAACGGCGAAACAGGCTGTAGTATTTTTTCCAATAAAGATATATATTAAAATATGCCGTTTTTCTTTATCCTTTCTTTTCCGTCTATTTTCCCAACTTACCGTTTACCATATTAAGCGTATACCTGTTCCCATTGTTACGTCACCATTACCCTCATATCAACCTCCACAGTTCTTAGTTACCCAGATGAGTTTACTGTTCGCAGGAGAACCAGCAGATTATTCTTTAGTATAGTTTCTGCTAGCTACCGTACTATTTCTGATTACTCCCCCCCTCCGATCAACCGTAAGTATTACTGCATTCTCTGTTTGTTTTGGGTTCACTTTTCGCTTTTTTTGCAGAAATACCTGAAGAGCCTTAACGGCGAAACAGGCTGTAGTATTTTTGCCAATAAAGATATATATTAAAATATGCTATATGTCAACCAGAATTTTTTCCTTAATCGTTTTTCTTTTTGGGTTGCTTTTTTTATGGAGCAACTTTGTCAACATTGCTTGCAAATATATTTAAGAATGTATCAGTCTGTCGGTTAATTAATTGCTTTCTGCAATTTAATATTAAAATCAGCCCAATGAAAGTTTCTCATGTCGCGAACAAAGATTTCTTTCGTTACTTTGAGTTTGGATTTATCTTGTGGAATTACACGAAACGTTGGATAGCGATCACAGATATCAGTGACAGCTACACTACTGAAGAACGATTTATCAAGTAGAGAGATATATAAGTATGAGCAATGATAGTAGCAGAATTAGAGTCACTCAAATAGGTATATTGATTAAACATTTACAAGAACATCCCATTAACAAATTTGCACAATTTTTATATCTAGATTATAGTTAATTTGCCATAAGTCGATATTGATATCTCCCATGACAAAAAGCTTTCTTTTTTATTGACTTAATTTTAGACAGATTTCTTCCATGTTTTGTATGAATTTTTCTGAACTATCTCTATTGTACAACCGACATCGAGAGACCAAACCCAAAGTTGTCTTTACACTTTTATTATGAATATTGATCCACATTGATTTAGCGAAAGAATTGTGATTGGGAATATTCATGTCGACATTAATTTCTTAAAGTTGGTGACGATCTTCTGTAAAACAATTTGTCTTGCAGTTGCAATTGTCAAACTTATGTTTGCCTTTAGTAATTGTCCTTTTTCTTTTCAAAAACAAGAAAACGCGTCTGTCTCTCACGACTATTAGAAAGCGAATGATCATAAGGTAAATGATGCTAAACCATGAAAGCATGTCTTGGCTCTTTTTTGAACTTTTTCGATCAACTGGGTATCTTTTTTTTAAATATGGATACCAAACTGTGGTTGCATATTCTAAATGGGCCGTACTAATATCTTGTGTAATTTTAAATAAACATTTTAGTCTCGATTGAGAATACACCGCTTTAGCACAGCCAAAACAGACTCTGCTTTTTCAACAGCAGAAGAAACATGGGTGTTAGACTTCAGATCAGTTGATAGAGCAACACCCAAATCTTTTTCAATGTTTTCGCTGGAGTATGATCTCGATTAGGTTTGTACAGATGACTCGGATTGAGTTGACCAAAGCGCAAAATTGAAGATTTGCCGACATCAAAACACAGTTGCAAGTCAACTGACCATTGGTAAAATGTATTTAAATCTGCTTGAAGCATATTGGTTTTATTCTGCAAATTGGGAATAACTTTGTATAATTTAATGCATGTTAAGGCATATAGGCTAACTGCAATCAGTTGAATAAAATACCACTTCCACGACCGGTTTCGTTCCTATTAGAACTCGTCCAATTTGATATCATTTGTCAATGTTGTTCAAATATACCATGAACACCATGGGGCCAATGCAGCCACCTTTTGGGACTCGTGACGTCATGGCTGGGAACTTTTTGAATTTTTTATCAAAACAATTTCTCTTCTACTAGTAATATAAAAACGAAACTATTAAAGTAAATTTCCTTTTGCGCCAAGAGCTGATGGTTTACTTAAAAGTCTCACATGAGGGTGGTGGCAAAAGCCTTAGAAAAATCTAAGTATGCAACATCAATACATTTACTCTCATCTAGGGTTGGAGTGATGTCTTCCAAATATTCTAACAATTGGTTTTCACAAGATAATTTAGGTACAAATTCAAACTGTGTTGGTCTAATTAAGGTACGATTTTCCCTAATTACTTTCTTAAGCCAAGATTCCTTAAATTTGCACACACAAGATGTTAAGCTTATCGAGCGATAATTGGAAGAGTTTTTCTGGCTTCCCTTTTTAAAAATAGGCACCACAGGGCAATTTCCCATTAAGAAGGGATGGTTGCTGTATTAAAGTGGAAGTCAACAGTTTTGCCACTACCGGTTTTCTTCGATATGCTACCTATAGCGTTGGCGATGGGAACTAGGGGAAACCGCTACCCTGCCTCAAATTAGAAAAACCAAAATAGTTTATGTTAAACGCGCTTGTGTTGAAAGTAACTGAGTAAAACTGAAAACAAGTCACAGTAGCCTAAATTGTTATGCTTTTTTTGCTAACTCAATTTACTGGATATATTCTTTAAACACTTTTTGCTAGAACATCATTTATAAATAACTCAGAAAAAGTCATTTACTTGAGATATTAACAAAAAAACTTTTCGTATCTCTATTGTGGATTACAATTGATTTCCAATAGTAGAATAAAAATCGGCCAACTTTAGAAGTGGAATAAAATATTCACCTCTGTCAAAGAAACGTTAGTATAAACAATAATATACAGGTAACGTAAAGCTCTTGCTTGCATGTTACGTCGTTTGAGGCTTGATTTTTTATTTATTTATAGTCGTATATTGCTATTTTAGGTTAGATTTGCACAATACTAGAATCTGTGACATGAATGAGAGCATGCAAATATCTAATTACGATGCATTAAATCCGTGTTTTACCGGGGCAGAATAGTAAGGCAGTTCACCGAGTATGTCGTAAAGGCGACTTCTGGGTACCAGCCTATGTTTCAAACTAAGGTTGGGATGCTTTCATGTCTAAAACTGAGGTCGGAGGTAAGAAAGTTCACGCTCTCGGAAAAAGAAAACATGGTGCACAAACTGATGTTCTGAAAAAGTTTGCCAAAGATTTGGTCCCCTGTTCCCGTCGGCTCTTAAATGGGCCAGAGATGTGAGGATTTCTGTGTTACAAAAATTTGAGGTAAGATTTAAGAGTTGGAACGTTGGAAGTTTTCTGAGGAAAAGGTATGGAGCTGTGTGAGTAGTTAAGAAAAAAAAAACGAATATATACCGTCTATAGAAAGTAAGATTAGGAGAGAAGACTATAGGAGCTCGATTTGTTGGTGTCAAGAATGGCACATATAAGCTATGGTGGTTCGGAAATAAATCATAAAATAGGAAATGCTGGAATTTTGATAAAGGAAAAACTATGCTAGAAGATTGTAAAAGTTTCAGAAAAAGTGACTGATTGATGATAATGGAGCTGGTTTTTGAAGAGAAGGTTATGAGAATCATATGTGCGCATGGTCCCCAGGTGGGAAGATTAGATCGTAAGAAAGATTAATTTAATAACGAATTGGCATATGAGTGGGATTTGCAAAATCCTGATGAAATGATTCTTAGTCTGGGAGACTTTAATGGACCCGTTGGGAAACGGATAAATGTTATTGAAGATGTACATGGCGGATATGACATTGGCGAAAGAAAGATTGAAGGAAAAAGACTGCTTGAGTTTTGTGTCCTTAAAGAATTGTGAGTGGCAAACATGTGATTTCAAAAGAAGAAGGAGAGGAAAAGATCATAGAGTATGGACGGAAATGAAGCTAAGATTGGTTTTGTGTTGGTTGGTAAATACAACAGAAAGTATTTAAAAGACCTGAAAGCAATCTCCTGGGAATAGCAGCATCTACTAGTGGTAAAAAGCAAACACAATAAGAGTTGAAGAAAGTAGTGCAGAACAAATAAATCGTTAGAAAAAGGGTTTGGAAAGAAGGGAAACAATATGAAAGCAAGATTTTAGGTAAGAGTCAAGGAGTTGGTAAACGTTGATGTGCCCAATATATGGAAGCTTTAAAATGGTGTTTTAGAGCTTGTGATGAAGGATGTGGAAAGAAGAAAGGCAGAAGAAATTGTAGTGATGCGTGGTGGTGAAATGAGGAAGTGAAAAGAGCAATATGACAAAAGAAAATATCGTATATAAAGATGTGCATAAATCGATGGAAAGAAAGCAAAGGTAGTTGTAAGAATACCAAAAGCGAACAGAAATATTTCTTGCTAATTCTGTGAGGAAAGAAGCTGAAAAATAATTTAGAAAAGTAAACCAAAAAACAATTAACGTTTCTAAACTAATAAAGTTTATGAAAAAAATGAGAAAGATATTAAAGAAGGAAAATCATGGGAGGAAAAGACAGAAAGTTTAGCTTTTGGTAAAAAACACAAGAAAAGAATAAGGAAAAATTACACCGAGGGGATCGTGAATGAAGAGGATAATTGGGGTCATATGGCAGAAGCCAGTATGGTGAAGGGACTATTGAAAAGCTTTCCCGCGAAGAAATGGTAATAGCAATAAAAGCAATGAAGCTAGGAAAGGCAGCCGTGTCCTCTGAAGTATGTGCAGAAATGATATCTGCCTGTAGAAAAATACGGATAAGTGTGATGATGAACGTTGCGAAATAGTGTTGGACGGAAAATAAATGGCAAATGAGTGTTTTGCTGCCAATTTTTAAGGGAAAAATAGACAAGAATTGTAATGCATCTTTACCCTACCTCACTAACTTCAAGAATAGTGAAGCTGTTCACCCAGGATGCTATAAAAAACGGCTGTATTGAGTACCTGTCAATTGCAGTCTGACTGTTAATGGTGAGGTTGCCAGCTAAATTCTTAACCCAAAAAGTAAGGTTAGAGGTAAGCAAGGACATGCTCCGCCTAAAAAATTTTGCTCAAACAAACCTCATTATGAGAAAAATAAATGCATGGCCTCCAGTCCCGACAGCTCTTAAATAGGCGAGGAGTGCAAAGAGCCTTCGGGTTTAAATCTCATTGTCATGGGATAAGATTTGAAACTTTAAATGTGGAAGAAAGACAGGAAATCGTGAAGAAATAAAGAAGAGAAGAGTTGATATATGCTGCAATCAAGAAATTTGATAAAAAAAGCCAAGGAGCTCGTTTTGTGCGTACTCAGGGACGACGGTATAAACTGCGGCGGTCAGGAAATGACACAGGATATGGAGGACTTGAAATTTTGGAAAAAGAAAAAATATCAGGAAAAGTTGTAAAAGTTAGAAGAAAAAGCGACAGAGTGATGCCAATTGTTTCAACTTTAGGGAAGGAAGTGATTCGAATAATATGTGCGAATGGGCCGCAAAGGCGGAAGACCAGACACAGAAAAAGTTCGTTTTTATAATGAAATGATGAGTTAACGGGACTTAGTAAGTTCTAGTGAAACCATCTTTTACTTGGAGAATTTCAATGAGTATTTGGGGCAGTATGTTTAAAGTTTTGAGGGAGTACGAAGGGGAATGGATTTTGGAAAAGAAATGTGGAAGGAAGATTACTAAAGTTCTGTGATGAAAAAGCTTGTGTGTGTCAAATAGGTGGTTTCAAAAGTCGCAAAAAAGGAAAATAATTTAAAGTGTAGGTAAATGTGAAACAGAAATTGATTTTCTACTCTAGGGGACGAAAGATAAAGAGTATTTAGGGATGTAAAACTGATTCTATGGAAACTGCAGCACAGCCTGGTGGTCGTAGATCTGGATAAGAAGGTCGTGAAGGAAATGACGAGAAAGAAACTAAACATAAAGGAAGAGGTGGAAGTTGACTGAAAACCGAACAAGAGTAAGATTTGAAAAAAGAGTGAAAGAACTAGTCAGTACAGACTCCCTTAATATGCGAAAAACTTTCAAACGTAGAGTTCTAAAGGCATGTGAGGTAGTGTGAAAAAAGAGGAAAACTAGGAGGGGGCGATTGCTAAAAAGAAGGCGGCATTTAAAGAGCTGTGTAGGTTTTCAATTGCAGAAGATAAGACCCAATACAAACGTATAAGAAATCAAGCTAGGAAAGTGGTTACTAGAGCTATGAGAATGAAAGTCAAACAAAAGTTAAATAATTTATGTCGGAATTTCAACAGTGTTTTTAGCTTTCTTAGAGGAATGAAAAAAGAAGGTAAAGATCTTGAAGGAGGAAAGTGCTTAAAAGGAAGAGACGCACACTTAGGCTTTATTGAAAAAACGGGGAAGAATTTGGAAGGAACACATGGAAAAAATTGCGAATGAAGAGAACGAAAGGGACCAGATGGTGGTAACTGAGGAGTTGAAAAACCGGTGAAAAGAGTTACTCGAAAAGAAATTGTGGAAGTAATGCAAAAGGAGAAGTTAGGAAAGGCATTTGGACTATTGAAAGTCAGTGTGGAGATGATAATTGTGTAATGTGAAATTGAGACTAAAGTGCGGATAGTTCAGTGTCAGTGCGTGTTGAATGGTAGAAAAATGTCTGATGAGTGTAGAATTAGTGTGATTGCGCCTATTTTTAAAGGAAAGAGCGACCTGATGAACTTTGGATCATATAGATGAGTAAACTGCAAGAACATGCCATGAAAAGTGTTGAAAGAGTGTCCAAGAGGCAAATACGAACACTGATCAATTTTAATAGAATGCAGCTTGGATTTATGACAGGAAAAGGAATTGTGGATGCAATTTTCAATGTGAGAAGAATGCAGGAAAGAAAAGAAGTGGTATATAAGTGTTTTGTTGACACCAAAAAGCATTTGATCCAGTTCCACGAATCGTGATGAAGTGGGCAATGAGAAAGGAGAGCTTATTAGAAGTATTGGTTTGAGTTGTTATGAGCTTTTATAATGGAGCAAAGACAAAAGTGAGGGAGGGATCTGTGTAATCAGAGAAATTCGAAGTAAAGTTTGGTGCGTATTAGGGATCTGTGCTGTCGCCACTGTTGTTCGCAATACTTGTACATGTTATTACAGAAGACGCAAGAAGGAATGTGATTAATGAGGTGTTATGTACAGGGGTGCAGTGGTGAGGGAACGCTTGGGTTCCGACACGGTTACATACTAACCTGATTGGAAGATGTACAGGGTGGGCCAATAAAATGTTACCACTTTTTGAATCCTTGCTATTTCCAAAATAGATTTTTTGTTATTCTCAAAAATACTAACAACAAAACATTGAATTCTCACACCAATGGATCGAAAACAATATACTGTGAAGGAGAGAGTAAAGATCGTGGAAGCATATTTTGAATTAAAATTGGTAACCCAGACTCAGTGACGATTCGTCATTGACGTTCCGGAAAGAAATCCTCCATGTATACTCACAATCAGACATCTTCTTCGAAAATTCAGGAAAACAGGATATGCGACCAAAGCGAATAAAGGACATAGTGGTAGGCCAAGGTCTGCGAGAACAGCCATTAACACAGAGATCGTGAGACAGCGTCTGGAGGAATCACCAAGAAAATCGACCAGATGTTTGTCAGAGGGAGACTGCCCTCTCAAGGACCACTCTCAGACGCATACTGAACACAGATCTTTATTTCTTTCCCTACAGAGTTCAGATTTTACAAATTCATTGATATTAAATGTTGGTTTAATGTTTCTTATCACAAATCTTTGAATAAAAATTTTGAATAAATTCACATTTGAAAACTTGGGTATGATTGAAAAGTGGTAACATTTTGTTGGCCCACCCTGTATATTTCTACTCTTTTGAGTTTACGTCCCTGTACTACTTGTGAGTTTCCATACTTTGATTTAGCACCAGATCCCTGATTATTTGCATATAACCTTGTTGTCATCAGTGAAACCACGAAAAAGTTCAAAAAAGGTTTTAAAATTGAAAAGAAGCACTTGAAAGCAAGGGCTTGAAGGTCAACATTACAAAAACAAAAGTGATGGCTGGCTGGAATTAAGAATTGTTTAAAAGCAAGATAGATCTATTGAAGTTTGTGGGAGGAGAGTAATTGCAAATTCAGTGTTTTGCGCAAGATGCCGAAACTAAGTTTTGGGCAGATGTGCAAAAATAATGAGGGTCACCACTAGATTGGCAACGCTTTTTGTTTGTTTAAGATGTCGGTTAGAGATGGAAAGAACGGTGGATTCGATCGAGAAACTGAGGGATGAGGTGAAAACAGTAAACGGCTTTTGTTATTTGGGAGACAGGCTGAAAGCTAGGGGTGGTTGAAAAGCGGCAGTCACAGCAAGAGTAAGAATCGGTTGTGTGAGATTCAGAGAATGTAGAGAGTTGTTCCTTGGAAACATATTTCTTCTGAAGATGAAAGCTAAAGTTTATCGTTGTTGCATGTGATCAGCAATACTGTATGGCAGAGAGACTGGTGCTTAAGAGATAATGAGAAAGTAATTTCAAGAAGGGAAAGAGCTATAGTGAGAGCAATGTGTGATCGAAAAGTTGTAAACAAAGACTACTGAAAAACAAATGGATATGCTGCGGTATAAGGAAACTGTAGATCGATTGGCAAAAGCAAATAAAATGACATAGTAAGTACATGTGGTGAGAAAGCTGACGATAGCGTTCTGAGAATTGCCTTAGATCAGTGGTTTTGAAACTTTCTTTCGACACCGACCGATAAATTAAGTTTCTGGCTCGTGCAAATCTCTTTGTGGCCTAGACCAGGATTGGCGAACCACTGACCACTTCTTTCCAAAAAAAGTTCCTGTGGTTGCTTCGGGAAAACAAACGTGAGAGCATGGGTTAAAATTAACGTCGAAAAGCGGTTGATTTTCAAAAAAAAGTAAGAAAAAGATTTTTTTGTTGCTATTGGGTACACATAAGAGAAAGTATCAGCACCGAGAAGAAAGTGATATTTAAACAAAAAGATCTCTAAGTTTCTATTCAAATTTACCGCATTTTTTTCAACGAAAAGTAAATGTGCATTAACAGTTTTATTTTACCTCCACGGACCCCAGCCCTAGATATTGAGGTAAATGGCAAGATAAAGCGAGGACACCGGTTTTCAGACCACAGAAGACCTGGACGAAGTAAATGGAGAAGACAGAGAATATTGGTTCCAAAACAGGGATTGCTCTGAATAGAGCAATGTGGCAAGGTGGAGTGCAAACAATTGCAGAAGGAATGGGGTGAATTTGGCGAACTCGGTTGAGGAGGGTAAAACCGGATTACAACTGAATAACTACTGCATCACCTCCGGGGAATGAGCTGTTAGAGCATGCAAGAAGATTGTTGAAAGGGTGCTGAAAAGATTGAGAATTAGTGAATGTTGATGCAATGCAATTTGGCTTTGTGCAAACAGAGGAACGACAGACGCATTGTTTGTTGCGAGAAGGTGCAAGAGGAATATGGAGATAACGAGAAGTTGTGAAGGTGTTTTGTGGATATTTAAAAGCACCTGATAGATTTCCGAGAAAGGCGATAGGAAAGGTTTACCAAAAGTAATTGTGAGAGAGGTGATGAGCCGGTATCTTGGACTTAGATTGACTGAGACAAAACTTAGATTGGGTTTAGAGTTAACCCAAGAATTTTTGGTGCAATTTGGTGTACATCAATAACCTGTGTTCTTGTCACTAGTTTTTGGTATAGCGATGAATGCAATAACGGAGTATGCAGGAAAAGGCTTGATGAATAAAATTATGTATGACTTGGTTTTTATTAAAGTACAGAGAAATCGAAAAGTTTTTGAAATGGAAAGAGGCGTTTCGAAGCAAGGAGCTGAAAGTTAACTTCAAGAAGACTGAAGTGATAATGAGTGGTTTGAGAGGTGAAATACTGAAGAGCAAAATCAATCCATGTGCCAAGGGCGGCTAGAAAGTGATGGCAAATTCAGTGCTGTGCGCAGAATGGGACAAATTGGTGAATAACAGATGCGCGAAACTAAAGAGGGTGACTCCAACCATGGCAAAGGGTTTTGCTGAAGGATGTGCCGAGGCAATATAAGTAATTGTGGAATCAGATGAAAGAATTATTAGTTTATGATCAGCTGGAGTTTGTTAAGAGTTACTTGGATGACAAGTTGAGTGCCAATGGTGGAAGTAAGACAGCAATGACAGAAGTACAAGATTTGGATGAATAAAATTTTGAGAATGTGGGAAGATGCTTGCTTCATGGAAGACAGTTTTCGTTGAAAGTGAAAGCAAGAATTTATCGGAGTCGAGAAAGGTCGGCGATGTGGCACGAGAGCGAGACAGTGCGTCTGAGGGGGAACGAAATGGTGATTTTTTAATTAAAAAAGCAATAACGAGAGCAATATGCGGAGTTGAGTGAGAAAAGACAACCTAAGAACCCATGGATTCGTTTGGCTTGAAATACTTTGGATGTTACGGCCAGGGCAAGTGGAGTACGACCGTATGAGCATGTTTTAAGAAAATGATGATAATTTGTTGAGAAAAGCGTCGGATTTTGAATCGGTTTGAATAAGTATAAGTGCGTTGGGCACCAAAGAAGACGTGGCAAATGGAAGAACATAGTGGACTAAAAAAGGAAGATTAAAGAAAATAGATTTGAGATTTTTGCTTGCAAGACTAAACTGTTCTTAGGCTTACACTTACGGATAAAATTGCAATGCTTTAGTTGTTTTTGAAGAATACGTGAAAAATTTTTTAACTTCGTTCTATCCACCGATAGAACGAAGTGGCGCAAAGCTGTGTATGAACTTCCTAAGGACATGACATGTGTCCGGCCACGTCTGTAAACGAAGACAAAACCCGATTTAAAACAATTGGATCTCTCTCATCTCTGCCCGCTTCTAAAACCGGTTGGCGGGGATCATAAAATTCCAACGACAGATGCGAACGAACGGGTGAGAACCGGCAAAATTCCACGGCTGGTTCTCACTTTAATAACGCTGCAAGCAAAAAAAAAAGACAAGTTGTTTACAGACTAGGAAGCGGACATTCTTATAAACAGATACAAAGTTCAAAAATTTGATTACCCTGATTCTTTATTTAAAAAACAAAATTGTTCGCACTACAATTTACTACATAAAAATTCTGTCGTCAAAAACTCGTCAACAAACACGCTTTTACAAGATGTGGAAATGTTCTTTGGCAATAAAAGCTCTTTGTCTGTGCATCTGCAGACAGTAGCTATGTATTATAGAAAAGCAGTGAATGCGTCCAAACCTTTAAAATTATTGCGTCTAAAAAAGCAAAATTGGAAATAATTTTCAATAAAAAAAATACTTCTAAGACTTTCCGCTCTACCACTCAGAAATATATATCATCCATAGCAGAAATCTCAAACACAGCCCTGTATGCAGCACTTGTCGTGACTAAAACTTTCACAAACATCAGAATGTGTGGAAGAGATTTTTCTTAATGAACTATAACTAGTTCAATTTTGCAACTTCTATTTCAAATAAGTAGGTGACAATAGTACGATTCAAGAATTTTTTCAAATTATATTCGTCCCTCAAAAATACATCTAAGGGAACACCCAAACTCTCTTCTGATACAAATAACAATGTGGCGCACTTGAACACAATAAATATATAAAAATATCACATTCAGTAAATATATAGACCAGACTTCATAAAGTAATCTGTCATACATACTCACATAAAAACAAAATCATCGTTTGGAGTTTACTAGTTTATGTGTTGAATTCTAATCTTATCTCTAGTGTAATTACAAAGAACACATGATTAAGAAATTAACCAAAAGGGTTTTCAATAATTGAATTTTGCCAAATTAGAACTAGACCTTAGCATGCACTGTTTTAAACAACTAAATCTATGATACAACATAAAGTTTTTCGAGCTGTGTAAGTATATTTGGCCAACAAAGCCTAAATAGTGCGAAACATTTTTCAATACATGTTTCTTTTTCTAAACCAAATGAGCGCTACCAACTTTGAAATATGCAGAAACGCACAATTTCTGACAGAAAAATTACGAATGGTTATCCGCTTAACAAGTTGTGAAGTATCAAAATAACTTCAAAAGCTTTCCATAAATGTACATCTGATGTTTGAAAGGTTTTAATTTTACAATAAAAGTTTTTCCACGTATAAAAGGTTAACCAATGCTCCTTCTTAAGTACGCCTTTCACTGTAAGCTACCTATTGTAGGCCGAAGAAAGCAAATGAATGCCCTAAAACAGGGGTGACCTAACATTTTTGCGTGAGGGCCAATTTTACTTAATAGGATTCCGAGGGCCACTGGAGCAGAATTTTCGGAGCGCACAGTTTTCAGAGTGAAGACCTCTTTTTTTAGAAGTCATCCTGGAAAGGGCTAAACTTCAAAGACGATGGGCATCAATGAGTGGATGAGGGCTGCAAGTCTCATCCTTCAGAGAGCTGCAGTTTGCACACCCCTGCCCTAAACAATTTGGGAAATTTGTTCTTTTAAAGTAAAAAATAACGAAAAACTGAATTCAAACTATTTCGATGATTTGCTTGCAGGAGAGTCGTTGACTGAATTGATGCCAACAGAAGTCGGTGGCTTCAACAAAGTTAAAATAATCCAATTTTATGTCAAAGCGTAAAAACGAAAATACTTTTGCTAATAAAGCAATGTCGCATAACCAAACAAAAGAATTAGCTTTTTGTACCCGTTGTGCAAAACAGCTTGTTTCAAACTTCTACAAATACGACAAACGAGAAAATAAAAAGTACAGCGAATATCGACACAAAATGGCGGTTTTGTACGAGAAAAACACTGTCACAAACTCGACAACAAGCATTTTTAGAACTTGTCACATAAACGTAAATCAATATATTATCAAGATATGAGAAAAATAGCTTGTATTGTTTCTCTGTTATGGGAACATTGGGTTTAAGCTCTATTTAATGGATTTAGTGGTCTCAAGCCTGCTAACTGCAGTAATGCTTCAAGCTAAAAGTCATTCTGCACCACAGATAGGACTGGTGATTTGTTATACAGTGAAACCTATATTTGACTACACCTGCATATTGGCATTCTTCAACAATGTCACGAATACTTTCTCAATTGAAATGCATGATATCTTGAGCTAACACCCACACCGTTAACACGGCTATTTTACAGCAATCACGTCGAGGCTTTTTACGTCGAAATTCTACTGTATAACATACTAAGAATGGGCTTAAGCGTTACCCAAACTGAAACCACTACAGGATTGATAGATCGAGCTCTTTGATTGTTAGGTTGATCCTTTGAGGTAATTTGTGCAAAATCGTCGTTCGCATCAATCGTAGTTCTTTGCGTTTGCAATACACTTGTTACGCTTCAGTTACTGTTTGTTACGATATCGGTCTTGATCCTTTGGGGTCCTACGAACCCAACGGCGTTTCAAGTTCTATCGCAGCATCGCCGCCGTGCGGCTGATTTCATCTGCAAAAATGCCGCTTGACGACGCGCTGGCACGTATCGCATTTTACAGCGCAGCACCAGTGGAATTTACAGTTGCACTTCTCCGTAATCACTACTCTTTTGGTTCGATGCCCGCGTCCGCAACACATAAGTCCACAACCCTCGGTCCCAGCGGCGCCTTTTTTACACTGGCGACCTTTAGTGCCCCGGACCCCAGTCTTTTTGTTACGGATGCAGTAATCAGGAGAGGAATCGAGATATACAAGACTGATTCTGGGGATGGCGAGGTATTTGGGGGATTTGCGACGGCGCAGTTTTCCTCTCCTGTTGCCTTTCACTTCGACCGCTTGCTCGTAATGCTTCATGAGTTCGTTTCCGATCTCCCGAAAGTTCGGTATCTGCATCCAGCACGTCTTCAAACTGCATGAGCCCGACACACCATGGCACTTGCATGACGGCCGAGCGGAACGGACTGCAACCTGCGGAAAAATGAGTTTTAGTCACATTTTATTCTCCGGACAAAGGAAAACCTTTAAACTTTAAATAGAACAACGCTGCATTTAGCCGTTGTCCATCTATACTTGTTTAATTGCTTAGCATTACCAGCATTGCTGGTACAGTGCATTTTTACAAGCACTGCAAGCAAGCACGGACATTTCCGTGAAGTGATTTTCTCAAGGACGCAATAACGATAAACTCGAACGGGTACTAAACTTGTCGCCTCTTATTCGCATCACCAGTGCCGTTGTACTGTTGTGCAGTAACGAAGCATTAGCGTCGGAAAACAATGTCAATTTGCATTTGCTGTAGCTAGCAAGTAATCACTTCAAACTGCTTCTCAAAACTGTGGCTCAAATGGCCGACGAAAAACAGATAAATCGATGAATTTTTCCAGTTTTCAAAAGAGAATCAACGACAATGTTTCAGTTCCAAACTTTTTTTGTCAAAATAGCATTTTTCAAAATCTCAATACTGCAGAAGCTTTTTGAAGACAAAACTTAACATATTTTTTGAAGATTAAGTATTACGACCAAACTTAATCCAGTTGATTATTGCCAAAATATAAATTGGAATAATGAGAAGTTATTTATATTTGGCTTAAAAAATGTTACAAAATAAAAAGCTTGAAGAAAACGTCTCTTAAAGGTAGATTAAAAGCCTTTTTCATAGATAAACGTCACAACGCTGAACAACTGTCAGCTAATGTAGTTCTGAAAATTTTTGAAGGCAATAATAACGATGACGAGAACTTGTTCAGTTCATCGAACGCAAGAGAAACGAAGATTTTGATAAGCTTCGAAATGACGTTTTCATCTTCGACTCAGGAGTCACCCGCACATGTCGTTGCCGGTCCCGCAGGCCAGAGTTAGAAGCTGCACACCAATTCCGCTGGCTGTGCCTCATATAACGCGAGGCTCTGAGTACTGAACTCACAGGCTTTGGATCACGAGCTGGCCCACCGTGCCTAGCTGCTTACATGCTCGCCACACCTTCCTACTTCAATCACATTCACTCACCATCCTTCCAGCTTCATTGTTATGTTTATTCATTTCCTTCCGGTCTCGCTCTTTTGACCTACCGGTAGCGATCGTGTCTCGTTCGCGGGCATCGATAAACTCGCGAGCGAAGCCGTATGCATATTCGGTATCATCACCACAACCGCCCCAGCTCTGAAAGTAAAATAGGCATTTTGATAAAATGCTAACCCACGACGTATTCAGCATTGTGCAGTGACAATTGGTCCCGACTTCGGAACAAAGAGCCGGGGTTCAAAATTCCACGCGACAGCATCGGTGTCTATACCAGAAATGGCATCCGGAAACAATATGCTGTGTTGCTCCAGTAAAAAGTCTGATTCGAAATCGGGGAAAACAGGCGTAAGGTAAAGCTTTAAATAAAGAATAGCAAACTACGGGATAACATTAGGCACACCTTAACAATATCACAATAGAAGAGATCAATGGCAATACAAAACTTGAAAAATGAAATTAAACATTTCTGGAACCATTAGCATAATTATTTCAATGAAAACCGTCAGAATGAAAATAGTAATGTGAGGGCGTTTGTGGAAGTTCTATCTGCCAACAGCTTGGCAAGAAAACCAGTTGAAACGTAAAATGCAACTGTTCTCTTAGAGCGGCAGCTAGAGTTAAAACAGCCTCGTTTGGCGGTCAAAATATCAGCGGAAGCCGTACTCACCCAGTCAGTGTCTAAGCCTTCTGGCCTGCCAGCGTTACTGCAACCGCAGTGCCCCTGCAATTGTTCGTTTTTACAAGCTCTGGCTACAGCTACCACAACTCCAGCTGCTGATATCGCGTACGTAAAAGCGGTTTCTCTGCTTCCTTTAAAAAATAATTTTAATTAGCTGTATCTTTGTCCTACGGTCATGGGAAAACCTTCAGAATCACACATAAAACATCTGGTGTTCAGACGTACTACACGCAATACATTACTTTATCAGAAGCTTGCACCAGTCACGGAAAATCGTTGTAAACTGTTTTGTTCGAGAACACAAACCATAACTAGCCGTGCAGGAATTGAACTTACAATTTACTGGTTGAGAGACAAGAACCAGCAAGCTTCGCTTTGCACCTTCGTCATTGGATGCCAAACCCAATCAGAAAGCAAATAGCAAAAACCTTAGGATAAACCTTTTTTAAAGCTATGCTATGACGCTCGAAGCATAAGTCTGGAAACTGTTTGAAGAGAACAAAGGAAACAGATAAAGACAGTTGTAGCGTACAAAAACAAAAGTGAAAATTAATTTCTTTAACATCAAAGATATCACATTTCACATCTATCAGCCCAACCACTCTTACAAGCAGTTTCAGATAACAAAGATTGATAGGACTTAAAACATATGGCGTTGCTTTGACATAGGTTTGGTAAACTAATAACCTTAGCCAGAAACAATTAATAAAAATTATAACAAAAACATTTTTACAGATGAAAAAGAAACACAAGCAGTAGACCATTTCAGGCACTGCTTCCAAACGGACAGTTGAACCTCAGAGAAAACTGCACTTAAAATCCTTTCAAGCAGAAGAGACTATTCTAATAAAAGGTTTTTACACAAATTTTTGTACCCAAAGAGAGGGGCATTAACCCCAACTGTTGCACATAATGCTTGACTCCAACCAAAATTTGCTCCCAATTCCTATCAAAAACAATTTGGGTGTTCTTATTACAAATATTTACTGATTACTTTATGATCAAAAATTTTCTTGAGCGATTGGCCTGAAGCGTAAAAGAGAAGCATGTGTACCGTCTACTGTGGGACCCAATATAGTAGAAACATGTCAACGCAAACGATATTGTCCAACGTAGCAATATCACATGGGTAAACAGAGCACGCAGCAAGATTATATTTCACTTTGTCACAAGATTGAACGTTCCTTCTTCTATTTGAGAGCTAGGCAAGCAATTTAGTTAAGTAAATGTTTACACGATTTAATGAAAATTGTTAAATGCTGGTGTTTTTGAAATAAACGAAAAGCTAATTGAAAGAAAATACTTGTGGCATGCTAACTTATTGTCTGCTATAGCGTGAAGTTGTTAGGCCCTAATCCGGTAATCGAGAGATGGTGGGTTCAAAGCCCACACAATCTCTGTATTGTTGTTCAATAAAACTTTATTGCAATTTCACCAGTTCGGCTGCGATACTGGCAATGTTTGTACTGTTATAGCAAAACCGTTACTCCAGAGCGAGACTGAGCACAGGTTATTTACCGTATGTTTTTCGTGCGCGAAAGATGAACGTGGCGTAACTAAAAAACTTCACCTTACTTCCAACATAAATGTTGAAAAATACTTAAAATTTCGCTCATTAACATAAATGGTTCGTAAACTCTTTCTACAAATTTTTGCTACAGGGCTACAAATCAGCTCCTCTATTTTATACAATTAGGAAAATTCTAGCAAAACAGGACCATATATACGAAATTATAGCGCTCTACACCCTTGCTGAAGTTGTCAGCACACAGTAGATGTTTTGTGTATTTTTTCAGTTTTGAACGTTTTTTTTTCTCAAGCATTTTTGTACGAAAATTTTCAACCGCTTAAATATTTTTATGATGTCACACACTATACCTCGCGGAGCGAACATCCGATTTTGACCACAAAGTACGTACCAAAAGATTTTTGTACGTGTTTGTCCGCAAAAACGTATACGCTTTCAGTAGGTTCTTTGCGGGCAAAATTGGATGAAAATTTTTTACAAAAATGCATCAGAAAAAACGTACAAAAACAAGGTATACCGTGTACAACAACCTTAACAATGAAATTAGCTTTGTGAGCGAATTTAAAAAGCCTGTCACCTAAAGTTCAATGTAAGGTTAACTACTGGTACCTGTTTGACTAATACTTGAAAAGTGCGAGTCTATAGCTTACAGCGATTATGTTGTCATAGTTAGCCTTTGTTCAATGTGTTTAGATTTGAATTAAGTTGTTACTAATAAAAAAGTGAAAAATCAAAGCTATCAATTGTTGCACTAGCATGACTCTCCCATGGTATCTGGCAGCCTGCTCGCATCGTTAGGATTTTGAGCGATGGTACGGTGTCAAACTATGTTTTCAAATTGTCGGAATGCGAGTCCTTTTGAACTGGGAACTGCTTACATTTCTCTTTGTCACTAATCCTTCATTAAATTTGAAATTGAACAACAGAAAGAAGTTTGAAAAGCGCAGAGGTGGCCGTCGCCTTACTTCATGTACTATTTCTCCAACACAACGCAAATACGATTAACAGAAGCCACACATCTAAACATTACGACTTAAGCCTGAGATTATAAGAAGAATTCGACAACTGAAGCAACAAAAACTCAATCACGTCTTTAACATCATCTGAAAAGAGAACTTAGCCAAATATTTACCAGTGCAACAACATTAAAATAACTGGTAAACCCATGTGCCGGCAGCACCTTCGAGTTCAAATCCAACCTATGCAACGTGTTAAAATTTCAGCCAGTAGATACCAACAACGCCACTGTGGTGGCAATTGTTCCAAGCTTCGAAACGAAAGGTCAAGAGTGCAAAACTCTCATAAAAACACTGTAGATGTTAGTAAGAAATGGCAACTGAAATTTAAAGTGCAGTGCTTGGTGTGCTTGCTACTTGGAAGTTCAGTTTGACAGAGAGTTTTCCTTGCATGAGAGCTCATGCTGTGTTGTCAATATTTTGACATACTGAGCCTTCTCGATGGGTGGATTGCTTGGCCCCTCTACCTGTTTGCTACATAAACATGGAGTCATCCCGATAAGTGCCTCGCCCAATGACACAACATGCGAACTTGCTGGCTTTTCCTGCTCACCATCTTTTTCTGGCAAACGTCAAAAAGGTAAACTATGAAAAGCGTTTTAAAATCCTTTGTATGACTGGACAAAGAAATAGAACCCATGTCTACTGACTTGATAGAGGCAGACACACAGTGAAACGGCATGTCTAAGCCTAGCAAAACGGCAAAAATGGATTTAAAATCTAGCTTGCTGGCTGTACATTTTCACGCATTCAAATGAATGTAGGCCCTATCTTAATATTCTTTCATTAAATGTGTATCTACCTTGGTTGTAACAACTTCTATGAATTACATTGTGTTTGGACTCGCTTCGGAGTTGAATCACTACCATCACAAAGCAGCAAAACAAATCAAATTGCCCAAAACTACATTTTCATAGGTCGCAACAAAGATAACCCAACCGCGCGTCGACCTCACAACCTCTTGATTTAGAAACGATTCCAACTTGGTTCAAAACACTTCTGAATGCTAACTATTGCTCAATTAAGCCTCAAATAAAACACCAACCTGTTTTTAAAACGTTTCCAAAAACACTGTCATCATCAACTGTTGAGCAATTCCAGCGTTTATAGCGGAATTGGAACTTGCATTCGCTTATTCCGTCTTTTGCTCCGTCTTTTACAAAGCTCATGTGGTTAAGGTATCTGTTGCATAACGCCTTCTGATTTCTGGACATTTCCAACTCTGCACAGAGGGACGTGCTTGCCCCAAGCAACAGACTGTTCAACGCGGGCTTGTTTGCCAACGACCTGTAACGAAAGTATGATGGGTCAACAACAGGTAGACTTGTGTTGATTTCTCTAGTAGATTTATACCAAAGACTTAAAAAATGGTACTCGTTGTTCTGAAGTGTCCCGTTTTTAAATCACAAAAATATGGGGGGCCTATTTTTAATTTATGGTGACACAAACATTCAGCAATCATTAAATGAAGATCATTTTTACAAGTGGGATGTTAAACTGCTATTCCCAAGATGCGCCACCATCTAGAATTGCGTCAGCCCCAAAATTGTGCCACCCTAGCGAGGCTACTGGGCTAGATATTTATTATTTTCCTCCTACCTAAGAGCAAAACCAAAACGGCGAAAGTAAATTTTCTCGTTTTTACATTTTTTCTGGCCAAAGACGTTAATCCTACCTAGTACGATGGGATTGTAAATGTGGAAAATAGCGGCATCAGCTTGCAATCCGCTGCCCAAAACAACCTAGCTTAAAGCAAACAGGAAAAGTATTTTTTCAAGTGAGTTTAAGTTAAAAATTCGCAACAACTAGTGCTAAAACAGTCACAGTCCAAACAAAAAAGCGCGAAAAATCAACGAAAATTATGACCAGGCGCGGTAATTACGCGAAATCGCGTGGCTTTTTATCTTTTCTGCTAGGTAACAAATATCTGTTTCTCACAAAAACACCTGAATGCAAACAAACGTCAACTCGCTACAATGAATGCCCAAGGAAAAGTTATTAGGTCAGCGGTCTGACTTATTTGTAGTTTAACTTTTGGCGGCTTGTTGAAACACAATGGACGCTAAAATGGTGTCAAAAATTGCATTCTCAAGTCAATTGCTGCGTTTCATGTTACTCAATACGAATTACTTTAATCGCGTGTGTTGTGACCCTTAAATTGTCAGAAATCATCTCTATAAACAAAATTATACACGCCCTTAAAATTGCTCTAACTCTAAATTATTTTCAAATCAAAACCTCCATTAACCAAGAGTCATAAAGATCAAAAATATGCGAATAGCAATAAATCGATTTTAGACTGTTCCAAAACAAATGTCGATCAAATTTTTATGAGTTTTCTGTCAGACAACAACAAAAAAGCCTGAGAACGATATGGCCTAATTTATCAATATTTGCAAAAGATTACGAGCTGCTCCTTTATCAATGCCTTAAACAAGCTGCAAAACTATGAGCCGTTCTTACTTAGAGAACACAGGCGCGGTGGTGTAGATGGCTACAGCGTCTGCTTCGCAGTCGGGAGACCTGGGTTCATTTCTTTCCGTCGAGTCATGCCAAAAATCTAGAGAGCTCCTACTTACTGCAGTGCTTCCTAATAGTACTAGAGTGGTGAATGAAATATGAAACCGAATTTTCTCGGCCATGATTAAAAAATGTTCTGACGCTAAGAACCGTTGCGCTCCATCTGCCCCAAACATAGAAAACCTGTATTTATCAACGAAACCATCTCCTACACAGGCGGCATGAATGTTACAAGTGCAATAATGCAAAACTAGTCGCTAAGCCAACATCACGAAAGGTAAAATCCAAGTTACAAATTTGAGAACCGGCAACACAATTTTTGTGGTAAAGATATGACCTATTCTTTCACACAGGGAAAAAACTGCTTCAACCAATGATATATCAACTTAAGACATCATTGCGCTGCAAGATCTCATCAAAGCTTTTGAAGACTTGAAGTACGTCTCACACCGATTGACAGTAGGCTTCCTCCAGACAATTGGCGGAAATTACAAAATTTCTCCTGAATTACAAGGTCTTCCGTGATTTGTAAATAGATTTTCAGGTCAAGTCAATATTTAGGAAATAGAATAGTGTTAAACCAACGAAAAGTTATCTACGGGTGTTTTGTGTCGAAAAAATACGATTTTATACCAAAAACAAATGTTATAGAAGAAAGATGCCTTAAATAGACCAACAGAATTGGTTTTCCTTTACATTTTTATGTTGCAGATTCGCAGGGCAACGACAGCGATGCAAGATAAAAGGCGACTGTTTAGACCTACTTCCGAGTTTCCCAGTTTTAACATTCCGCTGAAACTGCTAGGTATTTTCACTAAACAAATTGGGCTTGTTAGGTGGAATTCACCAGGTCGAAAAAACCGTTGTGCTCTTCAAAAGCACACGGAACACGTGTACTAAGTTTGGTTTTACGCCCCCTTAAATTAGCGGAGACCATTTGCAACTATTTTTCTCGCAGCCGAAGGAAACTACAATCCACTAAATGCCCAAATATCAGCTATTCTAAGCTGCCACACAAACCAGCCCTTCAAGTGGCAATTGCAAAATTATAATGAGTTCAAAGTATCTTGTTTTTTAAAACAAGCTTCATGCACGCTTGGCAAAGACATGAAATATGAAATGAAATTAGGTTATTAAGTTGTGAGTAGAGAAAGATACAGCATGATAAGATCTTGCAGAAGCAATTTTATTTATTACCTCTGCTGAGAAATCATTTTTGAAGCTCAAAATGCCGTGTTAGCAAAAACAGATCAGCTATACATTCAACTTATGTAACCGCAAAGTGCTATATTAAATGATAAAAATGCCTCTTTGTAGACAAGAATTACTTCCAAATATTCATTTTAACAACCATACTATGTCTTGTATTTCAAAAAATATTTTGATTTCGTTTCAGAATCCTTAAAAACAGTTTCAATTTTTAGAAAGAGCTTATTGACTTAACTAAGATTGAAAAGATGGCTTGCTTAAAACGGCTTTTCAAAGTGAACTTACCAGTCGGCTAGTGGCATCATATAGTCTCGAAAAACCTTCAAACCATCATATAGTCTCGCAAAACAGATTTTTTAAAGGCGTTTTAACGTTGTGCCCATGGGAAAGAAAATTTTTCAGCAATTTTTACTGTTTCGTTGCTCAGATTGTCATACTTGGCACTTAGATGCAAGCTCGTCTGAACACAAGTTGTTCCTCGATGCATAACCCGTAAAGCAGAGATTCACAACTTGTATAAATTTCTGACGCACTAATCCAATCTAGTTAAACGACGCACTCCATAAACTGACCAAAAAAAGCTCTAAAAAAGATCATCAAGTCAAAAATAGGAGCAAGAAGACCGTTCACATAAGTTGACCTACAAAAAACGGTGGTCATTAAGTCAATGATGAAAACAATAAACTCTCAACGATGGTTGATCACACGAAAAAGTCATCAAGGATGTAAACTTGCGACGCCTTTACTTTTTTCTAAACGACGCATCAGCGCGTCGCCCCAGTTGGGAACCTCTGCCGTAAGGATTTTCCTGTAACCGGAAAATCAAGTATCTTATATTGTGTTCAGGTTCGTGGTAAAAGAGAGGAATTACAGGAGGCATGTCCCCCACTCCCGAAATTTCATGTTTCAATCGTTAAGTTTGAAAACTGGAAAAATTTTTGCGCTATACGATTTTTTTAAAAGCACCTTAAAATAAAGAAAATTTTACTCATTTTACGTTAGTGTTGACCTACTATTTTGAATTAAATCCTGGCTACGCTGGTGAATAATATATTCCCAGCATAAAATTGAAACATGACTTCAAAGTTATAAAATCATTGGAGAACGGCAAACTGTGCGACGTATCAAATACGAATTGTAATAAATTTAGTGGTAAATTACGAAAAGAACCAGGATATGTTCAAAAGGCAAACAGAACTGTTATTTGAACAATTCGTCAAGCGAATCTTCTGCCTTAACAATGCTAGTATAGTATGCCTTGATGAATAAGACAGTCAATTACATAGCAAGCCATACCCAGCGCACAAATAAAAGAATCATTAAGCGTACTGGGCATATACATGTAAAAACTAACACAACAACCGATAATGGACCGTCTTTTGCCTCAATGTCAATAAACGTAAGCAGATATGAAATCTTGGCATAAACAAAACCTATTTCAAAGGCTTATTTCAAGCCAAGGACAGGGCTAGCTAACAGATCACGCACTGATGCACATCCTACGCGAGTAAAATCTACATTTTTAATAAGAGTGCCTCTTACAGTATTTAAAAGAGATTCAAGGACGCGTCTTCTCTCGATTCACCCCTCTGACCTCCATAAATACCGTCATGTGACGGCCACTGATAATGAACTGCTTTAGTGTTATTGATCAGGGCCAGTCGAAGACGCTCCATTGTGAATAACAAAACTCATTTAAAAGGATGGACTTTTTAAAAGTACATGCTCATTGCTATGCACATTTGCAAGGTGACTTCTCCCTGTCAAATAGCTGCGAAAAGAAGCACAGTAGGAAGTTGTCTGTTGACAAAAGACGGTGGTGTTTTTTGAACTGCTGCAGGGAACCAATATGGGTATGACTCATGACGTCATATTTGACACAAACAAAGATATCTCGCTTGCGCTGCGTCAGCTTTGCTCTTGTAAACAGACGTCTAAACATCAGTGAGTGAGAATATGTCCCTGAAGTAATCCGAGAGATAACTCATAAAATCAAATTTGGCAAGGCAGAGAGAATTTACTTGAGCAGAATAAGACCCTACCCTAGCTCACAGAAAATTTTTGTGATTTTACAATTTTAATTAAACGTCACCAAATTTTCTCCCACAACGAAAGAACATGTCAATCTTTTTCTATGCCACTGTACTGATTATTGCATGCCAATATGAAAGCGACCTCTTTCACAAATCGAGTGTATAATTCAAACCGCAAATCTCCGCCTTAATCTCACTTAAAATGCTTTGTTTATAAAAATGCGTGCGAGATCGTAAAGTTTAAAACCATAAAATGAGCTAAAACCTGACTGTAAAAGCAAAAAAAAAGCATTTTGTACAAAATTTCTTATTCTTCGACTATATAGTGCTTTTTTGTCAGCAGCAGCTAAAATTAATAGTCATACTTTACACACCGCAAAACTACTATTTGTTTAATGAATGCACTATCAGAAATACTTCAACTGGGCTGCATTCATGAGCAAATGTAGTCTAGCTAGAGCGCTGATTTTTAGCCTTCTTACGTGCTCGTACTTATTGAACTTCCATAGAATTTCCCCAGTCCTCGTTCAGAATATTGATACAACTAGGCCTATACAGCATTGAAAATGACATATGTCCCTTGTTTTGATGCTTCGCCCTCACCCCCAAAAGGTACACGTACCCACGGTAAACAATCACAAGTAAGATACAAGTATACAAAAATCAAGAAAATGAAAAGCCTAAAGGCAAGTTGTAGTGACAAGGCGCTATTCAGAAACTGCCGTCACAGAATGGGCAAAATGATTGGAAAATATAAAGTTCTTCGAAAAAGCATTTCTCAGGGCCTGGGAAGCAAGCTTCCCTACCATACTAAAGTTAAAGTTTATTTCATAAACTATATTCTTTCCAAACACCGTCCTGAGTAGCCCACAAAACCGGCCTTGGAACAACGCATTGCACTCTTTCTAATGTGCTTGTTCATTTAGGCCCGTCTAGGAACCACAGTAAAAGACCAATTTGTGGACAACTGAATAATAATGAGATTATAGAATCTAAGCAACGCTTCTAATCAATTTATTTCAACATTATTTTTTCAATTTCAACTCACCACCAATGCGATTCCGCCATGTTGCAAAGCACGAATACAATCCAGCAATACATCGACAACATTGTGATTTTTCCGCCGAACATAATTGATATTTTTCGGGAAAACAACTTCGAGTTTTTATGAAATAGATATAGTGACGACGAACAACTTAGGAAGCAGACACCCACCCAATTTTTTTAATGATTGCAAAAACTTAACCTTAGCCAAAACTCCAGAAACAGCCCAAAATATTCATCCAGTAAAATTTTCAAAGTCTAATAATAAAAAATTGGCATAAATTCAAGACATTGTTCAATTTACCGATCTCTGAATGAAAGCTATTGCAAGAAAATATAGCGTAAGTACAGTGATTACGAATTGTCAAAACAGATTTTTCTATCACTCTATTTCTTTTGCTCATCCGTAGTGCCTTAGCCTCTAAGCATTAAAGCCTGTATATCTCATTAAAAGGAGAGTACGGCTCAGCTATCAATGCCAACGGAACATTTTCATACAGTCCACAATTTCAATGACGTTTGTAAAAGTCAATCAATAGGTAAAAATCTGTCGGTGACTTTATATTCACACTTCATTTGGAAAGGTCGCAATACTTCATGCGTAACAGTAAGTTAAGCTAACAACTACCAAAATGGATACAATTAATATTTGAGTTAAGTGCTGTTCATGCGGTTACGAAATTTCACATTGACATATTCCTGCAAGTGTTTTTTACAAAAGCGTTTGATTTCACACTTAGCTTTTTCAGGCCTCTTACTAATCAGCTGTTCTTGATAGGCGTGGTAGCATCCGTAAGAGATCTGCAAATGCCTCACGATCTATCCCAGCTGCTGATGACTCAAGTTATTGTATGCCAAGTCTAAATACTGTTAATAGCTTTCAAGCATCTTGTAATATTCAAATTCGCATTTAATTTCATAATTCAATACTACACAGAAAGGTTATGCCAACACTGACAGAACATAAATTCAAGACAATGTACCGTTTTGTCTGCTGAGCTTTGCCACTTAGCTAACAAACTAGCTACAGTCATCGAAGCTTCGCTTCTTGACTTTTTTCTTTAGTTACAACTAATCTATATTTTTTTCGTTTGCGGTTACGCAAAGTTTCAAATAAGCGAAAGCGAACACCAAAGCAATCAATACTTGATACTAAATTACAAATGTGCAGACAACTTAAGAAATGGGTTAAATAAGGTAAAAATTAACGGCGCTTACACACGGCTTCAAGACACAAACAAGCAAGAAGCACTCAAGTGTTATGCTTTTCTTACGCAGATGCTTCATATATTAATTGCTTCTACTGTAGCAGCTGATGAAGCTCTCCAAAGCTGTGTATTTCTTCAATTTATTTTTCGGTAATTTATGTAAGTTACTTAAACTAAATTAAGTTGGAAATATTCGAAAAAATCATTAAGTCTCAGTGCTGGTTTGTAAATAAGCAAAAATTTCTACATGAAACCTAAGTGAATTATCGTCATGGTATTAAAGCAGCATCCTTCTTAATGTCATTAAATCAGTACATGATTAACGACCTCTAAAGTAAAGGAAGATTAGAAACCGGCTAACGTGGAATGCCGTCAAAGCACCAATGTTTTTCATCAGCACAAATAAAATTGTTTGCCAAATTTACGTTTCTAAAAATAAGAGGAATCAAATGTTTTAAGAGACAGGAGTTGAGAACTGAGTCAGTTCGAAAAGGGCGTTTGTATCTACAAAGAAATGAAGTCGCTCTTAGAAATTTCCTCTTTGGTTGCAGGGTCCGCGGTAAAAGCGCAATGTGCTGGCACAGCAAGACGGTTAATAGGTTAACCGAGCCCGGTATGAAAGTTTGAAGGATCTGAACGAGTTGTTGTTCTTGCCAGAGGTTCTGAAAATATTCAGTAGCTCAGAGAAGCCACACACTTTTGATATGGGTCTTAGGGGCGGCATCATTTTGAATTGGTGCTAGGCAATTTCGGATATACCAGTCCTCCACGAATATTCCTGGTCCGTAGGTAGCCTACCTAATGGATCTTCTCTCAACGCTTCTGGCGGGCAAGTCTGACAACTCTTCAGCTGGTAAGACCACAAATCGTTCTCCGTCAAAATTCTCCACTGCTCTTACTCCTAAAATTTATAGAGAATATGAGGCTTTAGTCTGGTCAGCGAAGCTCTAAGAAGAGAAAGTTAAGACTACTTGGCCTCCAGCGAAAATTTATAGAACTACATGCCTTGCAAAGCAATGTGACCGAAGGTGTAAGACTAGGCGGGGCCACGGGGACTCGAATTATTCTGTAAAAAGCTCTCGCGTACAGCTAAGCTATCCTCCCACATTTACGCGTATGGTCACAATCAGATTTATTGCAACAATTCGGTAAGCCCTATTGCTTTGCGAAATATAATCCCCGATGGCTTGAAATTCTTTTTTGAAAACTTGTGATCTTCCTCATCCGCCTCAAAATTTCACGACTGTCGTGCTTGTGACAACCTACTTGTATAACTGGGTCTTTTGAGGGCCGGATCTTGTAAACAAAACAACCGTACACGGAACTGGAAGTGACTGCTTTATAACTACGCTCCAGTGCAAAATGTAATAAGAAGTTTGCTGTGGATTGTACATTTCGCTTGAAACACGAACTGATTGTTTCTGTCTTTCAACATTCAAAAAATACCAAAATTTGCGCAGCAAGAACTATTGAAATTGAAAAAATTCAAGCGGTACAACTATTCAAATTGACCAAACATTAAATATAGGCTTGATTTAAAATGCTTGTTTCTACGGCAAGTTTTTCCAAACGGAACTGCAATTATCACGTCTCACTTCGAATAAGCGGCAGCAAACGGCTGCGGGATGAAAAATAAAGATAAATTTCTTTTGATCGTTTCAAATGCTTTATCTAAAACTACTTTGACTGGCATGGATCGACACTTTTTTTTAATCTTTCCACAAAAACAATCTAAAACCACAAGTTACATTGAAATTTTTGATAACTTCAAAGAAGCCGCTCTATGATTATTTACAACGTCAAAAATTAAGCTGTTTAGTCATTTGTCAACTCTGGCTTTAACTTGGAATAAAAAAAGCAAAGCAAATTGCAAAGCGTTGCTCTAAAAGCAAGATTACAACCTTATACTCGACAAGACTTAACTGCATTAAACACTTGAAGCCACTTTGAAGATATCCGACTGCATCCAATTTGAAACAAAATTCAATTTCTTAACAAAGTGTCGGAACTACTGATAACTTATTTTGGCGCCCGTTTTTAGTCACTGTGTTGTTTTGAAACGAACCCGCAGCTGGAGCTGACACAGTATTGTTGTTACTGTACAATAAGGTTGCATGCACTCGATGAGCTTGTCTACTACAGCACTGCAACTTACTTATTTTATCTAGCCAGTAACATTTTAGTACCTGATTTAAAAAAGCCTTGGCTTAAAGCAGAACAGCAGTTTACCTACTACTCGTAGACACTGCTTTTCACCTAAACAACGTGTTTTTCGACATGTTCTTAAATTAGGATTGATTGTTATGACCTCTATTTTTAAATACTTCTTAGGTGAAATATGATCAACCCTATTATGATATCATAATAGTAATTACGCTTTTGTCATAAGGGTTACAACAAACCTTTATATCTTACGCAACAGTGGTATTTGTTTATTTTACGCCTCCACTTTCATCAGAGCCAACGAATAAGCAAATTCTAAACTCAAATTAGCGGGGAGGGGCAATAACAGAGTTCAAACTACCCTCAGTCAGCATTTCTCCAAAATTTTAGTTATCTCGGTTTTCAATGATGAGTCAATTCACTGATATCAGTATCTTATTAGGGTTGAAATAATCTACAGTATTTAGCAAAAATTTCTCACTCTTCTGCTTGTCTAGGAAAAAAGTTGATCTGAAATTTAACAATTCTATCATGCTTCGCGGTTAATCTATTGATCAAACACGTTTTGTAGCCATAAAAAATGTACCGGTAACGGTTTTTGTGCTGCTGCATCGATTTCTGTAGAAGTTCTATTATTTGAAGCCGTAAAATGGAACATAAATGCAGTTCTCACAGTCGTTTAATCATTTTGGCGAGTTTTACAACTAAACGACTGCTGTCAAATCTGTCTCGTTGTATTCTATTAACAGGCAAGCAACAAACAAGGCAAATAAATACGAAGGAAATGCTCGTAAATTTAAATTTTTTGTTTAACGAGCCGACTTTTCCATTCAACTGCGACGCCCGTTTCTCCGATGCGCCGGCATCGGCGTAGCTAAGAAAGACGCTGTGGGGTAAAATGCGACACTTTAAAACCTAATTGGTCGAAACTGGCCGTCATCCATAGATGACAACCTTGGGAGTTTACCCCAAGATCTCGGCTATTTTCAAACGAATTGGGAATTTTGATTTTGTAAAAAGTGTTGAGAAAAATCTTAAAATTTTTGAGATCGAACGTTGTTGTTTTCTCTGCAACAAAAATCTTTTTTTGGTGATCAAGCTGAAATTAGAGAATTTGTGGTATGTGTACAGCAAAAGACCTTTTTTTTTGGGAAGGGGGGAGTGAAGGGAGTTTGATACAACTATTTGAACGAAAACCTTGTTGACATCTTTGGAATTTTGTCCAAACATTTTAGAATCTTAAGAATATTTGCAAAAAATGCTTTTGTTGGGATTACTTTGAGGCATTGTAGGGACTTTTGCAAATTTTCAGTTAACAAACTTACTGTCAGCATCAGCATCTGACTTACTGTCAGCATCTGACTTACTGTCAGCATCTGTCTTTCTGTCAGCATTTACGCAAATGAATTAAAGCTAATGAAATCCAAAATTTGAGAAAAATCGTTACAAACAAGAAAATTTTTCTACGATTCTTGAAAACCGTAAAGTATAGAAATTTTATTCTAAGGGGTGCCTCTATTCATCTCCACCCAGGGTGTCACGAACTTCAATGGCGCCACAGCCGCAAAATTGGCTAAGCTACCTTGCCTACAAACTTAATTTTCTAGTTTTTGGAATATTTCCATTATGTATCTGAGTGGGTAGGCCTGAATTTGACCAAAAATTGGGCATCTACACGATACGCTACCCTTTTCTCGCGCTGCCCATCCTGAGAATGGTGAACCATTTTCTAAATAAGGCCTGACCTTTAATGAAAGCGTTGCCCTGGTCTTGCCATATAAGCTGAGGCTTAAATTTAACTGCTACTCAGTCTTTCATCTTCACATTTACACTTAAGAGCGATATTTCACCAATTTACTTTGATATATCACGTTTAGCTGTTGACAGGCGGCAATAAAACATCTCTACTCTGAATTCTACCTCCCAATTTACCAAAAGACAGCAATTCTACAACATATTACTACTTTTCACTACTTTAATGATGATTTTATCTTTCAATACAATCAAAATTGCTGGTAAATTGTATAAAAGTATTTTTTAAGTTTCATTGTCAAAGTAACAATCTGCTGTGATAATTAGTTCATGATTACTGTTAGTTGTTATTTTTATTGGATTTCTTTACGTGTTGTCACTTTATTTGAACTTGGTTGCAAGCTTACCTTTTTGATCGCATATAAATGCACCTGTTCAGTTTTTTAACTCAGAACATGTACTTCTAAATAGTTCATGTCCAAAATTTTTTATAACTACGTTAGTGATTAAGCCATAGAGGGCTAGAACTATTTGCAATGTTGAATCTCTGATGAATTAACCAGCAAAGGAATGCGGAGAACGAAAAAAATCATAAATCAAACAATTTTCTTCAATCATTATACATTACCAACTTAGATAAAATCTATCTGAACAAATTTATTTTCACTGCACTCAAACGACCCTAAGCAATCCATTCATCAATAAACGTCAAAAAGAATACTTGCATTTGGGGAAAAGTGGCTGGGAATTAAAAAAATCAATGTCATTGATCAGTTATTAATTAGAATTTATAGGTCAAGAACACTCGCGAAAAATCAAATGGATAAGCCAGATTTAGGCACCTAGCCAGAAAAGTAGCTTGGGGCAAAATTTGATTCTTTGCTTTTCATGATGACGTCATCATATTTGGTACTGTTTCAAGTTCACTATGCATCTTCTTGATCCGATTTCTTCTTGGGAGGGTTACAGGGGCAGCAGTCTTCGGAGTTTCCTGAAGCCTTCACGATTTCCAGCTCCACCCACCGACACAAGTAGTTCAACTTCACGCCTCAATCAAGACAAGTTGCTTACCAAGCCCATCCACCTAGTTCCAGAGCGGCCTACCGACTTTTTTCAGTTGATGTGGCAAAAAAAAATTACGATTGAGTCTTTCTCCGAGCATCCTACTTACGCAGCCAAACCAATGCGACTGAGACCTCTCAATACGAAAAAGCAAGGGCATCTTCAATTTTCGAGGGCAAAGACGTTATCCCCTTTCAAAGAAATTAAAAAGTTAACCACCTGTTTCCGAAGTATTATTTCAAAATTTTTATTTAATCGCTCAACCTGTAACTGGGTAAAATATTTTCTTTTGTGTTCACTTGCTAAAACGCGTTATTTCCTATTGTCTGCCGTAGTTTCAAAAGCAAAATTGACCATTTGAAGTGAAACACTGCAATAATGACAGGCTTTGAAAAAACTTACAATACAGCGTTGATGACTAGTAAATTCTTAGTCTAATTTAACTCAAAAGCAGGTGTATGCTATCGGCATACACCTGTAAACATTGACAGTTTCACATTATTTTGTAAAATAACCTTTGATAAATTAATATATTTTGTAAACATTTACGTCACATTACAAGTGTTAGGCAAGAGTAAGACGAACAAACGACCAAAATTGTTTGCAACAAACGTCATAGTTATGTCATTTGTGGTGGTCAGTGGTTTGGCAGCTGCGCATCACTTTTGCCTATGAAACAAGTCATAAGTATTAGACCTGCATCAAGAATTTTGGTAAAAAGGGCTGAAATATAGGTAAAGGTGAAAGTAAATTTGATCTGACCCTACAGAGCTTGGCTTTTGAAGGTTTTACGGTGGAATTCGACGTAACTCCTAATTAATTGGAAGGGACCGTGTGATCTCAACACTGTTTGATCTCTTCAGACAAAATGTTGTAGTTGGGAAATTTTTGTATGTCAAGTGTATGTTTCAGGGAAATGATTGACACCACGCTGTAAATAAGTGCATTTCTACACACACAGTGCTGCTTAATCCGTTATTGCATCATCTCACCTTCCATTTGTCTCTTCATTTTTGGAGATGCGATGTTTGCCCTTGTTAGCAGAAGTCAAATACTTTTTGCAGCCTTTTCGCCATGGGCTTTTGTTTTGGGAATCAGCTCCTACCAGTTTCCTTATTCTGATGTCTTTTGTTATCAGTTATACCTACTTCTTCAGTCTACCAATCTTTTTGCTATGAACAAGAATTTTTCTTGACAATAATTCTTAAATCATTACCACCACAACGCAAAATCAAAATTGCTGACAGTCATCAAAATGCAAAGGGTCATGACATTTCCTGTTTTCCACCCTTGCGTGAATGACCTTGAACTTTCATAATTATGTAATTGCAAATCGCAATTTTGTTACGATCAACTTCGTTTGAAGCCTTTTTTACTCAGTTATTAGAAAAGCGCCCCTTTTACGCGAACAAAGATTTTTTTAAAGATCTACTCTTTACAGGTCCTCTCTCACCATCTTCTCTTTAATGTGGACTTGAATGAGCTTATTCATCAGTTTTTCGATAAGATCTAAAAATAATATAAAATCCGTTAATGTGACCAAAGAGTGAATGAAGTCATAATACATTCATACGCATGATTCAATCTAAAGTGAAAAGATATCACGGAAGCACATCGTGCTTCGATCTTATCCGCACACAGTTTTACCTGCCTGGTTTGTTAACCGCAAAAGCGGAAGCGATAATACAAGCGGATATTTTAAGTTATCTAAAGCAAATAATCTTAAACAAATAAACTGTTTTAACAACAGCAGTAGTTGTAAACAACTAATTGAGCTTTTGTTGTATTAGACTGCAATCTTAAACACTTTTGAGCAAAAATTATCATTACTGACTTCGGAGTTCGATTCTAGACGATCGCTGTTGATGACGAATACTTTTTGATTAAACGTTTAACTGAGTGTAGTGCTTTTTGGCGAAAAAGCGGTAGGCACCCATAAATAATATTACGAAAATTTCCCCCATCAAGTGACGTCACCAGGAGTCAGTGACAGTCGGGACGAATTCAGAAACGGTAAAACCAAATTAAAAAGGTCACTATGTCAACCTCCCATTATAATCTCAACCGAGGCTGACGTGACTCCTTGATAATACTACTAACTACTACCCCTATTTTTCTCAAGAAAACTTTTATCAAGTTTGTCACTGAGAAGGCTACAGCTTGCGTACATTCAGTAATTTCAAGAAGCCATGTCTGGCACAGCCGTCTGTATCGCATAACTAGCTGTAATTATGATGTACTTTGATAACCAACGCTATCTTAAAAACTTTTGATGCGAGGTCAAGTGTTTGTTTGTTGTGATGTCATAGTCTGTGCCTGTTAATAAACTAAAGAGCTTCAATTATCTTAATCGCTTTAATACTGACTATGAAGACCTAGCCAGCAACTTAACAACAAAACAAAATCGACTGTTAAGGCAATGACGTAAACCTGGGATAGTTTAAACATTTCAATTCAACACTATCATCAAAATTAAGAGTGCATAATCGTAAAGTTTAAAACGCTTACAAAAGTAGTCGAGGATTTTGGGTATATTCTTTTTACTACGACTAAGTAATATATCCTAAATAAATTGTGAAACCGGTACCGGTAGTGTAATTTCGATCATTTTGTATCGAAACAGGGGCGTGAGCCGTGACGCAGAGCTTGAGGCCTATGGTGCTGTTGATGCTGAAGCATTAAACCCTCTTATAGAATAGACCCAAACCCACAAAGAATCAAAATAGAACTGATGGAAAATCGTTAAAAGTAGTGAATTGTAATCGCAAAAAATGCCTGTTTTTTGTAATTAGGATTGCGTCAGTTTTCAGCTAATTTCGGCCCTGGCGTGAAATAATCAAATTTTTTTTCTAGTTGCGCCAAGAGTTGAGTCCAAAAGGTAGGCCAACTCTGTATCTCTATCCTAATATTATGCAGTGGCTGAATGGTTATGCATAGAACAGAGGTTCTCAATTTTTTTTAGCTACGTACCCTTTCTTAAAGCCTAGATATGTGGCGTTACCCCTAAAAAAGAATGTTTTTTCCTTTCTCAACTTAAAGGTCATTTTTTTTGAGATCAAGATGATGAAAGCGATTGTGTTACCTATATTGTGCTGTTTTTGAGATTTTATTGCAAATCCTTTGCTGTAACCGATATTTTGCCTCTTCTCAACGTGAAGACTTTTTTTCTGTCAAAAATCTTTCAAGAGATTCTTCGAGACACTTACTCGCGTGCCGCCAAACTTTCGCGCCTACCACTGGGGTACGCATACCCCAGTTTAAGAACCCTGGGCAGACCCAGTTTGGGATTACGGGTAAGCCCTCTGGAGGCAGGGCAGTCCATTTTCAATCAGACGTAAAACTGAATGCAAATTGCCTACTGGCAGCTCCGTCACCAACGAAAGAAATTGCCACAGTTAAGTATGTAGTTGCCACCTCTTTGTGACGTGCTAAATCAGCAGCTTTACCATTTTAATTTAGCACGGTCAACGCACTTACCGTGATATAGACGTAGTTTAGCTTAAACATTGTCACTATTGTGGACAGAACTTCATTTCTCTCACTCGTATTTCGTCTAAACTCTTGGGCAAAGATGCTAACTAAAATCACGATAACATATCGCTCCTGGGAGCACCCAAGTTTAATTCTATTTCATTTTTACCCGCCAGAGTCGCAGGACAGTGACTGTGACAAACAATGTGCTTCAACAAATGTAGAAATATTCGGGTGTGCGTTATATCAATGCAGGGGCGTGCGCAGAAATTTCTTGAGGAGCGCAAGACATTTGTTTTTGGAGATCGGCGAACAATGAGCACAGTGCTCAAAATTATGCGGGAATAGGTAATGCTGACTTTTTTTTTGGAGATCGATGTTGTTGGTGATTTAAATCGTGCCAAACTAATAGGGTAATAAACTTTTTTTTGCAGATCGACTGTCCACAGCGCCATTTTAAGGCAAACGCATGCTGCAGTTCAATCATGGCAGCCGACAGTCACGTTCCACAATTTTCTGAGGGGGTTTGAGGATGATTTTGGGCAAATAATTGGTGAAGTTGACATTTTACTATTCCTGAAGAGGGAGCGGGGCGCATAGGAGCCCCCAATTGCGTGCGCCACCGTATAAGAAATAGTCACATCACCTTGGCGGCTTCCAAATCGTGCTTTTTACTTCTTCGTCTTCAGGTGCATTGGGATAGCTTCGAATGTTAGCAAGATCCAAATGATAATCGAACCCAGTGAATGGACATCGCACTTTGTGGAAATCAGAAGTAGTTGCCAACTGGAAATATGCAAAAACTATAAAAACGGGGCCAAAAAAATTTAAAGCATGGCATTTTTCAATCAAAAAGCTTAAGATTCTGAAAAGTTTTAACACGTCAACTGGTTGTGTTCTGCCACACAACCTGGTATTCGTCTCCAAAATAAGAAAAAATAGGTCTTCACTCTTCATACAACGGAAATTTGCTCCGATTTCTTCAAAAGTCTTGAAATCTCGGGCTTCTACACCAATATCAAATGATTTCACCACGTATCTCCGCCAAAAATAATTCTAAGATTTTCCCAACACATTTTGCAACAAAAAGTCCTGAGAAAATTCCAGGCGGCCACGAAAATTCACAGATCTCGTGATAAATCCTCAAGATTGGCAACTATGAGACCAGAGAATATGCTAAATGTAGGTCGAAACCGAACCAAGATATCACATGTCACTTCTAATTTCGCGTTGTTTTCTGAGAAGAGTGCGAAGAGCTGTATCCCTTCTACTAGAATAGGTTGTGGTCTTAAATTTCTTTTAATGACATCTTACACTTTTTGTTTTTGTTTTGATCACTTGTGCTGTTATTGTTTTTTGCACTTTACATGAATTGAATTACACAGCGGCCGATCTGAAAGAAGCATTTAGCGACAAATTCGCAGACCACGTTTCCGGCACGAAAAGCATAGTGTATTGGCTATTACCTCAATTTTTGTTTGATACTGCATAAAAGCTTTTATCATTATTGTTTTACCCAATTTTTCTACACAGGTGATGAACAGCAAAAGTTCCAACACGATATCGAGCCGGTGGGGCCGCCGTGTTTGGCGGCTATGATCTCATTATCGCGAGTTCAAACCTCACGTTGACTGCGTTGCCGCGTCATTGAATGACACTTTATGGCAATTTTCTTCGTATGGTTTCATTGCCGGTGCCAGCGACGTATGACAACAACCTTTTGATCAGACATTTGTCATATTTTTATTCTCATCTCAAAGAAAACCCTTTGTCTGCTTTGCTGAAACATCTTTGCATTCAGTTCCCCTTCGAAGCTACCAATGCAGGCAAAGTGTATTTCCACCACAAACAGGGCAACCAGAGCGGAATTGCCGTTAAATGCCTTTTCGAAGGACACAACGTATGCATCGCCATAATCGGACGGACGAAGATTTTCCCTTGCAAGAAGCGACTAATGGGTACCCACCAATGGCGATTTGCCTTGTTGGTGGTGGGACTATTAGTCTTTGTAATATTCATAACTGGTTAGAAATGGACTGCCGCTTTCCCCTAGCCTAATATTGATTAGGTTTACGGTGTGAATCTGAATTACCGCTTCATGCCATGCCTCCATACAAGGAAGAGGAGGGGTAATTATAATAAGAATTTCTCCTAACCAAAAGATAAAACAATAAACTAAGCAATGAAAGCGTTTGACAATTTTTAAAGGTAAGTAAAAAGCTAGAGGCAAAATTGGTCCATTTGTTTCGAAAATTGTAAAGTTTATCTCGAAAGAATTTTGCCCATTCGCGTTTTTACTCAGTTGCTGCCCAGCAAAAACTACTGTTAAAATCACAGCTTTTAAAAAAAATTTTTTGCTTCGGAAAAATAAGCAGGCAATCAAGTATATTCGCAAAAAACCAAATAATTTACTTTTAAGTGTATCTTGAAGTAATTTTTAATTCTAGCATTTTCCAAAAAGCGTGAACAAGCTAGAAAATATGTTCGGAAAAAACACTCAATCGCTAATTGATTGTGGAGTAGAATTCACCGGTTCAAGTTGTTTACTAAAGAGTCGTCAAAAAGCGGTATCAAACAATATTGACGTGACTTACCTCAACAAAGCCGAGTGTTTCCGATTTAAATGTTTTATTTCATCAGCACTTTGAAGCATCAAATATTTGTTCATTCATTGATTCACCTTTACTCTCCTCAAAAAGTGATAAAATCTATGATAAGTGGTAATGTCAAATGAAATTGTCGCTCTTTTTCAGGTCGTTCACAGTAAATACTGTAAATGCTATCAAAACAACAGATCTTCTACGACAGGTTAAACCATGAGATAGAAGATCAATGTCGCTAAAGATGATATACAACATTTTATATATACAAGTGACAGGCGTAATTTTGTAATTTCTACTTACTAACTACTTACAGTAGTTTGGTTTCTAGTTCTCATTTTTGGTTCAAATTATGGATTGCTACCACTGCAAAGACATGTACGGGTGGCTGGTGACTCAAAGATTGCGGTCTTCCGTACTCTCCATGCATTTACCTTGCGTCGAATCAGTAGAACAAGTTTCGATAATTTCATTTCACTTCACCATTCATCATCATCTAGGTCAGTGGTTCTCAAACGTTTGGTGTTGTGGAGCCCCACAATAAATTTCTAAAAATAAAAACAAAAGTAAATAAATAGCTCGCGGAGCCCATAGGGTTCTCTTGCGGAGCCCTGGGGCTACGTACGGAGGACTTTGAGAACCAATGATCTAGGTCAGTGGTTCTCAATTTTTTTTCGATGCGACGCATTTGAAAAACCTTGGTAGACTTGCGACGCACCAGCAGCACCCTGAGGTTTTGGCTCGCCTTTCTACAAGACAAATGTAACTCAAAATCTAAACAACTGTCATTATAAGTGCTGGATTTTGTTTAGATCTGTCATGTTCAATCGTAAAATTACGCTCTTTTAAGATTGTGACCTATCTTTTCTGTTTTTGTTCACTTTACAACTGACTGCCTTAGTCTTTATTTATTTTGCGCCAATTTAAGTTAAATTGTGCAAACTGATTCTTAAGTAATAAGTCAATGATTACTACAGTGTAAAAACAACACTTTGAAAAAATGCAATTGATTATACTTGTTAGAAGAAAATAAATACAGAATCGATGGTCAGAACTCTTTTGACGTAATAGGTCGAAAATTATTGGCACAAAATCAAATTATTGTGCAACGCTCTTAGATAATTGAATTATAACGACGCTCCATGATGTCGGGACGCACAGTTTGAAAACCACAGGTCTAGGTAATAGTCCCATGGATAGACTTCAGTATTAAGACTTCCAAAAATACAAAACTTATTACAGTGGTGTCAGCTGTGTCGTCTAAAAGTTTTATTTCCTAAAATAGCATCACCTGGGCCATCCCTCTCAGTGTACGTAAACAATTTTTATATGCAATTTGGTTCTTTCAACTTATTGCAAAGTTTACCTAGCTTGCTGCTCATATTGAGAAAAGACTGAAAAAATGTCTACAGAAACATCTAATATATAAAGCGCAATTCTGCCTGTATGTATGTACGTACATACGCACGTGCGCTTTAACTCCTCGGAAACTACTGGACGGACAATCATTTAATTTGGCACGATTGATCATCACCTCGGGGTGAGTGTCTTAGCGGGGTTCGTGACGTCATCACGACGTGTAATTGTTTTTTAATTTACATTTCTTAACAGAGGACGACCACTTTTTGCCCAAACGAAAGACAATTCCCGATTCACCACCTTACAACAAACTTTATCTTTTTGAGGTCTAAAATGACTTCACCGTCAACGCTTGATTGCACAATTTGTTATCTGTATTTTCTCAAAAATTGCTGATGGTAGAGACGAAATTAAAAGCTTTTTCGGAAGATAATAATAGGGTCCTTTTGATAAAAACAATTCTTCAGCAATTTAAGCTGATTCAACAATGCAACGAGCAATTTTTATTTTAAAACTTCTAAGCATGCTTCCCTTTTTTTCTTGCACGCTTAAAACTTGTTCTACGATGTCATAATGCTGTCTGGTACAATTAAAATGATTTTTTGCTACCGGAGATGATAATTTTGTCAAGACTTGCAACATTTTGACAAAATCAGTTCACTCAAAAACTGGTTTGCGACTTTATTTCTTTACCGATTTTCAACATTTTCCTAACAAATCAAAGGTTATTTGAAGGCAATTTCAAAATTAAATGACATTTATCCTTGGTATTTGTTTTTATCCTAAGATAATTGAAATTTAACACCTGTAGTGTAATTTTTTACTCCTCCAAAAAACTGGTAAGCTGAGTAAAACAAGTAAATTTAAGATAAAAGTTTGTAATAACATTCCATTAATTAGTGTCGTTTGAAAGCTGAAGAAATTTGCTTTCCATCAGTATGTGACCCTAATTAGTTTGGGCTAAGGATAAGTTTATAATGACTGATCAACAATCGCCTGTCAAACGTCGTGTTTCATTTCTAGTTAAACAATTATTCTACTAGACTTTAAGAAACTTGTAGTTGTTGGACAGAATTGGTTCTTTGGTACATTTTGACTACTTTTCCTCGCAAGCATGGCTTTTTGGCATTATCTGTCCAAATTTTCCAGAGATTTATCAAAGAATGAAGCTTCTAAACATTTTTAATGTAGCCTACTGCTAAAAAACACTCAAAAGTTTGGTGCCTGCACTTCACAAAACTGGTTTTTCTAGAAAAACTTAGTTCTTTGCTGTATTTTAACAATTCTTTCTTGATAAAAGTTTTCAAAAAGATTCATCTAAAAATGAAATCTCTGAAAGTTTTAAAAAGTAACTTACTGCAAGCCTAACGCTTGGTAACCCCATAGAAAAAGAGGAGGGGATAAAGGTGGCTGTTTTTCGTTTGCAGCAAAATATTAGTGTCTAGCTACATATCTAAATGTTGAAACATTTTCCTTTGAAATTGGGTGAGGCTGGCTCAGCCGCCAGATTTGATATTCATAACCTCGACATTAATAATGAGGGTCCTGCTATTGCAATAACTGCGAGTGCTTTACTTCGAGTAAGTTTGCTCTTTGCATGGCTGCGTTGATGCTAGGGCCAAGCAACATGCCCGCATACACAGGCTTTAGCTCATGCGAATACGCCTATTGTTGCGAAAAAGTCAGTAGAGCTATTTAATAGGCTATTCCTGAAAATGCATATTAATTACCTTGGCGCCTCCCAAGGCTTTGATATGCTTTCATCCACTTGTTGAATACAACAGATAAAAGTTTGCTTAGTTTAAGAACGCCTATGGTGAAAATAGGTCCAATAAGACTTTGCCAGGGACTTTATAACCAAGGGAGACATGAACTGGTTATGGGCAATCACTCATAATGTTTTTTGATCGATTGCGTTTCAAGAAACTTTAGTTTTGATAAACGTAATTCTATAACATTTTACATTGCATGAAGATGCAACAAGCGATTTTTTGTTTAAGTGTTTTTAAGCATGCTTTTTTCTTTTGTCTTGAATGCTTTTACAAAGCACTGTTACGTACGTTAGGATCCACTATATGGTGAGAACAGCAGCAAGCAGCAAAATTATCCATTATCATTTTCATAGCAAACATACTGGGTGTCTCAAAAATAAGCATACACTTCTAAATTTGATTTTTTTTCAGGTACTACTGATCGTAGGGCGCTCATTTTTTCAGAGAACATAGCATGGCTAACTACTAAATTTTGGTTATAGTTTGCATTTTTCACCGACCCACATAACGACAGAAAGATTAACTCAAGAAATGAGATGCAAAATTGCTGTTTGGCAAGAAGTATATGGATTGGTAAGGCAAACTCAGCGACTTTTTAACAGGGAATTTGGAATTAATTCAGCTCCTACACGCCAAACGATTTATGCATGTAACAATAACAATTTTAGAAATAGTTAAGTCATTATTTCGTTTCAACGTAGTTTTTGTTTTGGTGATTATCTTCAGTATTCCCCCGTATACAAACCCTTCGTTATTTATTTTATTCTCTAAGCAGTTTTTATTGGTTATATTGATAGTTGTTTCCGGTACTCCCCCATAGGCAAACCCTTTCTTGTTTATTTACAAAGAGATTTTATTGTTTTTTTTTGGGTGGGGGGTAATTGTTTGTGGTATTCCTCCGTCTACAAGCCTTTTATGATTAATTTTATTTTTGTTAAACTTAGTTAAACTCGGAAAATATTTAGGAATTATTTCTTTGTTACGTGACTCATGGAGGTATTTACACTAGCGGGTTATGTGCCAAAAAAAGAGAAAGAGAAGAAGGGAGGTGAAGAGACGATAGATTAGACAAGCGAGAAGAATGGAGAGCTAGAAGGCAAGGACTAAGGCACGTATAAGGGAGGCATACTGTTCGCTACTAAGGAAAAAAATAGTAGTGTCGATGATTGCTAATTATTTGTGTGCTGTAAACATACTGTATGTATCAATAGAGTTGGTGTTGTTAAAGAGTGGGCTGGTGGTTTTAGCTTCTGAAGCGTAAATCCTTAGTTCGAAAGATAAAACATAGAAGGTGGCCGTTGAACTTTACCGAGCGAAGTTTTTAGTCGCAGAATCTTCATCCATTTGTCATTAAGGTACAAGGTGGATAATTCATCATATTCAGCGACAATACAATTCATCGTGAATTGATGGCAATTGGCTCAGGAGTTGACACACAACCATCAGGGAGACCAAGGAGCGGACGGTCAGAGGGAAACATTCAGGAGTAAGAAGAGGCATATACATTGAGTCAAGGAAAATCCATACGTCGTGCAGCGGTAGAGCTGGGCATCATCCGATCATCCATTCAACGAATGTTACGGAAAGATATTAAGGCTTTTCCCTATAAGTTGCAAACTGTACATAAACTCGAAGAAGAAGATAATGACTGCAGGGTAGAAATGAGTGAAACCCTGCTCAATCACTACGAAAACGACCAATCCATCCTTGACGACATTTGGTTCAGCGACGAGGCTGTTTGTTATCTGACTGGAAAAGTAAACCGGCACAATACTCGGATATGAGAAACAGAAAATCTAAAAGATATCCTGGAGAAAGAATGTGATTCCCCTAAGCTTGTTGTGTGGTACGTGAACTCCGCGAAAGGCATCATAATCCCATTTTATTTGGTGATGATCAACAAAGAACCACAACTGTTACAGGAGAAAACTATCTGGAAATGCTTGAAAATTTTTCCTCCCAGAGATGAGAAATAATGTAGTTGTAGAAAACTGTTATTTTCAGCAAGATGGTACTCCCGCACATTACACCAGGCAAGTCAGAGATTACTTAAGTCAATTGTTTCTCGATAGATAGATTGGGAGCCGAGGTCCTCTGGAATGGGCCGCTCGTTTACCTGACTTAACACCACGTGACTTTTTCTTTGGGGTTTCCTTAAAAGCTTATGTTAAATGACCGCAAAACCTCGAAGAAGTGGAACAACGGATTGAAGCATCATGTGAACTAATTACACAAGATTAATTGCAAAGTGTCGGACGAGAATCCATCAAAAGATAGCTGAAAAGTCAAGAAATTGATGGTTCCCACGTTGAAATTTAATATATAAGTAAATTCAACGAGATATTAAGATGTTGAAATTGTTATAGTTGTTTATACTGCAGAATATTTTTGTAAACTTTTGACAAACTTTAATAAGCCATTAAATTCTTAAAGCGTAAGCTTACTTTTGAGGCACCCTGTAAATAGTAAAGCTTATTAATAATATTTGTGATTGATAGGCTCTTTCTCTTTGTATCGGACGTAAGACTAACCTTCATTTTATTGTAAGGAGGTCGGGATCAGGGGAAAAGGTGAATGAAATAAAATTCTAAGTCTAAGAAAAGATCAAAATAAGACAATAATAGCATTAATTTGTAAAACCATGGCCCCTTTTCTCGCTATGGCAGAATTAAAGCAAACAGCGCAGTTAAAAATCTTAATGTCTCAAATATAAATAGGAAAGGGGATCCACTAAATCGTCAAATAGGCTTACCTCCAAATAGCTCATTTCTTTTTATAGTCAAAACAACCACCATTTTATTGTCGCCATCATTATTGACTCTATTTTACTGCCCCTCTTACACTTTTTAAAAAGTATCAATGATAATTTGTGACATTATTCTTTCTTTGTGAGTATTACCAGTCTTGGTACAACATGATCTCCATTAGATGTACAGAAACAATGGCCTATATTTTCTACCATTTTTTGTTGCTGCTCTCAGAAATGTTTGTACGGTGAAGTCAGCGCAGCTGCCTTAACTGATACGCTTCAACTCGGCATAGGTGATGACATGACCTGCCGGAGTAAAATTGCACCATACTTAGAAGAAACATTTTTTCTATGTTGATTGATAACACCTTTACAGAGCTATCGGTATCAAAACTAAAAATTTGGGGAAAAACAAGGACTCTTTTAACTCCCCTGAGCACGCCGAAGCAGGGAAAAAAGAACATGCAACATAATGTGTACCCAGCAGGGACTTGAGAAAGTTTGAGCGGAAATGAAAAGAAAACAACCTCCCTGTGTGAGATCACACCACATGGAAGGAATTTTTGCTATTTTGCTTCAATAAAGCTTAATATTAGAAATGTGTTCCCTACTTTCAAACTAAGGGAGACGCAAGGCCTTCTGGTTTTGTGTATGTAATAAGGAGAGCACATTACACCTGAGGCTTAGCCAGAACCATGAAATCAACAATTTTATTAAGAAAAGGAGCGCATCAAGTCGTAAAAATCTTATGCGCAGAAAAAACATAAACCATTTGTTACTGTTCCCACAAGAGCGCGATAGGTGGAGCCAGCGCAGCAGGCTAAACCCATATTCTTAGTCCTGACGTTACTGATGGGGGCCCCGCAAGCAAAGCCGGCAGGTTCGGCTATAGCAACGCAGTAAAAAAAAGAATGGAATGTGGCAATTTCCCTCTTGTCCGTTCAATTTAATGCTTTTGAGTTTAGCATTTTGAAAATGAGCGATAAACCTAATGATTTTAATAGACTTTTTGAAATATTTTTTATTTCTCAATTTTTAGCAATATCCGGCTTAAATTTGTAAATATGATCATCAAAGGTAATTTATTTAAAAGTAGCCCAAAGATTATCTGAATGTATGATGAGTTCTACAGGGTGCCCCACAAAAAACCCCTAAATTCGAAACTTTAAACTGTATTATTTAAACCACGTTATTTTTTAATGGTATTTAAAAACGAATCAAACTAACAACTTTATTGTGTAATTAACCAACTGTTAGCTAATAACAAGTTACAGATACCGCTCAAAATGCTGTCCATTAACTGCAGAACAGCGACGTAAGCAATCCATCCAGTTCTGAGTTGCTCGACGAATGACATCAAGAGACATGTTGTTCCATGCGTCCATCAACACATGTTTTAATGACTCAGTATCAGTGATTCCTCTTCTTTGTCTCTGAATCTCCTGTAAGAGTACACTCCAAATGCAATAGTCCATTACATTGAGGTCAGGGCTCTTGGATGGCCATTGCTGGGGTGTGATGAAATCTGGAGTGTTAACTCGGAGCCAGGCGACAGTGTCATTGGCAGTGTGTGGCTTTGCACCATCTTGTTGCCACGTCCAGAGTTCTCCCTGCATTACTTGGTCAATATCTTCAAACATCTGCGGGCACATGTCCTCTCTGTAAACAACTTGATTTACAGTTTTTTTCTTTCTCCGACTCGGTGCAACACCTTCCTGCCCAGCAGCATCTCCTTCAATAAAATAGAGGTCTGTTTTGCCGTGCCAGGAAACAGCACCATAGCACATGATAGATGGTTGCTGCTTGTCTATCTCTACCAACAAATCTTCATCAGGAATATCAGTTTTGACATCCACTGCACGATATATGCGTTCATTTTGCCTATTGAGTGGTGCAGACAAGCAGAATGTTGATTCATCCGAGAACCACACTTGTTTCCACTTTTCGCCTTCACCAAAGCGCTGAAGCATGGCATCACACTTTGTCTTTCGAGTTTGCCGGTGTGCTTCATTTAAAACACGGCATTTAATGCGTCGAAAACACTTTAAATTTGATTTTTCAATTGTTCTGTGCACATACCCCTTTGACACTCCCAGTTCTTTACAAATTTCACGTTAACTTGAATGCCTTCTGCGATGATCTGGTGGAGTTACGGCAAGTTCCAAGACTGCTCGCCTTGTTGGGGAATCATGCTTGCAAGAAGTGCCATTACCATGCTTACGCACCTTTGCTACAGGTGATCCACCCTGTTTGAATGCAGCCGCGACACCTCTAAACTGGTCAGTTGTAATGGCACCAAAAAATTCAGGCAAAATTATCCGACATTTCTGTAACCCCCATGTTGGATGTTCTTCCCGGAATAGGACGATGACCTCGCGCTGGCAATTGCTTAGCTGTGGCATGGGTCTACAAATTCTGAAAATATAAAAACATAAATCAACCATTATCACAAACTTAGGGGTTTTTGTGGTTGTAATCATTAATTATCAATACTTTCATAACAGTATAAGCATTATCACAAACTTAGGGGTTGTTTGTGGGGCACCCTGTATATTCGTTTCTGTCCTCAACTATACGTCATGCCATCTCGTAGTACTAAAGAGTGTCAGAATTTATTGAAGGGCTTTGGAGCACGCCAGTCTGTTTGAGCTTTGGGGCAGGTGGGGAGGGTACAATTTTTGAATTGGAACGCTGCAGTTAATCTTTTAAGTAAAACCAGAGAATGTGAAAGCAGCAATCTATTTACTAATACGAAAAGCAAAGCAAATGGCGGGGGGATTAGCACCCTCCCGGTTTCCTGTTGATGCATACCTGACCAAGGACATGGTAAATTGGACGATTTTTGATACTTTTTTGTCCATGGTTTTATTTTTCCTGCCAGAAGAAAAGTTTTTCAATCTGATTTTATTGACATTTAAATAACAACCAACAAATTTAACGGAGTGACAGTTTAGAATTTTATTTGAGTTTCTATGACGTGACAAATATGCTAACGTAATAAGAATGTGACGTGCTATTGTCCATCAACTTGTTAGTCTATAGTTTTAAAAAATAAACTTCAAACAAATAGTCAAATAACCGCACAATTGAGTCAACCACAAGCGAACGCGATAATGCTAGAGAAGCTGGGTAGGATGACAGCAATAGCTACAGCAGTACAAGATAGCATATTGTACTTCCTGCAGAGTGTGCAAGCAATTTGAATCAACCCACGCAGCGATATTTCTTGTTACACAGAAATTAACGCATTTTATCCATAACACATATCAACGTATCAAGAAAGCAATCCATTTCGTTACGGTATCGTTAGACGGTGCAAAATAATTTGTGATTTCCATGCTTATGAACACGGGGTTGGCTAACATTGTACAAACGAAGTACGGTCTTGGAGTAGGAAAGCCTACACCGGCGTTAATCTTCAAAATTTATAATTCCAGTACACCAGACACTACGGACAAAACCCATGCAGCAAATTAAAAAACAAAAAATTTCCGCTGAAAAATTCGTGAAATGACGTAATACGCGGCAGTAATAACGTGACGCAAGAATCGATATTATGACATCACGCGATGTCATCTTTTTCAAGTTTTAACCGCCTTACGCTGACAGCTTTAAATTTGAAGTCAGGAGCTTAACCATGGAGGGCTGGGAAGAGTTAGCTGTATTACTTTGCCTCAAAAATAGACGATGTTTTGTTTTGTTTTTGTTTGAGAGTTATCAAACAACTTTACCATATAAACAAGCATTTCAGTTTTTTACTCTCTTCCCCTTTCAGAAGCATCCTTGCTCTACCCTTGGCGAAGCCTGCACTTAATTTGCAATTTGTAAACCACTGCTTTTTTATCGTTTAAATCACCTTATCTGCTGATGCGGTGATATCAATCATATTTTGATGGAGGTGATAAAAACGAAAACTAATTGAACTACAGAAAACCAGAGCAACCAAGTGTAAAGTTACTTTTTCAAGATTGAAACGAACATATATTATTCATCAAATACTCAATCTGGGCCTAGCCTGCAAAACCGTTTGGGTGGAAGGGCGTAAAACTTTTTACGCGCATTATTGAATGAAGACCCTAGACACAAAGCTTTGTTGGAGAAGTATTTAGCGAATTTTACAGGTATTTGCTGGGGCAAAAATTAAGTGACAAGGAATGGCCTTTTCATAGCCTTTTAACCGTGGAGAACGTGGAGATTTACACGATCATTTCAAAGGGAGTTTACAAATTTATTCAAAAATAAGGCTAAAAAATATTTTTCGGAAGGGGACAATTACCCTCTTCGTGCCTCTTGGCTGCGCTCTTTACAGCAGAACACCGTTGACGAAGGTCATTGTACTAAAGTAATATTGCAAAATTTTACTATTTGAAGTAGCCAGTCGCAAACAACTAAAAAACGGGACTCCTGTCTGCATTGATTTAAGTGAGATACAGCTCCTGGCTCAAAGAAAACTTTCCCTCTTCTTTTTCCGCTTTCTCCATCCAAGTGTGCAAGGAACACAACAAATACGGATGTAGGCTACAAGGCTACATGTCAACAACGATAATTTAGTGCAATAGAAGAGTGATGTCGGAACTGGTAAGATTTGAGTCATAAAAAACATTTTCAGGTGTGCGTAGAGCAAGTTGAATTCATGGACGCTTTGAAGTAACCATCATTGCCTGCACTGTGTATTTCTACGACGCCAATGCAACAACAAGCACCAGTGGTAAAGTATCTTCCCACGAGCACAAACACAAAGGTATATTGAGATTTGAAAGCTCGGTGTCTAATCTTGGGTTCAATTTCTGATTGATACAGTAGCCTACTGTTGTGCTTTCAGAAAAACACCTCGAGCGATTTGTCGGGATAATTTCAATCAAGTTCAAGACGACTTACTCTGATTACACTATTTACGGTTGCTGCGCTCTGCCAACTTGAAAGTGAAGTGGGTTTGTACCGTCACCTAGCGGTCATCAGATTTTAGCTGATGAGGATTGCACCATAATTGCGAAATTGACCCTAAGCAACTTCCTTCCGAACAAAGTAAATTTGAGCACATCTTACAATCGGTAAACTGCACTTTGGACCAGCAACGTGTGTAATAAACGTTTCTTGACTGTGCATTTATTATGTACTGTGCGTTGAAATTCTGTCAATCGATTTAAGACAGCTGGGAGACCACACTTTAAAAAAGATCTCCCACTCAAAAAGAGACAGACAGATCCAAGTTTGAGTCTCCTAAAAGCACGGGGCCAAAGCATTTGCCCCAAGTTTAGCTGGACCAAACATTTCATCTTAAATGCTTTTTCTGCCATGAGTCAATCATTCGTTTGTTGGGATCATGGTCGAGTGACTTGGAGCATCGTTTATTGCGGCCATGATTGTGCATTTGAATCTCACCGTGCCTAAATTGTTAAGCCTTCGAGAGATCCGCTTGTGGTTGAAATGCATCGGGTTAGCAGTATTGGTAACTATGAAAGGGGTCAATAGACGACCCTTGTCGTTTTACTTTAGCTGATAATGATTTTCTCAAAACCATAGAATAAAAGTATAAAACACAACTTAGTCAACTTTACTAATTGAATAGCGGTACACACACAAAATTTCCGTCCCACATTGAACAAGACACCCGAAAAATCCGATGGAATTTTGCTTATCAGGACCTGACAAAAAGGCATTAGCTTTCCCCACCCCACCCCCCCCAAAAAAAAGATCTATTAAAGTCTTTACAAATAGATAAACTACTCGGTTTTCAACAGGTTCCTGAATCATCTCTAAAAAGTAATTACTTTTCATTTCCCTCAAAAAGTATGATTATTGTTTAGTTATGGTCTCTGGTTTTTTCTGTTAAATCGTTATGTTTTTCAGACTCCACGAAAAAAATAAAGTTATTATCATTAAAATAATAATCCGCTTTCACCTTTCCTTAGATATTTTTGGCTGGCTACATCAATGCAGCAGATTTAGTAATTCATAATGTTTTTAAAGTAATATTTTGAAGTAACCAAGTCAAAAAAGGGTTAGATCACCGGTGGTATTGCTTTTCTTAATATTGGCAGCACCCTTAACCCTAACAAAGATCCTTAATTTGTTGGTAACACAAAATTTTATGACGGCTTTCCAAAGCGTTGCAAAGGATCTTAATTGACTGAAACGATCTGTGAAGCCTAAAAGAGAAAAGGCAGTTGGCCACTTTAATACAATCTCAATTTTATTTACTGAAATTAATCAAAATTTGAAATATATATAAAATTATTAATACAGTATAATTCACACAGAATCAGTAAATTAACAACACATACAATTAATTTTGTGTAAACGCTCCATCAGCCACGAGGTTTAATTCTTGCCAAAACTGGAATCTGAAATGCACTTTATTAGGTTCAATATCATGTACCCTCCGCTAGCACAATCGCTTGACTGAGTTTCATAGGTAACCGATTGATTGCCATCCATAGTAAGACATGTGTCGGTGAAAGAAAGTAACTGCCTCGAATGTGTAGTGGTTGGAGTGTTCGTTTCAAGTGCATCAGTTTGCTAATTTAAACTTTGACTGCGTTATACAAAAGACTGTTATGAAACAATATTCACAACTTCCTTGCTTGGCTCTCAGCTCGAAAGGAAGAGCGTGAAGGCGGGATTTCTTTTGCCGTGGCGTGGCAGACAATAAGTGGGGCCGCGCATTTTACCCGTCGCTGGGGCTCAGCCGAAGTAAAGATTAGCGAACGCGCAGCGTGAGCTCTCACAGGTTTACGAGTCAGACTGGAGTCTGCAAAAGATCAGGAATGAAACTCGCAACACATTTTTGAGTAAAATGTTTTTTGTTTTAATTTTTGGAAAGTAACGAGCAGTTCCATAACAATGAAAGTGAGTCATGAGAGCAGGACAGGACAGGGCAGGGCGGCAAAATTTTTTCATTTTCGGGTTTCGATTTATTTCCTGTTCAAGTATTTTTACTAATGGCCGCAGTTTAATGAGTGAGCGAGTGAAAAGCGCAGTTTTGTTCTAAGGAAATTCTTATTTGGCAGTAGAGAAAACACCTTGTCCTGTCCTAACTTGCTTCGGGGCCACCAGCGCTGCTGGTAGAGCGAATTCGCACCATACGCAATGTAACCAACAGAAAAAAATTTAAAAGATGCTTTTTCTAAAAGCACAGCGAAGCTGAAACCAGGCGGGCATTTGGCCCACCAGCTAAGGTTTAGAAAGCTTTAACAATAGAAAGCAAGGGTGTTGGGAGAAAATTTTTTTTATGGGAGGCATAACGATATAGGCTGCTGTAATTTGCTTTCCGTTTTATTAACTTACTTTCCATAAAACGCGTTTAACATAAGCTATTTTGACTTTTTAATTTTTGCGGACCACCCTACTTTCTTGTTCTTCGATGCCTAGCCCTTTTTCTTTCCAAAGATAAATCGCATTGCAAACAAAACTTTTTTATTTTTGAAGGCAAATCGCATCGCAAGCAAAACATTGCAAAATAGCGCTCATGGTAAAATAGCGCATCTTGTAAAATAGTACAGTAGATTCCGCTTAATTGGGCCGCCGGTTAATCGGGTCAGCCGTTTAATCGGGCCAAATTGTGAAGAACGAAATCCAATCAAAGAAAATGCACTACTTTATATCCGCATAATCGGGCCACTATTCCGCTTAATCGGGCCACAACTGTAGCCAGACACACACCTGTATACTGTAATTACAAAGTCGCATTTGTAATGTAATGGAACTTAATACCACAAAGCCAACTTTATTATGTAACAATTGACCACATGCTAAACAATGCAGGCGCAACTTATTATGTCATTTTATGCCTTTGGACATCGTAATTGTTGTGTTTTATTGCAAATTTTGTGAAGACTTAAGCAAGAAATGCCACGAAAAGATTTAACAATTGCTGAAAAGATTGTTCTTCTAAGAAGAATTAAAGAACAACCTCCAAACACTAGTCATCGCCAGCTAGCTGAGATAACTGGCGTACCAAGAATAACCCTGGCACGGATACTGCAAGACAGAGACAAACTTGAAGTTGAGTGGAGCTCACACAAAGAAGCAGAACAAGGGAATTCGCATAGTAAAAGAAAGAGAAAAGGCAAAGATCCAGACATTGAAGAAGCTCTTGGTAAGTGGTTCTCTGTTGTAACTAGACGTGGTGTGAGCGTCAGTGGCCCGATGTTAAAAAGCAAGTCCGAAGAATTTGCAAAGAAGTTAGGTCATATTGACTTTAAAGCCACGGGTGGATGGCTATCTCGGTGGAAAACTAGATCTGGCATAAAGTTCAAGAAAGCTCACGGCGAAAAGGCAAGTGCTGATTTTGCTAGTGCAGAGCAATGGAAATTAAGGTTGCCATCTTTGCTTCAAAAATTCAGACCAGAAGATATTTATAATGCGGATGAAACAGGCCTATTTTACCGTGCCACACCTAATGGGTCTCTGGTTTACAAATACGAAGCACTTTCTGGTTCCAAGAAAGCAATGGATCGTGTGACTGTGTTGTGCTGTTTGAACATGCTGGGAACTGATAAGCGTAAGCTTTTAGTCATTGGGAAAAGTGTTAAACCTCGGTGTTTCAAAGACTAAGGATAGATAGTTTATCGGTGCAGTACCATGCTAATAAAAATGCTTGGATGACATCTGTACTTTTTGAGAAATGGCTGACGGACTGGGACAGAAAATTGAAACTGAAGTCAAGAAACATCTTGCTCATTCTTGACAACTGTGCTGCGCACCCTAATTTAGATTGTCTAACAAACATTCAGTTGCAGTTCCTGCCACCTAACACTACGGCTTTAGCCCAGCCTATGGATATGGGAATTATAAAGAATTTAAAATCAATGTATCGAGGGAAACTGGTTTGCCACATTCTCGCAGAAATTGAAGACAACATGCTGGCATCATCCGCAACAGCACAAGAAATAAGTTCTGCAGTTAATCTTCTCCAAGCAGTGCAGTTTATTGTAGACAGCTGGAGAGCAGTGAGCCCTAAGACCATTCAGAATAGCTTCCGTCACTGTGGTTTTGAGCAGCCTGAATTGGAGCTTGATGCTCATGATAATGAAGACTAAGGTGTTTCAGAAGTTCAGTGTGTTGAAAACAATGAGCAATTTGACTCAATTGACGACACTGTTTCATGTTACAACGAAAATGATCATTGTGAAGACGACATTTTGGAGCAGATTGCAGAAGAAAGGCAAAACACTATGCACACTGCAGAAGATGAGGATGATATGCCTGAACTTAGGCATGTGACTAATCGAGAAGCAAAGAAGTACATTGATGAATTGAGGATTTATTTTAGGCAAGAAAGCAATGAAGGCAGTCCTATTACAGCTCTCACTGCATGCTCAGATTTCGTTGAGATGCAAGCAGTTAAAAAATCTCGACAGAGCACACTTGATAAATATTTTCATTAATACAGTAAATAAGAACCTGTGCCCATTGCTTGTATATGCGTTTGCTTGTTTGTTTGTTTGTTTATTGCCGTTAATACAATGACGTTATGTTAACTTCGGATAATCGGGCCAGCCGCTTAATTGGGCCAAAAGGCGCTTATTCCGATGTGACCCAATTAAGCGGAATCTACTGTACTACATGCAAAACACAAACGTTTCCGAACATGTCCCCCTAGCCTAATTTCAATTAAGTTGACGGCATGAACCTGAATTGCTGTTCGTGCCGTACCTCCATCCCGAGGAAGAAGAAGGGTAATCACAACAACAACAACAGTTTCGTTTCGCTAAAGAATGTTCTGGTTATTTGCAAGGTAGACCTAGGCTTTGTGATTAACCCAATCTCGTCACTTCCGAATTACCTCAAACATTTCCGAACATATTTTGCTCGTAGCGCTACTTTACAAACGGCTTTTCACCGTTTTCCAAGGACTTATCACACCCCAACGAAAACATTTTTCCTTTCCGAAGATATGGTAAAATAGAAAATTTTGCTCAAAAATGATCACTAACATTATACGGTACCATACAGCAATCTATTGCATCATGTCAATAACCCGCGACCGGCTTTGACCTTATTGGGTCTCACTGGGTGGGTGTAAAAAACACTCAATAACAAAAATGCTGAACAGAACAAATTTGCCGTTGGGTGCAACAAAAACGTGCAATTTTAGACAATATGATACAGCAATACCAATATCATGATGGTCTCATTTAAGGACACACACACATGACATGGACAACAAGTCACTTCGGTAAGCCCCAATAGGGGTGTAGGATCATTGTTAAGACTATATCATTCCACAAAATATAGAGGTTGCTAGTTGCTAGGTAGCAATGTTGAGGCGATTTCCTATTACAAGGGATCTGCTTCCAGCATCGTACTTTTACTACTACATCCAATTTTTAGCTCTGAAAATGAGGGTTTTTGCTTATTACCGCCTATTAAGCCGAGGCCATTTTTTACAAGTGACAAGTTTCTTTAAAATGATTTCTTAGTCTCGTTTCAGCGTCGACATGCATATTAACGGCCACCAGTAAAATACAAGTAAACTTCATTTGTTATTTAAGCACATGAAAGCCGTAACTCCATTCCGATGATGAGAATGATACATGTCATTTGTAATGTATAGAACTTTTTCTATTGATTAGTAAAGTTTATTTAACTGAAATAATTATGCCGTAACTGTGAGATCAATGGTATAATTTTGGGACTGATTTTGGCCTTCGGTATTTTCTGGTTCAAAACTGATGATCGGGCAGTAAGCCGACCCCAGAAAATCAGGTCTAAAATAAAGGTTCTGAAATTAGGCTTATTAAGCGGAAAACGCGGAAAATCATATTGCAACGAAACACGGTGAAATGGCCTTCGCAAAATGGCGCTGCATGTTAAAAAGTGTTTCGCTCTAAATATGTTTGAGGTAATTCGGAAGCGACGAGATTTTATCAACTGCAAAGTCTAGGCCTACCTATAGATTACCAGAATATTTTATGGAGAACCGAAACTCGCCGCTTGCGTCATGTTTGGAAACGTTCGTATTTTTGATGTAGCACTATTTTTCAAGTAGCGCTATTTTAGGATGTTTCGCTTGCAATGCGATTTGTAATTAAAAAGGAAAAGTCACGCACTTCACAATTGGCACCCCATATGATTAGTATTTCGAAAGCAATAATGTTTTCATTGCAGTCTGATATGTCTTAAAAAAGGAAAAAATGTTTCGTTGCAGCATGACATATCTTTGGAAAGGAAAAATGTCTCCTTTGCTGTCTGATATGTATTTGGCAAGGAAAAGCGTTTCCGTTACTGTAAGATGTTCTAATCTCGGCAAAATTGTACTTTACCACCTACTTTACAATTAGAACCTCCGAATACATTACCTCCTACTTTACAATTGGCACCTCATACACCCCGGAGCATTTTTGTTTCTTTCGTTTGCAGAAAATTCGTTTGGGCAAGTCATTCTCATGACAAAATACGAGCAAAAGAACCTAAAAGCAAGTAAACTTTTTCGCGTGTAGATAGCCTGTTACATACCAGCCTTCACCAGTGAATAGCCTAAAGTTTTGTTTCCATTGGTAGGCCTTGTATTTTCGATTGGGGAAGAGGGATCCAAAAATTGAATGACTATGAATGCTAACATCATCTAATTAAGTATTTTTTGTTTGTTTATCGACTTTTTTCTGGAGATCAAATATTCGAAACCAATTGTTTTGTCATTTTTGATCGACTAGCTGCTACTTTATAGATCTTTGTGTTGAATTTTGTGATTAATTGTGAAAAAGAACTACAGGAAATCAGTAAAGCATGATCTTCAAAAAATTTATGGGTTTCGAACCCCCTAGACCTGCAACTGCATTGGCATGATGCTCGAGCTTAATTAGAAACAACCGTTATTTGTTTTATTATGCCAGCGCACGCTCTCAGTGCTTCAATGATGTGAATGCTTATTTGGACTTCACAAAACAAAGCGTGTGTTTTGATTGTGTGCGGACATCGCGCGTATTGAAATGAACGCTACACCACGGGAAGCAATGCGCATTTAATCGCTTTTCACAACAGAGCGCTGTTTGTCATGAAACGAGTAGTGCTTTCACCTCACTTTTCGATGGTTTGAACAAAAAATTCCACTTCCTGATAGAGTTTGCAAGCCAACTATAACCGGAAGTGGTGATCATTGCATGAAGCAGTAAGCGGAAATGGCAGCGTGATTTCACAAACTGTTATGATGCTAACGAAACAGTTGGAACTGCAAGAAAGCATTAGGAGTCCTAGAATTTTGATGTCTGACCTTTGCTGCAGATTGCTTTCACGAAGTCATTACAAGGCGAGATAGTTCTAGTTTATGGCTAGGTCTTTGTAACAATACTGCATTACAAGTGTGGTGAATACAGCAACAGAAAATTTTTGACTGTCAATTCTCAGAAATTGTGCTTTGGTGCATTTTGACGTAAAGTCATTCTATTGTAATAAGCATTTGCAAATATGATGTCGGAGTCACTAATGTTTCATATGAAGCAGAGCAAAAGACTAAAACAATTCTAGTAGATGAATGTAGCAGGCATTTCTCGTTTGTTGAGTGTAACGATGTTACAACCAGATCAAGTCGTTCTTTCGACAAATTTATTCTTCAAAATTGACGTTTCGGGGAGCTTCTTCAAAATACGGTAGATGTTACCAGTGCAACATATATACTTTACAACATAAAAATATAAAGATAACCTGTATTACCAAATCACTAAAAGTTATTTACCAACAGGGCAGGCAATTACGTGATAACGAAAACATTGTTACATCACAGATACAGGAGTGGGCACAAGTAAAATGTGTTGTAAAATACATAAGACATTATTTATTGGAGACAACACACACTATAAACATCCGGAAAATTTGCACCATCATTACGATTAATTACATTACATGAACGAGCCTTTTGATTTATCAAAAAAACTTTCCGCAACACGACGCCTGTACGCATATGACTCTGACTTCAGTATTTTGACTCTTGTATGAACTATACTGAAGTCAAAGTCAAAATACTGAAGTCAGAGTCATATGCGTACAGGCGTCGTGTTGCGGAAGTTTTTTGATAAATCAAAAGGCTCGTTCATGTAATGTAATTAATCGTAATGATGGTGCAAATTTTCCGGATGTTTATAGTGTGTGTTGTCTCCAATAAATAATGTCTTATGTATTTTACAACACATTTTACTTGTGCCCACTCCTGTATCTGTGATGTAACAATGTTTTCGTTATCACGTAATTGCCTGCCCTGTTGGTAAATAACTTTTAGTGATTTGGTAATACAGGTTATCTTTATATTTTTATGTTGTAAAGTATATATGTTGCACTGGTAACATCTACCGTATTTTGAAGAAGCTCCCCGGTAACCAAAGGAAGCGAAACGTCAATTTTGAAGAATAAATTTGTCGAAAGAACGACTTGATCTGGTTGTAACCATTCCTGTAGTATTAGAATTCACAGCCTCCTGATCACCGACCAGAATCAGCGGCGTAGCAGGGGGAAAGGGGGGGGGGGAGTGCGGAGGAGTGCGGTGTGTGCGGCTTGCACAGGGCGGCCATTCCTAGCCGATGGAAACATAATTTTAGCTGTGTCTTAACTTACGACTCTAACTTCGATATTTCTGACTTGCTGCTTGATTGGAAACGGGACGGCATTTTTTCTTCCTGACAGGGCGGCCAAAACCCACGCTACACCACCACTGGGTAAAGTGCTCCTGATAACCAATATAATTATTACAAATATGCTGTGCAACACCACCATCCCCAGGATATGACAGCAGTGTTGTTCCAAGCAATATGCTAGACGTAGTACTACCCGCGATCTCCGCCATTCATTCACCGGTGATTTGGTTTTGGTAAGTGATGGCAAAATTTTTACTACGTTGGACCTAGGTTAGATCTCACGAGGGCGAAGTTTTGCGTCCTACTCTATTTTGAAGACTGTGATAATTACGCAGCCACTGTAAAATGAAATCTGCATTTTTTGTGCTTTTCAACTACAACCATCTTTTAACACCAAGATTTATTTGATGCATGACTGAGTAAGTTCTGTTTCTTTTTTCATCTTTTACTGCCTTGACGTGGAATGTAAAATAAAACAACTGTGACATCATAAAAACGTTTTAAATGGCTTGCCAAGGAAATTGTACCTAGCTGCAGTTACATTTTCAAATCTCTTTTCTTTTGGCAGCACAGTTTTTGCAGCTGAAACCTTGTTTGCTCAAAGAATGTGGAAAACAAGCGTTTTAGGCCCAGCTTTATTAGATCAAGTAGTACCGCTTTCGCAATTAAAGTTTGATTACAGCAGTGATATTATGCTAAAAAATACCGGAATTTTTCATGCTTAACACAAAAATTATTAAATTTAAAAAACAATCAAACATACCATCTCGCAGTACCGTCATTTGCCAAAGTATGGGCTGATTTTTGACTTTTTAAAACATGTTTCGCAAAAACATGTGAACCAGCCTATTTGTTTACTTTAAAAATGCTGCAATGCCACCACAAAAACTAAATAACTTTTTGTTATCGCTACAATTTCAGACGTCATATTCTTTAAGGACATATTTCTAACAACTCGTAAGGCGTTTTGAACAATTTAAATATGGCTTAAACACGACCGTTGTTTACAGCTAAATTTGTTATTCGATGGCCCCACCAAAATTTCGTCATTTTCCTTGTTAAAAACCAGTAGGACAGAACTTATGCTTTGCCATCGGCCTTCACTGATCATCTGCTTGGCGCTCATTAGCGCAGGGGGGGGAGAGAAAAAGTGCTCGGTCAAAATTAGAAGTTCAATGGCGCAACAAAATATCGCAGTTAAAAAGAGCAAAAACATCGCGATATTTTTCAATTATTTGCTCAACACAGTAAGTATCCAGATGTTTCAAATACTTGTAGCTTAAATCCCCAGCCAGCTGTTACGACAAGATTTTCTATCTCTTATTTCGTAGCTGCTTTAAATGTATTTGCGCATGCAGTTACACCCCGAAGAACGTCAGCGTGGTTGATTCGATTCCGCATGAGGCACCCTAAGTTGGAATTAAACGCTGCATAAAGTATTTAGATTTAAAGTATAGAGAATACTTTTTCCGAAAACTTAAGTTCGGTGAGATATTAGCGCAACAGTACATGTCCCTTGAGCTATAATCGGGCTCGGACTTCAGGGCGCACTGAAGAGCTCTTTTGGTTTTTTTAGGCCGTACTTTAACATCCCATATTAATTGGAGTCTTGATTTTGATGATTCATATCGCAGCCTACCTCATATTTGATTTGAACTCAATGAAACATTCAGCGCACCTGTCACGTAATAATGCATGACTGATGCAGGAAATTGTTGCGTCACAAATGCAGCTAGCACCGGAACATTCATCACAATAAGATAACAGACAGCATTATGCGATGTTAAATCCTACTCTTAATATCACAAATTTGAAAATTTTGTTCTCTGCTACTGTTGGCATGAAGTTTCTAAACACGCTTGAGTAAAAATAAATTCTTTAATTTCCATCTCAAATGCGCTGAAAAGGACGTAAGTAGTAGATTGGAAGCAAAACTTGACAGAAATCAGAAAAACATATCAGCCAAGCTGCAGTGTATTTTGGGCTGAAATTAGGCAGTAAAGTTAATTGGTAGCTTATCTACAAAGTAGGGATGAAAACTTGTTTGACTATTATTTGAGTTCAAATTCCCAATGGTTCTACTAGGTCGAGTTTTGCTTAACGCACACACTGAGTTCGAGTGGAAAAGAATAGTTTTGCTGCTGCCACAAAATAGTAACGCTAACTTTTTTGTTTCCGGTTTCTCGCTCAGCGAATCCGAAATTTGGACGAGTTTGAGTTCAGCAATATGATCGAGTTCTTTCTGGGGTAAGTGGGCATTCTGCAAAGACGTCAGTTAGGCCCGTAGCCAGATGTAAGAAACTAGCCAGAGGGCGTTGTGCCACGACCCCCGTTTGAGCTTTGAACCGGCGCCAAAAAGGAAAGAAAAGCTTTCTACTACAAGTTGATCTTCAAAAAAAGTCATGATCCACCCCACCAAACTGCAGATCCAGCGTAGAGTTTCCTGTTTCAAATCCTAGGCACGCCACTGTGTGGAAAAGGTAGAAAAGAATTAGTTTTTAAAATTACATGAGTCCACACTTCTACAGAAGTAAGTTTGAGTTGTTGTTTATTTGGCCAATACCTCTTTAGTAGTACAATGTACGATGTCGCATATGCTCTCTTCTATACCAAGCGTCAAAAGAAGTTACTGAAATTGATAATCTTCAAGTGACAAGAATGTTCTTGAATCCATCTGAATTTAGGTCATATGAATTTTTCCTTGAAGGTCATCATTCACGAACCAAGAATCCTGGGCAAACGCGCCGCTAAAGCTCGTAACATTGCGTAAAAAAATGGCGCCGCAAAATGAACATGTGTCACCCAATAAAAATATATTTATTTTTGTCTTCAACCCAATTTTTCCTCAACTTTTTTGTAAGCGTTGATATTCTCGGGCAATGGAGACCACTTCATTCCAGTTGCCCCAATGATCCTATGCCTCCCAACAAATAATATACTCCAATGGAAGACTCTTCAATCGAGTTGTTTGCAGTCTGTTTTGCTCAGCATCACCCATTTGCTGCAATTAGGAGTGTATTCCAAAAATATTTGGGGTTCATTTTTTTCAGAAATTGTTGATGTTTCAAATAAAGTTTTATCAAAATCGTGATATTTCAGTCCATGTTTTTTAGTTTTTGAAGTAAAGTTTGCCTCTGGTCGCAAGTTGCATAAAGCGGCTTTAATTGAAACTTACGGCTGATCATTTTTTACAAAAAGTTAAAATATTTCCAAAGTTTCAGGGGAAATCTAAAAGAATATTATTTCCATCTACAGACCAAAATTTGGTTCAAGATTGATTTTTTCGGGGGGGGGGGGGGGGGGTGGAAAGGGGGGAAGAAAATTTAGTTGCGTGCTTAGATTATGAGATCAAAAACAATCTTTTTGAAGGGTGCTGAAAATCAGGCAAAATCTTTTTAAGGCTTTCTTAAAATGGAAGGACGTGGAACCTCATATTATTTACCACTTCCCCAGCATCTGTCAAATATTGTTGGATCTGTTTGTGGTTGTTTCCCTTCTTTCCCTCTGGCTCCGCCTATACTGACAATTGATATTGGAGAAATCTTTTTCTGCAGATGTTTTAACTTTGTTTAAAATGTGATTTGTTTCCTAAAAATCAATGCAATGAGCAAGCCACCTCAGCCAAGGCTCCGTGTTCCGGTTGACAACTATGATAATTATTATGAAGACATGAATGTAACTAAAACCACTTCAAATTTAGAAGTTAGAAGTGAAACTTTTGACTACATAAATGATCCAGGTTTGGAATTTAGTTTTAGGTATTACAATTTTACTTTCAGGGGCGCTAGTGTTTCGTTTGTACGACGCTGAAATTTAAAAAATATCAGTTTTTAACCTTATCTGAAATCCACCCCAAACTTTAGAGAACACTTTAAGCGCTTGATAAATGTTTTTTCAAAAAAACAGTTGTTATGTTTATTGTAAAGTTTTAAGAAAAATGCTTTTGAGCATTGTATTTTGTGCAATCCTTTTCTGTTAAGCATAGAAGCTTATTGAAATCCTTTTGGGAGTTGGAGGGAGACCGTCGGTTGGCAGAGCGCGTTTGCTCGACAAACATTGGGATCAATCTGAAAAAATGATGGAAATTTTTACCTTTAGAAAAACGCAACTACCACATACTACACGCATGGGCATATTCAACATTTTTGTTGGGGTACATTCAGATTGTAGGAACTAGTATGAGTTTTGATGTAATCCCATTAGCCTGCTAACAAAGCATTAGCTTCGAAAAATATGAGTTGATATCCGACCCTCCGATTTCTTTTAGATCCGGCTCTGACATTGGTATCAAATCTACAACGTCGCAATTGTAAAAGCTGTAGTTTGAAGCTCTAAGTAACCCTGGCTTATTGACTAACAGAAAATTAAACCTATGATCTATGCGCTATGAGTTACTATTGTAAGATACATCAAACTTGATTGCGTCATTCTTTAACTCAGGTGCCCAAATCCGGAAAGTTAAAGTTTGCTCGTCACTTCTGGCTGCTGCATTACGTAATTAGTAATTAAGTTGTGACATCACAGTAGACAACTATTTGTTTATTTAAAGCATTAAATGAACAAATAGTTATAACTTTGCGGTCATAATCTCTAAGGAAAATTGTTTCCGTATAAGAAGAGACCTTACAAAGACTTGCATTGTGCAAATTAATTTTCAGGAAAATTACCTAAGCTTATGTTTTGCAATATTGCAAGTTGTTTTAGCGCCGGAACAATGATGTAAGACTTTATTTCGGGCTTAACCTCCTTTTCAGAACTTACTTTAGACCTCTTTAAAGTTTTAAAAGGCGAAAATTATTTGCTGCCAAAGATCTTGGGTACAGTTGACTAAATGCACTCTTCTTTAATTGTTCAATAGTTCCAGTGTGGAGACGAGTGCTCCTTTGAACTTTTAGCAAATTAGCTGCGACGGCTACACTTGTTGGTTATCTATAACGGAATTGTTTCATTAAAAACACTTTTATTTCATGAAAATGCTCCTAACGCAATTTTCTTACTTACAGGTGACGCAAAATATATTGCAGTGTTCATTGGGTTTTTGGTCGTCGTTTTGGGTGCCGCGGGTAATGGCGTAACCGTTTGGGCTTACACCAGAAACAAAAACCTTCAGACATCTTTCAATGTCCTGATCGCCAACTTGTGCCTGGTGGATCTAATCTTTTCATCAGTGGTCATTCCATCTCTGTTGCCAGGTTATGTTGTTGGGGTAAGTACACGGTCAGTTTTACACAACGAAAAATCACAAGGGCACATAATCTGCGCCTGCAATTACGCTCATAGCCGGGAAGGGAGAGAGGCCCCTAAGGAATGATTTTAGCCCTCACTAAAAATATCATGTTAATAATACCTCCGAGGGATTGCAAAAACAAGTGATTCTGTCTTTTTATTAATTGCTTAAAACTCGGTGAAATCTCCGATTGATTCAATTGAGTTTTTACAGTGTTTGCAACTTTACAAGTAGGTCGTAGCGATTTAGCAACAGGCTTATACGCATAGATTTAACTAAGGGGCTACAAAAATCATGCCGCGCAGACTTTTTGAACTCGATGAAGGAATATAGATATTTTCAGATATAACGGCTACACAACGTCGATTTCAAGAAAAAAAAAATTCATTTGTCGGTAGAAAACCGGAGATTACCTTTGCAGCAAGGGATCTGTTCCAAAATAAATTTGAAAAACTCGCAAAGCTTCAACAGCTGCTCAGTCTTCGAGCTGGACATGCATCGAAAACAACCTGCAATAAACCATGCAGTCAACAAAGCGTGTGCATCATTTTTTCGCGGGTGCATCGTGCACGCAAAAAGCTTTGATTGACTGTGAGGTGCGTTGCATTTGACACAGCTGTTTGTGAAAGTATACTGTTTTTATCTAAATCACTTGTGAAAATTTGTTTAAGAGCTTATCTCTATCGATAGCCAAACATCCGTATTTTTGTCGAAGTTGTAGACCTTTAGTTGAAGCTGCAACACTAAAGCAAATCTTCATGGCTCCATTTTTGCAATAACGTCGGGTCCCATGAGGCGACCCCAACTGCGAGGACCGATGTAATCGTAGTTGTGAGAGGGGTAATCAATGGCGGCACTATCTAAGCGTCACTATGTTTGGAGGATGTGGATGCCACTCAAGCAACTAAACTCCAATAAGATCTTCACTTCAAATGGTATCAACAAAAAGACTACTCTTTGAAATTTTGAGTTGACAAAATTCGAGTTCTCCAGGAGTGTCATGGATTTTTGTGGCGCCATTATATGTGAACACTCAAGTGGAAACTCTACTTAGTTTAGAATTGTCTTTTCGCAGCAATTAAAAGGGCGGTTGCATGTTGGGAATTTGATTGCTCCCCAAGCATTTGGCCCGAGCCACAGGGCAAAGGGGATGCTTCAAAATGGTACACTTTTCAGAAAAAACGTGTATATCTAACTGTTTCAAAAAAGACCACTGGCTAAGTCTATATGAGCCTTCTCTTCTGAGAAAATTGGGTGGAGTTTTCTACATTTTTTTCCCATATGTCATGAAAAGTTAGAAAAAATTCCGTTTGTTACAAAGCTAGATATGTGAAAATCACTTTTGTTTCAGGCAAATATCTATCCGCCTGCCATTTGCTCTATAGTTGGATATTTGTATTACGTTTCACTTGCGTCATCATTGTACAATTTGGTAGCAATAGCAGTCAACAGATATGTTGGGATTGTAAAGTCAAAAAAGTAAGTAATCATTAAAAACTGGAGTATGATACCGAGGCATATTTAGAAACTGTTTTATAGGGGAGGGAAAAACTTACTTTAATTGGTTTGACAAAAGAGAGGAAAGCTACAAACTTTTCAGTTCTTTTCAAATGTTTTTTTTTTAACAAATCAAATTATACCTATAACTTTTGGGAGCCAATCAAGGTTTTCGTTTTTTCTAAATACTAATGATTATGTAAAGAAGATCATGCAGACACTCCTGCAAATATTTGTTCAAATACAATCAGCCCTTTGTTAACGGTGATAAAATGCTCCAGTGAACGTTTTTTTTCTATTCAGCTATCAGAAGTTATTCACCGGACGTCGACTTGCTCTCTGCATTGCTTCAGTGTGGGTGGTACCAGCGGTACTGTATTTGCCAATAGTTATAGGTAACATGTTGTGTGTAAGCCTGACAATTCGTTTCATTATCATTGTTTACTTATTGTATTGGTTTAATATTGTATGCTGCGCAAAAGCAAAAATGTACTTTCTCTCTCCCTCTCTCTATTTCTCTCATCACCAACTAAAGGGACCTAGGATATTTTAGGTGCTGAGGCTGAAGAAAATTTATTCATCATCATCATTGTCGTTGTCAACAATTAATTTCTTTATATCGGAGGATTACTTATATTCGTACTTAACATAGCGCATTGCGCAAGACAAAAACACTCCCATAGGAATCGCCTTATTCTTTCACGCTGATTCACAGTAGCTAAACATGATCCTGAAATGAATAATTGCGCAAGAAGCAACTTATAAACTTTGTATAAGTTATCTCATTTATAATGATAGCTTTTGTTGTTCTCGTAGAATGCGCAGAGCACACTACAATAATTTCTTTGTTCAGGCATGTTTGCTGACATCATGCGGGATACTATGTTGGTGCATTAACAGAATGAGTCAAAGTTTTTGAGGTTATAATTGTTTCTGTTTTTACATTTGGAGAACACCAGGATTCTTGTCAAAAAGTTGCCTTTTCGCTCTAAATTGTGGTGGAAAATCATATTTCAAATTTCCCAAAACAATTGCACGGGAATGCTACTGGCAGAAGTAACGTGTTCTTCCAAGGTTCTTCCAAAGTTCGCCTTTCCACCTTCAGAGCGTAGTTGATTACATTTGTTAAAGATTTGGTGAAAGAGAATGAACGCTTTCCAACTCAGTGAATAGAATAGGAAAGAGTTTCCAAATACCCACCTGACTACACGATGGTTGTGACTTCGTATTTACAATGAAGTAGTGCCAACCCTTTTTTGTTGAGAATCTAGTTTTATCATCGTGCGAGATGAGTCAAAGTGAAATTTGTTTTATGCCAGGGAATAATATTACATTTTTCAGGAGGAGCTTTCAAGTGGACAGACAACTCTTTGCGCTGTGCAATTGGGAGCGACATGGGTCCAGCTATTAAGTAAGTTCCGGAATTAATTACGTAGCGTTATTAGAGGGAAAAAACTGGTTGTGCCTCATGTCCTCTCTTTAAAGTTTATGTTTGAAACAGAAAAAATAATCTTTTCAATTTTGATGTATTTGTGCATTGAAGCAAAGTTTGCTTGTTATGTTTTTTTGAAGACGACAAAACAAGATTTCTCTGTCTTTACGTGGCATGTGGGCAATGGAGCAGAGCGGTTTATTAGCTTTTGTGGCTTAATCTAACTATATATCGGCAAAAGAGCATGAGCTCATACGTATAAATGAATGAATTAAGTGTAGTGAGAATAAAGAACAAGTCCAAGTCAAGTTTTTTTATGCAGGAGGCTTTAGCTTTTCCTTCCTTCTTCATATAATTTATATTTTCCTACATGTGATAGTTTTTAGTTTATGACAAAATAAAATCACAACCTTTTCTTTTAGATGGTACAATTTATCGCTTGACGTCGTCTTTCAAACCTTTCCGTTAGGAGTGCTAATATGCCTCTATACCGCCATCTTTCGGAAAGTGAAACAAGTAAAAGAAAAGATGAAAGTGCACAAAAAAATATCAAGAACGGGAAGCTGTAATAAAAAAACATCATGTGAGTGTTGTCTATGTATAAAACCGGTCACTGGTTCCGATAACCATTACATTGAACCCAGCTTTCATCTGTGAAGCTATAGGTTCAGCATCCAGCTAGATTTCATCTGAGATACAAATTTAATTAATTTTTAATCGAATCAAATTTGAATTCGAGTTGACAAATGTTTTTAAGACCGCGTTCGAGTTTTGCGTGTCACATACACCGAGTTTGAGGTCGCAAAAACTATTCTTAAACCTTTAGAAATTAAATCAATTTGAAACCTTACTTTTTTACTTTTTACCGAGATTTTTCCCTAATGGTAGTGTTGCACTATTTCTGTTTTTTATATAAATTGCTTAATGATATATGAGTCCGTACTCGATTTTTTTCAAGTTTGAGTTGAAAGATTTTAGTTCGAGTTTATGAGTACTGGTAACTTCGAAGCAGGTCTAAACAAACGGCCGTTCTATGTGTCACTATAAAATGTAATATAACCCCAGGGCGTCTCTGGATCTCGTGGGTGCCGGGCATAGGGGTGACACTTTGTAATTTATGGAAACGGGAAGGAAGCTAAGCATGGAGGGCTATGAATCAACTTTTTGAAAGTGGCTGTTTTTTCCCATTTTGGTCCCGAAGTAATTTAGGAGATCAATTATTAGAAAGATATGGGGTATTGGCAATATTCTTGTGGGGTCTGCTGTTTCTCATTCCTTTTACTTATATGCATATGCACCTGTAACCTGTAACTTAAAAAGTGTCTCCTCTCGGAATTTAATAGAATTAAAAACTTTTTCAACCAATTAGAGATGACCATGTTTTAGATGCAAGTCTTTAGAGTGTCACTGTGGCAGATCTCCACCCCTAATTACGTCACTGTTAGCTTCATACTTTTCACACGAAGCTATTTGTCGGTTGTTCTTTATTTTAAGGTCTTTTTTTAGCTTCAGGGAGCAGCACTTCGAAACATAAAACAGGGAACACAAGTGAAGATTCTGCAGATGAACTAAAGCCTTCAAGTTTGTTGGATGGTCTGTCTTTTAAGCCTGTCCCTGGCTCTACCGAAAAAAGTACGTGTGAGGGAGCAAAAGGAAATGCCAAAGTTAAAACAGTCTCTAGTTCCTACCTCCTAATTATTATATGATCATGAGAGGGGCAACAAACAATCAGCCACTTTGGGGTTGCTAAAAACTTAATGCTTTAAACACAAAAATATTAATTTCTGCTAAGGTTCTCTCTGCTTTTCAAGCAAAGTGTCTGTATCCAAAATGTCTAAACTCTGGTCTGCAACATTGATTAAAATGCAGTAATAATTAGAGGATAAATGGCAGCAAAGATCACGCATTTTAACTTGGCCTACAGCCTCCGTTTTGTGATAGTATTTCTGCCTGTCTACACCTCTGGCTCATTCTCATGCATAAAAATTTTTGAATTTTTTATGACACCTTGCCGTGATGGCAGCACTTTATATTATTTACTGTGAGATATTACGTTTTCAGATTTACACAAGCTTGAAAACGCGACCTCTAAAAGTGGCGATGAAACAGAAGATGATTTAAAATCAACAGATACCGCTTTGGATGACAGAAGCATACCTGTGCCCTCGCCGGGTTGCCCCGCTAAAAAGCGAAACAGCATCTGGGCTCTGCTGACGCGCAATCATTCTGAAAGCAAGGCACAAGATGGCGCTACAAAACCTTGTCTCAATCTCAACTCGGCCGACAGGAAGCAAGAAAACAGCTCTGAAAACATGTCTATTAAAAGACAAAAGAACGACGTAACAACAGAAATTGAAAAAACGTTTCATCAACAGCGCCGGAAGCTATCACTAAGTGCTCCCAACTTGGCGCTGGTCAATTTTCCAGATTCGGAGAAAGCGAAAAATTTTGTGAAAACTTCGACTTTAAGCGGAGATTTAGAAGGACCTGTATCGGAAAAAGTAAAACTAAGCCGAACGTTTTCAGAAAGTAAAAAAGAGCAAAAAGTGCGGCCCAAGTCAGCCATGCCTTCAGAAGAGACAAAAAACTTGAAAGAGACGTGGCCTAGACGGATTAAAAGAACAACAATGGAATGGGCGAGTAACGTGTCATTAACCAACGAAAAAAAAGAAAGTCAAACAACCAATAGGGTAAGGTTTGGAACAATAGCAAAGAAAGTGCAAGATAGAAAAACAAGAGAAGAGCAGAAGCAGATGAAGCAGCGACGCAGGTACAAATCGACGGCCCATCATACCGCAAACACAGGCGCAACCAGAAATTCAAATTGGGGAAGAGGGGGGGGGGAAAACAAAGAAAAATTTCGAGGGTACTTTCCCCACAAAAATTTTTTACTCTATATTTTTCCAGTGTCCGAAAAACGCTAAAGAATGACAAGTTAGGAGGTGCGTGATTGTCTCCCTTACATTTCTTTTTCTTTCCTTAGGTCCCTAATGCAAAACCGTATTTAAGAAGACCGAAAGATAAAACCTTACATCTATCCCTTAACAAGCTTTCTTTCAAACCTTGAATGACCTTCTTCCCAAATATTTTCTGACATTTACAGTGTTTTTAATCTCAACTTAATAGAGTAGATTTTGCTATAACGCAACTGTGATGTCACACTTAGCACTTAATCAATATACAGATACCGTGTTACAAGCTGAAAGCAAACGTCAAACTTTTAAAGTTGGTAATGAAAACGCAAAGAGAGAAAAACATCCATTTAAAATCCGGTTTTGTTCCTGTTTACAGAACTGACCGGATTAGCTTCACATTTCTTACAATCATAAAAACGTCATACTAATTGTTCCTAGAAAAAATTTGTGTGTTTGGTCTACTGATTTGTGTTTATTTACTGATTTCAGAAACCGCATTTTGCGAAAGAAGCATGCTAGAGAAAGACAACTCGTCTACAGCAGTTTTACAATTTGTATCGCATTCGCGCTTTGCATCATGCCAACTGCATTGCTATATCTGATACAGGTAAATGCATTTGCTAGTACGGGACAGTGTTTGAATGTTGCAGTACTGTAACCCAAAAAAGATCCGATCAAAAAACATATACGTATGTAAAGGAAGTAGAACAGATGACAGACATAACCACTATGTTTAAGAATCGTAGAAACGTTTGCTATGGATAGAAGGAAACAAATCATGAAAGAATGTTTTTTTGATAGTTATTTTCCAAAGAAATACTTTTTGATCTTTTTATTGGGTCTTTTCTTAGGTTATGATGCCGCCAAAATTTAAGCCGATGTAAAATGCGCGGCAACTGTAGAACAATTCCGGAGGTCTGATTATTGGTTGACTCAAAGGGATGCGGACCTCCCCGCTAGATGCTCAAGCAAAAGATTTCCAGCAGTTTTTTTGTAGCAATAATCTAAAATTAATGTGAATTGTGTGTTTTTAGAGATAGGCTGAAAGTTACATCGAAGACCACTTTACTCAAAATCCGAACCCTCCGTCAAATATTTTGGTACCGACTCGCGGTGCTGGCGTATATCGCACTTTCTTAACAACATGTTAGGGTTAGAGGCGAACATATATTGACAACTTTCCAACTCGGACCTTAAAAAGGACTTCATGCCGTTTGCGGGGTCGCCACAGCATTTTCAGTGTTGGAAAAACCTTCTTGCACTGATTTTAAGACATGTTTCTGTTCAGCAGCAGAGTCCATATGGGGCGTGACCGTGATAATACTTTATAGAAAACTCTGAAAATGAGAAAAATTTATGTTAAAAAACTTTTTTTGGAGAACTTTGAGAATGTTAAACAATGGTTGACCAAATAATATGGATTTCTATCAATTTTGGGATAACTCTTTTCGAGGGTGCTTCGCCATTTCAAATCTATTAACCTTCTTCACCCCTGTTAAGCAAATGTAAAGTGCGTCGCAAAGTCCAAAGAACTTATGAAATTCTCGGTTTGGATATTAAACATTAAGAATTCCGGAATGGAGCAGCCACATTGTCCGCCTCCAACTCTAGTGTTTTGGTACAAGCGATTAGAGGTTGAAAGTTTTGTAGGCATAGTTAATGAACCTTTTACGATGATTTGACCACACTTGAAAAATATTAGTCGTTTTGAAGCGCTGATTGTATTCATTAACACAACCTTTTTTCAGGTTTTTTCTGACAAACGCGCACCTGCGAGCGCAAATCTAATTGTCGGTTGTATTGCCTGGCTACATGCCGTTGTAAATCCGATGATCTACGGCTACCTGAACACGACATATAGGAGAGAGTACAGCAAGATTGCTGTCTGGCTTACTGGAAAGCTATTATGCCGGAGAACAGTGCAGAGATACTGATAAACTCTTTGCAGGCAATCTTTGGCATTAAGTTGCTTCTTTTGTTTTATCGTCATCATCTGAAGGTTGTGCTAAACTGGATTTTGTGAAAACCGGGCTGCGTTTTGAGAAGCGGGCCATTAGCAATAACTATCAAAGCTTTTGCCAATAGAAAAAGACGCAACTCAGCAACCTTAAGAGATGTTTTGAGCAAAACATCACGGGAAAGTGTCATACCTAAATATTAAAAGGACTTCTTTAGTTTGGTAACTTCTTTTTCGAGAAAGGCAATTTTGAGGCAAGTAAGCAATCTTTAGTTATTGAGAGTATAAAAAGGCTTATTAAGAGATCCTGAGTAGCCATTCTCCTCCATATTTCTGCTAAAAACCTAATCGCCATGATGACTTACTGTTCGGAAACAGAAAGAAGTTAAGAGATCGGATTTTAAAGTAAATTTGTTTGGGCAAACTAGCTGTTTACAAAGACAGAATGATTGCTGTAACTTTCTCTTTGATTTAGCCGGAAACATTTTTGAAGGGCAAAAAGATATTGTTATAATCACGTCATCATATGTTTGTAAACTACTAAATGCAAATTTAAACATCGAAATTTGGTGAGGTTGGGTGACCGGAACTCTTGCCGTCCATTGTCTCATTGATTGGTTTTCAGAAATCCAAAACTTTTTACTGCTAGATGATGATAGCTTGTCCAATTTGAAAAATCATTTTTCTATTTTTTTACCCCTTTCGTTTGTGATATTTTTTATTTCACCGATATTTAGTGTTGCAGTTCATGTTGTAAACTTATATGTCATTGCTTTTATTCGAACCCCTTTATAGTATGATGACGTTACGTTTGACATCATAACTGCTACTTTATGGCCTAGTTTATAATTCAGTGTTTATTAAGCGTTCTTTGCATCAAAATCGGAAATCCTCTTAACATCGAACCACTGCTTTTTCCAACTGACAGGTTTGAGCTGTGTTTGTTTTGCCATGTACGAAAATTCAAAAGATTCTCGTCAAAATTGTATTTGCTACACAAATTGGTCGCAACTGCTTGGACGCCCAAAAACTGGACGGATGAATAGGCCTACTTCAGTAACTTGTCTTGGCCAAGGCTTGGAAGCGAGCCTGTTCAATTGGCGGATTAAACTGGAATCGAAATGTTTGTAGGGAACTCCTATGCAAGGCGCTACCCCCAAAACCCTCCATAGCGGAATAATGGGTTTTATAGATGTATGTTGGTAGTAGGCTTTCGACCAGAGATGAATGACAAAGCACCTACTTCAATACCAAAATTCAGCGATAGCTACGCGGCATTGAGAATCTCTAGCTGAATCTTCGGAATGCAGGGCAGGGTGCTGTTGTCCAAACTGTACTTTACCAATCGAGTAATTGCATGATTTATAACATCTTAGAACTAATTTTTATTCGTTTCATTACTTGACGATGACGCTATTAAAGACTTCGTTTCCTGTTTGCAACTATATTCTTCATTACAGCAGTTTCCGCAGGCTTATTGATTTCGACATGTTATCGTCCTCCGGCGATAAAAACTTTCGCAGTTAAACATGGAATTTGCAATCAGGCCAGCTTTAAAGTTCAGTGTTGCCAGCGCGATATATTCCTTCCACATGCAAGCGACCAAGCTACTCTTGGCGTTGCCGCCCTACCATAGGCCAATAAACAAAGAAGTTAACATGACTGCTTAGGTAAATTATGGTTTCTCAGTTAAACAAATTGCTTCGTAGGATCCGTCGACAAAGAAAATCATCGCAAAATAGCTTTGCGAAGTCACAACAACTCATTCAGTAGCGGACTAAAAACACGACCACCGTTGCCGCAAAGCGGGACCCTAGCTTGCCGTCTTTTGATCAGACATAAGCTACCTAGATTAGAATAGTGAAGCTTATCACCCAGCATATTATAAGAGCCAACTTGTGGGCATTCACCATTGGCAGTCTGCCATGCAAGCAAGACTACCAGTCTATAATATACAGAGTGTGTCAAATTTGGAGCTTCCCTCCATAACTTATGTAAAAAATTATCGAGTTTTCTGCTATAGCTACTTTCAAGTAAAATGAAATTTATTCCAGTTAAAAACACCTCAACAGTCTGTTTCGCTTAGGGCGGCTCGTCAGGAGGTAGTTCTAAAACACAACACTGGCATAAGATGGAATCCAAAATTAATAAATAGAAATTAAAATTAAATTATATAGAAGCCTCGAAACTCAAGGGAAGGTAAGCTCTACAGATCTGCCTTACTCAAGCGCTGCTCACTACAACTGGCAGGTAGATGATGTTGTTGTTGCGGGCGTTGGCATTAGTAAGACGGAAAGTTATTGAAACGTGAAAAAAGTTAAAGGTAAACAAAACAATGGCAAGAGTTAAAAAATAGAATAAAAACAGAATAAAGGTAAAAACAGTGTACAAATGAAAAACCACGAATAAAAGGTTAGTATTAATTAATGCTTTTCAACTTGAATTTGGTCCGGTGTCTGCATTTGGAGATGAACTCAGATCGTTTGTTTAGGAGCGTACGTTGGTCAGCTTGTAAGATCGCCAGTCTTTCGGCTAGGCAGAGGTTACAGCGCTTGGCGCCACTTTTGAACGCAGCCGCTTTGCATATGATGGACCAAGATATGAACGGCTCGATTCCTCTGTTCTTGTAGTCCCACACAGCTTTGGAGAGTTCTGTAGCGTTCATCTTTCGTTGGTCTTTGAATGATGAGCGGTGGTTGTAAAACCGGGCTTTAAACTCGGTCTCACAAAGTCCAAGATAGTGCCGTGTTGGGATGTTTGGAGCTGTGATGGAGGCTTTGTACACGATTGATTTGATTCGGCATTTGCCGTTAAGCCGGCATTCGGATTTGGTTCTGCAGTTGCACGGCATCTCGTCAGTGTTGGCGGTTGGGTATATCAGCTTATTGTTGTGGCTTTTGATGATGCATGCCATGTTCGGCATGCAGCTGTAGCTGAATTTGACGTTAAATTTGTGGCAAATCTTGTGGAGGCGGTTGTTTGGGGGGAAGTGCTTGTTGATGAGATAGAAGAACTTTTTGCCAATATTTGTTTTGACTTCCATGTTGTATGGAGGATTGAACCAGGTGATGTTTCTCTTTCTTGTTCTTTGTTTCTTGCGGTTTGGTGGAGTCGTTGGGTGCATGGGATATGCCGTGCAAGGTGAATGCCCCGCTTTTCTCAAAGCCTCGGCGTAAGGTGGAATGGCGTTGTTAAAAGACTCACGGTCACATGATAGCTGTGCAGTTCTGTTGTTGATCATGTGAGGCAGGTGTTTAGTAATGGAGGGTGGATGGTTGGATCGGGTGTTGATGTAAAGGGGCGAGTCGTTGGGTTTGCGGTATGGCCAAAACTTTCCGGCGTTGAGGTCAAAGGTTGCATCCAAAAAATCTGTTTGAAATAAGTTGGTATCGGCTGTGACTTTTAGACTTTGCGTTTTAAAAATGGCGATTACCTTTTTCCTGGTGCGTTCCATTTCTGGTCCGGACGCTTTCCTAATTATTGCGAGGCCGCCGTCGCGGTATAATCCAATATTGTCTACGTGGATGGTGTTGGACAGTTTGCTTAACCCTTTGAGGACCTTTGGCACACATATGTGCCATGATTGTTGATTGTTATATCATTATGACGTCATAACCAAATGTTTGAAATATATTATATTTCCGTTGTTACCAAACAATTGCGGCATTGTTTCAAATTTTATGAATTAAATTCTTATAATCCTTAAAGGGTTAAAAGGAACAACCCAACAAGCTCGCAGATTTCCGCACCGTCATAAGAACCCATTGTTACGTCGAACAGGGAACCGCTGTGTTTTATCCAGACGGCATCTGCGCTGAACAGAAGTGATTTTCTGGAGTGCAAGATAGTGTAAATGTTGCTGTCTTCAATGTCGACATAAGGTCCCCACCAGAAAAGCCTACATTCAGGCTTTATTAGAAAAGCTTGAAAGCTTTATCAAGCGCCTTAGGTGGAAAGCCTTCTTTCTCGACACAAATGACGAACCTGCTGAATACAACAACAAAACATTTGGTTTTAAATCCGAAGCAACACCCCCACAGCATGACGGACTGAAATATTTCGAGCAAGATCTTTACGAAATGGTTCGCCGAATCCAGTTCAGACCTGTCAAAAGCAGTTTCCAATCCCAGCTTTTGGCAGACGTGAAAACGATTAGGAAATCTACGAGCGTAATCGTCCAAGCTGACAAAACAACCATTCTATATAGAATGAGCGTTGCAGATTACAGCAAGCTATTGAATGATAGCATCACTGCTAAATACAAGAAAACTAATGCGGATACTGTAAGTGACATCAACAACGAGGCAAAAACCATTGCCAGGGAGCTCCAACTTGACAGAAGGATTGAACGGTTCTCAGAAAAGAACGCTTTTGTTACCATCAAAGACCATAAAGAAAATTTTCCTAACAACCTTAAGTGCCGCTTAATAAATCCTGCCAAATCGCAGATTGGAATTGTTAGCAAACAGTTCCTGGAAAAACTTAACAACACCATCCGATCACAAAGCAACTTCAACCAGTGGCGCAACACTTCCTCTGTAATTTCGAGGTTCAACAGTATTCCAAACAAAAGCGAATGCAAATTTCTCAAATTCGATATAGTTAACTTTTACCCCACCATCTCAGAAGACATATTGAGAGCCGCCATAACATTTGCGAAATCCTATGTCGACATTGAAGACAGCAACATTTATACTATCCTGCACTCAAGAAAATCACTTCTGTTCAGCGCAGATGCCGTTTGGATAAAGCACAGCGGTTCCCTGTTCGACGTAACAATGGGTTCTTATGACGGTGCGGAAATCTGCGAGCTTGTTGGGTTGTTCCTTTTAAGCAAACTGTCCAACACCATCCACGTAGACAATATTGGATTATACCGCGACGACGGCCTCGCAATAATTAGGAAAGCGTCCGGACCAGAAATGGAACGCACCAGGAAAAAGGTAATCGCCATTTTTAAAACGCAAAGTCTAAAAGTCACAGCCGATACCAACTTATTTCAAACAGATTTTTTGGATGCAACCTTTGACCTCAACGCCGGAAAGTTTTGGCCATACCGCAAACCCAACGACTCGCCCCTTTACATCAACACCCGATCCAACCATCCACCCTCCATTACTAAACACCTGCCTCACATGATCAACAACAGAACTGCACAGCTATCATGTGACCGTGAGTCTTTTAACAACGCCATTCCACCTTACGCCGAGGCTTTGAGAAAAGCGGGGCATTCACCTTGCACGGCATATCCCATGCACCCAACGACTCCACCAAACCGCAAGAAACAAAGAACAAGAAAGAGAAACATCACCTGGTTCAATCCTCCATACAACATGGAAGTCAAAACAAATATTGGCAAAAAGTTCTTCTATCTCATCAACAAGCACTTCCCCCCAAACAACCGCCTCCACAAGATTTGCCACAAATTTAACGTCAAATTCAGCTACAGCTGCATGCCGAACATGGCATGCATCATCAAAAGCCACAACAATAAGCTGATATACCCAACCGCCAACACCGACGAGATGCCGTGCAACTGCAGAACCAAATCCGAATGCCGGCTTAACGGCAAATGCCGAATCAAATCCATGGTCGGTCTCCATCACAGCCTCCATCACAGCAAAGCCTCCATCACAGCTCCAAACATCCCAACACGGCACTATTTTGGACTTTGTGAGACCGAGTTCAAAGCCCGGTTTTACAACCACCGCTCATCATTCAAAGACCAACGAAAGATGAACGCTACAGAACTCTCCAAAGCTGTGTGGGACTACAGGAACAGAGGAATCAAACCGCTCATATCTTGGTCCATCATATGCAAAGCGGCTGCATTCAAAAGTGGCGCCAAGCGCTGTAACCTGTGCCTAGCCGAAAAACTGGCCATCTTACAAGCTGACCAACGTACGCTCCTAAACAAACGATCTGAGTTCATCTCCAAATGCAGACACCGGACCAAATTCAAGTTGGAAAGCATTAATTAATACTAACCTTTTATTCGTGGTTTTTCATTTGTACACTGTTTTTACCTTTATTCTGTTTTTATTCTATTTTTTAACTCTTGCCATTGTTTTGTTTACCTTTAACTTTTTTCACGTTTCAATAACTTTCCGTCTTACTAATGCCAACGCCCGCAACAACAACATCATCTACCTGCCAGTCGTAGTGAGCAGCGCTTGAGTGAGGCAGATCTGTAGAGCTTACCTTCCCTTGAGTTTCGAGGCTTCTATATAATTTAATTTTAATTTCTATTTATTAATTTTGGATTCCATCTTATGCCAGTGTTGTGTTTTAGAACTATCTCCTGACGAGCCGCTCTAAGCGAAACAGACTGTTGAGGTGTTTTTAACTGGAATAAATTTCATTTTATTGCTCTGATTCTATCATTGAGCTCTCTACTGCCAAATCGACTGACTACGTACGCTACTTTCAAGTATATTGTCTTCAATTTTTATTTAGAAAATTTACTGATAAAGTATTTCTTTTCGTCAGAGATCCTGAAAAATGTCTAATCCGTGAAAGAAATCACGTTTTATGTCACCTTGTTTAAAAGCTCGAGCTGCTTCGAAGGAATGGTATCGATTCCTTTTCTTCAAGTCAATTTCCAGCAAGCTCCCCAGCACTTGTTCGTGAAAACATGGCAGTATCTTGAAGGATCGTGTTGAAGAGCATACTGCAAACTACAATGGTATACAAAGTCTCACCGACCTGCGACGAGTCGTGATCGAAGTGCTCAATTGAGTTTGATTCTTGTTTTTTTCGTGATTTGTTGAAATCACCCCTGAAAAATGGAGGCTGGTACAAGCAGGTGGAGGCCATAAAAAATATTAACTACTCAATGAGAAGCTTAAATAAATACCTGTTCTAAATCAGTTTTGTTTTCGTACTTTTCAAGTTTAGTCTATGCTGTAGAGGGCGGCTCTCATTTCAAAACACCCTGTATATTCATGACTGGTTTGAAATGGACTGCTGCTTTCTCCCAGCCTTGTATTAAAATGGGTTAGCCCTATGAACATGAATTGCCGTTCTTCTATTCAAAGAAAAAGAAGTAACTATCATTATTATGATTATTGTGCACATCTAACTTGATTGTTGGCGGTGTGAACTGTGATCTCACTGCAGTCCGTAGACAAAACATTTCACGATAACGTGATCCGCCGTTTGCTGTTTTGAGCCGCATTTACGTTGGTGAGGAAACCAGCCCCATTTTGTGCACACTCGCAAACCTATTCGCAATCTATTAAGTTCGACCCACAGATGTTGGTCCAAAGATAAAAACTTTTGGTGGAATTGTTCCATTCCATGTTCCCCACTTCTTCCGACTAATGTGCTATGCTGTTGTTTCGATTGATCAGCTTGATCAATCGGAGCAAATTACGCGCAAAAGGGGGCCAGTCTTCAGCCTACGGGACGGCTCTTGAGGTGATGGGTTGAACTATCAGTGAAGCAAATGGTCAGGATGGATGCCTGCGAAGACAGGCAAATAGACCGTTAGAGTAGTACGCAGGTATCCTCAACAAATGGACAAAAATTGTTTAGTTTGGCTGGCTACAACCTACCCAAAAATCTATTTCGAAGATCAGCCTCAAACGAAACAGCAGTAGTCTGCCCCTTCAAATTATAAAAAATGATCTTTTAAAGATGTAAAGCAACCTTAATCAGCTGCCAATTAAAATTAAACTTTTTCGAGACAAGTCTGCTGGTGCTTTTACCCTCCCCGAAATATTGTAGAGGCGGCCACATAATGACGTCCAAACTGTAAGATCGAACATCGGTTCTGCATTGCCTATTACCGCTAAGTCTAAGGGTTGAAAATTATCTCGAGCAGAGTGACCGCGTTGTTATAAAACAAACCATTTATTGAGAAATACAATACAATAAAAATATTGAAAACAAAATATTATGGAAACGGGCAGCATAAAACGCTCGACTTAAAAAGCAATAAATACATAAAAACTATTATAGACCATGCAGCCAGTCGTGGCCACTATAATTAAAGCCATTTAATTAACGCAAAGACTTGTGGGGCTACAAAACAATTTCTACATGGACATAAAACGGCGGTCGTTGTGCCGACGAGTGACAAAATCAGTTGCCATGCCAACAAATTAAAGCATTTTATCTAAAATAAGACAAATCAAACAGATTAAATCGAATTGCAGTTGACAAAACGTTACGAAGTTAATTAATCTAGAAGATTAAAACAACATTTACAGGTGGGAAAGGGTAGGAAGACCCTCACTCACTTCTAAAAATGATAAAGATTTAATTATTTTATAACAAGTCTTTTAAAAAACTGCAACTTTAATTCTTATTATCGATCAAGTGTAGTACGAGTTAAGATCGTCGCACAGTAGGATGTTTCACTTTTTTGACCATCTTATAAATTTAAAATCACTGGGGTGGCTTGTGATGAGATTTTAGATACAAATCACCAATTCAAAATTTGTTTTCATGATGTCCTTTTGAGGTGGCTGGCGTCGCCTGAATTTTTTTTTGTGGGGAGACAAATTGATCAGTTGGCCATGTCTCGAAAACGGAACGACATAGAAAAATAGGAACTTGGATCAAAATGATCGATTTCCAACTCCTGCTCAATAGAAGGCTCTAACTTCATCAAATAACGAGTTATTTGAAAAAAATTAATTTTAGGTTATTTTGGCTGAAGTCGAGTGGGTCAGCACTGGTACTGATAGGCTAGTAGTTCGTCTAATGTGATAAGTGATTATGTTTATTGATTTTTCAAACACATTATTACGAAATAAAAGGCAAATTTATTAAGCCCGTGGTGGCAGAGTTTATGCCAGGAATATTGGAATGAACTTAGGGCTGCTGAATCCAAAAATGATATTAGTTTTCCTAACTTGGCTCTAGTTTGGAGCACGAGCTGCTACGCTTAGTCGCACGTTCAGCTTCATGTTGCAGGTAAAGAAAATAAAAGCAGATAGTTTTCATGCCCAACATTCCACCATCGACCTAAAAAAAAATGGAACAGAGCCCGAGCAAAAATTCCCACAACCATATAGCTAGCCTACTCCTACTTTCAGATTTCTTCACTTTGCACTACGATGACTATCGGACTACAAAGCTTGGTACTATAGGTTGCATTAAAAAAAGTTCAATAACCTGCAAAATTATCAGACTATGCTGTCCAGTTAACAAAATCAAAGCAAACAAATGAAAGAAGTGGAGGACATTAACAACTTCAACTTGATTTTGAGATTACTAGCCTAGTTAGCTGTTAAGATTCTAGTTCTACTGGTACTAGATTGAGTTGATTGCACTCTTTTGCTTTGCATTTACGTAATCACACGTTTAAAGAATTTCTTATGCATGTTACTAATCTACTACCTAAGGTTCAACATATTAAATTGCAATGTCTTCTTGTCGACGCAGCTGTGCAAATAGCCTGACGCATTCTATTACATCTGTGGAGAATATAATCCCAAACATCAAAGGAAACGCATCACGGATTTTGTCCAGCAATCATATTTTGAGGTAAAGCTTGGTGACAAAGGCAAGCCTTGAGCACCTCACAAGATTTGCAAAACTTGGGTAGAAAACCTGAGACTGTGGAAGAATGGGAAACTTAAAGGATTAAGATTTGGAGTGCCTATGGTGTGGGGAAAACCACAAAATCACCATAACGACTGTTATTTCTGAATGGTTAATATAAAAGGTTTTAACCGCTACAAAAAAAAGGAAGTGGGAACATCCTGATTTAAAGTCAGCAAGACGACTAGTTCTGCATTGCGAAAGCATTCCTGTGCCTACTTTCACTTTACTTCCTCAGCTTCATGGTTCAGATAGTGAAAAACCACATTCGCTACATTGTAGTGAGACAAGTAGAAGCAGTTGCATTGAATGCGATGAAAGGTCTTCAAGTTCAAAGCAATTTACCCAGCACGAATTAAATTATTTGATCAGAGATCTAAATCTATCAAAACAGGGATCTGAGCTTTTAGCATCCAGAATGAAAGAAAAAAACTGCCGGCAATCAGGTGCTGAAATTACATTTTAACGGAATAGTGAAACAGATATTCTTCCTTTTCTAGCCAAGACAATGACCTTGTATATTACAACAACATAATTGAACTTCTCAAAATAGAAATCCCAAACTATAGACCAAAAGATTGGAGACCATTTATAGATAGTTCCAAAAGAAGCTTAAAATGTGTTCTGATGCACAATGGTAACCGCTTTGCATCTATACCAATATCTCACTCTACAAAGCTCAAAGAAGAGTATGGCAACATCAAAATGATGTTGCAAAGATTTGTTATGATAAACACCAGTGGTCAATCTGTGTTGACCTTAAAATGTTGAATTTTTTGCTTGGACAACAAAGTGGATACACCAAGCATCCTTGTTTTTTGTGTTTATGGGACAGCAGGGCAAAGCAACAGCACTGGATAAAAAAGTGTTGGCCTACAAGAAATGCTCTGAAAGTTGGTGAAGAAAAAATCATAAGGGAATCACTCGTTAAAAGGGAAAAGATTATGTTGCCACCCCTCCGTATTAAACTTGACTTAATGAAGCAGTTTGTTAAGGCTTTAGACAAAAACGGAGGCTGCTTCAAATACTTATGTCCTGTAGATTTTTCCTGGATTGAGCCTTGAGAAACTAAAAGCGGGGATTTTTGATGGTCCACCAATTCGTAAGCTCATTAGCGACCCAAATTTTACAAAAAACATGATTGATGTTGAGCTTTCAGCTTGGCCGAGCTTCGTCTCTTTGGTTAAGAACATTTTAGGTAACCACAAAGCACCGAATTATGTTGAATAGGTTGAAAACATGCTTACAAAATACCAAGAAATGGGAGCAAACATAAGCATCAAAGTCCACTTCCTTTATAGTCACTTAGACAAAGTTCCTGAAAACTTGGGTGATTTTTCGGAGAGGAGGTGAAAGATTTCACCAGGACATAAAAGTCATGGAGGAGAGATATCAAGGAAGATGGGACAGACATATGATGGCTGACTACTGCTGGTGCAGCGTGATTACCCCAATGACCCTCATCACAGGAAATCGTATCAGCAGCGTTTCCAAATACGAATCGAAATTGAAACCTCAAAAATTCTCATTGTCTTCTGCATAACATTTCAATAGACATTGTCGTAGTAATTTATTGTGTTGATTTTTTTCAACAAACGTGGATGAAAATAAGTCCAATAGACATTGCAAAGCTAATATTGCATACATTTGAATCCACAATAAGATATTCAAATGCTCAGATATACAAATATCCAAGTATCTCAAAAACTAGTGCAAATTTAAAAAAAATAATGTCATTTTCGGATTCAGTGGCCCCAAATTCACTCTGATATCACCGGCACAAAAAATTGTGTTGACCAGTGAAATATATTAACACTAGAACGGCGAAGGTGTCGAAATCGACACGACCCCTACTTTTCAGCTGTAACCGCTCCCTTTGTTTTTGAAGGTACGCTCTAAAATTACCTGAGAATTATCAAAAGTGACCATAAATAATAAATTGATTAAATTTTTCAAATAAGGTTTTCTCTCTAAAATATAAATTGAGAATATTTCCTACTGTTAGCATCATAATGATTGTTTTCTCTTTTCTCGTTCCGACTCGTAATAATCAAGAGCAGTTGTAGTTTTGTAAGCAGTAGTGTTTTTGCGATACAGTAGGTTAGTAACTATGTCTTTTGACAAATTTCAGTGCTTCTACACAGTTGAACAAGCGAATGACTTGCTTGAGTATTCAGATATTTCTGATGACGATGTTGATGTCCCTGAAGCATTTTTACAAAGCCAAGCTAGTGATAACGTTAGCGATAGAAAAGCTCTCCCTCCACAGCCTAACTGCTCTGATGACGAAGACAACTGCAGTTCCTCTTCTGAAGATGAGAAGGAAGATTTGACAGTGAATCCAAGTGGTCAACAACAAGTTAAAAATGGTGGAACTTGGAATCCTTTACTTAGAGCCAGACCGGGACAAGCAAATGCTCCTAACATTTTTCGTATAAAAACAGGAGTTCATCCAGCAATACGAAATAGGGCTGCTGCTGGTGCTTACGACTGCTGGAAATTGTTCGTGGATAATAACATGTTGAAATCTATTCAAATGCACACTTGTAGAGAAGCAACCAAAATTAATCCTGATTTTACTCTGTCACTGGACAAGTTAGAAGCATTTATTGGATTGCAATACGCTCGGGGAATATACGGTAAACATCGTTCTATTGACTTTCTGTGGAACAAAACATACGGCCCTAGATTGTTTGGCGATACTATGCCTAGAGATTGTTTTCGAGAGGTGAAACGTTATATCAGATTTGACAACAAAGATTGTCGAAGCCAGAGGCTAGCTGATGACAAGTTTGTTCATGTTCGAGAACCACTGGAAAAGTTTGTAGCTAATTGCATGTTCAACTATACCTCACAATGGAGTCTTACAATAGATGAGCAATTATTTCCAATGAAAAATAGATGTCCTTTCATTGTCTTTATGCCCAATAAACCGGACAAATTTGGTATGAAATTTTGGGTGATGACGGAAGTAGAATCCAAGTATGTATACAATCTTTTACCTTATGTAGGTGCTTTTGAAAAAGAACAGCGCAACGGTAAGCCCTTAGCTGAAGATGTTGTAATGAGACTTACTGAGAGCATTCATAACAAAGCTGGTTACAACGTAACTACTGACAATTTTTTTACTAGTGTTCATGTGGCAAGCTTATTACAACAAAAAAGATTACAATCGTTGGGACGGTACGAAACAACAACAAGGGCCTGACAAAAGAAATGACAAAATGTGGAAATGACATGTATGGCAGCAAATTTTACTACAATGAACAGAATGAGTGCTTATTTGTCAACTACCAATGCAAGAAGAAAAAAAATGTGAATTTGTTATCCACCATGCACCTAGTACAGACAATACTGAAAAAAAGAAGCCCCTTGTAATTCACTTTTACAATAAAAACAAAGTCGGGGTTGATGTTTTCGATCAAATGGCCAGACAATATACGACGCATTCTGCAAGCAGGAGATGGCCATTAGCTGTATGGACCAACGTACTAGACATAGCTGCCTTAAACGCCTGGATCATTTTCCGGAAAACAACCGGAAGTAAAGTTAGTCGCCGTGATTTCATTTTGGATCTCATAGAAGGCCTAAAACAAAATTATGTGGCACAGCGAAAAAACACATCTTTTCGAGTTGATATTCCATTGGAGAGCCGTTTAGGCAAACGCCGAAAATGCTTTTCAAAAAATTGCAATAATGCAACGGTTACAACTTGCCGGCTTTGTCTACAACCCACATGCGGAAAATGTGGAAGTGCATCGTACAAGGTTACCGAATGCCATGCTTGTTCATCAGAATAAGTGGCATAAACAAAACAAAAACAATTTTTCCTTTACGGCTCTATGCTATTCTGGATAAGTCGATTTCCGTTGCAGTTGCTAATGCTAATTGTAATTAGTAATTATACTAACTTTTTTGAAATCTTTGTTATGTTGTCATATCGTGCTCTCCTAGCTTTTTTTCTTAATATGTATCAAAATACAAGCATATGCTTTACATATCAGGCTTATAAAGCAACTGGTGTCGATTTCGACACCACCGCCATTCTAGGTGCAGTTTTTTTCTCGCCGTTCTAGTGTTAATTTTTAATATCGGAGGTAGAAAGACAGGCTATATTGTGCTACAGATTTTCAAGTAGGCTATTTTTTCGAAGATAAGTCGTTTCAGAGGTCAGATGCATGCAGTTTGTCGATTAAATGTGTAAAGCTGCAAAAGAATGTATTGCCATTAAATTCAGCTGCTATAAGTGATTATCATTTTTTGCGCAAATCTCGGACAAAAGTAGCGCCTAAATTTTCGAAGAAGCTACCGAGTTTTTGTGAGTTAAAGAAGGGGTGTGCATTGTGCAATTTGCCGTCCGCGACCTAAAATTCTGTGGCCCGCAGAAGGATTTCGTGGCACGAAGTGAATGCAAAACCTATTGATCCGATCTTTGGAAAATCGATTATCAAAAAAAAGTCTTTAAGTCACATTTAAATGAATAACACGTAAAATTTCGCTTAACAAAGCAGTGATCGCAAAAAATATATATATAAAAGGCCTTCACGTTTTTGGGGGAGAAAAATCCAACCAACCAATGCTTTAAGATTATCTATATGAACAAACACTTTTGACTGCAAACTCTAACTGGACAACTAGTTTGAACTTGGCCAGCCTGCAGAAAAAGGTTGTACACCCCGAGTTCAAGGATACGGTGGTAAAACATATTGCCAGCATATAGACAAATGGAAGCTTGCACATCGCTAGTGTTCAAACAATTCAGGCAAAGCTCAATAAAGTTGTAGAGAAGTTTGCAGTTGTAAGAAAGAAGGCCAGGGTAATAATCATCAGAGAGTAAAAGAAGAGTGGAGAGCAATTTATCCGACATCTCAAAATGTAAGGGCAACATTCGTGATAAGAAAAAAAGGTAAAGGGCAAACTTCTTTGCAATCGTCCATGGATTGATCGCATCGCAATGAGTTGTCGTATTTCAAAACTCACTTCAAAAATCACAGAACTAACTGGAAAATGTATTTGTCCGAGCAATTGGATATGAAATGCACAAAAAAAGCGAAGAACGGCTTTCAAAATACTTGACATGAGGCAGCAGCTGCGAGTAGTCGTAGTAGACATGTTGTAACAACTGCCTCTGCTGCAAGTAGCTCTGGTGTGTTGCCAAACAAATTATGTAGCCAAAGTTCAGCTGATATGTCGAAAATTTACTCAAGCAAATCCAGCAGTAAAGAATCCGCCGACTTAAAGCGCATATCAACAAAAGCAGTTGGAGGAAAACATTACAAACCAATACTACATTGGCCATCACAGCCAAGAGTTACGTCCTGGCAGACCAACGTTTTACTTCATTCGTCGAAAATCAGAGCAGCTTCGCTCGGTAATTGGCACCGAAGATTGCAGCATCTACATAAACTGACTTCCGCAGACGAGAAAAATGCCGGATAAACGTGTTAGTTTAGTGCAAGACCGAGCTTCTTGCAGCAGAAACAATGCAGCTTTGCATCGCTGCAAAATCATCAATAAATCAGGCAGGTACGTGTTGGTTGGTCGATTTCTTGATGAACATCATCATAAATGTGAAACAGTAATAGGAGTAAAATCTTTTGCCGAAGATTCATCGGCGAACGGCGAGGTTTTGTTCACAACCATCTCTCATCAATTGTGCGCTAGCTACTTCGAAAGCATTTACTCGGTCATGGCAGAGAAAAACGATAGAAGCAATCATTGAAAAACCCGCTACGCAATTCTAAGTTTGAATTGATGCATTTTCCTTCCAAACTGAGGGAGATTACCTTTTTTTGTAGACCCATTATTTTCAAAGCCCGAAATCACGCATTTGCACCCTTCCACCGTGCACAAAACTTAACGTGTCGCAAAGCAGTTTGAATATCCCTACACTAAATCACTATACACAAATACAACACGAGTCAAAAGAGCCGCATTCAAAAGTCCAAAGAGCCGCGATTCGACCAGCGTTGGGCTACACGATACGCGTAAACTTTATGCAAAATGCCAGATAAACAGATACCAACACATTCAGCTATTGTTTAAAATTAAAAATAAAATCATTTCTGATGTTTGTAGGTCAGACCAACAAATCGGTTTGAATTGTCATGGCTCTTAACTTTTAGATTTGGCGGCTGCCAGATTGGTGGTTGCTAACGAATAACGTTTGTAGTCAATTCAAATGATTTTTGCCTTGTAGCTACGTAAAATCAGATTTTTTCAGATAACTCGTTATTTGATGAAGATAGCGCCTTGTATTTTATTGAATAGGAGTTGAAAAAAGACAATTCCGCTCATTTTGATCAAAGTGCCATTTTCCTATGTCGTTCCGTTTTCGAGGTACAGCCAACTGATTAATTTGTCAAGCCCCCCAAAAAAATTCAAACGACATCTGCCATCTCAAAACGATGTCACAACGGAAAATAAATTTTAGATTCGTAATTTGTATCCAAATCCCATCACAAGCCACCCCAGAGACTTTTTACTTTAAAAAAAATGAAACACCTTACTGTACACAGTATACGATTATGCGCGATTTTAAAACCCTTTCCTCCCTTATGCAATTGCGTACAAAAATTTTTATCCGCTTGATTATTTATATGGTGTTGCATAGTAAGCATACGTTGTTGTCTGAACATCTGCTTTTGTCTACAAAAGGCAAACCACAAGTGTATTGTCAAAAACGCATACTATTTTGGTATGTACTTAGCAGGCAATACCGGATGTTCGCACAACAACGTATACTATGCAAAACCATACGAATAACTAAGATGAAAATTCCTTTACAAAAATGCAGAAGAGAAAAATGTACTAAAATCGTACACGGTGCACATTCACAGTTAATTACCAAACTACAAATTCATCTTTAACTTTTGATTATTTTCTATGGTGCTTTCCGTGGCCAACTTAACAGCTTGCAATTGTGATGTCACACAAACTGTTTGTTCTCATAGACGCATGACATCGTTGCTGTCGACGCTAACCCATAGTCAACAAGAGAAAGCGCGGTGCAGAACAGCATGCGTACAAAACATCAATTTAATTTAAATTGTCTTAACTCTGCTTCATAAATTGCATTATGCTACTATGCTTAGTAACCGTGTAATTACTCTACGTCATCACCACAAAACGAAAAGTACTACAGTGAAGCCATCCTACGTGAAACTCTTCGAGCGTGCCTTTTATGCGGCTATGCTTTTACAACATCCAGAAGAGATTTCGATGACGAGGAAAAGTGCCACAATTGTGAAGTCGCTGTGCGGTGAACTTTATGCGCGATTTTTGGCGCTACAAAACAATGAGCGCCACACCAACATATGCAGTGCACGAATCTTACAATCAAATCGATCTGTGTGAAACGTCTCCGAGAAGGCTGCATTAGAAAAAACAGCTTCAACCCACCGAAAAGTCCCCTTCTAACTACAGCATTGGTGTTCGGTCTCTTCTACTCGCTCCTTCTTTCTAATTCAAACCACTTCATCGTCACGGTCTTCATTGACGCTAGATGGGGCTACCTCATCATCGCTATCCGGTATCTCTCCGTTTACCTTGCTACGGTGATGCAGGGCTCTTTTGAAAGCGGCTTCCACATTTCGGCGGACCGCAGGGCGTCTTCCTTCCGCCAGTTTCATCCGATCTGACTCAGGATCAACTCCAAGTTTTTCAAGTTTGTCTCGAGGAAGCCACTGCCTAAATTACAAATGTTTGAAACAACGGTACTGTTTAGGTCAATCGCATTGACGGACGCTCAAACTTTCTGATTATACCCTTCGCTTCGTCAGATGCTCTAAAGCTTAGGCTACATTGAGGACAAGCGCAGTTAAATTCTTTATTTGCTTTACTTCAAATCAGTCGCAAGCCATGAGCACAAATAGAGGTGCATGGCCTTAGTGTAGACCAGTCATTCTACTTGAAAAAGAATACCTACAAAGAAGTTGCAATCGATAAAGGTCTTACTGTGTGCTGTTGTTTTTATCCGACCCCTTCCGAGGAATGGGGCATGGCGGAAGACCATGGATCCCCAGAAGATGGGCAATTCTTCGGGGCCTGGACCAGAAGTCGTAGAGAGACAGAGAGCGGCTAAAGAGTTCGTAGCTGGACAATGCAGAATGAGATGAGAGGTGTCCTGGGACGAGTGTCCACAGACGCTGCAAGAAGAATTCTCAATTTTGCCAATCCTAGAGAGATAGGGAAGAAGTTCCTCGGTGGAAATCGAGGGAACCTGTGTGTCGGGATATTTAGATGAGACAGTTTGCCGCCAGTCCGAGAAGAGAGAAGAATGAATACGAGAGATAACAGGAGAGAGACTACACACGATTGCAGAGGGCACGAGTAGTGCTCCCTGTCTGGCCGGCTCAACAGCCGCGTTGTTCCTCGGGAGAAACAAGTGTCCGGGGACCCATTGTAGTCTGATAGAACAGGAGGGGAGAGAAGACGGTTCCCGGTAGATCTGCCAGGGAGATTAAGGTAAAAGGAAAGATGGAGGAGAAGGCAAAGTGGCGAGAACAGAGCGAGAGTCAGATAGCAGAAGAGAAGTGGCAGGCTTGTTGGTGCTGCCCAGCCCAGCAAAGAGCATGCAGAATAGCGCAGGCTTCAGGGGAAAAACTTGAGCATACTGGGCCTGCTGAAAGGAGAGAATGGCCTTAGTGCCACAAAGAAAGCAGTTGGCAAGTACGCCAAAGCCGCCTTTGCTAAAAGAAAAAGGAACAGAGCCGTCTGATCAGACCACCAGATCGTAAGGTACAAAGAGTCAAGGTGAGCAAGAGCCGCACCTTGGCGAGAGAGAGGGGATTAGAGCGGGAGCATGGGGAGAAAAGAGGGGACCCCATCGTAAACAAAGGCAGGTTTCAAGGAGGTGAGAGAAGGCATGCAAAGATAACTTCTCTAGAAGTAGAAGGAAGCATGAGCGGGTAAGTGGATGCAAAAGCTCTGCAGAACGATCTGCGGAGTCTTGTTTCACTCCATGTCTTGCCAAACCGGAAATGGAAAAGGAAGTTGGAAGACGAAGGGCTTGCTCATAAGACGACAGGGCGAAATGAGTCAGGGTGACTCGTAGGGGAGGTATAGATGTCTCGGAGAGGAGAAGTGGGATAGGGGAGGACGAGAGGCAGCCGGCGATGGCGCGACTAACCGCTCGGTGAATACGTTCCAGTTCGGTAATATTGGTAACGCTTAGAAAAGGAACCATCCGGTTGAAGTATAAGTGAGAAGGGGCGAAGAAAAGCTTTATACAGAACAGAGAGGGACTCCTTAGAGGAGCCCCATGAGGAAGCAGAGATACAGCGTAAGACCTTGAAACCAAGGAAAAACTTGGCCTTCAGCAAAGGTACATGTTTAAAAAAGGAAACAGTGCGGTCAAAGGTGACGATCCTAAAAAAAGTTGGAGTGGGGTTGAAACAGAGGCGGGAGTTGAATAAAAGGTGGGACTGGAGGTTAGCTTGGTGGGAATCCACTAAGAAACAGGCCTCACATTTGCTCGGATTCGGAGGAAGACACCGGTACTCAGACCAGCGCTCCAGTCGAATCAAAGCTCTTTGTGTGGCCTCTACCGCAGTAGGGACCGATGGGGGAGGATGACCAAATAGCCAGATCGTTCGTTCGTTCGTATGACAATCTCATCAGAAGTTGCAGTTCATCAGATATCGTTTGAGCATAGGGTTGTCAACATCGGTTAGGTTGCAGGGAGGTCCTATTGATTTGCAGTCATTGACAATGTGGTTTGCAGTTTGGGGTTCTCCACATTGGCATAGATTGTCATTACCAAATCCCCACTTCACCATTGAGTCACCAAATTTTCCTATTCCGGTTCGCAATCTATTTAGTTGGACCCAGGCTTTTCGTGGGAGGCAGTGTCCTAGGGGTTTGTTTGACCAGTCTTGGATGTGTGGTTGCAGTTTATGTGGTATTGGTTCTTGCTGAGGGTCATAGCCTTGTAGTGATTCCAGAAATGAGCGAAGAGGTTTGCGAGATTTAAGCCTATTGGGAGGGGTTTTGCTGTACAAGATGTTGTGTAGAAGATGGTCAGTGTTATCTGCTTTGTAGTATAAGCGTTGACAGAGTTTTTTCCGGCGACAGCTTGATGGCTGTATTCCCGAGAGTGGTGGTAAAAAATTCAAAGGGGTGGGGCGAATGCAGCCAGAGACGATCCGAGCTGCTTTACGTTCTCGTCGTCCACCCTGAGCAGTTATTATACTGGCGAAATTTGCAGCAACTTGACAATCTCATCTCTTCTCTTTTCATTACGCTTATAAATCAACAAGTAACTGCGTCGAGAAGCTGTGAAAGACTACGATGCCCAGCATCAAGTCAAGAGAAACCGTCTTTTTTAGGACGAGAATCGTTTGATTCTGGCCATGAACCGACCTCAAACAAATTCTCATAGCCAGATCATCAACGTAAAGAGAACAGCTGACGGAAGAAGGCAGAGAAGCAGGGAGAAAAAAGAGAGAAAAGTACAGTGCCAAGAACGGATCCTTGCAGAACACATCGACGGACTCGAAAGGAGCTGACTTTTGTGATTTTAATAAATCACGCACAAGCACGCCTATCAAAAAGGAAAGATTGAGTCCAACGAGCAAAGCAAGAAGGGAGGTCAGCTGAAATAAGTTTGTGGAAAAGGGCAGAGTGCCAGACAGAGTCAAAAGCTTTGGAGAAATCAATAGTAGACAGGATCGTCCGAGAGCCCGGCCTGGGTTTGTTAAACCCATCCGAAATGGACTGAGAAAGGAACAGAATTTAATGTAGAGTAGACCGTCCAAAGTGAAATTGGCCTGGTGGGGAGAGAGAATGGAATTAGATTCCAGAAAGAAGAGAAGACGTGATAGAATGATGCGTTCAAAAAGCTTTGAGACGTAGGAGGTGAGAGAGATAGGCCGGAAGGAAGCAGGAGAGTCGAGAGGCTTTCCCATCTTATGGATGGAAATAATAGAAGATGTCTTCCAGATGAAAGGAAAGGAATGCAAAGACCAGAAAAGACTGAAAATGTGAAGAAGACAATCCATGTCAGAGCGAGGAAGGTGCTTTAGCATAGGATAGGCAACTTTGTCTGGGCCAGTGGGAGAAGACGAGGAGAGGATTGTGGCAGGTTTTTTGCTCCTCTTTCTCCCCCGCTGAAGCAAGAAGTTCTTCATCGCTTCTGTGAGCGACGGCGAAAGCTTTAAGTCTTCCACCAACCGCTTCTTCCACTTGAGCGGACCACCAGGCTTGATTTGGCGTGTGAAACAGCCGAAAGGAATGAAAGAGTTGGCCGTGTTCAGTGTCAGAGAGGTAAAGAGGGCAGCAGCAGAGGAAAGAGACGAGTATTCCTCTGTAGAAGGACAGTGAGAGTCGAAGTAAAAAGCAAAGTCATCCCAACGAGCTTTCTGAAAATTGAAGGAAAGGAAGACGTTTGTTGGGGCGGAAAACTAAAGAGAGACGGTTAGTAGAATTGGAAGGTGATCAAAACCCAGGTCCTGAAGCACCTGCCAGGAGCAAGACAGGGTGAGAGAGAGGAGGGAGCAAAGGAGATGTGAGGAGAGACTACCAGAGGAGCGATGGAGAAGAATAGGTATGTTAGGGAAATTGAGGGGAAGGAGGTCAGGGGAGATGACCCAATCGAATACTTTCTCCCCACAGAGTCGGAAGTACCTTTTGATTGCCAGAAGGGGTGATGGCAATGGAAGCCCACCAGAATAAAGAGATTTCTGGAGGAGGAAAGAATGGAGGGAGAAAAAGAATCGATTCTGCTATCCGTTGTAGAAGAGCGAATAGCGATAGCATAAACATTATGGAATGAGGAGGAGTTGTTTAGAGAGATGTTTACCCCTACATAATCAGAGTAGGGGTCAAGCGAAGAAAGAGAGGAGGTAGAAAGTTTAGAGAAGGATAAGCCCTGCCTGACGAAAATGATGACGCCGCTGCTAGCGTGCGAGGCATCAGGAGAGAGAATGCCAGACCGGGAGTGGGTGCGTTCAGAACGCAGAGCATAGAATCCAGGAATCCGGAAAGAGGAAGATGAGTTAAGATTAGATTCCTGGATACAGATAAGGTCAACAGGATGAGACGAAAAAAAGTGAAGTAGTTCAATGCTCCTGGCTCGAAGACCTCCAGCATTCCATTGAAGAACCCTGAGGGAGACAGAAGGTATTTAAAAACAGCCAGGAGCATGGGGCGGTGGTGAGAGTACGAAGTGGGAAGAAGAGGGACAAGAGGTTTGAAGACGAGGGTGGGGCGGTAGAGCTGAATTAGCATAGGGGGGGGGGGCAAAATGGGTCAAGTAGCATAGTGGAGGTAAACAAGCTGGAGGAGTCCGAGGAGAAGTCACAGTGTCGAAAGTTACAGCTCCAGGAGTGAGAGCTGCCTAGAATTTAGAATCTAAGAGAAAATTGAGCACCTTAAATGGATCCATTTAGAGCAGGTGCAGTACTGCACCGAACTACCGCTCTACGTCACATTTCCAGCGCACAATGAACTGGGAAAGACAGGGCCAGGGTAAGGATGATCGTTGCCGCTCATCAAGAGAAGGGAAAAAATGAGAAAGCGGGCAAGAGAAAGGCAGGAAAAGAAAGAAAAACCGCGAACAATTTTAGAGAGGCTGCGTGCTGCCCTTCTGCGGTCGTTCAGGGGGCAGCATGGCGAAAACATGATTTGAGTGAAGGGAGTGTCCGGGGTAACTGGGACCCTCGGAAAGACCAACAGCCATTTCTACCCAACCCAAACGGGGTCGGGGACCGCACCACCACGTTGAGGCGGCTGCTGATCGGTGCAGGTCTGAAGCGTCTTACAGTGCCGCTTTTACTCATCAGTCGGAAGCTAACACGATTTCATAGAATTAAGAATTTAAGATAAACACAGAAAGATTAGCCTAATACGGAGTAAAACACCTTCGAGTTGCTCATCAAACCTTGTTCACAAACCCACGCATGAGTAACACATTTTTACCCAATTCAATATTCCAGCCAACTTGACATTAGATTTCTTTGGGGCGTAAGTGCAGAAGAGAATGTAAAAAATGTTATAAAAAGAAGGCATCATTTGCGAATTATAACTAATCAGCAATTATCAATTAAACAAGAGCATAAGTAGCTTAACTGTTGCATTAAACTTTGTACGGTTTCCAATAGCTTACGAGGCGAAATTCTCAGTAAGCAGTAAATAAACCATTAGGACTGAACAAATGGCCACTTTGTGAAAATAAAATTTCAAAAAGTTTTTTGGTGCTTTTAAACGTAATTTTTTTAGCGCATGGCATATTTTAACTACGACTGCGCAAGGTATTTTTTCGTTTTTATGGCGCATTCTCCGCATCAATCCTATTGCCTAACATCAATTAGGAGCGTAAATGCAGATTTCTAAGTATGTGCCGTGACAAGGGAATTTAACCCAGGTCTACTACCTGCAAACCAGACGTTCTAACCACTACTGACCTGTTTCGAAATTACCAATGTTGTCAATGCACCGCATTTCTTCCAGAAAAATAGCTACCAAGCAGCGAAATTACCGTAAAGAGCCTTTTGCAAGAAAGAAAAAAACGCAGAAACCGTACACGCGTTGAAGTCTGGAGTTCACGCCTTGAATGAAAAATTCTTACCACGTTCGCTTCGAATCGAAAAACAGAACGAGGTAAATTCTACGGTTTCCATTTTCAATTCGCTTGTCTCCTATCTGCAGCACGTCCATCGGAGGAACAGGAATCGGGACATTGTTATGGCAGAAACCGGAACGAGGCATTTTTGGATCAATCAACTGGAAAAATCATGGTTAACAAGTTTGCGTTACATTAAAATAGTTGCTGGATGTTTTCGTGGCACTGATTGTAATAACTACTTCTGACTTTGGTACATAAACTTGAAGTACAATATTATAAAATTACATTGGTGTTTGTCAAAGGGCATCCCTTAAACAGTTCGGTAAAAAGCCTGGGCCAAAAGCAAGTGGTTCGAGACACACACTGAACCAGCAAGTCTATGCCAAGCAAGGCGGAAAAATTGACATAAAATATCTATTTTTAGCCCTTTAATTTGCTGAAACTGGTGGATCAAAGTGGACATAAATCTGGAAAATTTGTATTAAAAGTCTTTCTCAAGGCAGAGCAGCCCAAAAGGTATTATTTCTCACCAGTGCAGGGTAGTGAGGATATCCTCGACATTTAGCCCAGACAAGATCAAGCGGAGCAATAACCGGTAGATCTTCTTCATCCGTATCCTCTTCCGTCGTTGAAACATAGCTCTGTCGGCGGAGGTATTCGAACGGAAAATCTAGAAAATTGTGTGTTAAGAAACTACACCAAAGATGCGACAGCAGTTGTAATTTCACTGCTCACTGTTTAAGCAGATACCGTAAGCTGAAAAGATAAACCACTACTTCCAGTATGTTAAACTAGTCGGCAGCGTGGTCACGTGGGCTATAGCGCCGTTCTATGGCGGCAACTTCACATAATCGCACGTTCATATGACGCGGGCGAGAACAACGCTTTTCTTCTAGTACAAAACAAAAAGATTTTCCACGACTGCAGTTGTGGTGGTTAGTCTGTTCATAGGAATGGTTGAAACCGGACTGCCGCTTTTCTTTCAATATCATTGACATGCGTTTTCCGCTTGTTTGGTTTTGTGGCGGGAACTGACGGATCCCTGTAAACGTTAGCTTTTCTTCCGTCAAAGAAAGGGGAAAATACCCTTTCGTCAGCACATATCGTTGCAGAGGCATCGAGGTCTTAGCAGCACAGTGCTGATAGTTCAGTTTTTCTTTACTTCTTTACAGTCGGCCGCAACGAAAGTGTGTCAGGTTCCAACCCTCGAACATTAACCCCAGATCTGGTGTTACTCATATAAACGTTATTATTTGAGAAACTTTTTACCAGCGTTATCTTCTGTGAAGAATCCAGACTTTTCATCGAATGACGTGGAGCTATTTGACTGATTGGAATGCTTCGTTGGAGTAATAATGCAACTGTAGCTTCGCTTTTTTCTTGAAACTGGTAAGCGGTTGCTAAAAAACATGATGTGACTTCATAACTGCCAGAATAGCCATAACTAAGCGGAAATGTTGAAGATATCAACCAAAACCTGATGCAAAATGTGGCCAATGACATCAACTCAACCTTTACCAATGTCTAGGCAATTAACATAATATTACAAGTAGGGCATTGTATCTTACAGGGAACATGCCTAGGCAACATTTACTTTGTGGCATATGCATTGCTTTTAGCATTAGTTGCCAGCAATTCCTACTACTAGCGGTATGGACAAGTCGAAAAGTCGTTTGCTTTTATGTTCACGATTGCCGCACAAGCCATAGCTTGCGTGAACCTTTCACACATCTATGGGTGGCTGCTGACTCAACGATGGTAAGATCTCGAAGTCGTTCAAACTCATCGTTCATCTAGTGCAGGGGTGATCAATGTGCGGCCAGCGGAAGAAGCTTTTGCGCCCCGCGATCAGGCTCGTGAAAATTGTTTGCGGCAAAATTGGAGCTCAGAACGTTGATCCGCCGCAAAAAAATGCTTTCTGCGGCTCGTGAAGACTTCAGATCAGTGACAGTTTCCCGAATAGTAAAAACTTTGGGCACCCCTGGTTAATTTAGAGTTTAATGGATTTGAATAAGTACGACACTATACCTGCTTGTAACAGTTATTAATTCACACCGCCTACCCTTCATCTGACGAAACCGATTCAGCTTGGCTTGAAGACCTGGTTGACTGTTCATGAAACATATTATCACTTTCTCCTGGTTTAGGTGAACACTTTTCGTTGAACACATTCTCATCTACAGAAAAGTGTCTTGAATCGTTGTCGTTTAGTCACAACTTCGTAGTTGTGCAATACATAAAAGACCTTACGTTCAGAGTTGCCAGTACCGCTGCCACAGTACATTTCTACCACAAGTTGCTCAACCAAGCAGGGACGCTACCGCACAGTGCTTCTCCCAAAAACAACAGCGCAATGACTAGCGCCCTATGTCAATGTTTACCTTTCCCTTTGATGTAGTAGAAGCCCTAAATGTCCATTGCGGTTCACGCAGCAACCTAATCAAGATCAGGCTAAAGGAAAATGGCAATCTATTTTGGACCAGTCATGAATACACTGCCACTTTCTCCGTAGCCTTACCTTGATTAATTAGTTTGTGGTGTGAATAGGAATAGGCAATCATCGGTAACAAACAGCACTGATAAGACCTAATAGGTCGAACCATTGAGCATTGTCTGCAGTTACGCTCAAAACCAAATGGCTGGCCTCGTGTATTGCATTGTATTCGTTTCACTACGATGACGACCACGCTGACTGAGGTGATCAACAAATCCAGATTGCGCAATATTTCCAGTAGTCTAGTGCAGTTAAAAATCACCTTGGCTGGTACTGTAGCCGTTTATGTAAAGGCCGTCCGTTTCTTTCTCCGTCACTGTTGGTTTTGCAACATCGTCATCAGTATCGGTAGTGACGTCTGGCGACGATAGGAGATTTAATTTTGACATTTTCGATGTTCCTGGGTCGCTGGGCGTGTTCGGAGCGGAATCGCTCGACTTGGAGGGCCTCCTGCGTGATTTTTTGCGGAATAATACAGAGGTACGGCGGTTAACACTCGTGCTGTTCGGGAACGAATTTTCAGTAGGAGAGGAAATGTTGAGATTGAGAGAAAAATCGGAAACTGGCGACTCCGATGCGACTCCTGGATCTGGAGACAAAGGTCCAGGGTCCGACAACACAGAATCATCTGTCTTTTCTATATTTTCTTTCACAGGAGAACCGTCATGTTCTTGCGATGTGCTCTTCTTTGGTGTTGGTTCCCAGGCGCCTATAGAGGCTTTCGCCGACCACAATCGCTTCCTTGCAGTGCCGTTCGGCTTGAAGGAAACAGGGCGGATTTTGGGAGAAATTTTGAAGTTGGAATCAACGTCCGAAACCACCGCCTCGCTTTCAGCGCCGGCTACCGACGGACCGACATCGTCAGCGGAAAATCGGCGCGTAGTTATCCGATGTCGGTGGGGCACAGTGTTGTTTTGAAACTTCTTTCTTGCTTCTTCTTCTTGGATTTTTCTGTAAAATTTAATATAGTTGTCTCAATGATGAGGATTAAAGGTTATTTTTCGGCACATTTCGTTAAACCCACTTACTATCTTGAATACACAATCACATATAAACAACTCATCTACTTTACATGCATTGTTATAGCCTTTACATCTTGATTCATAAATAACTTTTGGTGTGACATGGAGTCTTGACTTTTTCCGCAATTTTTCAGCGCGTACACGGAAACGTGCGGTAAAAAAGTCGGTTTTATTTAAGCGGAACATAAAGATTAAAAACTTGAAAGCCGGTCTAGACGACTGTCTTGTGCTCAGCGCCATTCATGCTGTACTCCGAGGCTGAAGGCTTACATCGAGATGCAAAACCATAAAATTAGTAAAAACAAAATTTAATTTATATTGATAAATGCTATCTTTTTATGACGCTTAAGCCTGGCCTCAACGTAGACCTGGCTTTGCTATGAAACACGCTCTCAAGTGACGTATCCCTGCACCAAAATACGTAATTCTCACTTGTTTATTGATAATATTTCAGATTTTATTTTTGTGGTTTTTCTCGAATTCAAAACTGCCTCGTCAAGTCTTTCCTGCCATATTTCAAGTTGTTCTCGCAGTGGAAAGTCATTGATGCGAGAGTCATCAGTAATAGCTGAAAAAGAAATGCCGCAAATAAGATTGTTTGACATTGCAGACTAACGTCAACCAAATCGTTCGAGACAGAAGCAACAACCTCCAACAAATCCAGACAGTGTCGCCACTGAGAAAATTTAAACCTAGGCTAAGCATGTTTTTTCATGTCCCAATCTATTCTTCATGACCAGAAATCTGAAATCGCTTGCTGCTTTTTCAACTCGTTTTTCCAGCAATTAATCTCTTTATTTCACCTCACAGTAGGTCTAAATATACCGTAAACAAATCTTGATTCTAATTTTCATGAGCTGTAAAATAGATACAAAAAAAATCATTTAAAGCATTGTATCTACCAGACTCGCAGACAGCGACAATGGCGCCAGTCATAGGTCAATTGTTCAGACCTGCATCAGAGTTTCCCGGCTCTGACATTCCGCTTGCATTGCTTGTTATTACTTGTAATGAACTGTTGCTTGTCAATGTACGTTAAGCGCAGGATATCACCGTTAAATGTTTTTCCAAGCGACAAGATCGTCGTGAAGATCGAACGCCTGATTCGATCGATGTCGCCATAAACAAGATTTTAATCACTCATTATGTGCACGTTTCCCGGCGTCTGAGGCTCCATTGACTTCCACCACACCCCCATCCCTCGGGGGGGGGGTTGGGAAACAACAATAATCATGTGCACGAAGTTGGTCAAGTGCAAAAATTTCACTGAACTTAAACAGAAACAGTCCAAAACCTACAGCAAACAAGCCTACTTTGAGTCTAATTTTGCTTGGCACTTAGCCAAGCTATTCGAAAGCGTTTGCAAAGTTGTAACGCCGTTTTAAGATGCAGTTAACTAATAATCAAAATGTTTCGAGGAGCTGTGGCCATAAGTCGCGTTCCGTGGCGCAAAGCTGCATGGATACCTCTCCTACGGAGCGAGCACGCTTCGCGCATAAAACTAAATAGAGAAACAAAGAATTTTTCGCGCCACGCCAGCAATCTACGCCTAATGGAAACCAGCCTCTAGTTTTCAAAGTATCAATATATTAAATAATGGCTGCGTTGCGGTGAAGAAGAAAACTACTGTAGCATTGTAGTCTTTTCTACGTCCTGTTTTCTCACGTTTTCGCCAGCTTAGACAAGCTGATTTAGCGCATGCATTTCCAACCAGACTTTTGCTGGAGCAAAGCAGCAATTTAAATTCTGGATGCCCTTTCTAAAAAATACCAATGACAGCGGAGTTCTAAACTCCAGACCTATCGCTGCGACATCTAGGGCGATTACCGCTACACGACAGCAGCAACGAAAATCAGCGTCGGTACACACAGCCGTAGTTACAAATCTAACATAGCTAATTATATATATACTCTTTACTGCCAGAATTCAGGTGAGTCACCTAGCATGTCACAAGAAGCGAATATTAAGTGCCCACCAATCGCAGTTTTGCTTAATAATGGTGGGCTACCAGTCTATTTATGTCTGGATCGAAATGAACTGCCAGTTTTTCCTAATTTAATCTCAAGTGAGCTAACTGCAGATAGTGACACTGTTTCGATCTATCAGGTCTCATCAGTGCAGTTGGTGACCGACACTATTGAGGGCTGGTCGAAACAGTGTCACTATCTGCCGTTCGATCAAAAAATATCACTGGTCTCTAGCATGATTTTAACCTTAACTGGGTTTGCAGTGTAAATTTGGATGATTCGTTTTACATAGCGCCATCGTACATGGAGGAGCAACTACTCACCAGCGTCAGTCTTCTGAGTCGGAGCTGTAGGAAGCAATAAACCAGCTTCTAAATCGAGACCGGTACTTTGTACTTCGCGTTTAGTAGATCGAACATGGGCTCCACCCTGAGAACATACTAATAGTTATTGTTAAAAGCACAAAGTTCTAATATAATAAAAAAATCAACACGATTTAGCTTGAAACTGCCATTGATGAGATCGTCGCGAAAGATTTCAGGCAACAGAGTTTCTTTTAACCTTCATATTTTTAGCCTCAAGTCACTGGAACCCTTTATATAGAACAACTTTGTGCGGAGACTCGCTTCGCAGATGAAAGTACTTCTGGCGAAACCCATTTCTGACACAAGTTGTGCAAATAAGCGGAGAAAATTTCTACAACGCAGAATCCAAGTAGAAATCGAGCTCCTAATGGACAAATTTATTACACTGACTGAAAACAGGGATTTCTTCCTGCTTCTAAGGTACTTAACGGTAATGATGGCAACAACTGTAAAATAAAAACACTGAAGTTTTTCATCCTCTCGCGTGGGCTGCATCAAAGCAATTTCTTATGACGTAAAATTAACTAACTAACATCTGAAAAATAATGAAATTTATTGTATAGGTTTGAGTTACTGTAATCTAGATTGAAGTCCACACGACCTAGCATGGTAAATACATAACGCTCTAACAATTCAACTAACCATTTAATTAAAAACGTGCAGGAACGACTTCATGTAATGCTTTAACAATGAAACTAACCATTTAATTCAAAACGTGCAGGAAAAACTTAACTCTATGAAAAAAGTCGATTATTCCAATTATGGAAGACTTAACACGATTTGATAAGCAATGCTTACGTTAAATGGGCTGGAGTGTTAAATGGAAATTTTTCAAAAACATAAAAATTGCCTCGATAAAGTACCCGAGAGGGAACGAAAAGCTTGGTTGTTTTTTGCATTGATAATACCTTGAACAAACTATTTCTCATCATTATTGCACTGAGTTATTGTGCGCTACCGAATTGAGTACATGTTTCACTCCAATGTGCTTCCCACATCTTGACCACTCCATGTGTGTTCAAAAACGTAACTACGAGCTCAAAATCAAGCGCACCTACCTACAAATCTACCGAAGTCCCCAAGAAAAATATCATGATTTTTGCCTAAATGCAAATTTTAGTTTCTTAATCTCATGTGTTTCAAAAAAAACTCAACAAAGAGAAGCACGTGCTGCAGCATAAAAACATGCGGTGCAACATAAAGATGGTTTGCGTTCAAATAATTAGTCTATTTTCAGAAAATATCGACTAAGAGAAAACTTTGTTCCATCAAAGCACTCACCACGTCTCTCATTCTCACAGCAAGGCGGTAGAAGATCGTATCACGTTCGTTGTAGTGTATGCAGTTATTCACCACCAAGTTAAAATCGTCTTCGAATTCACTGAACGATCTGCAAAAGTGGTGCATTGGTAACAGTCAATGCGGGACGTTTAAGCGTGGTAGAAAACATACGCCAAAAAAAAAATCACTATACTAATGCCAGCACATTTTTCAATTGTGGGCTTTCATCTCGGATTAGACTTGCAATTTTTACGGGCAAATCCGAGTCCAAGTTACTGGCCCCCCTACCTGGAATATTTTCCAAAAATTATAGTCTTTCAACTGTGTTCAGGGAAGACGATATTTGAGCTGGGGGAAGCTTTAGTTTCCATTTTCCAAAGCCCTTGAATGTATCTAACGTGCTTTCCGAAACACCGATTCAATATGTTTCTTGATGGTGAGTCGCATTTTCTACATCACCGTAATGTCTTTTAAATTTACGTTTTACGTTTATTTAGGATCACTGGCTGATGAGTAAAATGTTGTGTCGAGCTTGTCCTGGTGCAATGAGGTCGGCTTTGGACTTGCTCAAAAATGTGTGCAAATTCATTGCCCTGATTTACATGAAAAGTTTTGGTTTGTAACTAAGGTGATAGTTAAGCGGGTTGAGAAAAAAAACGAATTCTATATCAAATCTTTCTAGCTCGATGATAGTGATTTATCTTAAGATATCTTATAACATCGGTAATCAGCACCCACCCACACAAATCGATTTTAAAATGAGGCATGGCGTGGAAAAAATAACGCTCGTTCAGAAAACAGCACAACCTACCTGTATGTTTGATTGTCTATTTTGGCAGCCATGGTCGCGAAATCCATCGGATTTTTGATGAAAGTGTAATAATCCGGAGCTTCATCCTCGTCCACTGGTTCAGCAAATACTTGAGCAACGTCAATCGATTGAAGCTTGCTTAAAAGCCGTCGTAGTATCAAGGCAAATGGTGTCAAACGAAGCTCAGAAGCAGCCTAAGCAGCAAGGTGTTAAGCGTTATATTCACCTCATCAACAAAGTCAAGACTAGTCTCTGTTTTTATATAACTGTAAAAGTTCGCTAACGTAATACCTGTGAACAATAACCTTATTAAAACTCGAGTTTTTCGTACGCTTGTAGATCAACAAGTGCCACACGCAGCCCAGCAATCACGATATTCTAATTTGGCTCCCACTGCTCAGATAGAACAAAGCATCAAATAACAAATGACGTAGAGTCTATGGAAGGCAAGTTGTAGCCCATGCTAACTTCTCCACACAGCAAAAGCGGCCAGGAAGAATAACCGATTCAATACGAACCGGTTTCTGCTGCGTCCAAAGAGTTGCAATAATAGCGACAATATTCTCCAATAATTTGCCTACGTTGACAGTGATATCTATCACCACCGCTAATCGCCAAGCTAAGCTTTAAAATCTGGAGTCTTAAAGTTGTTTAAGATGAGCCATGATTCCTGCACTCGTTGCCAACCATTATCACAAAGCAACGTTTTACCTGCAAAATGCGGACAGTGTCTCTTTTCAGTCTTTCTCGTTTCCGAATCAATTCGATCAACAGCCGAGCTCGCTCAAGATCATGACGTAATCGATGCCAATATTTAAGCTGTTCAATCAGCTGATGCTGCTCGGAGGTTTTCGCCTGGAATGCAATCTCTTAGCTCCAAAGTCGCTATCATCTGGTCACCGGGAAACCCTTACAGTTATACATAGAACAACTTGCGTTCAGACCTTCTTCAACTTTGCCCGCATTACAGGCGCAACACATTTCTAACACAAAACAGTACAGTGCAGCAGAAATAGTGCCTTTCCCAAGAGCACCTACACACAGAACCAAAGCGGGAATTAAACTTGAAACTGCTAGATCAGCACCAGGTATCATGCTTCAAAAATCTAAAATCTTTCCCTTTAAAAATATCTTTTGACTACCAAAAAGTGAAAAAAAACCTTACAGGATCGTTTGGTCTGTGTTGGTGGACAAGAGCTTGTAGGCGACGCAGAAGTGGAACGCCGTTTCTGGATTGCCGCTTTAGCGTCCAGTAGCTGAGCAAGCGTTGCAAGAACATGGCTTTCTTCTGGATCGTGACGCGCCGGCCGATTGAAGAAATTCTGTAAAATGATTTGTATATTATAAAAAGCGGTAAAAGTCGGTTCAATATCAGCTAATCATCAATTGGTGGTGATTTCAGATTCGGAGCTATAACTACAATCGGGTTGTCTCAATAATCACAAAAAACCAAATAATTCCGCAGCAGGTCGTTACAGGCAACCCCAGAGCAGGCTTTGCCGCAAGTTGTTGTATGTGTCGCCGTGACTTAGGAAAAGAAAAAAAAGGTATTTCTCCACGCGAAACATCATCTTACTTATCTCGAGGTATATAAGGTAAGGAAATTTTCGGAGCTTCATGCTGTTTTTCTGAGATTATTCTCTTGGACTTCTTCAGTTTTTCGCCAACTTTCTTGTCATCTTGTACGAAAATCTAAAAAATACAAAAATAATATGACACCGCATCTAAACTCATCGCAACAACACGTCAAATGGCATCGTTTTGTCAGCTACAAAGCGCTGTTGAAAAGTTTAATTCTTGGCGGCTCAATAACAAGGCGTAATCAGGATAATAAAATTGGGTACGAGCGAGATTTGACACCTCACTGGTAATGACACTTTTATCAATCTTTTTGTACTGTTGCAAGCCAATAATTTAGATCCAACATACATCTTAAGCTAAGATAGTGGCTGGTAATTATACTTTTCATACTTAGACCAGTGGCTCTCAACCTTACGTCCTGAAGGATTCTTTATATTGTTCCAAAATAATCGTGGATCCCACCATTTTTAGTGTTTTTTTGCATTCGGAAACCTGGTTCGACCCCCTACTTAATCGTTCATTAGCAAGCTGCATTATGTCAGCTACACACAATCTTCAACTGCACACTTTTGTTTGCCTAATAATGAGTGAAAAATAGCCACTACAAAATATCATTTGTTTCTAATCAACCACTGACCAAAGTGGAATAGCAGCACTTGCTACGTTTTGTTGTATTTAGGATATGGGTTGTCGTGCATTGTTTTTGATACAAAGTTTATTTCAAAATTTTGATTTAATATGTACCAGAGCCGAAAAAGTTTAGCTTCGCAAAAGTAGAATATATTGATGAAAACAGCAAATATGCGTGCAACGGGTATGGGTTGGCGTAAATGTCTTTGGGCACAAGGACAACATGGCCCAGCAAAACGGAGGAAGAGATATAATACGGAATACCATAAAAATGTTTACGCAGCACCATAAAAAATAGCTTAGAGAAGCCCGGTTGAGAACAACCGACTTACATGATAACGTGCAGAAGAGTTGACACACTACCGGCTAATGCGGCGATGCAACTGATCTGCAATTTACCTTCTGCCCATTGAATCTCTTTTTTCGTTGCGGCGAATCGGTCGGCGTGTGCGCTTCACAGAAAGCTTCTTTTTTTACAGTTATAGTGACACCGTTTCTTCCTGTTTGTTTTACTGCCTCCATTTCCATGTACAAGCCAGCCTGTTGGGCACATGTAACGTGGAACGCGACGTAGCAATTGGTGCGATGGCACTGGATGCACGCACCAGCGTTTTTCTGCTTGCAAATGTAACAAGTAAGCTTCCATCGGGCAGAAGGGACATTCTTTAAGCCGTCAATTGGCTCAAGAAACACGGTGTTACCAAACGTAACCTCAGGTATCCACAAAGCGCAAACCTAAAATAAATTTGTGAAGTTGAAAACATGGTGAATAGTCACATTACAGTCTGATCGTACATGCTCTACATCAAACAGCCTATGCCCTGTTTCTTTTTTTATACCATTTAATGCATTTTGTCAAAAGCTCATACTTTGATTATCATGATCAACTTATTACGAAAAGTAAAACAGGAAATTTAATTCAGACTACGGGTGTAGAATCTGCAAGAATAGATCTTCTAAAGTGTCGTAAACAACTTTGAACTTAATACTAACTCGCTGCCTTTCCATATTTCCATGAAGCACTTACCACATGGGCCCATCGGCCATCATCTGTTTGTTTAAAGGCCCCAGTTCTGCTCGGACATAAACAACAGTCTACTGGGCAGGACGGAGATTGCAGACATCGTCTACAAAGCCATTGACCTTCCGGAATATAGGGCACGCCATAGCATTCTTGGTGTACTGCTAAATTGCACATATCACAAAACAAAATAACATTGGAATTCTGACACTCGCCGTCGTTGCAAACGCAGCAAACTGCATCTTCGTCGATAGGAGGCTGAAATAAAGAGTATGTAATAATAATGAAATAAAAAATGAGAATTTATTATACTCATCAAAAACAAGAGGAATGAAAGCACGGTACAGCAAGATGACCTAACGGTTTTAAAGTCAAGAGGTGACAAAGGCAGGCTATTGGCAAGCAATGGTTTAAACCCAAAACGTGAGCATTAAAAAAACCTAGGCTTCATTCACCTAAGTTGCAAGCAATACAACAGTCTGACAACCTTAAAACTTAGTCCATCGCGCCAAGCTGCCGACAATAGGAATAGCTAGCAAAATATAAGTTTGAAGCAGATCAAATGATTTGATCTACAAATAGGTAGATCTACAGATAGGTAGATCGACAAAATAATGTGACTAAACAAAATAATATCAAGACACAAGAGTGTGAACAAACAGGTTATCTGGCGATAATACTCTATTTGCCAGACAAGTTAAACCAGCATGAAGTGTCTTCTTCAAAATCAGCTATACCTGTGAGCCGTTACTTCCTAGTTTTGCTTGATCAAAGTAAGACTCTTTTTCAAAGCGATCCATGAGTAGCTCTAGTTGGTCATGAGTGACATCAGAAAGACCATCTTCAGCTCGTTTCTGATTCATAAGTTCAAGCCACACCGTGTCTTCCTCATCCATGTCATACTCAATCTACAACAACAGCCTTTAAGATGCAAACAGCAATGAAGCATCGCATATTCTGCAGCACAATGTACACAATTTATGTCTGTGTAAATTTTTCAGTTATGATTACTTTGGGAAAAGTTGTTTTCTAGCTTGGTTTTCGTTTTGATGGTAAAATGCTTAGCACCAATATTTACCAAAAACTTCAAACCAATTTTGAATATAAACTGTTCTATTTACATTGAAAAGTACTTGCATGATCAAAGACTAAATACCCATAATCTTGAAATAGAAAAAAGGCTACGATCCAGTACCTCATCAAAGACTAAAAGAACAGCTTGGGGTTGAAATAAGCGGGTTGGAATAAACATTGGTAGAAATCGGGAAATTAATTTGTTTGCCGAGAAAAAATTTGATTGAAGCTATTATATTCCCTATTTCTATGTACGTATGTGACAGCTTGATACTAACCAACTGGACAGAAAAAGGATTGATATTTTTTACTATGGTGTAAGATAAAAACGCTGAGCATCCTATCGGCTGCTAAAATAACAAATAGAACAGTTTTGGATTAAATATCACTTCAAACTCTTTAGAAAAAGGAATTGACATACTAAAACTGTCATAGTAATGCAAAAGGCTAGCGATGCACTTGGCAAATTGCAGACAGTGACACTGTTTCGATCTATCACGTCTCTTCAATGCAGTTGGTGACCGACAAGAAGGCTTCGCAGTGATACGGCTTCACAGAGTACTGACAGACCTTCCACCAAGTGATCTAGTATAGGTCCCACAAGTGCGGCAATCTAAGCTATGCTTTATTAAAAGCCTCTAGCTTCTTGCTAGTCACCAACTGCACTGAAGAGACCTGATAGGTCGAAACAGTGTCACTCTCTGAAACTTTCATATTTCAGACACTCAATGAGAAGCAGATCGCTGCAAAAGATCATAATGCTTGGTATGGGGATAGGAAAAAGAAACGATCAAATATTTGATGGCTGGATCAGAGATGCATAAATTGCATTTTTTAAGGTCGATTATGATTACGATTACACACCACTTGATCAAATTCGATTACGGTTATCATTATTTCCTCTTGTAATTGTCTCTATAGCAATTACAATTACTTTGTTTTGGAAAAATTTTTTAAAATGTTACAAACATAGTTTGTTTAGTAAATGAAAACAAGATTCAAACCTCAGTCAAGTCTTAGCAATATGCATCTACAATGTATAAATTACATTTCTCCAGGTTATAATTACAAATATGATTACTTACCATGCAATTGAATTTAATTACAATTACACAAAAATGTCATAATCAATTACAAATTATTGATTACAATTGCAATTGCAGACATCACTGGGCTGGATACAATGAAGAATGACACGGAGATGAACCTTGCTGAACAGAAGAAAGTTATGAGTAACAGAGAGATGTGAAGAAGGATCATTTATATAGAGACCAAGAGTAATGATGGACCAAACAGATAAAAATATCGGAACAGCCAATAACAATAATAACATGTTCAACACAAAATCAACTACTCAGAGCTCAAAAACATTTATCAAATGCCATGAAGAAAAAAATATCTGTCTGATATTTGAGTTGTATTGTTCTAAACTAAAAGCCGAACAATTCAGCAAATATTCAATAACTGTTTCACTTATGATGCCTGCATTGCTCTTACAAAATAACATACCTCTTCTTCCACTTCTTCAGAAGGCTTCTCAATGTATCGGTAATAAGTTGCTGAACGGGGAGGAGCATCTGCAGTTTCTTTGTCATAATCAGGCAAAATTCGAAATGAAGGCTTAGGCAGCTTACTAGATCTTGAAGGTGTGCTTAATAAATTAGCAGTCTGATTTTCAGTGGCATATGAGCCTCTTCGTAAAGACACATTTCTGAGATCTTTCAAGTTGATAGCTGAAGCATCATTCGCAGCCACATCAGAATTGATCTTGCATGAAGCCTTCTTATTTTCAAATGCTGTTGTATTTTCAGTCTCCACTTTTTTACAGCTCTCAGAAACATTATCATCATCTTTGTCAAGATCAGAATCAGAAATGATGTCAAGTTTTTCATCTATGTTTAATCTGAAATAAATCATGAAAAAAAAACATGCCTTTATCTTGATGATAATAACCTATTTAGATTTGTTGCCCTAAAGAAATGTAAAGAAACCACAATTCTGGCAAAAATGTTGATCATCATTTGATTATTCAACACACTTGATATTCAGAATATAGCCAGTATCATTGCACATGCAAGTCAAGTTGTCAAAAGTTTGAAAAAGCAAAGGTGAAAAGAGTTTATGTAGTGGAATTATACTTAATGTAAACATACAGTAGATCTTAGCGTTGTCAACATCAAAAATGTAGGTCCTAGTGTTACCAAGATCAAAAATGTTGGAGATGATTTAGGAAATATAAAGTTCATATCTAAAATCTTGTTTATTTCTTTACCAATGTTGTAGTCATTCTTGGCACACTGACAGTGTCAGTGCTTTTGATCTCAAACTGAATAAAAAATACCAAAGGTTCACAAACAATGGTTTGCAATTGCATGCTGTGATACAAAGTTAGCCAGTATTCAAGCAAATAATCTATTTGCCAAAAATCATCTATATGTTTTGACATAGAATTTGTAAGCACACAAACAAATTGCCAATTCACTGAAAGAAATCTATGGTTTACCTGTAAACTTTTCCTTCTGACTCAACTTCAACCATCCGCTGAGCTTCAGCCCAAGTCAATGTTTCTCTAGTTTGTGATAAAAACTCAACAGGGGATGGAGATCGTCGGAAGAAACGATTATTTTTTTTCCTTTTTGAAAATTTTAATTTGGATTTTCTTGACGATGTAGGCAGTCTGTTTGGTGTAACAGTTGAAGCTGTGTGGTCAAAGTTTTGCAGGTGATATTCTATACCAATGTAGCTTTTATACAATTTTTGGCACTTCGGGCATTCCCATGGTGGCTTGGTTGCCTTAATGCTACGCAAAAATGTTTCAACATCAAAGGAATTATCCACCATTTCTTAAATGTTTTGAACTTGTTAATTCATTTCGAAGAAATACCTTGAATTAGATAAACACAATAATTCTCAGCAGCCAAGAATCCGTGATACAAAACTTGAAGAGCAGCCTTAGTCTGCTGACAAGTTAGCTGTTGGTAAGCTAGGTAATATGAGCAAGCAAGTACATTATGAAGGGTTGTTTTAGGGCAACACCAAAATATGGAAATACAGGTGTATGAAAATTCACATTGAACACAGAATTACAGTAACAAGTTTTGGACAAACCACTAATCAATTAAGAAAATTGCAGAAATATAGAAATTAAAAGACAAAGCTAATCTTCAGACTAACTTAGTTTTCAAATACAGAGATGCATAGTCTAACTCAACTAGCCAATTGCATCATCAAATTTATTTAATTTACAGATCATAGTTTTGGTATTCACATATTTTTATTGACATCAATAGATTTCTTTATTTCTGAGATCGTTGTATTTCAGTTGGTAGCTTTTACATATTTCTGTAATTCAGTATGTTAATTCTATGTTACCATATAGTGTTAACTTCTGTAAATCCATATTTCTATATTTTGGTTGTTGCTTTAGACATAGGCAGTGGCTATTTCGCCGTCGACAGCAATTTACCCTCAGAGACTATTTTGCTGTGAGTTATTTGTGATTGGTCAATCTAAATGATGTATTAAACATGTGACTTTTGGTCGTTTCCGATTGGTCAATTTTAAAAACCAATTTAAAAAATTTTGCACCCCTAGGTCTCTATCCCCCACCCTGTACACTCCCTTCCAGTGTACACTGCCCCGTACATTTACACACTGGGCCTGCTCCTTTGGTGTACACTGCCTTTCTTTTAATGCCCTGCCAGCTGAGATTCGAACTCACAACCATGGTATCTCAAGACCAGTGCACTATCCACTACACCACAGTGTCACTGGCGTAATTGTAGCAAATATGGCTATATAAACACACGTGAATAATAATGGCAAAATATATTCCAAGGGCAAATTGCTGTCGACGGCGAAATAGCCACTGCCTATTTCTTACTATTTCTACTTGATCAGAAAATAAAGATAACTACAAAACAAACTTAACTCATCATGGCCTTATTTAGGCTATTCATTCACAGATTGCCAGTAAATCTAGCCTGCTTAGTGATTACTAAACATTATCTACTCTAATAAGAGCTGTAGCTAGACTACAACCAAAATTAGGTAATCCTGTACTTTAGCGCGATAAATTATTTAAGCTGAAAAACGATGGAAAAAAAGAATATCTATGTTTATTGAAAGGCAGTGTACACCGTAGGGGCAGACCTGGTATGTAAATGTATGGGGCAGTGTACACTGGAAGGGAGTGCACAGGGTGGGGGATAGAGACCTGGGATGGCAAATTTTTAAAAATTGACCAATCAGAAACGACCAATCTCTATCCCCCACCCTGTACACTCCCTTCCAGTGTACACTGCCCCATACATTTACATATCAGACCTGCCCCTTTGGTGTACACTTTTTTTTCATCGTTTTTCAGCTTAAATAATTTACTGCGCTAAAGTACAGGATTATCCAAAATTACTCCTTGAGGAAAATTTTTGGGTATATTAGCTCAGTTTTTTTTGTCACTCACTCTTTGCATTATACATATTGCCAATAACAAAAAAAGTATTTTTCATGAAGTGACTGGCAAGAAGGCAGAGACTATACGATCATCTGATGTCAGCTGCCATCTTATTTTTCAAACATTTAAAAGATAAACAAAAATGCACCAAAACCTTACAATCAAAAGAAATCAGACAAAAATAACAGCAAATAAAATACTTTATAAAAGTTTTTACAGGCTCAACCTGTTAACTTTTTCTTGGTTTAGATCAAAAAAGGTTGAGATATGATTACCTTCATTCATATTGGTGTCGCTAAATTCAATTATTTATGATTTAACTTTAGCTGTCTTGGGCGAAATCAAAATCCAGCATTCCTGTCTTACTACTGAAACTGTGACAGAGCTGCTACGAGAATGGCCAGTTCCTGGTGTCGCACCTTCTGATATTTGGACTCTGGATTTGGCGGTCACAACCAAGATTTGGAAAAATGGAATTACTGTAAGTTTGAGAATACTAAATTTCTGAAACCTTGTTTCGTCAACAATGAGCTGCAGTCCCTAGGATTTTTAAAAGGAAGAAGGGGGCAGTAAGTAACATAAAATTGAAATTGCCAATTGTAGTGAAACATTGCTGAGATATACTATACAAATACAACGACTCAAATCTTTTGTTTTTACTTTGAAAATTAATAATAACCGCATCACAATCAAAGATTATGTTTTTGCTGGCACGCAGATGGACCAAGCCCCTCAATCTGTCTTTACCCGTTGTCGCACGTAAAAATATTTTTAAAAGTTTCTAAATGACAAAGTGACTTGAAAAGTTCTAATTTTTAAAAGCACTAAACGCCAGCTCATTTGTAGCTGTTGTGATAGGAATCGTAGCGAATATTCGCAATAATTTTGATATTAATAAATAGATAGCCCACTCATTTGCAGAGCTACAACCATAGCAACCATGACATAATTTGTAAAAGTTTGCCGTGATCAGTAACAGTTCCAATGTGGCATTTTCACGATTAATGATTTTGTGTGACCGCCCTTGCTTTTGGTGACTTCTTATAGGCAACGTTCCATGCTGTTAATCAGTTTGCAGCAATAATCTGCAAATATTTCTCTTCCCCATACTTTTTTAATTGCTGTTTAAAGTGCATCAAGGCTTGCGTGATGCTTTTCTGAAACTTCATTATTCATAAGGTTTCACAAGTTTTCTCTCGGATTAAAATCTGGAGTGTTTCCTAGCCACTCCAACATTTGAATAAATTTTTGCTTCAAGAATTTCTTCAACCCCTTGCTTTGATGACATGAAGCACCATCATGCATAAAAATCTCGCAATCGTGGACTCTCGTGTGGAACTTAAGCTTGTTCATTAACTGCAGAAAGTAGAGTATTCATTCTCGAAGCTTTTCGTCTGACACTTTTTAAGAGAATCCGTCAGAAATAGAGTGAAAAGGTGAAGTGAGTCAGTTATATAGAGACACAATTTGCGAAAAGGAAAAAAAGAGAAAAAAGCTACATCGTGATTGATAAAAGAAGCGACCAATGGAAGCAGCGGAAACCAATGTGTAATTTTTGGACCATAAACGAATTCCTTTTGTTTGCATAAATTTGGTTTGGATGTTTTGATGCACGTGGCTTAAAGGGTGGAAAGATGAAAAGAAGTGCGGCCACAGGCAAGAATAGAAAATTTGTTATCATGATATTCACGTGCGCATGTAGGGTTTTGTAAAAGATGTTGTCCAATAGCAGAAAAGGAAGTTTCAACTTTAAAGCTTCTGATTGGCTTGCAAGAGCGGGCCAATGTGCTTCGGTCCTAAGAAATATGCTTCTGGAGAATGGCTTTTGGCACGTGCTGCTTAATCCTCTGTTGTAGCCTTTGAGAAGTACGACCCACGTACCGACTATTGCAGTGGCACAAAAATTGGTAAACAATGTTGCTTTGATGAAAAGCGGGAAGTACATTCTTTTTGGCTACAGACAGAAGTTGTCTGGTGGTGTAGACAATGCATGGTTCAACTGCAAAGTAACAGCGTTTGACGGCTGTTTTAATTTGCATTTTGTACCTCATCAAAACATTGCCCAGCTATGGCAAGTGAAGATAAACTGGACATTTCTTTGGACCTAATTGCGTTGGTCTGTGAAACTGATTTATTTTCTTGGTTATAACAGCGTTGGTTACAGCTTCTGAATAACCGTTGTTGATAAGGATTGAAAGAATGTTGGAAAGTTCATTTTGAAGAGAATTTTTCCAACATTCGATCAATTCAAAGCGTTATGCAGAATTGCTGATCTTCTAAATTTCCATGCTTTTCCAAATGCCAACAATGTATTTATGCAATAGTGGTTGTCCTTGCTTGCGTGAAATCAAATCTCGAAAGAGAAATTTTACCATATGCATCGATGAGGAGTGCAATCGAAAAGGAAATCATTTCTCGTTTTGAGTTGTTGGTTAATAACATGCAACAACAAAAGAGTCATTAAAACTTATTTCCTCGATTTTGTTTGGGTGTTTTATGTAATTTTGTCATGTAATAGCTCTTCGAAGAATGATTTTCACATCACTTTTCTCCTCGGTTTGCCTTCTAAGCATGTAGGGTGCATGAGTACGTCACATCTTCAAATTGAACCATAACAAAATAGATTGAAGAGCACTGCTCTAAACAAGATTGAAACCTTTCCGCTTTTAAACTGATTGACGATATCTTGCTTTTTCCATAATGGGAAATGGGTTCTTTTGCTAGATTTTTTTTCTACCGCACTACACGCTCAGCTAAACCCTTTAACGATCATACAGTAGGATTATAATTCATAAAATTTGAAAAAATTTGGCACACTAATTATTTGAGTAACCTCCCAAATATGTGCTACAGATAATTGCTTATTACAAAATAATGACTTTAAATTAACAAAAAAGGAACATATGTTTAACATACGAGTTATAGGAGCTGGTGTTAGCATGGTAAGGTATTAATTTGATTAATTGATATTAAGGCATATAGGCTAACTGCAATCAGTTGAATAAAATACCACTTCCATAACCAGTTCGTTCGTATTAAAACTCTTCAGGTGGACTCAGTTATTGAACCGACAATCACATAAATTGTTTCATGCGGCTTAGCTTATACCACTCCGCTATCCATCCTGTTAATTTTAAGTTTATATATTGTGCACGCTCACTACAGTGAGCTTGATGCAATATATGCTTTTATTCCCAGCCAAGCCAGTGCTTTTATTACGTTATAATACAAATCATAGCAGCTGGTGTTAGCCTGTTAAGATATTAATTTGATTAATTGATATTAAGGCATATAGGCTAACTGCAATCAGTTGAATAAAATACCACTTCCACGAGCGATTTTGTTCCTATTAGATTTTGGTATTTTATTCAACTGTTTGCAGTTAGCCTATATGCCTTAATATCAATTAATCAAATTGATATCTTAACAGGCTAACACCAACTCCTATAATTCGTATTATAACGTAATAAAAGCACTGGCTTGGCTGGGAATAAAAGCATATATTGCATCAAGCTCACTGTAGTGAGCGTGCATTATATATAAACTTAAAATTAACAGCATCATTTGACAGAACCGATGGCGGAGTGGTATAAGCCGCATGAAACAATTCATGTGATCGTCGATTCAATAACTGAGTCCATCTGAAAAGTTTTAATAGGAAAAAAACCGGTCGTAAAAGTGGTATTTTATTCAACTAATTGCAGTTAGCCTATATGCCTTAATATCAATCAATCAAATTAATATGTTTAACATGAATCCTTGAGTGGTAGACACAAGAATGTTCGGTTTCAAATCGCATTTTAAAGTGGAGTTAGTTTTAGACTTTTTATAGGTCAACAATCAAGCTACTTACGACACTCTATAGACAGTACTTTGTACGAAATCGTAAGCGGGTTTACGTTCCAGAGCAGGGGTGGGCAATTGTTTTGGCTTGCGGGCCGCATCGCGGTCACAAATGCTAGCTGAGGGCCGCACTGTTTAACAAACGCATTGGGAGGGCCGCATTGAAGATTCAAGAAGTGGTCGAGGACTGCATTCACATTCATAAGTGGCCGAGGGTCAGTGCTTAAAATCTTGCAATAGCTGTACGCAAAGCAAAAGCTTGCATTCACTTGAAATTTTGCGTGATCACCTAACAATGTCTCATTTCCACTAATGAAAATGATGGTGTCTCTAAACAAAAAATAAGTAAAAAAGGTCATTACCCCTGGATTTGACGGAAAATGCGTCAGTGCAAACCAACGGTTGCTTTTTTAATGTTAGCTTCTAAAGTCTTTGGCTCTGTAATACGGCAAATGTTCCTCCCCTTGTTATCTCAATTCATACATATGCAAGTTTCAAAACGTGTTCGCGGGCCGAACAAAATGCTCTCGGGGGCCGCACTTTGCCCACCCCTGTTCCAGAGTGAAAAAAAGAGCTACAACTGTCATTATACTGACGAACAAAAAGCTCTGGGGGATGACAAAAAGTGTCGATATTGCTGAGGTTGTTATACAAGAATTCTACTGTGTTGGCTTTAGTTTGAGAATTTTCCTGAAACTTAGTTTTCAAGTGGGAACTTAACAATTATTTTTACTCGAAAAATTTGCTTTTAAAGTGGCAATTTTACCAAACGATGGGGATGGTCTCCGCCCTTTTCCTAACTACCAAATATAGTGCATGGCCTGCAGAAAATTCCATGCATTACATCAGTGTTTCCCGAACTATGTGCCGTGAAAGATTTCCTCGTGTGACGCGGGTTTTTTAAAATACTTCATATTTACACAAGTTTTAACTCTTTCGCTCCCGCGATCATCGATTGATGATCTCGTGTTTTCAGTGTTTACCTCAAATTTTTTTAAATTGAGTTACAAAATTAGTTTACTCAAAAATCGATTTGTCACTTTATTTTTCATCCGATTTTCATAAAATTTTCAAAACATCACGCTTATTTCCGCACGCATCGGAACATGTATTATTTGTGCCCTAATTCTTGGATTTTTATACCCAAAAACGGTTAAAAACACCAAGAACCCAGTTGCAGACGACAAAATCGGACAAATTCTCAGCACCTGCCAACTACACTAAAATCAAATTGAGATTACATCTTTACCACATAACCAAACCCTTTATCATTAACACAGTCTCAAAACTACTTCTTTGGGGCATCATTAGACAAAATTTCAAGCGATAATAATAAATTTTACGTTTTTGAATTTCCAAATTTTTTAGGGGTCTCAAAACCCCCCAAACAAATTTGTATGGTAAGTAGATAAAAGTAAATTTAGTGCATAAAAAATATGATATGTTGCTAAATATCAGTCTCATTTGAAAGCTCAGAAAATTTGCTTTCCAGCAATATATAACTTTAAATAGTTTAGGTTAAGTGGTATATGATATTTACTGATCAAAAATGAGTACTGTACATCATGTCAGTTCAAACGCCCCCAAAAGTTTTCGACTTACCTTCACTAAATTATGATTTTTACAAAAACTACACCCTATAAAAAGATAAAATAAATTGCAAATGTTTCACCACTAAAGTCGTCATTGTTTGGCGTCAAGTTTCCACGAAGACAAAGACTGAAATACAAGTTTAAAAGCTAACAAAAGTTTGGCTTCTCTAAATCAAAGTTTGCTGTATCCCCCTTGTTTCTCAAGAAATGGGAAGGGTGTAAACAAACGGCTGTTTCATTGTCAGTGACAGCATATTCTATTTAAACTTGATATTTTCTGAATCATGAAGAAATTCCCTGTTCAAAAATACCTAATGTTACATGGTTTAGGCTAATCTCTAGCAGATAATAACTGATCATATTTTAGGTACTGAATTTAACTACCAAAATTTGGTACCGGTCGGTATCGGTAAAAAAAAAAGGTCATGTGCCTCAGAAAATTGCAAATTGTAGAAAACCTAGGCTTTTAGGTAAGTTTTGATTGATGTACCTTGAAAGCTTATTTCCTTAGCATCATTTTGCGACCATTTCTAAAAAAATTGGTAGAAAATTAAATCTGTAGTGATCTTTGAGATGAGGGTACCTCTCTAATTTCGAAGACAACTCAGCACCAGTTGGGAGGGTTAATTTGCATAAAATTTGCATATTAAAAAAATGTTTTTTTTTCTATTTGAAATCCTGAAGAAATGTAGATTTCAACGATATATCACACTTAATGTAGAAGTAGACAGCTGAGTAATGATTTACAAACAAACTTGAGGTACATAATTATGATTAATTATGATTGATTATGACAATTTTTTGCGCTGCCACCTTACGGACATTTTTTTCGCTTTTCACGCCGGAGCAAAAGAGTTAAATTTTGCTGTAATCTAAATGACAGGGTAGACTTCTATACCGTTTGCCATACGTTGAATTAAATATTGATGGATATAATCAGTAATTCTTCAAAATTTTTGTCAATAATGCTGGGAGATCAGTTACATTGTTGTATCAGGTATAATCTTGTGACCTTAACTGTCCCTTAAAAAATTTTCTGGGTTATTTTCTAGGCTGCTGGACCAAGTACACCAAGGGTAATTAAAAAACTTATGGTAACGGTACCGGTAGTATGATCTGATAATGGTTGATTTTGCTAATGTATCTGGAAGTATCTAATTGGCATAGAGTTATTTTTAACTGAGGAGCAAATGGTATTTAGGTAGAATTTTCCTTAAGGCCGATTATTTGGCCAATTAGCACTCAGTATTAAACTTAGACTATCCAGCTGAAAAACCTAATCTCAACCAAATCGCTTTGATTAAATTTATTTGTTTCCGAGTTGCAAACTAGCAATAATTCATTCCAATGTTTCATTAATTTCTCATTAGTTTTTCAATTAATTCAAAAGGCTTGTATTTGCCCTATACTTTTCTAGTATAAATTGCCGCTTCTGGTCAGCCACTTTTTTTGCGCCAAATATATGACGTCATTTGCAAACCTTCCTATTAACTGTGGATTGTTTCGGAGTAAAATTTTTATAATTCCGATATCCAAGGTTCCGATAAATGGCCAATGAACTAATTCTGTTTTGCGGTCATTGATAGGGTGGCTAGGTGCGGATATATCGTGAGTAATTGGGATATTTTTTTACAAGTAGTTTCGCTGAAATTTGGCTTTGCGCGCAAAAAAGAAAAAAGCGCTCAATCGGGCTATTCTTTATCAACTTAGTGAATGCTGTCAGTTTTTATTTAGGTAGTGGCTATTTTGTCGTCGACGGCAATTTGGCCTTGGAATCTATTTTGCTGTAATCATTCACGTGTGTTTATATAGCCAAATGTGCTGTAATTACACCTGTGACTCTGTGGTATAGTGGATAGAGCGCTGGTCTTGAGATACCATGGTTGCGGGTTTGAATCTCAGCTGGCAGAGCATTAAAAGAAAAGCAGTGTACACTGCAGGGGCAGGCCTGGTATGTAAATGTATGGGGCAGTGTACACTGGAAGGGAGTGTACAGGGTGAGGGATAGAGACCTGGGGGTGCAAAATTTTTTAAATTGGTTTTTAAAATTGACCAATCAGAAACGACCAAAAGTCACATGTTTAGTACGTCATTAAGATTGACCAATCACAAATAACTCATGGCAAAATAGTCTCTGAGGGTAAATTGCTGTCGACGGCAAAATAGCCACTGCCTTTTATTTAACTTGTTGCTAAAAACTGAATTTTCTTCCAAAGTTAAATGTGGTGCAATTCAGCTATTTACAGTGGTAACTGAAACTGCGAACTGTGGGTCTACACCTAACTCAACAGCAACATAAGGTTGAAAAGTAAAATCTTAAGCAAAGTTTATGCTGCATTAATTATGTCTGGTATATAACATCAATAAGCTACTGGAAAGAAGAACACTGCAACAATTACATGACAAGGAGTTGTATCATACCATAAATACTAACAGTGAACCACAGTTTATTTTTCCCAGAAGCTTTTCTCTTAATGCGTCAAGGAATGGTTTCAAAATTGTGTAGTTCTAGGTTTGATTATTCATTTGAAAATTCATTTTGAAAAAAAACCTATGGTAAATGTTTAGATCTGGTGTATACTAACTGCTAAAGTAGTGGGGGTTGTAGCTAAGCTCTTTGTAAATGGTTGGTTATACAGGAAACGTTTTAATGGGCAAAATTTATTAGACAAACCAACTTTTGACCAGGTCATACTTTATGAGGTCAAATTAGTTTTATCAGAAGCAGATTATCTGCTGTTGGTATTTCTTGGTAATTTGCATTTTTTGGAGTCATAGTGGCCATTCTACAGTTCAAGAGGGAGAGAAATTTATTTGGTACCAGTATATAGACTTTTAACACTTCTAAATGAAACTGCAACTGTGGCTTTCACCTCGGTTTATAGTAGTGATGTATCGATACTTTAGAATCGGTATCGGCGGTATTAGTCTATTTTTATGGTATCGAGTAATAGTATCAGTATCGGTTAAATATAGCTGATACCTACCGATACTTATTAGGCAGTGGCTATTTCGCCGTCGACGGCAATTTGCCCTTGGAATCTATTTTGCCGTGATCATTCACGTGTGTTTATATAGCCAAATTTGCTATTATCGCACCAGTGACTCTGTGGTGTAGTGGATAGAGCGCTGGTCTTGAGATACCAAGGTATCGGGTTCGAATCTCAGCTAGCCAGGGCTTGAAAACAAAGGCAATGTACACTGAAGGGGCAGGCCTGGTATGTAAATGTACGGGGCAGTGTACAATGTAAGGGAGTGTGCAAGGTGGGGGATAGAGACCTGGGGGTGCAATATTTTTTTTTTTGGTTTTTAAAATTGACCAATCAGAGACGACCAAAAGTCACATGTTTAGTATGTCATTAAGATTGTCCAATCACAAACAACTCACGGCAAAATAGTCTCTGAGGGTAAATTGCCGTCGACGGCAAAATAGCCACTGCCTACTTATTAAGCACAAAATAAATAAAAAAATTTTTTGTTATATTTTGACATAGAATAAATTTTTGTTTTCCCCCTGGAACTGGATTGGATTTGTAACATAATAAAGGATTTGTAGTGTATCAATAATGACCAGGGAGAGGGCGGTCTTCCAAACAGGATCCAAACATCGTGTAACACTCAATATTGTGATTATACAGTTTCACCTCATTAACTTGGACAGCTGGGGGGGGGGGGGGAAGGGTGTTCGTGTTAGCCGATTGTTTGACTTAACCGACAGCCTGTAGGCCATAGCTTATAAACATGCTTAGAGTAACAAAGTTTAGTTAAAAATGCCATTACTATATAGGCTATTTTGTTTTACTACATTTACCTTCATAATATGTAAAAAAGCAGATTTATTTAAATATTCATTTGTTTTTGTTTATTCAAGGAAATCACCCAACAAAGGCTACGTTGGGCTAGCCTAGCCTAGCAAACAAACCTGTATCGATATTGACTGTTATTATCGGCTATTACCAAGGTTATTTTCTTTTGGCAGTGGCTATTTTGCCGTCGACGGCAATTTGCCCTTGGAATCTATTTTGCCGTAATCATTCATGTGTGTTTATATAGCCAAATTTGCTACAATCATACCAGTGACTCTGTGGTGTAGTGGATAGAGTGCTGGTCTTGAGATACCATGGTTGTGGGTTCGAATCTCAGCTGGCCAGGGCTTTAAAGGAAAGGCAGTGTACACTGACAGGGCAGGCCTGGTATGTAAATGTACGGGGCAGTGTACACTGCAAAGGAGTGCACAGGGTAGGGGATAGAGACCTGGGGGTACAAAATTTTTTTAATTGGTTTTTAAAATTGACCAATCAGAGACGACCAAAAGTCACATGTTTAGTACATCATTAAAATTGACCAATCACAAAAAACTCACGGCAAAATAGTCTCTGAGGGTAAATTGCTGTCGACGGCAAAATAGCCACTGCCTTTTCTTTTACCTTACCTTCATAACATGTAAATAATTAGGCAGTGGCTATTTTGCCATTGACAGCAATTTACCCTCAGAGACTATTTTGCCGTGAGTTATTTGTGATTGGTCAATCTTAATGACGTACTAAACATGTGACTTTTGGTCGTTTCTGATTGGTCAATTTTAAAAACCAATTTAAAAAATTTTGCACCCCCAGGTCTCTATCCCTCACCCTGTACACTCCCTTCCAGTGTACACTGCCCCATACATTTTTACATACCAGGCCTGCCCCTGCAGTGTACACTGCTTTTCTTTTAATGCCCTGCCAGCTGAGATTTGAACTCACAATCATGGTATCTCAAGACCAGTGCACTATCCACTACACCACAGTGTCACTGGTGTAATTGTAGCAAATATGGCTATATAAACACATGTGAATGATTACGGCAAAATAGATTCGAAGAGCAAATTGCCATCGATGGCAAAATAGTCACTGCCAAATAATTAATGTACAGTACACCTGTACACTTTATAAATACAGATTCTAAAGTAATAGCCTACACATTTTATTCATAAGAATATCATAATCAGCAGTATTAAACACCTTTGATAGATTGAAAAACAGAAAGTATATATACAGGGTCCGGCAAAATGATCTGACACATTTGTAGGTTTAATAAAATCCAAATAAAATAAAGAAACAAAAAAGTGTTTTTAAGTTTTGAATAGTACATATAATGCCATTTTGTTTCATATAATCGTTCAGCATTTAAATGCGCCCAGGCTCTTAGGCTTTCCAAAAGAAGTTTGTGAAGAATTCTTCACAAGGATCTGAAAATGCATCCTTACAAAATGATGTTGTCAAAAGAACTCTGCAAAAGAGACACTGAAACTCGCAGAGCATTGTGTTTGGAAATTCAACAACATGTCCTCCATGCAACAGCTGTGTTGTTCAGTGACAAGGCACATTTTCACCTGTGTGGCACAGTGAATAAGCAAAACTTCAGATTAGAGAATAGCCCTCGTGAGTTGCATGAACACCCTTTGCATTGTCCTCAGGTGACTGTATGGTGTGCAGTTGCAGAATTTGGTAAATGGGGTCCATACTTCTTTGAAGAAGACGTTACAGTGACTGTGAATTCTGATCAATATTGTGAGATGCTAAAGACATTTCTCAGACCAAAATTGAATATGCTCCACAATATGGACAATGCTTGGTTTCAACAGGATGGGGCAACAGCCCACACTTTGCAATGGGGATTTTGAGGGAGATGTTCCCTGGTCATTTGATCTCATTGCGTGGTGACATCAGGTGGTCCATCCATTCACCTGATTTAAATCCGTGCGATTTTTTCCTCTGGGGATACCTCAAGTCAAAGGTGTACATTAATCGCCCTTGCTCTATTGAACAATTTGAAGATGCAATTTGTCAAGAAATTACTGCCATTTCACATGAAATGACCCACCAAATTATAGACTACTTTCATGAACACCTTCAGCAGTGTGTGAATAATAATGGATCCCATTTGACTGGGTTAATTTTTAAAACCTAATGAAACAAAATGGCATTATATGTACTTTTCAAAAATGAAAACACTTTTTTGTTTCTTTATTTTATTTGGCTTTTATTAAACCTACAAATGTGTCAGATCATTTTGCCGGACCCTGTATATAAATTTTGATGAAGATTATTTGTGAAGTTGTTATATATTAAGCTAATTGCAAATATTGTAGACAAATTATTTTGAAAGCCAAACTAGTTTTCTCAGAACAGATTAATATTGTCAATAAAATCGATGATTTGAGAGTGTAATAATTTTTCTAAATTTTTATCAAACTGAAAGAATGAAAATTGGGTGATAATTAAAAGCTTCTTTATGATCTTGTTTAGAAACTGGATTGGTGTTGGTGATTTTTCAGTAATTTTCATGGATACCCACACTAAATTGAATGTTTATCAATTTTCTAAGAATAGGAGATATTACTGATTATGTAAACAGGTAGACAATGAAACAGGGCATTGTTGTGCATTGAAACATTTTAGTGCTTTTCTATTTTCGGTCACCATTTTTTAGGGTGACAAAAGGGATCATACCTAAACATCAGAGACCAAAAGAGAATTTGTTAAATATTGTCACTTTTGATAAGGATTTAGAGTTGTATTGCAAATTTCTACATGCTAGCAACCCAAACTTGAATCCCTGCTGAAAGAGTAGATATGTTGTGGTCATGTGATGTTAAGTACAATGTTAAGTTTCTATAAACAAAATGTTGGTTTAAATGGCTACCAGTATTGCCTTGCAATGAAATTACAGGCAACTGGTTGAAACTAGGAGAGAACCAATATTTTCACAGAGGGAAAAATATTGCCCATTAAATGAATTAAAAATACTTCTTTAAAAGCAATTCTTAGTGATAGCAGTGATTTCAAAGAATGTGCATTACATGTGTAAACCTAGCAAATGTTATTTACTACAAGCAATGACTAAGCAATAAAATAAATTAGTTTACGTTGAGGTGTAAATGCTGTTACCTCATAAGGTTTGTTTTTTCAAAGCATTAAACTGGCACATATTTGTGACATTACATTTTATTTCTTCACCTTTGTAACACAATAATATTTAGCCTACTTAAGATTTTTTGTACTGGAGGTAAATTTCTTTGATATGCCAATAAAACAAAGTATTTGTTGAACTTTGAGTGCTTTGGGGATTGCCTAAATTTTGTAAAATAATTTAACAAATGTGTAAAATTTAAAAAAAGGCTAGAAACCACTGTAATAGTCACTGTTGTCTGAGGGCCATCAAAAAGTCAACTGTTATGCTTTGACACCAATTCTTAACAATAAACATGACTATTCTGTTTTCAGGTTCATGGCATTGCTAAAATAGCGTGTTAGCAGGTTAGTACTGTAGTATGGTTCTTACTAAATAGTACATACCTGCAATGTCGATGTTGGTGTCTTGTAATGTCAAATAACCCTAGCTGTCCCCTGCATTAGGGTTTCTTTTCCAGAATCCCAGAAATCCCAAACAATTTTAGTAAATTTAATATCTCGGGATTTTTTCTTTTGTCATGGTAAGTTTTGGGATTTATATCAAAATGAAATAAATTAGCTGTAGTACATTACATCACAGTATTGTGACTGTGTACTTTATAGTCTGTAGCACTACTTTCTAGGGTTGCCAGACTAGATTAAATCTAAATATGACCTGTACTTAGATGTAAGAAATGGTTTTCTCAATTATAATCATAAATCTAGATTGTTCTCAAGCAGTGGCTCAATTATTTTAAGATAAAGGATATCGCATATATATGCATTGTGAGAGACAAGAATGGTTCAAAACTTTAAACCAAGTACACATTGAACTTGTACAGAAATTGCACTGAACTAGCTCCAGCTGCAGACACCAGTAGAATTGCTGCAATTGCAAAAACAAAATGAATTGTTGTAGAATTAGTTCATTCTAGCTAATTTTCAACTATCAATTATAATGAATTTATTTGATTAAATTTATTTCCGATTAATTTAATTGCTTTTACTTAATTGATACCCAATGCACTGCTGCAAGTCTGCAACATTTGATGAATGTGGTGAACAATTTATACTTAAAACTTAAAATTTAAACCTATCCTGGAATTTCCCTAGATAAAGGCTGTTTTGGTCCTAGAATCCCAGGATAAGCAAAACTGCCATATTTAAGAAACCCTATCTTGTGTAATGTGGACATTGTGGGTTATCATGGACATGTACTAATCACAAATATTGGGTTAATATAAGTATTTATGATCACCTTCTGACTAGCTAGTAGAATATAGGCACTGGCTCAAGCTGAGCTTCTTCAGTATCATTAATTGAAACAAGTTACGATTTAGGCTCTCAACATTATTTCAAGGTAATTTAAATTCACTTGGATAGCTGATAATTTTTGTAATTACATTTCCTGATATAAATAGATTACTATAATTTAAATGATAAATGTGATTTTAAAATGTCTGTAGTAAGCAGAATAAACAAACTTAGTCAAATGACATTTGGTCGAAAATCATTTTCTCCAAGAAGAGCTTCGATTCGAGAGCGCACGTCTATAAGTGAGTTGGCTGTTACAGAGGATGAGAAGAATATTAATTTGGATAGTGGAACAGCATTTCTCAAGTTAAATGATGTGAGCTTAAGATTTAATGATGGAGTGTGGCATGTTGTAGAATGTGGAGGTGTGACCAGTGATGCTGTAGAACGTTTAGAAGAAGAAAATAATCAATTAACTGAAGAAAATAACTTATTGAAGTTGAAAGTTGCTATATTGCTAGATATGCTTTCTGAGACCACAGCTGAAAGTCATATGCTTGAGAAAGAAAGAGATAAGGCAATTAGATATTTACAAAAGTTGAACAAGACGTGTTGCAAAATATGAGTTTCAATTATTTTAGTGTGCAAAGTTGAACTTAATTTGTATGGGCAATAATTGGCAATAAACTGAAGAATAGCACAATTTACTGCAATTATGTGCTATACAGCAGTAAGCCTAATTAGTTGTTTTTTCATCAGTGTGTGTCTGCTCACACGCATTACAGTATGAGTTCCAGTTTTCATTAGTTTTGAAAAAAATTGTTAAAAGAGTTTTCACATGCATTAGAGATTGAAGTTTTTTTTATAGAGTTAATTTGTCATTTATCAACTTGAAGCTGAGAATGCAATTTTTATATTTATATCTTCTTCCTTTTAACAATCTGGCTACCACAAATCTTTCAGCATAGATTGACAACCAGAAATTAACAGTGTTACGAAAAACATTTTTGTTACTTGTGTGATGTTTCATTGGCAAAAGTTGATTAAACACGTAGTAGTTCTTCTAAACTGGTTTGTGTTTAAGTTAGCCTGACATAAATCAATGTCTTGTAGTTGCTCTTATTGATTTCAATGCAGAATTTTAGCATCTATGCTAAAATTGTAAAGTGTGAAGTATTTCAACTAGCATGTTTCTTTCAGTAAACCAACATGAATAGGGAGTTAGTGCTCTAGGCTCAACTAATTAAATATGCAAATGTTATGGAGGTAGAAAAAGAAAATATTAATGTTGTTATTGTTCCTGAGAATATACTCCAAGCCATAAAGAATACATCTGATTTGAGCATTGATATTTCTGATGCATTAAATGTCTCGAATATTCAACAAAAAGATATTACAAATGAAATAACTGAAACTAATAATGTGCAAACTATTTCCAATGGAAATATTTGGTTTATGTTTTCAAGTGAAAACCTTGGAATTTCACCTGAAACTTCAGCCGATGCTAGTTTAACTTCTGATGCTGATAACAATCTAGCAGTGCGTCCTATTTTTCTTGATGATTTGTCTTCTTCTGTGTCTATAAATTCAAGTAGTTCAACAAATTTATCATTGCAATACCAGCAATGCACTTTAAAATCACAGCATATAATAGAATTGGAAGATGGAGTACCAGCTTTTGTTAGTGAAGCTGAGACTACTTCAGCTAGTGGGAGAAATGATACAACAAAATCATATATGTTCGTTCAGCCAACTGAAAGCGGAAGCAACCCCAGTGTGTACACCTTTACACCAGCTGCTGATAATTTTTTTACAATGAAGACTGCAAAAAGTATGTTGACAACTTTTGATGATATGAAGGCAAAAAATGATGTTACTGATTCAGCAATGATTACAAATGTGGCTGTTATGTCTCAAAAAAATGTTGTCAAACAAACTGCTGACAAAGGAACTCATAAAGGGACTTTGTCTCATACTTGCGATGTCGGTGATTGTGAGCAGGTATTTAAGTCAGCTTTGGAGTGTCGTAAACACAAAAGAACTGTTCACGGAAAAGAGAAATTTTATAAATGTAAATATGCAAACTGTCTGTGGTCTTTTAACACACCTTATAAGTTGAGAAGACATTTGGAATCTCATTACAAAAGAAAACCTTACTCTTGTACTTTTCCCGGATGTAATGCGGTGTTTTCTAGTGATTATAATCAGCGTGCTCATTTGAAATTGCACACTACTATAAATCCAGCTAGAATATGCAAAGTTTGTGGTGAGGTAGCAGCAACTAAAACTGAGTTGGCTACTCATATGCGTCGTGTTCATAATCAAGCTCCTGAATTTTTATGTAATGTGTGTAATAAACATTTTCAAACATCTGCTGCTCTTGTAATGCACAAGCGTTCTCATATTCCTCCATTAGATTTTGCCTGTCCTGTTTGTGGAAAAAAGTTTTCAAAGAGGTACTATCTAAAAATCCACCTATACACTCACACAGGGGAAAAGCCATACAAATGTGACCAATGTGACTGTGGATTTGCTTCTTTATCAAGACTAAATAGACATATGTTTGTTCATAATGAAGACAGAAGGTGAGTGTTACTGTATAAAGTGTTCATACTCTCTAGCTATGTAGATCAGTGGTTTTGCTTATTTTTGTTCATGACCCCTCGAATGATTTTTATATATTTTACCAGCACACCTCTGAATTTTTTCAACCTGTAAATTTAGAAATTTTGCAAATCATATTTGTTAGGTTAGATTTTGGTTAACCTGTATGATTGTGATTTATCAATGACGACATTGTAGTTGAATTGGTTGGATGGTTGACTGCTGTGTGGCAAATTCCAGCATTGATTAATGGCCAAGCATCAATGAGTTCAAATCTCATTGATGAATGCATCTTTGCATCCTTGGTATAACCACTCTATGACAATTTGTTTTGCTTGTAGAAATGGGATCACCAGCAGCACATTAGTAACTTTGAAGCAAGTTTTTAAACTCAAGTTCTATCTATATTCCCCAAAAATTTCTCACATCCAGGAAATAAAAGCATGTAACTCAACTTTTGTCTGTGTTACTGTAGTATGTTTTTACTTAAGTAAAGATACAAATACAATATGCCATAGCCAGACACGAAAGTTTTTTAGAAGTAATACTTCGAAACAGGAAGGGTTCAGAAGATAAAGGTGATTACAAAAATGATTTGCTATAGAATCTTTCACGTTTAGGTTTACTTGCACTGTTGAAAAATGTGATAGAAAGTTCTACCGATTACATCATTTGGTGGATCACATGAGGAAGAAACACGGTATCGAACCATGCACAGAAAACGGTGTTTTACAATCCTATTTGAAGAACTCGTCTTCAGGTAAACATTGTTATTATTTTAATTACTATACCTCAGGGGCAGATCCAGGGAGGATGCATCTTCTCCACCATGTTTTCTCAGTCTTGGCTTTGTAAACTTACTTCTTTGGAATTCAAGAAAGTTGATCTTTAGAACAGGTTTTCATCTCACCCCTCCCACCAAAAGTTGTTGAATTTGCTACTGCTATGCCTCTTGCATTTAATTACCCAGATGATATAATAACCGATTTTCAAGAAAAAATTTTCCTCCATAAGGACAATTGTATATTTGGTGACTGTGATTTCACTCAGTGGTATAGATATATTGTCGTGTTTTTCCTATTTATTTTCCCATAAGCTATGCTCGTGATATCAAACTCCCTACAAATAAATTTGTGCTTGCTTACTCACAAGCAGCAAATAATTTCACAAACTTTAATGCATTCATTTGACTAAGTTCATGGGTAAATAAATTCTACGTTGTGGAAAGACACTGCAGTAATTGATGTCTTTTCCAGGAATTAAGCTGCGAAATAGTAGGCCTACTACTTACAAGTTTTTGCAATTGTAGGCATAGTTATGAAACTCAAAGTCCTTGACTGCGCATATATTCTTTACTCTCAGCATGAATGCTTCCAGGGGAGGGCAAAGTGATCCAGGGTTTCCACAGTCATGGAAAGTTCTGGAAAAAAACTTTCCTGGAAAGTCAAGGAAGATTTGTTAAAAATTGAAAGTCATGAAATTTTGCTTAGAGCTGAAAAAAATTTTTTTTAAGTTATTAGTGATACCAGTAACATTAACTTAGCAAATACAATTGTTTTTAATACCTTGCTTTATTGATTTTTTGAATTTTAGTAGGATAATGTATGATATTTATTTGTATGACTAGTGAAGTGATGTGGCAGTGTGATATGCCAAGTCAGGTGGGAAGATTATAAAAGTACTGTACACTGAGTCATACTCTATTCAACACTTACATTTTCAAAGTTATAGTTGTAAACCTACTTGGTAGTATCAAGATTTATCGATTATCTATCTGGAAAAAATCATATATGTTTGCATTTTGTAATACATTATGTAATTTTATTAAAGGTAATTATCTTAGTGATATGCACCTTTTTCTTGCTTTTCAGGTATAATGTAACTGCTGTAGGCAAAAAAACATTTTTTTTCATTTCATGATTTAGGAGTAGATCATGCAGCAATAGCACTGTGTTGTTGATGCAATTTTGTGTTTTTATTAGCTGAAAATTCAAAATATAAGCATTAACCAAAGTCTAATCTCAAACTTTACTGCCAACAAATGAGCCTTAACCTAAAACCAAAACCAATCTTGCTTCTGAGAAGTGCGCAATTTTGCAACTGCACAAGAAGGACAATTGCCAAATCTTTTTCTCATATATACAAAAATCTACAAAACAACTTGATGGATCAAAACTTTTATTTTGCAAAAAAGTTGTAAAAAAATAGTTACAGACAAGTGTTAGTGAGTAGTAAGAATTAGTTTGTTTGTAATCAGTGTTTGGTATGGCATCCAAGCAACATCACTTTCGTGAAGTTTGGTTGCAAGAACCAGAGTTTTGCTGCATGGCTGCAGCAGACAAAAGATGACTTTAAAGGATACTGTAAGCTGTTCAAAAAATGTTTGATATATCAAACATGGGGATCGGTGCTGTTAAAAGTCACATGAAAAGCAAACAACACAATCAGATTATGAAGCACAAGCAAAGTCCATTACTGACTTCTTTGGTGGGACAAATAAGTCTGTGCCTACCACCAACAAATCTGGTGAACAGGTTTAATTCGCTGTTTATTTTCTAAAATGTTTCGAAATAGTCAGATTGCACAGTCATTTTTATGTAAAGCTACAAGGTGTGCTTATTTAGCATGGTTTGGCATTTATCCTTATTTTCAAAATTCGTGCAGTCAAGTACTATACTTTTATTGTTTGATGAAGGCTTGAATCAAATCAACCAGAAAAAGCAAATGGATATGATAGTTAGATTCTGGGACAGCAAAAGCAAAAGGGTAACAGTAAGATTCTTTAATTCAGAGTTTATGAGTCATGCTACAGCAGCAGATATGTTGATTCATTTTAAACATGGAATGGCTTTACTTAACCCAATCAGTTTGGTGCAAATATCTATAGGTGGTCCCAATGTAAACTGGAAGTTTGATCACAATTTTTTTCAAGAACGCAAAGGTAAAGAACTCCCAGACTTGCTAAATATTGCATGTTGTTCATTTCAGTTTTGAAAAGAGAGCAAAAGAATCTGGATGGAATCTTGGCAATACTCTGCATTCTTTGTGGCAAATTTTTCATGATACTCCTGCCAGAAGGGAAGATTTTATTCAAATTACAGGCAGTAATTTGTTTCCCTTTCAGTTTTGTCAGCATAGATGGGTAGAATATATTAAGGTTGCTGAAAAAGCTTTGAAAATTTGGCCTCATGTCAACAAATATATCAAAACTGTGAAGAGTGAAAGAAGAGCTCCAGTTTCTGATTCATTTGTTTTTGTTGCATCTGCATGCGACAATACCCTAATTGAAGCTAAGCTGGAATTTTTTTTTCTGTGACAAAACCACTGCAAGAATTTTTGTTGAAGTTTCAAACCAAAGCTCCAATGACTTCTTTCTTGGCTTTGTCCTTGAAAGATTTGTTGTTGGCTATCATGGGTCGCTTTTTATAAAAAGAAGTTTTAGAAAAAAGCCGTTACGTTCAAGGAGTTATCTACTATTGACCCTGATGACAAAAAGAACCAAAAAAACCCAAAGCATGTTGACATTGGCTTTGCTGTTCGAGGTACTTTAAAAAAAGTTACAGAAAAAAAGCTGCAAGTGAACTATGTATCTTATCTTTCAAAAATATTGCATTAAGTTTTTGTCTGCTATTGTAATCAAACTGTTGGAAAGATGTCCTTTAACGTATTTGTTGGTTCAGAGTTTGTTGAGTCTCATACTACAGAAGTTGGTATCTGATTCTGCAGAAGCACTGGTTAAGTTTGAGCGACTTCTGCAGATTTTGCTCAATGGAAAGTAGTGTTCAGCTGAAGCTTGCTACGAACTTCTTACTCAGTTCAGAGGCTTTGTATTAGAAATGAAACAAAAACATCTTCCTGAGTTTTCAAGTTTCAACATGAATACAGACAGATTAGATGAATTCTATTGGAATTACATAAAAGATGCAAAGCACGCAAAGGTGTGGGAAGTTTTTGGAATTATCTTCATGCTTTCACATGGTCAAGCTGCAGTCGACATAGGGTTTTCAGTCAACAGCAAACTTTAGTTGAAAACTTACAAGAGAAAACCTTATTTGCTAGTCACTTTGTGTGCAGTAGTGTCAAGAGTGATGCTAATCATTTCAGTGAGCTTTTTTTTTACCCCCAGACTGAAACAAAATATTTGGGCTGCAAGAATGCGATATCAGTTGCATTTAGAAGAGCAAAGGAATTTTCATGCTAAAAGTGATAAAGCTTAAAAGAGGAAAGCTGTAGAAGATGAAATTCGTGAAGTCGAATGTGAACAAAAGTTATTAAACAAAAGCATCCAAGCTATGAGCCTACAAACCGACAAATTAGCTACAGAGATGGAAGTGAAGCACAATTTTACTTTGCTTGCAAAATGAAATGCTTTTAGACTGAAGATTTGCGAAAGTGAAGAAAATGAGAAAAAGTTTTGAGACCAAGTACGTGTTTTGAAAAAAAGTTAAGTTTATTGAATAACATGTATCTTTGTATGCTTAAGAAGTATCATATTGGTTCAGTATTTAAATTGCCTATGCTCTATCATGACTTATTGTTGAACTTTGATGGTTGATGTGTTTTTTTTCGTGGGAGAGTTGTTGATAAACGATATTTTTTATTATACTTTCTGCTCAATGCAACTACAACACCATGTAATTTACATGTTTAGGAAAAAAGAAGTTATGTGAACTTTTTGTACCAGATTTACTGAGAGATGTTTTTCTGTTAGATTGTGGAATCATTTTTTTGAGCCCTAAAATTTTCTGTGTATATGCTTCTTGTTAATTTTTAATGTGGCATTTCATCTAGTTATAACTAACTTATTCATTCACGTTGTACCTGGATTGCATAAAGTCATAGTTAACATCAAAAGTGCTCACTGTTTGTTGATCCAGTTAAATGAGAATTGTAAAGGAGCTTTTTTGTAATCTAGTCTTTCATATCATTATTGGTTTGATATTATTCTAATAACAATAATATTCCAGTGTAGAAGCAATGCTATTCTAAGTAAAATGCTCAGCTCAACGATTGCAGGGTTATAGACCACAAAGGAGGACTTTTTTCTGGCTAGAAGAAATAATTACCGTATTGTCATATTGTTTTCATAGCCTCACTGTAGTTGTTTGCGAATTTAAACGCAATTTCTAGGGTTGTTGCATGTGCTAGTTTGCATTTTATAACAAATAGTGGCATAAGCATAATTTAAGAAGACTTAGAAAGTTAACTAAAACATTAAAAGATTCAAATTTAGCTAAAATAGTTTGAGTTAAATATGCCAGAAATGAGAAATTTGACTGAATGTCTTGTCAAGTATTATGTTTTATCAATGCCTTGTGAGAGTACCATTGTGGTAGTAAGGTATGTTTAACCAGATATTATATTTCTAATGTCAAAATTGAATGATAAAGCAATGCAAGTTAAATATTGTTGGCAAGTGAAAACGTTTGCACAAGGAGCAATTAATTAGAATTTGATCTTGTTACCGAAAGGGCTATTTCAGTGTGAACTGATAGATGTATTTAAAAATGAGTAAAAAACTTTTAATAATGGTCCTGGAATAGTCATAGAAAAAGTCATGGAAAATTATGGAAACTCATGGAATTTAGTTTTAAAAATTGTGTGGGAACCCTGTGACTTAGAGCCCAGAGTGCACCATATGCAGTTCCGTTCTTAGAATAAGTTAGGTAATGGTTAAAGTGGATAGCCCACCAACCAGTTTTTTGTGCTAAAAAAACAATAAAATGTTTTTTAAATCCTGTCAAGATTTCTTGTTAAAATTCTGCATTTTGTTCCACTTTGTAAGAGTACTCAGGCATGCAACATGACTGTCTTGCAGGAGTATTTTAACGTGAAGTCCTCCTACAGTTTAGTGATAATAGTTTTCATACTTGCTCTTTCATTATTACAAAAACAAATTTAAACCATTAAATACGAGGGTCAGTCAATAAGTAATGAGACTTTCTCAATAACTCAAGTTTGCAATGACTGGTAATCAAAAAATGCTTTTTTATTTTTCAACATAGTCTCCCTCCTTTGCAACACACTTGTTCCATCTTGATATTAGATTGTCTATTCCTTTGGCATAGAATTCCGTGGACTGGGTCCTTAGCCAGTTGCTCACAGCAGCCTTCACTTCTTCGTCAGTCTGGAAGTGAATTCCTTTCATACTCTCTTTGAGTGGGCCAAAGAGGTGAAAATCAGATGGTGCAAGGTCTGGGCTGTAGGGTGGGTGTGTTAGAAGTTTCCAGCCTAAATCTTCAATTTTGGCTAGGGTTCTTGCTGCTGTGTGGGGCCTTGCATTATTCTGAAGAAGAATCACACCTCTTGATTGAAGTCCCCTCTGTTTGTTCTTAATGTCTTTTTTCACTTGAGTTAGCAGCTCACAGTAGTTCTCTGAGTTCACAGTATTGCCCCTTTCCAAGAAACTGATAGTGATCGGCCCATTTCTGTCCCAGAACACAGTGAGCATGACTTTCCCTAAACTTTTCTGAGATTTGAATTTTTTCTTCACTGGGGAAGAAACATGCTTCCACTCCATTGATCGTCGTTTCGATTCAGGTTCATAATGAAAAACCCAGGTCTCATCAGTTGTCACTATTCTCGACAGAAATGCATCTCCCTCCTTTCTGTATCTGCGTAGTGATGCTCTGGAAGCCATCAGGCATTGCATTTTGTGATCATCCGTCTGGAATTCACTTCCAGACTGACGAAGAAGTGAAGGCTGCTGTGAGCAGCTGGCTAAGGACCCAGTCCACGGAATTCTATGCCAAAGGAATAGACAATCTAATATCAAGATGGAACAAGTGTGTTGCAAAGGAGGGAGACTATGTTGAAAAATAAAAAAGCATTTTTTGATTACCAGTCATTGCAAACTTGAGTTATTGAGAAAGTCTCATTACTTATTGACTGACCCTCGTAAGTACTCTTATAACCTTATTTTACGTAAACAAACGCATATCAGTAGCATACTGTACTGTTGACATTGCTTTTAAAATATAGTAATAATGAATTATAAGCACAGTTGCTGCCTGGTGCTGTTTTTACAGAAATGGTACCAGACAGCATTATGACAAAACACTGCTTTTTCGAAGTATTCAAGAAAGAGAGAGAGAATTCATACTTTGAAAATGCTTAATTGTTTGTTGCTTTGTTGATAAAGTGTAAATTGTTAAAGAATAGGTTTTATTGGAAACACCTTGCTAATATCTACCGAAGAAGTTTTCATCTGCGTTTCTATGGTCAATACTTTTTGAGAAAATAAAGAAAACAATTTTTACAATCATTGGTCAATTGTGATGTCAACTTATTTCTCAAAAGGGTGAAATTTTGTGAAGCTGGTTGGCTGGGTGCTGGCTTTTGTTTAAGCAAAAATGCGCATTCTTCATCAGGAAATGCAAATTAAAAAAATTTGTCTTTAATTGTGACATCATCGTGACGTTAGGGATCTCTTTATGACACTCACCATGGGATGGTGATCGATCATGCCAAGTTTCATATTTGTAGTTTTGGAGGAGTTATCACAGACAGACAGAATTTCGCTTTACAGTATAGGTGCTACGTTTTACAAAGTTGCATTCACATCCGGAAAGAGAAGTTTTGGATGTGCATGTAAGATATAATTCTTTAGAAAACTACCTCATTGAAAATCCTTAAGTTGTACAAGAACTTGTTTTTCATTGTAGTTGACGCACAATGTTGTAAATGTCTTTTTTGCCTGGTCAGCTAGTATTATTGTTTTACGTTGTATGTGTTAAAACATCGAAAAAGTAAAATTAGCAGTTGCCCTGGAGTACACTGACTCTTAGTTTTCAAATTGGGCTTCGTCTCTGTGAATCTGCTTTTTGTCCCTTCGCTAATAAAGTTCCTATATTGGTCTAATTTATCCTTGTTACATGACTAATTTATTTTATAGACAGTGATGCTGTGTCTTATTTCCCATGTTCAGGCTGCGGATTGAGGTGTTTGTCATCTCATGGACTTGAAAAGCACAAGCAGAAATGTAACAGCATTGTTAATAACAACTCTGGTAAGCTTGAAAATTCCTGATTTTGCGTAGATGAATCAAGCAAGTTAATGCCATTTGCACTAGGTCGAGGATGAATTGTTCTTGATTTCTACAAGTTATTTGTCATATGTTAGGGTGAAGTGAAAAAAGTTTTTGTTTCGAATCAAAAAAGGAAGCTCACCATCACAGTGGCCTTAAAATTATGTTCTGAAAAATTATTGTGTTGTTTTGCTGCTTTTACCGTGGTACCACATTGAGGTCAAAGCCAACCATATAGAAAATCTCTATATGTCTTAAGTTTTGAATGATTTTGCTAAGAAAGTGATTTTTTACTTAAAATGACCAGAAAACCCATATTTGTATTTGCTCTAAAAGAACTTTTTGCAGTAAAATAACACAAATACAGTACCAGAAATTGCCAAAATTACCTATTTGATTGATAAAGGTCATTAATACATGTGCACATAGCACTTGTACATGGACTTCTTCATTTAATTCCAACTTGCTTCTTTGATGAAACGCAGAAAAGATATTTTTTATCGTAAATGTAGTTAAAAAATGAAGCGATAGCGAAAAGATGATATTTATATTGTGGTTTATTAGTCATTTACCACCAACTTTTGGTTTTGGCTGAAATGGCTCATGTATCTGTAGTTGTTTAGTTTTAGTGGTGTGTTCTACGTTAGTGCTGATATACTTCATGGGTATCAATATTTTTAATTCAATGCAAAGGCTGGAGAGTAGTAGTTATATTGACAACCTTAATAACGGTATTGCCAGAGAATTTTCGTGCCAACATCTCTGTGACATTATTGTTCAACAGTTTGTCACACAGCGTCCGCTTCGCAGTCGGTAGACCTGGGGTTCATTTCCCTTGTCGAGTCATACCAAAAAACTTTAAAAAATGGTATCCACAGCTTACCTGCTTGGCGCTCGGCATTTAGGAGAGGTTGTGGAGAACAAGCCAGCAAGTTCACTTGTTGTGTCCTTGGGCAAGGCACTTAACGGGACGCCCCTGCCTTTATGTGGAAGACAGGTGGCCCAGTTTTCCCTCCAAATAGAGGGTTGGTGGCAGGAAGGGCATCTGACCGTAAAACAAATGCCATGTTATAAAAAGGCAGATATCTGCTGTGGCAACCCCTAATCAGAAATAAGCCGAAAGACAAAGAAGAAGAAGTTTGTCACACAAATGTGACGGCATTTTGCTCTGATGAACTGTGAGTACCTTACAACAACTCCATCTGTCGATCAAACCAGTCATAAGAACGCATTTAATCATGGTGCCTTATAGGCTTCTTTTGACCACAACGACGAAATTTGTTTGGGTGACCTATAGATGCCTTATGACCTCTAAGGGTAAAAAATTTTCAGCTGTAACCTTCGATCTTTCCACGCGCCTTGACAAACTGAAGTGATCCTATTCAAACAAGTCTGGATATGAAATTTAACTTCACTCTTCTCGTCTCCCGATAATTGATGGCCCAACAATAAGCAAGCAATTCATTTATTTATCGAAGATTTCAAATACAACACATGTTTCATGGGCCATAAGACAAACGGAGGGAAGGGCTAAGCGCGAGATAGTGAATATGATGTTAAATTCGGCTTATCTTCCACAAATGCAAAGAATCATATTACTATTTCTATATCTACACATTCATACAGAGCAGCATTCAATAAACGTACCGTGCTTAATGCTTTGTCAAAGCTGATGGATACTGCTGCATGGCTTTGTAACCAATGCTTTCTTTAATCTGCCATAGTAGAATTCGGGGCTATTATTTATAATGATTTTGGGGTAGTTTCTCCGAATTAGAAAAAGTAATGGCTTGAATAATTTGTTTTCCGAGTACGAGCCGACTGTAGTCATAGGAGAAAGCAGTATCCATGAGCTGTTTTCCAGGTACAATTCCATCTTGTTCATAATAAATAAACTAAAAGTGATATCGACTCCCATCGGTTGTGTTAAGCTGTTTTCTATTAGAACTGCGTCATACTTTTGTAAGCCTTTGCTCTATTGGGGTAAATTGAAGACTGCATTTTTTTTTCACAGCAATTTTCAAAAACTTAAAACAACTTTTTTGGGTCTGGAGCCTGCTATCTCCAACACTCTTTCTTCATTTGAGGAGACAAAAGCCTATCCATATATTGCTCTTACTTTACCTACTTCGCTTAAACTTATTTTTCCAAACTACTCTGTGTTTGTTTGTTTGTTCTTAGATATTTGAACTTGTGTTGAATGTAGAGTCTAATCTTTCTGAATAGCGAAGTGCGAAATTTCAGTCGTATTCATAAAAGGCGAGCAAAATTAAAATTACAGACGCACTATTACGTAACAAAGGGAGTTAGCAAATTCAGATCTTCTTAAAGTTGAAAATAGGATTACATCACAATCTGCAACTTGCTGTCACAAGATTCCATTATTAACTATTTATATACATGGAACACCACTACATATAAAAAATCAATATACTGAAATAAGAAATAAGTACTATTAATAAGCAAAAAACTTTTGCGGTCCCCTCACGGACCCTTCAAACTCACGGGACACAACTACACGTTTTGTGGAACCCCTATTGAAGAGCACTGATGTAGAATGATAAAAATATTTTCGTCGTGAGTAATTTGGTTTTCAACGTTTTCAATCCCCTAACCAAGGTCAGTTAACTTTAATCAAATCATCATTTTATAGGCTACGTTTCATTGCTCAAACTACCTTTTTCTTACCCGTAATCAATATAAAATGTGATGCTAGTTTTTCTCGTTTTCTCGCGCTACTAATATTGCACGTTCAGCCAGAGTTACAGTGCAACTTCACCGTTTAATCACATCGGGAAACAGACAAAACTTTTTCGCCTAGTTATTCTTCAAGTCAAATAACCTATGTGGAAGCGGAAGCGGTAGATTTTTCGCGCTTGCGGATCTACATCCCTGCTAGAAACACCTTACGTTAGTTATTTGTACGACTGACAACTTAAACCATGTGCGCCAAATTGCAGCGGCATTGTTCAAGCACTTGACGATGCTGATTGATCTCTTGCAGTCAACAGAAGCTTGTTCTGTTTCATTTTCTGATGCTGCAAAATATATGGTGGCTGCAGGTGCAATACTAAAATCTCTGTATCGTCAGCTGTTTCATATGACATGTATAGAACATATATTGCTCAATCGAGCTATGAAAATAAAATCTCACTTAGAAGGTGTTGATCACCTAATCGTTAAAGTCAAATGAGCAACCGTTAAAAACAAAACCACACAAGCCAAATTCGCTACTATAGGTTGCTCGCCTCAGTCTGTTGTTACAAGATGGGAAAGCTGGTTAAATGGTGCCTTATGTTATGCAAAGAATTCACCTGAAGTAAAAGCGATTGTGAAAAGTTTTGAAAGGTCTGATATTTTAGTAACTCAAGCAAAAGTTAGCTCTCAAACAACCGGTTTAGTTACTCAACTTCTCAAAATCGAAGGCAGATATAAATGTCTAGTTAAGCGCATAGAAACGATGGAAAGTGTCAAGTACACCATCAAAGAAGCTGTACAAGCAATCCAAGAACTTGACTTCCGAGAATACACTTGCTGCATTAGCCGTTACAGTACATTAAAAAAGAATGCAAAATAATGAACATGGAAAGACCAGACGTTTCACCAGCTGTTAACAGTTTACTTCCACATTCTCAAACCACAACTGCTTATGTAGAAAGAAGTTTTTCGATACTGCAAAAACTCTTAACCAAGAACAGAAACTTAATGGTCGAAAATATAAAACAATACATGATTTTACGTTTTAATTCTTACACCTTGGGCTTGCTGCGTTTGCTGCTCATATAATGCGTGCGTATTGCAAGTTTTGTTGAGGATTGGTGCTTTTGTTATTTAAATGCCCTATATTTTGGCGTATAAAGCGACCTTTTATTTGCCAAATTCACCCTGAAAAATGGTGGGTTGTCTTATAGGACAAGTACAATAGGCTAGTTGTATTTTATTATTGTACTATAAAAATTAGCCTTTTTGGGGTCGTCTTATCTGTAGGACGTCTTATGCGCCGAAATATCGGTATTCGTTTAATATAAAAACTCAAGGAAAAACAATTTGTCGAGTAAAAATTTTGTTTGATCAATAAAAACTTGCCTTAGTTATCACTGATGCTGCCTTATGGTGGTGAGGTGTTGACTGGTCTTCATCCAATGAACATCATAATCAAGGGTGAGACCACTAGATTAGATAGCAAGATGTCGATTTTGGATAGCTTACTTCCCTTCACCCTGTTAATTTAATTATTGTAAAACTTTTGGCGTCTTCAATTGTGTAATTTTTATGGTAGTGCGTAACAAATCTTATTTTTTAGCGATTGTTTTGTTTCGATACTAAATTTATAACAAAAAAATGCTCAATTTCAGGTAATTGCGTTTATTTACTGGAAAAAGTTTTTATAGTATAGGTTTTCCAGCCTTTTAAGTTAAAAATTGCTTTCCTGTCACTAACCATTCAAAACCTTCGACATTTTAAAAACATTTTCACATGGTTGACCTGTGATTTGATAGCTGGTAGAAAGTAGCGTAGCTAGTAGAAAGAAGCAACAATCCAAAATTTGTTCAAAATGTGTTTTTAGGTCGATGGTAACCCTGCTTTTTTGATATCGAACAAAAAAAGTTTTTCACTCCACCGTATCACATTATATACATTGCTTACAAGTTGCCAATGCACAACGAAAATCAAAAGAAACTGAACACGTTGGCAGCCTTGCTGATGGCGCTGGCTCACGATTGAGAGGCTGGGTTCAACACCTGTGTGGGTTCAGTGTTGCTATGAAAAGCACTTGCGATAATTTTCTTTCACTTAATTGCTTTGAGCCTGATTTACGCTTAGGCTTAGCGCGACAAAGTCTATGCTTGTTTTATTTTGGAAAGGTGTTGCTCGAATCAAAAGGTTAAAATGTGTAACTACATATCGTGGACTTATTTATTTTTTTTATCTAGATTCTGAACCGGAGGATGACCAGGGTATACCGGAAGCTGATTCTGAATTACAGGTTTGTGTTAAGCAGTTAGCACCTTGGCTCTTTATCAGTCAAGGTTTATCTAAATTTCAACGTTTTTTAGGCGTTTTGTATTAGTATTTAAACATATTTGCTATTTCGTTTTATCATGATTATTTGGTATTGCTTGCATTATGACATGTATTTCACACACTTGCTCTTAAAAATATCGTTTGGATAGCAGCCTAGGAGTTGTATACGGATGATGAAATACACCGTATGCTCTTTTTCTATTTTGGAATAATCAGTAACGTTTTATATTTTGCTTATATTCCGTGGGCTAGCTAGGCCCACCGTGCATCCCACACCAATAAACGAAACTGTGTTTTTCTGGTACTTTTTTATGTGCTTTTGGACATTAGATATGTTGACATTGAATAAACTTTTACGCACTACCGGTTTTGAGCCACTTTCTTTGTTGTACCTACAAGAATTTTTTTTCCGATTTTGGGGAAATAATAAAAACATGAATGGCATTAATTTTGTATTGAAATATCACAAATACCCAATGAACACTTAAAATGTTGGCTCTACAATGTAAGTTTCGATTTATGCTAATTCGATAAAAAGTATGTCAACAAGGGGCATTATGTAATCACCAGTTTTAACCATCGCTTGAAAGTTCGGCACGTGGTTTCTGTTTATGACAGTTCAGCATACAATGGAACGTGATTGCATTAAAGTAGTCTTTACTGTAATGCTTTGTGTTGAAATTTACCAATCTTGTTAACTTTCGTTTCTTTACTTTTTGTTTGGCAACACTTCCACGTGCTATTTTGTTTTTTCTTGTCTCTGTTAATTGAAATGGTGTTTAGTAGACTAGTGCAATTGTAAACGGTTGCCAAACTGCTAGGTCACAGGTTTAGTTAAGTTTGTAGTGATTGAAAGTCGTTTCGAATGATTTTGTTGGATTTTGGACCACGAACTGAGTTTTTCTCGATAAACAAGATTAAAACGTAAAGAAAATTCAACACCGTAATTATTGCTTCTGAACGTCCCAAACATTTCCAACAAATTACTAAAGTTGTATTTGAAGCATAGAAAGAATTTTGTGAGTTTAATTTTTGAACAAAACTTTACCTTTTCAAGCCTAACAACTGAAAACCCTCCCCCAAACGATTTGCAGCTCTTCTTGCGTATTCTCATTAGTGGGAGATCAAAATCAGAAATAGAGCTTCTCGTTTCATCCATTGGTCAAGACCTGTGTCGGGCAGCAACTAAAGGCCAGTGGTCACTATCGAAACACATTCTGCTTTGCATGCCATTAGGCCACCTTTTCTGGAGAGTCACACCGAGCGTGTTAGTGAACAAACTGGGTCATTCAGAGAGTTACCCCTTTTCATTAGAACTTGAAACCGCACTTGCAGAGACTCTTGAAGAAGCTCATACCATACTAGCATCCCAAATAATATGAAATCCTCATCGCCCATCATTATTTTGGAGTGACTTTGAAAATTTTGATGAACTTGTTAATGACATTTGTGATGCAGGTTCGATTCACACCTGCCACGAGATAATGTTACAAAGTATTCCCTCTGAATCTGCTGCTTACGAGAATATGACAAGTAACCAGGCAAAAAGCCTGCTATCTCTGCCAAAGACAAGGCACGCTCTCCGAAATCCTTGGCAAATGATACACTACCTCCATGCTATATGAATAAGAGGGATAGCCCAAAAATGACGATTTCTCACCAAACATTGGTAGAATATGAAGATGCTCTGTCAAAGTCGATGTTGAAGTATTTCCTGTGGTGTATGTAGCGTTTGCATAACAGCACTGTATCTCAGCATATACCTGGGTGGGCAGGCTTCGTGTCTGAAACTCGTCAAGTTTCAAAGCGCATTACCACAATAGATTATTACCCAATCATTAGTCACCTTACAAAAGACTACTCCACTGTACTAGAGAGCCTTAGAGTATCAAAAAATGCATCGCGAGAGGTCGGTTAGAAATACGCTGTCACAACATCTGACTTAGGCTTGTGCATGAAGACTTAGCCTATTTTTTGGAAGAGCCCAGACTTCTATGATGACCACATTGTAATGATAGGATCCTTTCATTTGATCTGTGCATACCCGAAAATGATTGGTAAAAAATGAATGAGTCCGGATTAGCTGATGTGCTGTTGGAATCGGGGGTTATATCTGTTGATTTCATGAATGATGTGATATCCGGCAAAAACTACAGTTGTACAATAAATTGCCACAAAGTCATGGCTAAAAGCCTGGAAAGACCGTTTCTTGACAGATATTTGGAAACTAGATGTTTAAAAGGCTTGCCAGGTGATTTGCTACAAGCAATAGATCATATAAATTATATTATTAATGAGAGAACTTCAGAAAACTTGCATGCTGCAATGCAAAACGAAGCACTTGCTAATTTTCTTAAAGAATATTCTTCGTGCAGGAAACAGGTCCGTGGCGGAAGGCAGGATAAAACTGCCCAATTTTGGCTGACGTACATGAATCATGTTTCGTTGGTCCTTTCCTTGCTGTATGCTGTGAAAATCAATGATTACTAGTATGGTGCCTTTAAAGTAAAATGGTGGATCTATTTTTCAGCTTTGATGGTCAAAATTATGCGAGATGTCTCTGCTATTTCTTGTTGTTCTTGATCAACATTGTGAAAACTCACCCGGGCGCCACCGAGTTACTGAAATTTGATGCCATAAGTGTGGCAAAGTCATTTATACCAGCGAACAGCAGTAGATCTGCACCAATCAACTGCCGCCTCAACGTGGTGGTGCGGTCCCCGACCCCGTTTGGCTTGAGTCAAAATGGCTGTTGGCCTTCCCGAGGGTCCCAGTTACCCCAGGCACTCCCCTGGGGAGTTTCCCGGCTTCTGGGGCTCCATGGTCTTCCACCATGCCCCCATCCCTCGGAAGGGGTCGGGTAACCAACCACAACAACAACAGCAGTAGATAAAACCATTGAAAAACATTTATTTATGCAACATGGCAAATCTCCAGTTGGCCCGGGCGGGAGGGGTTCCCACATTTCAGGTCTCCTGAATAACTATAAAGCTTATCGTCATTGGGCACGTACAGCCCACGAAAGATTGAGATACGTTGAAGTAGTGCTTCAGATGGCAAATACATCCGATGATGGTAGCGGCAGAAAACATCGTGATCTCGGCCATCGCACGTAAAAAAAAGCAAAACAGCAACATCTGGTACAGTGAAAGCAATTCAAAATTTCATGGACCCATTCCAAGTAGAGATGGATGATAAACTACCGCATTTCATCTGATTCTGCAGTACCATTTACAGATAATCAGGCATCGTGAAGGCTGAATTGTTTGGGACTGCTGCAAAGGAAGCTTTCATATCTGATGGAGGGCGAAAGAAAGAGTAGTTCTTTGAGCCAATGAAAAGCCTGTACTAAAAAACATTAGCGGACATGGGGAAGGCATCAGTTGTAAAGACATTAAGCAATCGTAGAGCTCAGTACAAGCAGCAAGCAAATGTTGCATTTCAATTGTTAGTGCTTTCACAAAAACATTCACAAAAGATTGATATCAGAGAACTGATGAAATATCCACTCATGTCAATTCCCTCATAAATTGGTACTCCCGACCGCTACCTTTTGAAGACAGATAAGAGCAAAGGATTTACTTATCTCACTAAAGAATTAGGTGACTTTACGATGCTATCAAATGCCGAAACGTCGAATGTTAAAAATAGGAATGCAATTTTCTACTGCATGAAAGAAGTGCCAGCAGGATGTAAACAGTTATGCAAAAAAATATACGATGTCAGTATCGTGGGAAAGTCTGATCTCCTATTTAGCGCTAACGTGTATAAGGAAAATTCTATCAAGAGCTTGAAAAGGACAAGCCGTGGTAGTGGTCAAAAACACATAATTAAGGGCGAAAGTACAAAACGACCTGAAAACTGAAAGTCATTTCTTAGCGATGACTCTAACAAATAGCAGCTTGTAAGATTGCTTGAAAAGGTGTGAAGCAGTGATGATTTTGGGAGGAAACTTCAAAACAAAGATGTTATATTTGTCTGTGAAGAAAAGGCCTACCTACTTAAAGACGAGGAGCAGACCAGTGATGATGACAAGAGATTCATTCCCAAGTTGGAGTCTGATCAAGAGGAAATAGACACAAGGGTTGTTTTATATTGCTCCTACGCAATCGATAAACAATATAAGTATGTTCGAGTTAGAAGTGCAGATAGTGATACGTTCCTTTATTATGCGTCAAAAATAAACACCACTCTCCTGTTTGATACACGCTCCAGGTGTAAAAGAAGATTGTTAAATATCTTTCAGCTGACGCATGATTTCACGCTCTTAACTGCAATGCTCTGCTGAGTCTGCATGCTTTTTCAAGGTGTGACACGGCCAGTGCTTTTAAACGCATTTGGAAAAGTGAAGCCGATAAAACTCCTTCAAAAGAAACCACATTATCAGGCTGTTTTCAAGAACCCTACAAAGTCATGGAATGTAGCCAAAGATCTTTTTCTTGAACTGGAAGAATTTACGTGTTCCATGTACTAGCCCAGAGATAGCCATTTAACTGTTGATGATCTTCACTATGAAATGGTTTTAAAGAAATGCTGTGGCAAAGAAAATCAATTGAATCTAAAGAAGAGCACCGAATGGTCATCCCTTCCACCTTCTAAAGCCTGCTTAAGAGAGCACCTAAAAAGAGTGAACTACCAAGGGGCAATTTGGAAACGAGCCCGTATTTCCAAACCAGTTATTCCATTACGAACAGGGAATAATGGATGGAATTTAATAAACAAAGTCGTTGAGCCAAAATAGTCTGATGGGGATGTACTCCCAACTCATCTCGCTGACATTTCGGACAAAGTACTTGAGACCAAGAATGAGCATAGACAAATTGATGGGAGCATAGACGAAATATCCACTGACGATGAAAGTGGTGAAGAATCTGAATCTGAAACAAACAATGATAATGACTAAAAATAAAATCAAAGCGCACAAAAAATTTACGTAAAAAGAGACTGTTAAAGATCAATAGGCCTTTGGTTGATATATTCCAGTTGCATAATTTGAATATTTCCTTGAATAAATCGAAACTTACATTGTAGATTTCTCCAGAACTAACATTTCAAGTGGTCACTTGTGTATTTGTGATATCTCAATACAAAAATATTGCCATTCTTGTTTTTATTATTCCCCCCAAAATCGGAAAAAAATTTTTTGTAGGTACAACAAATAAAGTGGCTCAAAACCGGTAGTGCGTAAGAGTTTATTCAATGTTAACATATCTGATATCAAAGAGCACAAAGAAAAACACAGTTTCGTTTATTGGTGGCGGGGTGCACGGTGGGCCTAGATAGCCCACCGACTATTAATCTTTTGTATAAGGACTCGTTTAGCATTGCTATTTTGCACTTTGGTGTTCAAATTTTACTCTTAGCTTTACTTTGAACGAGCAGAAAGTTTAAAATTTATGAAGCCTCGATTGTTAAACTCTGGATGTAGTAGTATATGATTTTGATGTCTATGAATTGTGATTTCTTCTATGTGGCTAGTTATATCACTTGATAGGTTGATTGAGTTTCTGCTTGTCGCTTAGGCTACAGTAAATGGCACAGGCATAGGATTTATTTTGTTATATCATTATAGGGCACACCAACGAGGAGCATTATTGTTGAAATTGATGGTCTAGTTGATGATTCCGAAAGCACTGCTGAGAGCGACCACACAAATAAAAAGGAATCTGATAATGCAATCGAAGAAAGTTCACCGCTGGATAACAGCGAATCAACTGACAAACCCTCTCAATCTGACATTATCTTAGACAACGCTAATTGGTCCACTTCTATATTACCTGCCAACAACCCAACTGGACCTCCTGCTCCATATTTGAGCTGTCAATCAAACGAAAATGAAGTATCGCTTGTCCCATTCATGGACGAACTGAATGTTCTCACCGATCCAGGCTCACAGCACTTTCTACAACTTAACGACGGCATTTCAGTGTGCGTTGATTCTGCAGCAGGTAATTTTGTACGTAACAATTACTTATCAAAAAAGCTGCTTTACCTCAAGCTGGTCGTGAAGCACTAATCCGTGGTAATATTGCATAGAACAGAAAGAATTAGATTGTACATCATTTTATTTCAGAACCTATCTCTGTGCTTGACTCTCCTAGTGGCTTTTTCTGTCTATTTGTCGTCTCTTTGCTGTACGTTACAGCAACATGCACCCCAGGATGGATTATTTTTAGGACTTTATGGTCAGCCCCCATGCCTTCAGCACTTCGATCGAATGTCAACAAGTCAAACTGTTTCGGTCAAGTGTATTATTTACAACAACAGCCGCCGTCGTGTAGTGGTATTTGTTTCCGACTTCGAAATGAAGGGTTGTTGTTCAAAATTTTATTAATACGCTACTGAAAATCGTCTGAAAGCCCCCTTCCAGAATTTAAAGTGCTCCAAAAGAAATCTCGACAGTTTTAGACACGCACTGAATCAGCAGGTGTAATTCTGCACGTACCGAGTAATAGGGATAAAATCTTCATCATACAATTTTAGAACAGTCAAATGCGGCAGAGCAAGAGACAGAACCTGATGTATTAGAGCAATATGTAGTTGCTTCTCACGATTTAAATTCTATGATCAACCCATCGGAAAGCAGTAATGAAATTTCTTACGATGACAATGTAAGTACTTACTGTATGGTACATTTGGCTATGTAAACAAAAACTGATATATTTTTATTCTGGGGCAACTTTTACAGTCACTCATAGGTAGAACTATTGTTCAGAATCGCTTTTGTAATAGTTTGTTCCACCGACACGCATTGCTTTTTTAATAAAAACGCCGGAAAATACACCGGAAAAATTGCCGTCAAGTGATTGTTGAATGGGTTGGATCGCCGTTTATTGCGACGATAAGGGTAGATTGAATCTCGTAATTCCTGCATTGATGTGAACATGAGCGTGGGACTTCGCGGCAATTTCCCTTGCTTGAATCGCTCGGTGCCAGCAGTGTTGAAAACTCCGAAGCTGGCCTGAACACAATAATGTTCCCTGCAACCGACGTGAGAGTCGCCGACGATTCAAGTTGATAACCCTACATTGCTAAACCCTGCGGGCGGAAGACGGCGTTTTGCGTCACTAAACTGCGTAGCCTGCTTATACAAGAATACCTTTAACACATCGCATGCATGAAGAACGCAGCGTTTGAGAGACTTTGAATTTACTGTTTTCTTTTATTACTTTTGTGAACTTACTGCCTTCAATACAGCAGCCACCATGCATGCCGTTGTCGGTGCAAAAAGTAGTTTGAGCAAACGACCGCAAGCTGACGCTAGTTTATCACTAAGAAAGTGGAAAAGTAGAAAGGTTACCGGTTCTTTGATGTTGCAATCTGTAATTGCCTGGATTTGTTTTTGCGTTAGTTGCTTTGGAGGCAACATTGACAAAAAATTTGCTTATTTGTCCATCGGTAGTCTAAGATTTCTTAATAACTCGCTAGTGTTTATAATTTTCCAGGACTCCCATGTACCAAACGTTGCCCTTTTCGAAGATGATATACCGTTAGCTGATGTTGGACCTGATGCTTGTGAAGATTATGCAGGAACGACGATAAATATTGAAGATATTCATTAAATTACATCGCAATACACCTGAGCGTTCATCTTGTTAATTTTGTGTGACTTATCTAACACATTTCATGACCTCTTCTGTAAGAAAATTTTCATTACAAGCAATTGTTGCGTCGCCATCGCTAACTTTGTGGCTATTGCTCAAAGCAGTTGTGATGACTTGCGGTTTGGGGACAATAGGCGTTGTGCTATGCCCCCTTCACTTATTGACCTTGATAAAATGGTGCGGCTTAGCCAATTTTAACAAACGCTGAATTTATCTAAGTTGTACACTGACAGTAGAGTTTGCTTTAATAGAAGCAGTAATGCAGTAGACTTGCTTGAACCCACCTGGATTTATACGATTTTGCATTTTATGAGTGGCTACTAGAGAGCTTACCATTTTAAATTCACCTCAAAACGCCCATTTTTGCTAAAGTGAGTTGACCCCTAAACAAGTTCCCTCTTTGGGTTAAGTATGTTTTGATCCCCTCTGAACAGTCGTCGGTACGCTTGTGGCCATAATGTCACTCATGTCGTTTGTGTTTTTATAGTGCGACTTTGAGTGTCATCCCAGTGGTTTTGAACAATGTGAAATGAATTGATTTAGCTACCGACGTAGAATTGAGATTTTTATTGTTGAAATATTTTTGCGGTCCGATTCTATTGATATGGCTTTGGTTTAAAACTGTTCATAAACTTATCACAGCTCATGCTCGCATCAAAGCAAACAAACGTTAATTCATCTGGGCCACTGCAAAACCGATCTGAGAGAAAAGTGTATGTATAAGTAAAGGTTTTCTTTTGACCGAAGTACGAAAATGTTTGGCACAGTTTTTTCCAAGCTTTTATTTAAATGTTAAGCCGTACGAATTGATTATTTTATTTATTGATACCTATCATTGTAATTGTTTATTTAATGTTGCGTTATAATCCAGCTTTTGTTGCGCATGTTCTATTGCATGAAATAAAACGTTAGGAAAGCTTGGAAACTGCAAGGCTACTCTTTACTGCATCAGTCAATCAAGCGATATCCCTTAGGGGTTTTCAATTGAGATGGGCCACCCAGCTATTCAAGCGAATGTGATATTATCAGTCACATTTCTTTGTCCCCGGTTCTGATGAAAAACAACTTAACACGGCGAGGGGGGTCTGTTACTTGAAAGACTAATCATGGACCCTACTTTCTCCTATAACGACAATCAAATCGTATTCTAAAAACAAATTATGGATGCTACTTTCTCCGATTCATAGAAAATATTCCCAAGTCATTATGTATAGCGCCTTAAGTAACACACTGTGATAAATGTAAAGGAAAGCCATACCGCAGCGTCCGTTTTTTGACAAAGATTAGTAAATGCTACTCCGTGTATGAATGAGCAGATATAACGCAGACACTTTACGTGAAATATTAATTATATGCATTTGCAGAAGTAAGGTAGCCCTAATTTAACGTCACCATCACAATCTCGCACTTTGTGCTACCGTCTATCTTGTCTTAAAGGCCCGTAAAATTGGTTATTGTAATCTGATTCTGTGGTAAACAAATTAATTGCATCGCTTCAGTTCGTAAAGTCGTTTGATGAATCGAAGCTGGCAGCCTGCACCTATCAACAGCCATCTCAACGTGGTGGTGGTAGTCCCCGACCCGGTTTGGGCTGGGTCGAAATTGCTGTTGGCCTTCCCGAGGATCTCGGGCACTCCCTCACACAAACCATTTTTTTGCCGTGCGGCCCCCTGAACGACCGCGAAAGGGAAGCACGTAGCCTCTCTGAAATTGGTTGACTGTTTTCTCTCTCCTCTTGGTCTTCTTTTCATTCTCCAGATGAGCGGCAAAGTACATCCCAACCCTGGTCGCTTCATTCCCTGTAGAGTGTGCGCTGGAAATCTAACCTGGAGGGTAGGCCGGCGTAAGGCTGTACCTGCTTAGAATGAGTACATTTAAAGTGCTCACTACTCTTTAGATTTAATACGCCAGGCAGCTTTTACTCCTGGAGCTGTCCTCCCTACTGCATCCCTGTTTCTTCTGGGGGCACCACACCTACCAAAACTCTGTCTTCCACTGTTCGACCTGGCTCTCCTGCTAATGCAGCGCTCTTGTCCTCAAACCTTCTTCCACCCATTTTGTATTTCCACCCCCTCTTAATTCTGACTCTTCCTGTACTTGCAGCTTCCTCTGACTCGCTCAGGGTTCTTAAATGGAATGCCGGAGGTCTTCGAGCCAAGAGCACTGAACTACACAATGTCTTTGCCCATCTGTATCCAGTAATCCAACCTCATCTGATCTTCTTTTCCGATCCGTGGATTTTCTGCTCTGCGATCTAATTGCACCCGCTCCCGGTTTGACATTCTTTTCCTAATTAATTACGCTAGCGATGGCGTCATCATTTTCGTCAGGCAGAAACTATTCTCTGAACTTTCTACCGTCTCTTTCTTCGCTTGACTCCTACTCTGACTGTGTAGGGATCAGCCTCTCACCAAACAACCCCTCCTTGCTCTCTTTTCTTAATGTTTATGCTCCCCGTATGCGTTCTTCTTCGACAGGTAACAGAACCGACTTTGTCCCCTTTCATTGTTCTCTCCTCCAGAAATCTTTTCATTCTGGGGGACTTCAACTGCCATCACCTCCTCTAGAACTCAATAAGTACTTCTGACCCCCGTGGGGAGCAAGTATTCGATTGGGTTATTTTCTCTGACCTGCTTCCTCTCAATGAACCTGACCCGCCAATTCTTCATCGCTCTTCTGACAGTCGCTCCTCTCCTGACATCTCATTTGCTCCCTCTCTTGCTCCTGGCAGGTGCTTCAGGACTTGGGCTCTGATCACCTACCAATTCTACCAACAATTCCTCTTTCTCCGATCTTTCGCCCCAACGTACGTCCTCCTTTCTTTTATCTTCAAAAAGCTTGTTTAAATGACTATGCCTTTTACTTCGACTCTCACTGTCCTTCTGCAGTGAAGGTCTCTTTTCTTTCCTCTGTTGCTGCTCTCTTTACTTCTCTGCCAGTGAATGCGGCCAAATTTTCCATTTCTTTTGCAGCGTCAAACGCCAACGTCAAGTCTGGCGGTATCCTCAAGTGGAAAAAGCGGTAAACGAAAGACGTAAGGCTTTTGATGCCACTCACAGAAGTGTTTAAGATCGTCAGGCTCACATCTCTGCTTCCGGACATGCCTCGTCTGTCATCGATAAAGCCAAGGCTAGGGCATGGCAGGCGAGATGCTCATTTCTTCTAAATTTAACCCTATTTCTGCGTACTCTCTTCTTCGTTCTGTCGCTGGCTCTTCTGCCTCATCTTTCTCTTTTAACCTCCCCAACTTTCCTTCCAGGGAGTCGGCTGCAGTCTTCGCCGACTACCTGAGATCCCACTTTTCTGTTTCCCAGTCAAAGATCTTGCGTACTACAGCCAGAGGCTATCTTTCCGAGCTCCACTGAGCCACGTACCATGAAAATTATCATTTGTCTTTCTGCTTCCCTTCTCCCCCACTGAATTTCTTGCGGCTGCCACAATCCTCTCCTCGTCCTCTGCCACTGGCCCAGACAAAGTTGCCTATCCCATGCTAAAGCACCTTCCTCGCTCCGGCGTGGATTGTCTTCTTTACGATTTCAATCTTTTCTGGTCTTTGCATTCCTTTCTTTCCATCTGGAAGACATCTTCAATTATTCCCATCCATAAGATGAGAAAGCCTCTCGACTCTTCTGCTTCCTTCGGGCCTATCTCTCTCACCTCGTGCGTCTCAAAGCTTTTTGAACGCATCATTCTATCCCGTCTACTCTTCTTTCTGGAATCTAATTCCATTCTCTCTCCCCGCCAGGCCAGTTTTACTTTGGACGGTCTACTCTGGATCAAATTCTGTACCTTTCTCAGTTCATCTCGGATGAGTTTAACAAACCCAGGCCGGGCTCTCGGACGATTCTCACTACAATCGACTTCACGAAAGCTTTTGACTCTGTCTGGGACTCCGCCCTTTTCCCCCAAACTCATTTTGGCTGGCCTCCCTCCTTGTTTTGCTCGTTGGACTCAATCTTTCCTTTTTGATAGGCGTGCTTGCGTGGTTTATCAAAATCACAAAAGTCAGCTCCTTTCGAGTGCGTCGATGTGTTCTGCAAGGATCTGTTCTTGGCACTGTACTTTTCTCTCTTTTTTCTCCCTGCTTCTCTGCCTTCTTCCGTCAGTTGCTCTCTTTATAATGACGATCTGGTCATTTGGTCATCCTTACCAATCGGTCTCTACTGCTGCGGTGAAGGCCACACAAAGAGCTTTGATTCGACTGGAGCGCTGGTCTGAGTACCGGTGTCTTCCTCCGAATCCGAGCAAATGTGAGGTCTGTTTCTTCTTTGTGGATCCCCACCAAGCTAACCTCCAGTCCCCCCTCCGTTTCAACCCCACTCCAACTTTTTTTAGGGTTGTCATCTTTGACCGCACTGTTTCCTTTTTTAAACATGTACCTTTGCTGAAGGCCAAGTTTTTCTTTGGTCTCAAGACCTTACGCTGTATCTCTGCTTCCTCATGTGGCCCTCTAAGGAGTCCCTTTCTGTTCTATATAAGGCTTTTCTTTGGCCCCTTCTCACTTATACTTCACCCGGATGGTTCCTTTTCTAAGCGTCACCAATATTACCGAACTGGAACGTATTCACCGAGCGGTTAGTCGCGCCATCACCGGCTGCCTCTCGTCCTTCCCTATCCCACTTCTCCTCTCCGAGGCATCTCTACCTCCCCTACGAGTCACCCTGACTCATTTCGCCCTGTCATCTTATGATCCTCCATTTCCGGTTTGGCCAGACTAGGAGTGAAACCAAAACTCTCCAGATCTTCCTGAAGAGCTTTTGCGTCTACTTACCTGCTTATGCTTTCTCCTAGGGAGGTTGTCTTTGCATGCCTTCTCTCACCTCCTTGGAACCTATCTTTGCTTACCATGGAGTCCCCTCTTTTCTCCCCATGCTCCCATTTTGATTCTCTTTCTCGCCAAGCTGTGGCTCAGTTTGACTCTCTCCCACCTCGCGATTTGATGATGTGAACAGATGGCTCTGTTCCTTTTCCATTTGGCAAAGGCGGCTTTGGCGTCCTTGCCAACTGCTTTCTTTGTGGCACTAAGACCATAAGGTCACTATACAACTATAAGGCATTACTTTGTGGCGCTAAGGCATCTGAACAGATGGCTCTGTTCTTTTTCTTTTCAGCAGGCCAGTTTGTTCAAGTTTTTCCGCTGAAGCCGGCGCCATGCTGCAAGCTCTCCGCTGGGTCTCGCCAGCACCAACAAGTCTGCCATTTCTCTTCTCTTTTCCTTCTTTTCAACTCTCGCTCTGTCCTCTCTTCCGTCTATCCTTTTGCTTCAAACTCTCTGACAGATCTGGCAGGAACTTTCTTCTCTCTCTTCCTTTAATACGAGACTACAATGGTTCCCCAGACACTCATTTCTTTCTCCTTTCGAGAACAACTTCCTCTCATCTCATTCTGCACTCTTAAGCTACGAACTCTTCGCTGGCTCTTTGGCGACTCTCTGTCTCTACGACCTCTGGTCCAGGTGCTGGGGAGTTACCCGGCATCTGGGGCTCCATGGTCTGCTGCGATGTTGCCATCCCTCGGAAGGGGTTGGGTAACAACAACAAATTGGCAGCAATCAGCCAAAATCAATAATGCGCAATAAAGTACAATTAAAAACAAAATGGAAACATTTTCGATTAATTCTACTTCCTCGTCAGCAGAGGTGTACATCGGATCCGGAGCCGGATTTCAAAATCAGGATTATCCGGTTTTTTCGTCGGATTCGGATTGTAAATTTTTGAATTTTTGGATTCGGATTTTGGTTTTATAACTTGGTTAGAAAGAGTCGCTAAGGGAGGTGAAAAACTAGCGGGCAACAACAGGCAGTGTTGCCTGAATTTTGGGTCGGAGGTTGCTGCCCGGGAGCTGATGACCTTTTTTTTTTTTTTGGAGGTCAACGTCTAGTCGATGGCAAAATGGTAAAGATTGCGGTCCAAGTTTGCAGAATTAGCAGCGGTTTCGGAATTGAGTGTAAATTTGCGGTGCCCAGCTCTGGTTATTATGACATCAAAAGCAAATATAGGAATTTTTAATTTTCAGGATTCGGATTATAATTTTTGATTTGTTAGGAGTCGGAGTTGGATTCGGATTTGCATTTTTCGGATTAGGATTAGGAGTCGGATTCAAAATTTTTGACTTTGTACACCTCTGCTCGTCAGCCAATTACAAGAATAGGAATGAAGAGCTTACGCTTACTACAATACTTGTCCGGAGATGATCCGCACTCCGTTTTGGACATAAAATTATGGTAAAAACCCTTAGCTCCAGCATGTATAATAAACACCCCCAGATTGGAAATCACAACAGTTATTTTTTCACAACAGTAAAATTATATTAGTATGCAGGGCTTTAATTTTGCTTATACTGATCTACATACCATGAGTGGTGTAAATAAAATATGGATAAGAAAGATTGATGTTGGTGTTATTCAACACGTCATGATGTGCCTCTATGGCTAAAAAGTGCTCATCATAACTTTTTCCTTGCTACAGAGGAAAAATAGTTTCAGCTTTCGTTTACTAGCATGGAAAATTCTTATTGTAGTTTTAACACCATATTTTCGCTCATTTGTGGAAAAACTTGATCATGGCTTTATTATTTTGGCAAAAGCAAACTTCAAACTCACTGTACCTGCGGAAAATTCGCATCCGAAATTTATAGTCCATATCCGAGTAATATAAATGCGGATTACCTCCGGAAAAAATACCGTATATTCAAAACAGTCAAACCAGGGCAACTAAAGACGATTGCCGACTGGCTCTCGTCTCGCTCGACTGACAGTCAAAACAAATCGATTAATGGCAGTTTGTACTGCTGCAAGACCCTGATATCTGGGTATTGTTTTAGGGTGGAACAGCGGTATATAATGAATTGGCTGCTTTCTGGGCCAAGTCAGAATTGTTTGGTAAGGTTTTATGTAAAATTTGATTACAATTAGCATGGTGTCTAGCTAAACTAGCCTATAGAATATAGGATGGGGTTATGAAGTTCGAAATGCTACCTAGTGCAAGGGTTGTCAAAGAAAGGTTGAACCGCGCTTAAACAGCCATACGTTCAGACAGTGTGATATGGGTGGCTATACAACCAGTAGCTCTACAAATTTCTAGTCTTGTTGAGAAGAATTTTCTACAGTTGTCTGCTGTATATAACACTGGTCAACAAAAAAAATTTTTTTGTTACGTAACTAACGAAATAGTGATTTTGGCTAATTTGGGGCGCTGATTTTGAAAATACATTTAGTTTTTTCTTTCACGTCACGTTTTTGAGATGACTACATGCCGCAGTTTTTCCTTTCCTTACACAGCGCACATAATCACGAAATACAATTTTGCACTAAATAGACTATTGCAATAAACCACGAATGCATTTAATTTTATAATACACCACGAGACAGCTTTAAAAATGTTTCACACATTTGGCTTTTCTCTTGTATGATGAGCTCTTGCTCTCACGTTGTAGGTACTAGCAAAAATCTCCCATCATATTTGCATCATAACGGCCCTACCGCCCTTCTATGACGGATATATCCTGATGGAATCTCTCTCCTTGTTCATCACTTACTTCGCCAAGATTAGATGGAAAGAAATCTAAGTGAGAATGCAGAAAGTGCATTTTCAAAGACATACGAGTACCTAATTGCTCATATGCTTTCAGCATGCTATCAACAATATCCGGATATTTCTCATGACGGTGACTTCCCAAGAAGTTGACAACTACTGATTTTATGGCATTCCAAGTAGCCAATTCCAATGGATTCAATCGTGCACCAAACTCTTCATTTTGCATCAGTTTTCTGATTTCCGGTCAGACAAAACTCCAGCTTTTAATTTTGCATCGGTTTTTTCAGCTCCAAAGAAATCTTTGAGAAATTTAAAGCCGTCACCATCCCGGTCCATTGCCTTCACAAAATTTTTCGTTAAGCCAAGCTTGATATGAAGCGGCGGTAACAAGACATGAGCAGAGCTAACCAAAGGCTGGTGTTGGACATTGTGTTTTCCAATTTGGAGCTTTGTAACTTTTACTGCATAGTGACTGTTATCTTGCCGACTGTCCCATAAACATAAAAAGCGCATGTGTTTCGTGTAGCCTAACTGCAACCCAAGTAGGAGAGAAACAACTTTCAAATCACTACAAATTTTCCAGGTATACTTGGGATATTCCAAGAGATCAAAAAGAATCTTCATTGTATCGTAAATTTCTTTTCTGAGGATGCTGTAGCCTACGGGGATTGATGGCTTAACGTTCCCAATGTGTAACAACACTGCTTTGAGGCTTGTTTTGCTAGAGTCGATAAACAATCTCCAATCAGCAGGATTATGTTCACATCCTAGTTCGGAGATTATGCCACCAATATCTTTACAATAGCATATGTTTTCAGCACCTGCATAATAACCAGCAAGATTCTGATTGCGACTACGAAACGATGAAATAGTTGTTCCTGGTTCCAGTAGATTCCATTGTTGAAGCCTGGACCCCAAAATTTCTGCTTTCTCTTTAGATAAATAAAAATCTCGCACTAGGTCATTCAAACGTTCCTGACTAATGAAGAGTGGCGCAGACTCATGTTGAAAAGAGGGATCCAATTCAATAGGTTCCTCTTCACTCTCAGTGCTGGTACTCTCACATGCATTAACGGACAAAGAATCTTCATTTTCAGTTGGATTTAATCAGGGCTATGGGGAACTGGTTCAATAGCTGACTTACAAACTGGATAGGAAATTTTAGACTTATTTTTTCGAGAAAATCCTTTGATGGCTGTCATGAAAAAATAACAATCAGCAACATGATCACTTTGCCTACGCCACATCATGGGAACAGCAAAAGACATTTGCTTCCGCTTACCATCCAGCCAAAATAGAAGACTTGTTCTGCAACGGTTACAGCACATATTTGGGGCCCATCTTTTGTCATGGTCGCCTATTTGGCATGCAAAATGGTGCTTGTATGCAAACTTTACTCTGCTGTTAATCTTCACACGGTGAGCTGGAGTATACTCGCCACAGACATAACAAAAGTTGTCGGGATGATTGTCACAACTAAGCTAGGAAGTTGAAAGCATCATTGAACAAGTTGTTGTAAATCAGTAACTCTAATGGTTGTCAATATAAAGCAATTCCAAGCAAAAAATAGAATAAAATTAAACTCTTAAAACACCTGCTAAAGTTAAACTTTCTCTCTAAATCTCCGCAAATTTCACTTAATTCATTCCTGATAGCTAAACGTAATTTGCTAAGATAAAAACGCTACTGAGTACTGACTTAATAGCTTACTATTAAACCAGCTTGTTTAGATGCGTACATCAATTGTTGCGTCACAAGAGACATACAGTGAGGTTGAAACTTTCAATAGTTTCTTAATAATGGGAGTCATTGATGCGACTGAATTTTAAAGTAGACCTGAATTGACACGAAAATAAGTGGAATAAAATGCAAATATCTCAATTTGTAGACGTGATAGCAAAAATCTGACTGCAAATCTGAGCTCAGCACACCAAAAGCATAGAGAAATAATTGTTTTCTGCTAGCGTAACATTTTTCTGTTGACCAGTGTAAAATATCTTTTTTTTTTGCAGGCAAATGCTCACTGCGGATGAATATTGTCAAAACATTTTACCTGGTGTTGTTTGTTTACCTTGCCGAAAAAATTTTCTAAACCAATAGATATCAGAGTTTCTTTTGCATAAAAATCATAACAAAGTAATTTCTCTTTATCCAAAGCTCTGTCGTGATCAATGACATATTTGGGGGGAGGATAAAGGGCGATGGGCCCCAAACAATTTAGCAGCAGCTATAATGAAAACAAAAAGTTGTTCGCGTCCAATTGGAGACCAAATAGGGCAAAAATCTCGGTTTTCATAAGTTGATGTTAAAAAAAGGTCTTCAACCTTACAAAATGCTCAGGGCCACCCACAAATTTTGTTTGTAAATATGCCACTGGTCGTGATGCAAATTTTTTTTCAAATTAGAACAATCAACTACAACAAAATACTTAAAAACCACAGTTATGAAATTTCTCCAGATGAAAAACAAATTTTACAGTATATTGATGGATATTTAAATCTTTTAAAGTCAGAAAGCATTCCGGAAAAGTCTAACATAATTCAAATGCGGAAATAAATTATGAGGCACTTCTTCGTATGGGCAAGATATTTCAATTTCGGAGAAGCATTTCAGATTATGAGCTTTTCATTAGCCCTTTTTTGCTTGTTTTCAGTTAGACTTGGCCACCACGACGAGTAGATTGCTGGGCCCCACCACCTGTCTGCCACATAAAGACGGAGGCATCCCGTTAAGTGTCCGGCCCGAGGACACAACAAGCGAGCTTGCCGGCTTGTGTTCCCACACTATGCCTTTTGTGCTGAGCGCCAAGCAGGAAAGCGTTTTGTAAAGTCTTTTGAGATGACTCGACTTGGAAAATGAAGCCCAGGTCTATCGACTGCGAAGCCGACGCTCTAACCAGGGTTGTGGAAGCTGAAGCTGGAAGCGGTCCTTTTTCTGTGGAAGCGGAAGCGCGAAAATTCCAGGAGGGAAGAATCGAGGAAAGAAAAGAAATTGGTTCTGCTATCCTTCGTAGAAGAGCGAATAGGGGGAGCATAAACAGTTAGAAATGAGAGCGAGGAGAAGTCGTTTAGAAAGATGTTGACCTCTACATAATCAGAGTAGGGGTCAAGCAAAGAAAGAGAGGAGGTAGAAAGCTCAGAGAAGGATAAGCCCTGCCCGACGAAAATGATGACGCCGCCGCTAGCGTCTGTGACATTATTAAAAAAAATACCAGATCGGGAGTGAGTGCCATGGGATCGCAGAGCAGAGAATCCAGGGATTCGGAAAGAGGAAAATAAAGTAAGGTTAGATTCCTGGATACAAATAAGGTAAACGGGATGAGACGAAATAAAACGTAGCAGTTCGGTGCTCCTGGCTCGGAGACCCCCAGCACTCCATTGAAGAACCATGAGGGAGTCCGGGTCCTGGTTGTTTCCGGAGGGGAAGAGGAAGTAGGTGGTAAAGAGAAACAACCAGGAGCATGAGGCGGTGGTGAGGGTGCAGAGGGAGAAGATATAAAGTGGGCGGAAAAAGGATAAGAGGTTTGAAGGCGAGGATGGGGTGCGAGTGCTGCATCAACAGAATGGGGCCAGATTGAGCAGTGGAGGTATACTAGCTGGAGGAGTCCGAGGAGGAAGGCACAGTTCCGGTAAGGTGTGGAATCTCCAAAAAAACAGAGACGCAGCAGGAAGGGAAGATCCAGGAGTGAGAGCTGCCAAGAGTTCTGAATCTAGAAAAGGAGAGTAATGAGCACTTTAAATGAACCCAATTAGAGCATGTGCAGCATTGCACTGACCTATCCCGCCAGGTCACATTTCCAGCGCACACTGAACAGGGAAAGACGGGACAAGGGTTAGGATGAACGTTGTCGCTCATCAGGACAAGGAGAAGACGGGCAAGAGAAAGGCAGGAGAACAAAGAAGACAGGCTGATTTTAAAGAGGCTGCGTGCTACCTTTCTGCGGTCGTTCAAGGGGCTGCACGGCAAAAAAATGGTTTGTGTGAGGGGAGTACCCGGGGTAACTAGGACCCTCGGGAAGGCCAACAGCAATTTTAACCCAACCCAAACGGGTCGGGGACCGTACCACCACGTTGAGGCGGCTGATGATTGGTGCAGTTCAATTTTGCTCACTTTACATGTACATACTATATATGCGACAGAAATTTCACACTTCACTATCCAAAAAGATCGGAGTCAATACGTGTTTTGGAGATGGACAGAAGGTCCGCAATAATGATTAGAGTTAAAGTTAACTCAAAGTCAGAGTTAGTTGAGGATAGAGAGGAAAATCAGCGCTATGCGGTGTAATTTGTTGTTGTGACGACAGGTTATTGTCGAGAGCTGTAATATGTGGTCATACGGTTTAGATCTGAGAAGCATTAGGTTAACTGTTGTAAAAGTAGTTGTAAGTAGTGAAGAAACTTGCAATAACTGTCTATTTGTTGAAGTGTTTAATTATTTTTTGAATTGTAGTAACGAAATATTTGATTTTCTTGCAAGCAATTCGTGATTTCTAAATTTTTGTTAGTGGGGGTTCCGTGATAAACGCGAAAGTACATTAGGGGTTCCGCGATGATAAAAAGATTGAAAAGCACTGTTCTACATTCAACACGAGTTCTAATATTTAAGAAAAAGAAACACAGAGTAGTTCGGAACAATAAGCTCAAGCGAAGTAGATAAAGTAATAGCAATAAATGAAGGTTTTTGTTTTCTCAAAATGATGAAGTGTAGAAGAAGGTAGAGTACGGATCCACAAAAGTTAAAAAAATTGTCAACAGTCGTTTTTTCGTTTTTTGTTAGTGGAAGCGATAGGTGTGGAAGCGGTTAAAAAATAACCGCTTCCACATCCCTGGTTCTAACCACTAAGCCATTGCACCGGTATGAGTCACTTATCCATCCAGATAAAGAGCTTTGTCAATTTTGTACGACCAGTACTTTGCATTCAAGTTAGAACCATTAAAGGATCTAAAAGAGTGGTCATTGTACCATAGCAAAGTGGTTGAAGTGTAAAAGGATTTAGTCAAAAACTTTGACCAACCGAAAACCGAGCAATTAAAGCTGAAGAGCACTATTGGCTGTATCTACATCTTTTAGATAAATATATACAGGCAATCGTTCAGCTTTAACTTTTGATAACGGAAAATATTTTTTAACCATGTAATAGTCATCATTAGTTCCTGGTATCAGCTTTGATGCCTAAGCTAACATAGTTGTGATATATATTTTCCGTTATTAAAAGTTAAAGCTGAACGATTGCCTGTATTTAATTATCTAAAAGACCTACCCTTTCGTACCTTAACAAATTGAATTGCAAGCAATCCTAGAGTCTTGAAATTGATGATGACTATTACATAGTTGAAATATAATTTCCGTTATTGAAAGTTAAAGCTGGACGATTGCCTGCATTTAATTATCTGAAAGTGGATCTAAAAGAAATATTTTTGGTGCCTTAACAAATTGAATTCCAAGCAATCCTAGAGTCTTAAAATTTGTTGAAGATTTAGCAGCAAAACGAGTTGAAACAATGAAGCTGAAGATAATTATATTAACCTAATTGACACATGTACCTGTTACAAACTACTTAATCAGTAAAAACCCCAAAGTAAGTCGTAAAAATTACATATTAATGATATACCAGTCTACCGAGCACACTAAACAGTCACGGTAACCAATTACGTTTCTGATTAGTGCTCCTTATAAGTTTTTTTGACAAGTCTACTCGACGTGATACCACACCAAGATTCAGTATGTAGTCTATGAGTCAAAGGTAGAGTACGCTAAAGTGTAAGACTAAAATTGATTTCAGCAAAAAAATTCTACTTTGACACAACTAACTTTTGTAAACCACTGTGATTTACTACGCTCTCAAATCCCACTAGAAAATTGACTCCGACACCTCCAAACTTAGACTGAAATTGATATCGACTCGACCAGTGGTTCCCAACCTTTGTAATGGCTCGCACCCCTAAAGTATTTCAATATGTTCTCGCACCCCTAAAATATCTTATTGTGTTCTCGCACCCCTAAAATATTTTAACATGTGACGAACTTATGTTGCCAGCGGGTCAAATGTGACCCGGGACATAATATTCTCAGGGCCATATAAGGATAAGGTGCCACTGCCCGAACTTGGTCTACGATACGTTGAAGTCGTGGCCGGAATTGCGTGTGTTGACTTTTTTTCCGGAAATGAGTTTCATCTCCTGTTGAATTAAAGGCCGTGCACTAGACATGTTGTAAATATACATAGAATATGCAGAACAATTGGAAGAAGATGAACTAATCATGACAGTACAGTATTGTAACACAAAATCTGAAAAACCATCTCGCAGCCCCTAAGATGCTGCTTCGCACCCATGGTTGGAAACCCCAGCGCTAAACCATTGTTAGACTGTTAAAACGCCACAATACCTCCTTTCTTCTATTCTCAGAACAAAATAGACTTAGCTGACTTGAACAAGATTAAACCAGCAATAATTTAACTGCAACTGACTAACCCAGGGATGTCCAACCTTTTAATTTAATGAGCCGCATTGTAAACTTAAATATTTAACTGGGCCGCAAAACCACCAAAATATCTTAATACAATTTAATGAAAAAATTACAATATAAAACAAAACCATGTGAATACAATTTATTTAAGTTATTACAACATTGTAAATATTGTAATGTTTATATGTAGCTATACATAAAAAAACATTAAATTTTATTGACCAATATTAATTCAATGACACTTTTGACTTTGTCTTCCAGCCATAATGTTTTCAATATTTGCATCGAAGGATGCATTCTTAATTCTAAGAATGTTTGCTAAATGTCTGTCAGTCAACCTATTTCTTTCTGCAGTTTTAATGTTTTTCATGCTTGAAAAAACTGCTCGCAAGAGTATATACTTTCCCACATGCATAATAATTTTCTGGATAAATTTAGAATTTCATTGAATTCATTTTTGAGAGAATGCAATTTCTTATAAAATAAAGGAAGCGTGTTCTCCCTATGGAAAGTCTTCAAACCTTTCCGACTTTGCAGCTCAATCAGTACAAGTTGGTACCCTACTGGTGCTTTATCATATTCAAATGAAAATTGATCATTAAACAATTTTAACTCGATTTCAATCTTCTAAAGTCAGAAAATCTAACTGTAAACTCTCCAAGCAAATCTTCACATAATTTAGTATATTTTTCATAGTTTACAGAAAACTTTTTCTCTCTTTCAGATAGGCTACGAAAGTGTACAATTTTACCAGCTTTTAGATGTGCTATAAAAAGTTCCGATTTCTTGGTGAAACCAGTTATCCGCTCAAACATTGAGGAACATAACTGGTCCTTTCCTTGTAAATGCAAATTAAGTTCAGCTAATACTTCGGTGATGTCTACAAAGAAAGATAAATCATTCAACTATTCTTCATTTTCTAAAAAATCCACATTTTGCTTCTTTTCTTCCAAGAACACTTTTATTTCAGGCAACAATAACTGGAATCTTTTTAAGGTTGCTGCTTTACTACGCCATCTAACACTGCCAACTTCGTCCAAGAATGCTTTAAATTCATGATCAACAGATTCTTTGAATAAAGTAATAAAACCATTGTGTTTACCAGTCAGGGCAGGAGCACCATCAGTTGTAATTGAATAAATGTTCTTCCTATCAATATTGAATTTATCTAATGACAAATTAACAAACTCATGTATGTCCTTGCCTGCTGTTGTGCCCTTTATTTGACACAAGTCCAACATTTCTTCAATAATATTGAAATTTTTATCATTTCCTCTAATGAAAATAACTAATTGTGCAGTATCACTTTGATCAGTACTTTCATCCAACGCTAAACTGTAAAGAACGCATGCAGATAATTTGTCCTTCAGTGTGCCTTCAATATTATCACCCAAGTCATCAATTCTACTACCAATTGTCTGATGTGATAGACATGTTTCCTTTACTAAATTCACCTTGTCTGGACAGTACTCATTAAAAGCAATAACAATGCATTCTTTTATTAATTCTCCATCACCAGCATAGCATAGCATTTTAGAATACAGACCGGACCAATTTTTTCTGACGTGTTTGGCTACGGCCCAACTCACCTGTAAGTTGTATCTTAGCAGTAGTCTGGGCCGGATTGCAAACGGTGGAGGTCTTGGTGCATCATTATTGAAAAAAGACATGATCCAGTTTAACATTTATGAGGAAAGAAGCAAGTAATAGTACTATTAGCTGCAGAAAAAAGAAAATTTGTCACCCACATCTGAGTTCTTTCTTTATCGTAAAGTAGCATACACCTCCCCTAGGGTTTGTATTTCACTGCAAATGATTTCAAAATGATTTTATGCTTGGGACTAATCACAATTCCATTGGTGCTACTTCAAAGTTGAGATGAAATTATGAGGATATCTGATTGCAGTTTTTGCACCATTTTACAAAATCAACTAGAGCTTGAAAGATAGCCCCGTGTTGAGTATCGTCGATAATCATAGCTCGCATATTTTTTATCATCACTCACATTGGCTCAAAACACCATAGTTCATATTTACACCATATATTCTCATTTCTCAATTATCTCACAAGGTGCAAACTCTCGATAAACGTGTATGAGATCCTTTAAAGAAAACCTACCAAATAGCAATTGCTCATTGGCAAACTTCGTTTGATGGAAAAAGTTTTTGATTTATCATGATACCAAAGCCGCTGTAGCAATGCTATGGACCATGTATTTATGCGGAGAAGTATCATTTGTTTTGAAGCTATTTGGCTATATTTTTCATCAATTTTGCATGTTGTTGTTACCCGACCCCTTCCGAGGGATCGGGGCATGGTGGAAGACCATAGAGCCCCAGCTTAAGTCACAGTGTTTGGAGGAGGGACGTAGCAGGGGGGTAGCTCCAAGAGTGAGAGCTTCCAAGAGCTCAGAATTTGGAGAGGGAAAGTTGTGAGCACCTTAGATGGACCCATTTGGAGCAGGCACAGCATTGCACTGATTTTTCCCGCCAGGTCATATTTCCAGCGCACACTGAGAAAGGAAAGATGGGGCCAGGGTTGGGATGAACGTTGCCGCTCATCAAGAGAAGAAGAAGAATGAGGAGATGAGGACGGGTAAGTGAGAAGCATGAGAAGAGAGAAAACAGGCGATTGATTTCAGAGAAGCTGTGTGCTGCCCTTCTGCGGTAGTTCAGGGGGCAGCAGAGCGAAAAAATGAGTGGGGAGTGCCCGGGGTAACTGGGACCTCGGGAAGGCCAACAACCATTTCGACCCAACCCATACGCGGTGGGGGACCGCACCACCACGTTGAGGCGGCTGTTGATTGATGCAGATCAATTTTTCATTGTAAAAAATGGTGCCAGGTGCTAAATGTGGGTCATACCTGTCATTAAAATAAAGCACTACAGTTGCCACAAAATTATACGCATAAGCAAAGAACGGGAGGTTACTATGCTTACCGTAAAGGCGTACAAAAATCTGAAACCGTTTTAGAGGAGTTTGACTAATAAACTATCAAAGGAAGTTATCTCTAATTGTTTGACGAACATGGTTTAAAAGTCTAGTAGTTAAATAAAGAAAATTTATATAAAGAAACCTAAAACGTTTCTGTAGCCCATAAGCCTAAATTGGAAGTTGCTAAAATGTTAGAGAAGTGAAGTTCCATTTTTTAATATGCGGTTCAACTTTCCAACCGTGGTGTCCCAATTTGAAATTAAAGAATGTAAGTTGGGCCAAATTTGTATAATACAAAATCATTACATTATTTCGCTTAAGAGACTTGTAGAACAACAATAAAGCTACACACAAAAATTTGGTTAAAATTCGTCCAATATTATTGGCTTTATAAAAATGTTAAGTCCATCAAAAGTAATTGCGTGTATCATTTCAGGGGCATATCTAGCCAGCATTTACCCTACTAGAATATTTATCACAATGGCAAAATATGTCGTCTCTGTTTCACCTCACTAACTAAATTTAAATAGGATACCAACCTGAATGCTGTTGGTGACTGGTTTAGTCATGCTTGTTTGGCAATAATGTCTAGCAGGTGAAAGCATCGTTTTTAAAACTTCGTTTACACTTATAAGTGACAAAAGGTTATGGGTTCAAACCAATGTTGAGTGAGCTTTTTTTCAAAGAAATCGTCTTGCCCATTTTGGAGTCAAAACCAACACGAAGATCTTTTTCCGTTCAAACTTGCTTAAATTCGAAAAAAACTTTTGACTGTTGACTACTTTCTAACAAGTTTTCCTGACATTCATTTCAACTCTAAAGTCCTTGACATGCCAGAAAAAATCCTGTTGTATGGCAACCCTTCTTTAAATTAAACTATCCTGATCAGCCAGCGTCGCCAGCAGCTCCCCCATCAGTATTGCCGAGGTTGACAATATTCTCTTTCCTCCTGTTCTATCAGGCTACAATGGGTCCCCGGACACTCGTTTTCCCGGGGAACGACGCGGCTGATGAGCTGGCCAGACGGGGAGCGCTACTTGCGGCCTCCGCAATCTCTTGTAGTCTCTCTCTCCTCTTATCTCTCGTACCCACTCTTGTCTTTTCTCGGACTAGAGGCGTACTGTCTCCTCGCAGTATTTTGACACACAGGTTCCCTCGATTTCCAACGAGGAACTTGTGCTCCCTCGTCACGCTCGCTGTATCCTCTCTCGTTTTCGCTGCAGTGGGCACAGCCTTCTTTTAGGTTCTTGTCTCTCTAGGATTGGCAGAATCGGGAATCCTTCCTGCAGCGCCTGTGGACACTCGTCCCAGGACATCTCTTATCTCATTCTGCACTGTCCAGCAACGAACTCTCTGCGCCGCTCACTCTTTGGCGACTCTGTGTCTCTTTACGACCTCTGGTCCAGACCCTGGAGAGTTTCCCGGATTCTGGGGCTGCATGGTCTTCCGCCATGCCCCCATCCCTCGGAAGTGGTCGGGTAGCCAACAACAACAACAACAGGTCAACCATATGGGTGGTTGTGAAAACAATAATAAAAAGTTTATATTTTTTCACGATGCCAAATCTCGCTTTGAAAAAAACTAAGATTTTCTGATACGCAGTTGACTAAAAAACATCATGGGGGGTTCCGTATAACCACTGCATGTCTACCAAGCTGCTAGAGTCCCTGGCAACGTCTTATTTGCCCTGTCTTTACCATAAACGTCCTTAAACTTATCAAACGTTTACCAGTTAAATTCAGCAAGTGCTTGAAAGAATATTGTGGCGTTTCACGTCACATCTCGTGAATTTTGCTATGCTGTAGCTATTTAATTCTGGCCATTGCTTTGTCTTTGCAGCAGTTTTAGAGTCTTACCATTTATTTCACCAGAATTTCTTATGCCAGGATGCTTTTGACGCACCTGTTGCCCGTTCTCTAGAGTGTAGAACCTATCGTCTTTCGATTAATTCCCTGCTAATAGTGCAAACCGTTAACCTTATTTGTCAGTCATGTTTTATTTCAGCAAGCGCAAACCGTTAACCTTGTTAATCGTTTACTTTTATTTTAACATGTGCTTGTAGATTCCAGAATTTCCCATGTGTCAAGTCATCGATTGCATCTTCTGTTACGTCACAATGTTTTTATTTTTTCTCGCTGTCCTATATTCTTGCCTGTCACTACGTGTTTGCGCTTGTCAGTGTTGCCAGTTTCGCGGTTTTCCGGCGGAAATGGGCTAATTTTGATTAGACGTTGTGGGAAAAATGTAGCAGTCGCGAGTTGCTGTTTTTTGGGCTATTTTTTTGCCATCTTCTTCGACTATTTTAGGCTAGTTTTTGGAGTGACAACAAGTGTAAAAGTATAAGACAACGGTGTGTGATATGGAGGTTGTTGCCGTCGCAGGCATATTTTCGTACGAAAAACAGCTCAAAAATAGGCTCAATTGGCATTAAATTGCATACTTGGTTGACTTGACACCGCCTTGTAAGTGATGACATTTTTTATATTTTTTTATATTATTTTTGGAGATCATCGACTAGCCGAAGCAAAATTTACCATAATTGTGGAAATCATGCAGAAGCACTGGCTGACTTGTCTATGGCCATCGATGGGAAACCAAACAATGTGCTGATGCCGGGCCTGAACTGCTCTCCCAACGGCCCTGTACGGACTAATTTTGCAAGTTTTCGGCTATTTTCAACAAGCTTGCTCTGGGATATTTTGGGCTCGTTTTAAGGTACCATTTGGGCTGGAAACTTGAAAAAAATCTCGCAACACTGGCGCTGGTCTCGAGGAATGCGCATTGGATGTTGGACAACTATTCCGCTACGCACAGCTAAATTATACAGTGACAACTTTTTGTGATTCGAATGTTAAATAGCAAATAATTTATTACTCTACAAATAAACGCGATACCAGATTTGGGTTCTTGATATCTCTGACCGCGACACCAAAGACAAGCTTAGGATACGGCCGAACCTTGCTCTCAGAAGCCGTTTTTATCTTCCAACAACTGAGCCTTGGCTTAAATATCAAAGTTGTGGAATGGCGCGAAGGTGATTGACATGTATTTTTAAAAATAAGCTACTAAGTATTCGGCCTAGTACTTAGAACTCTTTCGTTACAGTAGGTGTATTTATACGAGCTCACGCCGTTAGCTGCGCTCATGTTTCTTAATCTTGGCACAAGAGCAGCCAGGTAAAAAGCAAACTAACCTGAAATGAAGCGGTCGCGGTTAAGTTATTACAACAGCAGGGCCCTGATCAGTAATGTCGAGGTTAAGAATATCGGTTCAGCCGGCTTCATCCAAATGATGATTATGAGAATAGAAATAAAAAGTTAGTGTGTTGTTGATATAGCCAATTCTTGTTGCAAGACCAAGAGAACCGGTTTTTAAAAAATATTGATAAAGCGTAAAAAACATTTTAGGGGTTGCACATAGCCGCTATGTTTCTCCCAAAGTTTGTGGACTTCGTGGTTACATCTTGCTTGCCGTGTTTAGTACTTAGCAACTGGACTTATTCACAAGTGAAACAGTGTACAATTTCAAAAATTTTTATTCGTTTATTGTATGAAGTGCATGGAAGTATAATTCTAAGGTGTTGGGTTAGAGGGGGAGAGCAGCCAAGGTGATTGATATGTATTTTGAGAAATAACCTATTGAAAACTAGGCCCACTATACTCACGATCATTCCGTAATCGTATGCCTATTTGTTCGACCTAAAGCCTCTAGTTGTGCGCATGTTGCTTGACATAGCATAAAGGCGGCCATGCAAAGAGCAAACTAACCCGAAATGAAGCACTAACAGTTAAGTTATTACAGTTCCAAGGCCCCAATCAAAAATATCAAGGTTAAGAATATCAAATCAGCCGGCTGCGCCAGCTTCACCAATTGAAAAGGAAATTGCTTCAACTTTTAGATAACACTAATATTTTGTGGCAAAAGATAAAACAAAACCATTTTAACTACCACTCATCTTTTTCTTTGTAGGGGAATAACCAATTTTTTGATTGCAGCATGCTAGTTTTAAAAATTTTAGTGACTTCATTTTTGGATGAATCTTTTCGAGAATTTTGATAGATAATGCTAAAGAACCATGCTATCGAGGAAGAACAGTAAATACGAGTTATGTACCAACAGACTTGGCTGTTCTAGAAATTGCAATTTTGTGAAGCCCAGGCACCAAAATTTTGAGTGTTTTCGACCTGCAGCCTACCTTTAAAAATTTTAGTTTTTCAAAACCTTACCTTAAAATTTATCATCTAAAAACGAAAAATGATGTATGGCAACCAATTATTGATCAGCCAATATAAACTAATTTTTTACAACAGCAACTGTTAGTACCTCTATTTATTAAGCTCATGTGTATTTACTCAGCTTGCTACTTTTTAGGAGGGGTAAAAAGTTTCACTCCAGGTGTTAAAATTTAATTTGTCTTGTACATATAAAAACAAATGGAAAATATACCAAAATTTATATCTTGAAATAACCTTCAATTTTATAAAACAATTTTGAGAAATGAGGTCACAAATTAAATTTTGACCAATCAAATTTTGTAAAAATTGTTCCCCTTTTTGAAAAAAATCATCACATAATGATCTCTGGTATAAAAAGGCTGAATTGATCGTACCAGACATATAATGACATCACAGAGCGAGTTTGAAGAGTACAAGAAAAAAGAGAAGTATGTTGAGAAGGCTTAAAATGCTCAAATACAGAATCTGTTGTTGCATTGTCAATTAAGCTTTAATTGTTGTAGAGTTTGTTTTATCGACAGCATGTTGTTAATATTCTTCGAAAAAGCTTGTGATCACGTTTCCACAACAAGTACTTTTTGAGAAAATACAGATAACAAACTGTGCAACCAAGCGTTAGCTGTGATGTCATTTTAGACGCCAAAGGAATGAAATGTTTTGTAAGTTAGTGAGTTGGGGGCTGCTTTTGTTTGAACAGAAAACGGTATTCTTGTGTCAAGAAATGCATGTTTTAAAAAACGATCTTTTAATTTTGACGTCATTATGACGTTACGAACCCCCTTTTGACTCTCACCTCGGGGAGGTGATCAATTGGGCCAAATTTCATGTTTGTACGCCTCGTAGCTTTGGAGGAGTTCAAGCGTACGTGCGTATATGTACCATACATAAACAAAGAAATCAGAAAGGAAAAAATCTTGGCTTTGTAGTATAGAATTGTAAGATACGAAAACAAAACAACATGACATTACAAAGTTACAGTCGACACATCTACACCACAACTTTTTAAAGAGACTTCAAAAACATCTTTTTTTAGAGACACCGCAAAGACCATTATAGATTTCGTTACCACCAAAAGACCAAACTCTAACAAAATTATTTATATTACAGCACCTACAACAGTTCTCAGTGTTTCAATGCTTTTTCAACTCAAAACTTCATGATAAATAAATCAAGCGTTTTCGGCAATATGTTTTGCTCTCGTCGGGATTCTCTTTGAAATGAAATGAAAGATAAAACGAAAATAGGTGTCATTAATTTGAAGTTATTAAAGTTTTAGTAGTTTTTTATTTCCTCTTAGTTCTACATTTCTTTTTATTGAAAATCCTGACGAGGGTCAAACGTATTAAACAAAACGCTCGATTAATGTTTTGCCTACAAACAGCCGCTTTGGGTTAAAAAAGCATTGTAGTAACGACAAATGAAGTAGTACTTGCAGCATTGTACGCTTGTGATATATAAAAGTTACCTCTCTCCCAAACTTTTAAGCGTGCTTGCATAGTCGTAAACTCTGACAAAGGTCACGCTTAAGTGGGTGTAAGGAAGCGGGTTGTGAGCAAGAAACCTTTAAACATTTTTGATGGTTTAGCGTCACTCGAAAGGAGAGTTGAACCAAAGGTTATCGACCGCAAAGTACTGTATTTTCTAGCAGCAGCATATCCAGAATTTGATTTGGGGTGGGCTAACTGTTGTATTTGATTTTTCCTGTCTCATTAAGTAACACATCGGTCTACTTTTTAACTGCAACGGTTTTTAGCAGCAGGAAATATTTTAATCATGACTGATTATTTTTGTTTCATTTTTCATTGCTTCTGACAGGACGTTATAAATAACATATTCCAAGTCTTCGATATGACGAAACCAGGGAATCGAAATCAAGTCTTCCGCCCTAAGCGAGGCATGCCGGTTTGCTCTTTAAAAATCCTAAAAACAGTGATTTGCAGAATGTAATAGATGAGGAGAAGCTGTGGTTTTAAGAAATCCAATGATAGCGCTATATTCAAACCTATATAAAAATTCAATGAACAGTCTTCAGGCGAATGAAACAGCTTATTCATGATTACGCAAAAAGGAAACTGGAAATCGTTGACTCGTAAGATAATAAGTTGCTCTGGAAGCCTAAAATTGAAATCAATTTGCATTCTTTATTTTGTTTCCGTGACGCCTGTCATGAAATCTTAGCTTTTTTATAATTTTTAATTAATTTTATATCGAAGTTGCCATTTTCCAGGGTATATTTTTTGAATATTTGTTATTGAAAGCACAAGCCCACTCGGTCTGAAAACTATGGAATAATGTTAAACGTTTAAAATAAAACGTATAGACATTTATGTAAAAAGTGATGAAAGTCAGTATGCACTGACCTCTAAAAGAGTGACGTAAAACACTTCAAATCCACGACGCCTCATGACGCAAACGTCAAATTGAGGTTACGTCATGAAGAACATGCAAAAGTTCGCATTTCAAATTTGACGTTTTTAAAACCCGCTTTGTGTACAGCTGGCTTTCTTTGTTTGTTATACATGATCATATGTAAATACAATTTCTCTATCTAGTAGTACGCACTGAAACAGACAAAGCGATCTGATCATTACTTACGCTACAACTGGGTTGGGCTATAAGGGAAGAAGACCCTTGCTGAAAGCACTTTGACTCAAAAATTAGTAAAGAATCTTTTTAAACACACTTACTTTGCCTCGAAAATTCATATAATTTTGATTCTGCTCTCTCTCACACAAGATTTGACTACAAGCCTGCACAAGATGAACTGAAAGTCAGGGACACTGAGAAGAGAGTCTGTATTTTCGAGTGAGAACCGAGGAATCACTTAATCTCCTGCCTTTCCCATTAAATAAAAGCTTTTCTACTACCATACTTATCAGGTAGTAAATCTTGACCATTCGGCCTTAAAAATGCTTTCTGTAGACCAGAAAACCTGGGTTTGACCTTTCAAGACGCACATAATGTAGATATCAAGCGAGCAATGAGCTCATTGCAAGTAAAAAAGAGAGGGGTACCAAGACTAACATGCAATCCAGGCTCCGTGGCAATATTCATACCCTTGATATTGAGTTAATATATTATTTTTTGAAAATAGAAAAATTGGGGAGCACATTTACGTTGAGGAGTTTATCTTTCTATGAATGTGCACCCGCCCCGTACTTGGCTTAATTTAGCCCTGGTTATGTTCTCAACTTTTTATCTACGAAACAAGTGCTTTTTAGCACTGACTCACGTCATAAAGATTAGGCGCTTAACTTTCGTCTGGAAAGTTTAATTAAAAAAGGATGCAGTAATGTCAAATCTTGAGTGCGGTAATGCCAAAGGATGCAATGCAAAATTCCCAAATTTTTTTCGCAAATGACGCATGAACTCGCAAATGCTATAAAAGAAAGGGAAGGGTGAGGTTGGAATCAGAAAAATTAAGTTGATTGCAAGTTAATTTACGTGTACTGCAAGCCGAAAAAAAATGAATACTTTGATCCTCACAACTATGCTGTTTGCAATTGGGAATTTGGCAAATGGTAAGAAGTGGTATTCGTTGTCAATGCCTAGACTATGTTGAAAAACCTTTGGGCATACTTTGGGTTGGGGGAGCGCAATCAGAAGAAACGTAATGAAGGGAGTAAAAGTACATTTTAGTGGTGATGAGAGTGACAAAGTAGAATTGTTTTCATTTTTTAAATATTTAAATTCTTGTGTCTTAATTGTTCTTACTTTCAGTCCGGTCTAGCACATAAGGGAAAACCGGAAGAGGGAGGTATCCGCGTAATCACAAAAGTATTGCCTTCCTTTTCACTATCAAATTAGGTTCGCGCTGCTGATAGCAGGTAACCCCAACTGCAGGTTGAATTAACATCTAGGTCTTTTTTTTTCAGGATCGCTAGAACATTCACGAGAAAATCTCAATGAAGGGAATTCTTTAGGTAAGTTGATTGAAATCAAAAAAACATGTATTGGTTTTCTCACTTCGGGGCAAGATTGTTTTATTTGATCACTCTACGTCTCTGGCGGATGCTGCAAATTTCAACCGAGGCAGGAGTACAAGATGGGGTGGGTTCTTTGAGCATTTAAAATTGATCATAGCAAATCTTTTTGCTGCATTTTGTGCGTATCTTAAAAAGAAATTTAGGAGTTTAAATCTTTACCATATATTACTGCCCGTATCTTTGCTGAATTTGCTAACATTTAAGTTTTTGCGCCACTGGCTATGTTTTAACGTATGGTCGTTTATCAATACGTGTGCCGCTGTGATTGTCGGTACGTAGGCCGCGCATCTCAAAGACTGCAGGACAGAATAAAACAGCACATACCAAAAGCAATAAGAAACCAAACTCAACCAGATCATGACTTATTTCAATCCAATCCTACTAGTACTTCGGAAATAGGACAGCGCCTCCTCAACAATGAAAAATGCGCCTCTTGCTACGATGACAACTAATTATCTATTTTGGCTAAAGGAAGAACACTTTTTCATTTATCAACCTTGGAAGCAACTTTAATTTAAATGCTTAAACCAGAGCTTTGTCGCCAGAAAGAATTCGTCTACACGCTAATATTACATCATTATTTTGTATTCGACGAAACGTCTGGTTGTCCACCAATCAGAACGTTCCGATATTTTCATCAATTTCAATCGCTATAAATACCTCGCCACAACATCAGTCTTCATTCTAGTGATAACTTCTGAAGAGAGCTAGACGAAAACGTTAGAGTTTTCACTTATACTCTTAAAAAGAGTACAACGAAATAGTCGATAAAAAAAGCCTTGTTTGAACAAAATGTAAAATAAAGAATGCCAAACGTTCTGCCCATGCATGTCTTCTGAAGGAGACATTTTAAAAGTTAATTGTGAAAATTGGTGTCATTTTGGAAGGGGGGTAGCGGTGTGATTTTGCTCCCCTTGGCCTTGTCAGCAAAGAAAAAACTGAACTTAACTTGGGTTTACAAGTGTCCTTAGGAAAAAAATTGTCATCTTAGTTTTACCCCGTAACATGTTTGGCAAAATTGTGAGTAACATTTGCAAAGATCTTCTCTAAGTTAATAACTTATGCCACCCTTTTCAAAAGCTTGTGCATGATTTTCACCGACGATAGTGAGCGATTTAAAACCGGTTGGATTGAAGCCAAAATGTGGTGATTGTGTCTGATTTTTAAAAGTGCCGAATATTGATCTTGTTTATTAATTTCGTTTTCGCACCGATTTAAAACAAATACTGACTGGTTGTGAATGGCAAGAGAAAAAAGGAAATGTGACAAAAGAAATTGTTCATGACATGCAAGCAGTTAGGTCACTAGAGTGGTGGGCACCGGATGGCACTGCTTAAATTGGCATAAATTTATGTTTAAGATCATTTTTTTAAAGAATGCTCTTGAATTTGGGAAAACTTTTATAGAATGGCATTTTTTTTAAACTATTGGTTGACAGTTACATCGGGCGACATTTTTGTCTCGTCGCATTGGTTGAGACCGCTCCATGAGCATATTGTTGATTTTGTGGGTGAAACTTTTCAAAATCTCCTGTAGCTCTGGAGACCCTTTGCGCGGTGCACAAAAGATTCTCAGAATAGTGGAGAGAGCAATTAAGTTACATAGTAGTGATGATTGATGACTACCGTAAAACTATATTTCTTGACTCAGTTTGAGTTTTTTTGTAAAAGAAATTAACTTGCAGAGCCAAAATGCCCTTAAAATTCTGCGATACCTGGGGTCCATGCTGCTATCATCATATTCTACTGGTGCTAAGCATGCAGCAAAAGATAAAGTTTGATTGACTTGTTAAAACGATCAACTAAATACAATAAGGTAACTGCAAAATATTATTTGTTCCTTTTTTAGGACTTCAACTAAGCGAACTATCATCTCGGGCTGTAGAGGAGGCTCTAAGAGGTAAGAAAGACTCTTAGTAAATAAATCTAGACAGCAGAGCACAAAGAACCAGACAAATACAAAACATTAAATGAGCGTATAAAAATCTAGGCTACTGACCAAGTTTCTCCAGCCAAAGAAGTTTCTTTACTAGACTAATTAAACCAACGAATTTTGTTTAGGAATTGTTTATTTGAAGAAAAACTGTTAGCAAATAATTCTGTGACTTTTTTCTTTTGTCTCAATGGATTTAAAGGGTAAATACAACAACTGACATCGAGGTCTGTTTGTGCACCACGCTCTACGGTAAAATGGGCTTTTGACGTTAAGGTGAAAACCTTTTTCTGGAAGAAGACTTTACGAGTTGGAAGAATTTGCAGCCTAATTTGCCATCAGGGCTCTTTTTGATACTGGCGCTTCCGACTCCAGCAAGACTTAAATCGGCTCTGCCGGTAGACTTCTCGTAATTATTTGCAGTTTTGTTCGTGCCGTTAAATCAAAACTTTCATATTTAATTGCTTTATTTCAGAGGAAAACGTACAAACACTTCAAAGATGCGAATTGGTAAGCTTGATGCAGAACTTATGGCCGTATTTAGAAGAAGCTGAGGGGTACTTGTACTCACAAAAACATTCAAAAACCTTACTTTTCCTAAGATTTCAATCCTTTTTCAAGATATTTCGTATTAATTCAACAACTCTCGAAATGAGCTGAGCAAAGCAGATCGCAGCTGAAATGAGCCTATAGTCCAGTGATTCCCGAACTTTGGTAAAGGTGCCCCAAATCTACTTTCAATTATTGCTGAAAGCTCATAGATCATTAAAAACCCTGTTTGAGAACTTCAAAACTTTTCCACAATTTTCATTTAAAAACGTTTTGTTTTTGGAGATCAACTTTTTGAAAGTAGATTTTCTCGATTTTGAACAAAACTTTTGTTCAAGCTGATGTTTTTTACTGCTTTGATATAATATCTTTTTCTATGGAGATCAACTTTAAATTACTGTTTTTTTTGATAATCTTTGCTTCTACACTTTACACGGCCCACAATAGCAAGCTCTGTACAGCTTACTAACCAAAATCAATTGACCCAAAACTGGTCGCAGCCCACGGTTTACCGACCATTGCTTCAGGTGTACAATTACGTTTTTAGTGCTGGCGATGTTGGGATCGGCGTGTCTTTGCGAAAAAAAACAAAAAATGATTTGTTTTGCTCAACGGATTCTAATAAGCAGGAAATTTATAGAAATCACGGTCAAACTTGATTCTTTCAAGAGAAAACTGGGAAACCAATTTGGACAATTTCAATTTAATTTCACTTTCAATTTATTTAACGAAAACAAAGTTTAGACGATCACACTGTTTTGACCTATCAGGTGAGACCTCATAGATCAAAGCAGTGTCACTGTCCGCAGTTTGCTAAGTGCATCGCTGGCCTCTTGTATTACTTTGAAAACAAAGTTGAAATATAAAACACTTGTAATTTGCGATTTTGCGTAGTCGCTATTCTGCGAGTGAGGAAACTGTGAACAAGCTAAGCGAAAATGTAAAGGAACAAAATCAATTGTGGTGTTAGCAAGAAATTGAAAATCAGCTTTTACTCACGTTTAAACGCACGAAAAAGTTTTTTATTGTGTAAAGATTCGTTCGGTCAAAACTTTGGCAAAACGCTGTAGATTAAATGCTGCGGTTTCTGTGATCATGTGTTGTAGTTTCTCAGATCTTAAAAAAGAGAATTTTTACCCCAGGTTGGATTGACGTACTCAATGCAAGGCCCATGTGGCATAATTCACTAGTGAAATCGTATTAATTTTCTGTAGGGGGTTCTCTAAAAGCGATGGCATTTGCCTCCTTGACCCTTGTTCTCAACAAGTGGGCTGCGAACCCAGAAGTCGGGTTGTGCTGAAGCTACAAAAGTGCATAGAACTTTAAGAAGTTGGCCACAACTACAAAAGGGTTAAGAACTTCTGCTCTACAATATACCAATTCCTGTCCGAAACATTTCCTTGACCATTTCCTCTGGTTTGCTTCTTTTGGTGACGTGGTCGTGCGGGTGGAGGCGGCGTTCATGAAAACTAAGATCGTGAGTTCATGTCTTACGATGACTACGTTGTTGCGTCGTTGGTAAAGACATTTTACAGATATTTTCCTCTTTGGTGCACTGCTTTGCTGTGATGTTATCATCGATAACTCTATAGCGATCACAATTTGTTCTATGTATGATCGACTAGCGGTTTTTTAGAAATCTGAGAAAAATGGTTGACGCTAGGCAATTCAACTTTTTTTTCTCAAGGGCAATTGTGGTTCTGGTGATGTTGAAGTGTTGAAGTTCTACGAAAACCACGTTCTGCAAAAAACAGTAACTCTGCCCCTTGAAGAAAGAACTGAAACTTTTGCACAGTTGTCTTCTGGTGAAGCAGCTTGTAGGAGAAGCAACCCCTGCCCAACGTTCTGTCGCCGAACCAGCAATGGAAAATCCTATATTGCTCCACGAATTTGTGGTACTTTGTTGAGTAAGTTAAACTGTGCATCGAGTAGTTAAAGTAAAAAGAATTGTTGTTGGTATTGTGCTTACCCCTCCTTTTCCTTAATTGGGAAAGACGGAATAAAATTAATATTTAGATTTATAGCGAGAACAACACAATCGAAATCACACTGGTGGAAATGCGACAGTTTATATCAAACCAGTTATGAATTTAAAACACAGATTGGTAGTTTCACCAACAAAGTGGACTGTTTCTAGTTGCCAGCTTAACATCTTTACTATTTTGGCCTGGTGAAGAAAAGAAAAGTAAAATCTTGTTTAATTCATTGTAAAAACTTTATCCTCGAAAAAAAAGCAATTAGGCTACGTAAAATTATTACGCATAGCTTGATGCTGCCAAATGTAAGGTACGGTAGATTTGAAGACGATAATTTTAAAGTTTCAAAAGAGGTTGATTTCAATAACATTCTACTTTTAATTACAATGTGATGTTGCGGCCCAGGCCAGAGATTTGGTCATTACAACAACATGTACGGGCGCGGTGGCTTTGTAGTTATGGAGCTTCCGCTTTGCAGGCAGTAGAGTTGGTTTATTCCATTGTCGATTAATACATAAGACTTTAAAAATGATATTTACATACCCAATGCTTGGCAGAAACAGAGGCGGGCAACTTACTTTTTTTAAGTAACAGAGTTACAGTTACAGTGACAAATTGTATATTTTTTGTGCAAAGCGAAACTGCTAATTGAAAACGCGGTTTAATTTGCTTAGAAAGCGAATATTTTTAGTTTCTAGTGCATTACCATAGCCTTTCAATATTCAAAAGCTATATGCATCCTTGCCAAAAGAAGATGAAAGCCAGTAAAAGGAAAACAAAACTTCCAACGGGTGGCCCTCTACGATAGTCTTCAACCGTGTTGGCGATGTTTAAAGACTTTTGGCTAGGCGCGTCGATCTTTACGAGCTCTTTAGTTTCTGCTAGAAATCTATGATTCATGTAAATCGCAAAAACGCATGGCTTTGAAAATCAGCTTCCACGGATCTAGTGCATAAAGATTAAAACAAATGGTATTCAAATCCAACCCCGTGCCAATCAGTGACGTAGGCTGGTTTCCAGTTCGCGGGAGCTCTTCGCTGTAGGACAGGCTAGAACTACTCCGCCATCGTAGCACACTTTTGCAAATCGTACCGCCTTTTAATCGCCAACTCGACCGGGATTAAGATGCCATAGCGATCTCCAATTAGATAAGCGAGGCCAAATTTAACCCTACTTTGCCAGTGGGAAAGCAAATATGCCCCGCCCACTGTCCGTTATTATTACTCTACAACAACAAAAGATTTTACTTTCATACTTCCTGATTTTAGATATAATTTATTCCTACGTAATCTCTGACAATTTCTAGTCAATCGATCAAAGCTAAAGGGTCCACATTCCTAATTTGTTGAAGGTACCCAATGAAATAAACTTTTGTGATCAAGAACGTAAACTATTTTTCCGTTATTTACATGACAAATTGCGGAGTATTGTATTTTTGGGTAAAAAACAAATTTTTTGATGTTATCACGTCATATTCTCACAAGATAAGCTACAAATTTATTCTAAACTAATTGGGTGATTTACTTGTGACGTTCACTGCTTCATCATTATAATGACGTTATCGTCACAATTTTGCAAATCTAAAAAATATAATTATAGAGCAGCTTATACGACAAAGATCAGGTTTGTATGTACTCATTTATTTTGATGCTAAATGAGTAATGCCTGGTCTTCGATGTTTACTGATTGACTCATTTAGATTGGAACGCAGTTTGATAAAATATTTGTTCCTTTTGCTGTGAAGCAGCATACTGAAAGTAACTGTTTCTTGTAATTTTTACATGGTCTACTTGATACCTAGTTACAAATTTCGTTATTTCTACAAAAAAATAACTAGCTTACCATTCCGGTTACCAAAAAGTAACTAGTTAGCCTATTTTCCAAAACTGGGTAGAAGTAATATGGAAAATGAAATTTGAAGCCCAGTAGGCTACGTTTTGATTAAAAATGTTTCTTGGTACTAAAGCATCTTTAGGTTTACAGTTGTAAAGAGCCCAAAACACGTGGTATTTCATTTCATTATTTTATGACAACACTTGCTGCTTCGCCAGATACTTTTAGTGAAAGAAAATCATTGCTCTTATTTGTAATTATTACTTGCCATATGTAATTAGGCATCGTCAAAAAACTGGACTATTGAGAAGCAGGGTAAAACTGTTCATTGTAACTTTTTCCTACAGTTGGAGGCAAAATCAATAAACTGATGGTTAGGACTGAGTAATAATTGATACTTTTTCAGACAATAATCTCCGAAAAAGATGTCACTTATGCCGAAGATACTTGTGCAAACAGGGTCATATATAAAAACGGATGAAACGAAATATTTGACGCATATTTGAGTGTTTTATTCTTTTGCTCTGCAATAAACCAGATATTCGATGAGTTGTTTATTTTCAGTGCTGTGCAGTTGTAATTGGAACCAATTTGTTTAGGCTACTGTTCAGGTTAGCAGCCGGGAGGGGGAGACGAAGGGGGCTTGAGTCCCTCATTAGTCATATCACTTAAAATCATGAGAATCTTTTCTTAAAGAGATACCCGATAACTCTACCATGAAAAACAAAAAAGATTTTTTTTTGTTTTAGAGTGACTCTAATTTTTTTTTTAAGAGACAATAGCTTTCACCGGCGAAGGTGCTACACATTTGTGCACCGTGCGATGCTGGTTGCAACCAGCTGGCCTAGAATTGCTACAGTTGGACTTCCGTATGTCACCTGATTTTTCTCATTAACCTGGAGCTGAAAAACTTGATCGAGAATATCAATCAGATATCTGGGTTTAAATTAAAATCGTAAACCATAGGCCCAAACCTAACCGCCCATTTTGACACCATCGACGGGTGCTTTTTGTTTTATTTTTTTTATTTGCCATATTTATCCTCCATTCACGAGAAAGCGAATTGTATCGCTATACTTTGGACGGGAAGTCCGCACTCGCTTGGGAGTTGCCTTTTTTGAGGTTTATGGGCCACCTGTCTTCCACATAAAGACGGGGGCATCCCGTTAAGTGCCTTGCCCAAGGACACAACAAGCGAACTTGCCGGCTTGTTCTCCACAACCTGCCATAAATGCCAAGCGCGAAGCAGGGAAGCTGCGGATGTCATTTTTTAAAGTCTTCTGGTATGGCTCGACAAGGGGAATGAACCCCAGGTCTACCGACTGCGAAGCGGACGCTCTAACCACTACGCCATCGCGCCGGTGATTATAGGCTAGACTATATGATACCATCCATTCTATAATGTGCTCTCTTTTGACCGCTGACAATACACAGTACCAGAGTGCAACAACGTAATTGACGTTTATAATAAAAACAAATAATCGGCCTATTAATAAAACAGTGTTATTTTGGAACGTTTCGGCCTGTACTAAGGGAATAGCCCAGTTTGTAGCATATTTTGGAATGAGGAGGTAAAGCCATTTCTCTCTGGCTTTTGACAGCGAAGTAAAACGATTGGTTTAAAAGAGGGTTCTTTTCCTACTTTGATCTGCACGCAGAATACTTTAAAAATGATACCGTACAGGAAGTTTCTACTTTTAGTTGATCTCAAAAATCATCCTACTCCAAACAAACTGCATATTCGATGCTGCCCAAGGCTCCGTGCTTCTAGTGCTACCACCAAAAAAGCTTTTTAATTAAAATCGTGCTGACAAATCAACCGATAATTATTGCAAACTCAGGGACGTGAAATTCCTTTACCTCTCCGAAAAGCAAGACGTGACTCTCTCTATTTTAATTTAACATAGCCCCAATAGGCTAAAAGCGTCTTGATTAGTTGCTGCAAAACTGCCCCGGTGAATTTAGCTGACAATTTTGTTTCAGGCTGTTACTCTCATTAGGTTTGTGAATGATGTCACATTGAGTTGTGAGTGATGAGTGGGAGCATTTTTTATGATCTTAAAAATCAAAAAATATGATTTTATTTTTTTTAATTATGGCAATACATATTACTTTATTTTTGGAGCATCAAATTTATGCTAATCTTCGTAATTAACAACTCTTAAGAAAGTTTTTACAAGTAATTTGAACAATATCATACTTGTACAACGAACAAAACAATTCTGTTCCACTTAAAAGTAGCCTTTTAGCCAGCCGAAAAAACCTTTACATCTACGTGCTGCAGGTTAAGGTTATTAAGAAGTTAAAAGAAGAAACTCTTCTAATGCACGTAAAATCACGCAATAAAATTTTAACAACACTATTCGAGTTTTAAGCCCCATACAACAATTGTTAAAACACATTCTTCCAAGCCCAAAAAAGGATAGTAAACCCGTCCAGAGTGTGAAAATGTAAAGTAATCCTACCTGAAACTCCTCTTACTTATATGAGTGCGATAATGACGCTTCAACGAAGAATTGCTGCTGAGAACCTTGCCACATGTTTGGCATTGGTTTTTGATTCCTTTCTTGAGGATAAAGTTAACGTCATTGTTAGATGGCGCGATCGGTTTGACATTATTCTGCAGAGCGTTTGAAGTTGCTATAGCGCTGTCGACCTTCGCTGTTGGTAGCGCAGGATAGGAATTTTGTATAAGAATGGATTTTTTCTTCTCTAGTTCTTGGTTGAAATGACCACTAGCAAAAGGTTTAGCTTCGACTGAAACAGAAACAGGGAAGTTATTGAGAGGGCGATTACTGGCTTGTGCTAATGCACAATTTGCAAAAGTATGGTTTGATTCCGGGTAACCACTTGTAGTGCCTGGTGCAGAAGATATGAGATTTAGAATTGGGTTAAAAGCCAAGCTGGTGTTTGGTAGGTGGTCTTCATTCATATGGCTCCTCTGTGTTTGAAGATAATTGACTTGCGCTGACAGGTATTGGATAATTTGCAAGTTGACCTTGTTTTGCTGCTGAAGCATTTTGATTTCTTTGTCAGCATCTGAAACGTAAAAGGAAAACACAATTATAAAACCAAACTTGGAGAAACAAGGACTCTCTTCCTCTAAATCCCAAAAAACTTTCTTTCTTCAAAACCTTGAGCCATTTTTGCCTATGTTAAGCGCATCATTGTTTTGAGCACTATTTTTGGCCTTGGGATCAACCTTTTTCAAAGGCAACTAAAAAATGGGCCTTAGACCAAGCTAAATTTTGATCAAACAACATTTACATTTTGATTTCTTTACAAGTGATTAATTGTTTTAGTGCTTGGCGCAATATGAATGAAAAGTTTCACACTTTCACTCCGTCATCCTCAATAATATCTTCACTCTTTACCCCGCAATGTGCGTATACCGGTATCTGTTGATTGAAATGTGTCTGCTCTATACATTATCCCGTGGTTAAATAAATTAGGTCACCCTACCACACAATGTGGCCTTTTCCAAAAGATAAATTTTTCATCAACGATTTACACTTGCTGCAGCGATTTTATTTACCTTATTACTGACGTAATACCAATAAATATGTTTAATTATTACAAAACAAGCTGATAGGTTATTAGTTACCGTTTGTGCTTTTTACAGTTGCCGAATTGCCATCTTCCTTTTTCATGCCTTGCGCTTCCTGATAAGATTAGAAATGTGCCACAAATGTGATGCAGAAAGGACGACATAAAAATAATTCCAACTTATTTTTTTTACGCCATAATATTCAATCCAATTATACCAGCGTTATTTACTCAATTACAACTTTATTTTGGTATCGTTCAGCTACATCAAAAATCAAAAAAATAACCTCATGTAGTCATAAAAATACATTTCAAACAATAAAAAGGTAGAAATTGTAATTATTTATGTCCACTGGGCACGTAGGATTCAAGCCTCGCTTGTACGAAGACTGGAGGAATTCACGTTGATCGCTTTGTTGTCATGGTTTCATGCGGTGCTCAGTTAAAGGGGGAGAGGTGTACTTGCTGTACTAGGTGAAAAAGCAACCTTAGTATGAGAATATATAGATTACTTTTTCGGAAAAAACTCAAAAAGCTGGCCAGGCGGGGCGGGGACACTGCTGATCAGAATTACAAGATAGGAACTAAATGAGCTTAACCAACCTGTATTACGTTTGCAGGTGCTTTGAGAAATTGAGAAGCCAATGGTGGAGCGCTTACAACGACACTGCAATAAACAAATCATTTAGTACAACATCAAGCTGATGAGAAAAAAACAACTGCTTTTGTTTTCCGACGAGTCTCTTATGCAAAACACAAAAAAGGCAAATAGCATTCTTCTTGAATAGTACAAATGAAAGCAAGGTGTCATTCCTTTCAACAAAGATAACACGGAAAAGAGCCATGGCTCCAAAGTAATGGCCACAACGCGATCAACACAAATTTTCTTTCCACATTTATTTATACACCTTTTCGCTCCCGCGAAGCAGTCCTCGAATCCTTCGTAGCAGATGCAAAAAACGGCTAATTTGCATAAAAAAAACATTAACTGTGTTTACTTTTATCATTCACTGGTTTTAGGCCATTGGCTATTATATCGATCATGTTATATCGCTGAAAAGAAAATTTCATTGTGATTTAAAATATGCTGACCTCCAAAAAAATTTGTTTTGCTCATAAATATAATTTATGCAAATAACCCCCTCCTTTTTGGGGGAGTAAAATACTTTCAAAATATGGTACTGTAGCTTTAAAAAATTCTAGAGACTTCATTTTTTGATGTATCTTTTCGAAAATTTAGACACATCATGCTTTCGAGGAAAAATAGTCAAAATGTACCAAGTTACTTAGTTTTCCTACAATTGTTACTTTTCTGAGACCCAGGACCTCAGATATTTCAAGATCTTTTTGGGCTACAACAAAAAGATGTGTATTGGAACTGCGTTTTTGATCGATCAAAATGAAATCAAGATTAAATCAAACTACGTAGTGTGGTATATTTTTGGAAAGGAAGTGTCATTCCAGGTAGCGTGATGTGCATTTTAAAAACAATGCTTTGTGACTCAAAATGAAACAAAAACATCTTTACCCTTTTCTTTTTTTGGTGAGGGAAACCAATGTTACCCCAAGTTCAAAAGATATTACAGGCCTCGCGTGTGGATGAATTTTTTTGAAAATGGGCGCTAGATGATGTAAAAAAATCATAATTTCGAGGTAAAAGTCAAAAATTGCCAAAGGAAAAAATTTTTTGTACTATTTTTAATTTTTTTGAAGCCCAGCAACCAAATTTTGGGTCTTTTTGGGGGTACTGGAATCTACTGCAACTACCCTTTTCATCAATCGTTATAAGTTATAACAACTGTTTGCCTATACCACCTAATATTGCCTATCTTTGCAAAGACTGGTTCTTCCTGATTCAAATGATATGCAGTTTGAATAGATTATTTTGTTGCTAGAGGTAAAATATAAGCTACCCTTTTCCACCCTCTTTTTTGCTGGGAGAACGCTAATTTTGATGGATTATAGCCCGTCTGTCAAAGTAAATATAAAGTGCTTTGTTTGCATTTCCCCTTGGTAACTTGATACAACATGGCAAAAGAAATTCGCTATTTAATAAAAATATTTTAAGATTTTTAAAAGGTGCACTTTTTTCGCAATTTGCAATTTATGAGGTCTAGCACCGAAATTGGGGGGGGGGGGGGTTGGCCGGTACCGAAGATAATTTAGGGTGTATCATGTAGGCTAGCCTTTTTATCAATCAAAACTTAGCCTAAAATATGTATCATGATATTTTTTTTTTTTTATTTGCCATATTTATTCTCCATTCACGACAAAGCGAATTGTATCGCTATATTTTTAAAAAGGAAATTTCTTCAACTTTCAGATAACATAAACTAAAAACTAATATTTTATTGCTAAAGATGAAATAGGACCATTTTTACACCCCTCCTTTTTTGTTGGAAGGACCGGATTATCACCCGGAGTGCCCTATCTTGCAAAATCTATAAAAAGTGTTTGATATACACCAGCTCCGTGGAAACTTTATACAGGGCGCAAAAATGAGTTATGTAAACGCATAAACATGATTTTAAATTTGGAAAAAGAGTACTTTTTGTGTGATTTGCATTTTCTGAGGTCCAGCTATCAAATTTTGAGTGCTTTGGGCCGGTACTAAAGATAACTATAAGTATCATGTTTCATCAATCATTATAGAATAATTCCTAGCCTAAACCATGCAACAATATATATTTCTGGAAAGGAAATTTCTTAAACTTTCAGATGATAGGTAGTTTGAGATAAAAATTTTGTTGCTAAAGATGATACAGGACTATGTTGATTTGCTTACGTTTTTTGTAGGGGTATCGCCAATTTTTTGCTTTCAATGTTTTTAGAGCCGGCTATCTATCAAAAATTTCACAGACTTCATTTTTTGATCAATCTTGCTGAAAACTTAGATACAAACAGCTAAATAACCAGGGATATCAGGAAAAATAGCCAAAATGTACCAAAAAAATTAGTTTTTCTACAAATTGCAATTTTGTGAAGCTCAAAAATCCAATTTCGAGTGTTCCTGGCCGGTATTGAAAACAAATTAGACCTACGAAATTTGCCGATTTCATCAGTCATTACAGAATAACTCTTAACCTGAACCATGCAACAATTTATATTTTTGGAAAGTGAATTTCTTCAACATTCCAATGATATGTAGTTTGAGATAAAAATCTTGTTTCTAAAGATAATAAAGAACTATGTTGACCCCCCCCTTTTTTGCAGAAAATTATCTATTTTTTGCTTGGTGCCGGCTATCTATCAAAAATTCCACAGACTTCATTTTTTGATCAATCTTGCTGAAAACTTAGATACAAACAGCTAAATAACCAGGGATATCAGGAAAAATAGCCAAAATGTACCAAAAGAATTAGTTTTTCTACAAATTGCAATTTTCTGAAGTACCGTTGGAAAATTTTTCAGCGAAAAATGAAAAATTGTATACTGTATGCCCACTATTTCTTTATCAGCCATTATAAAGTAATTCCAAGCATCAACTATTTAAAATTATATATTGCTGAAAAGCTAATTTTTTGAGCTTTTTAAATATATTGACAGTTGTCAGGTTATTAGATTGTTTATGTATTAAATTTATCTGTTTATTATAAATTACAAAATTTTAGGAGTGTAAAAAAATTTGACTACAGGTAATATAGGTCAATTTTTTCAGAATAAAAACAAATAGTTAAGACAAATGTAAAACATCATCAAAATTTTCTTGAAATAACCTTTAATTTAAAAAAAATTGTTGAAATCGGTTCAGAAATAAAGTCACAAATCAATTTTAAAGTAAACTGATTTTTTCAACTTTCGAAAAAACCATCATATGATGATCTCGCGGGAGCGAAAGGGTGTAGACGCAAAAATCATCAATTGCTGACGCTGCAGCGAAAGAGTTTAAATGCGCCCTGAAAACTGGTTTCAAATGCTACCAAAACGTTTTTATTTTTGGCCAGACTTGAAACTTATTTGTAAAGTAAAATTTATACCTTTTAGCCTCCACTTTTGCATCCTGGCTTAATTGCTCTCTTTTTTCCGCTTTGAGTCCATTTTCTGATAAAAGATACAATATTTTCTGGTTTAGTGCTACATATTTCTGTTTTGTCGCGTAATGAAACTGTAATCTTTTCAAGCGCCGATTTCCAGCCAACACAAAACAAATGAACCCAAGTATCCAAGACATGTATGACATCTTCAAAATTGTGGAAGACACAAGTTTTTGTTCGTCGGTTTAACATACTGTAAGTTAAGTTTTCTAGTAGGCCTATAACTAACAGCAAATGGCTGACATTAAAAAGACAGCAAGAACTTAGGTCTTTGCGGCACAAAATGAGGCAATGCCAGCAAGCCACTGGTTTGACCGCTGTGTATCAGCATATCTGTATCCGCACTCTTGCTCCATTTAGCGCACGAATCAGCAGGAAGATCTTGGCAATGCATACAAACAAAGTGACTTGTTAGGTTTCCGCGAGTGCAAAAAGCTTTCGGACTTATATAGCAAGAATATGGTCGTTCTCCTGTGAAATAAAATGTCACTAAGTAATACGAGGTTTTCTGGTCTGATGGGTGAAATATAAAGAACTAATTTGAGACCATTACTCGTGCCACTATTTTGCTAAAAAGTCTTGTTTTTTGATAGAAAGTTTTCTTAAAACACAAGTTTTGCCAACTCATTTTTAAACACATTCTTCCAAGCCCTCTTTTCGCCGCTCACTCTTTGGCGACTCTCTGTCTCTTTCGACCTCTGGTCCAGACCTTGGGGAGTTTCCCGGCTTCTGTGGCTCCATGGTCTCCCGCCATGCCCCCATTCCTCGGAAGGGGTCGGGTAACCCACAACAACAAGCCCAAAAAAGGATAATAAACTCTTCCAGAGTGTGACAATATAAGGTAATGCTGCTTCCGCCTTCGTAAGAGCTGACAAAAGTTTTTAAAGATTTTTTTTTTAAAGAAACTGCTAGAAACTCCCTACCACTCCCGCGACGAATAAGCTTTACCTAGAGTGCCTCACTGGTTTTTTAGATGCATAAAGCAAGCAACTTTTTACCTGTGTGAGTGCGGAAATGAACTTTCAACGCACCACTGCTACCAGGGATTTTTCCACATGTTCGGCATTGGTTTTTGATTCCTTCGTCTGGGGCAGGTAAGTTCATACTCTTAAGCTTAATATTGACAATTTAAATTTAAAATTCACAACAATGCAACCCTTAATATTCACAATTAAATTTAACTTGAACTTCACAAACAACTATGTCTTTTACTTGGCCTTACGGTTTCCAACAGCAACCAATTTTACACCTATTGAAAGGTACTACAAAAATTCAAATATTTCATGCATCTTATCAAAATCATAAGCATTCTAGTTTAATTTAATGTAGTAGGCTTTACAATGTTTGCGTTTGCGAAATTTCTGTTTGAACAAAGCACTAGTGACTAGTAGTGTACCATCCACTAAGCAGTAAGAGTCAAAGTTATGACCTCAAAAAGCATTCTGGCTCGATGATCTCAGCCGTGGCTGACCTTAGTGCAAATATTCGATATTCTGAGACCAGATTGTCGGCTGTTTTTTAAATTTACTTCTTTTTAATCTTTTTTAAGGTTTAATTTAATTTTTTTAATTTTCAAAAACATTTTTTGTTTAATTTTAATTATTTATTAATTTTTCAATTCAATTTATTTAATGCGTAAAAGCGGTATTGCCATGCAATTCCCATCAAACTACAAGCGCTACGTGGGCTGCAGAACACAATGAAAATATTGTTTCCAAATCTCCTTGAAACTCGGCATGTGAGAGCCCTCGCTGCCTCCCTTAACTCAAATTATTTAATATTGATGTCGATAGGAGCTATTTGGCTTGCGCATACAAGGTATTAGAGTTTAATCCTTGCATTAGCAACAAAAAGTCATATCTTATAAATCAAACAGAAAATCTTATACCACAAAGTAGCAAAAATAAGCAGGCAATATATGTTGAATATTTTATATTGGAACTGAACGTTTTCGGCTCATCAACATGGCCCTTGTCGGAGTATCAAAATTACATGTTTATATTGCAATTTAAAAATTTCCAAATATGATGATGCCTCGCCAGCATTCTCAACTTCCCTTAATTTACACCAGCATCTCACATATCAGCCATCCACATGTTTACCACACAAAATTAAATCTGTACTATCATATTGTAGGATAGTTTTTCAACAGTGTTTCCCGCATAAAATCCAAATAGGCCCTTCTGGGCAATTTTAGATCATGCCATCGATCCATAGCTGCATTACTGCATAGACCTCATATAAGGGCAACGGTTTCGACCTATATTACATGGGCACTTCACATGTCGCAACCACATTACGCTAAAATCAACATGCAGGGATAGCATATGAGTATAAGGATAGACTATTACAGCCAGTATAACACAAAACAACAATACGGGACAGCTTTGTTTCGAGTTACTGACCCTCATCAGTCGTATGCTTACTTTTTGCAATACCCTGCACAAAACACTCCCACCACTCTTTTTGGTTCAATTAAGGATCAAAGAGCGTATTTGTAGATCATGCAATTCCATAAAATGCCAAAACTTCAAATTTCCAAATATGGTGATACCTTACCAGTATTTTTAACTTCCCTCAATTTACACCAGCATCTCACCTGCCAGCCATTCACAGATCTGTCACACAAAATTAAATCTGTACTAGCATATTGTAGGATAGTTCATCCACTGTGTTTCCCGCATAAAATCCAAATAGGCCCTTGTGGTCAATTTTTAGATCATACCATCAATTTACTGCTGCATTACTGCATAGACCTCATATAAGAGCAACGGTTTCGACCTATATCACATAGGCATTCCACATGTCTCTAATGCATTGCGCTAGAATCTGTACTTCAAATACTTTGATGACGTATTTGCTATTTTGATAATGACAATGATTGATAATGACAATAATAAGGCAGCACAATAACATCAAATTTACAGTTCAAAAAACTACAAACAACCTTCGGGTTTTGGACCTTGAGTTAGAAATTACCAACCATGGTTTTAATACTTGGGTTTAAAAAAACCTACTACCCTAACACCGGTTTAAAACTTCATTTCACCGCAAAGTGTCCTAAAAAATGGAAAACAGGTTCTCTTTTGTGTTTTTTGAATAGCGCCAAGATGATTTGCTCTAACGACCTATTCAAAAGAGAAATAAGATATCTCCGTAATCTTTTCATAAAAAATGAATATCCTGGTTGGTTTTTTGATAAATCTTTGAAAAAATTTGAGGAAAGGAATAAATTAGAGGTACACAGAAACTAAAAGCAGATTTTTCTTACTCAATTGAAGACCGATATCATGGCAAATCATCTTACCAATTTGCAAATCGTCTTATTTGTCCCGTAAGAAAGAAATTTAATGTTGACATGCCAGTGTACTACATCAGCTTTAAAACCGGTACATATTTTCAATTGATGTGTTCTACTTTTGTTGCTTTGTTGTTTAATGTGCTGAATAAATTTAATTGTCTGCGTGATGCAAACTGCTTATATATCGGTGTGGCCACACCCCACTTAGCTACCAGAGCGCATGAGCATCTTCACTCACAAAAACAAGTTCAACCAGTGGCGGCTTGTGGTTAAATTTGCTGGTGGGGCTGCAAGTCATTTTCCAATTTTTTGTACTCTTTGTAGTCAGTTTATTTACCGTTGTTTAGCTATAAATGTGCAAATTTTCCGAAACTCTGCGCTGTTTTAGTTGTATAATTGTATTCAATCAGGCATTGGTTTGGCTGAATATTACAGATTGCGGTAGGCTAATTTAGTGTACAGAGTAGTAATTCTAATTTGTTTTAATATTTTGTAATCTACAAAGAAAATAGAACGAATACAAAGTCTCGCACATATCATCAAGCTAAGGACTAGCCTGAAGAGTGAAGCACATTAACAAGTGCAAGTCGTACGAATTTGTCGCACTTGAACTTATAACCGGTTAATTCGACGACTTGCAAAATTTCTTTCAGCATTCTTGGACATCAGCAATATATGTACATATATTTTTTAGTTTTTACAAAGTGTCACGATTAAAACAACATTAGTATAGCAAAATAGGCGGAACCATCCCTAAAATACGGGTAATGAAGATGCATTATCATCACCAGGGCTCTTGCCAATGTAAGATACTTTTCGTGGCTCCTGGCTAGCCCGATATCCAACATTGGACTGTATACGCAACAAACCCAAACAATCCAACACAAAGCACAAGACTTACGTACCGTTTACTTTTGAACCAGGATTCCCTTTGACGTTACTGCTAACCGTGCAAGTATGAACTAAAACTGGTATCCTTACATAAAATTGATCACACAAAAGCTAATTAGGCATAGAAAAACCTTCCAATCATTATATACTGTACTAAATGTGGTTTTTAAGGCATTCATGGCTGTAGGTGATTACGCGATACCATGTCTCGGCATGCACGGAAAAGCAGCTCGAAAGACCCGGATTCGAAGCTCACAGGAACCAGACACAACGCAACATACCTCCGGGCAAAAATTGGTTTTCACGAAAAGTCACGACCCGAACAACGTTAGTATAGCGAAATAGGCGGGACCATCCCTCGACTCAGATATTGGCCTTTTGGCCTCATCCACAAAGATTCGTTCCACCCAGCGCAGCGCCCTCGGAGGGGGCGTTGTGCGTCTAGAATTAGAGATTAACGTTGCCCCCTGCACTGCAGGTGGATGCGAAGCGTGAGTAAGCAATGAATAGTTGCGGTTTCGGGGTTGAGCGATGAGGTATCACGAACCATAATAACACATTGACCAGCGCTAAAAGTGCGAGCAGTTGCGCTGGTGGAATCAAACCATCGACGCCTCCAAACCAAGTCGTCAGAATCTACATAGCCCGAGACTCTCATAAAGCGGGCAGTCGGGCGTGTGGTGCTTAAATGAAATTTTTGTAAACTACGCGAAATAAATTTTGGCGGCTGGACGAAACCAATGCTTTTGCCCCACTCGAAAACAAGGTAGGATGCCTTGCTCCCTATCTCTCGTTTTTATCGGTTATGCGGGTTCAATCTAAGGGAAGTTGTAAGAGTTCAGCCACTCTTGGTTAGTCGCGTGCAGCAGCAATATTCCCCCACGTAGTTGCGGTAGTCTGATATCCAAATGACAAAGCGAAAATTTTACGACTTTTTGACCGGTAGAAGCATAGGCGTAGCCAGGGGGGCCAAAGGGGCCATGGCCCCCCTGAATTTTATGTCAAATTACAAAACAGTATCAAAAAATCAAAACATAAATTTTTTTGCGCCTCTGCTGGTTCATAAGAGTTTATTTTTGACTTTTAGCCAGGGGGTGGGGAGGGCGTCGCTTTTTAAGTTTTTTAACTTTCAAATTTTATAAAACAAGATGTGTACGTTTTACACACTAAATATCGCCGAAGTTTTTCTTCTATGTCGTAGTCGAGTGATGAATTGATATTCCAAGTTACGGTAATGGCAAGAAATAAGCGTCTCGCTGAGCGCTTTCTTGTTTTATTGCGATGCGGACTACTGCAAAGACGTCGCTTCTTTTATCAGAACGTTCAACCTCTCAGTGGGAGTGGTTTCCTTGAAATTCCTTAAATAGTGCATCATACATCACAATTGAAGTTGAAATATTAATGTCGTTCTTGATAAAACTACATTAGATCAGTGAAATCGCATTCGCGCTTTTTCAGTTTTGCACATCAATTTATATAGTAGCAACGAGCGTAGTTTACGAAAGGCAAAATGTCGAACCGACCAACTAAACAGGCAAAATTAGATATTTTTTTTTCTGCATGGAAACAGGTTGATAGTGCTGGAGTTGAAGACGATGTTGAAGTTTTACAACCGCCAACTACTTCTAATACGGCTGCAGTTGTTCCCGAAAGCCATGAAGAATACGTGTTGGGGAAGACCATCGATTTAGGATATGTTCTAGAAATTCACTCACAGATCACAGATGCCGAAAGATATAGGCTTTTAACTTCAGAAGGTCCACGAAATGTTTTACTTCTTGATACCATTCGGCAAAATCGTCGCAAGTTTCTGAAGTCGTGGCTTCAAGATGATAGGTTTTCCAATTAGCTTGTTTATACGCAACTCTCTGGTGGTGGTGGTTTATGCAAAACATGCATCTTGATGCAAGTGCATCTCACACATGGCAGTCTTGCGAACGCTGCTTTCGTCCAAAAACCTTGCATAGATTTCAAGAAATTTATCGAAAAGGCTCTTTCTCACAGGGATACCGCTTACCACAGAGAAGCAACATTGGCAGCGAAAAATTTTATTAACACCATGGAATGTGGCAAAGACATATACACTTGTATAGACGCAGGAAGAGCCAAGCGAACAGCAGAAAATAAAAAAATTTTGACTTCTATTGTCAAAACTGTTTTTTTTTGTGCTTCTAACAATATCCCTTTGCGTGGCCATTCCGCAGACAAGGGAAATTTTATGAAGCTTCTTTAATTCCGCATGGATGCTGGGGACGAAGCTTTGAAGAAACACTTTACTCAGATGGCTGGAAATGCTAAGTATACCAGTCCAACCATTCAAAACCAGATTCTTGGGATTGCGAGCACCATGGTGGTCGAAGAGATCGTTGCAGAGGCCAATGAAAGTTTTATATCTGTTGTTGTCGATGAATCCTGCGATATTTCGGGAAAAGAACAACTTAGCATTGTATTAAGATATACCAAAGATGATAAAGTGAATGAGAGTTTTACAGGATTTGTTGAAACGTCTTCAGTTTCCGCGGAACCTATTTCTGCAGCTATTCTGGCTCATCTCTCTAGTATTGGCGTTAATCTTCGAAAGCTTGTTGCACAAGGCTACGATGGTGCATCAACTATGGCAGGTCATGTGAGTGGAGTTCAAAAACGCTTTCGCAAAAAGTATCCTCAAGCAATATTTGTGCATTGTGCTGCACATTGTTTGAACTTGGTCATTGATGACCAGAGTAGAGTTTCTATTGTTAGAAGCACCTGCGACATCATCAGGGAAACTATTCGTTTCTTTCGGGAAAGCCCTAAAAGGCGCTCAAATTTAGGAGTCAATATTCCTTTATTCTCTCCTACCTGGTGGTCACAAAAATACAAGAGCATCCCGATCTTCAAAGCTAACATCAAGCTTATACTTGACGCTCTTGCTTTATTGATGGAGGACGCGAGCGGTGAGACACGAGCGAAAGTTCTTTCCTTGAAAGCTGCCCTCGAAAAGCCTGCTGTAACATACGCCATATGTTTGATTGAGCGGTACTCAGCACCTATGGAACCACTCGCGCGAAAGCTTCAGTCTGTTGGAGTCAGTGTACCTTCTGTGAAAAGTCTTATTGCTTCTCTTCAGAGCGTCCTCGATCAAGACCGGGTGGACTTCAACACAGTTGCATCTAGTATTTATGATGAGGCTTGTGCAGTAGTTGGCATGAAAGAGCTTTCAGTGCCTCGGGTTGTTGGAATCCAAGTTCATCGTGATAACGTTGAAGCAGAATTGGCCTCACAATATTATCAACGTTCGATATTCCTCCCGTACATTGATGGTCTAAGGAGCTCTCTTCGAGAACGTTTTGATGATAACCCTTCTTTTTTTGCGTTGCTCTCTATTTTGCCTCCAAACAATCCGACCAACATAAATGACATTGAGAGCTTATATTCACTGGACAACCTCGTAAATGAAGTAAAGTTGTGGAGAAGTTCTCTCACCCCTCAAGTAAACCAGGAAAGCTTGCCCGAGCTTTTTCTGAGCGCCCAAGCTTATCCAAGTGTGCGCAACGTCATACAGATCATCTTGACACTCCCCGCAACCACTGTTGAGACTGAACGGCCATTTTCGTGTATGAGGCGAGTCAAAACGGGGCTAGTAAAGAATCGGCCGTTATGCTCTGTAATAGGCGATCACGTGACGAGCGTTGCATGACGTGTTTTACGTGACGAATGCAATGCGCGCGAATGAGATACTCTTTGTTTCTTTATTATCGCTAGCTTTCTTATAACTGAAACTGTTAGAAACGTGTTTTTAGTACAGAAGAACTGTTCGCAGAGCCGAGTCACTAACAACGGTTGATCATCGACCACAGGTGTGTACCGTAACGCCACAGCGACGTCATGATGCCATCAAAATATGCGAAAATTGCGCACTTTCTTAATATAAAGGCTTAAAATTTGTACCTTTTCAGAGACAAGATGTTAAATACAAAAGCGCTGTTTGCAAGTACATCACATTTGGGCTCCTTTTTGGTTTTGGTGTAAAAACAATCCAATGTTCTAAACTGGCACCACCACAAATACGAGATTAATGTAATGAAAAACAAGCCTGCCATAACAACACTTGTTAAGCATATGTCCCATGAGAAAAACGCAATTTCATGCTTCTTCTTCGAGTCCGTTTGAGCTAGATTAAGTTGCACCAAGCCGTTGTGATTTTTTTGGCCTTGCTGTTACATTGTAATAAGTCATCCATGGTGCAGGTCGTTCCAGTTTTTTGGCAAGTTAAGAAATGGTTGATGGTTTGATTTTCTTTTCCACACTGGCAGGTGGTATCAATGCCGGGGGGGGGGGAGGTAAGTAGCCCCACTTCAGTAGAAGAGGTTCTTCCAGTTTTTTCGCAAGCCAACAAATCGCTTATGGTTTGATTTTCTTTTCCACACTGGCAGGTGGTATCAGTGCCGGGGGTAAGTAGCCCCACTTCAGTAGAAGAGATTTGGTCTTGCCTACACCTGATCTTAAACGGTTGAGACAATGCCATTTATTCCATTGTAACTTGTATCCTGGGGGGAGAGATTCTTGAACTGGGAAATTTTGGAGCTTATGTTGATCTAGAATATTGTCTGTGTAGTTCTGCCACAGGTTCTGTGTTTTGAGTTGGTGCGTGGTGTGCTTGTCGAGAGGAGGAACAGTTCTTAGAAACTCTTTCTAGATTTTAGTTTGGATGGGGCGGCTGTCAATTCGTACATGGGATGTCGTTGGTCCGAATTGCATTTTTGTCGTTCAGATTGGCTGGATACTTCACGGCGAATGCTGGGGGGGGGGGGGGGGGTTGATTCCTACCAAGCTGTACACCTTATTAAGGGGAGTCGGTTTAAAGCATCCTGTAATTCGTCGGCATGTATTATTCAGAGCTGAGTCGATTTTTGCTGCATGAGCTGATCTCTCCCACACTGGGCACGCGTATCCAGCTGTAGAAAAGCACAATGCTAAAGCAGTTGTGCGCAAAGTATAAGGGTTGGCTCCCCATTTTGAATTTGCTAATTTGGAAAGCAGAGCATTTTTTGATTTAATTTTAGCCTTTAGTTTTCTTGTGTGTTCTTTGAAGGAGAGGGTTCTATCCATTGTGATGCCCAAATATACGGATATTTGATTATTTGATGCTGAAATGCACAACGCAATTGTATACAAACCCAAATAAAGTGTAAATTCTAAAAACCAAAATGGAACCTGATGCTCAACTACCAGCATACTACGCGAACACTTACAGATCACTCTCAATATGAGACCTCAACATCATGAAATACACGACATCATCGCATATCGACCCTAGTCAAGTATAAGCCGCCATCCAAGAAAATGCAGTTGATCATGAAAAACACGACGTTATTGCATACTGATCCGAGTAAAGTATAAGCCCACAACCAAAAACATGCACTTTATCCTGAAATACACTAAGTTATTGCATATCGACTAGTCAAATATAAGCCGCCATCATGCAGTTGATCATGAAACACACGACGTTATTGCATATTAACCCTACTCAAGTATAAGCCCCGATCGATAAAAATTCCAATTTATAGTGAATTACACGACATTATTGCATATCGGCCCTAGTCAAGTATAAGCCCCCAAACAAAAACATGCAATTTATCGTAGAATGCACGACGTTATTCCATATTGATTCTAGTCAAGTATAAGCCCCCAACCAAAAACATGCAGTTTATCATGAAACACACGACTTTATTGCATATTCATCCTAGTCAAGTATCAACCCCTAACCAAAACAATGCAATTGATCCTGAAATACACGACGTTATCGCATATCGGCTGTAGTCAAGAATAAGCCTCTATCCAAGAAAATGCAGCTGATCATGGAATACACGACGTTATTGTATATTGATTCTAGTCAAGTATAAGCCGTCATTCAACAAAATGCATTTTATCATGGAAGACACGACGTTATTGCTTATTCATCCTCGTCAAGTATCTGCCGCCATCCAAGGAAATACAATTTATCACGGAATACACGACGTTATTGCATATTCATCCTAGTCATCTATCAGCCCCCAACCAAAACAATGCAATTTATCCTGAAATACACGACGTTATCGCATATCGGCTCTAGTCAAGTATAAACCGCCATTCTAGACAATGGAGTTGGTCATGAAATACACGAGGTTATTGCATATCGTTCCTAGTCAAGTTTAAGCCGCCATCCAAGAAAATGCAGTTGATCAAGGAATACACGATGTTATTGCATATTGATCCTAGTCAAGTATAAGCCGCCATCCAAGAAAATGCAGTTTATCACGGAAATACACGACGTTACTGGATATCGAATCTAGTCAAATGTATGCCCCCGACCAAGAAAATGAAATCAAAGATGTTGTTGGTACGTACTTTTTATGAATTGATGCAATTTATTTGAATGATTTACATACCGGAACATAATGTTTACATTACAGATATAATGAAAGTGCGTATAGGTGTAAGCACTGTAACGCTATGTAAAGAAAAAGAGCTAACAGTTTAATTTTTTTATCTCTGGATGCCTTTGTTCGCGTTTGACCATATCTACTTGACGGTAAGATGGGATAAAGACTTATTAAGACTGAGTGTGTTCGCACGTTTGCACTTTCATGTTGTTGTTGTTGTTGGTTACCTGACCCCTTCCGAGGGACGGGGGCATGGCGGAAGACCATGGAGCCCCAGAAGCCGGGCAACTCCCCAGGGTCTGGACCAGAGGTCGTACAGAGACAGATAGTCGCCAAAGAGTGAGCGGCGCAAAGAGTCCGTAGCTAGACAGCGCAGAATGAGATGAGAGATGTCCTGGGACGGGTGTCCACAGGCGCTGCAGGAAAGGTTCTCAATTCTGCCAATCCTAGAGACATAAGAACCTAAGAGAAGGCTGTGTCCATTGCAGCGAAGACGAGGGAGGACACAGCGAGCATGACGAGGGAGCACAAGTTCCTCGGTGGAAATCGAGGGAACCTGTGTGTCAAAGTATTTGGAAGAGACAGTACGCCTTCTGTCCGAGAAAAGACGAGAGTGGATACGAAAGATGAGAGGAGAGAGACTACAAGGGATTGCGGAGGGCGCAAGTAGCGCTCCCCGTCTGGCAAGCTCGTCAGCCGTGTCGTTCCCCGGGAGAAACGAGTGTCCGGGACCCATTGTAGCCTGATAGAACAAGAGGAAAGAGAAGACAGTTCCTGCCAGATCTGCCACAGAGTTTGAGATAAGAGGAAAGATGGAGGAGAGGACAGGGTGGCGAGGACAGAACGAGAGTCAGATAGTAGGAGAAGAGAAGAAAAATGGCAGACTTGTTGGTGCTGCCGAGACCAGCAAAGAGCGCGCAGAATGGCGCAGGCTTCAGCGGAAAAACTGGAACATACTGGGCCTGCCGAAAAGGAAAGAGTGGCCTCAGTGCCACAGAGAGAGCAGTTGGCAACAACGCCGGAGCCGCCCTTGCCGAAAGGAAAAGGAACAGAGCCGTCTGTCCAGAGTACCAGATCATGAGGGAGGAGAGAGTCAAGGTGGGCGAGAGCCGCACCTTAGCGAGTGAGAGGGGGATCAGAGCGAGAGCATGGAGTGGGAAGGGTGGACTCCACCGTAAACGAAGGAAGATTCCAAGGGGGACAGGGATGGCAAGCGACAAGAGCCTCCCTAGAACAAGTAGAAGGAAGCACGAGCGGGTGAGTGTACGCAAGAGCTCTCCAGGACGATCTGCAGAGTCTTGGTTTCACTCCAAGTTTGGCCAAACCTGAAATAGGAAAGGAGGTTGGGAGACGAAGAGCCCGCTCATAAGAAAAGAGAGTAAACTGAGTCAGAGTGACTCGTAGGGGAGGTAAAGAAGCCTCGGTGAGTAGAAGAGGGATAGGGGAGGACGAGAGGCAGCCGGTGATGGCGCGACTGGCCGCTCGGTGGAGGCGTTCCAATTTGGTAAGATTGGTAGCGCTTAGGAAAGGAAACCATCCGGGTGAAGCGTAAGTAAGAAGGGGCCGAAGAAAAGATTTGTACAGAACAGAGAGGGACTCCTTAGAGGGGCCCAAAGAAGAAGCAGAGATACAGCGTAAGGCCTTGAGACGTGGGAAGAACTTGGCCTTCAGCGAAGATACATGTTTAGAAAAGGAAAGAGTGCGGTCGAAGGTGACCCCGAGAAAAGTTGGAGTGGGATTAAAGCGGAGGCAGGAGCCGAGTAGGAGGAGGTTGGGCTGGAGGTTAGCTTGGTGGGGATCCACCGAGAAGAAGGAGGCCTCACATTTGCTCGGATTGAGAGGAAGACACCAGTACTCAGACCAGCGCTCCAATCGAAACAGAGCTCCTTGTGTGGCCTCCACCGCAGTGGAGACCGAGGGGAAGGAGGACCAAATGGCCAGATCGTCAGCGTAATGAGAGCAGCTGACGGAAGAAGGCAGAGAAGCCGGAAGATCATTAATGAAGAGAGAGAAAAGTACAGGGCCAAGAACGGATCCTTGCGGAACACCTCGACGGACTCGAAAGGAACGGCTTTTGTGATTTTGAAAAACCACGCAAGCGCGCCTATCAGAAAGGAAAGATTGAGTCCTACGAGCAAAGCAAGGAGGCAGGTCAGCCGAAATGAGTTTATGAAAAAGGGCGGGATGCCAGACAGAGTCAAAAGCTTTGGAGAAATCGATAGTAGAGAGGATCGTCCGAGAGCCCGGTCTGGGCTTGTTAAACCCATCCGAAATGGACTGAGAAAGGTACAGAATTTGATCGAGTGTAGACCAACCAGGGCGGAAACCGGCCTGGCGGGGAGAGAGAATGGAATTAGATTCCAAAAAGAAGAGAAGATGGGATAGAATGATGCGTTCAAACAGCTTTGAGACGCAGGAGGTGAGAGAGATAGGCCGGAAAGAAGCAGGAGAGTCGAGAGGCTTTCCCATCTTGTGGATGGGAATAATGGAAGATGTCTTCCAGATGGAAGGAAAGGAATGTGAAGACCAGGAAAGATTGAAGATGTAAAGAAGAAAATCCATGCCAGAGCGAGGAAGGTGCTTTAGCATGGGATAGGAAACTTTGTTTGGGCCAGTGGCAGTGGATGGGGTAAGATTGGAGGCAGCCGCAAGAAATTCCGCGGGAGAGAAAGGAGAGTAAAAGGACGAGTGAGACTCTACAGGGCACGTGGCTCGGCGGAGCTCAGAGAGGTAGCCTCTGGCTCTGCTACGCAGGGCCTTTGGCTGAGAAAAGGAAAAGTGAGATCTCAGGTAAGCGGCATAAACCGAAGCCGATTCCCTGGGAGAAGAACAGTTAGGAAAGTTAGGAGAGGAGGAAGGAAAGCCAGTGATAGAGCGAAGAAGAGAGTGTACAGATTTAGGGTTTGACCTAGGTGAGAGAGAAGAGCAAGTCGTCTGCCATGCCTCAGCCTTGGCCTTGGCAATGACTGACGAGGCGCGTCGAGAAGCAGAAATGTAAGCCTGTCGATCTACATCACTTCTGTGAGCGGCAGCAAAAGCCTTGCGTCTTTCACTAACCGCTTGTTCCACCTCAGCAGACCACCAGGCTTTAGGATGGCGTTTGATGCGGCCGAAAGGAATGGAAGATTTGGCTGCATTCAAAGTCAAAGAGGTAAAGAGAGCAGCAGTAGAGGAAAGAGAAAGAGACAAGTATTCCTCTGCTGGAGGACAGTGAGATTCAAAGTAGGAGGCAAAGCCATCCCAGCGAGCTTTCTGAAAATTGAAGGAAGGGGGGCACTCGTTGGGGCGAAAGACCGGAAAGAGAGGGATAGATAGAAGAATTGGTAGGTGGTCAGAACCTAGGTCCTGAAGCACCTCCCAGGAGCAAGAAAGAACAAGAGTAGAAGGAGCAAAGGAAATGTCAGGAGAGGAGCGCCTGCCAGAGAAGCGATGGAGAAGGGTGTGTGTGTCAGGGCCATTGAGGGGGAGGAGGTCAGAGGAGATGAACCAGTCGAATACTTCCTCCCCGCGGGGGTCGGAAGTACCTCTTGAGTCCCAGAGGGGGTGATGGCAATTAAAGTCCCCCAGAATGAAGAGATTTCTGGAGAAGGAAAGAATGGAGGGAGAGAAAGAATCGATTCTGCCATCCGTTGGGGAGGAGCGAATAGGGGGGGCGTACACATTAAGAAATGAGAGCGAGGAGGAGTGGTTAAGAGAGATGTTGACCCCTACATAATCAGAGTAGGGATCAAGCGAAGAAAGAGAGGAGGTGGAAAGTTCAGAAAAAGATAGGCCCTGCCTGACGAAAATGATGACGCCGCCGCTGGCGTGCGTGGTATCAGGAGAGAGAATGCCAGATCGGGAGTGGGTGCGATCAGAACGCAGAGCAGAGAATCCAGGAATCCGGAAAGAGGAAGAGGAGTTAAGATTGGATTCCTGGATGCAGATAAGATCGACTGGATGGGACGATAGAAAGTGAAGTAGTTCAGTGCTCCTGGCTCGGAGACCTCCAGCATTCCATTGAAGAACCCTGAGAGAATTAGGGGGAGGAGAGGAAGCAGGCGGTGTAGAAAATTGGCCAGGAGCAAGGGACGGAAGGAGATATCGAATGGGCAGATCGGGGATAAGAAGTTTGGAGACGAGGGTGGGGCGAGAGAGCAGCGTTAGCAGAGACGAGGCTAGATTGCACAGTGGAGGTATACGTGTCGGAGGAATCCGAAGAGGGAGTCACAGTGATTCCGCAGGGGAGACAGCTCCAAGAGTGAGAGCTGCCAAGAGCTCTGAATTGGGATAAGGAAAGTTGTGAGCACCTTAGATGGACCCATTTGGAGCAGGTGCAGCATTGCACTGACTTGCCCCGCCAGGTCACATTTCCAGCGCACACAGAGCAAGGAAAGATGGGGCCAGGGTTGGGATGAACGTTACCGCTCATCAGGAGAAGAAGAAGAATGAGGATACGAAGAAGGGCAAGAGTAGGGCAGGAGAGAGGAAAAAGTGAAAACAGGCGAGCGATTTTGTAGATGCTGTGTGCTGCCCTCCTGCGGTCGTTCAGGGGGCAGCATAGCAAAAAAATGTAGGGGAGTGCCCGGGGTAATTGGGACCCTCGGGAAGGCCAACAGCCATTTCGACCCAACCCAAACGGGGTCGGGGACCGCACCACCACGTTGGGGCGGCTGTTGATTGGTGCAGTGCACTTTCATCGCGCCCATTGCCTTGTTCTAAGTCTTGTTGAGGTACCTACTGCTGCCGGCCAATCAAGGGTGCAACCAGGGGGCCGAGAGCGCTAAACCTTTGTCTTGTTATCCACGGTTTAATACCTGAAGCTTTAGGCCTACTTTTAACAACCACTGGTTTTTGAAAGCACGTCACAAAACATTTCGTTATATATTCTTTTCTGAAGATGCTCGACGTAACCGCCCAAGCAAAACGTTAAAAATATATACGGTAGCTTTTAGCGATAATTGGTTGTTTATTGCTTTACCGGAAAAATAGTTAGCTTAAACTAATTTCAGTACACCTAGAACAAAAAAATCACTTTTATTCGCTATAATGACTATGACGTATTCAATTCCATGTTTTTATTGAACGAGGCGTTTGCGTTTGAAGTCGCTTTGTCGAGCTTGTTGCAGCGACTATTTCCCGTTAACAGTTCCTCTTATAGGTTGATATATGTGTCACCCAGACAAGTGTGGAGGAAAAGTTTTGCGATAAGAACAGTAGTAGGCGAGCAAAGTAGTCAGTGAAGGTGAGGGGGAGAGATGCGGTCCCTAGTCAGGTATAAGCCGCCATCCAAGAAAATGCAATTTATTATGAAATACACGACGTTATTGCATATCGACCCTAGTTAAGTATAAGCCGCTAACAAAAAAATGCAATTTATCATGATATACACGACGTTATTGCATATCGACCCTAGTCAAGTATAAACCCCCATTCAAGAAAATGCATTTTATTATCAAATACACGACGTTAATGCAATATGACTCTTGTCAAGTGTAAGTACCAATAAGAAAATGCAAATTATTAAAATTACAACAAAGCGAAATCAAACAAGCAGTGAATCGATAAAAAAAGAAGCATTACAAGCAAAATACAAAAATTTTAAATATCTGATTGATCGCTTGATCAATAACATCACTGCTGCAATGACAATTTATGGCAGTGGATATTGCAATGTTATTGATTGTAAAAGATCTGAAAATACTTTCATTTTTGGTCTTTTTCGACGCCACAAAAATTCATCCAGATAACTGGGAATAAAATTTCGACGGGTACCGTGCATGCGCTTGAACTTCGACTTGCAGGCAGACCATATACTTTCAATGTCGTTTGTGTGGACACTGTTAGGTGCCACAAACCAGCGTCTGTGATTAACGGTGTGGTGAGTGTATCCCAAAGCTGAAAAATCACAAAATCATTTCTGCAGCAACTACTGTCTTTGTAGTATTTACCCGTCAAACCGACATAGGCTCCCCATTCATCGGAATGAATTTCAGTTCCCGGAGCAATATTCGCCATGATGATGGGTTGCAACGTTTGTCGATCTCGTTTATCGACAAGTTGCATAAAAACTTGTCTGAAATATTAATATCTTCATGAAGTTAAAATCGCTTACTTTGAAACAAAAGATGCTGTAATATTTTCCAATATTTTACCTCTCATCTTGGTCTTCCACCCGCTTCTGATATTAATAGGCTTCAAATAATATAAAGTCTATGGTCCTCCTCTATCCTTTAACTCCCCTAATTTGTTGATAACCATGTTGACCTATTACTCGCTGAAGAAAGAAATTTTAGTTTGGTTCGTAAACTGCACAAGAGAAAAACGACTGACCACGTTGGCAAAAAGATAACATTGGCCAAACAGTCGCAAAATTTCGTGGAGTGTAAAAGAGCCTTTTCTCCTACTTTCTTCACAACTGCGCCTAAAACCTACCTTGTTTGGAGGTCAATTCCAGCAAATAGCCACTGCGCTGGGACAACTCGACCACGCTGATTAGCGGCAGGCTTTCTCCTCGCCACTAGAGTTTCGTCAATTGCCACAATGTGGCCAACACCACCAATTGGAGATGCGTTGGCAATAAAATGTTGTGAACAAATCTAAATGATACAAGTGATTGCTAACATGTTGCTTAATTTTATCGTATATGTATATATATATATACTACCTGATTTTGCCAGCGTCGACTGCACTCGATTATTGTTTTATTATGATCTTTTTTCTTAAACTTTGGATTACATTACCTTTAACTTTGCCCCTAATTCGGACCTCCCAACTCTTAAATGAAGATTAGTGTTTAAAACCGATACAAAGAGATTGATGTGATTAATTTTGGTGTATTGATTAAAGGTGCCAAGTTTAAAGTTTGTATGTCCAGTGGTTTTGAAAGAGTTGAGCTTAAAAAAAAGCAGCAAAACACAAAACGGCTTGCTGCATTCTGAATAAACATTGTAATATTGAAAAAAAACTCCATTTCGGGGATAAGCTTCTCGATATCTGCCGAATGAGCCATTAACCACGTTTCTGCGGCTAGTGTATTTCAAAATATTCATAAAAAACATTTTTCCAATCAATTGTTCGTTATGACGTCATAGCAAAGTGTAAAAACGCAAAAAAATTTAAAGTTAACAAGTCGGACGCTGGCTTTTATGCTCAAAATAACATTCATTTGTCTAAAAAGGCAATTTTTGAAAAAAATTATCAAAAAATTTGGTACATAAATAAAGATGCTTACTTCCCGTAAAAACTGGCACCAGTCCACTGCAGTGGGTTTGCTGATACGGCAGTCTTGCATAATTATATCAAGACCGTGGTCTCTAGCCCAGCAAAAGCATATCTTTAAGCATTGTTCCAACTTCAGGCTTGACTTTTCAAAAAACTAGTCCTTTCTTATGGACATTGTAGTACGACATCCCTTTCAAAAAAATACACTACATTTTGTTCCATTTGTTTAAGCAATAGCTTAGACCAGGGGTAGGCAACCTTTTTAGCCGGAGGGCCGCATTGATCACTAAAGAGTTGGCCAAGGGCCAGTGTTCATGTAAGTGTCCGAATAAAAAAAGGTCCACCTTCTTGCATTGTCGTATTACAGAACGTGGACATGATGGTCTCCAAAAAAAAAGGTTATCACCCTCTGAATGGACAGAAAATGCGTCTGTGCAAACTGACAAATGCCTTTTTCATCGTGACGTGTAAAGTTTTTGGTTCTTTAATACGGTAATTGTATCCCCTCCTATCATTGTCACTCAGGTTTACTGAAGTTTCAAAAGTGCTCGCGGGCTGCACAAAATGCTCTCGGGGGCCGCATGCGGCCCGCGGGCCGTAGGTTGCCCACCCCTGGCTTCAGGCGCGACAAGAGGGGGGTCCAACCGGTGCACTGCACCGGGGCCCGTGAGAGTCGAGGGGGCCCGAGAATCATAATGAATGTCAAGGTTCACAATTGATTTCCGAAATAATATAGGCTATACATAGGCCTAGGCTACATTTTTTTATTTCAGCTCGGGATTTCAAAGAGATTTTTACACGTTGCGTTTCATTACCATCTCGTATCGTGTCGTTTTTCCTACGCTTGAACTTGCTGAATCAAAGTGCTGTGATTGATTCTTTTACGCCTGACTGATTTTCGTTGAATGTGGTTTATTACGCAAATACGTCATAATTACTCTTGCTGTCATTACAAAGTCGATTCTTCAGTAAAGCAATAGCGTGTGGATTTTTATAGAATAGCGGTTGGAGACGTTTTTTATCATATTCATTAATAGGCTATACAATAACGTTTTATAGTGTGAGTTTGTAAATCGGTAGTCGAAGACTTGTAATAAAAGTAACCTTTGTAAACACTGTTTTTTTCAATTTTTCTTGCAATTTAACAGGCGTTTTTAAGTATTAAATTTTAAGTGGATAAATTTTGCTACCTGACCATCAAAATGTATGTGCATAAATCCGGAGCACAAAAGAGGAAAGAGAAAAGGAAACGTGATGATAACGAAAGGAAAGGCTTACAGACACTGTTTCAATTTGGTATAAAAAAAAGTCAAGATGATTTTAAAACATGCACAAATGCAGATTTGGTTGAAATGGAAAGTGACAAAAGGGAAAGCGACACTAGTAACCAAGACAGTCGTTGCAGAAGTGAGTCACAAGCTAATGAAGAGGCAAATTTAGAAGAATGCGCAAATCCTACAAACACAGTCGTTAATTCCGAATGTGAACCTGGTACAAGTGGCGTGTATGTACATTCAAAAAGTTGGGCAGACAGCGAACAAGAAGTTTCTGAGGCAAGTAAGTCGCCAGTAGAAGTTGTGGTTGTGGACAAATTGGATAGAAATAACACGGACGAGGCTGTCAGGTTAGATATTGGGTTTCTAACATCAGAAATTCCTTTTCAATCAGATATCGAGAAGTATGTCATAAAAGGTCATACTCACTTTCCTTTAACATTGCCTAATGACAGTAGTAATAGAGCATTTCCTAAAAGTGTATTAACTTCCAGAAATATTAATGGAGAAGAGAATAGACGAGACTGGCTTGTCTGGAGTCAGCATACAGAGTCGCTATATTGCTTTCCATGTCGGCTTTTTTGGAGCAGTGTTGGACACAGTTCATCTAAATCTGCATTAGCTACAGTCGGAGGGTGGCCAGCCAGCGCTCTGTGGCGGAAACTATGCAACAGGGTTCCTGAGCATGAAAGAAGTAATGGACATAGACAATGTTATTTAGCTTGGCGAGAGTTAGAAAGGCGTCTGTCATTGCAAAAAGGTATTGAAACTCTTTTAGAAAGATCAATTCAAGCTGAGTCGGAAAAATGGTATAACATTTTGAAAAGGATTATTGATGTCATTCTGTTTTTAGGAGAACGTGGTCTTGCTTTCAGAGGTTCTTCACAACGCGTTGGTGACTCAGACAATGGAAACTTTTTAGGCTTGATTGAGTTGCTTTCCCACTGGGACCCTATTTTAAAAGAACACGTGTTAAAGGTAGAAGAATCGCAGAAAAATGGTGATAGATTACAAGTGCATTATCTCTCGCCTGCCTCCCAAAATGAATTCATAAAGGAATGTTCTGATCTTGTGGAGCAGCGCATTATGGAAGAAAGGCAACTTGCAAAGTACTATGCAATAATTGTAGATTCCACACCAGATTCATCTCACGTCGAGCAAACAACATTCCTTTTGCGATATTTAGTTCGACATAAATCTCACTTCGAAATTGTGGAACGATTTCTGAAATTTGTTGATTGTAGCGGCAAAACAGGATCTAACATCGCTGAAATGATTACTGAAACATTGGAAAGCCATGCTATCCCACTTTCTGAGTGCAGAGCACAAGGGTATGATAATGCGGCAAACATGTCAGGCAAATACAAAGGTGCACAAGCAATAATAAAAGAACAGAACCCTTTGGTTATATTTTCCCCTTGTGGTTGCCACACACTTAATTTATGCGGTAACGACGCTGCTGCATGTATTCCAGAAGCAAGTACCTACTTTGGAACTATACAAACAATATATACATTATTTAGTTGCAGCCCTAAAAGGTGGGAAATATTAACAACGCGGATTGGTGTTTCGCTTCATGGCATATCTGGGACTAGATGGTCCGATAGAGTAGAGAGTGTAAAACCATTTGTAGCTCACCTCCCAGGCGTAAGATTAGCCTTGGAAGGCCTACTGGAACTGAACATCACTTCAAAAACTAGGAACGAAATCCATGGAGCTTTATGTTATGTCAAGTCCTTTACCTGCATTGTAATGTCAATTGTTTGGCACAGAATATTGGTTCCAATTGACATTTGTAACAAAATCATTCAAGGTAATGGTGCAACGGTGGACATGGAAGTCGCAAACCTAGAAAGCTTGCTTCAAGAACTATTGACTCTTCGAGACAGTTGGGAGGCCGTGTGGAATGAAGCAAAGCTTGTCGCGTCTAGCTTACAGATAACAGTAAAAATGTTTCGAGAACGTAATACCTCTGCCAGAAAAAGAACAAGATTTCAAAACGAGAGTACGAATGAGGAAAGTGTGCATCAAATCAACGAAACAGATGAATCCATCGAGGAAGCTTACTTCCGAAAAGATATATTTTATGTAGTTTTAGATAATGTTATTGGAGAGCTTACAATTCGATTTAATGCAGCTAAACAGATTTTGGATACCTTTGGCTTTCTTTGGAACTATCAAAACATGACAAAAGACGAGCTGACTTGCAAAGCAGTTAAACTTGCAGAGAGGTATTGCAAAGATATCAGCAAAGAAGACCTTGTCCAAGAAATTAATCACATATCAATGGTTCACAATGCTAATTTTGACAAAAAACAGTTGAATGCGTTGGATTTATTAAATGCTTTAGTCGAGCACAAATTAGAAACCATATTTCCAAATTTGATTATCAGTTTGAGGATGTTCCTTACAGCACCAGCCACAATAGCATCGGCAGAAAGAAGCTTCAGCAAACTTAAGCTTATCAAAAACCATCTCCGGTCCACCATGGGCCAGGATCGCCTCACCCATTTGGCTCGGCTCAGTATTGAGTCTAACATTGCAAAACAAATAAACTTCGACTGTGTAATTCGCAGTTTTGCTAAGAAAAAGGCACGCAAGGCAGCATTGTTTTCATATAGTAAATAAATTTGCCGTCTCTTTGTTCTACCATTTGCTCGCATTCTCCACCTTACCTTCTGTAAATTTAGCCAGCACGCATTCAGAAAACACCTAATCGTTTCTCCAGCTAGAATTAAATGACCTACAGCGTAGCCTACTCTATGTATGATTTTAACATTGTCATAAACTCTGATTCAGTTGCATATTTTTGCACTGCAACAATACTGAGATGTTCGTCAAAAATTTTTATACACATTGCTGGCTTCTTCAAACGTAACCGATAGGATACGACAAAGCAACTAAACCAAAGAAGAATGTCGGAAAGGGGGCCCAGAAAACATCTTGCACCGGCACATTTTTTTTCTCTCAACGGCCCTGCCTGGCTTACACCATTTGCACTGCCTCTTAAGCTCACGACAAGTTTAATCAGAAGATAACTTTTTTGAAGTAAATTTCTGTGACAATTGAAGTGAATTTACTGCTACCGATACCTTTTCAAACTTGCAAAATGTTTAGGAAAGAAAGTTTAGTTTGTAGGCCATATGCACAGTATGAGACTACATAGTGGTGTCATTGGAATCGATGAATTAGTAGAGTGTCATACTTATTTTGTGTGATTAACGGTGGAACCTTGACCCCAGATGAGCTTACAGTTAGACAAAGAGACAACATTTTTGATTTCAAGTTTTACCCAGTCCTTTAGCTTAGTTAAAACTCGGTATATTATGAGCTATTTGAAAACCGATGTGATGCCCAAGAGCAGCTTTTACTAAATAGTCATTAAAATTGACACAAACTCATAACGATATGAGCACAGGAATATTCACTGTGTTGGAATACCGCCACACTTTTCCATCTATTACCGATGATTTATTTTGTATCAGCATGTTGCTGTTGCACCGCAAGCAGCTTCTCCTGTTCGCAAGAAGCCCGTGCTGCTGCATCCACATTCTTGTTGAATCAGCAATCCCAAATCCGATAATGGTTCCAACTTCCCAAGGATCTTTACCCTCTAAAATAGAGAAATCTACCATTTTATTATGTATTTTACGACTATTTGCTGAAATACAAGCAAATTGTTTTTTTTTCAATGAAAAATAAATAAAGATGCGTAACACTGCACTGAGCAAAAATGGTCATAGACATAATATTGTAGGTTCATCGCATACTACGGTTCTATCCCTTTCCCCACCCCCCACCCTCCCCCAGGAAAAATTCAGATCGAGGATACAAAAGCAAACTATTTTCAGTTCATTAATGTTTTGCAGAGCAGTTTGTAAAATCTACTTGTAAAAAAAAGAGAAATAGAATGGCTTTTGGCCTCTCTGAAGGTGTTATGTACCCCGTCCACTTCATGCAGCAAACATTTTTCAGGGTGCTGCTAACTGAACGACCGAAGAAAAACAGCCCGCACTATCTGTAACATCAGTCTACTGCTTTTGCTCTTTTGTTTCCTTGCCTTTCTCTCTCACGCCTTCCTATTCCTCTTTCTCTTGTAGTGAGCAGCAACGTTCATCCCAATCATGCCACATCTTTCCTTGCTCTGTGTGCGCCGGCAATATGGTCAGGAAAAGGTCAGTGCAATTCTGTACCTGCCCCAAATGAGTACATTTCAAGTTCACCTTCCTCTCCTCCTCTTCAAAATTCAACTTTACAACCGACACTCCTAAAGTTGTTCTCCTTACTTAATCTCGGCTTGCCTTGAAATTTTCCTGCCTACCAATTTTTTGCGGCCCTCCAGCACCTACACCACCGATGTGGATCGCAATTTAGCTTTTTTCCCTTTTCTAACGTATCTCTCCCCCTCACCTTCACTAACTACTTTGCTCGCCTACTCCTGTTCTTATCGCAAAACTTTTCCTCCACACCTGTCTGGGTAACACATATATCAACCTATAAGAGGAACTGTTAACGGGAAATAGTCGCTGCAACAAGCTCGACAAAGCGACTTCAAACGCAAACGCCTCGTTCAATAAAAACATGGAATTGAATACGTCATAGTCATTATAGCGAATAAAAGTGATTTTTTTGTTCTAGGTGTACTGAAATTAGTTTAAGCTAACTATTTTTCCGGTAAAGCAATAAACAACCAATTATCGCTAAAAGCTACCGTATATATTTTTAACGTTTTGCTTGGGCGGTTACGTCGAGCATCTTCAGAAAAGAATATATAACGAAATTATAGACGAAGATATGGAAATTGTAAACCTTGCACCTAATTGGCAAAGCAGCATACGGGTGTAAGGGGCATTAACAATTTATTAACATGAATATGCCAGGAAACAATAATGAGTATACCACCCAAGCAATTGGTTGAATGGTATACTCATTATTGTTTCCTGGCATATTAATTTTAATAAATTGTTAATGCCCCTTACGCCCGTATGCTGCTTTGCCAATTAGGTGCAAGGTTTACAATATAACGAAATGTTTTGTGACGTACTTTCAAAACCAGTGGTTGTTAAAAGTAGGCCTAAAGCTTCAGGTATTAAACCGTGGATAACAAGACATAGGTTTAGCGCTTTCGACCCCCTGGTTGCACCCTTGATCGGCCGGCAGCAGTAGGTACCTCAACAAGACTTAGAACAAGGCAATGGGCGCGATGAAAGTGCAAACGTGCGAACACACTCAGTCTTAATAAGTCTTTATCCCATCTTACCGTCAAGTAGATATGGTCAAACGCGAACAAAGGCATCCAGAGATAAAAAAATTAAACTGTTAGCTCTTTTTCTTTACATAGCGTTATAGTGCTTACACCTATACGCACTTTCATTATATCTGTAATGTAAACATTATGTTCCGGTATGTAAATCATTCAAATAAATTGCATCAATTCATAAAAAGTACGTACCAACAACATCTTTGATTTCATTTTCTTGGTCGGGGGCATACATTTGACTAGATTCGATATCCAGTAACGTCATGTATTTCCATGATAAACTGCATTTTCTTGGATGGCGGCTTATACTTGACTAGGGTCGCCATGCAATAACGTCGTGTGTTTCATGATGAATTGCATTTTATTGGTTTCGGGCTTATACTTCAACAGGGCCGATAAGCGATAACGTCCTGTATTCCATGATAAACTGCATTGTTTTGGATGGCGGCTTATACTTGACTAGGATGAATATGCAATAACGTCGTGTATTCCATGAATTGCATTTTATTGAATGGCGGCTCAAACTTGACTAGAGCCGATATGTAATAGCATCGTGTCTTCTATGATAAATTGGATTTTTTTGGTTGGGGGCTTATACTTTACTAGGGTCAGTGTGCAATAACGTCGCGTATTGCAGAATAACTTGCATTTTCTTAGATGGGAGCTTATAGTTGACTTGGGTCGATATGCAATAACGTCGTGTGTTATGTCATAAATCGTTTTTCATTGAAATTGCGTTTCGATGTGCACGAGTTTTGAGCTTGTGACCCTTTTGCTCTGAAATTTTGCGAGGCTGACCTGTCTGATAAGGTCAAATACCTAATTAGCGTATTCTCGTTTGTGTGTCTTTTCAATTATTGTAACCGCGGGGCTACGCTTTGTTCTGCCGCATTGTTGTTTTTAGCAAGGCTCGTTAACAGAATTCAATTCCGCTGCATTGTTCTAATTGATTGATATCAGTTTAAATTTCTGCTCAAAACCTTTCATCATTGCATTGTTTACCGCAGCAGCAGCAACTAAAGTTCGTTAGTGTAAGGCACTATGAATTATCAAATCAACAAACATCTTATATTGTACCATTTTTCAGCTATAAGAATTTGTAATTAAATTATTTAAAGTTGTTGGATGTTCTGTCGAAAAGTAAGTTGCTAAGTTTCGCATATCAGTCATTTACGCAAGTAACAATTACATTGTATCTGTTACTTTTGTTACAGAAACCAGTTCGCTATAAATTTGTGGCAATTATTTCATTTCTGGTTCATTGATTTCTCCTCGAATTTTCACTGTTTTGGATGGCGGCTTATACTTAACTAGGGCCGATAGGTAATAACGTCGTGTTTTATATGATAAATTGCATGATTTTGTTTGGGGGCTTATACTTGACTAGGGTCGATACCGCAATAATATCGTGTATTCCAGGATAAAATGCATTTTCTTGTTTGGGGGCTTATACTTGACGAGGATCAGTATGACTAGGATTAGTATGCAATAACGTTGAGTATTTCATGATCAACTGCATTTTCTTGGATGGCGGCTTATACTTGACTAGGGTCGATATGCGATGATGTCGTGTATTTCATAATGTTGGGGTCTCATATTGAGAGTGATCTGTAAGTGTTCGCATAGTATGCAGGTAGTTGAGCATCAGGTTCTATTTTGGTTTTTAGAATTTACACTTTATTTGGGTTTGTATACAATAGCGTTGTGCATTTCAGCATGAAATTGCGTTTTTCTCATGGGACATATGCTTAACAAGTGTTGTTATGGCAGGCTTGTTTTTCATTACATTAATCTCGTATTTGTGGTGGTGCCAGTTTAGAACATTGGATTGTTTTTACACCAAAACCAAAAAGGAGCCCAAATGTGATGTACTTGCAAACAGCGCTTTTGTATTTAACATCTTGTCTCTGAAAAGGTACAAATTTTAAGCCTTTATATTAAGAAAGTGCGCAATTTTCGCATATTTTGATGGCATCATGACGTCGCTGTGGCGTTACGGTACACACCTGTGGTCGATGATCAACCGTTGTTAGTGACTCGGCTCTGCGAACAGTTCTTCTGTACTAAAAACACGTTTCTAACAGTTTCAGTTATAAGAAAGCTAGCGATAATAAAGAAACAAAGAGTATCTCATTCGCGCGCATTGCATTCGTCACGTAAAACACGTCATGCAACGCTCGTCACGTGATCGCCTATTACAGAGCATAACGGCCGATTCTTTACTAGCCACGTCAAAACTTGGTTACGTTCACATATGACCTCGGATCGCTTGTCTGATTTGTGCGTGCTTCACTGCCATCACGAAAGAGTAGATGAGGAGAAGACCAATCGAATATTGGCAACCATAGCTGGCGAAAAGCGACGACGAATTGATTTTTGAGCGTGATTAACTAGAAGTAGAACCTATTTAACTTCGATTTCGACATTCTTGCATGTGCTGACCACTTACTGATCTAGTAACGTATACTAATGTATGCACTGTATCTTATCGCTTTTTAATTCTCAACAACAAGTAATTTTGAGCGTGATTAACTAGAAGTAGAACCTATTTAACTTCGATTTCGACATTCTTGCATGTGCTAACCACTTACTGATCTAGTAACGTATACTACTTATGCACTGTATCTTATCGCTTTTTAATTCTCAACAACAAGTAAAATGGCGTCGCGTTCATAAGACGACAGATGAGTGAAGAGAAAAAATAAGTGAAACAACTTTCTCGCCTTTAGATAATTCATTAAATGATACAACTGTATAGCAACATTTGAACTTGCTTACTTACAAACAATCTAACTAATTACAGCAATTAGCCCTGCTTTAGACGTACATCAGCAAGCTTAGCGGGAATTGTTAAATCGCAAGAAAAGTGACAAGAATGAAGCGACCGTGAAAGCAACGCATATACATCATGCGTCTGGGCGCTACTGATTTTGCCCTTCCTGCTGCTATCGTTTGCAGCTTTAACGAGCGGTGTTCAAAAATTAGAAATATTCAGTTACAGTGATCCCTCGCTATATCGCGCTTCACCTATCGCTGCTTCGCGGAATTTTTTACAGTGCTTTTTTTACAGTGAATCCTGATTGGCTCAGGGGCTTTACTGTTGTCTAGAAGTGAAAAAGTTGAAATTCGTAAGAAAACGTTAATATTTCTATTTCTTAAACACATTTTGGGCCTGAAAAGAGGTTTTGTTTTTTGTTTCATTCTGCAGTACAGTATTGCATTGTAAAATAACAGTAAAAAATAAAGCTGACTACTTCGCGGATTTCACCTATAGCGGGTTATTTTTGGAACGTATCCCCCGCGATAAACGAGGATTCACTGTATACAAAAAAATAATGTTGACAATACTTGCAGGGGAAAAAATTTTGCTATGTCACACAGAAACTAAAACTTCAAACCATTTATGGAGCAACTAAATCGCTTTACAAAATTACAATCTCGGGCGCTGCAGCTGCAGCCCGTCCTACGCACCATTATTATGTTGTCACATAGAATCCCTATGTCGCACGTTCACTTAGCTTAGTGCTAGCAATATAGGGAAATTAGTCTTTTCAGCGACATAAACTGGTGCATTGGTAAATAAGGTATGAACTATGACATTATGAGAAATATTAGCATTATCAAAAATTCGAAAAAAAACAGATCACAAAAATGCGTGTGGGGGGAGCTGCAGCTCTGCAGCCCATAGGCACGAGCCGCCACTGCTCGACAATAACCTGTCGCCACAACAACTAATCACACCGTATAGCGTTGATTTTCCCTCTCTATCCTCAACTAACTCTGACTTTAAGTTAACTTTAACTCTAATCATCATTACGGACCTTCTGTCCGTCCTCGAAACACGTATTGACTCGGATCTTTTTGGATAGTGAAGTGCGAAATTTCTGTCGTATATAGTATGTACATGTAAAGCGAGCAAAATTGAACTGCACCAATCAACAGCCGCCTCAACGTGGTGGTGCGGTCCCCGACTCGTTTGGGTTGGGTCAAAATGACTGTTGGCCTTCCCGAGTGCCCCAGTTACCCCGGGCACTCCCCTCACACAAACCATTTTTTCGCGTGCAGCCCCTTGAACGACCGCAGAAGGGTAACACGCAGCCTCTTTAAAATTAGTCGGTCTTCTCTCTACTCCTGCGTTTCTCTTGCCCGCCTCCTCATTCTTCTCCTTCTCCTGATGAGCGGCAACGTCCATTCTAACCCTTGCCCTGTCTTTCCTTATTTAGTGTGCGCTGGAAATGTGACCTGGCGGGCTAGGTCAGGGCAATACTCCACACTGCTCTAATTAAGTTCATTCAAAATGCTCACTACTCTCCTTTCCTTTTGTAGATTCAGAACTCTTGGCAGCTCTCACTTCTGTAGCTGCCCTCCCTGCTTTTTTGGAGATTCTACACCTACCAGCACCGTGACTTCCTCCTCGGACTCCTCCAGCTGGTATACCTTCACTGCTCAATCTGGCCCCCTTCTGCTAATGCAGCACTCGAACTCCACCCTTTCCTTCAAACCTCTTATCCTTTTTCCGCCCACTTTGTATCTTCTCCCTCTACACCCTCACCACCGTCTCATGCTCCTGGCTGTTTCTCTTTACGCCCAGCTTTCTCTTCCCCTCCATAACTCCCTCAGAGTTCTTCAATGGAATGCTGGAGGTCTCCAAGCCAGGAGCACTAAACTACTACACTTTAATTCGTCTCATCCCGTTGACCTCATTTATATCCAGGAATCTAACCTTAATTCATCTTCCTCTTTTCAGATCCCTGGATTCTCTGCTCTGCGATCTGATCGCACCCACTCCCGATCTGGTATTTTTTCTACTGATGTCGCAGACGCTAGCGCCGGCGTCATCATTTTCGTCAAGCAGAGCTTATTCTTCTCTGAGCTTTCTACCTCCTCTTTTTCTTTGCTTGGCCCCTACTCTAATTATGTAGAGGTCAACATCTCTCTAAACGACTCCTCCTCGCTCTCATTTCTTAATGTGTATGCTCCCCCTATTTGTTCTTCTACAAAGGATAGCAGAACCAATTTCTTTTCTCTCTCCATTCTTCCCTCCTATGTGGAAGCGGAAGCGGTAGATTTTTCGCGCTTCCGCTTCCACATCCCTGAATTAAGCAGGACTCTTTTTACTTTCCAGGGCACGTCAAGCAGGGAGAAAAGAACATGCTACATAATGCGTAGCCAGCGAGAACTGAGAAAGTTTAAGAGAAATCAAAAGAAAACAGCCTCACTCTTTGAAATCGCACGACACGAAAGACATTTTTGCTTTTTTTGCTTGAAAATAGCTTAATATCAGAACTGTTTTTCATACTTTCAAACAACGCAAAACGCAAGGCTCCCTAAAGTTCGTGTCAGCAATGAACAAAATAGATAGATCTAAGGCATAGCCAGAATCTTGAAATGACATATTCTATTAGAAAGCGGAGCTCAAAAAGTCGTGAAAATCATACTTGCAGAAAGCACATAAACGTTTGGTTACTCTTCACGCAAGAGCCCCATAGGTGAAGCCGGCTTGGCTGGATGAACTGACACTCTCAATCCCGACGTTACTCATGGGGACTATGCGGGCGACGCCAGCGTATTTGCTGATATGCTGCTTGCTATGCAGGGCCTAAACTTCGTCAGGTAGGGGCCCGCTGCAAATATTTGTTATGGGCCCCATATTTTTCTGTACTTAATATTCAATTGAGCTGCTTTTTTCAACACAGGAATTGTTGACAACTCCGTGTTACAAAAAGATTTTTCAATTCAAATAATGAGACAAAAAAGCAGTGAGCTAAACAGATAAAAGGGGCTAAAGCTAAGTTTACTATGCCTGCCAATGAAAGGCTTTAATTAGAATAAATCATCGAGGTTTGCACGGTTCAGCATAGTTTTTGTGTATTCAAATCAAAATAATGGCATAGCAAAGAACTAGTGGGGGCAGGCTGCAACAGCAATTTTTTTGATTGCTTGATACTGTAAATGCTTAATCAAATAAACGTCGAAAACCAAAACGTTTTGTAATGACAAAATAATTATGTGCAACCTTTTGAGGCAAGGTGCTTTTTGAGCACTATTTACAACAATTCAGCAAAATGGAGATGTGCTATGCTAGGCTGTGCTAAGTGGACGTTCAATTGAAAAAGATTTATCACATAACCTATTGCAAAACACTTTTTAGAACTAGCGTTGAAACAAAAATTACTTGGTGCATTTGACCTCATGAAACAACGATTTGATTTTGAGTCTGTTTCAAATAAAACATTGGCTGACATTTTTATCTATCAGGCTCGTAAGAACCAATTCTTCCGCGCACTGAAAATAGACGGATTCAAACCAGATTCAAAGTTGCCAATACTGGTGGCACAGCACATTTCTACTTCAAGCCGGCAACCAAGCAGGGGAATTGCAGAAACAGGCTTTTTCCAAAAGCAAAACAGCGCAAACCCCATGCGAGCATTGAATTCGCGGGTAAAAGCTTTATCGCACTGAGCTATCTTATCAACGAGTCAAAATCGATATGAACGACTGGGCCAAATTCTTTATAAACGAATGAGCACAGGTCTTTTAAAAGTTTGTGAAGATAAATGGCTGTTGCACTATGAGGTGCTCCACAAAAGAACAAGGAAATTTTACGTTTATTTTGCTGTATTTGACAGCGTTACGGTTTCTGAAAGCAGCATTTGTGTGATTATGAATGTGAGGTGATTGTTCTGTTTAAAAAAGAACATCCACCCTGAGGATTAAAAAAGTGCCATAAAACGTTGCGTAAGTTTTTTCCTTTGTACAGGCTTCACGATATTTCCAAGGATGCTTTTGCTTTGCTTTAAATAAAGTGAGGCAAATTTTTTACTTTTATCGTGGGGCACGTTGTAGCACCAAATAAGCCAACAAGAAAATTAACAAATTAAGCCTACTGTTTTACATTTCGACTAATGCATTTATTTAAAGAGAGGCACAAAAAGTTGCACCAATACGATAATCTTTATATTTGAAAAATGCACCTTAATTTTTGTTATGAAAACTATTTATTACTCGTGTTTCTACGTTATGTACTTTTTGAGAAAATAAAAAAATTCGAATTTCTCAAAAAACGTTGATTATGCCGTCATCTTACCCCGTACAGGAATACAAGTTTTTACATGCTAATAAGTTGGGTGTTAGGTTTTTTAAACTAAATTTCGATTTTTACCGTTAAGCATTGTAAATTTTAAAAATCCGTTATTAATGATAGCGTGATTAAGACCTCACCCAGCTCCTTATGACATCCATCTCGAGACAATGATCAATCGCGCCAAATTTAATATTTGCACGGATGGTTATGGCGTAGGTGCACAAATGTGTGAGTGCGTGCGCTCAGAAAGAGCTCTAATATGCATTCGCTTTCATTGTTCAGTGAAAATGAGAGAATGCAAACTCGACGAGCACGTAAAGTTCTTTTCAAGACCTAAACACCTGGTCATTCTTTATCTCTCGTTGGATATTAGTTTATAATGCAAATTTTTATGTCCAGTTTGTGCGTTATGTTTCAAGTATCCATACACACATAAACCGTTGTTACAAGTGTTTCCAACGTTGAGAAAATCATTTGTTTTTCCTTTCTAGTTCATGCATTTTGCGGCAAGTTGTGAGAGACAAAGCAATCAACGCCTCACGATCACTTCTTCTTCTCGTCTATTACACAACCGATGCCAAGCTCATGCTACAAGCTCTTGCTCTGCAGTTCTATTCTGCTACATCTCTGTCGTTGCATGTGTTGTAAAAGCTTTGACATTCCAGTTAATGTGGCGTGGAATGAGTAGGAGAATTCAACGCGACAGTTGGTGAGGTTTTGATGTAACGTCATCATGTTCATTGAATCGCTGATCCAACGTGTGATTAAGCTTGCGATGGTTGAATACTAAATTACAAACCATTGACTGTACTTTATTAGCGTTGAATGGAAACAAATTTTTGAATCAGCAAACTTAACTCAACGCGAGAAATCTGCTAGTTTGAAGAATCAACGAGGTCAGCGCTCATAAGAAATCTGCGCTACTGGCTGTCATCTTGAAAAATATAGCGATGGTTAAGAGATTTAAATTTAATTTAATTTCAGTAATTTCATAAAAAGTAACTGAAGAGCTTCCAACGTCAAAATATAGGCTACCAATCGACGCTGTCGGCACGTCGCGACATCGCTATCGTCAACTATGTCGAGGTAAAAATTAATCTGTTCAGCCGGCCGCTCTTGCTTCAAGCAAAGAATATATGTGAAAGCAGTAAATACCAGTTGTTTTAATATGAAAAGGGCTGTTAAAAATAAAGAGTCTCAGAGGAACGCTGAGACCTTCACTGCTGTCCTTCCAAAGCTAGTACAAGGAATCCAATAATTCTGCAAAATTTCTTTAATGTACAAACTTCAGAGCAAATGACCGATAGTAAAAGCAGTAAAAACTAATCAAGGGTTATCCACGTCGTAATTCTAGGCAGTAAAAATTTTAAACTACATCGTTGCTTGATAACAATTCACTAAAAACAAAAGTTTCTACTGTGCCGGCGTTTATGAACAAAATCGCGAGAAAAGAAGAAAAAGGGTAATTACGGTGCTGAGACATAGCGGCCCCTTTGAAAGGCAACACAAAGTGAAATTTCAAACAACAAGTCAGGAAGCACCGTCGTAATTAAAATATCGTAAAGATAATTTAGCACTTGCAAGAAGTCGAATCTAAATTTTTAGCTATCTAGGTAATACAGGGTGTCCCAAAATAATGTATACACTCTTTGAATCGTTATAACTCAATCAAGTTATTGATTTTTGTTTTTAAATAAATTGATGCAAAAGAAAGAATAAACATTTAAAGAATTTGTGAGGAAAAATATACAAAAACATATCAAATTAAATTTTAATAACACAAAAGACGCTTGGGGCAATTTTAGAATGTTCACAAATTGACGAGTTCACATATGTACTCAAACTGGTGGCAGTTTTGTTCAATACGCTTTTTATATCTTGAAGAAATGGACCTAGAAAAGTCCAGCAACATTTTCTCTGGTATTTTAGCACATTCTTTTTCAATTGCTACTCTCATTTTAGCAATTGTTTTAGGTTTCCTACTGCAAACTTCGTTTTTTAGAAACCGTTGGAAGAAAAGAAACAGTTAGGATGTTCGCCTAGTTTACCAGATTTGACACTGGTAAATTTCTTTGTGTGACGGTTTCTAAAAAACGAAGTTTGCAGTAGGAAACCTAAAACAATTGCTAAAATGAGAGTAGCAATTGAAAAAGAATGTGCTAAAATACCAGAGAAAATGTTGCTGGACTTTTCTAGGTCCATTTCTTCAAGATATAAAAAGCGTATTGAACAAAACTGCCACCAGTTTGAATGCTTATGTGAACTCGTCAATTTGTGAACATTCTAAAATTGCCCCAAGTGTCTTTTATGTTACCAAAATTTAATTTGATATGTTTATGTATATTTTTCTCACAAATTCTTTAAATGTTTATTCTTTCTTTTGCATCAATTTATTTAAAAACAAAAATCAATAACTTGATTGAGTTATAACGATTCAAAGAGTGTATACATTATTTTGGGACACCCTGTATATTTCCAGCCTAAATTTCGTAGTAACACCAAAGTAAAGCTATACACAGAGCATATTTACAAGCACAATGTTCACCATACATAACAAGCGAAAGGCGATTACGCTATAATAATTCACGCTACACAAGCTATACCGGGGCTATCTTAGATAAGTCACGAAGGATGTATTCAATCTCTCCGGTACCAGAATCCTTTAATACGGCAATTGTAGCTCTACGAACAATATCTTTCCCCTTACGCTGTTGTGGATGCACGCAATGAATACGTCCAAGGCGGTATGTCCCTCGTTTGAAAATATCTGTAGCATCTCCAACTAAAACCAACTGACCAGGAGAAAGGTTTTCTCGAGTAACCCTCCATTTAGATCGGCCTTGCAAAGTAGGAAGGTATCCCTTGATCCAGCTTAACCAAAATCTATGTGCCAACGTAGCATTATACATGAAGTCTCGGCGAAGGTCTCCTCGATTATGGAAAGCGCTGATAGGGGTGTTAGGAGCGAGCCTTTGCCCGAGGAAGGATGAGGGAGTCAGAGGAGCTAAATCGTTAGGTTTGTCGCTGAGCGTAGTCAGGGGTCGATCATTGACAATACGTACCGCATCAGAAGTGAAAGTTTGCAGTTCGACAAGTGAGGGCTTACGACGAGCATTACCCAAGATGTGACCTAAAGCATTTTTAAAGAGTTTAACCATGCTTTCCCAACTTCCGCCTAGACTAGGGGCGTAAGGTGGGATTCTTACCCAGTTGATGTTGCGTTTGCGAAGCGAGTTATGAAATTCGGTTGAGCCAAGCAACGTCGAAAGCTGTTCAGCCGCGGCGCAAAAGGTAGACCCATTGTCTGAGTACATAGTGTCAACCGCCCCGCGGAGGTTAGTAAATCGCGAAAAGGCAAGTACGAAGTTATTTAAATCTAGACCGGTTACGATTTCGAGATGTATACATCGGGTACACAAACAAGTGAAAAGCAATCCCCAAGCCTTGCAGTTACTTCTGTTTTGACGATATATGTACGGCCCCAAATAATCGGCGGCGCAAAACTTAAAAGGCTTGTTTGTGGGAGTAACTCGACACGCCGGCAAGTCAGCCATTAATTGCCGAACAGGAGTGACTTTGCGCAATGCACACATACCACAATCACCCAAGTAACGTTTTACGCTAGAGATACCGTGAGCAATCCAGAATCGTTGCCGCGTTCTCATAAGAGTATACGAAGGTCCAGCATGTCCTGCTTCGACATGCTCTTGAATCACAATTAGTCTAGTTAAAGGATGCCTACTGGGAAGAATTAAAGGGTGTTTTGTGTCAAGAGGAAGTTCAGCATTCTCAAGCCGCCCTTCAACGCGCAACAAATAAGAGGCGTCTACGCAAGGACGTAAATTTCGCAAAGACTTGAATTCAGAAATCCGCCGCAATTGTTCGGCATTTTTTCCTTCATTACCTAACCTTTTCAAAAAGGATTCGAAGGCGTCCGATGTATCCGACTTTAACAGATCGACAACATCTCCAAAGAGGTTACTTTGGACGTATTTTACTATATTCATCAGCGCCATGTCCAGAAAGGTGGCATCCAAAGTAGGTTTTGAAAATGCGATTCCTTTGTTTCTAGTCATCAAGTAATGCTTAAAGGCGATGAGATATCCAAAGCGCTTTTTTAAGGTGTAAAGATCAGGAGAAGAGGCAATTAGTCGATCCAGATCTGTGTTACGTTTGCTATAAGGTTCGTGATTAACAGTAGTTTTATGTACAACCGTGGTGAGAATTGATGGCTCGAGTTCCAAACTTCCATCTAGCAGAAATTTTGGGCCATCCAGCCAAAGCGCATAACAATTTGGGTGTTTCGCACTAGCTTCCCGAGTGCCCACGTCGGCAGGGTTGACTGACGAATGGACGTAGTTCCAAGCATCAGCTGGAGCAACTAGGAGTATTTTGTCCACCCGTCGTTTGACGAATCGAGGTAAATGAAGGTCTGGGTTCACTATCCACTTTAGAGTTACTTGCGAATCGGTCCAGAAGTGGCACCGACAATCGAGGTACTTCAGGGAACGAGAAACACTAAGCATCAAGTCTGCACACAGTCTGGCAGCTTCCAGTTCCTTACGAGATATGACCCAATTTGTTTGATTGGTTGACACAAGTTTTGATTTTCCTTGAATAAAGGCTACGCTCGACTTCTCATTAACCAAACGCCGCAAGTATACGACACATGAAAACGCATGATTAGAAGCATCACAAAGCCCATGCAGTTGGTAGATAACCTTGTCACCATTCGTATTTTCGACCTCGTCAGAAAAACAGTAACGAGAAGTGGAATAATCAGCAACAGCTTCCATAGATCTAATCCAATTCTTCCAATCATTTTTAACGTCTCCAGGTAGGTCATCGTCCCATCCGATACCCGACAAGGTGACCATTTGGAGGATTAATTTTCCCTTTAAGAGGAAAGGAGCAAGGATGCCTAAGGGGTCAAAGTGACTTGCAAGCATACGTAGCATTTCCCTTCTAGTAGAGACTTCCGATAATGCACTGTTTCGGCATACCTTCAAACAATCATTTTCTACATCCCATACTACACCCAAAGCTTTGCAGTCGGGCATAGGATGAGAGCCAAGATCGATCTCCCGAATACTAAATCCGAGTTCACTCTGAGGAATGTTTGATAAAATAGACTTTGACAGGCCGTTTGCTACCCATTTACGCAGTTTAAATCCTCTACTCTCAAAGAGCGACATTGATTCACGAGCAATCATTTCAAGGTCAGTCAACGATTCAGAGGTCATCAACATGTCGTCCATGTACCGGTTGTTCTCAACCATCGACAATGTCAGTTGACTAGCGGCAGTATGATTTTCGAGAATTAAACGTTCAATAGCAAGAAGGGCAATATACGCACTGGAGTTTATTCCCCAAACGTGCCTTGTAAAACGATAGCGCTGTATTTCTCCGCGGTCCAAGTCGTTATCCGTGTACCAAATTAAGCGAAACAAGTCCTGTTGACTTTCCGGCAGAGATATTTGAAAATAGCATTTGCTCAAATCAGCCATGCATGCGAATTTCCCCAATCGGAATCGGATAAGAACGCTCACTAAGTTGTTCAGCAAATTCGTGCCAGCAAACACAGCATCATTTAACGCTACTCCCCCGTAGGTAGCTGCTCCATCGAAAACAACCCTCGGTTTATTTTGCTTGGTAACAAAAAAGGGGAGATACCAGCTGCGATAATCACAAGTACCGTCCTTTAAGGGCACTAACCAGCCCTCATGAACAAGTTCTTGAAATGTTTTGGTAAGGGTAAGTTTTAGTTTAGGATCTTTAAGTGCTTTGCATCGTAATGACTTTGTACGTTCCAAAGCTCCAGTAAGGTTATTAGGCAACGAGCTAACGACATCGGTTTTTAAGGGAACTGGTATTTCATAGCGTTCATTAACTACCTTTATGTGAGGCTCCACCAACTGGCGAGTGAGTTCGTCGTTTTGAGAAGGCTGAACAATCTCGTCATCTAACTCATAATTACGTAACCTTTCTTTCAAACTGGTTATTTCAAGTTTAAGTCGGTCACACTCGTTTACATTACAACTTGCATCTACTCCGACCTTCATAGTCCCACGCAAGTAGGACTTAACGCTTACACGCCCACCGCTGGCGATGGGACCAAGCCTGGTCAAAACGTAATTAGGGTCGTCGTGATTCAGGCCTTCGCGCTCTTCAATCACCGCAAGCAAGCACTTGTCAGTTTGCCCAATGAGTATATCAATACTTTTTCGCTGAGGAATGGTCGGAATTTCGACTCCTTTAAAATGTTCTAGGCCATTGGTATCCACTGCATGTGGAAGAGTGTTCAGATCCTCAGTAAAGTCTGGTACTACCAAAGCATCCCTAACCCTAAAGGTCTCACCAGTGGTAAGAGACTCTATTGAAAAATCTGTAAGGCCATAGCTGGGAGTGATCAGTTGTGCCAGGGTACTGATAGTGATAGTTTTGTCTTTGTTGGTGTTAAGCCCGAGTTCAGTCTTCAAACCTTCAGAGATGAGCGTAGCTTGGGAAGCCGTGTCATGCTGCGCATACGCTAGCGTTGATTTCCCAGTGTCAGGGTTAATAACTCTTACTGCACTGGTGCGCAACAAAACAACGTCATGATTCGGCTTCAACTTTCTTACGACAGCCTGCTCCCCATCAGATGTTTCATCAATCGGTTCACTGCCTGCCTCGGGTAAGACGCTGCAACGATTTACTTCAGCGGCCCCGACATTAACAGAGTTTGACTGTTTGTACAAGTCATGTAAGACGCTTGCGTGTTTATGTTCGAAGTTCGGAGCACACTTACGACATTTCGATGAAAATGCACAATCTCGAGCACGGTGTCCCAAAGATAGACAATTTAAACATCTTCCACCGTTAATAATCATCTGCCGTTTGCAGTCTATAGAAAGATTTGCGAATTTTTCACAATCCGCAAGGAAATGTTTGGATCTGGAGTCAATGCATATAAAACAATTAGGAGGTGGTCTTGTCGGAGATCGTAAGCGATCGTAAGCGTCTTGTCGGAGATCGTAAGCGCACTGGTTCTTGTCACTAACTGCTGATTCACGCTTATTAGAAGATCCTGTCAGCGTTAAACTAGTTGGTTTCGATTTTACAGCTACTTGTTGAACTCTAAAAGAATCACGCACACTTTTAAAATCACGCGGTTTGTCCTTTTCATCATTTTTGAAAAATGTTTGTGCGTAGTGTGACGTCATCACGCTCAACTCGTGTGTTATAAACTCGCGCAAAGAGTCGAATCCAGAGTGATTCAAGTCAAGTGCCATTTTGGCAAGATAGTCAAGATAACGTCGCTTTAACACGCTGGGAAGACGACTGGCGGTATCGAGCAGCAATTGACCCGATAATTTTTCCACCTCATCATGGGCATAAGCAAAAACTTCTAGGGTATTAAGGTCGTCATTAAAGGCCTTCAGTGAAGTTACGTTGAAGGTTACTTTAGGGCCATTGCGAATGGCAATGATTTTAGGCTCAGTGGTAAGACCGTTAGAAACACCATATCTTTGCCGTAGACGATCTAAGGCCTTTTCAATTCGTTGCGAGGTTGACATGTTTTTCATGGGTGCCAAAAATAAATTAACTATCTCGCGTGGCTGATCAACACACGAAGCTCTCAGCACTTCGAATTGGCGCTCGTTACAAGGACTCTCGTCCATAAGTTTACGAATTTGATTTTCGTAAAACACAAAAGTCATGTTTTTACCATTATATCCAATTTGAGAAGCCAGGTTGATAAACCTTGAAATTGTTGTTGACCACTGCAATCTTCGCGAACACGTCCTTGTAGCGAATATTCCACACCGCTGATCCCGAACAAGAAATAGTAGTAGATTCCGGAGTCCAATCGGAGGTGAAAGATGAAATTCGGAGATTTGAACTCGCGGAATGGCAGAACCGGTAGTAATGATCAGGAAGTGTGGAAAGTCACGTCACCAGAGATGATTGGCGAATAATTAAAGCAATTCTTCTTCTTGAAGTGGTTGAAGATGTAAGTGCGAATTGTCAGATAGAATTTACTGAGTACAATGGCTTCGGTTCCAAGAGATATAAAATCTGACAGTCGCTGCAAGCTCCAGGTTAAGCAGATAATTCAAACTTCTTCTGTATTTCGATCCTTGAAGGTATGAGTTGAATTTCTTTGGTAATAGTTGAGAATCGATAGATAAGCACACCTTGATTAGTTTTCTTTATGTTAAAAATAAAGAGTCTCAGAGGAACGCTGAGACCTTCACTGCTGTCCTTCCAAAGCTAGTACAAGGAATCCAATAATTCTGCAAAATTTCTTTAATGTACAAACTTCAGAGCAAATGACCGATAGTAAAAGCAGTAAAAACTAATCAAGGGTTATCCACGTCGTAATTCTAGGCAGTAAAAATTTTAAACTACATCGTTGCTTAATAACAATTCACTAAAAACAAAAGTTTCTACTGTGCCGGCGTTTATGAACAAAATCGCGAGAAAAGAAGAAAAAGGGTAATTACGGTGCTGAGACAAGGGCAGCACAAAGGCTTGTCTTGCACTCACTGTCTACGCTTATTTACCCAAATCCTTGTCTCCCTTTGTTTAACTCAAGAGTAGTTTTACTCAAAAACAGTTGGATATAACTACGCGAAAATTTTGTCGATTTGTTTCAATAAGTACGGAGGTCACAAAATTAAAGTGCGGATGGGCGTCATAATAGTGATAATTTTGCAGTACACTTGATCAATTTAACGGCTGAACAAGAAAGTTATGCCGTAAAGTGATAAATCTTTTTTTTAACTTTGATTTTCAACGCTGTTTTCAAACTTGGCTAGGTTTATGTGCCTACTCCTCGGTATATCCACCGGAAAGTGAATGAAAAAGGTACATACCCTTTGTTACGAAAAATATGAAGCGTGTCTTCAGCCTATTTTAGCACAGTTCAACATACTTCCAGATACAGACGGCCGTGTAGAAGATTTTTGCTGATTAGCGCTTAGCCGACTGCTCAAGCTGATCACCGAAACTATCAGCTAAATGTTTATTATTGTAAATAGAATTCGGTTAAGTCGTCACCTTTAGAGAGAGTAAAAAATGATGACTTATAGAAAATTATGACTTGGGCCAACGGGTACAAATGGCATATAAAGTTGTTTTTAATCCCCATATCTTCAGCAAACTTTTGTTTTATTCTTGATCTCACCATTGTTGAGTTTTTTGATAATTTCGTGCTTTTCTTTTAAAGAAAGAATTTTTATTCTTGAACAAAATCACTCCGGAGAAAATTATTGTTGGCTACACCGTATTTCACTGCAGCAAATACTGTAAATGCTGTACTGCTGAATCTGTCTATTGTATACATGTAGTCTTGCATTATCATGGAGAGTTGTTGTGCCATAGCTACCTTTGAAATTGCGTGTGCATGGGTACTTGTGTTTGAACTGACTGACAACTGTATATCTGACTTAAATGTTCGTTTATATTGGCTGATGATTCACAAAGTAAACAAAATTTTCTTTCAAGGGGAAGAAAAATTGGTGACCAGTTATGCGAAATGACGAGTTAGCCGATGACAACTTAAGCGAATTAATTTGTACACAAACCATCGCAGTTTTGTTCGGGCTTTAAAATAGTGACGAATTATGCAAAACGTCGACTTAGGCGAATTTTACTGTATCACACTCAAACCAAAAATTCCATATCGGCCACGCCGATTAACAAAACAATTCATTCTATCTTATCAAGCCGCTACTTTTAAAGATGGAAACCCAAAAAAAAGACTTAGATATGATGCAAAACGGAAAAAATAAAATGTACGGGCAGAAAATCGCTAGAGCGTAAAAACAATAAAATACAAGCAAGTTCTTGATTGCCGTTTCCAACATCTTCACACCTCCAAAATTCCTAAACCCAATCAGAGTATCAAACACTTTAGCTCAAACGAAAGCTTGCTTTAATAACATGCAATACATTTCTTAAACAATAAACCGATTTGAACATTTGTAAATGATGTTGGTCGCTGTTGGTGCACTTCTTTTAAAAGCCAACAAAATTTGCAGCAGAAATTTTTTTGAAAAGTAACATTTGTTCCTACATTTGCGTTCTCAAATCATTATTGACTTTTAACCTTCTACTCTCTATCGCATCCACAGCCAGTAGACATTTGTTGATAGAAATCACGCGACAAAAGTTTAAAAAGATAATTACTGATATTGTGGAACAAAGCTGTAATAAATCAAAACCTGAACACCTCTAACGTATTTCAATTTAGTATCTCCAAAAATTGATTGCAGATTAGCTGAAATTTACGTTGTTTTCCCAGTGTTTTTAATCCATTGTTGAATTTTTGCAACTCAGCATATTTAAGTCGTTCAGGGAAACAAGACTAAAATACCCGAATGATTTTAAAACCTGGAATCGATCTTCGAAAACAATGATTTTGACAATACATAAATTAATTTTAACTCGCATGACAGCAAACAAAAATATGCTTAGATTTTTAATACACAGCACAAATAAAACTAAATTAGATCTATTTTAAGATATTGGAAAAACCTTAAGCAGACCAGCATAGTGAACTACTTGCTCTTCAGCAATTTGTCAAATCTCGTTTCCCTACCTGTCACTACGCTGTTTATGTGCAACAGCAAGCCTAGGTTTTTGGTTTGATTACAGCAAAATGCTCTGTTATTCTCCATGTGAATGTGTTTCATAAAAAAACTAAAGTTAGCCTACCCTTCCAATTACGCTTATTTGAAACAGAATTGTTAATTAAAGTCGGACAGCAACTGCAAATTGGATGTTTTGTTGTGTGTTGATGACGATTAAGTCATCAATCTTTCTCCTTGAAAAGCGTTTTCAAGTTTAGTTTTGTGTTCAGTGGTTTCTCATCATGTTTCTAGAATTTAATGACAGGTACAAGTGGTATTTTGACTGTTTCTTAGAGTGATTAAAAATGGATCTAAATAATCGTTGCAGTCAGACATTATATCCATTTGATTTGCAATAAAATCACTGAAGATGGCGGGTGAGTAGTCTATTATGCGTGCTAATCAAGTGTAAAAAAATTTGAGCAAATGCTCATTCAAATTCGTTTGTTCAAATTTTCTTGCTGCTATATCAAGCAGAGGCAAATTTTTTTAAATCTGGGTTTTAGAATGCAGAAAAAATACTACCTCCCATTCCCTTCTTGTCCAAACAATCAATTGCCGGTGATTATTGCTTAAAACTTCAAACTAAAAGCGTCAAAAAGGAAATATACTTCCCTTCGCCAATACAGTTTTCTCCAATCTGCAATACGTAGAAAACGGGTAAGAGACCACTTCTACATTGAGATTACTCCGTTATCACGACCACTTTATTGGGGTCACGAATAGTTTCTACTGTGAAGCAAAAATTGTATTTCAATAAAACAATCATTCCACTTTCCAGACAGCGACCACTTTTTGGTAGGTTCAAAATGCTCCCACTAACGCGACCGACTCCCAAAACAATACTTTGTTCTTGCAACAAATATCTATTTTCGTAAAACACTTGCTTTTGCTTATATCATACTTTCCGGAGCTTGATTTCTTGAAATCAATAAACAAAAAAATGCACTTTTCGCTTATATCGCACCTTGATAAAGCGTGATTGATTCAACTGGTACATTGGGCATTTATCGAAGTATTGTGATAAAACTGTGAAATGGCCACTGCACATGGTCTTGTTTGTCTCACATTGTAAAATCACAGTAATAAATAAAATTTGTTAACAAGTTTCCATGCCTTGCGTCCATGCATTGTTAAATAAATACATCACAAATCTGCGTAACTTCTAATTGGGTTCATGTAAGTATGAGTACTCATTACAGTTCCGTAAACTCATAATAAACAAGTGATAAATAACTTAAATGAAACTAACCTGAAAACAATGTTGGAAATTACCACCTCAGCGTTTTTTCAAAGCCGCCTTCACTCTATGGAAGTGTTTTGCAACAACTTGCTCAAGCACAACTCGCCAGCGCGGGCGAGTCACGGCCTACATGTGCAATGTAAAAAGTAAGCTATCTTGTATAACCTGGCAAGTCATGCCTTGAGGAAATTGTTCTCATTCTGGAGTTCATGCATTTTGCCATCAGCTTTGAGGTCAAGTCACAGAACATCTCATGATCACTGAAACGCTGGTATAGAGAGAAATTGAACTTGCGATTTCTCAATTGTGAGACCAGCAACACATTTCATAAAAAACAAACTTTAAACTGAGTAACTACTCGGTAGCGCTCCGTTTACGATAGGAAAGCGACCGGTTTAACATACTTCAGCAAAATTTGCGATAAGCTGCTGTGCTCCAGGCATTGGAAAACAACAATTTCTTCTACTTGATGGTTTGTGCAAAGCACTCTTTTCAATCCAAGTCATGTTCAATTGTCTAATTATACGCTATAACATTTATCAATGTGATGATGGGAGAGTGATTGATTGAAAATTGAGATGTAACCCTCGATTAAAATCTTAGTCTCGATGAAAATTTATCATTATTTTTCCGCACTAAAGCAGCATCAGTAAAAATCGATTTTGGCTGGGACTCAAACTTACAATCTTCACTGACTATCATGCGATGTGAATCTTCGATTTTGGTAACTGGACAATAATCGCAAAGACCATATCCTTGATAAACTATAGAAATGGGATCCGTTTTGTGCGCAAGTTGTGTGCAAAATTTAGTGATGAATAGCAACTTCACCCTCTGAGATCATCAAGCTATAGCAGGAGATATCGGTGTCCTATCAAAAAGATTATTTTGATCCATGGAGTGATGGGAGGGTAATGAATCGAGAATCGAAATCTAATCTTTAATCGTGATCGTAGCTTCAGCTGACTGATCTGGCAATCAGCTCTTTAATCTATGCGATACAACAAAATCTCAAAAATAGAATTGCAGTAGTTTAAAAGGATTAATCTCTTGTAATGCAAATACAGTAGAAGCAGTTTCATTATTGTTTCCATAACGTTACTTTTATTATCATTTTTGCAGATTTAGCGTTATTACAAATATCTCATTTCATCAAGCGGTTGTCAAATGATTATTACCTCGTTTGTTTTTCTTATTTTGGATGTTTTAATTGTGTGTAAGTAGGCCTCAAGTAAATTTATACATCAAGATAGGCCGTATGTCTATACAATCTTTTGTCTTGATAAAATTGTTATTTGTTCTATTGTACTAGTACTGAAAATTTAAATTGGTATGTTATTGGGTTAACTTATTGGGAAGATGGTCCGCCCACGTGAGGTTGTTGCTGATCAAACTCTGAGTAAATATCATATCGAAAAATTTGGCGAGTTTTCGAATTCGCTTGAGTGCAATCGACTTTAGTGACGCTATTGGAATAGCAAATTTACTTGCCACTAAATATAGAGGTTGCAACCTCTAGCACCCGCTTGATGATACCCGATAAAATCGAAACCGGTCGCGAGTTATTGACATGTAATAGATTGTTGTTATGTATTTTTTGAGGTCGGTGACCATTTTTGAGCAAATTCTTTATTTTACCATATTTACTTGCAGCCTAATCGTTAAACTGTAATAAGCAAGTATTTGAGGTTTCATAAAACAGTTTGGCTTCTAACTTGCTTTTGACTTGTCGGTAGCTTGGTACAGCTACATTGGACCGACATTTTCGCAATCAATGCAACCTATAACAAAAAATTGCCATAAAGCGCTTTTCTGACGAGCACAACAGTGCAAAACGTGACCTCACACCGTTGCATCAAGTTAACCATGATAGCCTGGCAGCTGATTGAAATAAAGTTTTAGCAAGTTCGGTTGGGATCGACAACGACCAAAAAAATTTTGATACTCTAAAAATGCATCATGATAATCGGTTGGTTAGCAGGTTTTTGACTTATGCACAATTGTTGTAATATTCTCCATAATAAAACAAACAGGTTGAAACTATACCAAGGTTTATTAGGTATACGAAAGTGTAGTGCGTATGTACCCATCTGTAGTAAAGTCATACAATATAACAGCGTACAGGACTGTCCAGGGCTGCAGAAAAGTCCCTGGACCAAGGGAAACAGAGCAAGTTTTAAAAAGGACACATTTTAGTTTTCGAAAGAAAACTTTTACTTAACAAAGGGGTCTGCACGGCGCAATGACAAAACTATGAGGAGCATTATAGGGTGGTCATCACCACCATAAGTGGTTTTTGTAGCAAAAACAAGAACAAAAGATTCTTCACGACAAATCGATCTAAAAAACCATCTTTATTCTAAAAACAAGTAAAAAAAGCAACCCAACCACAAAAGTATTTCAAATTGAGCAGAATTTTGTTCGGCAACTAATATATTTATCAAAGCTTTTGAGGGGCAAAGTAGTTATAAAAAACAATATTTTATTACAAAAAGATAAATAAATAGAAACGCGAACGCTTTCCGTATTCATACGGAGTCTTCATTGAACCTTTTGCCTTAACTCAAACAAAATTCATCACCGTTTAATTCCTAAAAACTGGAAAAAGAAGTTCCTCTTTTTTTATAATCAACTGTCACAGGTTCACCACAAATTATCAATTTTTTGATAGAAATAAAATGGACTTTTCTTGCCCCCTTTTGTTCCGGTAACTTTGGGATTTACTTTTGATTCTTAACGTATGGTAAATCTTCCTGAATCAAGAAAACTGATAGATTATAATTGCTTCAAATCAAACTTTTTTTCAAAATATCTTCTTCTCTAAATCGCTTTACTACGAGGGAACTGTCTAGTTGACCTTCGTTTTTGGCGCTCAGAGAACCGTCACGCAACACCACGCAAAAAAAGCCAAGGTAAAGGTTATGGAACACGAGGAAGTGAATAAAGCACTCATTTGAAAATATGGGCAAAATATGCGTTTTTCTTGTGCGTGGCTTTAAATTTTTGGCAAGCACTAGATTGGTTGCTTTACCGCTTGAATTAGGTTGCGTTACTATCAAAAATATACCTTTTCACAACATCCGCCAAACTTGCGACGTTTAATATCAACACACATGATTTTATAAACTTACATTCTACTTATATTCATTAGTTAAAAATTTTCACGTAATGGCTCTCACCACGTAATGAACTCGTAATCTTGAACACTTTTGAAAACTTTGAGATACAAAAATGACAAATTTTTGACAATGTAAGTCACTCGTTACAATCTGGATTAGACACTGATTTTTGAAAACTAGTACCATATTAGGAATGCTTAAAGAAGCAAAATTTTAGCTTTTACTCAATTCTAAGTCATCAATCAGGTTAGTTGTACCTTTAATGCTGCTATTTGAGAGTTCAAAATCACGACTGTTGAGAAGTGAAAGATGTTTTGTCAACTAGTACACATTATCACATTATCTTTCCCCATCAAGTAATAAATCTAACACTTTCCTGCACCAGTTCAAACAAAATCTAAAATCCCTCACTGGCATTGATGTTGAACCCCTCACCCAACTCTTTCAAGCATCACATTTAGAGAAGATATTTTAAGTAAAAGGATTAATTTGAAGCAATATTATGAATAAAAACCATCCTTGAGCGTTGCTCAGCGGTCACCAAAATGTTACGGTACACGATGAAGGATATTAGCAGAAAAAAATCCGTGAAAAGTGCAAAGTTAGCCGCAAAGCAGTGCACGCAGCATTCGCAAATTTCAAACTGAATGGCAATTTCATCGAAAAGAAAAGATCCGGACGTCTCAAGAAAACTACTCCAAGGGATGACAACCTGATGAAAAGGATTTTTAGCCGGTCTCCATGCAGCTCAATGAAAAAACTGCAGAGTGCATTAGCGGCGAAGAGTTGCCATCTGAACGCTATGACTTTATCACGACGCTTGGAGTATGATTTTGGCCTAACATCACGCAAGCCTGCAAGAAAACCTTTGCTGACAAAGGCAATGAAGGACAAGCGGTTGAAATTTGTCAGCGTTCATCGTGATTGGACAACTGAAGACTGGTCCAAAGTGCTGTTTAGTGACGAATCGTGCATTTAACAGTTTGTGGTTCGTGAGCGCAACGTTCATTGGCCCAAGGTGAACGTTACAATCACACACAATTGCAACCATAAAGCATCCAGCAAGCCAAATGATTTGGGGGGCACGTCAAGTAAAGGCACAGCAACTTGTATTTTTTGACCCCTGGGAACACAATAAATAGAAAAAAAATACTTGAATTTAAAAAAAGATAAGTCAAAACTACATATAAACGTTCATGAATGTTATATGTTATATATTGCATAGTTAAATTGCTGGTTTTTTATCTGTTTTCATCGATATTCGTAAATTTTTGTTGTTCTGCAATTTACGTTGTTTAATTAATGTTTTTTCGTTGTGCTTCTGAAATTCATTAATTTTGTATCCTAATGTGAATTTTCGCAATTTCTTTAATCTGCCTTTCCGGATTTTAGTGTTTCATGCTGTAGTTTTCAAATTTCAATCCTGCAAAAAAATTAGGAAAACTAGTAGTTGAAAATGTCAGGAAAACTATTGAAAAGGCAGCAAAAGACCAAGATTTTGTTGAAGCAATCCAGTATAATTGCTCTCATGCTTTCTGCATAACAAAAAAATTTGATTTGTGCAAAATATCTTTTTTGGTATTGCAGTTCCTCAGTAAAAAAATTCCCTTTCAGCCGATTTCCGATTCAAAATTAGCGTTTCTCATTCTTATAAGATCAACATCAGCTTCCGAGCGCGTTTGAAAGAATAGTGAGAGGGTTTTTTAGAATTTTGCCTTCCGGCATGCACGTTTAACTTCGGGGAAAGATTTGGCAAGGGCAGTTTCAATGGCAATCATCCAAAATTTTGCTGCAATAAAGTTCACGATGCTAAGGCAGCTTCTTAAATCTGCTTTCTTGCAACAAAAATATGTGTTTTCCTTCACCTAATTGCATTTCTCTCTTGCCAATGGTTGTATAAAATGGCATGTGCACGAGTGGTAAAATGTTTCAATGTAGATAATGGCAAAAATAGATTTTATTCAACGAGACATTTTGTAAAAATGTCATAACCCAAGGCTCCGCAATCTTTTCAGCACTGGGGACCCGTTAAATAAGCAGATATCATTTTGCGGATCGTCCTTCGATATTCTAGTTTTTTAACTGCAACCTCTCGTAAAAGTCTAAACATATTTTCGGTTTTTTTTTAAACTACTTCCACAAGCGAAAGTATTGGCCAACTGAAAACAGGCCTATACGTGGCGCGAGTGCTCATCGAAGTTAATGTACGAAAGATGATCCAACAACTTAAGAGAATATTTTGCAGTGCTTCCAAACCGCTACATGTATTGTTTCTGCTCTGCCTAGTAACAAATTTCTCACATACCGGCACTCGGCCATGGCCCGGTGGTTGTCGAACCAAGTCACTCTGTTTAGCCTACGATAGTGCAAAGTAGTACGGTTTATTCAATACGACATCAATACTAAGCTGAAAGAAATTGAGTGAGTGGTCTGAAGAAAGTTTTAACAATTTTATGGTTATTTTTTAGAATAGCTTGTTAAAAGTTTCTATCTAAAAGAGAACATGCTTGGTCAACTTCGGCGTACTTGATTGTTCCATAAGCCTATACACATATTGCCATTGTGACAAAAATTTTCACCTCAATGTCAGCAAGAAGTTTTTTTGTATTTGGCATTCTGAAGTTTACTGCGAAACATATACTGGTTAAAGCAATAGTTTATATATCCGTTTTTGGTCTCTTTTCTATCCATTTCGCAATGTTTGGTCGAGCTTCTACTGCTTCCTTCATTGCTTTGACGTTGGGAAAATTATCCAAGAAATTCCCATCCCATCGTTTAATCAAATCAACGATTACTGATATCGCAATGTCTGCCGCAGTAACATTCTGCAAAAATACATTTTCAAAAAATGAAAATCTAGCTGATTCAAAGGCATGCCTCTTGCAGCTTTTGCAATACAAAGTAAGCATAGAGGCAGAGAAGAGTAGAGCAATATTGAAATAATTAAGAAAAAAGACAAGCCCCTCGTGGTACCTAAATATTTACGTTATTGTTGAAAGCTATTTTGAACAAAGGTTGCAAAGTCACTTTTATATGACGCTAAAATGTGTTAAAAAACTGTGTTGAAAACTCAACTTGAATTGCCAGATTTTAAGTTGGTTTAAGTCTCAGATTTGCCAAATAGTAGATAAAGCTTTAGGTATGGTGGGACAAGTACAATACTTTTTACACAATTAAAAACGAAGCTCAGTTTTCACAACGAATGTGATCTATAAGCCTCAAACTTTCTCCTAATTCTCTACTTACTTTTCCAAATATATAGTTTCCGTCTGCTTTTGCAATTGTTTTTTCGAGCGTGGCGAACTTAGGTTTAATCACATCCTTGATGGCAGCCGCTGCCAGTTCAGCCTACAATTTTTATTTGTTATGATTTATGCAAAAAGCACGCATTTCACCCTATTGGGAGAGTGAAGTTGCTCACTTCACGTGCTGCATGTCGGCTGTTGGGAAATGGCGCTTTGTCTGTAGGTGGAGGGATTGTCTGTATTAAATATGCCGAGTTTGAAACGAGTGTTCGCTTCTCCAAAGTGGTGGATATTATGGGCATATTCGTCATGTCGTTAAGTTTACGGAATAAACATTTGTTTGTTTGTGGTTGAGGGTCATTTATTTACCATTAGTCGTCATGCTTTTTATATTGCCTCCAGCCCCCCAAGGATAAAATGCATCAGCCTTAATAAAAACAACTAGAGGGCTAATTGACATGTGGCCCGGGTTACTGATAATGGAAATGCGATCTTGGTCAACTGGCCACCGCAACACGTCGGTTAGCTTCTAAGCAAAATTTGACGGAGAAAGTAATCGAAAAGATGTGAAGTCTGAGCTGAAGTTGGTCTTTTCCCAAGCTTGCTTTAAGGCTATAACGTAGTAACTGGTCGGCCAATCACGTGATAGCGCGTTGTTGCTCTTAAGGTTTATAGCGTAAACATGACCATTCATTTAATTCCCTGCCTCAAAGAGTAGAAGCTATTGTAGTTAGAGAGATGTTGAAACGTCATAGTTACAAAAATTCGTTTCATGAAGCAATTTGTATTCTAGGTGGAAAATAGACCATGAGCAGCTTAGAAGTTTATTCAGATAGTAAGAAAGTGGCATAGATTCTGGAACTCCAGTTTATAAAAAACGTAGTGGGTTTGGAAAGTAATTTTCAGGGAAACTTAGCCTTTTCAGTTACATATACTACTGCCTTTACCGGGATTCTATCTAGCGACAAAAGAGGAATTTATTTAGGTTTAAATTAAATTGATGCTTCTACAACCTCAATTAGTTTGGTCTTCGTGGAATTAAAGATTTTTCATTCGTAGTTCTATTACAATCAAGGCTATCTATTATTTGTAAGACAATATACCCTTTTTTCTTCTGGTTCCGCAAATGGAAGTTTGACAAGCCCCTCACACATCACTTCAATCCACATATCAACTTTAGCAGCAGTGAGAGAGTCCCCGCCGTCGAGTTTAAACTCTCTCGCTAGATAGCGCACTGCAGCGCGACTGTGAGCAATTTGCTCGCCATCGACAAAAAGAACGGGGACTTGGCCGAAAAGCATGTCTGAAACAAACACAAATTTTGAGCCTATTGCAGGCCAGTTGCTTAAAAGCAATACCTTCCGCGAATTATTTTTGCTTTCCAAATAAAAGAACGAAACGAACTTGATGTTGCTTCGTAATTCTCGCCAGGATTTGAGATTTCATGCAGTGTCCTACAACTTGTTAATTGATTGCCGTTAATGATTCAAAATTGTTTAAATATTTTTTATTGCCTGCCACGGCAGGCTTTCCAAGAAAGCAACCACTTAGGCATAGATGCTCCAAATTTTTTTCTAATTAAATGCCCTGGAATTTGAATTGTTTTTAATGGACAGAATCGAGTGGTTTCATCTCTTGTTTAATCCGGGATCGTAATGTCACATTTAGACGTAATCTACGTATAGAATGCTTTGCATTTTTCTCTAGAATCACATAGCTATGTTGCGTCGGGTTTCCCCAATGATTATCCATGTTTCTCATTCACACAGTTATGGCAGTTATGTTTTTTTTTGTTGGCTATTACACTGCTGATAGAATCCTATAACGTCGATGAGTTCAAACAACTGGTGTGGATATTTTTGTACAAATATTGAAGGATAAAAACATCTTTAAAAGCATCAAAAATTTTGTTCGGCGTCTAATGTTACCTCAAATATCAAAGAGAATATGCTGGAACAGCGTTGAAGTGGGCTTTTGTCAACTATAGCCAGGGGTGTATTGGAGGGGGATCCGGGGGATCGCCGTCCACTTACTGTTTTTAGAAAACTCTTGACTGAAGGCACATTTTATTAATATTCAAAATTTTTCTTATTTTAATGTTTCTAAAATATATTTTCAAATATACTTTTTTAAAATAAATTTGTTTTAATTGGTATTTCTAATTTCTTTCAATAATTTGGTAATAAAATGACAAGTGTTGAGGCCAACCGTCCACCCACTTTATTATTTAACAATACACCACTGACTACAACCACAGTGACAAAAAATCACCAACATTTGATTAATTTCATGAAATCATGCGATGATCTGGTGTCTGATTTAAACACTTGTTGAAGCTGCTGGTTTATTGAAAAGCGTCGGGGAAAAACGTTCATGTCTGCTTTGCCAAGAGCAGCCTACAGAAAATAAATGTACCATAGATATTGCGACTTGAATATGCGATGGCACAACATTAACGAACGTCAATGTTGTAACAATGCAGTTTGACTAGGAGCCTGATTCAACAGTAAGGCGGCGCTCTATTGCACCCAGGTGCAGCGTGGCTGTCTAGCACAGGTCATGGTGGGCAAACATTTAATGAAAAGCGGAAGAGAAAAACGTTTGGAATGGCTGGAAAATTGGCAATACATTGGCGAAATTGCAAATACAATTGAAAGCGAAAAACTCTACTTAATGGAAGTCGATATTGAGCTTTGGCCGCTGCATAATTTTTGGGGTTTGGAAGTATCACTTCGCAAGCAAAGCTATGCAGTTTGTGCCTAATGACATGGAACCATTGCAAAATAAATATTTGGTCACAAAACCATTTTTACTCCAGCAATTCAGGGAATAAGCAGGCAAGTGCCTTAGTGAGGCACTTGCCTGCTCAGTTTGTACCTTTGCGTACCGGAGATACATTTAGTGTTGCATTTCTAATCGTTTTACTAACTATTATTGGTGTAGGTGCAGCCTAGTTTGATGCTGGTGCAGCGCCCTGCAAAGCATCACTTTCAACGCTTAATAGAATATCGACGTCTTTCAAAATGTCAATGACTCATGAACGAAAAACAAACGAAGTTGCTATGGCATTCACACGTGACCACCTTAAACGCATTGATTGTAACGAAGTTTGCGAGAATTAGTCAAAAAATTCCTTCGATTGCAGTAGTTTCAACTTGTCGCTTTACAAGTTAAAAGAAAAGCACTTGTTGTTCCCGCAACTAGGGCTAACTTTTCTTTACAAATGTTTAACCATTTTTCAATCTATATTGCAGCAACATCGTTTCACAAGAAGCTTTTTTAATTTTTTGCACTTTTTTCTCAGATTGTCGGTGTTTGAGTATTGATCAGAGGCGGCTCGTGAATGGTACTATGGAACTGCAGTACCTCCAGTCACCACTCCATTTTATCGATGACATTCGATATAAACAATTAATATTTTTTTTTTCTTTATTTTTCTTATACTTGTGGTTACACTATATAATGCATAAGGTTAATTTCAACAACCATCCTAAGTTTACGAAAAAATATAAAAATCTTTTTGCTTCAAAGCTCCTGTGATATGGTGTTTGAAATTAGCAGTAGATTGCAATGCAGCTGTAGAAAGAGAACTGTCGCTCATGCAGTACCGACCCTTGTGTGCTGGCGTAGTAAGGGTATCGTTTTGATGGACAACTGGCGAGCTGTGTGTGTGTGTTTGTAAAGCTGATAGATAGTGACAAAAATTAGACCTATGGGGTAATTTTCTAAAGCAGTCCCCCCGTTAATTTTAGCTACGAGCTGCCCCTGGTATTGATGTTGATATTTTGGCTTCTGAACATTTGATATTGCCTATTCTTTTGATCTTTTTGTGTTTTTGGAAAATCTGTCATTGATGGCATTTCATTTGGCGCAACCACCACTCATCCAAGCAATGGAAAACAAATATTATAGCAGCCAGAAACAATTGCTGTGGGGATAGAAACTTTCTTTAGGTGACCTTTTTTTGAGATCGATGTTTTGTATCCGTTTTGTAGACATCAAAAAAAAAAAGCTTTTTTCTGGATGGGATTAAAACATTTGGAACTCATTACCCCTGTGGCCCCCCCTTTGCAATGACTATGGAAACAGTGTGAAATTTTTCAAATTTCGGATTAATTTGATTCCATTGCGAGTACCGATTAGCATAGTACTCCAACATATTTGCTTTTTTTTAAATTTATTTGAGAAATAGAAATTTGAGCCGCCTGTCGTAAAGAATCGCACTTCAAGTATCTTAGTCACCTTCTACAATAATTGCGAAATTTTTGATCTTGCCGTGTAAGGTTAATAAATAACGCAGCATTGTTTGCCTACGTTCCCATCACCCCGGCCAACCCCCTCCACATAAAAAATGATGGAAACAAGCCTGCTGTATTTAATGCAGGAGCAGGCTGGTTGATACAACTTTTGTGCAGTGAGCTGCTTCATTAACAGCTTATTGTAATGGATTGAGCTTTAAATTTGAAGTTAAAAACTGCGATTTTAATGGTCAGTTTGCTTTTTCTCTTGTTTGCTTTGAAGCAACTAGCTTTAAGTTGAAACTTTAGCTTGCGCTGAAGACAAGAATAGTTAGACTAGTCATTTGGGTCTACGTAGTAATCGACTCGAAAATACGTAAGATCATTTTGAAATGTCGAAAACTTTACATTTCTTTTGTGCACGAAAAATTAAAAAAATCTCATCTATTTTTTCAAACCTCAATACTAGGAACATAGCTTCCCCCACCAAAGCAAAAGCCTTTTAGTTTTGTCGGACTTTTCAGAGCGGAAACGTGAAATTAAAAAAGTTTACTTGGTTTATGCTGGGGCCAGTTCTCCGATGTATATCTCGTGTCTTCGTATTCCACTCCAGCCTCAGCAAATAATAATCTGCACATTTCTCCAAGACCTCGAATGCTGAAGTAGCAAAGTTTGTATGAAGGCATATTGTCTAATCGACGTCTATTTAAATTGCAAGTTTTCAAAATTAAGTGAAATGCTGCAATAAAAGCAGATTATAAAGCTGAGTACTGCGGAAGCGTCGTTGCTTTTTCAACATATTTCTATAGCTATGTGAGAAGACTTCTGAGGCAATTGAAGGTTAAAACAGCCAAAAGTTAAGGTGGGCGCACGCTAAGCTCCATGGTTATTGGAGAATTCAGTCGTGCGGCACAATTCACAAAAGTTATATAAACTGACCAATTTTTTGGGACTTTTAAAATTGAGTGAAACCGCATCCCCGTCATAACTACCAAGACCGGCCAGTAACTGCGGTAAAAACAAGCGGGTTGGTATCAGAGAAACGAACTTTTTACAGAAGGTCTTCGATCGAAAAAAATTTGTCGTACAAAAGGAATTCTTTTCAACAAAGTTGCACTGAGACTAACCCGTTCCTGTTGTACGGCTAACCATAAAATCATCCTTTGCCGGGACCACATTCGAAGTTAATAGTAAGCCACTGCCTGCGTAGCGCATTCTGCTCGCACGCTTTGCTACCGAACAGGGGAAAGCATACTTCATTAAAATCAGTTGACATATTTTGCGATTCACCGTTTTTCTGTTAAAACTAAAAAATACTCTCTTCACTGCACATGTGGGCAACGAAGTACATAAACATCTCTCAACAGCATTGCTCCCTTCGGAATCCTCGAGCCTTCAGCACTCGCTTTGTTGTTTTGTTTCTCGCTTATAAGACGCTTTCTATCGATCGTAACCACTTGGAACTAGCAATAAACTATGCAGCTCATTCCATTTGTTGATAAGACGTAGGCTATAGTTTATTCATCTCTGATTTAATACTATTGCTTGGTATTTTGATCAGTCAAAAAGTTTTCCGTAATAAACACATAAACTGAAAAAAATCGTCGAACTCTTTTCAAAATTTATTGATTTTCGTGCAACTTTTGCAGTTTTTAAGTTCAATGGCAGCACTGACACTATTCGCCAATACTTCACTTATTAAAATCTGTTTTACACGCAAAGCACGCAAACTAAAGCTCTTTAAGCAAATATTTGAACAAGTCAAAAATGATCATTACAGCGTTACCCGAAGTATTTAATGCTAATACAAGAGGGCATGGTTAGGTTAGGAAAACATCTCAGTGCTGTGCTTGCTTTCTCTATAAAATAGTGCGGGTTGTATACACTCTGGCGCTAAACTAATCAATCGCATCATTTATCTCGAAAAAGGCGGGGCTGCGTAACTTGTGTTATGTTGGGAAACATAACCATTTTTACTTTAGCTGCGTTGATTCCCATATTGCTCATATCACGGGTACCTTTTGTCTGTCCACCTTTTTTTCACGAGATCGATCCCGTAAAGTTTTTCTTTTACAGAGAAACGGTTTCGTTTCTTCGCTGGCATTTCCACTTGAAAGTTTTTAAATATTGTAAAGAAATCAGAAACACAATAATTTCCTGCTACATTGACTTGCCTGCCTGCTATGCACGCAGTCACGTGATTTAAAAAATCACATGAGGTTAATCAAATGTTCGTACTTGCCAACTTTTGCATTCCTTTTTGGAATGCATCGACTGATCGCGTTATATCGGACTTCGCGCGAAATCGAGATGCGTTACAATAAAATTTCACTGTGCCTTCTGATGCTATCTTTTTGGCTGGTGGTAATTTATGATAGGAAAAATACGTTGATTTATATACCATTTTGCATTTTGTTGGTGATTTCGTAGAGTCAGTTGGTTACTTTTTGTAAAGTTTTTTGAGAGAGAAATAAAAGCGTCTGAAGTCTACATGAGTGAGAGATGTTTTCCAACTTGAAAAACTAGTTATTGAGGCGTTAAACGATGTCCGTTCATCTAGAAGTGAGCCGACGAAGACACTTTTCTCACAGGCCAATTTTTCGCTTAAACCATATTTCAAATCTTTGGGATCTTTTGACTAGTAAATGAATCTAGGTCCACATACCGCGAAATAAACAGTTACTGCGTCAAGCCCAATGCACACTTCCATCTTTTTCGCGTCGCAAGCCACAAAGACGCGATAGCGACGCGAACTTAAGACGGCCAATAGACACAGCACCTTAGACGGCGATTACAACCAATCACCCAAGATCTAACGATGAGAGAAGTCGAGTTTAGGAACCAAGGCATGAAGTAAAAATGCGTTCTACTTTATTACCGACGTCGTAGGGAGGTCATTTGGAACTCGAAGTCAGTGCAGTTGTAAAGCAGTTGTTTGATAACCAGCAAAAAGTAACTGATGGGTTTTGGTTTACTAAACTATAGATTTAAGCTGATTAGCCTAATCTAGTTCTGTAACGCTAAGTTATAATTTACGCTTATTTTCAGGTCAATCTTGTTCAATTGTTGCGTAGGTGCATATCAGGTGTCTGCACCTTTTGCGAGCGAAGAGTTGCTCGAGCCCAACTTCAACAAAAAAAGAGAACAGTGAGAACCGCAAAAGATTGTACTCGGGAAAATATACATGACGTGGCCCATCAAATCGAGAGTGTTCTCCAAAAAAGGTCTTCACTTTTAATTTGCGACATAGAACCGAATTCAAAGACACGCTCACATGATTTATACTTTCTTAACCGAAGTGTTCTCCACAAAATACAAGGCAAAAGAGCTGCAGATGGTAAGGGATAAAGAAGGGCAAAAGAGCCACAAGTTGTCGACCCCTGATCAGCTGCGACTCCGGAACCCCTGATTTAAATAGTTGAATAAAAGCTCAGTCGTTTGTGGAAACTTTGAAGTCGGTAGTGGATTTTTAAACATAAATTATCAGCATGCAATTATTGGGAAAAACTCTTGCTCTAGCAGCCAATAGCATTTGGAATGCATCGCTTTTTTACAATGCCTTCTTGTGAAAAACATGTTCGCCTAGGCCAGTGGTTCTCAATCTTTTTCGTGCCGTGGCCCATATCGAGGAGCCACAAATCTTTGTGGCCCAGTTTATTGCCTTGGTCAATCTTTTCCGTGTGCCGTGGCCCATTTTAAGGGGGTCATATATTTTTGTGGCCTACTTTAATTACGTCAGTGATGTCATGATGACAAAGTTGCTGGGATCAGCGTCAGAACTCATGGCAGCGGAGGTGATCTCCAAACAAAAAAAGGTCATTGTCTCCCCAGTGCCGAGAATGGCCAGTCCGAGGGCGGAATCGGAGCTAATTTGCAAAGGAAAATAAGGCCAATGCGCCTCCACTTCATAGGTGCTGGTTGTTTGTTTGTTGTTACCTCTCCTCTTCCTCGGGATGGAGGTATGGCATGAACGGCAATGCTCATGCCGTCAACCTAATTGAAATTAGGCTAGGAGATAGATGGCAGCCCATTTCGAACCATTCTTGAGTGACTGGTAGCATCACCACCAACAAGGTGGACTTCCACTGGTGGGTACCCAAGAGTCGTCTTTTACGACATGCTGGGTTAGCAACTTCACAATTGTAATCCGGTGAAGTGCGGGTGGGCCACCTGTCTGCCACATAAAGGTGGAGGCGTCCCGTTAGGTGCCTTGCCCAAGGACACAACAAGCAAGCTTGCCGGCTTGTTCTCCACCCTATCCCTTTTTTATGCTGAGCGCCAAGCAGGGAAGCTGTGAATACCGTTTTTTGAAGTCTTTTGGTATGACTCGACTTAGAGAATGAATCCCAGGTCTACCGACAGCGATGCGGACGCTCAAACCACTACACCATAGCGTCAGTTATGAATACTGGTCAGTATAGTTGTTCATATACACCGGTATTTCTCAACCTCATTTGACTTACAAACCCATTATTAAAGTACGCAAACGTCTGTGGCCCACCCGACTTACGTGCTGTGGCCCACCGGTTAAGAACCAGTGGTCTAGGCTACTAAAACAACGCCTTGCAAGTAAATAACGACCTAAGGGAAATAAAAAGCATTGCTCTCTACTCTTCTTTCTGTATACATGGGGAGATTTTAGTGGCTAGTTGGACTATATAATTGTACAGCCTTTTTCGTTAGATGAAGGGTAAAATCGACCATCGCTTTTCGTTTTACAACATTCTGAATAGATTTAAGACTCTGAATGCTGCTGCGGCATACACTGATATAACTGTTAAAATTGTTTTATTCAGCAGTAACTTTACTTCTCCAATCAAGTGGAGAAGGCATTGCAGTAATATGGTGCTACTGGAACATTAGCACTAAACCTTCCGATCTCCACCCACATGTATTAACTTCGCTGGTCCAACGCCTAGTTTTGACCAAACCAAGTCCCTCAAGCGACATAATCATTTTGTTTATTTTTGGGTAACCCAAAAAGTCATTTTCCAGTTGGTGTTGCGAAGAAAATCGACGACTGTTTTTCGGGTATTATATTACACGGATATTTCAACATCTCTGAAACGTTTCAATACGTAGAAGCAATGACACCGCGTTTTGTTGAACAGCTGTATAAAAAAGCATCCTGAGAATTAGGAAAAAACGTTTAATTTTTGCATGTATGCTCTCATTATTAGACGTTTCCTACATCGCACACTGGAGCAAGCCTCTCCTTCCTTCCCTCACGTTCAGCATGGCTTATTTTAACTACAGACTATATTACGTCAGTTAATTTTCTCGCCTAGGCAAACCTAATAATGCGTCGTTGTTGAATCGCGAGTAGAGTGCGTTAAAGCTGAAAAACGAGCCTCCTTTTGTGTTGCTTTCACTTATAAATTATAACGTCTTTAAAATGCTTTACCTTTCTGCCAAAGTTTGTAGATCAACCGCCCAAACATCTTTTATCTATTTACGAAAACATATGGCTAGACAAATTGAATGCCACTATCAACATAAATAAAATGCTCTTGCCCTCAATTAAGTGACTTTACAACTATTTTTTTTGTTCTTGAAATACTGTATTAGTTTTAATTCCTCTCACATCTCAGTGTGTTATCTATCACTTACGTCACTGCCTCTATAGGTTATGACCCTTCACTCATTATTATGATATACTGCTCTTTGTTTATTTAGTAACTAGACGTCTCTTTTATCTCATATCTATTTCTATATAACTTAACCTATCATATTAGTTTGAATGTATTTTGAAAGGAGTCGGAGCTAGTTTTATGGCCTGTAGTTTTGATAGCTGTTTATTATTATTGTAGACCCTGTGCAGATAAATATTTTTGCTTCTTGTTAAGTGTTGAAGATTTTATTATCTTAGTGCAGCCTTTTCTCTGATTTACCATTAGTTTGTTTGAAATATTTAATTTTTTTGTGCGATTTTTATTATTTTTTTGCAGAAACTGAGGATTCGTTAGCGAAATTAATTTTTCTTATAGCAAATAAATGTCTAAGCTGACTTTGTTACTGTTTGTTAGTAGCAGACCCTTTTTCAACATTTACTAATATGGAGTAAAATCGCTTGGATAGACTATCCTGCTAGGGTTTGATTACTGTTTTCCAGTTTTAATTGTTAACACTGGATTGAAATGGAATGTTTTTGTTTGGGATCAAAACCTAAAAATTTGGGAAAAGCAAGAACTTATTCAACTTTTATGAGCATACCTAAGCAAGGAAAAATGGAATATGAATCATAATACGTAGCCAGCAGGACTTGAGAAAATTTGAGAGGAAATCAAAATTAACAACGTTGCTATGTGAAATTGTATTACATGAAATGGAATGATGATAAAGCTTAATAGCAGCTTTGTGGAACTACCGAGGTCAAACCTAACATTTGGAGGAAAGCAGGCAGGGATGTGGAAGCAGTTATTTTTCAACCGCTTCCGCTTCCACCAACAAAAAACGAGAAAATGACCGTTGACAATTTTTTTAACTTTTGTGGGTCTGTAGCCTGCCTTCTTATACACTTCATCATTTTGAGAAAACAAAAACCTTCATTTATTGCTGTTACTTTACCTACTTCGCTTGAGCTTATTGTTTCGAACTACTCTGTGTTTGTTTTTCTTAGATATCAGAATTCGTGTTGAATGTAGAACAGTGCTTTTCAATCTTTTTGTCATCGCGGAGCCCCTAATGTACTTTCGCGTTTGTCACGAAACTCCCACTAACAAAAATTTAGAAATCACGAATTGCTTGCAAGAAAATCAAATATTTCACCACTACAATTCAAAAAATAATTGAACACTTCAACAAATAGACAGTTATTAGAAGTTCCTTCACTACTTACAACTACTTTTACAACACTTAACTTAATGCTTCTCAGATGTAAGCCGTATGATTACATATTACAGCTCTCGACTACAGTGGCGGCTCGTGATTGAATTTGCTGGTGGGGGCTGCAAGTCATTTTTTACTTGTTTTGCACTCTTTGTAGGCAGTTTATTTGCCGTTGTTTAGCTATAAATGTGCAAATTTTCCGAAACTCTGCGCTGTTTTAGTTGTATAATTGTATTCAATCAGGCATTGGTTTGGCTGAATATTACAGATTGCGGTAGGCTAATTTAGTGTACAGAGTAGTAATTCTAATTTGTTTTAATATTTTGTAATCTACAAAGAAAATAGAACGAATACAAAGTCTCGCACATATCATCAAGCTAAGGACTAGCCTGAAGAGTGAAGCACATTAACAAGTGCAAGTCGTACGAATTTGTCGCACTTGAACTTATAACCGGTTAATTCGACGACTTGCAAAATTTCTTTCAGCATTCTTGGACATCAGCAATATATGTATATATATTTTTTAGTTTTTACAAAGTGTCACGATTAAAACAACATTAGTATAGCAAAATAGGCGGAACCATCCCTAAAATACGGGTAATGAAGATGCATTATCATCACCAGGGCTCTTGCCAATGTAAGATACTTTTCGTGGCTCCTGGCTAGCCCGATATCCAACATTGGACTGTATACGCAACAAACCCAAACAATCCAACACAAAGCACAAGACTTACGTACCGTTTACTTTTGAACCAGGATTCCCTTTGACGTTACTGCTAACCGTGCAAGTATGAACTAAAACTGGTATCCTTACATAAAATTGATCACACAAAAGCTAATTAGGCATAGAAAAACCTTCCAATCATTATATACTGTACTAAATGTGGTTTTTAAGGCATTCATGGCTGTAGGTGATTACGCGATACCATGTCTCGGCATGCACGGAAAAGCAGCTCGAAAGACCCGGATTCGAAGCTCACAGGAACCAGACACAACGCAACATACCTCCGGGCAAAAATTGGTTTTCACGAAAAGTCACGACCCGAACAACGTTAGTATAGCGAAATAGGCGGGACCATCCCTGGACTCAGGTTTCGGTCTGTTGGCCTCATCAACAAGGACTCGTCCCACATAACGCAGCGCCCCTGGAGGGGGCGTTGTGCGCCTAGAATTAGAGATTGCCCTCTGCATTGCAGGTGGACGCGAAGCGTGACTAAACAATGAATAGTTGCGGTTTCGGGGTTGAGCGATGAGGTATCATGAACCATAACAACGCATTGACCAAAGTTAAAAGTGCGAGCGGCGGCGCTGGTGGAATTAAACCATCGACGCCTCCAGACCAAGTCGTCAGAATCTACATAGCCCGGGACTGTCGTAAAGAAGGCTGTCGGGCGTGTGGTGTTTAAATGAAACTTTTGTACAATACGCGGAAATAAATTTTGGCGACCGGACGAAACCAATGCCTTTGCCCCACTCGAAAACGGGGGTCGGATGCCTCCCCCCTATTCTCCGTTTTTACCAGTTATGCGGGTGTAATCTAGGGGGAGTCGCTAAATTTCAGCCACTCTTGGTTAGTCGTGTGCAGCAGCAAGATTTCCCCACGCAGTTGCGGTAGTCTGATATTTAAATAACAAAGCGAAAATTTTACGACGACTTTTTTGACCGGTGGAAGAGAAAAAAATAAGTTAAACAACTTTCTCGCCTTTAGATAAGTTTTCTTACTTCCAATTTATTTGCCTAATTCATTAAATGGGTACTTGTGGGTTATCTGTCACCACTTTTTTTCACCAGGTATTTATCCCCCACCCTGTACACTCCCTTGCAGTGTACACTGCCCCGTACATTTACATACCGGGCCTGCCCCTTCAGTGTACACTGCCTTTCTTGTAATATAGCAAGGGAGTGTACAGGGTGGGGGATAAATAGTAATTTAATACCTGGTGAAAAAAAGTGGTGACAGATAACCCACAAGTACCATTAAATGATACAACTGAATAGCAACATTTGAATTCGCTTACCTACAAACAATCTTACCAATTACGGCAACTAGCCCTGTTTTAAAACAACGGCATCAGCAAGCTTAGCGGAAATTGTTACGTCCCAAGAAAAGCGACAAGAATCAAACGACCGTGAAAGCAACGCATTTACGTCATGCGTCTGGACGCTACTGATTTTGCCCTTCCTGCTGCTATCTTTTGCAGCTTAACGAGCGGTGTTTAAAAGTTAGAGATATTCAGTTATTCAAAAAAATTTGGCTTAGTTATGTTGACAATACTTGCAGCGGCAAAAAATTTTGCTATGTCACACAGAAACTAAAACTCTAAACCATTTATGAAGCAACTAAATCGTTGTACGAAATTGCAGTCTCGGGCGCTGCAGCTGCAGCCCGTCCTACGCACCATTATGATGTCACTGAGAATCCCTATGTCGCCCGTTCACTTAGTTTAGTGCTAGCAATATAGGAAAATTAGCCTTTTCAGCGACATAAACTGGTGCATTGGTGTAAATAAGGTATGAACCATGACATTATAAAAAATATCAACATTATAAAAATTCGCAAAAAAAACAGATCACAAAAACGCGTGGGGGGCTGCAGCCCATAGGTACGAGCCGCCACTAAGTTCAACCATCAAATAGAAAACATCTAAAGGTATGTGATAGCTCCAAATAAAATAGCAACATTAGTTCAACATCATTGAAAAGTGCAACACAGTATACGGGACCAAAACCCATGAAGTTTTACAGATCAAGAAGATCAGTCCACTATTCAACAAACCAATGGTTCTTCGTTTTGCTAAATATTTTTTAGTATTTGCAATTGATCGTGCTATTTAACTGCTGTCTCCGTGTACCGGTATACTTCCTACCTTATAACGTTGCCTGCATTTGGCCATTACGTCAGCATCAACATTATTTAGTCATATTTATCTTGTTTATGTCTTGCTAATATGTCATTACCGATTTTTATTTTATATACGTATTCATTTCTAATTTTTAAGTTGCAATATAAACATGTAATTTTGATACTCCGACGAGGGCCATGTTGATGAGCCGAAAGCATGCAGTTCCAACACAAAATGTTCAACATATATCGTTTGCTTATTTTTGCTACTTAAGGTAAAACAGAAAATATGGCTTTTTATGACGTCATAACTTCTTGTCTATAGCCCGTAGCAATGTAGTTTTTTACTGTTACTCCTTTGAAAACTTTTTGTTCCACCAAAAAATATTACTTGAATGACTTTTACTGGCTCTGTTAATAAGTATATCATTGGTGTGCTTTTTTGGTTTCGTTACTTTTTTGAAAAAACATTACAAAGTAAAACTAGTGGTTGTAATTAATCAAATGAATTATGACGAACAAGTAACACAACCTATTTTTGTTCTGAAAAAGAAAAAAAAGAGAGTTCATTCATGGAAAAATATTAGAAAGGATTTTCGAAGACTAAGTGGACTAAGTATATATCCGGATATTGACGCAGATTACATTACCGAAATCAGTTTTTCCGATGATTGATTTGCAGTGATTGCCATCATATGCACGAGTTCGGAAGAAGTGCAGAAACATGCAATAGGTATAATTCAGACAAATGTGTTTAAAAAGTGTAATTTTGAGGTGTTCGTCTACAGTGCACAAGGCGTTTGATGTCCAGTGTCCTAGTTTCTGGTGAGTAAACAAAAAGATAGCCTATACCGTTAGGTAAAAAATATACCTACAGTACTATTAATTTACTTCAAAAAGATGTTTTCTTTAAACAAATTATAGGAGCTGGTGTTAGCCTGTTTAAGATATTAATTTAATTAATTAATTTAATTTGATATCAATTAATTAAATTAATTTCTTTAAACAGGTTATTTCTGAGCTGTTTTTAAAATGTATAAATGGCTGAAAGCATTCACGACTTAGATCGAATGTACAAGAGTGGGAACAAAAAACGAAGAGGAAAGAAGGAAAAAAGGAAAAGGTCAAAGTTTGTTGAAAGCTAAAGTAAACACATTAGCCAGGTTTTCTCTAATGTAAATGAGCCATCTATTACCTGGTGATTCTGGCTCTGTAGCGACGCCAAGTAGCAATAGCCAAGCTGTAAAACGTAGTCGACATAATGCATACTTCAATTTGCGAAATAAAGAAAAAATCGTATTAGAGCCAAGAGGTAAATAGGAAACTGCAAGCATTTAGCAATTGTTCACGCTATATGCTCAAAGAGCTCTTTTCTTAAACCACTGAATGCGTACGGTCTGTGACGTAATGCTGTTGCAATAATGATTCCTGTATCTCACTATTCATTTGAAGGGAAATCTCACGGTGTAAAAATGTGAAATGCTAGTTATCAGTAATTCTTAGTTTGTAAAGTGCACCGTTATGAAACAACTTCATTGCATCTATACTATAAAGCGCAATTTTGTCTGTCTGTTTGTCTGTTTTAGCTCCTCCCAAACTTCTAGGCGCACAAGCATCAAACTTAGCACGATTGATAATCACCCGGGGTGGGTGTCATTAGGAGGTTTGTGACGTCATCATGATGTTGCAATCAAAGATTGTTTTTTAAATTTTGCATTTTTTGGCCGAGAAAAGCGGTTCTTAGCTTAAACGAAAGCCCGTACCAGACTTGCTAACTTCAACAAAATTGACTTCTTTAGCGTCTCACGTGACATTCTATTTAACGATTAATAGTAAATTTTGTTTTCTTTATTTTTTCAAAAAGTATTGATTGTAGAAACGCGATTAAAAGCTTTTTTATGAGCTATTGACAAAGTGCTTTCCATAAAAAAGTATTCTACAACAATCAAAGCTCAATTGACGATGCAACATCAAATTCTTTTTTTGAGCATTTTAAGCTTTTTAAGTATGCCTCTTCCTATTTTTCTGTACACTTCAAATTCGCTCTATGTTGTCATAATGCTGCCTGGTACGATCAACACTTTTGCTACCAGAGATCATCATTTAATCATTTTTTTCAAAAAGTCCAAACTTTTTCGAAATCAGTTTACTTAAAAACTGATTTGTGACCTTATTTCTCAATGAATTTTCAAAATTTGTTTAACAAATTGAAGGCTATTTCGAGATAATTTCGTCAATATATGACATGTATTGACTATCTGTTTTTCTACTAAAAAAACTTGAACTTTAATATCTATGGTGTACCTCTTAATTCTTTCTCAAAAAGTGGTAAGCTGAGTAAAAACCGGTAAGTTTAATACCTGAAGGTCATGATAAGGTACTAACCATTAGTGGCGTTTGAAAGCTTAGGAACTCTACTTTCCAGCTATGTTATTGCAATCAATGAGGGTAAAGGATTACTTTATAATGGCTGATTGATGATTGGTTGCCATGCATCACTTTTCATTTATAGATGATAAATTTTCCTACTAGATCTAAGAAACATGAAATTAATAGAAAAAGTTGGTTCTTTGGCACATTTGACTATTTTTCTTAAAAGCTTAGTTCTTTGGAATTATCTGTCTAAAATATGCAAAAAAGACTCATCGCAGAATGAAGTCTCGAAAAGTATTGAAAGGTAGCCTACCGGTCAAAACCGCTCAAAATTTTGATGTCTAGGCTTCATTGAAATTTCTAGAACAACTAAGTACTTTGGTGCATATTTACTATTTTTCGGCAAAAGCGCGGTTCTTTGGCATTATCTATCAAAACTCTTGAAAGGATTCATCGAAAAGTAAAGTCTCCAAAAGTTTAAATAGCAGCCTTCTCCAAGCAAAAATTGGTGATTTTCCAATACAAACTTGTAAATAAAGATGGTCCTGGTTTATCTTTTACAACAAAGTATTAGGGTCGAGCTGTATATCATCTAAATGTTGAAGCGATTTCTTCTCCAATTGAGTAAAGCCGGCTAAAATGATATTCGTAAACTCGACATTACTTATAGAACCCTGCTACTGCAACCACTTAACTGCAAGTTCTTTATTGCGGGTTAGTTTGCTCTATGCCTGGCTGCGTTTATACCAGTAGCAAGCAACATGCGCACAAAGAGGCATAAGCTCATAGAGCATTAATACGCTTACAGTTAGAAAAAAAGCGTAAGTAGTGGATCTAATTTTTGATAGCCTGATACTAGAAATACATACCAATCACTCTGGCGCCCTTCCACAACTTCGATATGCTTTCAAGCACTTACTGTATGTAACGCATAAAAGTTAGTTTAGTTTGAGGGCGCCTATGGAGAAAACAGGAAAAATAAGACGTTGCCAGGGTATCGGGAAACTTGGTAGACATGTAGGCCTATTGACTATGCGCAACTGCCCATAATGTTTTTTTAATCGATTGTGTTTCAAAAAACAATAGATTCGTTTCGGAATGAGATTTAGCTATGAGAAAAAGTATAAACTTTTTATTACTCTTTTCACAACGATCCATCGGAAGAAGCCGGCTTGGTGGATGAACCAGTATTGTTAACCTCGACATTACTAGTGAGACGGATTTCACTGATCTTGGTAATTATTTCCGATATTCCCCCGTCTTCAAAGCTTTACTTATTTATTTTCTAAGCGTATTGGGTAATTTTCCGTCTACAAAACTTTTCGTATTTATTGGCAATTTTTTGGTTGACTCGGGCATGATCCTTTATTAAGTCACGCATAGAAGTTATTTACATTAGCGGAGTATACGTAAAAAGGCAGAGACTAAAAAGAGGAGAGAAAATTGTAGAGCTAAAAGACAAGACCAAAGCGCTTTTAAGAGATGGAGGCGATTTTCTGCTAGAGCAAAAGTGATTCTGATGATTGATGATTACATCAGTGTTCTGCAACGGATATGTAGGCTATTAATATTTGGTGTCGCGGAAACGCTGGTATGCCTGGTCAGAGGCGTAGCCAGAATATTTTGCGCCCGGGGCAAACTATAAAATTGGCGCCCCGACCTCCACATTTAATCATATTTTCTATTACATTTTAATTGTATATGGAAAAACAATTCAAATTTTAATGGAACATTTTATTTAAAGAAGAAGCAAAGCTATACAAAATATAGCATATGTCCATAATGTCCCACTCAGTTACTGTCAAAGATGATTTACATAGTCTACAATAAATTTATTTTTCTTGATTTCACTGTCGCAAACTGGTCAATCACGTCATCAAAATCTGTTTTTTCCAATGTTTCTCTTTCAACACTTAGAAGTGCAAGATCACTGAGACGATCCTGTCCCATTGATACACGCGAATACGACAAAATAAGTTTCAATTTGCTGAAAGACCGTTCACAGCTTGCAATTGAAACTGGTATTGTTAACAAAATTTGTAGAGAAATTCGCTGATTCGGGAAAACGTCGTCTCCAAAAGACACAATAAAACGAAGAAGAGCCAAAGGAGTTTCTGATTGACCTTCAGTTATGTTACTGAGCAGCACTCTGCAATCTCCAATTTCGGTAAAAAGTTCGTGGCTATTGATGTCCGTGTCGTAGAAATTTGCAAAATCTGTGGAATCTCCACGAATTGCATCCTCATCTGTGTCGGATAGAAGAGTCTTAACGTCAAGCAGAAATCCAAATTTTGTGTTTAAGTCTTTTAGCTGTGAAAAACGTGTTGACATCTCCTGTTGAAGCCGATCAAATACATTCTTCATAACGCGCACAATTTCTTCTTCTGGTGAAAGTCCTGCATCTCTTTTCAGTTCTCAAGGCATTCTCTTACGGTGCCTAATTCGTCTATCCACCTGAACCCCCCAGGCTGTGCATTTTGTTTTGGCATTTTCCACAGCAGCTTGGCTCAAATCATCACGAAGCTTAACAAATTCTTGCTCCAAAGATTCAATATCAGTAGCAGCTTCCTTGAAGTTCATTGTAGGATCCTGTAGGCGCTTCTGTACACGATCAATTTTTCCAAGAACGGTATTCCAGAATTCAATCAATCAATCAATCAATCAATTTTATTTTATTTTTGTCCAAATCAGCATACATAGAAATAAATTACACAGCAGTGGACAAAAAAAGGAGACGATGGCAAAACGATATACGTTAATACATGCACATGAATAGAATTTAGATTAAATGTGAAGATAATGGCATGGCCATCGCACCTGTAAGATACTAGGTAAAATAAAAAACACACACGAAGAAAAGTATATACAATATGTACAAAGTGTCGCTAGAGACAGTAACAATAAAAAACTGTCAAGTTGTAACCCTAACAGGGGAGGCTATCAGGTGCTACACCTTGCCCAAGGGTGACCTGGGAGCAACGACAGCTAAGAGACAGCTCCTTTACGTCTCAAGGCACATAAACCCTGTCGCCGGTTGTAGTTTTAAGTCATACACCTAGGACTAAATTGTAATAAAACTATGAAATTAAACTTCAATATGCAGGCCTGTAACTGCTCTGCACCACTTCTAGTTTCAGGTGTCATAGTTGAGTCCTCTGATAATTTTTCTAGGAGTTGTACCAGTTCATCCAGCCCTTCAAAAATAGCTTTAACAGCTTCTAATCGTGCACCCCAGCGTGTTGCAGACTCTCGTTTTACTGTTATAGGAAGAACTCGTTTTAACTCTTCCCAACGAATTGTTGAATGAGAGAAAAACGAATATATATTTTCAAGTGTCCCAAAAAATGTGACGACAACTGAATCTTGCTTAGCTGAGTGTACTCCTGCTAAATTTATGCTGTGGTTGTCACAGTTGACAAACAGTGCTCTGTTATTTCTGTCACATATTCGTTGTTGAAGGCCAGAAATATGCCCTGCCATCACAGCAGCATTGTCATAACATTGTGCTCGACAGTCGGCTAAAGATATGGCGTCAGACTTTAGTCTCTCGACGATGACTTTCTCTAGGCTTGCTGCATCTTTTGAATGTATCTCGATATAACCTAAAAATGATTCTTTGATAGTTACTTGTTTAGTTTGAAAATTAACATCCACAAATCTTATGATCTGAGACAGCTGTTCCCGATGTCCTAAATCAGGAGTTGAGTCAAGTAAGATGCCGTAGTATTTGCTTTTCCTTATATCCCGCAGCAATTTGATCTTTACAGTTGATGCAAGTATGTGGTAAATTTATTCTGAATTTCGGGTGACAAATAGGAAACTGATCCCGGATTTTGTTCAGCATGTTGGAGGTGTTTTGCCAGTAGTGGATCAAATTGAGCAATGAGTTTGATCAGCGCGAGAAAGTTTCCAACGTTTTTATCATTTCTGGGATTCAAGTTTTCCTCATGACCACGTAGTGCCAAATTTTGTGAAACCAGAAATTTAATACAGGTGAGTATTCTTTGCAATATATCTCGCCAACGTTGTTTTTCCGAACGAATCTGCGCTTGAGCGATTGCGTCAATTCCTGTACCGTCAACTAACCGTCTTTCGGCTTCCTTCCATGTAGTAAAAGCCCTGCAATGGCTAGGATTGTTTTCATGAGATTTTAGTTTTTCTGGCTTTCTCCACTTGTTGAAACCGTTTTTTAACTCAAACGAAGCTCGCGAGTTTGAAGGCGATGATGTAAATAGTAGACAACAGAAACAGTAAGCGACTTTATTGATTGGTGAATACAACAGCAATGAACGATTTACCTCCTCTCCATTCGCTAATCGACGTTTAAACCATGCCGATGTAATCGAACGTTCTCCATATAATGATGGTAGATTGTCTGTGTGCTGAAAAAGTATGGGCCCGAGTGTAATCAGTTCATCGCGAAGAGATTGTGGTACTTTCGGTAACTTAGTCACTTCGTCAAATTCTAAGTAACCAACATCGTGAAACTTTAGTACATCAGGAACCACATCCGATTGCACATCGTAATGAGTATTAATATTTGCAGCTTCTCTGCCAGAAATGTTATCTTCCCCGTTACTTTCAACAGGTTCGTCACTATGTTGGGTCTCTCGGTCTTCAGTGTTTTCGGAGTTTCTTTCTGCACATACAGAAATATCTGTTTGAATAATGTTTTTCTCCGAGACCGCAATGTTTTCAACATTAGCGTCGACGTCATGCTCTAAAACAAATGGTTGATAGCCACCATCTTCTGATTCTGAAGAACTGTTGTTTGCAGCTTCAACATCTTTCTTGGCTTTCTTTAAAAAAAGCAGCAAGTAATACACTTGATTTTTTGAATGCTATTTCGGCTTCCTTTTTTCTTTTGCGATTTTGAGCTCCACTTCTTTTTCTTCCTGACATGAGTTACAAAAAATCAAATATAAAGTATATTTTATTAGATCTATATGACTGAGTGCACTAAACTGCCACAGCAAAGTCAATACTCAGTAACACGAAGTATCAGAGTAGTATCTTACACTGCAGCATCAGTCTGGATGGCAGGCGTACGGTGCGTACCAATCTACTACTATCAGACGATGTCTGCCGCCGGTGCAATCTTGCTTGTGACCGGTTTTTTACCCTTGTTGTGAAATTTTTGCAAGCCCCATTTTGGCGCCCCTGTACCGTGGCGCCCGGGGGCATATGTACCCCATTGCCCCCCTAAGCTACGTCTCTGTGCCTGATCCATATCAGGTGGCGGCAAAGTCCGGGCAAGTTTGCTTGTGAGAGCAATATAGTGGCTCCACTTGGCCAAGCGGAACTTTCATCGCTTTACAGGCTTGCTTGGTACAGGACGAGCAAATCTGTGTGGAGTAATAAGCAAAGGTCGATGTTGACACCTTGAGAACTTTGTAGGACACGTCTGTTAAATAAGTGACTGTCCGAATCGATACCAACGAATGCAAGATCTTGGTTGGTACTTGTATTCCAGCGGCCAGAGTGAAGCTAGCGGTATCCTTTAGGTTATGAAGTAGGGAAAGATTGTGGGTACTTGCCCAGCCAACCAGGCATTCTCCATCTGCACTGTTGGCATCATTGGTATGTAATATGTTTTTCGAGCCGGTTTTTGTGGAACGCTCCTACGTCATTTCCATTGAACGTGTACGACCTTGTGAGTACATGAACTTGGAGGTACATTGTACTGACATGACTTAAACTTGCTTTAACATTGTTTGAACCTGAAAGTACAACTTGAAAATACATGGAAATTACAACTTGAAAATACATTAAAATTACAACTTGTAATAACATTTATGCGAACTTGTTTAGCACCCCCACTTAAGAATACCGTCACTTCAAAACGTTTCATATAAACTGCGTTTTCAAAATATGGTCGTTAGCTAAAAGATAGCATGTCGAAATCTCTCTTATTCGACGCAGAAATCTGTCACGAACGGAAATATAAGCATTACGGAGCTCAAACCTTTGGTCAATGTTTGATACCAAGAATAGTTTAGTATCAACGAAATCTGATGCAAACGAAAGCATAAACATCGCGTCACCAAACCGTTATTCTTTTGTCCAATGATAAGTTGTTGCAGAATGTCAAAAATAGCTAACCAACAATAAAATCGGAAACGAGCGGAAGCATAGGCTCACGTCTTGAAAAATCACTAGTTATAAACATCTTACCTCTTTGGATAATTACGAAGAAAATAATTTAACAACTTTAGCACAACCAGTAGCTCAGAAGAACCACAGTCTTGAAGGAGTATAGATTTCAAAATAGTTACCGCTGTGATATGTCTATCACAAGCTAAAAACATACAGAAAAAAGTAATATACAACTTTAGTACAACCAGTAATTTAAAAGAACTAGCTGCGGATACAATCTTGGAGAAATATAGATTTCAGAAGAACTAGCGGTGGATACAATCTTGAAGGAGTATGGATATAAAAGAACTACCGGCGGATACAATCTTGGAGGAGTATTTCAGAAGAACTAGCAGCGGATACAATCTTGGAGAAGTATAGATTTCAGAAGTTAGCTTTTTACTTTCTTGGAAGAAAATTTTAGTAGCTTGACAGACTTCTGGGTAATATTTAGACAAGTTTGCTTCACGTATGACAGTAAGGTAGTAAAATCGTTAGCATGACTCCGCCATAGAAGCATTCTGTGATGTTAAAAAGGAAAGGTCAGAACAATGAAGTTTGTATAAATTCACCAATTTTCAATTATTACCGATACTTTACATCGCAAAACTGAGAAGATTTAACTCAATTGTTAGCAGATCGCTTTAAAGAGTACTAGAATAATTGCTAAACTTTTACTTAAAAGCATTCACCACACATCAAATTTACAATCACTTTTTATAGGAAAATCAGAAAATAGCAAAATTGTTTCCTACCATCACACTGTTTTAAGGTTTCATAAAAAAATTAGCAACTTTTAACTTCTAAGTCCACTAACATAAAATTTTTACCTTTCAAAGTCTAATTAGTACACCTACATTAAAACAAAAATAAGCTAAATATTTACAACTTTTAATATTTTTTGTAGGATATCAGAAAAACAAAACACAAAAATTATTTTCTGTTCTTATCAAGCATCTCTTCTATAGTGTTCTATTGCAAATAGAAATTTTTGATGAGTGAAGAATCAACTTTATCCCATTCTTTAACTTTTTGTTGTTTGCTAAACACCACAAATAGAAAGCGTGTAAATTACAAACCATAAACCTGACTGTGTGCTATCACCAATGCAAAACTCATTGCTTTAACATAACTACTAACAAAATTTTCAGCTTAACCGTTAATTTGTAAGCACTTTATCTGAAATCTCGAACAAACATACTTTTGTATTGTCACAAATTAAAAGTCATCTTAGCTGATTTTCAAACAAGCGCCGTGTTTCGTACAGTTAAACTCTTGTACTAAGTTTTGATCTTGCAATTTAATCACTGCTACACACGTTTGCAATCACAAATTTTTTAACTAGGCTAAGTTAACTGATCTCAATTTACAAAATCTCTTACTATCCTTTTTTATCAAACAACTTCAATGCTACTGTATTAACTATAAACCATAAATTAGTTACAAAATGTAAAACCTGAAGTTGCTGCTAAACGTTTTTCTACTAGCTTTCTCAAATCATTGAACGTACAAGCTAACAAACTCTGACAGTAGCATCCGACATAAACATACAGTTGTCTTTCTCAGTGACCCCATTAATAATCGCAGCGAACAACACACAAAAGTTTTGAATGTGATCTCGAGAAAGCCTTGACCAACTTTCTTGCAAGCCACTTTTTATCCTCAAAACAAACAATTTTTCTCACAATCAGCTGTTTCAATACTTTCAACACCTCAAAATAATCTAGCAATTACCGTAACCAACACACAAAAGTTTTGAATGTGGTTACACATAATTACAAATGCAAACTTCGCAATTTCAATCTCGACTTTCAAAATTCAAGAAATACGCTTTTAAAGCAAAGATAAAAATGCTTTCTAACTTTTGCACAATTCATAATGTTATGTTGGAATTTTTGCAACATTTTAGAAACTTTCTTACTGGTGCCAATAACTGGTCTTATTACATATTAAATAAATTCGTTTTTACAAAAGCTGTTTGAGACACACACAAACTTGTCATTAATGATACGACATCAAATGAGAAGAACATTAATCTACCACTGTATTTGCCGTGTAACAAAAACGAATTAACGCCTATCAATTGTTTCTGAAGATATCCCAACTAATGACAGTGTAGGAAAAATCAGTTGTTTCCTAAATTACAATTTGTTTTTCACCATCAATCAGCACTTTTTGGCATTATCAACATCTCAGATATTCAAACACTATCTGAAAAAGGTTTCAGTCAAACATAATCTGAGTTTTGCGTGGAGCGGGTGAGAGGCTTCTAGCGGTAAACAGAACCTTAATTTAAGCTCTGATATAGCAGCAAACCAAAACCATAATGCTGCAGTTAATAATGTCATTACCACACTCGTACAAAATAAATACCCAGACCTGAGAACCTTTAGATCTTCAGTCTAACGCTCTACCAACTGAGCTATCGAGGCAGTAATGGCCATTACGGGGCTCGAACCCGCGACATTCGCGTTATTAGCACGACACTATAACCGACTTGGCTAAACGGCCACTTGCTAAACGCCAACGTGAAATTTCTCTATTGTGTAAATGGCTGAAGCAACTGCATAAAACCATCTTTGATGTTATGAAGAATTCTGCATTTAACTTCTGGAGGAAATAATAATTTTAAAATTTCGCAACATTTTCTTGAAAAAGAATTGTAGATTTACCCAGTTACAGTGCTTCGCAGCATCCTAAAGTCTCCAGTTTCAAACTCACAAGCAAAACATTTCGCTGCTTTCTTTTCCTTTCTTAAATGCCCAATTTCACTCATACTTCTAGAGGGGTCACTGATAGTTATTGCTTTAGGCACTGTATCATATCTGATGTGTTAAAGTTAAAAGTTAATCTAAAATAAGATATTTATGAAAACCGTAAGCTTTAGGCCTGCAATAGTTTATAAGGGGCATTTAATAAAATCATATTTACTTCTCCCTGGGCAACATTGGATTACGTATTTGACAAAAAAACGCTTACGACAAAGACCTATGTATATTAATTTTCAATTTTTTAAATGTTTAAAGTTTTTCAAATTTTCTAATCTGATTCTGGCTTCAACATTTTAAGATTTTTCAAACTGTCCTGCTTGCAGATGGCTTCAAAATGCTTTTGAATTATCCATAGCAAAGCTTGCGAGCATGTCGACATCACAATTGCAACATGTAAGGACCTCACAACAAAACAAACGAAAAGTTTTGAAATGAAAAAGAGACTGCATAAATTTTAAATTATTGGTAACGCTGAATGAAGATTTGAATTTATTCAAAAATAACTTGGCAAGTGCTTGGAAATACGTAGTTTTTGTCTAATTTTCTTCACTATATAGTAATGCAAGAGACTAGCGATGCACTTAGCAAAACTACAGACAGTGACACTGTTTCAACTTATCAGGTCTTTTCAGTGCAGTTGGTGACCAACAAGAAGCTAGAGGCTTTTAATAAAGCATAGCTTAGACCGCCACACTTGCGGGATCTATACTAGATCCACTTGGTGGAAGGTCTGTCAGTACTCAGCGAAGCCGTATCACTCGTGAATGAGTGGCGGTTGTCGCAGGTGCACTAAGTCTAGCAATTGCTAGAACAATAGTGCTGTCACAGCCTAGTGGTCACAAGCTCCTATAGAGGCGAGAAAAGTTTTTTTTTGTGAAAACCGTTAACCAACAACCGGTTGCCTGATATGGGTCGAGAGTACTTTGTTTGTATCCGGCCCGCTTATGTGAGTCCTCAAAATTGTCTAGGTTATTATGAGAAAGTTTTGCAACTCTTGTTTTACAGTTAAACAATTAGGATATTTGGCTCCTATTATTATAAACTCAGATCCTATAGTGGATATTCAAAATAAATAAACAGAATAATATGTGAACAAAAGAAAAACAATGTGTTTTACAGGGACACGAGTTTTAGAATGCCCCAAGTAGAAATAGAAGTGTTTGCGTAAGATTGCGCAATAATGGCTCGAACAAGATATTCTCTTAGATGCTACGTGTGAGTGGTGTTGTTTCGTAGAAGTTTGTTTCATCCTGAGTTTGTTGTTTGTTTATTTTTCATTTGTAAATCGTTGCTTGGTTGATTTTAGGTATTGCTGAGGGCAACATCAAAACAGGAAATAAGGAAAAGGCAGTGGCTATTTTGCCGTCGACGGCAATTTACCCTCAGAGACTATTTTGCCGTGAGTTGTTTGTGATTGGTCAATCTTAATGACGTACTAAACATGTGACTTTTGGTCGTCTCTGATTGGTCAATTTTAAAAACCAAAAAAAAAACTTTGCACCCCCAGGTCTTTATCCCCCACCCTGCACACTCCCTTGCAGTGTACACTGCCCCGTACATTTACATACCGGGCCTGCCCCTTCAGTGTACACTGCCTTTCCTTTCAAGCCCTGGCCAACTGAGATTCGAACCTGATACCTTAGTATCTCAAGACCAGCGCTCTATCCACTACACCACAGAGTCACTGGTGCGAGAATAGCAAATTTGGCTATATAAGCACACGTGAATGATCACGGCAAAATATATTCCAAGGGCAAATTGCCGTCGACGGCAAAATAGCCACTGCCTAAGGAAAAACCACTAAATTACGTAAGTTACTGAAATATGGAAACTTGAGAAAATGTTTAGTTTAATTCAACGCAAGTGCCAAGTTTTACCCAATTAAATGGCTGTAATTTTAGTTTTATGTACTTTCATAGATTTTCATACTTTAGCAATTTCTGTACTTTAGTGGTAGTATTTCCATAAGTCAGTAAATCATTTTTTTGAAATGAATTTCTTTGGTTTCCATAGCTATTTTGTTTGAGGTGAATTTCTGTATATCTGATTTCTGTAATTTGGTGTTTTTCCATTTTTCCGTATATCTGGATTTCCATGTGTTTAGTGCTAGGCAGTGGCTATTTTGCCATCGACGGCAATTTACCCTCAGAGACTATTTTGCCGTGAGTTATTTGTGATTGGTCAATCTAAAGGACGTACTAAACATGTGACTTTTGGTCGTTTCTGATTGGTCAATTTTAAAAACCAATTAAAAAATTTTGCACCCCCAGGTCTCTATCCCCCACCCTGTACACTCCCTTCCAGTGTACACTGCCCCGTACATTTACATACTGGGCCTGCCTTTTCAGTGTACACTGTCTTTCTTTTAAAGCCCTGCCAGTTGAGATTTGAACCCAAAACCATGGTATCTCCAGACCAGCACTCTATCCACTACACCACAGTGTCACTGGTGTAATTGTAGCAAATTTGGCTATATAAACACACGTAAATGATTACGGCAAAATAGATTCCAAGGACAAATTGCTGTCGATGGCAAAATAGCCACTGCCTTAGTGTTACTTTATGCAAAGGTGGGGTCTTCCAAAGGAAGTGACCATTCTGCTGTTACATGTGTTAACATCATTTTGCCATTGTAATTTATTTTGCCATAAATGATTAGCCTACTGTGTCTTAAGTAAGCATACCAGTGTTTGCCATATTGGACTGGATAATGCTGTGGCATAGTGGCTGGTATTGCTGCCTTCAATTGTGATGGTTGTGGATTTTAGTTTTTGCAGGCAGGCTATTTGCATAGAGGCAGTGCGCGCTGGAGGAACCAGTATATTAATCAAAGGGGGATGTACACTGTGTAGTACATCATAGAAATTATCCAATCAGCAGCGACCAAAAGTTACATTTTAAATATATCAAAATTGACCAATCACAAATGTTTGATGGTTAAATAGATATGCTGTTGATGTTGATGGCAAAGTAACAATTGCTCAAACTAATTGCTTGACCTGCAGTCAAGAAAGTTGCATCAGTTTTATTGATGCAAATGAGAACATTGATAATAATTGGCAAGCAATGCGTGATATGTAGAGTAAACACAAATCACTCTATGCAAGGATGATTCATTAAATTCAAAAAAGCTATTAATTATATCTAAGCAATACGAATTTGCTGTAAATTAAATCAAGCATTACTGTTTGTAATAAAATAAACTTAGAGGTATTTAGAAATTTGATCCAAATTCATTAATCATTTTATTAAGGCAGTGGCTATTTTGCCATCGACGGCAATTTGTCCTTGGAATCTATTTTGCCGTAATCATTCACTTGTGTTTATATAGCCATATTTGCTACAATTACACCAGTGACACTGTGGTGTAGTGGATAGTGCGCTGGGCTTGAGATACAATGGTTGTGGGTTTGAATCTCAGCTGGCAGGGCATTAAAAGAAAGGCAGTGTACACTGAAAAGGCAGGCCCAGTATTTAAATTTACGGGGCAGTGCACACTGCAAGGAAGTGTACAGGGTGGGGGATAGAGACCTGGGGGTGCAAAATTTTTTTAATTGGTTTTTAAAATTGACCAATCAAAAACAACCAAAAGTTACATGTTTAGCACATCATTAAGATTGACCAATCACAAATAACTCACGGCAAAATAGTCTCTCAGGGTAAATTGCTGTCGACGGCAAAATAGCCACTTCCTTTTATTAAAGTTAACCTTTGAAATCATTGAAATAATTCATGTGAATAGTTTTACTCATCCCATTAAATAGTTTTGTTCATCCCATTGAATCGATTTTATTCATATTTATGAGCTGCCACTACATGGTTATCAACGTCACTTAAAAAGTGCTGCTCAAAATAACATGGTTTACAAAAACATAGCAATAAATACCAAGAAGACACTGGTCATTAAGTAAGCTGCCACTTTATCAAATGAAAGCAAAATGATTCCACACAAACCAAATGCTCATAAGCTGCTTGGAAAAAATCAGCATAGGGTTACATGATTTTTGGTCCAAGTACAGTAACATGTGACGGTAAATTTTTTGATCATAATAATACAAAAAATTGTCATCAAAATCATTACATCAGGGCTGTATAGAAAAATGGTAAAACAAAATCACCAAGTTGTCTTTATTTAAACAGATGCCTGCTTTAGTGTATCTTATTAAATGAATATCACTGGAATCATTTTTTCCAGAAAGCACAATTTAGAGTTATTACTTAATAGTAGATATTTGTGATGTCTATTAACTGTAACTTTAATCGTAATCCTATCTTTAACGCAAAACCTAACCCTAAACTTATCTAATGCAGACCTTGTGTGAGATGGCTGGTGTGTATTGATTAGAACTACAGCAATTTGTATCTTTGATAGCAGATGTGTCAACAGACGAGTTAATGTTTGAAAAGTACATCTGCTTTCTCAAAGGCATTTATTTGCCATTATATGAAATTGCATTCATCTTAATCAATGGTTAATTTACCGAAAAATTTGGCTTAAAGGAAGATATGACACAAAGGTGACAAAGCAATAAAAGTTTGCAAGTTTTCTCAAAAATTCTTCATTTTAATTACTAAACATTATTAACCACTTTAAGATGAGATTTCTTTGAAATTGTTTTGGTATTGTAACAAAAAATTGTATGGTAGACAAGATGCAGGAAATTCCCTTAAACAAAATACTAGAATACTATCACGCATTACAGCATTTGAAACAAGTGGTTACAGTGGCTGTATTTTTGGAAAAACATGTTGAGGTACCTATGCATCACCATCCTTAAAAGCAAAACAAAATTTAATGCATATAAATGTACATTTCCCGTCTTGCAGTAGTTAATGTATAAAAAAAAGCAACACATTGTATAGTAGGTTCAGCATTCTACTGTTAGTTGTTTCAGTTTATATAAAAAGTGGGCTTAATTGATTAAATGTAAACTTGCATGCAATTTGGTGTCTAAATTAAGTCTTCCAAAATAATGGTTACTGCCAAATGAGCCCATTGAAGCTAAACTCAGGGAGGCTGTATCTTGTTCAAATACTCAAATGCAAGCTGTTTCTACAGTCTTTAGATTAGCCTCTTTTTTTGGGCAAATTATCAATTTATTTTGGCTAATGCCAACTTTATGACATGGTGCATGTTTATAAACCAACAGCAGGTAAACTTTTTGAATAACTAGCAACAACTTTGAGCAACCTTTTAGCACTGAAGTTCTTATGGAAAGGCTGCCAACTAAATCATGGATATCTACGTAATTCAGAAATGAATGAAAATGCTTGATTTAACTCAATTTGTTTATCTAATTGGTTAGTCTTTATTGATTATCACAAATTTTCATGTTTCTGTGATTTATGTACTTCAATAGTTGGTAGTTGTTTGACATTTCCATAAGTCAGTAATTCTTTTTTTTTAATGAATATACCTATTTATATGTTTAATGTGAATTTCCTGTGATTTAGTAATTTCATAATTCAATATGAATTTCTGTAAATCTTGAATTTTCCTCAAATTCTGACACACCTGCTTCAAAAAGCAGTAAACTTTGTGGTTTGACAACAGTGATGGTTCTTTATGTTGGTAAATAATGCTTGGTTCAAAGGTTGAGTGCACTTAATCTAGAGCTCATATAAAAGATATTTAAAGATCCACTAAGTTTCCAAAAATTCAATATTGGAATGCTGGCCAACTTCTGTGTTGTCTTAAAGTGCAAATTTATAAAAATATTAAGCAGATTCACAACTAAATTGTAAAAGTGGGAAAGCAGGAATTTTTTTGTCAACATTTTTTGGTTTTTAAAATTCTGGAATATTCTTTGAAAAATTTTAACTGTTCTTCAATCCTTTCAAAATAGTAAAAAAATTGAATTTCTATAAATGTTAGGTCAAAGTTAAACTCCATCAAAATGTTACCAGAAAAAACCAAAACAGGGTGCACATGTGGTGAGTCTAATTGCTATTTTTACAAATTAAAATTGTCTAAAATAATTATGTGAAATATGACGAATCATGTTTGAAAGCCTTAAGCAGAGATGCACAACCTGGCATTGTAAGTGATAAGTTGTGTGGCCATGCACATACATCTTACATTGGATGTAAAGTTGGTTTCAAAAATAAAAATATTTGCCTTTACATAGACAAAAGAATCAACCTCAATTTAAGTCTTCAGGATGTTGATGTCCAAAGTAGTAGTAGTAGTAATTCAGTTTTTATCTGGTGTTGTCGCTTTACCACAGATGGCTGTATTCACCCCATTCCTTCTGCAATTGCTCGCACTCCGTCCCTCCACTTATCTGGTCTCAGGGCATCCTCCTTCTTCAAACCGATCTTCTCTGTCTCCCCTTCGACTTGCTTCTTCCAAGTCTTCTTTGGTCGTCCTCGCTTTCTCTTGCCACTCACTTCAAGATTCAGAGCAACCCTCAAAACACTACCGTCATCCCTCAGCACATGTCCATACCATCTAACTCCATTCACTGTTGCTAATCGATCTATAGTTTCCTTCAACCCTAACATATCCATCTGTTCTTTAGTCATCTTCCTGTCTACCACTTTCTGACTGCACATGGCTCTCACCATAGCTCTCTCCGTTCTTCTCAAAATTCCTTTTTCATTTTCTTTTAGACACCATGTCTCACTTCCATACAGTATTGCTGATCTTACACAACAACAATAGACTTTACCTTTCATCTTCAGAGGAAACCTATTTCCAAGCAACAATTCTCCACATTCCTTGAATCTTACCCAACTGATTCTTACTCTTGCTTTAACTGCCGCTTCACAACCACCACTAGCATTTAGTCTGTCTCCCAAATAACAAAATCCATTCACTGTCTTCACTTCATCGCACAACTTCTTGATCGAATCTATCGTCCCTTCCATTATTCCTTTACATTTCAAGCAAACAAAATGCATTGCCAACCTAGCGGTAGCTCTCTTTATTTTTGCGCATTTGCCATGAACCCAGCTTCCACATTTTGTGCACAACACTGAATTGGCCATGACTCTCCTCCCACAAACTCCACATGGATCTATCTTGCATATGTATAGTTTGCCTTCTGACCTGCTTACCATCAATTTTGTTTTTCTGGCATTGACCTTCAAACCTTTACTTTCCAGTGCATCCTTCCAATTCCAAAACCTTTCCTTCAAGTCTTCCATGTCTTTGTTCATGATAACAAGGTCATCTGCATATAGCAATTCATTAACCACACCCCTTCTTGCATTTTCTGTAATAACATCCACAACTATTGCAGACAATAGTGGCGACAGCACAGATCCTTGATGTACACCAACTTTTACTTCGAATTCCCCTGAATATACAGATCCCACCCTCACTCTTGTCTTTGCACCATCATACAGGCTCATAACTGCCTTAACTATTACTTCTGATAAACCCTTCTTTCTCATGGCCCACTCCATCACTTTTCTTGGCACTCTATCAAAAGCTTTTTCCATGTCAACAAAACACATATACAACTTCTTGTCCTTCTTTTGATATTCCTCCTGCATTCTTCTCACAATGAATATCGCATCCAATGTTCCTTTTCCTGGCATAAATCCAAACTGCATTTCATTCAAATTGACTAGTGTTTGTATTCACCTCTGTAGTACCCTTTCAACAATTTTCATGGCATGTTCTAGCAGTTTCACTCCTCTGTATGATCCACAGCTCATCACAGCACCCTATCCTTTAAAGCTAGGTACAATCTCACTTGTTTTCCATTCATCCAGGCATTCCTCTACCATCCGATACACGCTGGCATAGTTCCATCATCACTTTAACCCTGATTTCACCACTTGCAACTATCTCCACACTTACTCCAGATGTTCCAGTTACCTTTCCTGATTTCATACTTTGAATTGCTTCCACAATTTCATTACAATCCACTTTTTCCACTGGTCCTTCTACGAAATCAGTTTCCGCCATGCAGCCCCATTCGTTCTCTTCATTCATGATCTTTTCCACGAGTTTTTTCAAAATTTTTGCCCTATCTTCTTCAATAAATCCCAATCGTTTGTCTCCTTCTCTCAAGCACCTTCCTCCTTCCACATCCTTCCCTTCCTTTTTCATTGTTCTAAGAAAGCAGAAAACACTATTAGAATTCTGATATAAATTATTCAATTCCTGATTAGCTTTCATTCTCATAGCTCTAACAGCAATTTTTCTCGTTTGATTTCTTATACGTTTGTATTGAGTCTTATTTTCTTCTGATGGGAACCTGCACAGCTCTTTAAATGCCACCTTTTTTGTTATGGTATCTGTGACCTCTTCATTCCACCACCACATGTCTCCTTGATCTCTCCTAGACTTCTTCTTCCCACACAGTTCCGTCACATGCCTTTAAAACACCATCCCTAAAAGTTTTCCACAAATCAGTCACATCTGTGCTCACTACCGTGTTTCCCCGATAATAAGACCTACCCGCAAAATAAGACCTAGCGTGATTTTTGAGGATGATTTTAATGTAAGCCCTACCCTTAAAATAAGCCCTAGTTGAGAGCGGCAGAAAGATGAAAGGCGAAAACTCCGCTGCAATTTTGGAAACTGATGACTTGCAAGACATTCCAGAGGATGATGATATGATTGTTCTGGAATAAATTGTTGTTAATGAGTTTCTGAATAAAAAACATGTTAATGGCAAGTAAATGTAGATCTTTTTTCGTAATTTCTGTTTATTTAAAATCTCGTAATTTTTACTTTGTAACTTCATTTTTTGATATATCAAAATAATACATCCCCCGAAAATAAGCCCTAGTGCCATATTTTGGAGTAAAAATTAATATAAGCCCTGTCTTATTATCGGGGAAACACGGTAGTTCTTTTACTCTTTTTTTCAAATCTCACTTTTGTTTGGTTTTCATTCAACTTCCAAATCTTTCTTCTTATGATCCGTTCCTTTCTCACAACCTTTTTTAGAACCTTTTCATCTAGATCAGGGGTGGGAAATTACTTTCCTGAGTGGGCCAGTTACAGATAATAAACTTGGTTACTGGGCCGTAGGCTCAAAAGTCAATATGAAACCATGAATGTTCAAAAAATTTATTTACTAATAAGTAGCGTAACAGCTAATGTAACAGTGGCACTATGATTAATGGGACCAATGTAGTCTACCTCGTGCATCCACAAGTTTGTTTAAATCAGGCTCGAAGCTGCTTGTGCTGATTCTCAAGACAGCTTTTAGGTTTGCATCCGTTAGAAGATATGTTTTTGCTTTTGTTAATCTTCTGACTTGAGAAAGTCTGCTCGTGTATGTATGTTGATGCAAACAACACAAACATTTTTCTTGCAATCTCTTTGACTTTTTTGAATTTCAATTCTATATAATTTTATTTAGACAGCAAGGAACGAAACTAATATATATACCGATGTTAGTTTTAGAAGTATAATTAATAATCAGTTTATTTAAACTTATTAGTAAACTATAAAAGAAAAAAATTCAATAAATCTCCAATTTATGCCAATGTCTTAAAACTTTAACGATCAAGCATATTCCAATCACCAATCATCTTACAGATCTGACACACTTTCGCAGTCAAATCACTGAGATCTTAATAATTGTGAATTCCCCATTGAGGCCAAACCACTCAGATTTAAGTAGATAGGTATGCGGTGTAGGTAGACGGTGTAGAAAACAATTCTCAAAAAAAACGAGGGTGAGTAACAGCTGCCGAGGAATAAAATCGATACGACAAAAAACTAGTTTGACTGACGTTTTGAGCAACTGCCCTTCATCAGAAAAAGTTGATAGAAAAAGAAGCCCAACAGCTAGCCTAACGTTGATATAACAAACAGCACAACGTAACAATCGGGGTGCAATATGACGTTATTAGATACCATATTTGCTGGTGTATAAGTCGACTCGTTGTATAAGTCGACCCCCTAAAATTCGACGGAAATTTACGATTTTATGATATATCCTTTGTATAAGTCGAGCTCAATTGTTTCATTATCTTAAACTTTAAAATTCAACCAGAAATATACGGTAATCACGCACAACAAGATGCCGAACGAAGTATTGAGCGACTTCCACGTACGAGAACACATAATGTGTCCTTTTAAGGGCAGTGAACGCAATATCTGCCCTTGTAAGGGCAACCACATTATTCTGCTTTTACTGGCTTATAACTTTTTGTGAAGTGTAGTAATTACCATCACATTTGAAGCGATGAATACAAAGTTGAATTTCATGACTCTGTGTATAAGTCGAGGTCGATTTTTTTAGGTTGATTTTTGATCGAAAAAGGTCGACTTATACACCGGCAAATACGGTAAATGCAAATCGCTCATTCATGCCTCAAGACTGGACAGTACCAAGAGAGAAAATAATCTGCCTTTCCTGTCGTTTACAAGTGAAATGGCTGTGGCCTCGATTATTGAAATGGCGGGTGACGGGTTTTTCAGAGTCATTGCGTCTCACAAAACTCAAATCTATCACTTCATCGCCTGCTTGCCCATTTCACTGATGTAGAGCATTAGGCATTTGCTGCAGTAAATAACATTGGAAGACTGGCAAATAACGTGAGTACAGACGGAAAAATTGAATTTAGATCTTGAAATTGATGTACCAGACAGAAGGAAAAAACATATGTTGCAGGGTACACGGCCACACGAAAAAGTACCCTTGAAGGTAGCTCTCCAAAAAATGTAATTTGCAGACCTAAACACTGATATATCAGGCGCTAGTCTTGGCAGAGACGCTAGAGTTCCAAAATGACATAAATAATTCTGATGGGTGAGTTTGAGGTATTATATGTGTCTTGTTTTGCACATTATGCTCGGGTGGGGATAATACGTGGAAAATTACGGTATCTATTTTAGCCAACAATTGGTTTATTTTCATCAATATTTTAAACGAAAATTTATATCCATAGAAACTATAGCCATGGTTTTGGCAGGCACAAGTGGGCCGGATGAAACATCGCGGTGGGCCGGATCTGGCCCGTGGGCCGTAAATTGCCCACCCCTGATCTAAATCTACCTTTTTATGAAAATCAACAAAAATTCTTTATGATTTGCACAAACAAAAACTGTTAATTTGATCAAAAAGTTTATAAAAAACAAAGTTTTGCATTCAGAAAATTTATCTCCAAAAAAGGTCTGTACTCTTAAACAAAAAGAAAAAACTTAATAGAGTATATCATCAATTATCCAAAATAAGTGTGACAAAAGATGGATTGGATAATCGATTTTTTCAAATAATCAAAAAATAATACTAATATTGTTGCACACTGCCAGAAAAAAAATGGTCACTCCTTTTACTGGTTGATCAATAGTCTCAGGCTTTGTCTCAAATGTCACTGCATTCCATTTTCTAGTCATGGAAGACATAGTCACTAGATTAGTTCAAAACTATAAAGCTTTTGCACTTAAATACAGTCCGTTATCAAGTATGATCAAAATTGTTAGGAGCTGATTATCTTTGCTAATGTTTGAATTGAAATCATTTTTTTGTTTAATTAATTGATAAAGAGCAAAAATCAGAGCACTCGCTTTGCTTTTTGTAAACATTTCAATTATTATTCACTGATGATTTTGCATTAAATTTTGAAGCAAAGCTGGATTTTAGCATGTGGGCAAATATGCTTGCACGTTTGCATTTTGTTTTTTTGTTACTAATTGGGAGGGCATTTGATAAATGAAAAAAAAAGCACAGTGATAGTGCTGGCTAGCATTATGATCAAATATGGGTGAGATACAATATCTCTGCACATTGCTTGCGTAGCTGATGTAATTTATTTGTATATTTGTGATGTACTAAACCAGGAGAAGTAAAAGAGCTATTGATTTATTAGCTGAAACAATACTGCCAGAGAAATTGAGAAAGAAGAGAGATGAAGCTGTAAGTGAAACTGCTGAGGACAAAGTCAACAAACTTAACAATAATAGTATTATGTTCTCATTTTCGTACCATCATTACAAAGATTTGCTAGACACTGAAGCTGTTCACAATGTCTGCAGTCCACAATGACAACAATCATTAACCTCTAAGCAATGCTACTTGAAAAAAAGAAAGCTATTTTCCTGGATTGCAAAATTTTGTGGAATAGTAACCTCAAAATGTTTTATTGCTTTGATGAACAATACAAGGAAATAAAGGTAGTAATGATTTAGCTCGACCAAAAGTTTGAGCTTTTGAATGATGAATCGGAGAAATTAAAAAAGCTGTGTGCATCCCTCTTTCCAATTGAAATGACAATTGAGTACCTATGTATGGATAACACTGACCTACTGTTTGCTAAAAAGGCAGTCATGCATACCCTGAAGAAGCTAGGAGAACAGGGTAGAGATCAGTAAAATTTTGTGAAAGTTTAAAATACATGTGCAGGAAACATTAAAATGAATCAAGTATTTCAATATTTGAGGTCTCTAAATTACTTGAATATAAGTATCAGGACCAACATGGAAACAAAATAAAGAGGCCCAAAATTGCAGCATTGCCAAGATCTCATTTGGAAAGACTCTATTCACAGAGCTCTTGCAATCATGTGAAAGTGCATCAAAAAGGTGCTGAAGTCGAACCAATAGTTTTAATGCTAAAGATGGCCAGACATAAGAAAAAGCCCAATCATATGGCTCTTTCCAACGAGTTTGCCTTGTTTCTAAATAGTGAAGAGCACAAAACTGTTTCAGCTTAATAAGAGATCTGATCATAAATTGTAAATAATGTAAAGAGTTGAGGCTACAAAAGAGGCCTGATAATTTTTGAACTGTACCATGCCTTACTTACAGTCAAGCTCACATTAGTGGCACCAGAAAAGAGTTTTTCAGCGAAGGGACTATTTATCCCCACACTCAGAAACTGAATGATGATAGTATCAATGCTTTGATTTTCATGGGTCAGTAATATAAAAAATCAATAAAAAAAGTTTAGTAATTTTGAAAAAATACCAAGTTTTTATTTTGCAAAGTTACATTTATTTCATAACCTAAAAAATTTCGTTTTGCCTGGTTTTTTTCTCAGTTAACCAACACATGGGTTGAAAAATTTGTCCCAAATCGGAAACACTAGTCTTGCATCAGTAACAAAAATTATAATTCTTTGGAAAATTACACCCAAATAAAAGTTCAATATACAGGGTGTTGCAGCTAAATTCATACTGTTTTCAATTTTAAATATCTCGGAGATGACTTGTCTGATTTATGTGAAACTTAAAATACTTAGGCTGTGTATTCGTACTAAATGGCAATGTTTTTTTAAGAGTTTTCAACACAGTGCCTCAAGAAATAACAAAAAGGTATGCCATCATTGATGCCCTCTGCACTGGCAGGACTGCTAAGGAGATTATTGATTTTTCAATTACAACAAGGACCTTGTTTATAGAATCAAAAAGCAATTTAAAGCTTGCTTGTGATGACCTTGAGACCTTCACTGGAGAGAGGAAAACCCACAAGCGACATTCTGATGCCATCAGGAGCCCCAAGTTTGTCACTTAAGTCGTGCCCTTAGACGTCATGCCCTTTTACTTCTTTCCTGATGGCCTCAGGGTGGTCGCTAATGACTACATCAAGGTCCTGGAAACTGTGGTCAAGCCCTGGATGGTTGGAGTGGCCGGCGAGAGGCTGTATGTCTTTCAACAAGATTCTGTGCTAGCACATATGGCCTGTACGACCCAGGCCTGGTTTTATCAGCAACTAACCCCCCACTGGCTGCCGGACCTCTGGCCACCCTCCAGCCCTCACCTTAACCTATTATACTATTATGTCTAGGGCGTCTTGGAGAAGGTTAACTAACGCCTATACAACACCAAGCAGGAGCTGAAGAATGCTATAGTGGGGGCCATGGACAGGATGGAGGTCAAGAAGGCCTGTTCCACCTTCGGCCATCACCTTGAGGCCGTCATTGAGAAGAAGGGTGGCCATATTGAATAATTTGATTATGTATATTGTAATAAAGCTACCATATGAATTACAAGTAAATGTATTGATGGCAATTGTTTTATTTGAGGTTTTCCTATTTTGTTAAAATTGGTCTGAATTTAGCTGCAACACCCTGCAAAGCAAAGTTTTAATTGTGACTCAAAGTTACTTTGAATTACAGTGCCTAAGTTTAAAAAATGTTTGGAAAACCAATAATTTATTTATCAAATTTACAATACTGGTGTAATAATGCATACATGTTGATTGTAAACAGGTATTTCACTCTTTAAACAATTGCGATAGATTTGGAGCCCTTCAATTAGAATAAAGTGGTGTGGCATCAACAGGATCAAAATTTTTTGTTTTTATGAAAAAAAGAGGTGGACAAAAGTTGCATCAATTTAAGGCTTTTAAGAAGTGTACATCAACTATAGACTATTATTAGCAAGGCAATCAGTTAAAGTGCAATCAGTTGTAAGAAGTTTGGTTATATTTTTACTCTTTGATCTGAGGAAAATTCTGTATTATACTAGAATATATGTGTGCTGATCTGTTTCGGAGTTATCAGTACTGTTTTGCTAGCTTTGCATGAGACACAGTTCTACATATAAAAAAGCATAGTAATAGTGCATAGATTGTTTACAATGTGCTGATGTGTGGCATTTATAGAGCAAAGCATTAAGCTTCCCAATCAAAATGTCTGTTGCAACTAGGAAAGAGCCAAAGTTTATTGCACACAATTGTATCCAAGCAAGAAATCTAGTTGAAAGTTGCTTTTCTAAAAACTTTTCAAAGAGGTCATAGTGAAAATTATACGCATGATTACTGCTGCCATAAACAACACTTCAACTCTCTTTACTCCATCCAGTTATTTTAAGTTGGATTGTATTCTTTATTTGATAAACCTGCAGGCATTGGAATCATGGTTTTTCTAGCACATCTATCTCCCATACAATGCAACATATCTACGGTCCCACTCTGCATCTATCATTTCATGCCATCAGGATAGTTTTCTGTTTTTTCATTGATCTTTCCAGTGGTTGCAAGATGTTCGTGTTTTTCCATTTGTATCACATGTCAAAAAAATTTTGTTTTTCTGATGGTGCCACAGAATAATCGCATCTTTCTTGTCAAGACCTCTTTGTCTATAATTGTTTCTAACTATGATAATTTCAGCCTTTTCTTAGAAGAAACATTTTGCCCACAGTGTAATCTTTACTGTTATATCGTTGATGGTCCATGTTTCACTTCCTTATGCCATGATGGATGTGATTAAAAGCTCAGCAGTTTCCTCCAAATGTTGATGGAGAATTACCTGTAAGTCTACTATTGCAAAGTTTTAGAATGCTTCTTTTGTTTGTGCTGTTCAAATTTTTATTTCCTGCATTGATCTCCCATTATAGTCACTATGCTTTCATTGTTGTGCATGTTGACTTTCAAATATTGGAAGCTGCTAATCTGTTGTGGTGTTGTTTTTACAATTTGATAATGTCAGCTGGTTTCTAAAATTGTATTGGCATATTTTTTCCTGGTCAGGAAGTACCCATTATTGGTTATATTTTCTAACTTAAGTGGGATCATATATCTTTGGTTAAATATGCAGATTGGCAAAAGTAATTGTGTTTTGTTGGTAGTTAAGCAAAATATTGAAGTTGCAGACTAGATTTATATCGATCAACTTTTTTTTTGCAAATTGGTGATTTATATGAGCACATGCATGCTTCACAACAAAATACTTTATTTCAAATTGACAGCAAGTGCATTTTCAAAAACGTAGCTACTTTTTCAGAAGCATCTATTATTAAAGTCACTAAATTTTGCACTTTGACAATGGCAATCTTTATAAGTTCATCGTATGTCAAATTAATGAGTTTAGCATGGAGCCAATTATGTTGACTGTCTTTTGCATGGTTTGCTCAGAAGTGATGTTTACTGCATTGACAAGAGTCAGATTAAGATCTTTTTGTTTTTGTGACATGTCAAGCCTTTGGCTCAGTGTATATGGTGAGCACCACACCAGTGGTTTCTATTTGCATATTTTGTTCATATTTAAAGATTTCAACTGTAGGAATGAGAATGAGGTTAAACCAGCAAATATGGTGACTGGCTGCAAGAATGGAGACAGGAGGCTGTTTAATTCTTTCCATAAAGATTGCATTAGGGATATGCTAGTGCCGCTTGATGTTATTCAGAAGTCTAAGAGACCTGCTGTCAAGGCTGCTTGCCAGGGTCTTCATAAGCAGGCAGGGGGGTGTGCTTTGCTCTTTGTACAAAAAAGAACATGCATGTTTGTATTTTTCAATTTTGCTTGCAGCTCTCTCAAAATATATTACAGTTTTACAATTACAGTTGCAAATAAGAACATTATTGTTGGTATTCTATGCTTTGTTCAAATTTTGTCATTTGAATTTGCCAATTTAACAAAGATTGTTTACATAATGATATAACATTTACTTTATGCATAATGTTCATCGCAAAATCTATGTAAGAACTTTCTATCTAACAATTTATGTCTGCTTATTCTCACATGAAGTGTTTTAGATTTTAGACCAAAGAACTGCTAGAAGCGTTTTTTATGAGCTGTTATACTTCATGTTTGGACAATATTGAAGAATCATTTCTATTGGGCCTGCAGCAGTTCATTAAATTGTAACCAAACTAGATGCGTATGTTCAATTGACATTGTTTAATAAAGTTGATTCAAACAAAAGCAATGTTTTTGTCCTAGGAGATTTTGTTTTGTCATGTGTGCAACCTTTTGAGGTGTCTACAATCACAGAGCAGTAGTATAGCAAAAGCTTTATTTAGCAAAGCAGTGCCGCAGGAAAATATGTTTTTGCACTTAAAGTCCACTGCATTACAATTATGTCTCTAATAAAGCATTTGTGCATTTTTTTCTTAAGTTAAGGTATGCTGTAAGCGTGACCATCATCTTCTACTTCTAGTGATGGTATATGTGGCTGTTTAGGTCTTAGGTAGGAGTGCCATTTCATTGACAATTGCTATAAAGCATAACAAGACTTAGTCATCTTGGTTGGTTTAGTGGGAAAAAAACAGGGACTACCTTCAGTATGGTCTAAAAATTGATATCTGTTGAAAAGTTCCAAAAGACATTGAGTTTTGCGATATAGCAAGTTAATTCTACACTCAAATTACAGTAAGTGTTATCTTCCTCTAACCTTTTTGCCTTAGCTATTACGATCATGCTATTGGCTACTACTAAACAAATTTAGACTTATAAACATACTTGCAAAAATCTACAAAAATTTTTGATTGACGCAACTGTTTGCAAATGTTATAAGTATAAAAAAGGATAGCATACAAAACGTAGTAAAGATTTTTTCTTTATCTTAGTTTACTGAGGTGGTGAGGGCACATCTTTTGTTAATTTTTAAATTGATGTCCTTCTATTAGAAGTGATGGAGCCAAGGTAGGCAAAGGTAAACCGAGCTCAATGCTTTCTCCTGCAATGAGTACTGTGGGTGGGTCAGGATCTTTATCAACATACAGCACCTTTTTTGTGACAGCTTACTTTCACACCAAGTCTTTCAGCTTTACAGCCGTAGATAGCGTACACCTAATATTAAAAAACTGGGTGCACTTAATCTGATCAAAGTCATGACTTTTGGATACCAGCTAAGTTTCTAAGAACCTGACCTAAGCATTATCTTGACTAATTGGTTTTTATTATAGCCTCATAAACTTCTTTTGTACTGTAACTCGTGCCACCAATACCTGAGCTCAACAATTAAAATTTGATCTGTAGCATATTTTTTACTGAAGCAATCAATATTTTTACTTATGACCAAAAGTTTTGACTTGTATCTGTACAGATTTTGAGCTTAAGCTTTAACTTGGTTATCTTCACTTAGTGCACCACGAAATTTAAAAGAAACAAGTTAGGTATTTTACATATTCACTAGCTGGTGTAGCCTGGCAGGAGCCCTCCATCAGTAATGTTGGGGTTTAGTATTTTGATTCAATTGGCTGTGCTGGCTTTACCTATCGGGCTCTTGTGAGCAGTAGCAAAAAGTTAATGAATTTTATGCACTTCCACAATTCCTGTAACGTAATTGTGATCATCATATTCTCTTAATCATGACTGTTAATGCTCACCAAGAATCTTGCCACAAATTATTGTTAATACTTGTGAGAGAGAAGAGATTGAAACACAATCAAAACTGATGGTAGTGATGAAATGGTGGTTGCTTTTACAATTACAGAAATGAACTATTTAATGGTAGGCCTATTTTGCGATGTGGTGTTGTCCCTTTCCTATTTATATTTGTGGTATTACGTTTTTTTTGGCTGTGCTATTTGTATTGTTTCATGCATGGCAACAAAAGCAGCTATGGCTTCCCTAAAATCATTTACCATATTTTAATAGGTGCACATCAGTGCAAGTTATTCTCAAATAAAGGTTCTCTCTAAATTCGGCATTACAAATTGTTATGATTATGGTTTTATGTTGATTTTTTCCTAAACTTGGGATTTTATTACAATTCTGTATAGAGTATTGACATAAATACCCTTAACAGGCAGCATATCAGCTTGAGAAAAAAATTCTTGTTGATAGTACATACGACAGCATCACTTGCATGCATATACGGCATGCATGAATTCAAAATTGTGGGAGTATACCAAAGTGTTGGATGTGTATCTTCAAAAATAAGGAATTAAAAGTTAAGCCCACAACTTCTGACTTTTTTATAAGTGTAGACATATTTGTACGACCTAAAACCTGTATTTCTGCATGTGTTGCTTTGTCCTGGCATAAGCACAGCCAGGGCAAAGAGCAAACTTACCCGAAATCAAGCACTTACAGTTAAGTTATGACAATAGCAGGGGCCTCCATCAGTATTGTCGAGGTCAAGAAAATTGGTTCAGCCAGCTGCAAAAGCTTTACCTCGGGTAATTGTAAGAATAGAAATGAAAAAATCATGTTTTTTTACTAAGCGAATTCTTCCAAGATCAAAACTACCATTTTTTAATGGGGGTTGTGCATAGCTATTTTATTTTCTCTAAATTTTTTAAGTTCCTTACATCAGTTGTTCACCCTATTACCAGCATAAGCATGCTTGAGACTAGACAAAATTGAAATAGCCAATAATTTCACAAACTTATCATTTCACTAATTGCATGGAAGCGTAATTTCATAGACGTAGGAGGGCATCAAAGTGATTGTTATGTATTTTCAGAAATAAGCTATTAAATAGTAGGCCCACTCTACGACTTAATTGTAGGCCTATTGATATGACCTAAATTTCTGGCTGTGGGTATGTTGCTTGTTCCTGGCATCAGCAAAGCTTGGGAAAGAGCAAACTAACCCTAGGTCAAGCACTTGCAGTAGAGTTATTGCAATGAAATAGGTTATTGTAATCCACGGGTCAAGTTTTTGTGCTGAAAATGTGGACAATTTTTGTGACTCCTGAAAATTTTGCTGGAAACATTGCCAATTTGTTCAACGTTGCTGCATTTGATCAACATGTTTTAGGGAATGGCATTAGTCAGGCTTGAAACACGACTATGTAAAAGTATTCTAACTTGCTATTGCATTACTATACGTACAAGATTTTTGACTTGCCACTATGTTAATACTGTAATGTTTTATTCTTTAACAAGCAGGTCATCGTTTGTTTGCTTTTAAAATGACTGTGTTTTAACAACTCAAAGCAAAGCCTCTGCTGTTTTAATGTTGATGGCACCCGACAGCATTATGACACCCCAGTGCTAGTTTGAAGCATACAAGATTTAAAAAAAGCATGTTTAAAATGCCTAAGAAACACAATTCAACATAAGTTGTTGCAGATCTTTTTTAACAAAAGCCCCTCGTTAATATCAAAAAAAATTTTTAATCGTGTTTCTATAGTCAGGGTATTATGAGAAAAGAAATAGAATAGAGCAAATCCTGCAAGTACCGTTAGCTGTTATGTCATCTTGCACTGTAAAGGAGTCTAATTTTCGCAAGTTGGGAGCTGCCTCTTGTTTAAGCAAAAACATTTTTCTCTGTCAGTAAATGCTAATTTAAAAAGTAATTGTATGTTGTGACGTCACCAACACTCTTATGATACTCGCCTTTTGTCAGTGATAAATCGTGTTAAGTTTTATTTTGTAAGCTCAGGGGTTTTTGAGAAAATAACAAAACAAAATTTGTATTCAACGTTAATTGTGATGTCATTTTACACTTGAAAGGAGTAAAATATTTAAAAGTTGTTGGAAACTAGTTTTTGTTTGAGCAAAAAATTTTCTTCCGTAAAAAGCGCAAATTAAAAAATTTTCTTCCGTAAAAAGCGCAAATTAAAAAATTTTCTTTGGTTATAACGTTCACGTCATTACCAAAGAAAATTTTTTAAATTCGCATTATCCCTATGACATTCACCCCGTATCATTGATCAGTAGTGCCAAGTTTCATGTTTGTACGCTCAGTAGTTTAGGAGGAGTTAAAGCATATATATAAATACAACTGTACTTTGTAGTATAGATTTGATGTCATCGTGGTGTCGCCCTCTTATGACTGTCACTCCGTGATTGTAATCAATCATGCCTAGTTTGATGTTTGTACACCCAGTAGTTTCAGAGGGGTAAGCACGCACAAAAAAATCTTTGCTTTATAGTTTAAATATCAATTGATCATTATCTACTGATTTTACATTTTCTATTTATATCGTTTAGGAAAAATGTGTCAGATATTTGTTAATATTGTGAGTGTATGTTGTAGATAGTGCAAGGTAAAGCAAGTAATTGCAGATGTTCATGGTCTGGCTCTGAGTGGTCTACAGTAAAGTGAGCTATATCAGAAATTTTGTGTTGTATTATGCATTTCTTGTATTGGTGAAAACAAAAGTATTTTGGTAAGAGTGTATTTTTTTCTTGCATTTCACCTTGTACTGTTGTTTGCTTTGAAGTCTTGCTGAAGACTAAAAAGTTTTTTCTTAAAATACAGTACATGCACGTGCAGTGCAGTGGTTTCATGTACGGTAAAATTTGCATAAATTATTGATTTTCTTTCACATCTAGTAGCTCGAGTTTATTTGAGTTTGCCTGCATCATGGCTTATTTTGATCCCCTAAAAGCATGTTGTTCATTCAAAGAAACAGTAAAAAATTTCCTCTACATCATGCATCTGCTGTCAATCTACTTGTTTTATTATTACAATATGCACAAGAGGAAATGACAAACATGTCGTTTGACATGATAAAACAGGTTCGTTAGCGGCCTCTTACAGCTGAAAAAAATGGTGCATCAAAAAAGGATGACAATTACATGCCTCTGGTCAAGTGATGAAACAAAAGACCTGTGGGATAGGGTGATTATTTTATGTCGACTTCTCCTTTGGTGTCGCTTTTTTCAACCTCTTTGAGAGTGGTTTTAGGTAACTCACTGTATTTTAATGGAAACAATATGTACCGATATTTTGAAAATCTTTGTATGAAAAGTTTGATTTTTGCACTGAAATCATCTTTAAGAAAGGCCTAAGCTAAATTTAAAAAAATCAGTGAAGTTTGTTGCGGTTTAGTTGATTTAGGTAGCGACTTTGCGATGTTTGACTAAACAGATTGAGTGTCATCTGTAAAGTACGTGGTAAAGTATATTTTTGCAGAGTTTAGGACAAATCATACTGCAGCAAAACGATTTTTCTTTTCCAACGACAAATCATACGACAACGAAACATTTTTTTCTTTCTAGCGACAAATCATACAACAACGAAACAATTTTCCTTTTCAACGACAAATCATACAGTAATAAAACAATTTTTTCTTTTCAAAGCCAAATCTTACAGCAACGAAAATGTTTTTCCTATCCACAGACATCATACAGTAACGAAGCATTTTTTCCTTTCCAAAGACTAATCAAACAGTAACGAAAACACGGTAAAGTGCGGTCTGTAGAATAGCGCTACTTGTGAAATAGTGCTGCGTACAAAATATTTTGGGAAATTTTTGTGGTAATTCGGCAGGGCTGAGGTTCAATTTACACAACATGTGCTAGTAATTTGTAGGTAGGCCTAGGCTTTGTTTTGCTGTTAACGAAATCTTGCTGCTTCTAAATTACCACAAAAGTTTCCGAAAATAGTTTGCACGCAGCACTAGTTACAAGTAGCGCTATTTTACAGACCGCACTTTACCGTGTTTTCGTTGCTGTTTGATTTGTCTTTGGACAGGAAAAATTGCTTTATTGCTGCATGATTTGTCTGTGGAAAGGAAAGACGTTTTCGTTGTTGTATGATTTGTCTTTGGAAAGGAAAAAATTGTTTCATTGCTGAGTGATTTGTCGTTCAAAAGGAAAATTGTTTTGTGGCTATATGATTTGTCGTTGAAAAGGAAAAATTGTGTCGCTGGTGTATGATTTGGTGTTGGAAGGGAAAAATTGTTTCGATTTGTCATTGGAAGGGAAAATTTTACTTCACCACGTACTTTATTGATGGCACCGCATATAAACATGCTTTTTAAACAACAACCTTAATCAAAGTGCCTAGCACTCTGGGTTATTGGTTATATTTCAAATATCTGATTAGTTGTTTGTGAACTGCAAAAACTTAATTCATGTCTTCATTAATTCAGGGGTGTACAACCTGCAGCCCTAAACGATAGGTTGGGTGGCCGTGCACTTATTTCTCAGATTTGACTTGAAATTGATCTTGGAATGGTAATTACATTTTCACGGACAGATTAAATCCTCAATTTGTACGCAATATGAGTGAGTATTATTCATTTACTTATGTGGGCAACATTTCGAAATGATCAACGTACAATTTCCACTAGTTGACTAATTGTTTAGGCCTAGGCAGGTCCCTTACAACTAGCACAGCTGAAAGCACATACAAACAGAATATAAACCTAAAACACACAGACAATGACGCCAGAAAAGCAGTCTGGTTCAAAACTGACTGACTAGTAAACCAAAGCCAGAGCATCGTCATTAGGAACCAAAGCTGCCAATGAGATCAAAAAAGTGATATTTTCATCAAAAATTTCAGATACGAACAGAAAATCCTAAGAAAGAAAATGTGCTAATAAATTTTTCGGCTGTAGCGGCATTACTTAGTCACGAACTAACAAAGTGCGCTCTGTACACATGCTTACAAATCTCAAGCGAAAAGTCATTGGTTTCACCAACCGCTTTCCTAAAGTAATTAAACTTGACTTCGATCATGAATTGTCAAGACAAATAAATGGACAAAATTCGTAAAAACAGGAAATATACAGCAAATATTAGTTACATGTCGATTTTTAAAGTGCAGCAGCACAGTGTTGAATAATCCCAAACCATTCCTTGTCACATGTGAAGAAAATACGTCGGTTAATTCCATAAATCTCGATCGATTTGCAGACTTGCACCACTTGGTAGAATATTTTCTTTGACGAAGTGTTGAGTTGCTCTTGATTATCTTTCCCAATACGTAAAAGTTGCTGTAGCGATTAAATAAGAGTTGCCACATTAAAGATTTCAGAATGTAAACAATAGATTAACAATTTTTACCTAGCACACAAAATCGTCAAATGGGCAGCTGCGATTAAATTCATAGCAAGATTGTAAATTCAAGATGCAACACTCGAGACGATAGCACGTAAGTGATTTAAACAGTAAAGTAAAATTGCAGCCTACATGTAATACAGTGTACCGGTACTCTACTGGGAGCACAGTAGCTAAAGAAAAGCATAATCTATTCAAACGTCTATCAATCTACTTCGAAGTTGGTGTGTGAGAACAACGTCTGGTAACAACGTGTGGGAAACTGTCTACGAATAGATGCATTTAATCTATTATTCAGTACATTGCAAAAAAAGCTTTGCACATTGACTATGCACTTAACCGATTTTTGACCCAGCAATTCGGAACCAGGTGATTTGTGGGCTATGAGTCACCCACAAAAACATGTCTCTAGTTATTTTAATCATTAATTAAACTACTTGTTCATAATCACTCTTAGAATACTTAACTACTTTGTATTTGTGGCTTTTAAAAGTCTTACCATCCCATTTTCCATTTCATAAGTCCGTGTAAGTATGAATTCCATTTTTCATGTATTCGCATTCTGTGATTGTGGGATTGCTTTGTTATTTATAAATTTATTTTGTATCTCCTGCTCACTGTACAATCTCAACCTCTTTAATTAGTTTTTGGTTGGACTCCTACTTGCTCCATGTGTGAATTTTTCTGGCGAAAGACTGCATTGCAGATAGTTGATCTGTGAAAATATTTTTTCCACACTAGCAGAGGAATGTGTAAAAATGGAATATGACAACAAAGAAAATTTATAATTGTAGAGACCATCCTTCATGAGACCTAGCTTTTACCAATATTGCAGGAATACATACAGCAGCTGCAAAGTCTTTTTGCTAAAATATTGAAGAATTCTCCATTGACCATCAAGTTCATTGAGCTTAATTTGTGGTATAAAATGTAGGAAGTGAATAGCTATTGACAGATAAGATGACAGTGATTGACTAAGAACTAAAGCAATCTTTGTATCTAACCCATTCAACTTTGCAATAACTCCATTTTCATGGAAAGGCAATCTTTTCCTCATTTGGAAAAAAAAGGTTCAACAAGGAACTTAAAGCAATCACTTTTGAATATGGTGGTACAACTCTCAACCTGAAATGGGTCACTAAATGTATAAGCAAGTGCTTGTAAGGTGTACATTACTGATACATATTGGTTTTTTGCATCTTGCAGATCAATCTCACACAATATCCTTTTTTGTAACCATCTTTAAAGCTCTTGTACTCAGGTGAAATCATTGCACGATGCTGGTGTAGTCAAATGGTTTTGACTGAAATTTAGTGTTAAGAGCATTCACTTTCTGCAGAATGTTTTGCAAAAACTGAAGCATGTATTTAGTATTACAGATGGTTAACGTGTTAAAATTTTTTCTAGCACTATCTATCAACCTTGTCAGTTTTCCAGTTTTTTGGAGTAGGGAATTTAAGTATTATATTGTTCAATAACAGTACTTATTACTTTTTCTCGAGAAAGCCTTATCACCATTTTATGTGGCACAACTCCAACCACTTCGTGAATAGCCCCTAAAGTATCCTCTCCCTTTACTGCTTCTGCTGAAATATGATGTCACATCCTTAAAAAATGCCTCAAGATAAGAAAGCAAAACATTAACAGCATGATTTGCACAAAGTACTACTATTGAGTGAAAAGTACATTCCATAGCAAAAACAGATGGTATATCAACATCATTCCATGATAATTTTTTAAACCTATTCTTTTCGCCTATCATAGAAGAGTAGTCATTCCAAATCCAACTATGTTTTTAAAGAAATGCGTGTTTTTGCGCGAGAATTTTAATTAGCTTGATAAAGACTTTAAGCTGTTTAATCTTCAACTAAAATTGGATCAAGTAACGCATCTACTGCGTCTGGCTTGTTTGGGTTAAAATATCCTACAACCACTTAGTAATGTTTGCAACAGTGACGTCAGTGCTTTCATCAATGGCCATTAAAAATTTGCTCTATTAGCAAATATTAGTCACTTCCAATTTTTATTGGAAAGCAATGCCGTCTTGCACAACATAAGATGTTGTTTTTTTATTAATGATCTGGAACCAATGTGGCAGTCGTGGAATGTTCTTCTACATAAGGTAATGATAGCAGATGGTCATCATGAACGAAAGATGTTCAGCATATACGGTGTCACTTTTTGCTACCAGTTCATCTTCTGTGAAGCTTTTCTAAGCAAAAAAGAACTAAGAAACGTTAATTATAGAGTTTGAACTTTGATAACTCCTTTTGTGTCTTTCCAACTCTTCATGTTCAAGTGACATGGATTTAATTCCATTTTTGACGGTATATTCTGTCAACATTTGCAATAAGTAAAACTGTTGTTGTCACTGTCCTGCCAATTTTTTAAGATCTCAGTCCTTCAGCCACTGTTTATTAAATTGCTGTGTGTACCATTTTATCTTTTTCCTTAAGGATGCTTGAAATGCATCTTTGTGACTTGAGCTCATTGCACCGTGATAAGATTTAGACCTTAAGGTATATGGTATTACATTTATCTTTGCATATTTATTACCTACTGAGAGACTAACCGAAACAAACAAAATGTGATAACGCATAAGCTATTAGAGGTTAAACTAGAAGTGGGAGTAGAATTAGCCTAAAAAATCCACTCTGGTCCTAAGCGATTTTGGACTTAATAAGCAGTGGATTCATTGATCATCACAAGGAAAATGAGAGGTGGTTATAAATAGGCATAGCACCGGCATAGTGATGATAACTTGAGCTTTTAATATGAAATCTCATTGCACCCCCTCAATGCTTAAATCTAAACTTATAAAATTAATTTTTTTTTGAAAAGAAAGAGGTAAGGCTTCTTTATATTGGTGCGACTGGTTTTCGTACTATGTCTACTATGCTTGTACTATGCCTATTTATGACTACCGGAAAATGAGTGCTGTAGTGTATTCAAAAACGCAAATACAGTACAGAATTTTGGTGCATTGTGCAGTGCTTATTTATCAAGCACTGCAAAAAACTGATACCACAGATCTGTTTGACTGGAAATGTTATTCTACGAGGATCCTGTATTTCTATTTTAAAGAATTGAACATTGAGAGGAATGTTGTTCTTCGGGTTCAAAATAGTTTATAGAACCAGCAATATAAAAATGCTCTAATTAGTCTTTTGCTTGGCAGATGCGCCAAGCTTCATTAGCTAAACAGTGCTCAGGGTGGTATCGCATCCTTGAGAGCGAGCAGCAAAAATCGAGCAAATTACTGAGTAATTTTCTTCTCAACTGACAAATTTGAAACGCTAAAGGTCGATAAACATGAGGTAAATACGAAAAAAGTAAGTATCGTGACTATTACTAAAACCTAATATCGTTGCGGTAAGTAAAGCATGGTCAATTTATTAACTTTTAGCGATGTACAGTACATCAAAGATTAATTGAAATCATGGCAGTACTTTAAACGAGAAAAATTTAAAACGCTAAATGTCGGTAAAGAAAGAGCATTTTTACATTGCTAGTTCTGTATACCGATAATATTTTACACCAGAACAACAACGATGTTCTTTACAATTTCTACATTGCATGGTGTACAAGAATATCTTCCTGATTATGCAGTTAAAATAAAACATATTTATATCTTAGAACCGATTGCGATTACGTTAATTAAATTTTTTCGCAAAAATCGTTACAAAACGGATTTATATGGCAAATTTTGAATTTATTTATTGGCTATTTTCAATGCAAGAATTCTGTCCCGAGGCCAATTCGATTTAATACACAGTTCAATTTATTATCTGCGCATTGGCAACCGAATTCTACTGTATTAGCATCGTCTATCGAAGGCACACATAAATATAGATATTAAAATACTCTAGTAAAAAGTTTTACGGATATATGTTTATTTAGAATTGTTGTGTATTCACAGTCGTAATCGTTTTGAATACTCTGTGTGTAAATTTAGGTTGTGTGGTGTTTTCACTCAACCAACTCTCGTGCTAGTTCGTTCGTCCAAGCAGATAATCACTGGGGATGTGTATTCTTACTTAATTTATCATATTGTCCTACCGTAATTCAGCGCGGTACAGCTTAAAAAAAACTTCAGATCTTCAGTAGAAAAACCAAAACGCCAGAAAGATATTCAAAACCTTAGATCTGGGGGCAAAACTCCGCTTTGGAAGGCTTTTTAGGGGCGACGCTCGCAAATCCTCAGCTATACACAATTAGTCAACAAGGCACGGTAGTTATAAATAGGCATAGTTAGGCCTACCATACATCCCGTTTTAGCCGGGACAGTCCCGGTTTTTCATTCAGTCAGCCAGCATATCTAGAACTACGGTATTTAAACGTTTGTCCCGGTAAGCAAAAGCAATATGACAAGGAACTCTAGCTCGATGACGATTTCGGCTGAAAGTGACACAAATGGGGCAGGAAAGCAGGTGTTTACCCTTTTTTTTTCTTTATTTGAGAACACCCCCAGTGTGGGTAAAATTTAAGGTAAATTGCACCCGAATTGACGGTGTGCTCCAAAACAAAAAGTCAACACCTGGATTGCGGCCGCTAAATGTGTCCCGGACTTTGCCTTGCCACCCATTGTAGTGTTGTTCTCAAGCGTCCAGTTTTTTAATCACAAGAATATGGTTAGCCTAGGCATAGCACAGGCATAGTGATGATAACTTGAGCTTTTAATGTGGAATCTCATTGCACCCCCTCAATGCTTAAATCTAAACTTATAAAATTAATTATTTTTTGAAAGGAAACAGGTATGGCTTCTTTATATTGGTGCGACTGGTTTTCGGTCCCACACCTCCCCTACTATCTTTGTACCGGTACTAGGCTATGTCTACTATGTTGCTACTATGCCTCTACTATGCCTACTGTGCCTGTACTATGCCTATTTATAACTACCCGACAAGGCAGGTCAACAAAACCCAAGAATTTCAAGTGTTCTCGTGAGGGAATAAACTCGCAAACCCCGAGTTGTACACTATCAGTAGAAATCAATTTCAAAATTTATGAATCCCAAGGGTTCCATTTGAGGACTAAACTCGCATATCTAGAGTTCTCCACCATCAGTCGACATCACATACAGAATCAACAAATAGCCGACATGTAAGTTTTTTCGACGAACTAAATTTTTGAATTTCAAGTCCTACACCTTCAGTTGGCTTCAGATACGAAACAGGCGAACCCCAAGCGTTTCCGTCGAGAACTAAACCTGTGGCTTCTAAGGCCAATTAGTAAGTATCGCTTTCAAAAAGTTAAATCTCCAAAACAGTCCCTACCTGAGCACAAAAAGAAAAAACCGGAATTTCAACTTGAAAAAAGCAAAGTTATGATTTTAGAAATCGGATTTTCAAAAGAGAAAAAATGCACGAAGAGAATTAACGTGAATGTAAACATTAATTTTGATAAAAAACAGTTTTGCACGTAGTAAATTGATCTCCCAAAAAGATATTTACTTTTACGTAGGAATGTACCAAGGCAAGGGGCATTTTTTGCCAAATCTTTGGCTTCGGCAAATTATTTTTAGTTACTTTATTAAAATACTGTGCCTTATGCAAATGTAAGGCTTTGGTTATTTTAAAACTTTACTTTTTGCTAATCAAACTTTTTAATGCACTCCGATTTTTTGCAGCCTTGTGCATCACTAAACTTTGTTTCAATATTCAGATAATAGCTATTGCATAGAAATTAAGAATCCATAAATACTTCAAGTAATAATTTCATTAGTCTGATTCGTAATACCTAAGCAAAGTGACAATTCTTCGTGCGATTACGTCACAGTTAATAAACATGTTAGCACAACAGTCTGCATGCTTTGCAAGAAAAATTGGTTTAGAGGCGATAAAGACCCGCCTGATAGGTCAATAGCAAGTCTTTGAAATTGTTAGAAAGTGCTTATTTCTGTTCAAAATAGGGTGATTGAATGCCACTTAACAATTATTTTAAGTCTAACCTGTGTTTTCGCCCCAACCCATCTTAAATAAAAGAAAAAATGATTCATAGATGGGCTAGTGTGCATAAACAACTTTCAATATATATTCGCTTTGTTGAAACCATTTGTGTAGGTATTTTGTAAAGCTAGTTAAACACGAAATTTGTGTAGATGCAATAAACATTCTATTAGCATGTCAGAAATTTCAAATTTTCAAGTTTCTCGCTATTTGGCGACTTAAATTTGTTGTACATGTTTTGTGCGTTTGAAGTGTTATCCAAAAGTACGATACATTAGGGCATCCTGTATTAAATCAGGGGTGGGTAACTTGCGACCATTTTTTAGATAATGTGGCTTCGTAAATAAATACATTAATTTAGCTTCTGTATATAATATGTGTAAGGCATCTTGTATTTTAAATTTTGCCACAGGTCTGCAATCTACGGCACTTTGCGTCTTATTGAGGCAGGTGAGTGTGTGTTTACACTCGGTTCATTGCCACCGATTAGAGATGAAGACCTTTTTTTTTGGAACACACTTACGGTGGCTCTCTTTATTGTGGGAAACAGGTCCAAATGGCTCATCGGCGGTAAAAGGTTGCCGATCCTTAAATTTTGCGGCCACACGATTAAAAATAATTTTTAATACGGCCATCTAAGTGTAAAAGGTTGCCCACCCCTGTATTAAATGGTGAATCAGCTGAACATAGCATCAATGAGTAAACTGTATTGGGAAAAGACGTGTAATATGAAGCCTTTAAGAACAAATTTTGATAATTCCGTAACTTGACGTTACAGAAGCGCAATCATACAACACTACATCTAATAATGGAAACTGGAAACATCTTTACTACATGAGCAATTCTTATTTTAGATTTTTCGGAAAAGGAGTCTTATTACACAACTGCTTGTGTAATATGAATCCCCCTAGTGTGTATTATGAACCCTCTAGAATTACACAAAATTTACTACTCAAAAATTTAACACATGACAAGTTAATAAAAAACAACACAGATGTGGGGGATCAAGTTTCTGTATTGCTGAGTTGTTGTTGAGTTGTGAAGTTCCTACAGCACGGCTGCTCCCAAGAAGAATATATTTCAATCATAAATGCAACGTCGAAGCGCGAATGATAATGCGATGAATCTTGAATCGAATTGAATTTGAATTTGATTTGAATCGAATAAATGAATCGAAATAATAATGCCTCTTTTTATATGCTTGTTTACTAGGTCACTCTGCCGTACTTCAGGCGGAATTACGCCTGGCAATACGGCTCAGTCACCGAGTATTATTACATCATAACAAGAGAGTGGACATTATTCATGATATGTAGCTATGTATGTTCTTTTATGACCAGTTTTTAGGCCAACGAATTATTTTGATAAGCGAGGTCAACGACTGATTTTAACGTGCGCATGAACAGAACGAGAATGTTTATGAGTCACCCATATGATTTCAGCAAAACATCAATGATCCATAGTTTGTATCTCGCAAGGTCGCCATAGAGGCACTTTTAATGACCCTCTAATAAGCAAACTAGCAACACGCACAACTTGGGACAGTATTTACACGTCACGGCCTAATCCCCTATACCTTGAGGGCAAAACAAGAAGAGTGCACAAGTAACCAGGAAAACTTTTCACAGCATTAAAAGTTAGACGCAGTTGTCACAGTAGTAAAATCTAGCATCCGTTAAAGTCTGCTCACTCCTCGTGAGCCCATTTTTGACAGTGAATCCAATCTTCATTCTCACTCCCACCACAAACCAAGCAAGCATAAACTTGATTTGCAGTTTTGGAAGAGATCTGCTTTTTAGCAGTTATTTTGGTTAACTTCTTAATTGTTGCTATTGTTTTGCTAAGTTGGCTTTTTTTATGTGGTGATGAAGTTAGCACTGTTGATTTGAAGCATTTTCGTTTAGACATTCCTGGCTTGACTATTCTTTTAGAAAGTGGACTAATTTCTTTGACAATTATCATGGCAGATTTGGGGGTTTCTGTGATTGCTGAAATTAATGTTTACGTGAATAACCTGTGGTAGCTCTAGAGACATAGCCATATCATTTTGAGAAAGAGGAGGTACAAAATCTTCGTATTGTTCAACAGATAAATTGTTATTGCTTTTTTCCTGTAATGAAAGTGGCCTATGTGTGACCTCTGCTGGGCAGAAATCATCATCATTAAAAATCATCGGTTTGATGGGACAGATGCCAGATTTTCGAAACCAATTCTCAGCTGTGGTGACAGTGGCAGCTTTACCATATGCAATGGCAAAAAGTCTGCACACTTGAAACAAAGTAACTCCTTTTCCAGGATTAGCACACATCCATTGATCAATGGCTTGATAGTAGTATGTTTTAATGGTATAAAAAAGTAATGTCAAGAGGCTGCATCTTGTGGCTAGTGTGAGGAGGCAATGACAGCATTATAATGCCACATTCTGATGCTCTCCTTAATGCAGCAATATTGTGTGTAAGGCTTTTATGACCATCCAAAATAGAAGAATTTTGTTTTCCTTGCTGGGTTTGGTAATGCTGATGAAGAGCTCCAGTCATTCACAGAAAACCTCACAATTTATCCATCCTTTTTTCTAAAAAACACACTATATTAAGCATCAGGAGGATATGATTGGAAAGCTACAATAGAAAAATTTTGACACCAAGAATTTTGTCGCATGTCCAACACTACTATCTTATTTCAAGCTATAATCAACTGAAACGTAGAATTGTCTTAATGTTGAATTAAGCAAAGGTTTATATTTCACGGCTTTCCCCAATCATTAATACCTCATTGATATATTTTAGTTAACAGATAACCATACTGTATAATAATAAATAACTATAACCATATAAGTTTTGGCTTTGGCGAAATTCTAGCTTCGGTACATCCCTACTTTTAAACAAACAAAAAATGCCTTCCGGTACTTAAAAGAGTCAAATGAAGTCTGTGATGCGGCCTGCAAGAGCAAAAAGGTTGTGCTCCCCTGCTACAATTCTAACAAACATGTAGATTTCCATCAAGCCCCGGTAAAATTGCTTTGCCATCTTTCCCAGGTTGGACGTGGTTCCAAAAAAAGTATCAAGATTTAGAATAAGGTGTTCGGACTACAGCGAAGGACGTTCTAAATCTAGTGTGTAATCTGAAGGAAACCTTTTTTTAATACTCTTCAGTTGTGCCTTAATGCATGATTACTTTTGGGATTTCAATTTGTGCAGTATTGTTGAATCAAAATCTATTGGAATGCTTGGCCATTTCTGTGCAGGCTGAATAATGTGGGCCAATAGCTGAGAATTGCGATGAATAACCGAGCTGCAAACAGCCCTTTTAATGATAACAAGAATACTGTTTATTAAGCTAGTTGGAGAGCGTTTTGATCTTGTCAATCACCATGTGCGTCAACGGAGCAGGGATAGGTCTATCTCTGCAACAGAGTCTGACAAAAGTGGTTTTTAAATTCAAATATCACATTAAACTGGTAGAGGAAAATCTTTCTTGAAATGAAACATACCTGCGGGGTACATGTTAACATTCATGTGCAACTTAATCATTTTAGTACTGAGTGATGATATTAAGTCCCAGCCATTTTTTGAAATGTTATAATCGTTCCCTGTTGAATGCCAGGCTGCGCCGGTATTCGTCACCTTCAAATTTCTTGTTCTTGTGTATCACTAATTATAATTTTTGGCATTTTAATTCAAATGCGTAATTGGCGGGTTTTTATTCCAGGTTTAAGGATTGACTTTTTTTGGAAGGTCCACATTTTGAGCAGTAAGATTGGTGGTAAAAACAATTTCCAACACAAACTAAACTCGCAACTCTTTAGCGCGTTAGAATTAAACACTTTTTTATTTGCTAAGATGGTGTTTTAAAAATAAGCACGAAATGGTAACCCTGGAATTTTCATAGCACACCTATTGAAAGTATTTCCGTTCGGTAATTAAAATATTTGTGGCAACTTGAATTTCGCATGCATAATTTTTGTGCTTAATATTGTCGCAAATTGTATTGAATGAAGATGTTTTAAATTTTTGAAACCATATTTCTTACACATTACTGTTAGTAGTACCTTATTTAAGAATTGCACCACATTCTTCTCTCTGTGAACCTTTTGAAAGTTGTGTTCAAGTAACTTTTTTAGCCAAAAATTAGTAACTTAAAACTCCACAGGTGGCTGGCAACAAGACTTAACTCTTTCGCTCCCGCGATCATCGATTGATGATCTCGTGTTTTCAGTGTTTCCCTCAAATTTTTCAAAATGAGTTACAAAACTAGTTTACTAAAAAATCGATTTGTGACTTTATTTTACGCCCGATTTTCATAAAATTTTCAAAAGATCACGCTTATTTCCTCACGCATTGGAAGATGTATAATTTGTGCTCTAATTCTTGGATTTTTATACCCAAAAACGGTTAAAAAGACCAAGAGCCCAGTTGCAGACGACAAAACCTGCCCAATTCTCAGCACGTGCCAACTACGCTAAAATCAAATTGAGATTACATCTTTACCACAAAACCAAACCCTTTATCATTAACACAGTCTGAAAACTACTCTTTTGGGGCATCATTTGACAAAATTTCAAGCGATAATAAATTTTACTTAATTAAATTTCCAAATTTTTTAGGGGTCTCAAAACCCCCCCAAACAAATTTGAGTGATAAGTAGATAAAAGTAAATTTAGTGTGTAAAAAATATGATATCTTGCTAAATACCAGTTGCATTTGAAAGCTTAGGAAATTTGCTTTCCAGCAGTATATAACTTTAAATAGTTTAGACTAAGTGTTATATGATATTTACTGATCAAAAATGAGTACTGTACATCATGTCAGTTCAAACCCCCACAAAATTTTTTGACTTACCTTCACTAAACTATAATTTTTACAAAAACTACACCCTATAAAAAGATAAAATAAATTGCAAATATTTCACTACTAAAGTTGTCATTTTGTATCAAGTTTCCAAGGAGACAAAGACTGAAATACAAGTTTAAAAGCTAGCAGAAGTTTGGCTTCTCTAAATCAAAGTTTGCTGTATGCCCCTTGTTTCTCAAGAAATGGGAAGGGTGTAATAAAGCTTCTGCTTCATTGTCAGTGACAGCATGTTCTATTTAAACTTGATATTTTCTGAATCTTGAAGAAATTCCCTGTTCAAAAATACATAATGTTACATGGTTTAGGCTAACCTCTAGCAGATAATGACTGATCATATTTTAGGTACTGAATTTAACTACCAAAATTTGATACCGGTCCAAAAAAAGGTCATGTGCCTCAGAAAATTGCAAATTGTAGAAAACCTAGGCTTTTAGGTAAGTTTTGATTGATGTACCTTAAAAGCTTATTTCCTTAGCATCATTTTGCGACCATTTCCAAAGAAATTGGTAGAAAACAAAATCTGTAGTGATCTTTGACGTGAGGGTACTACTTTAAACTCAGCCACAGTTGGGGGGGGTTCCTTTGCATAAAATTTGCATATTCAAAAAAAAATTTTTTTTTGTTTTTATTATATTTGAAATCTTCAAGAAATGTAGATTTCAACGATATATAACACTTAATGTAGAAGTAAACAGCTGAGTAATGATTTACAAACAAACTTAGGGTATTTTATGATAATTAATTATGATTGATTATGACAGTTTTTCGCTCTGCCACCTTACGGACGCGGGAGCGAAAGAGTTAAAGCAATGCAAGCCTACTGCATCAAAGAATACACCTAAACTTTCCATGACTTATTCCTTCAACAGCGGATGCAACTATTGAAACACATTTATACCCAGCAATTCGCCTAATAGCGTTGCTGCACACAGTGCACTATGTATCGATCTATCAGGTCTCATCTGTGCGGTTGTGACCGAAAATTGGCTAGAGGCATTAAAATAAAGCATTGCTATATGAGTTTCATGCATGTGGGACGTAAACTAGGTGCACAATAGAGGAATTTCTATCAGCACTCTGTGAAGCCATATCGCTCGTAAATATGCTGTGCTTTGTTTAAAGCTTTGGGCAAATTGTTGTTCTCCAACTGCACTGATGGACCTGCCAGATCAAAACAGTATGCATTGTCTGCACTTACGTTCTTAGACAAGACTATGATCGCACTGTTGTTTTCATCATCTACATTCGTTGGGACCTGCGACTGTAGCAACCTGTTAACGAGTATTACGGCTTCTCTGACTGCTGACAGAATTCCATTACAATGGACCTAGTTTAAGTTCTCTAAGTGTAAATTTCTAGGTTTCCTTTATTTTAAAACCTTTAGCCTATTATCAGTCACTATCTTACCGGTTCAAATAATTTCTGTAACTCACTAATAAACAGTTGTACTGATGCTATTTTTCACAGCAGAATTTTAAAGTTTTATGCCATAACAAAACGTTTTTAAATTAGTCTTTTATTATTTAGGAAAAGAATAAGTTTTTTAACACTTGACCATCATATTTGTGGAAAATATCAATTATCGGCTTAACTGCCTACTTAAACCGATTTCCAAAAATCTATCAATGTTGGTTTTTCCTGAAGTTATCGATGCTGATGTATTGGCCTTTTTTAACATCAGCATCGTGAATGTTTTATGGCATATTGTGAAAGCAATTTTTAAGATTTGTTTTTTCAAAATTTAACTGCCTAGTTGCTACTGTTGCTGTTGTAAATCGAGATCAGGGCTTTCGGGCGCATTTTTTTTATGTATCACAAACCCAGAAGTTTTTTGTTGTTACCAGGACTGTAGAGCCACTAAAATTATCACAGGCTTCGACTCCTGTTTTACAAATTTAGTCTTTGGTTCCTGCTTCATCTGCGTAGATGTACGAAACATCAGAACTCAACAGTTTATTCTGGATTGAAAGTTTAAAATTCTGCTAAACACATAGGGGCTTACAAGTTTGCATAAGCTGAATAATAAACGAGAGAAATCACTCTCTTCTTGAATTTTTGTTATTCTATTCTCAAAAACCAATTGAGAAAATAATAATCACTACAAAATTTTAATCGTTTCGTCTCTAGCGCTAGCTCTGTCAAAACGTAGTACCGGCTCATTCAAAAATTACTGGCTCCGGCTTTCCAATCCTGTTTGTTATCCCTCATCTTAGCTAGGATGAAGGCATAGCGAATTTCCATAGAGCCGCAGAAGTAGAAGGGTTCCCGTTAGCTTAGACCAGAGGTTTATACGAAAGAATTTGCCACAGAGCGTGCGGCGTAAAGGGTCCGTTGTAGAACAGAACAGAATGAAATGAGAATACCCGAGTCGGCTGACCACAGGCGCTGCGCAAAGGTGATCAATTTTGTCAACTCCGAAGCGATTAGAGTTTAAAACAAGTTATGTTCGTTGCAACGAAGTCGAGAGCACTACGAGCGTGACTAGAAAGTACAAGGTGAGCGATGAACACTATATGAGTGGGCTTGTTTGTTCACATTTTAATGGGGCTGTACGTCTACAGCCTGAAAGATGTGATGAGTAGATTCAACAGATAAGAGCCTGCAAAGGACTGTTGATGGTTGAAGCAGGGCACCTCGTCTGGCCCTGTCGTTACTCTAAAGAAATGACCACGTGGGAATTAAGGAAAGGAAAAACTCAAAAAGCTCTCCAATGTAATCAGCGTGAGAAAGGTAGACGGAGGAGAGAAAGGCAGTGTAATGACTGTTCGATAACCTAAAAAGACAAAAGTATCAAACTTGTTGATGTTGCCATGACCCATCAAAAATCTGCAGGAAAATGCAGAATCAGCAGAAAAACTCGAATTAGGTCAAGCAGAAAAGATTGACGTTAGTGTTATAAAGTGAGCAGTTGGCAAGGACTCCAGATCCTCCTTTTCCGAAAGGAAAGTGGTCAGAGCCATCGGTCCAAATCATGAGATCGTGGTTCGAAGGTGGGTCAAACGCGAGAGCTGGCAATTGGTAATTGCACGACTGACCGCGCGCGGTAAAGGCGTTCCAACTAAGGTTGGTTGGTTATAACGCAAAGAAAAGTTAATTATTCGAGTGAAGCATCGTAAGTAAAAACGTGCCTTAGAAAAACTATGAAGAAGAGATAGGTACTTCTTTGAGGGGCCCCATTGGGAAGCAAATAGATAGCATAAGCCCTAGAGTCAGAAAAGAGCTTGACTTTTACAAAGATTAAGTGTTCCAAAAAGCAAAAATTTGGTCTGTGGTGACTCCAGGAAAGGTTGTAGTGAAGTTGAAGCGGATACCGGCAGTGGAGTTGATCGAGTTTCCGCACTTATCTACCACCAATTCAATATGGTGGAATGATCCCCGACTCCTATGGTTTAGCCCGAAATTCTGTTGACCTTCCCCGAGAGTCACTATTTGTTTGCAGGGTGGTAGCCTGGAAATGTTGCGACTAGACTTAGTCTGGTGATCGCTATGTGCTTTTTTAGTAGGTCGTTATGACTCGACATCATAAGTGAAATTAGCAAAAACGTGTCTGTTTGTCGTTGTCAATTACCCGCGTTCTTCTGAGGAAGGCATCTTTCTTCGAGAAAATCATGTGCTATACAGACTTTTTTCGGATGGGTTTTTAAAAATTTCGTTTTGCACGAATAAACTCTTCGTTACTAGTAGCAAATAGAAGGCAATAAAATCTGTTTCAGAAATAGCCCAAAGGTTACTATACTTCAGCACATGCGACAGCTAAAAAGAGCCGATGCATTGGAATGGTGGCCTAAACGTTGATTTATTGATGTTAGATATCGACATCGGTACATCACTACCATGTTATAAGCTGTCTATCGGTTTGTTGGAAATGGTGTGCCTCTCGCTAAAGATGTTTGGAGAGATGTGGTACCAATGAAACAAAGCCGTATTTTATTCCTTTCAAAAAAATTTATTTGGGATTTGATGTGTTTAAATAAAGCATTGAGTCCAATTAATAAGAATTAACAGTAAAAGCTGCATTGCAATTTTAGATAAACTTGAATTGTTGTTGTGCTAAATGTTGATAAATTTGAGCTTGATGTTGTATGGAAGTTATTACAAAAAAAATGAGAGTTATTGTAATCAACTGCAGTTGCATATTGAGCTTGTGTACTACCGTACTCCATTTGGCAACTAGGGTTGAAATTGGAAAATGATGTTTCACTAGAAATTTAGGCTGTGCAGTAAAAATGGCTACATCGAGGACCAATGAAACAATCGATTGTGGGACCTTTGTAACGTTTGCTTAGTTAGTCAAGTCAAACATTTTTTGCCTGTTTTTTAGAAAAAATGCAAACATCTAAAAGCAGTAAAAATTTGAAAAATAACTTTTAATAGTACTAACGTAAGCGATGCAGTGAAAGAGACGGAAAATCAAAGCGACCTTAAAAGAGAAGCTACAAAAGTGTCGCAAATTATATTACTCTTTGGGTATTGGAGTAGCCCACCGATATGTGAAGAAAACTAAAGAAAGCAACTTCTTACCTGAACTAACCATGCTACGTAATATAAATGCACTTGCATTTTTTGTAGAAATAATATTTACGTGTCATTTATGCATGTTTCATACTTCCCATTCTTGGGTGACCAATGAAGTAGAATTTTAAACTTAAAATCAGTTAAAAACGTAACATTTAAAACCAGAAAAATCATTTTATCAATGCCAGTAGAAGTTGTCGGGCAGTGGAATGCTTCTTGCAAGTTCTATAAAATTGCTTCCACAATAACAATATTTGTTTGGCGTTGAAAACCAGAATCGGTTTCATAGGTACCACATGTTTTTCTTAGTATTTGTTATAGAAAAGACGGAATGGCAACAACTAAAGAAAATATTGATTACGGTACTGGTAAATCTTTCTAGAGAGTGGGTTAGACTTCTTGAAGGTTAAAAGAGAAAGTTTCTCCATAAATGTTTATTTGGTTCGCAGGCTTTTCACGTACCTCACGAGTTTATCAGTTGGCGTTCTATTTAAATATGGAGTAAAAGTAAGACAAACTTCGCTTTGAAACGCTGGAATTTGGTTAAGTCCGAAAGATTGTCAAATATATGGTACTGCTTGGTATTTACGGATTAACTTGGGTATGGATAAAACAAATAAAAGACAAACTTTCGAAAAATGTACCGATGCTTTTAGTCATTCACGAGGAACAAATTTTTGAAAGCTTTGACTGGTTGATCCTCAAATTAAAATAGTGTAGCTGGCATCAGTTTTAAAATGACTAAATCGTGCAATTGTGCACCTAGAGAAAATGGGTAGGTCCTGTAGGGAGATATAAATTGCTTATCATGAAGACGTCACCAGTGTTTCGTACTGTTTTAAGTCCAAAAGTAGAAGGGAATAGATGGCACCTCTTCTTTCGGCTACGTTCTTCTGGACACCGGGTATGAAGTTGACCAAAATTATGTTCCATGGTAGATTCTAGAAATTACTGTTATGACGTGGGATATTCATTGCTGTGAGAATTGTAATCTAAACAGGTGGTCTCCAACTTTTTTTTGCACTGCGTACCGTTTTCATACAAATATGCATTTCATGGACGGGTCTTCAAAGTCTGGCAGGTAAATGCAGAAAGAAAGCTTTTGGATCTTTGAAAGTGGGTTGAAGTTAATCGTAGCGGTTGCCCTATGTATATTGTCTTCGTCGCTGCAAGTCCCTAAGATAGAAGTTGTTTTGCACCTGCAAAGGAACGTTTTGATGTTTGGCTGTACACTTCGTACAAGCACCAGTGTAATTAGGGGTTAGGTGGATATTGTGCCGTGTGGGTGATAACGTAATTCAAAAAAAGGGTAGAAAGAACTACCAAGAATTGATTCCCTAAAATGGTTATCAAAGTAAAAGGAAAAGATAGAAAAGCTCGTTCCACTTATTGATCCAAATAAACGCTCCATCTTCCAACCAAGCTGCATAAGGGTGATTACTGATGAAGCCCATTCCCCTTCTTTACGTGGGTTCTATATGAAAAGAGAAATAAAGATCTAGCCTATTTATTTAGAGACATTTAACAACTTTCGCCGCGAAAACTCAAAAAGGGTAAAAGACGTTTTTTAAGAGATGCCCAACAACTGCCAAAAGGATGCCTTCAATTAACTATCTCATCCTACGTACGAAAATCCCGGTTGCTTTCGTGAATACCTGAAGTTTATGTTTGCGCAACAGGTGTTTAATCTTGTGTAAAAAAAAATCCAAATTCTTTTAGTGGTACAAATATCCATATGGCCAGATTTATTAAGATATTACCGCAGTAATGCCATAAAAAGGTGCAGTAATGTGGCGTGAGGTGCGGTTTTCCTCCCCCCTTAAACTTCTCGCTTGTAGCAGCTGATACTGAGTTTTATGACAAATAAAGGGTAAAATCTCGCTCCCCATTTTTTAGCTACGCTTTTAAAAGTGGTTGCTAATAATAGTTTGTTTTTTGCGCCCATATCAATGGCTCACATTTTTTAAATTCCTGACCCTTGATAATTGCTTTTAGACCACCGCTGTGCGTTGTCAATATTTTTTAGTGACTTGGGTGCAATGGTGCACCGAACAGCGTTTGTTAGTACCGAAATAAACTCTTCGAAACGGTAGAATTAAACGTAACTTACGTCACCACGCAGTTGATACTAAACAGTAAAAAACTGTTGAGCCATTGTTCTATCAATTATAATCTCATAATTGAGGTGATGATTTAAGTTACATATTTTGGTGAAAAAATTCTGTTTGTAGAAATTGAAGCTTGTAAATGAGTTGTTCAATTGACAATTTTCTGGTGCAATACAAACATCTTAGAAGTGAATTTTTTAAACATTTTAGCAGATGAATTGTAACTTGCAGCGTACCTGGAATGAAACAACGCATTTTGTAAGTGATTAAAAGTAGGCGGTTTGCTCTATGTTATCAGTAAGATAATTGACAAACATTTATTCACCCTGCTTCGAGTTTTAATTATTAGGTAGACTAATTCACTCTAGCATGATTCTATTTATACCGTGTGATATAGGTTTAAGCTTAGGTAATTCTAGTGTAACCATAAATGTAGTAGAGTTAATGTCAGTATTAGTACAAGCATACCAGGGTTGCACTCGAAGGCCGTAAGTAGGTCTGATAACGACCGCGCCCTTCTTGCAGGAGAGCATAGGCAATTAAGATTAATTGCAGTCAATTGTCTGCATGGCAAAGGCTAAGCAATCGCTTCAATACTATTGACATTTTAGCAAAGCGAATCGAAATTTGGTGCTCAACACATTAATGTAGCAAATTCTTTTGCCGACGCCTTATTGCAACAACGGAGAGGGACTGTAAGCGTAGTCGATAGCGTTTGAGGGTGTCAGAAAAAAATAATAAAGCGAGCTAGAATCAACTTGATAACAACTACCGCCAAAGTACAACTTCGCACTCTTGTCTCCTTGACGTTTGCTGTCTTATTTGTACGAGGTACAGTGGCAGTCACTGAACTAGCTAGACTACTCCAGCTACTAAGCCTAATTGCTTGCTTAGGAAATTCTACATCAGCTCCAGCTCAGCGAAGAATTAACTCATGGACAAACCAGAAACATGATATCGCATTTAATGTAGCCTTGAAATTAAAAGTAAATGTGGGTCGATCTGTTGTAAAAGAACAACCCACTCATTTCAAAAAGCTTTTTTTTTTGAAACACGCTACCCACCGTAAAAGACTGTAAGTCGTAACTGCAACTTTATCAAGGTTTTTGAGGCTTACAGGCAGAAAATTGGCCAACTTTATACGTTTCGTAAAACTAGCAGCTTTTTATGCCTCAATTAGCTGGTTTTTGTCCGTGTATCAAAGCTCACGCCCATTGTTTGTCTAGGTCTTCAACAACAAAGTTTTGTATAGTCAGGGTTCTAGCGGCAAAACAGTGAGTGGGAAAGGCTACTGGCAATAAATTTTTTAATGTGTTTTGAAATCAAGGTCCATCACCCAATGCATGTTACTCTACAGATGTATAGGCGTTGGCATTCTACCTGCTTCAGTCAAATGGCTTGAAATGGCACCGCATTACCGCACCGGTACTCTTACAATAACTTATAGAAGCAGAAACAAAGATGTCTATCATTGGCTATTTGTAAACAAGTATTATTTTTATCTGTCAGTCACGCTCGGCTGTTCGTCTACAACAGGGGTGGCCAACCGTGGCGCATTGCGCCAAATTTGGCGCATTGCATGTTTAGAGGTGGCGCATTCCAGGTTTAAGGTTTTTCGGGCAATTTGGGTAAGTGTCCTTTCATCTGGCCGAAAAATTTGTCACTCCAATAACATCTCCAAAAAAAAAAAAACAAAGTCCGCACTTGGTTGGCCTCACGTTTGGTGGCATATTTAAGCCAAAAGTGATGGAAAAGGTGCAGCGAAACAGGGGATGACCTTTTTTTTTTTTGGAGATCACCGCTGAATATGGCCTTGTTTTGACTTCAAAACATAAAAACAAGGCCATATTCAGCGGTGATCTCCAAAAAAAAAAAAAAAAGGTCATATATTTATACTATAAATATATTACTACACGTTTGAGAGCAATGAAAAGCTATGAATGTTTGTGTGGCGCATCTTCAAATGAATGCTTGTGTGGCGAAAAATTTTGGCGCATGGACTGAAAAGGTTGGCCACCCCTGGTCTACAACTTGTGTTAGCCCACTGACTGTTGTGTACAAGGTAAATATGCTGTTACTTTATTGAAATGCTGTGGCCTGATTACCTGCATTTTTGGAAAGATCTCGAATCAAAACTATGTAGAAACGAGTTTAAAGGCAAAAAAGTGTGGAAACGACGTTCCCACCCCACTACACCTGGTTGTATATGAATTTTCATAAATAATTCCAAAACTGTTTTGATTCAATAAAATGCATTAATTAGTCAGGTTTACCGGTGCAACGAAAAATTGTGAAGTTGTGGTGACTCGCGCAGAAAATACGATCCTTAAAAATTTTTTTACAATAATCTGCAGTGAAATGTAATTCGCTAGATAGGCTACACAAATACTGAACTACCTATAGTTTTCATTCAGAAAAAAAGTGACAGATTTTCTGGTGGTTTCGTTTTGAGACTCATAATTTGTTTATCTTTTGCGTTTTGTGGCCTTCGTTGAATCAGCAAACACTCTGTTTTTTCCACAAAGGAAAATGTCTTCGTTTGTCTTAACATTTTACGTCAGTAGTTTCTTTGAACTATCTTACTGTACTCTGAAACACTGTCGCTTGCAGTTTTTTGTAAATTTTTGTTTCGATTTGGTTATAGGTCATTTTCGGATTGCTTTGACTGCAAATAGTTGACTCAATTTCTTGCTGTGAAAAAAATTGCCGACTCCGCCCTTTCAAATTAAACAAAAGACCACTCGCGAGATGAGGTCGCAACTAATTGTGACGATAATAAATCTTTCGCGGCAGAGATGTTGGCTGAAATTGGCATTAGAAAGAACAAAATGCGTGTGAGGGGCAAATAAATGGTGCTGTTGTACGAGAACTGACGTTATGACCAAGGGGTTTTCAAACTTGGGTACGCGTTTCTAGTGGTACACAAGAGAAAGTTTGGGGGTAAGTTGTCGTCCAGAATCACTTCAAAGATTTTCGACAAATGTCTAAGTTGAAAAAAGGCTAAACCAACAGTCACAAGGGATTAGCCAGAAAATTACAACAGTAGTATAAAATAAGCAAAACAATCCCTTTCATCAACTTATCTCGAAAAAAGTCCTTTAAGTTGAGAAAAGAGAAAAACATCTAGGTTTTATTAAGAACTCATAGCTAAAAAAAAGATGGGAAACCCCTGCTCTACTTATAGTGTAAAAAACGTAGGAGTTCTGTTGGGACTTAATCAACAATAAAATGGTTATGATGGAAGGTGTTATAGAAAAATTTTTATAGCATATATTATTGCAAGTATTGTTTAGCGGTTTGCGTTAAATTTACTCCTGCCTGGAAAGTTAGACCAAGGAAGATGTCGTTGAGGAGCGATCAGGAGAAGGAGTTAGTCTGAGGAGCAGTTATCAAGTGGTTAGAGGATCAGCAAGGATTCAGTGTGGAACACTGCAGGCGATGAGTTTTCAATGTGTTTTCCACTTCGTCTGTCAATCCATTTTATTGGTATTTTCCAGGTGTTTAGGCGTTAGCATTCTGCCAACATTCGACCTGCTTCAGTTAAGTTGATTAGAATGGCTCAACCTTACAGTACTTTTGGTTTTGCAATAAGTTTTAGAAGCAGAAACATAGACTACAATGTCTATCATGAGTTGATTTTACATACCAGTAGGTGTTATTTTATATGTCACCCACCAGGGATGTGGAAGCGGAAGCAGAAGCGCGAAAATTCTACCGCTTCCACTTCCACATAGGAGGAAAGAAAAGAAATTGGTTCTGATATCCTTCGGAGAAGAGCAAATAGGGGGAGCATAAACAGTAAGAAATGAGAGCGAGGAGGAGTCGTTTAGAGAGATGTTGACCCCACATAATCAGAGTAGGGGTCAAGCGAAGAAAGAGAGAAGGTAGAAAGCTCAGAGAAGGATAAGCCCTACCTGACAAAAATGATGACGCCACCGCTAGCGTCCATGATATCAGTAGAAAAAATACCAGATCGGGAGTGGGTGCCATCAGATCGCAGAGCGGAGAATCCAGGAATCTGGAAAGAGGAAGATAAATTTAGGTTAGATTCCTGGATGCAAATAAGGGGAACGAGATGAGACGAAATAAAGTGTTGCAGTTCAGTGCTCCTGGCTACGAAACCCCCAGCATTCCATTCAAGAACCCTGAGGGAGTTAAGGAAGGAAAGAGGAAGCAGGAGGTAAAGAGAAACAGCCAGGAGCATGAGGCGGTGGTGAGGGTGCAGAGCGAGAAGATACGAATTTTAGTAACGAAATATTTGATTTTCTTGCAAGCAGTTCGTGATTTCTAAATTCAACACGAGTTCTAATATCTATGAACAAAAAATACAGAGTAGTTCAGAACAATAAGCTCAAGCGAAGTAGGTAAAGTAATAGCAATAAATGAAGATTTTTGTTTTTTCAAAATGATGAAGTGTAGGACAAGGCAAGCTACAGACCCACAAAAGTTAAAAAAATTGTCAACGGTCGTTTTCTCGTTTTTGTTAGTGGAAGTGGAAGCGATAGGTGTGGAAGCTGTTGAAAAATAATCGCTTCCACATCCCTGTCACCCACGCATGGCTATATGTCTACAGCATGTGTTAGCGCATTGCCTGTTTGGTACAAGCTAAATATGCTATTACTTTATTGAGTTGCTGTGGCCGGATTACTAAGCATTTTTGGAAGGATCTCTTATTAAAACCATGTAGAGACGCGTTTCCAAGCTAGAAAAAGCGTGGAAACTGCGTTTCCACCCCACTTCATCCCTGAGGGTGAGTGTAACAGGTCGGTTAAACAAACAACGTAGTTGAAAGAGTTCGATACTGGCAATGATTCCGTCTGGCGAGTATTTATGCAGGTCTTTTGGGAATGAGTGTGGGTGTCGATCAAAAACTTGGTCAAAAGGGGGAGTTAGTGATTGGCTTTTGGTTTTACATTGTTGGATGGACTGGATGTAGAAGTCGTTAAAAGGTAATTGGAGTGGCCGTTCAAGGCAAGCAGGCGGTAAATTTAGGTAAAGAAGTCTGTCTCGTAGATTAAACAAGAGTTAGTTGGAAGAGCGACTTGAGAGCCAGCAAAGAATCGAGTTAGTCAAAGAGTTGTTGGAAAAAAATTTTAGTAAATCGTCTAGCATATGCCTTGCATGTTGAGTTCGTCGGGTAGAATTATGTTTGGGAGTATGCTTGGAGTCCGGTTCAAAGAAAGCCTGTTGACTGTGTAAGAATTTGTCTTCAAGTTGATCTTCGCTTCCGTCAAGTTTATCGGCTGAAAGAGATCTGATAAGAGTGGTCAAATATTTAGTCAATCGGAAAATGGTTAATGTGGTAGCGGTAGGCCAAAGGCATAAAGTTGGAAGTGTCAGTGTTCTGCCGGAAGTGAATTTGTAGACGAGATTGGTTATGAGCATAGTTTGAACGCCAGTCTGGGCAATCTGTTTGATTAGGTCATTATAGAATAATGATGATGCTTATTGCCTAAACTTTATTTTAACGATAATCTGATGTAAAATGTCAAGATACCCTTTTCAGTGATCTTTTACAACATTTTTAACCAACTCCTATAATGTGTAAGTTACACTTGCTTATCCAACTCCCTGACCCCCAAATACTGCTACTGGCTTCGTTTGAAACATTTCTTTTGAGAGAGGGGGCGAGCATTAAGTAAGCTTAATATGCGTTAATCTTTTTTTTTGTGAAAATTTGGGCTTCAATTCCTCTGGAATATTTTTTTAGCCTTTTACACTGCTACATGGTAGACATAGCCTAGACCCCCAAAGTAAGTATTTTTGTAAAGCCATTGTATTGTGCGGATCTTAATTTTAGGTCAATTCTAACCACGGTTATCATGTATGCGCAAAAGTAATTTAGTAGTTGGCCTAGCCTGCAGTTGGCTAGCTCTACCCGCTTTTATGTGAAAACAAGATCTGTGGTGCTAAATATAATAAGAGGACGCGTTCCCTGGGCAGAAAATTATTTAACCCTTTGTCTGATTCATAGGATTTTAAACAATTTCGTAATTCTTTGATAACAACAAGATTTCAATAGATATCAGAAAAAAGTTTCTTACATCGTAATGACATAACCATTCACAATAATGTCACATATGTGATGCACTGATCCTCAAAGTTAAACGCTGTTACCACTTTATTGCACCCTCAGTAGATACCTATCGTCAGATAAACTTGTAGGCCAGGTACACATAGGACTACAGTAGATCTATAAGCTATTGGCCTTGTAGAGAATTAGGCGTTAGAGCAGGGAATAGGTTAAAAGACGATTGTACTTGACCCAAAAAACGTTTCAAAAGTTAAGTATTTGAACGAACACTAATCAATAACCGCGATTTCTAAAGGCGTTTGGATTTCCTCCAACCTATTTTGGACGCAGAAAACCTAAATACCAGACAAGATTTTAGAGTAGCTAAAAAAAGTACTTTTGCTTTTGTCTTGGAAGGTGAGCAAAAAAAAGTTTATTGACAGAACTAATAATAGGCATAGGTAAGGCCATATCTAGAAATTTGGTTTCAAGCAAAGAAAGATTAGTTCGCTCAGTAAGCAACAAAATCGGGAAACTTCCAAAAGATTGAAGACGATCATTTGTCAAAAACGTGCAAATTTTTAAAGAATGAAGTTTTTATCGAGCACATCAAACACTGCAAGGTGGAGGTGATCCAGCAGCATTGACTTGGAGTACCTACGGTTCCGGCTTGGCATTTCTAAGGGTACCCAGGATCAAAAGAGAAGACTTGGACCTGCTGATGTGCTTTTCTTCGCTCAAAAAAGAGCTTAAAAGTTGATAAAAAAATTAGTCTTTGAAAACGACAAAAAACATCGGCATTGACAAAAATTTTGCTCAACTTAGAAAGGGAATTAAATTTAAAATATAATCTCAAAAAAATATTATCAGCAAATTGTAAAAGTATCTTTTAAACTCAATAAGTGCCACAATTTGGTTCCGGACCGGGTCAGCTTTTTAACGCCCATGAGGTCAATACACAATCTCTAAACACTTATGGGGTGACTGCAAAACCTTTAAATATTGCAGTAAGTATCGTAGACTACCCCTACTCTTTTGAAGTGTAGATTTAGTCTGTTGTGTTTTTTCCTTGCAGATTTCACGAGTTGTCAATTGGCCAATGCTAGAGTATTTTTATTGAACATGTGATCACTAGAACAAAAGGTGTTTTATCGCAAAATAAAATAAAAAAACCTCTTGTCATAGGCTGCGTTGAAAGGTTGCTGGTTGAAATCCGAGACGGCCCTATTGGGATGGAAACTTGATCTGTTTAAAAAAGTCGGTTGATCCCTAAATCGAAATAAATGATTGATTGGTTATGACCAGTTAGTTGTCTCCAGCAACCGGTGGCAATGGTGTCTAACTGCCGATGCTTTCTGGTCAGTCCCTTAGCCAAGATGTTTTAATTTGTCAATGTTGCAGTTTGACTGCACAATTTGTGATTGTAGTTTTTTGTACCGTTAGATATATTGTACATGAGTAATTATGTTGATATATGCGATTGCTATCTTGCAACTTATATCTTTGTTACCATTTTTTATCTGTTTTCATTTGGTTTTGTATATTTAAGTTGTTGGGTGAAAATAAAGTTTCTTACTACCACTTACCTAGTTTAATGTTTTTTTTTTATTACAAATTTAAAAGATTGTAACCTCAAGTCAGTGCCGGATTACGCTCTGACTAAAACCCCTGTTTCACTTTTGTTGAAAAGGTTTATAATTTTAGTTTTAAGGTTTGCTCTGTCAAAACTAGGCAAAAAAGCTGCAAGTAGTGCAGTTTTTCCTGATTGGTGTAATGTTCTCCCAAAAGTTGTTTACTTGACTGGGGTTGTTGGGTCGGATCCTTGACAAATAATTTAGGCAATTTAAATCAGCCCTCTCCCCCCCTCAATAAAAACGCTAGATAAACCTTGCTTGATGACTAATGCCATTTTTTCCATGGATCTTGGAGCCCCTTGTCGCCCCTTAAATGATTGGTGCTGCTTTGATTGCGATTAAGCTGTCTTTTTGCAACTGGGTTATTGTTTGGTGGCTAAATGCATTTTTGTTCGTTGTGTATGTGCTATGATTTGTTAAAAATAAATTGTTATTGGACTACAGCTGTGTCATAGTTCATTCCAGTGTTTCCCTAACTTTTTTGTCTGTTGGCACAGCAACAAAACTAAACAAATTTTGCGGCACAGCAGCCACATGAATCAATTCATATTGATCGCAAGTAGCATTACAGGTGGCAGTGAGAAAGGTGATGACTTTTTTTTTTTGGAAATCACCACTTTTTCGGGTAACATAACACGATCTCTGACGTTATTGGCCGTTATTTCATGGCTATATTGCTCAATTTTAGCTGAAAACTTGTACAAATATTAAGTATTTTAGAAAAACTGGCTGCAAATCTGCCGCGGCACACACTTTGGGAAATACTGCTTTTGTTCGAATGTGAGGTTGCCAAGTGTAGACTTAGACGTGTATTTTTTTTGGCAAAACGCAAGCCTATCCTACTTTGAACAAAAGAAGCAGTGCGCGTAAGCCTGTATCACGTCATCTGTTATTTGCAAAGCTGTTGGATGGCCAATGCAGTTGCGTATATGTTCATTAGTGCAAACTGTTTTTTTGGTAAAACAGCGTCAAATTTATTCAATCAAATGTTGAAAAAGGGTTTGCTATTAACAAACAGTAATAAAGTCAGCTTGGACATTTATTTGCCATAAGAAAAATTAAATTCGCTAACGCATCCTCAGTTTCTTATTCTGAGGATGCGTTAGCGAAATTAATTTTTTTATGGCAAATAAATGTCTAAGCTGACTTTATTACTGTTTGTAAATAGCAAACCTTTTTTCAACGTTTACTGATATGGAGTAAAGTCGCTTGAATAGACTATTCTGCTAGGGTTTGATTACTGCTTTCCAATTTTAATTGTTATTCAATCAAATGCAATAATGGGTGGGCTATTTTACCAAATACTTTTTTAAGACGTGGAGGACAATTATACAATCTGCTTTGGTTAGCAGTGTTGTAGTTCTCGAGACTACTTTTTACGTTTTGGTCTTAGTGTTGGTCTCAGGCTTCTACTCAAGGTCTTGGTGATGGTGTTGAAGTCTTCATGGCTTTGTCTTTGAGCACGGGCTCACGACTAAGACACTTATATTGCAAAAAGTTTCTTTTGACCAAAAATTTTCGTTTTTCACTATCACATTTTCTATAATAAACAAACACTTTTTACTTTCTTTTTGTTAATGTCAATGTCAATTAGGGCAGCAGGTTTTTTTGCAGAGCACTTGACAGATATGTTATTTGACATCAAAAGTAAGAGTACAGTTGCGTTTATTCTTGCCGATCTTATGCAGTTATTTCAGCTGGCAACTAAGTATGTTTTTTTTCGTAGTCAGGTGAGAAAATGCATTTCTTAAAGGTTTGTCAGCAAGCACTGTTTCAAGTTGGTCGGCAAACAACGTTTTTCTAGTATTATCAGACTCTTTTGTGAAGGTGCTAATTGTATGTCGAATCAGTATTGGTGACTGTCTGGTATTTTAGGTCCTTCACAACGTTTATGGATGTTGTTTCGATTCCAGTTGTTTCGAATTCTTCTAATTGAAATCAGTAAATGGACAGGATCACAGTAACTTGTTATGCAGTTGTTAGATCAGAAGTATTTGAGATCAAGATTTTTAAGGAACTGCAATACCAATAGATGTCGATAGTAAATTGGTGTTAAGTAAACAAAGTTTTTGTGGTGTTATACGAAACCACGTTATGGCAATGCTTTTTGGCCCTAAAAGAATCTTAGTAACAATTACGAGACCGTAATTGAGTTAAATGCATACAAGCAGTTATGTAATATTTTTATAGCATCTTGATAGGAATAAAAAAAAACCTTGATCTTTTCTGTGTTAAATAAATAGTATCGCTTATTTCTAGCAGCATGGTAGATGTGCCAGTTTTAAATCCAAACGTAATTTTTCTCTATCAACTTGACTTAAGGCCTAAGGGACTGTAGCCCTCCCCAAGATTTCCAAGTGATTTTTATAAATATTTGCCCATATACAATTATATTGTCAAGTACTAAGGTGGAGCAGTGCTCCATTTTCAATTATCAGGCCTGATAGACCACGACAGAAATTGTATGTGGTCTCAGTCCCGAAGCTAGTTTAACTCAAAACATTGCTCCGCAAATTTAAGGGGTTGTTTTTCCATTCGGAACAAATGCCCCAAAAGAAAACGCATTTAGCATCCTTCGTGTAAAAAAGATCATTGAAAATGATTCAACATGAAAAATTTGCTCCCCTCCGAAATTTTAATGGCTTACGCCCATGAAGTTGTTGGGGAGCTTTATGAGTAGGCTGAGATAGTTAAAATACAGATTTGTGCTTATAGGTATAGCCTGAAAAAATCATTTGGATTGAAAAATTTTATTCGCGAATTAAAGGCGTGCCTACTACAAGTGAAAGCATAATATTGAAATCCACATCTTTTTGTAAATTTCTCGATGGAGGTTGCATAAAATGGTTTTGACTGCAACTTATAGTTGATTTTTATAGAAAGTCAATTAAATCCAAAATTAAATGATTGTTATAGAGTTATCGTATATCTGCTTCTGGAATTGCAATTTTTAGAATTTCAATTACACAGCTTGCATAAGAATTCTCTGTATTTGAATAATAGTTCCAACTTACGATGGTACTTTACATCTAAAGTCACTAATGAAGCTGTTTTGCTCGTTTACACCTACCTCGACTATAAGCTACTCATTGAGCTGTTCAAACAACTCCATGATGATTAATTTAGTTATTGCCCATTTTTATGCCTTAAATTTGGTCAATTGTACTTGAACATTGCTTTATTTAGACCGGTTTTGAAGTTAACAGTTGACCTCTTGGTGTTTCTACCACAGGCAGAAAAAATTGCCATAAGTGCCTTTATCAAGCGCAAAACGGCAAAGCCATTGTGAGGTCTGCATGCTCTTACCATTGTCACGGTAACCGACGAATCATATCCTTTCGTTCATGCCTGCCAAAAATTGACAGTAAACATCCGTAAAAAACCTTTAATGTTAACTGTTGAGGGTTTTTTCCTGGTATTAGTTGTTCTTTCGTAGTAGTTGGATTTCCTGTCTTGATTTATATTTATGGCACAGTATCCAGTGATATGAGCGACGAAGGCATCAAAAAGATTCTGATGTGCGAACTTAAAAATCGTTGTAGGTGACTTACCGGTAGCCTGTATAACAAACAACATTGTTTTTGCAAGTTTGCATCTTGTATTTTGCTTACTATTTTTAACCTTACCAAAAGTTTAAAGTGCTCAAATGATTAATGTGTTTCATATATTGACAGTTTCAGATATTTTGAATTAAAAATGAAAAAGATCATAGATATTCTGACTGAAAGACCATCATTTACTTACGGTGATTTGATGAATGGATATAGAGCTTTGTCACAATCACAAAAAAAATTGGTTTGTATATTAGCTTAAAATTTATTTAATATGTTTGGCCTACTGCGTTTTACGCCGTCAAGTAGAAACAATGGCTCAGATAATATTGATTTATTCGTTTTTTTAGTAAATGATTTTAAAACAACTAATTCAATTTTGTTCGTATGGTCCACTGATGGTTATCCATAAAAATACTGCAACCTTTTTTTGAAATATTTCTGGTAACGATAACATACAGTATTGTGTAAGCACCACTCTTTAGTAGGTTTTGTGGCCGTATTAAAATATTTTTATTAATTTTTGTTTTAGATTTCTAGACAGAAATTGTCATTTGTGGAATGGTTGATTGATGGTGCCAGGTCAAAAAGCAACTTATCAGTTTTTGATACACAAGCATTTGAAAATTCTCTCAGGTCTGTAATAAAAGAAAAGTTGGAGATAATGTTAACAGCTGTTGGATCGGTCAAAGTTGATGAATCTTCGAGTATATTACTCCGATTGCCAGACTTTGTTTCTGTGAAATATTTGAAATCTCTATTTCAATCAGAAAACATTTTTGAAATTGTAAGGATAACTAATGAAGACTACGTCAGAATTCGTTCTACGTCATCAAAGAATTCTGAAAGCCCACAAAGTTCTAGTAAGGAAGATTCTAAAATCCTTACTGAAAACACAGATGCTAACAATAAGGGCAACACCTCGCATAAACAACTTACGACTGATGATCAATGCTGCACGTCAGACCTAGACAAAAATGTACTTGCATCTGATCAAAAAACCACTGATTGTTCCAAGGCTAAACAATTGGGATTTCTCTACCGGTGTCAGCCTGATGTTATTGCTGCATTACATCCTTCCGTGAAGTTGAAAAATCTTCACAAAGCTTATTCATTTTGGAAGTCCTACTGCACTCATGGTCAATGTAGCACATTTATATCTTGGGCTTTGGACATGGCCGAATTTATGTATAGTAAGTCTAAGAATTCTGTATCATCATTTTCGTCGTATGCTAATGCTCTTAAAAAGATTATTGTTAAAGAAGCTGCTCATTACGTCACTAATAAGCCGAGAACTGCGGAAGAATTAACGACACTTGTTAGTCAGGCAAAAAATAGATTTGTGGACGTTAACTTTCTTCTTGAAGCAATTAACGATAATCCGAATATCCTGTCTAAAGATTCTTCGTTAAATTCTACGTTATCTTCCGTTCAGTTTGTTCTTTCGAGGCAAAAGAAAAATTCGTGTTATTCTTTTACCGATGGCAGCTGCGAAAGTGTTGTATCTTCACAAGAATCAACAGCAAAAGAAATGCAGAACTATTTTGTAAATGAGCCTACATTACCAGACTCTAGCAATGATTTTCATATTCAGCTTCGTGGCGTTCCAATACCAGTGTTTGTTTGTAACAAAATAACTCCGCTTTTGACGCCGAATGTGAAGTGGGAAACAATTGCAAATACTTTAAAAAGCATGGCTTCAAATGAAAATTTAAGGGAACTATCACATGAGTTTGATAGTTTTCTTGAACTTCTTATTGCATTTGCGGACAAATTTAAACCGGCTTTAGATTTAAAAGAATACAAAGAACGCTTGATGAATATTGTTGTTGAAGTTGTAGAAAATCTCTTAACGACGTCTTCAGGAGAGAGCCAACAAGTGCAATATTTAATTCAATCAATGCAGTTTTTTGAGTGTTGTATGAGTATAGTCAGTGATGGATTTCTGTTAAAGTCATTAAAAGCTATGGACAAGTCATTTCTTGTTGATGGTGAAAAGGTTTGTTTGAGGCCTTCTAAAGCTTGTTTTCGAGTTACCTATTCAGAGGATCGTGTATTTACCGTAGAAGAAATCATGGAATGGTCTCCTATTAAAGCATTGCTTTCACGTTCTTTTACCTTTTCTGAATTGTGTCAGGTATTACAAGGGTTTTCAGCTTCCACCAAATCTGCTCTGAAAAAAGTGTCAAGAAGCTTTTATGATCTACTTGAAACTGGTGCCAAACTCGGTAACATCGGATTTGTAATTGATCATTTACGAAAAATAGTTTCACATGAAATTAATGAGCTGTTCATCTCTTTGTCATACACTTCCATGTTAATTTTGAACATACATGGAAGACTTTGTCAAGACAGTTACCTCTTAGATGCTCGAGCTATACAGGATGCAGTTGAGCTCGGTCCTCTTTCCGACAAATTGAAAATTGTAGGATCATCTGTGATTTTAGAAGAGCCTGTTTTCTTTGAAGAAGAAAAAAATACGTTTGCATTGCAAATAGCAGAAGTCTTAGAGCGGTTTGATACTGCAAAACGACGTCTTGGTAAAGTATTTTATTATACAAAGCAAATGCCGGACATTTTAAAAAGTCATGTCAAAGCCCATTATCAATCTTCATATCACTTTATCATGCAAATCATACCAAATTTGAATGAATTAAATATTATTCTCAAAGATGAGATGTTCAAGTATTTAAATCACCTCACTATGTTTTGTGAGGACTTTTTCAAGGAATTTTTTCATTTTGTTCCAGACTTTATGACTTTAGATGAGTTTTTGGCTTTTCTTGGCAGGTTCAAGGATTCTTTTGTTGTAGTAGGACATTTCGAAGTTGGTAATATTGTTTGTGGCGTTCGAAAAATTGATTCTAGTGGAGAAATCATGTTTTACAATGACATTGAAAAAGATTCATACATTATTTGTAAAAAAATCTATTCGCATGAAAGTAGATTGTTGACTTTTGACAGATTTTTTGACATTGTGTGGAATGCAGAATTGTTCGAAGCTCAGCGAGATTTTATATTTGGTGTACTTCAAACATGCAGATCATTTACGTTTTACAAATTGCATTTTCGCCGATACTTAATGATGTATCCTTCACAGTTCGTTATTGGTGATGAAATTGTCATTGAACCGTCTAGTATTGAGTCTCAGCCTCGATCACCTATTCAAATGGTTGAATCACGTCCTGAGGTAATTTATATAACAAGTGGAAGTGAAGAAGGGGAATTACTTGAATCTACTACTGATTTAAGACATCATTCTTACAAAAGAAAAGAGACAAAAATAAAATCAAAATCCAAAGATATTGAGGAAGCAATTAAAAAATCTCCAAAAAAAAACAGAAAAAGAAAACGATTAAATACAAGACATGTTTCTAGAAGGAAAATATCAAAAAATGATCAAAAAGATTTCAAAAAATCAAAAATGCGAAGTGATTTTTCTTCAAAGCGTTCGTCAAAGAGGTTCTCATCGGAGACCTTAAAGTCACCAATAGATCGTAAAATAACAAAAGACGAAAAGTTCAATTTAATGACAGATAAATCTTTAGATCGAAAAAATTCTTTGAAGAAAAGAAAAAGTAGTAAAAGAGAGGGAGTCGAGGAAAAGAAAAGAGAAAGCATAAATATCATTACTAAGAAAGACGATACTAACAAAACCACCAACGACATAAAAGACATTGGCTCTTTTCACAATGGCATAAATTCTATACCTAATAATTTGATACAAGATGTAGCAGTGGGACGGTTAATGTCTGTTGAAAACCGCCGGATAAAAGTTGCAGAGCTAGTAGACGTGCTATCATCCAGCCTTTTAAGGGAAAAAAAGGAAGAGATGTGGAAAAATATTGATGTGGTTGATGCATTTCGATCAAAAGTTTTATGCATATTAATGCAAGGACCCCAATTTAAATTGACAGAAGATAATGGAATTCAAATGGTTGGTTTAATTGTGGAAAAACCGGTTGAACCTCACTCTCAAAATCAACCTCAGCCGGTAGTATTTCGGTATATTAACAGACTTACTGGTGTCTCCAAAAAAAACTTAACTGAGTATATCACTAAGGTTCTTAATATCAATCGCAATTTTTTGAAGTTAAGCATTCTGTTTGCAATGATAAGTAAAAAGTATGGACAGAAACAAACCATTACTGAAACTTCCAGCGAAATGCTTCATTGTCAAGCAGTGTCCTGTATGAAATCAAATCCAAGTTTTTTTATTAACTGTGTACAAAAACGTTGTTGTCTGTCGAAATGGGTTAATGAAAGCGAACGTTGTGATGGATGGGAATGTATCACGAAAAGTATATCACCCGACGAAGTTGATTCCTTTATGTGTGAATATCTAAAAGTAAGTAAAAATAAGTCTTCATCTGAAGCATGGAAATATCAATAAATAGATTAAATTACCTTTCCTGCCACATGTAAAAATCTTGACAGATTGCATTTCTTAACATATTTCCAATTTTTTGTGACACCCACCTCAGCAGAAAATGACTAAAGCAAATTGAGTTCATACTTTTAGATATCTCATATCAACTTTTATCAAAGCTTTATACATTATTTCTAACTGCCAAGCATTTCGTTTTTGAAAATTTTCCCTAACAAGTGCTTCAGAAAGCTAAGAAAATATTTTAAATCTCCAAATTTACTACACAAGTAGTTTTAGCACTTTACCTCTGGCTAGGAGATGACTTTTATTAGCCTCTTTTGCCGCATAAGGTTTATGTTAGGGGTGTGCAACCTTTTTGCTGACAGGCCAATTTCAAACTGCTTAAAAATTTGGCGGGTCAGTCAGAGCACGTAATTGGTACTGTTTGTTCCCACAAATAAGCTTCGAAGTACCAGCTAGTCGCAGTTTTTGCCCAGAAAGAAAGCAAAGACCTCTTCTTGGGAGGTAAATGTTTTCTACGCGAACTTTCACGCCAAATGATAAATTTTTTTCCTTTTTTTGGAGGTCGGTTTTACCATGATGTAATTGATAGGTGTGACATCCCATTCGTGCATTTCAAAATCATTCAGCCGGGCATACAATTTTACGTTGTGGGACGCATTTAGCCCGCAGGTTGCAGGTTGCTCACCCCTGGATTATAGTACTAAGCAGGGATGTGGAAGCGGTTATTTTTCAAACGCTTCCGCTTCCACACCTATCGCTTCCGCTTCCACCAACAAAAAACGACCATTGATAATTTTTTTTAACGTTTTTTTTTAACTTTTTTAACTTCAATTTTTTTTTAACATCCCACAAAAGTTTAAAAAAAATGTGCTGAAGTCAGACCTCATTTACGGCTGACTTCAGCTCATTTTTACACCCAAATCTTCTGCCACGAGGAGTATCCTGTCCACACAGCATAAGTTTCCATGGCTAAATTAGGTGAGCTGAAGTCGCAATTTCTTCCTCATCCAGCTTATAGCCCAGATCTTGCTCCAAGCGACTTCCACCTATTTGGGCCACTCAAGGATCTTCCTCGTGGCAGAAGATTTGGGTGTAAAAATGAGCTGAAGTCAGCCGTAAATGAGATGCTTAAGGCCATGTCAAAAAACTGGTTTGAAGAAGGAATAAAGAAGGTTGCAGAGTGTTGGAGAAAGTGCATTGACTTGCAAGGAGATATTGTTAAAAAAATATACTTGTTTTATTATTTCGTGATTCTTTGTTCTAAAAATATAGCAGTTTGTGCAGAACTTTTGGTATGCCCCTCGTACTTTCGCGTTTGTCACAAAACTCCCACTAACAAAAATTTAGAAATCACGAACTGCTTGCAAGAAAATCAAATATTTCGTTACTACAATTCAAAAAATAATTAAATACTTCAACAAATAGTTATTACGAGTTCCTTCACTACTTACAACTACTTTTACAGCAGTTAACCTAATGCTTCTCAGATCTAAATCGTATGACCACATATCACAGCTCTCGGCAATAACCTGTCGTCACAACAACAAATTACACCGTATAGCGTTGATTTTCCCTCTCCATTCTCAACTAACTCTGACTTTGAGTTAACTTTAACTCTAATCATTATTACCGACTTTCTGTCCATCCCCAAAACACGTATTGACTCCGATCTTTTTGGATAGTGAAGTGCGAAATTTCTGTCGCATATATAGTATGTACATGTAAAGTGAGCAAAATTGAACTGCACCAATCATCAGCCGCCTCAACGTGGTGGTACGGTCCCCGACCCGTTTGGGTTGGGTCAAAATGGCTGTTGGTTTTCCCGAGGGTCCCAGTTACCCCGGGCACTCCCCTCACACAAACCATTTTTTCGCCGTGCAGCCCCCTGAACGACCGCAGAAGGGTAGCACGCAGCCTATTTAAAATCGGCCTGTCTTTTCCTGCCTTTCTTTTGACTGTCTTCTCATTCTTTTCCTGATGAGTGGCAACGTTCATCCTAACCCTTGTCCTGTCTTTCCCTGCTTAGTGTGCGCTGGAAATGTGACCTGGCGGAGTAGGTCAGTGCAATGCTGCACATGCTCTAATTAAGTTCATTTAAAGTGCTCATTACTCTCCTTTCCTAGATTCAGAACTCTTGGCAGCTCTCATTTGTGGAGCTGCCCTCCCTGCATTTTTTGGAGATTCTACACCTACCAGCACTGTGACTTCCTCCTCAGACTCGTCCAGCTAGTATACCTTCACTGCTCAATCTGGCCCTCTTTTGCTAATGCAGCACTCGCACCCCACCCTCGCCTTCAAACCTCTTATTCTTTTTTCGCCCACTTTGTATCTTCTCCCTCTGCACCCTCACCACCGCTTCATGCTCCTGGCTGTTTCTCTTTACCTCCTGCTTTCTCTTCCCCTCCCTTACTCTCTTAGGGTTCTTGAATGGAATGCTGGGGGTCTCCGAGCCAGGAGCATTAAACTGCTACACTTTATTTTGTCTCATCCCGTTTACCTTATTTATATCCAGGAATCTAACCTAAATTTATTTTCCTCTTTCCGGATCCCTGGATTCTCTGCTCTGCAATCCCATGGCACTCACTCCCGATCTGGTATTTTTTCTACTGATGTGGCGAATGCTAGCGGCGGCGGCGTCATCATTTTCGTCAAGCAGTGCTTATCCTTCTCTGAGCTTTCTACCTCCTCTCTTTCTTTGCTTGGTCCCTACTCTGATTATGTAGAGGTCCACATCTCTCTAAATGACTCCTCCTCGCTCTCATTTCTTAATGTTTATGCTCCCCCTATTCGTTCTTCTACGAAGGATAGCAGAACCAATTTCTTTTCTCTCCATTCTTCCCTCCTATGTGGAAGCGGAAGCGGTGGATTTTTCGCGCTTCCGCTTCTGCTTCCACAGAAAAAGTACCGCTTCCAGCTTCCGCTTCCACATCCCTGGTACTAAGCTACTTCATTTACTATTATCGAACAAATGCTTTTGTTTACCAAGATTAGACCATAGCCGACATTATGTTTTCGCGCTTTTCACTATTACTCCAATGTTTAGATGTAAATAGGCGTGTGATTTGTTTGCTTGAACCTAAAAATGCAAAAAAGGTACTTTTCATCTTGCAAATCCTAGGAAAATGACAACGGTCTTGATGTTGATGAATTGACAACAGCTGTTGATAGCAAGTTTCACGATCGTTCGCCGTCTCTTTCCATCAGCTCTTTGCGGATTTTAGTACAAGGAATTATTGCTGAAAGCCTTCATTATGGATACACACCTGTTGGAAAAGTTGTTTATCAATCGAGTGATTCTGTTTGTAAGTAGAGTTAAGGTTGTTGGGTTCTTTTAAGATCTATTCAATATAATAAAGATAATTTTTTAGGCTTGTTCGAAGACGAACTCCCTGAAGAATCAGAAGATGATTTGAAGATTGATTTAAGTGATGAAGAGACCATGGTTTTACCCGATTCTACCAATTTAGATTCGCAAAGTAACAAGCAGAAAGAAACTGACGAAGATGTCACCATCGAAGAATACGAAATACCTCTTTGCTCCAATATTACTAGTTCCAATACGGATATGTTAAGAGATAAGGACGAGGTGATGTCAGCAGATTCGACAACTGAAAATATTACAGAAGATTTACCTTCCAGCAAAGACTTAAATGTTTCTGACCAAGCAATCTCTATCAATAAATTTGACACCAATGAGCATTTAACAACATCTGGTGATGTTGCTGACCAAGCTGTTACAGCAAGCAAAATTGATAATGAAGAAAAGGCAACTACTAAAATTCTTGCAAATCTACTGAAAGATCCTCGATTGAAAGGAAAGTTGTTTTCTGCTCTTACACATTCAAAAAATCCCGAAAAAGAAATTGCGCCTAGAGAAAAAGCAAAGAATCCAAACCAAAGTGACGTTCTTCAAGACGATACGAGTGTCAACGCCCCATTGCAAACTGTTAAAAGAAAACAGCATCATGTGGATCGAATTAAAATGATTGAAATGTATGCTTGTAGTTTTTTTCCTTCCTGTGGATATTCTTGTGAAACACAGGTTTTTATTGATGCTGTATATAAACAGTTCCAAAGTGAGAGATTTGCCAAAAGCGTGCTTGGCTGTGAAGCATACGTTCGGGATTTTATTGCTACAGTGGGCAACAACATTCTTTCGTTTGGTAATCGTTACGGCGATGTTGGTGCTTCCTGGACATTTTACAAGCCTGATCATTTTGGTGTAAATATCCGTGAAAAGGTTAGTCTACCTTTTGAAGAAATACTTCCTGATGTTTTGAATGTCGTTTATGCTTTTGTTAACTCACAACAACACAAAAGTGCAAAGATTAAGAGTGTGTGTGATAAGGTTGCGGCATATTTCGCACAACGTTTAGCACTTTTGGATCCGAACGAAGTCATTCCAGTCTGCAGAAATCTTATTCTGATATCATGTATACGAAATCTTCGATGGTTTTTCTTTGCGAAGCTGGAACAAACAATTCATATTCGTCCTGGTAAACCAGATGAATCTACCTTGAGCTGCTCGATCGGAGAAGCTACATCATCACACTCTGAAAAGTCTTTTAAAATGCCATCATCTAGCACTGCTTACTACACTCCACCAAATTTACCAAACTCCACGAAGACTAATCAACTATCCAAAAGTAATCAAAGTAAAACAGTTCAAGCAGTGCAACAAATGGCAGACATATTGAGAAAGCATGGCCCATGTAAGAAAGCAATACTTCGTAATTTGTGGGCACAGAGCAGCGATCCCAAACTTCAAAAAGTGTTTGGTACTGGTGTTTCTTTTGCTTTATCGTTGAGAAAATTTGAGGCTTGCTTCCCATGCAACAGTCAGGGTTTGATTGAAATCAATGAAGTGGTATTTAGACAGTTTTTGCGTGAAAATAATAAACTGGCATAAAGTAGGTTAAGCTGCTCAAGTTTCACCCCTATTGGGTGTTTTAAGCCTCAAATTTGGATTGTATGGTTTCACGCAGTCAAGAGATTTTTTTTTTTTGCTACGTGATACCTATCTGAATAATAAAAATGTTCGAACCTAAAGGCTATGTCTTGCTTTGGCTGTCGTTTGTTTCTCGGCGGAGATGCCCGACCAAAAGTGTAAACTAACTCAATGCCATAGGTGCTTTGCAGCCTTCATATTGTTGTTTAGTTTGATAATAAGGGTATCCATAAACTGTTGTAGTTTGTTGCTCTCATAGAAAAATTGGTGCCGAATTTTCCAAAACAAAATACTTCGGCCTAATTCTGCCTTTTCGGGCTGGCCACATAGCTATCTTTTGAACCCCGGTTGGAGCTGATTTAAACGAAATCACAGATTCATTATCAATAAAATACGTTTTGTTGACTTTGTTTTAAGATGGCCAGTTTTTTGACCAGTGCATAGCAGGCAGAGCAATTGTTGTGACAGTATGAGTGCAAAATCTTTTTTTTTGATTGATGTATCCTGCCAGGTTGCTAAATGCAAAATATTGTTATCAGCGTTTTTTGGAGTGCTATTTGTGCTTTCTTTACATTCTTTTAAAAAATATCAGAAATATTCGCACTACTTACATGACGTCTTAGGCTAGACAAGAGTGAAGTTACGCTATGCAGCTAGCGCGGTCCAATGAACGTACTGGTACCTATTATAAAAAATTGATAAAAATACCAAAGTTTTTTAGAAGCATTCTGGTACAAAGCAATAATCAGGCTCATTTATGGGCCTGTGCTTATCAATCAGTTAATTGTTTTTATGAGTAATTGGTGCTACATGCATAACACGTCACACTCGTATGATTTCTTAAATTGTATGGGAAGATGGGGTGAAGCGAAATCAATCGACAAAATTTGATTAAACGCTATTGGTCTCACCATTTTTTGTTGGGGTAAATTTTGATTCCAAGACGAATAAATATAATGTAGTTTACCTGTTCGGATTTAGGTTGACTGACAATTCTGGACCAATCACCAGCCGCTTCAGCGTGGTAGTGCGGTCCCTGACTCCGTTTGGATTGGGTCGAAATGGCTGTTGGCCTTCAAGGGTCCCAATCACAACGGGCATTCCTTTCATACTTACCACTGTTTCGCCGTGCTGCCCCCCGAACAACCGCAAAAGGGTAGCACGCAGCCTCTTTAAAATCAATCGCTCTTTTTTCTCTTCTCTTGCCCGCATTTTCATTCTTCTTCTCTTGATAAGCGGAAACGTTCATCCAAATCCTGGCACCGTCTTGAACTATTTAGTGTGCGCTGGAAATGGGACCTAGAGGGGTAGGTCGATGCAATGCTGCACCTGCTCTAAATGGGTTTATTTAAGGTGCTAACTTCTCTCCTTTTCTAGACTCCAAACTAGGCAGCTCTCACTTCTGGAGTTGCCCTCCATGCTGCGTTCCTGTTTCTTCTGGAGATCCCACACCTACCAACACTGTGACTTCCTCCTTGAACTCCTCCAGCTTATATTCCTCCACTGTGCTAATTGACCCATCTGGCCCCCTCTGCAAGTGCGGCTTTCCCGCCCCACCCTCGTGTTTAAACCTCTTCTTCTGCCCGCTTCGTATCTTCTCCCTCTGTACCCTCACCACCGCCTCGTGCTCCTGGCTGTTTTATGCTGGAAGTCTTCGAGCCAGGAGCACTGAACTACTACACTTTATTTAGTCTCATCCTGTTGACCTTATTTGTATCCAGGAATCTGATCTTAACTCATCTCCTCTTTCCGGATTTTCTACGATCAGGTCGCACCCACTCCCTGTTTGGCATTCTCTCTCCCGATATCATCATATTCGTCAGGCAGGGCTCATCCTTCTCTAGACTTTTCTCCATGACCCCTGCTCTGATTATGTAAGAGTCAACAATTCTCTGAACAACTCCTCATCGCTCTCATTTTGTAATGTTTGTGCTCCCCCTATTCGCTTTTTTCCAACGGATAGCAGGACCGACTCCTTTTCCGCCTCCATTCCCTCCTTCATAAATCTATTCATTCTGGGGACTTCATTTGCCATCATCCCCTCTGGGACTCAAAAGGTACTTCTGAACCCAGTGGGGAGGAAATATTGAATTGGTTCATCACCTCTAACTTCTTCCCGTTAATAACCCTAACATACCTACTCTTCTCCATCGATCCTCCCCTGACATCTCTTTTGCTCCTGGGAAGTGCTTCAGGATCCGGGTTCAAATCACCTACCAATTCTACTAACCATCAACAAACGTCCCTTTTCCATTAACTTTCAGAAAGCTCATTGGGATGACTTTGCTTCTTACTTCGACTCTCCTTGTTCTTCTCCAGAGAAATACTCGTCTCTTTCCTCTGCTGCTGTTCTCTTTATTTCTCTGACACTGAATGCGGCCAAACCTTTCGGTCGCATTGATCGCCAATCTAAAGCCTAGTGGTCCGTTAAAGTGGAAGAAGCTGTTGGTGAAAGAAGTAAGGCTTTCGCCGCCGCCCATAGAAGTGATGAAAATCGTCAAGCTTACATCTCTGCTTTCCGACATGCGTTGTCTGTCATCGCTGAGGCATGGCGGGAGACTTGCTCTTCCCTCTCGCCCAAATCAAACTCTAAATCTGTGTACTCTGTTCTGTCGCTGGCTCTTCTTCCTCCTTTTCTAACTTCCCCAACTGTTTCTCTCCCAGGAGTCGGCTTCGGTCTTCGCCGATTACCTAAGATCCCACTTTTCTGGTCTCCCAGCCAAACCTTACATAGCAGAGCCAGAGGCTACCTTTCTAAGCTCCATCCATCCACTTGCCCTGTGAAGTCTCATTTGTCTTTTTGCTCCCACTTCTTCCACGCTAAATTTCTTGCCGCTGCCACTGGCCCAGACCAAGTTGCCTAACCAATGCTAAAGCACCTTCCTCGCTCTGGCATTGATTTTCTTTTTCACATTTTCAATCTTTCCTGGTCTATACATTTCTTTTCTTCCATCTAGAAGACATCTATTATTTCCATATATAAGAGGGGAAAGTCTCTCCTGCTTCCTTCCGTCCTATCTCTCTCACCTCCTGCCTCCCAAAGCTTTTGAACTCATCATTTTATCGCGTCTACTCTTCTTTCTGGAGTCTAATTCCATTCTCTCTCCCCGCCAGATTGGTTTTTGCCCTAGCGGTCTACTCTGGATCAAATTCTGTTCCTTTCTCAGTGCATTTGGGATAGGTTTAACAAACCCAGGCCGGGGGCTCGGACAATTCTCGCTACGATTCTCGGTTTAACAAACCCAGGCTGGGCTCTCGGACGATTCTCGCTGCAATCAACTCGAAAGCTTTCGATTCTGTCTGGCATTCTCCCCTTTTCTTCAAACTCATTTCGGCTGGCCTTCCTCCTTGCTTTGTTCATTGGACACAATCTTTCCTTTTTGGCAGGCGTGTTTGTATTGTTTTGCAAAATCACAAAACTCGCACCTTTCGAGTCCGTGGAGGTGTTCCGCTTGGATCTGTTTTTGGCCCTGTACTTTTCTCTCTCTTCATCAATAATCTCCTTGCTTCTCTGCCTTCTTCCGTCAGTTGCTTTCTTTATACTAACGATCTGGCCATTTGGTCCTCTTTCCCCCTCGGTCCCCTCTGCCGCTGGAGGCCACACAAGGAGCTGTGATTCGACTGGAACGCTGGTCTGAGTACTGGTGTATTCCTTTCAATACGACCAAATGTGTGGCTTCTTTCTTTTCAGTGGTTCCCTACCAAGCTAACCTCCAGCCCAACCTCCTCTTATTCAACTCTCGCCTTCGTTTCAATCCCACTCCAACTTTTCTTGGAGTTCCCTTCGACCACACTGTTTCCTTTTTTAAACCTGTATCTTCGCTGAAGGTCAAGTTCTTCCCTCGTCTCGCGGCCATACGCTGTATCACGGCGGCCCCTCTAAGGAATCTCTTTCTCTTCTGTATAACGCTTTTCTTCGGCCTCTTCTCACTTTAGCTTCACCCGCATGGTTTCCTTTTCTTAGCGTTACCAATATTACCCAATTGGAACGCCTTTATCAAGCGGCCACTTGCGCCATCTCCGGCTGCCTCTCGTCCTCCTCTTTCACTTTTCGTCTCCGAGGCGTCTAAACCTTCCCTACGGGTCACCCTAACTCAGGTTGTTTTATCATCTTATGAGCGGGCTCTTCGTCTCCCAACCTCTTTTCCAATTTCAGGTTTGGCCAGAAAGCTTAAAGTGAAGCCAATACTGCAGATTTTCCTGGGGAGCTTTTACGTCCACTCACCCGCCCATTCTTCCTTCCACTTCTCCCGGGGAGGCTCACCTCCTTGGAACCTGCCGTCCTTCACTGTGGAGTCCGCTCTTTCTTTTCCATGCCCCCACTCTAATTCCCCTCTCTCTCTCGCCAAGGTGCTGCTCTTGCTCATCTTGACTCTCTCCCACCTTATGATCTGATGCTCTGGACAGACGGCTCTGTTTTTGTTTTTTTTGGCAAAGGCGGCCTGGCGTTCTTGCCAGCTGCTCTCTTTGTTGAACTGAGGCCTCTTTCTCCTTTTCGGCAGGTCCTGTATGCTCAAGTTATTCTGCTGAAGCCTGCACCTTTCTACAACCTCTTTGCTGGTCTCGGCAGCACCAACAAGTTTGCCACTTCTCTTCTCCTCCTCTCTCACTTTCATTCTGTCCTCGCCACATTGTCTTCTCCACCGTCTTTCCTTTTACCTCCATTTCTCTGGCAGAAACTGTTTTCTTTCTACTCCTGTTTTATCAGACTACAATTGGTCCCCGGACACTTGTTTTTCCTGGGAAATGACGCGGCTGATGAGCTGGCCAGACGGGGAACGCTACTGGTGCCCTCTGCGATACCATGTAGTCTTTTTCCTTTTATCTCTCGTATCCATTTTTGTCGGACTGGAGGCGTACTGTTTTATCAAAATTCTTTGACACATAGGTTCCCTCGATCCCCATTGAAGAACTTGTTCTCCCTTATCACGCTCATTGTGTGCTCTCTCATCTTCGCTGCAACGGAGACAGCCTACTGTTAAGCACTTATTTCTCTAGGATTGGCAGATGGAAGAATCCTTCCTGCAGCCCTTGTGGACACCCATCCCAGAACACCTCTCATCTCTTTCTGCACTGTGCAGCTACGAACTCTGCGCTGTTCGCTTTTTGGCGACTCTGTGTCCCTGCACAATCTCTGGTTTAGGCCCTGGGAAGTTGCCCTGCTTCTGGGGCTTCGTGGTTTTTCGCCATGCACCCATCTCTCGGAAGGAGTCGAGTAGCAACAACAACAGACTGAAAATCAGTTTACTGATGTCATGATGCAATCTTAGTGTTCATAGGGGAGACTTTGTTCAAGTTGATCGGTACAGCATATCTTGAGCTAAAGTGACATTAGGGCAAAATATTTGGTAAAGAAAATCTTTTCAATCTTTTTGATTTGAGAGCAATAAGCGCTTTAACATCGAGCGAAATCGACAAAAATATGCTTTTCTTCTGTTTATGAAAAGTGAGAAGATGGCACAACGTAAGCTATAGCCTTATGGTTATTTGTTTTTGTTTTGTTTTATTTGCCATATTTATCCTCCATTCACGAGAAAGCGAATTGTATCGCTATACTTTGGACGGTAAGTCCGCACTCGCTTGGGAGTTGCCTTTTTCGAGGTTTATGGGTCACCTGTCTTCCACATAAAGGTGGGGCGTCCCGTTAAGTGCCTTGCCCAAGGACACAACAAGCGAACTTGCCGGCTTGTTCTCCACAACCTCCCCTAAATGCCGAGCGCCAAGCAGGGAAGCTGTGAATACCATTTTTTAAAGTCTTTTGGTATGACTCGACAAGGGGAATGAACCCCAGGTCTACCGACTGCGAAGCGGACGCTCTAACCACTACGCCATCGCGTCGGTTATCAGTAACGCATAGTGATTAGACAGTTGTAGAGAGCATTAGCACTCAGCTAAACGTTGGACAGAGCGAAGGCGATAAGAGTAAGTGAATAATAAACAAAAACTTTTATAGAGAGTGACGAATCTGTGCAAATTAAGCCATTTCTGATGTTCTGTAATAAGTCGTAGACTCAAATTACCGAAGCAGATGCTTTTATTTGTATATCAGCTTCAAGCCACTCTGATTAAGGATTAAGTTCGAAAATTATCTCGCAGGTTAGTCAACTAAATATTTGCCATCACCGGCTGCCTCTCATTCCTCGGTTTACTCTTTCTCTCCGAAGAATTTTTGCAACGCGCGATGGTGTAGTGGTTAGATTTAAAGCGTCCACTCAGCAGTGGGTAGACCTGTGGTTTATTTCTCTTGTCGAGTCATACCAAAAGACTTGAAAAAATGGTATCCACAGCTTTCCTCTTTGGCACTCGGCATTTAAGGGATGTTGTGAAGAACAAGCCGGCAAGTTCGCTTGTTATGTCGTTTGGCAAGACACTTAACGGAACGCCCCCACATTTATTTGGAAGACGGGTGGCCAAGACACCTCGAAAATAGCAGCTTTCGAAGCGAATGCGGATATCCCGTCCAAAAGACAGCAATACAATTTGCTTTTTTGTAAGTGGAGGATAAACGTGGACAACAACAACAACTTCTGTCGGACCATGTGTCTTTTTTTTCTGTTGTCCTCTTCCTTATTTTAAGATTAGCTAATGGCAAGACACCAAGTAAAATTATTACTTGCCAGAAGCTTCTGCAAAACCTTGGTATCCACTGACCCAATCTTACCTTTGTGAGAGGTTGTGCTTCCTTTTTTTTTTATAATGCTTTTTTCTAAACTAAGAGCTTATTTTTTCTTTCCATGCTCTAGCTCTGACCCAGAACCAAGGTGAATTTCTGTGATCTTGCCCATTTAGACACTTCATTAAGTCACGATCTTATAATTTAAACTGATAGCTTTGTCCTTTCACTTTCGGCAATAAAGTCTCCGGCATCCTTTCTAAATGCTCACTTCGTGGCACTGAAGTCATTCCTTTTGACTGGCCAAGTTTGCTCCAGGTTTTTTGCTAAAATCTCCGCCACTCTACAAGGTCTTTGCTGTTTAAGCAGCACCAATGAATCTGTCACCTCTCTTCTTCGTTTGCCCTTCCTACGTTTTCATTTCTTTGTATTTCTCATCCTGCCACATATTCCGGCGCAGGAGTCGGAAATCTGTGGCCTGCTGGGCCAGATGCGGCCCACAAACCAAACTCATGCGGCTCACCAGCCAACTTACATATATATGGTTGTCGCTTGAAGTCGTTGTTGATCTGTCATTGAATGGTACATAATTTAAATAATGTGCTTGTTTGTAAGAGATGTACGTATTTACGATTGGTGTGGCCAAAATTAAAAAAAAAGTCTTTTCCTTGGCTGCAGTTTGAATTTACACTCCAAAAAGTTAGATCTCCGCAAAAAAGGCATGTTTCGTGTTTTTTGGCATGTAGGACATTTTTACTTTGAATCAACAGACCTCCAAAACGAAAAAAGATCTTTGCCTTACTTTGTGGAAAATGACACCTATCATTAGACTGGGAAAAGATAATACGAGGAACCTGTACATCATATTGTGGTGGTAACTTGGCCCGCCAAAACTTCGCAGAGTGAATTTTGGCCCATGGCCACTAAAAGGTTTCCAACCTTTGTTCTAGCATATGCGTTAGCAGCTCTTTGCTCTTACTTCTTCCTTTATTCTCAGGTTGCAAAGTGCTTATGGTTATTCAGTTCTTCCAATTGATGGCTTCGCAGATGATCCAGCAAGATGGGTTGGGCTACTTTAGTCTTCAACGGTCCCTCGCAGCCTTTTACTTTTGCAGCTTCTATCTTAGTTATCACATATCTTTTCTTTTTGACAAGAAGTCACCATTTTATCAAAATTTTTTGACACGTATTTCTTGGGTTTCCACTCAGAAACTAGTGCCGTACTTCTTTATTAGGCTTGCTGGGTCCGTTTTTGCTGCAAAAGACTCAAGTTCAATTGAATGATTTTTTACCTAGACTTGAGAATGCTTTCAACACGCCAGCAATCGTAAGAGACTAAAAAAAGTTTTATTGTTAAAAAGTTTTTTAACTCATCGAACAGATGAAAGATAGAAAGTTAAGTTTGGGAAATAGTTAAGTGACCTTACGGCTTTAAAGACAATACCACCGCCAGTCATACAAGTTACAGTAGGCGCAAACGTAAATTGAACCCAAAAAGTGAGCTTTAATATAAGTGGTAATGCCGATCGGTCTTCAATACTTATCACCTTGTTCTTTCTAAACACGATACGGATTTTTCACCGTACTCACTTCGGCAACTCGTTTACTTTCCTCAACTTTGGTCCAGGCTATGGGTAGTTGCTTTACTTTTGTGCTTCATGGCTTTTCATTATCCCCTTACTCTAAGAAAATTGTCAGGTAACAAAAACAACATGACAGAAATAGGCTGAGTCTTTTGAAGTAGATAGCTTCGTGTTGGTTATGTTCAAGAATATTAATAGTTCCAAAATAAAATGTGACGTAGAGTAAGTGGCAATGTGGATGAACCTAATTTTAATGACACGTTAATGAAAAGAATGAGTTGGGACGAAGATTTGCAGAAATACACTACATATTTGCCTGCCAAAGAAAGAGGCAAGCGCTTTCTTCCGAAAACTGACGCAATACTTTCATTGCCTGTCTGCTACCACTTTGAGGGATAGCTCGAAGGAACAATAATGCTTTGCCTTTGCCTTAAAAAATCTTCAAAGTATAAAGATTGGTATGAACGGCACTTTGGCTTGTAGAAAGGTGAATATTTTTCTTTACTCAGCTTTCAGCTGTTTGTCGGCACTCAGTTACTAGAAAAAAGTTTTTACCAAATATTTGTTGCTTTGCTGATGGTGGCTCAACTTATTTCTGCCTCTCAAAAATTTTGGCTCATCTTACGTACCCCGGTAGATATCCTCACCCAGTGTGGTGAGTTGTGTCATTTTCATTTCTTTACTGAAATGCCTGTAACTTTTTCGGTTGCATGCAAATTTCCGCAGGCAACAAAATATTAGGCTTGTGGCTACATTTCGCGTAATTTTTGGAATTATTGCGTCTTCATGTCAGAAAATAACCTGTGATCATTTATAATACTATTCTCAACTGTCCCGAGTCAATTGTATTATAGGTCGATTTTTTTCAATACTTGTAAAGTTATCATCAGTTTGGAGTTTCTTGATAGTGTGTGATACGTGGTTACCAACTACTTGTTGCACGCATTTGCTTATGGCAAAGTAAAGTAAACTTTTTGTGGCAATTTCCAGCAAACATTTTTCATCTTACCAACGCTGGTGCAATCCAGTTTTGCCAACAGAGAAACGCTTGCCAGCAGTTGGCATCACACATTGGTCAGATGCCGAATGCACCAAAATTACATCGCTTGCCAGCGTGGTCTTCTACTGCTTGCCAGCTTCGGCTCGCTATCGCTTGCCAGCATCGGTACGCTGCTGCTTGCCAGCATCGGTACGCTGCTGCTTGCCAGTGTCGGTGTGTAACTGCTTGCCAACATCGGGATGCAACTGCTTCCCAGCTTCGCGGGCCCGCCCCCAATGGGGGGGGGGGCATTGCCCCTCCTAAATTTTTTTCTGCCCCCTTTCAAAATATTTTGTTGGCCCAGTTTTTATTGACTTGCGATTTGAAATTGTTGAATTCAAAACGGGAATTGCTGTATCTTTTATCTGTTGTGATTGTGACCTAATAAAGCGCGACAATGTTTGCTTGATCACGTGTTAAAATAAAACCGGCCATCGAACAAAAGCGATTTGACAAAAACAGAACCGCTCATCGAATCTACATGTAGGTTAATGAGATTTGCAAAGCATTTTGTTCGAACTTTGCATTCGCCATTCGTTAACAAAAACAACCGCAGAAAGACTTTGCTTGATATCAGCAGTGTTTAGGAAGATTTTTGTGACAGGTAGTTGTACACAATGAACAAGGGTAGTGTAAAGAACAGCTCAATATCTTGTATCTTTGATATCGTCAAACAATAATTCATGACTGTTTCATAACATCTTAGACTTTTATAGTGAATTTGCAATTATTCAGCAAACCAAAATAGTTCGATTAACAATTTATCATGATAATAACAGGAGTTATCTATTTCATTTTGGACTTGACCTTGGCTAGCTATGGCTTGCTTATAGTATAATTACACAACTCCAGCCTTACTATTTAAAGCATGCATCCATTGCAGTTATTTTAAATTAATTTTAAACAATAGCAATGGGCATAAAACGCTAATTCTATATTTAGCAATGTTAACTCCCTACACCATGGGTTCCCAAACTGGGGTACATTTTGACTTTTCAAGGGGTACATTAGAATCTAAGTGATACTGGCGGGCCTAAAAAAAAATATCAAAAGCGGGACGGTGAGATGCGGTTGCAGGCTTGATTGTCGAGGCAATGGTGCAGATCTGAAACCAAAGACGAAAATTGGGGTGATCTCCAAAAAAAAAGGTCATCAGCTGTTAGTTCCACGATTTGTGTCATTTTCAAGCCCAAAAGTGAAAAAATTTTGCAACCGAGCAGGCGTTGACCTATTTTTTTTTTTTGGAGATCACCCCAATTTTCGTCTGTGTTTTCAGATCAGTACCCTTGCCTCCACAATCAAGCCTGCAACCGCATCTCACCGTCCCGCTTTTGTTGGAAAATTCATTGAAATGTCCATAAATTTGGTTAAATCCGTTGTGTTTCACTGAAGCAAAAGGCGGGATTTGCGATCAAAAAAGCGGGACAAGGCCTCAAAAAGCGGGACGTATGGTAACCCTAATGTTAGCGGAAGTGCGGGGGTACACGAGTGAAACTATAAATTGTCCAGAGGGTACCGATGACCTGAAAGTTTGGGAAACCCTGCCCTACACGAAACTCATCTGATAGATTGTTCATTTTAATGTTTCATGCTTCAGTAAGTTTTGTGTGCTTATTCTCGTTGACTTTTTGCTTAGTACCGGTAGCCTACTCCATTCTGTATGATCAAGTTATTTTATGTAAAAGTAGGCTACTTTATAGTAATGCAAGAGGCTAGCGATGCACATTGCAAAACTGCAGACAGTGACACTGTTTCGACCTATCAGGTCTCTTCAGTGCAGTTGGTGACCGACAAGAAGCTAGAGGCTTTTAATGAAGCATAGCTTTGACCGCCACACTTGCGGGATCTATACTAGATCCACTTGGTGGATGGTCTGTCAGTACTCTGCGAAGCCGTATCACTCGTGAATGAGAGACCTGATAGGTCGAAACAGTGTCACTGTCTGCAGTTTTGCTATGTGCATCGCTAGCCTCTAGCATTACTATACATGTAAGACCTTGTGACCACTAGGCTGTGACAGCACTATAGTTCTAGCAGTTGCTAGACTTAGTGCACCTGCGACAACCGCCACTCATTCACGAGTGATACGGCTTCGCAGAGTACTGACAGACCATCCACCAAGTGGATCTAGTATAGATCCCGCAAGTGTGGCGGTCTAAGCTATGCTTTATTAAAAGCCTCTAGCTTCTTGTCGGTCACCAACTGCACTGAAGAGACCTGATAGGTTGAAACAGTGTCACTAGGCTACTTTAGTTTTGCTAATACCCTCCGTTTTTTTTCAATACCTTAAAAATTTTTCTTGTCGTAAACAAAACATATCATTTTTGCCAATTAATAAATTCTAAATTTGAATATTTTAAATTTATTCAGCGTCTTTGCTTCTTAAAGCCACTAAATTCAGTAAATATTTGTCAGGCTCATCTGGACATTGAAGCATTATGTTATTTCGATTAGCGTGCACCTTAGTTTTACATGTATAACTGTTTTAAACTTGATCGCTTTAAAAAAAAACACCAAAACTTGCTGTAAATGGTAAGCTACTGGAAATGATGTTTTATATAAACGTTTAATATTGAATCGAAGTCGTAAAAACCGCATTTGTAATTTCTCGCACTATTTTCAGTATTGCAACTTTCCCAATTTTACTTATTTAGCTATCAAAAAATACTGTCCCGATTTACCCCCTAAGCCTGGCGTTCTGCGAACGGGCCTGCAGCTTCGGCTCGCTACCGCTTGCCAGCATCGGCGTCGGTATGCTCATGCTTGCCGGCGTCGGTATGCTCATGCTTGCCGGCGTCGGTGTTTAACTGCTTGCCAGCATCGGCGTCGGTATGTTACTGCTTGCTAGCATCGCCTTGCTATTGCTTGCCAGCTTCGACTACTCACTGCCAGCATCGGTTAACTTCAAGTCACTTCAATAAAAGCCAAAATTAAATCTTAAAGCGATTCTAATTCAACAAGGAGTTTTAAACTTTCCTGAAGTGGTTTTATTATCATCTAGCGCTTGCTTTTTTGTCTGTGTTACTTTTGTTGGCTTGATCTCCAATTATTTCAGCAAACCAACACTAGTTTGTACATCGTCCAAAAATAATTCATTCGTTATTGTGAGTTGAAATATTTTATTTCAATTCATCACTCAATATGCATCGTCAAAATTGCTTCCATTAACAACCCTGGTTTCAAGATTCTTTTTCCAAGCTGAAAAAATGTACACAAAATTTGTTGGTTTCCTTCACTTTTAAATCAATAGATTTTTAATAGGTAGTTTACCAACTAAAATGAAACTTATCACTTTGCACTGCGCAGAATGGTATGTTACACTTTTTGCCCGCATTTTTTCGTTAATTTTTCACCGCTCTCTGAGAGTTTGCAATGTACATGCATACAACTTATACAACGCCAATCACCATGTAACTTCACAACTGTTTGATTGAATTAGGATGTAACTACAGTCAGCAGCAAAAAATGACAAAATAAGACAGCGGTGCACATGCAGTGCGTTTCTTCCAAACGCCAATGAAGCTTAACCCTGAACTGAGTAGGTACTTTGTAGAAGGGGCACAACTTATATTTTGTGCTGAAAAGTTAAATCTTACACCATTTCTCACGTGGCTGTTTTGGAAGAAAGCTTAGGGTGTGTCTGACTCTATACACTTGCTTTCAAACTAGACTTCTTCCCTTGCACAAGATAAACAATAAGCATATCAAAAACCTATTTCACGACATTGGTCGGAGTTTGGCATTTGAAACTACTTGCAGAAAAACATTCCCGCAATGAAACGCAGATGAGTTACAGCGGATAACAAATGCTGTGCATGGCAAACAAGTTTTCCTGGTTATTGGTGAGAGCACTCTATCTGGCATTTAATATTTAAATATTCTAGTTGGAAGCGTAGAAACACCTCACGTCAGTTATTTGTACGACTGTCAACCTCTATCATGTGCGCCAAATAGCAACGCATTGCTCAAGCAGTTGACGATGCTGGTAGATCTCCTGGAATCAACAGAAAGTTGTTGTCTTTTTATTCTCGGATGCTGCAAAATATATGGTGGCTGCCGGTACAATACAAAAATCTTTGTATCTTCTGCTCTTTTATGTGGCATGTAGCACATTTGTGCAATAAAAGTAAAATCTCTCTAGAAAGATGTTGACAGCTAATCGCAAAAGTCAAGTCAGCAACAGTTAAAAGCAAAACCACACATGCCAAATTCGTTACTATTGATTGTTCGCTTCAGCCTATTGTTACAAGATAAAAAAGCTGGTTAAATGCTGCCTTATGCGATGCCAAGGATTTACCTGACGTGAAAGCGATTGAGGAAAGTTTTGAAGGGTCTGGTGTTTTAATAGCTCAAGCATCAGTTAGCTTGCAGACAACTGGTTTAGCTGTTTATCTTCTCAAAATCTAACTAATATGAATGTCTCGATAAGCTCATAGAAACGATGAAAAGTGCCAAGTATACCTACCATCAAAGAAGCGGCGCAAGCAATTCAAAAACTCGGGAGAAAACACTTGCAGCATCAACCGCTACATTAAGAAAAGAATGCAAAACAATGACATTTCTAAAATAATATACGTGGAAAGACAAGACATTTCACCGGCTGTTTATAGTTTACTTTGCAACGGAACTGTCTTTATCTCAGCTGGCGATACAGCACATGTTAGTTCAGGGGTGCACAACCTGCGGCCGACAAAGGATTTTTTTGCGGCCGTGAAATTGTAAAAATATATTTATGCACATATTTATGCTAATTTATTTAAATTGTAAAAATTGTGAAAAAGTAAAAAGTAAAAATTGCAAAATCTAATTGTAAAAATATATTTATGCTAAAATATATTTAGCAGTTTTTAGCATATTTTTTTCGAAATTAAAATCTAGCACATTTCTTTTGGATCTACCATTTTCTAGTATATTTGTTTAGCATTTTTTTCGGATCTAGCATTTTCTAGCATATTTTTTTCAGAATTAAGTTTTAAAATTTGGTAGCATTTTAAATTTACATATTTACTCTTAAATTACATATTACATTAAAATTTGCTAGTATTTCCATGTTATTGAAACGGAAAAGAACACTAACAGAATAAAAGCGAGTATTTAATTCAAAATGGGAGCAGGATTACTTTATGATTGAGACAGCAACACATTCTATGATGTGTCTAATATGCAGCCAAGTTGTGAAGACTGTGAAAAAGGATAACGCAAAGCAGCACTTTCTTCGTCACGAATCGCACTCTTACGCGAAACTGAAAGGGGATTCGAGAAAGATCTGCATTGAAAATTTGAAAAAGAGTGTGCGAAAGCAGAGAACTTGCAAAACAATTTTCGCTAAGTCCACTAATAGCCGCTGTGAAGCATCATACAGAGTGGCATATCATCTTGGTGTTGCGGGAAAACCTTATTCTGATGGCGAACTCGTGAAGCGATGCTTGATAGACGTTGTTAAGTGCATTCACTCTAGGAGGAAGCTGATTATTCTTCAATTGTTCTCTCGCGTGTTACAGTGCAACGCAGGCAAGATGATATCGCTCAGCAGTTGAAACTCTCTCTGCAAGCAAAGATAAATAAGAAAGAAAGTTAATTTTCACTTGTTGTTGATGAATCAACAGATGTCAACGACTCCGCGCAATTGTTAATCTTCGTTTGTTGTCTTTCTTCAAGCTTTGAATTGTGTGAGGATTTCCTTTCCATGGAAACACTGGCTACACGCACCCGTGGAGAAGACACATTTATTGCAGTTAAGAATGCCTGCATTTGCTCTGGATTAGATCTGAAATACCTTCGGGGCATTTGCACGGACGGTGCGCCTGCCATGATAGGTAACCAACAGGATTTGTTACAAGATTTTTGGATTACGTGTCCAACGACTATGGCAATAAAGAACTCATTAACCTTTACTGCATTATCCACCAGGAAGCATTATGTGCCAAATCCGTTGCTTTAAATACCATTCTGAAGGATGTGAATCGCATTATCTTGTTTATTCGCGCAAATGCTTTGCATCATCGACAATTTCGAGAAATTTTATGCTCAAGTGAAACATCTGCTGAGGACATACTTTATCACTCCGCAGTTCGCTGGTTGTCTATAGGAGAAACTTCCAGCCGTGTACTGGAGTTGCGAAAGGAAATAGTAGAATACTATTCAACCAAAAACAAGGAGTGTCCCTTGCACGACAAAGATTTTCTCATGTCGCTTGGTTTTCTGGTGGATTTTCTTACCCAGGTTAACTTCCTGAATCAAAGTCTGCAGGAAAAGGCAACAACAGTTTGTCTCGTGTACAAAAAAGTACAAAATTTCCGTGACAAATGTAGTCTCCTCGAAAGTCGTCTGCATCAGCGTAACTTTTTCCACTTTCCGCAGATAAAGGCTCTGATTGACAGCAAAGAAATTCAAGTGGATGATATTCCCATCATTCTTTTCTCAAGCGTTTTTGATGGGGTTTTGCTGGAATTTTCTAGTAGTTTCCAAGACTTTGAAAGGATCTCCGATACAACAAGGCTAGTTGCTTATCCACGTTTGGTCGAAACCGAAACTGCATTACTGAATCTTCAAATAGAACTCGTCGAGTTGAAGAACGACGAACAGTTCGTCAAAAAATTTAAAGACAAAGATCTGCTAGATAAGTGGAAAGGAGCTGTTAAATATCCGAATCTACAAGAATTGGCAAGAAAAACTCTCGTTCTTTTTGGAAGCACTGAAGTGTGCGAAGCAGGATTTTCAAGAATGAAATATTTGAAGAACAAGTACTGAACCCGATTGTCCGACAGCAATCTGGAATGTGGACTACGACTCATGATATCCAGCGAGCCACCTAACTTCGCAAGTTTATCTGAGGGGTGCAAGATCAAGGAAGTGACTAAGCACAATTTTGTGATTTATGATTGAATAAATTCTCCAAACTTGAAAATTTGACTTTTTCTAATGTTTAGCATAAGTAGTGAAGACAGCATTTACCGCAGTTAAATTGTAAGGCTTGAAACTAGGGTTGGATTATCCGGATAACGGTTAACCGGTTAACCGATTAACCGGGAGTTTTTTTGCTATCCGATATCTGGATATAATTCTGTCGGTTAACCGGATAAAAGAATATCGTTGCTAATGCTTTAACACTTTTTAGTAAGTTTCAACATTCTTTGTTGTGAGGAGGCTGACTCCCACTGAGTGCAATTAAACTTTTGTTCACACATTTAATATTGTCTTATATTTTCAACTACTCGTAAATGCATGAGTGAACTTTACTCACACGTCCCAAGAAACCCAAGGAAATGATTATTTTAATAGAAGACTGCATTTGCATTGTGAGGTGAAGTTTGTGAAGTGTGCAGGGTTTGGCTGTAAGAAGATTTCAGTTGAACTTGAAAAGCTTTGAATACGACCTAGTTTAAACTGACTATATTTAAGAGATGGAATTTAAACGTTTTTAAGAGTGAAAATGCTGTGTGGGGCTGCTTTCTACGATCAAGAAATAGTGATAGGGCAAAATGTGAAACCTGCGAAAACACGATTTCTTGTAAAGGCGGATCTACAGGAGCAATTAGAAACCACCTTTGTCTAAAACATAAAATTCTGCTCGAAACAAAGAAGGCAAAACAGCAAGTTTCTGTGGAAAACGCAAACAAAAGTTCCACGGCACCAGCGCGATTGAAAACTATTTTAAACCAACCAAAGAGTCTCTGGAAAGGGTTGTTGCAGAGCTAGCAGCTGTGGACAGAATTTCTTTAAACACCGTATCTACTAGTAAGCAACTAAGACAAGCATATTTAGCAAGAGGATACAAGCTACCACAAACGGTGCAAAATGTCAGAAGTATTATCATATCTTTTTCCCAAACACTGAAAAGCGATATAAAGAAAATGATCGAAATAAAAAAGGGGCTGGAAAATTCTGTTCTGTCACTCTTGATGAATACACTAGTACGAGAAGCAAAAGCTACATGAACTTAAACCTGCACTATGATTCAGACCCTCTTAATTTAGGAATGGTAAGAATCAAAGGTTCTATGCCAGCTGAAAGAGCAGAGAATTTGGTGAAAGAAAGATTGCACGAGTTTGGCCTCAAGATGGAAGACATTGTTGCAGCTACGACAGATGGAGCTAGTGTGATGAAAAGTTTTGGAAGAATAATTTGTTGGGTTCACCAGCTCTCTTTTGCGTATGGTTATCATTTAGCAGTAACTGATTTCTTGTATGCAAGGCAAAATCTCTTTGAAAGACTAGAAAAGGAAAGGGAAAATAATAATACTGGGTCGGATTCAGAATTTTCTTCAGAACAGGAGATGGAAGAAGTTGATGAAGCTGCTGTAAATCTTGTGGAGACTGAAGCAATTAGCGTAGAACTTAAACAGTTTGTTGCGGAAGTGATAGGGCAGGTTAGAACAGTGGTAAAGATGTTTCGCAAAAGTCCTCTTAAGAACGAAATTCTGCAAAAGCATATCCAAGCACAATTGAGCACAGAGCTGAAGTTGATTCTAGATTCTAAGACTAGATGGAACAGTCTTTTAGAGATGATTAAAATATTTGTAAGAGCAGAAATATGTATCAGAACGGCTTTTGTCGAAATTGGAACTTCTACCGCCATTACGAACGCCGAAATTAAAATTCCCCATGATCTGATTGATGTCCTTGAACCTGTCAAACACGCTGTAGATGGACTTTGCAAGAGGAACGCTACAATTCTTACAGCTGAGCGGATTCATGATTTTGTATTTAAAACTCTCTCTAATTTTAATTCTGCGTACTCGGCATCTCTTAAGTCTCATCTTGAGATAAGAATCAAAGACAGGAGAAATTCATGTCTTGTTCATCTACTTGAATATTTGCATGATCCCAATATTCTAATGGAGTACAAGTTTGATATTTTTGGCGAATACGGAAACAAAAACAAGATGTACACTCTTGCTTCAAGCCTAATGCAAAAGCTGTTTGGAGTACTAAAGCCTGGTCCTGGAGAAGAAAGCCAGTTTGCGTCACTCGCTTCTACTTCAGTATGAAGAGACTCATCACGTGCATCTTTCAAGGAAGAACTAGAGCGAGCTATCACGTCAGCATCAATTCCAGCTACTCGTCCTTCCATTACTCCAAACCTTAACAGAAGAATGGTCCAAAAGGAATGTGAAATGTTTGAAGCTTCTGGGATACGACCTGCCAACCTTCAGACTCTCTATGAAGCTCTGCTTACTATTCAGCGCACTTCTGTGCAAGCAGAAAGAGCATTCAGTGCATGTGGACTCTTTGTTACAAAACTCCGGTCTCGTCTACACGATTCCACAATCGATGCATTGTGCTTTATAAGGAATGCGTTTCAGAAACTGAACATTAAATCTGCGTGATTTTTTTATATTCGATTGTACTGCACGTGTGCTTGTGTTTTTAATAAAACTGTACAATACCTTTCATATTTAGCAGTTAATATCCGGTTAACCGGTTAGCTAAATTCCAAGTACGCGGATATATCCGTTATCCGGATATTAAAAATTATTAATATCCGAACTAACCCTACTTGAAACGTAAATTCGTAAAAAATGACTTTAACTAGTGGCGGCTGTTAGTGCATTTATAGGATGTTTTGTGGCCGGCAGTAGTGAAAAGGTTGTGCACCCCTGCGTTTGTTGTCTCTTGAACAGTGCGTGTTGTTGGAAAAGAACGAATAATAATGTACATCGGTTTATAACTGCTTAGTCATGGTTATGACGTAATAGTACAAATAATGGGGAGCGAAGTCACAGCGTTCGTTACAGTCTTCCACCGCCCCGCAAAATATGTAAGCAACTCAGCGAATACACAAAGTAGTTATTTACAACACACACGATAGTATTTACAAGGTCTGGTTTAGCACTACAACTAAACATGACGAACTTATGGCGATTTGCAAAGTTGATGACCAGTGCTTCTGAAATTAAAGTAAAATCTGTCAGGTGAATGGGTCATCTCACCGATCGGCCAGTGCCTGTTGAGTAGGTAGTGTTAGTGTCGCGGTTGAGAGTGTAAGGAGGTTGTGTCGAAGGAGACATTGCAACGAAGTTGGTAAAAGCGTCTTGATTAAACGTGTTGAGATTCAATTGAGCAGGCTTTGAACCGACGCGATGGCGTAGTGGTTAGAGCGTCCGCTTCGTAGTCGGTAGACCTGGGGTTCATTCCCCTTGTCGAGTCATACCAAAAGACTTTAAAAAATGGCATCCGCAGCTTCCCTGCTTGGCGTTCGGCATTTATGGGAGGTTGTGGAAAACAAGCCGGCAAGTTCGCTTGTCGTGTCCTTGGGCAAGGCACTTAACGGGACGCCCCACCTTTATGTGGAAGACAGGTGACCCATAAACCTCGAAAAAGGCAATTCCCAAGCGAGTGCGGACTTCCCGTCCAAAGTATAGCGATACAATTCGCTTTCTCGTGAATGGAGGATAAATATGGCAAATAAAGCAAAAAACAAAAACTTCAAGCGATCAATAGTAACTTTGTTTGAGTGCGTGCGGAAATCGATGACGAAGTACTTTTCGCTCTTGTCCCACACTTTGACCGGCGGCCCCTTGTAAACAGGATGCAACGGGGCTTTATGACTGTCCATTCTTAAATACATGTGGGTTGTTTCTTGGAGAAAAAGTGCTTTTTCAATGCATGAAAGGCGGTGGGGAGTGATATCGCACTGACGCGATGTATTTGGCAGGATTATTCGCAAACGGTGCGTGTTCAAGGCGTTCATCTTTCTACTCAAAAAACTCACCAAGTAGTGGATTCTCCAAATACCAGCTCACAAGTAGAAGCGTGACATAGGTCTTCTTTTAGAGTGTTTTGCAGGGGGAGTAATACCCAAGGCAGATCATCGTACCATACAGACGGATCGCCTGTACAACGTAAACTTGATCTTATAGTTTGGTTAAAGCACTCCACAATACCTTGCGCTTGAGGGGGGTAAGCAGCGGAATGATGTTGCTGGCACCTGAGGTACTCACACACTGACATTTATGTCGATGACATAAACAGGGTTCCTATATCTGTGTGCAGCCTACCCATGCGACCCAATGTCTGACTAATGCATCGGTACGTTCCTGAGCTGAGATCCCGACCATGGGTACCGCATTCATAAAGCGTGAAAAACGGTCTGCGATGACCAGCAAATAATTATAATCATGACTCACTCCCAGAGGCCCAGTAGTGTCTACACAAACGTGAGTGAACTGTTCCTAAGGGGGGGGAGTAACCGCTTCCAATCGACCAACATCATGGCTAACAATCTTTGCACGGGCACACTGCTGGCATTCTCGAGCCCATTTGGTAATATCTCGCTGCATGTCGGGCCATACAAAAAAGCGCTGAATAAACTTCCTGCTAGTCATAATTCCAGGGTTTGATAAAGAGTGGTAAAATTGAAAAATTTTATGGCACCAAATTTGAGCACCAGAGATCGCAGTCTACCAGCGGACTGGTCACATAAAATGATAGTGTGATGTTCGGCAAGGGGAATTTGTTTCAAAACTAGTGATGTCGTGTTGTTTGATGACAGCTTTATTAAACCAGGGTGGTTTGCTTGAGCTTCTGCAAGCTCCAAAAAGTTAATGGTAGATGACGTGGTGGGCAGAATAGCACTTAGTTTTGATTGCACAATCGGACGGCTTGGTAAGTCTGTTACGTAGGACTCTCTCTTTATATATTCGACTTGGCTAGTCATTTGAGCAATGTAATCGAAATGCCGGTGATGGCTGGATGTTAAGGAACTCGAGTTGTTATGAAAATGACGCACAATGGGCTTGTGGTCGGTGCGCAAAACAAAATCCTTGGCGTCAAGAAAATGACGGAAGTCGCGAATCGAATAATAGCATGCTAGCAATTCACGATCAAATGTTGACCACAGGCGCTGGTTACAAGTAAAAGCTTTTGCTGTTTTCCTTTAATTCGGCCATGACATGAAAAGGGGCTATGGCTTTCTTTTAAGTCATATAACCTATTGCAATAGGTGCCCATTACGCTCTTTTCAAACAAAAACATTTCCTCTTAATCCACTGTTACAGATTGATGCTATTATTGTTTAATTTTGATCTTTTCTTAAATTTGGGACTTTTGCATTGGAACTATTACATTTAACTTCGTCCCCAATCCAGATCTTCCTACTTCTAAATGAAGATTAGTGTTTTGTACCGATATCCTTGCAATTACAAATATCAGTAACGGACTTTACCATTTATGTTTGCTATCAAAATGATATGAATAATTTTGCTGCCTACTGCTGTTCTCACTGTGTAGTGGCAAGCATTGAGATGGCATTTAACATTATGACCTCACAATGCGTTTGGAGCCTTATTATTAGGATCGCTACTTACCACTTTTTCGTTACTGTAGGCAAAGTAATATAAACTAACGTCTCTGACTGCGTGCATGTTCCTTTGCCTGGCATAAATGCCGCCATGCAAAGAGCAAACTAACCCGAAATGAAGCACTCATAGTTAAGTCATAGCAGTAGCCGGAGCCCCCATTTATAATGTCGAGGTTAAGAATATCAAATCAGCTGGCTGCTGCGACAGCCTTGCCCAATTCCAAAGGAAATTGCTTCAACGGTTAGATCATATGTAGCTCGACACTTACATTTTGTTGCAAACCATAAGAAAGGACCATTTTTACTTCCTTCTCTTTTTCTTGGGTGATCACCAAGTCTTTTGCTTTACAAATTAAAATTTGTAGACTTCATTTTTCGATGAATCTTTTTGACTGTTTTGATGGATAATGCCAAAGATCCACGCTATCGAGAAAGAAGAGCCAAGATGTACTAAAAAACCTAGTTTTTCTAGGAATTGGAATTTTGTGAAATGCAGGAAACAAAATTTTGTGTGTTTTTAACGGATAGACTACATCTCATAAACATTTACAGACTTCAGTTTTTGATGAATCTATTTGAAAACGTCGACAGGTAATGCAAAAGAACCATGTTTGTGAGGAAAAGTAATCAAAATGCACCAAAAAGCTAACTTTGTCTGACAGTTGCAAGTTTGTTAGATCAAGTAGGATAATTGTTTGACCAAAAATGAAGCATCATGTATGGCAACCAATTTTTGATCAGCCATTATAAACTAATCCTTAGCCCTAAGCAATTGGAGTCATATATTACTGGAAAGGAAATTTTCTAAGCTTTTAAAAGACAGTAATTGATAGTACTTCATTATAACGTCGTTGTATTAAAGTCACTTGTTTTTACTGAACTCACTACTTTCGAAAGAGGTAAAAAGTTACACCACAGGTCTTAAAGTTCAGTTTTTTTCAGTATAAAAACTAATACTAATTGTACATATCGTATACTATCGAAATAGCATTGAAATAACCGTTAATTTGTTGAAAAAAGTGTAAAAATCGGTTGAGAAATGAGGTCACAAATCAATTTTTTAGTAAACTGATTTTGCAAAAAGGTTGCAATTTTTAAAAACATCTTCATATTATGATCTGCGGTAGCGAACATTTGTGTCAATTGTACGGGACATATTATGACATCATAGAGCCAATTTTTAGCGTGCAAGGGAAATAGAGAAGAAAATGCTTATATGGCTTAAAGTTCTTAAATAAGAATTGCTCGTAACATTCTAAAATAAGCAATAATTCTTGTAAAATTGTTTTTGCCCAAAGCACCTTATCAATATCTTCTAAAAGAACGTTTAATCGCGTTTGTGCGATAAGTACTTTTTGAAAAAGAACAAAAAACAAATTGTTCAATGAATCGTTGACTGTGACGTCATTTTAAACCCCAAAAAAATGAAAGTTTTTGTAATGTGGTAAGTCGGAAGCTGGTTTTCGTTTGAGCAAAAAGCGGTTGTCCTCTGTCAAGTAATGCAAATTCTAAAAAAATTATTTTTGATTATGACGTCATCAATACCCTTATGACACTCACCATGGGGTGATGATCAATTGTGCCAAGCTTGATGCTTGTACATCAAGCAGTTTCAGAGGAGTTAAAACAGACAGACAGAATTGCGCTTTATATATTAGATTAATTTTTATGTTGTGGATTTGGCTCACGGCATCACATCGGTGCAGATTTCCTGACAAGACACGACTTGACCGTAAACTAAACAGCTAGACGATTGAATCTTTAGAAGTGGAGCGTGCCACTTTTCCTGACACCGTGGAGAGCGAAGATGGCTTCGTAAATTCTGGTGACACTCCGTCAAATGCTAATCTTTTCCAAACTCTCCAATCTGAATTTCCAGAGGTATTTGACCCTTCCCGTCGCTCACGCACTATTAGACACCCAATTATTGCCTCAGTAGAGACTACAACCGAAATATCCGTTACTGCCCGTTCTCGCAAATTAAGCTCAGAGAAGTTTCGTGAGCTTCAGGCCAAGATAAAACGATTACTTGACTAAGGGATACTAGAAAGAAGTCAAAGCGCATGGTCTTGCCCAATAGTCATAGTGTCAAAAAAAGATGGTTCATTTCAACTCTGCGCGGATCTAGCGGCATTGAACAAAATTCTCAAAGTACAAAAACATTCCTTGCCCAACGTCACGAATAAGGAAATTTGCCTTGTAAGAATGGTTTTCATCTTATATATAAAGCGCAATTCTGTCTGTCTGTTTTAACTCTGAAACTGCTACAGGTACAAGCATCAAGCTTGGCACAATTGATCATCACCCCATGGTGAGTGTCATAAGGGTATTGATGACGTCATAATCAAAAATAATTTTTTTAGAATTTGCATTACTTGACAGAGGACAACCGCTTTTTGCTCAAACGAAAACCAGCTTCCGACTTACCACATTACAAAAACTTTCATTTTTTTGGGGTTTAAAATGACGTCACAGTCAACGATTTATTGAACAATTTGTTTTTTGTTCTTTTTCAAAAAGTACTTATCGCACAAACGCGATTAAACGTTCTTTTAGAAGATATTGATAAGGTGCTTTGGGCAAAAACAATTTTACAAGAATTATTGCTTATTTTAGAATGTTACGAGCAATTCTTATTTAAGAACTTTAAGCCATATAAGCATTTTCTTCTCTATTTCCCTTGCACGCTAAAAATTGGCTCTATGATGTCATAATATGTCCCGTACAATTGACACAAATGTTCGCTACCGCAGATCATAATATGAAGATGTTTTTAAAAATTGCAACCTTTTTGCAAAATCAGTTTACTAAAAAATTGATTTGTGACCTCATTTCTCAACCGATTTTTACACTTTTTTCAACAAATTAACGGTTATTTCAATGCTATTTCGATAGTATACGATATGTACAATTAGTATTAGTTTTTATACTGAAAAAAACTGAACTTTAAGACCTGTGGTGTAACTTTTTACCTCTTTCGAAAGTAGTGAGTTCAGTAAAAACAAGTGACTTTAATACAACGACGTTATAATGAAGTACTATCAATTACTGTCTTTTAAAAGCTTAGAAAATTTCCTTTCCAGTAATATATGACTCCAATTGCTTAGGGCTAAGGATTAGTTTATAATGGCTGATCAAAAATTGGTTGCCATACATGATGCTTCATTTTTGGTCAAACAATTATCCTACTTGATCTAACAAACTTGCAACTGTCAGACAAAGTTAGCTTTTTGGTGCATTTTGATTACTTTTCCTCACAAACATGGTTCTTTTGCATTACCTGTCGACGTTTTCAAATAGATTCATCAAAAACTGAAGTCTGTAAATGTTTATGAGATGTAGTCTATCCGTTAAAAACACACAAAATTTTGTTTCCTGCATTTCACAAAATTCCAATTCCTAGAAAAACTAGGTTTTTTAGTACATCTTGGCTCTTCTTTCTCGATAGCGTGGATCTTTGGCATTATCCATCAAAACAGTCAAAAAGATTCATCGAAAAATGAAGTCTACAAATTTTAATTTGTAAAGCAAAAGACTTGGTGATCACCCAAGAAAAAGAGAAGGAAGTAAAAATGGTCCTTTCTTATGGTTTGCAACAAAATGTAAGTGTCGAGCTACATATGATCTAACCGTTGAAGCAATTTCCTTTGGAATTGGGCAAGGCTGTCGCAGCAGCCAGCTGATTTGATATTCTTAACCTCGACATTATAAATGGGGGCTCCGGCTACTGCTATGACTTAACTATGAGTGCTTCATTTCGGGTTAGTTTGCTCTTTGCATGGCGGCATTTATGCCAGGCAAAGGAACATGCACGCAGTCAGAGACGTTAGTTTATATTACTTTGCCTACAGTAACGAAAAAGTGGTAAGTAGCGATCCTAATAATAAGGCTCCAAACGCATTGTGAGGTCATAATGTTAAATGCCATCTCAATGCTTGCCACTACACAGTGAGAACAGCAGTAGGCAGCAAATTTATTCATATCATTTTGATAGCAAACATAAATGGTAATGCCCATTGTTTATATTTGTAATTGCAAGGATATCGCTACAAAACACTAATCTTTATTTCAGAGTAAAGAGGTCTGGATTAGGGGCAAAGTTAAATGTAATAAAATTCCAAGTTTAAGAAAAAATCAAAATTAAACAACAATAGCATCCATTTGTAACACTGGATTAAGAGGAAATGCTTTTGTTCGAAGAGATTTATAGGCGTGTATTGCAATAGGTTATATGACTTAGGGTAAAGACACGGCTCCTTTTCATGCTATGGCCAAATTAAAGCAAAACAGCTCAGGCAAAGATGTTAATGCCACAAATAAAAGTACAAAAGCGGGGCCACCAAATTGTCAAATAGGCCTACCACTAAATAGTTCATTTCTTTAATCGTCAAAACGACCACTATTTGGGAAACACCAACAATTTTGACGATGTTTCATCCCCCTCCTTACACTTTTAAATATTACAAATGTTAGTTTGTGTCATCGTTCTTTCTTTTTGAATGCTTCCAATCTTGATTAATGTGACAACATGACAACCAGTGCATGGACAGGAACTATGGCCTATATTTACTAAAATATTTCGTTGTTGCTCACACAAAAGTTTTTACGGTGAAGTTGGCGCAGCTGCATTAACTCTCCAGGGAACGTCAAACTGGTAGAAAAGAACATGCTACATAATGCATAGCCAGCGAGAACTTGAGAAAGTGTAAAGAGAAATCAAAAGAAAACAACGCCACTAAATAGCCTAATATGAGAAATGTGTTCCGTACTTCAAACTACGGGAAATGTAAGGCTCTTTTGGGTTCGTGTCAGCAATGAACACAGCACATAGACCTAAGGCATAGCCAGGACCATTAAATCAGAAGTTCTATAAGGATTGAAAAGAAGCACAAAATGTTGTGAAAATCTTATGTACAGAAAACACATGAGCTTTTGGTAACTCTTCACACAAGAGCCCGATTGGTGAAGCCGGCTTGGCAGCCGGTTGAGACGAAATGCTAATCCCCGTCATTACTGACGGAGGGCCCCTGCCGGGCGACGCCGGCTAGTACGTGACAACCCCAAGTTGAAAATGGCTTTCAAAGTGCCAATGATTTGGATGTCGCCACCAATGGTAGAAAGGGTTCTAGTGGGGCTGGGTTGAACAAAGGCTGTGTGCATGTTTGAAAATGGAAAAATGCTGCACGATGCGCCTATGTCAATTAGAAAACGGACACCAGATGATTTGTCTATCACAAAAAGTTGGGGATCATTAAACGCTGCCCCGTTACTCCACTCCTCTATTCTGTGAAGTGGGGCGATCGTTTATTGACATGGAAAAATGTCCTGGACGATATTTGGCACAACCATGGCCAATACAGCGGTATGCTCTATCTCCATAGATGCTATGGAAATAGTAAATGCTCTCGGCTGCTTCTGGGTGTATTTGTGAATTGGTGTCGTGACTACGTAGGTTGAGTCTTTCTAATGTGAAACTGGTACCGCCGGCAATAAGTGAGTTTGCATCCAATGAAGGCATGCTATTTAAACGATACCGAGTCGTGCTATCTGCCAGATTATCTACACACTCTTGTATATCTTTTAAACGACTTTGCAAAAACTCGTTGATGATGTGATTGTGAGGGGGAGGGGAAACAGGAGTACTTGACAATGTGTGCGCAGAGCTAAAGGTATGTAGTCCCTGTTTACATTGCGAGAGTCGGTCAGCATGCTTGACAAACTCATCAAGGGGTAGAAGTTCATAATGATACAAGTTCATTCGCACGTCTACGTCAACAAAATTCAATAAGCAATAGCGAAGTAGCTCTGTTTGAAAGTTTGATTCGGGCTCAAAAGCGTCGCCTAGAGTCGTTTTAAGTCACTGGAAATAATCGAGCAATGAATCGTCACCACGTAGGCAAGTGTGCAAAAGAGCAGAGACATTGTATCGTGTGGTACTGGAAAATTTTTCCAAGAGGAAATGTTTTTAGCTAGAGTAGCGGCAGTCACATGAAATACAGTAGATTCCGCTTAATTGGGCCGCCGGTTAATCGGGTCAGCCGTTTAATTGGGCCAAATTGTTAAGAACAAAATCCAATCAAAGATAATGCACTACGTTAAATCCGCATAATCGGGCCACTATTCCTCTTAATCGGGCCAGAACTGTAGTCACACATACACTGGTTTAATTGCAAAACCGCCTTTGTAATGTAATAGAACTCAAAATCACAAAGCCAACTATATTATGTAACAATTGAAAAACACAGGCGCAAATAATTTGTCATTTCATGCCCTTGGACATGGTAATTGTTGTGTTTTGTTGCAAATTTTGTGAAGTCCCAAGCAGAGATGCCACAAAAAGAATTAACAATTGCTGAAAGGGTTGTTGTCCTAAGAAAAATTAGAGAGCAACCTCCAAACATTAGTCATCGCCAGCTAGCTGAGGTAACTGGTGTACCAAGGACAACCCTGGCACAGATACTGCAAGACTTCGGATAATCGGGTCAGCCGCTTAATCGGGCCAAATCGTGTGACCCGATTAAGCGGAATCTACTGTATTTTGCAAAATGTTATTTTGGGAAACACAGCATGGCTCTTTTGTAATGAATCGAGAAGCTTAGTGTACATGGTAACTTCGTACGAGACATTTGCGTGGTCGAACAATATTTCAGCGGTTTGAAAATATCCACGTTCATTACTATGCCAGAAATCAGGTAATCGAAACGGTTCTATGACAACCAAGCTATTAGGAGAGTTAGTGGCGCTTGCTAGTCTGGGTCTAGGCGTGGGAACGGGGGTCGATTGAAGACGGGGATTACATGACGAAAACTGTGGGTCTACAATGTTAGTGTTGCCACTCGAAGATGAATTGACGTTAGTGTGCCTACTAGAACTAGCTGGTAAGCTTCATGTATCGGGTTGATGCCTTTGCAAATCACGAAACATAAAATAATATAGGCCTATCATGCACACAATCGTTGTAGGCTTCCAATTACAGAACTACTGTGAAGAAGCAACACATATTTAAAGTACATTGTACTGTTTATTTGAACTCACTTCAAACTTCCATTTGTTAAAATTCCAAAAGACGTCGGGGTCACCAATGTAGCGCAACGGTCTTTCGCTCAGCTAGCGATTTGGCACACATTAGTTGTTTCTTGAGCAGCGCGTGTTGTTGGAAAAGAACGAAAAATAATGTACAGCGGTTTATAAGTGCTTAGTCATCGTTATGACGTAATAGTACAAATAATGGGGAGCGAAGGCATAGCGTTCGCTACAACTTAACATTGCCAACCCATGATATTACGTTTTAATTCTTGCACCTGGTAATTGCAGAGTTGGCCTCTTATATAATGCGTGCGTATTGCAAAATTTTTGAGGATTTGTGTGTTTTCGTTAATCAAATATTTGTTTTGATATAAAAACCCAAATACATTATTATTCAGACCTATTTGGTATCAGAGCTGCGAACTCGGTCAATTTTTATATCGAGTTTGAGTTCAAGTTCGAGTTCAGTTTGCTTTACGAGTTCGAGTTCAACATTTTCATTTTTGCAAGTTCAAGTTCGAGTTCGAGTCCTGTGAAAATTTATCAAGTTGTTTTCTAGTTCAGAAAATAGAGCGATTGACTTAGCTTAAGGACGTTTGCTGTAAAATTGCGCGTTCAAACTTATGTTCAAACATCTGTTGTAATAAGCAAATGTCGTTGCCATAAGCGAGGCAAAATGTGTCTTGTGAATTTGCATTGAAAGCGAAAAATGAAAAATAACTTACAATTGAATCATTGTTTCGTGATTATGCGCTTTGGATCAAAACAAGAGCTATTATGTCTGCGATTCATTGTTTACGAAGCAAAAATTAACTGTCAATTAGGTCACCCAATCTCTACTGCGACTGTTTACATTGCAAAACTGTCAAATCTAATTTGACGGTTCTTTTCAGTATCCTTGATGTTTTTATAAAACATTTAGGGTTTTATGCCAAAAGCAGACTTAGTTCAGGTTGAGCTTATGCTTTAGTCGGGCTTACAAAGGAAGGCTTGGTGGTATGAAGAAACTAAATTCAAACGAGACTTTTGGAAGCCCGGCTTGATGTATTATGAAGTTACCGTTTTTGAAAACCTAGCTTATAAATGGATTACGAGGTTGCCATTAAATATAATATATTTTTTAGCGTCATATTGGCAGGTGACACGCTGTACATTATTATGGTGTCTTCTTCTCTTCTTTCGTTTGAGGGATCATCGTAGGTTTTCGACTAGATGTTGAAGCCAGTTCTTTGTATGATCAGTCACGTTAGTGAGGTTCTTGACGGTGTTAGGTGGACGAAGGAGATTGCAATCGAACAGGATGTGCTCTGCATTTTGGGTGGCAGCTCCGCACGCACATGAGGCTGATGTTCTGAGTCCCCATTTGTGCATTTCTGCGCCAAACCGCCCCACTCCCGCTCTAAGGCGATTTAGGATAACCCACCATTTCCCAGGTAAGTCGGATCCAGGTGGTGCAGTAGTGTCCGGGGTTATCGTCAGCTGCTTAGGGCGTTGATGTTTAGTCCACTCTTCTTTCCAGGCCTCAATGATATCGTGGTCGCAGTTATGGTGTTCTGCTGCGTGACGGTAGAAGGGGTGGCGTGACTTCAAACGTTGTGGGCGTAGGCTCTGTGGGTCAGGTACCAGACTGTGCAGTGGGTGTTCTTTGTTGATCCATGCGTCGTGAGATATTTTGTTGGTAACATAGTTTCTTCTCAGCTTGGCTGGGGCAATTCCTGAGAGTACAGGAAGGAAATGTGTGGGAGTGGGTTTCACGCAGCCGGTTATAATTCTCATGGTATCATTCAGGGATACGTCCAGCGTTTTGGTATGGGAGCTTCGGCTTCATACCGGAGTGGCATGCTCTGCGCTGCTGTAAACAATTGCAAGGGCTGCTGTTTGGAGAGTTTTAGCATTTGCACCCCTAGTTGATCCAGACAGGCATCGAATGAAGTTGTTTCTTGCCATCACTTTACCACGTAGACCTTCTATATGTTGTCTATACGTTAGCTGTCTGTCCAGTTTTACTCCGAGGTATTTAGGGTGTGGGTTGTGAGGGAGGGTGGTTCCATGGACGCAGATGTTTAGTTGCCGTTGCGCTTCATGGTTGTTCAAATGAAAAGGGGTCGAGGTTGTTTTTAATGAATTCAATTTTAGTCTCCAGGTTTGCAAGAAGTAAGCAAGGTCTTTCATATCTCTAGATAGCGTTTCTTCAGCTTTTGGCCAGTATTTGTGGGAGTAAAGAAGTGCCATGTCATCTGCGTAACCGTACTGGTGGGAGACAGTTGTTAGGATGTCTCTGATGTAGACGTTAAACAAGATTGGCGACAGTGTTGAGCCTTGCGGTAAACCATTCTTAAGTATGCGCAGTCGACTAGTAAGTTATTATGGTGTGATACAAATGGAAGTTGTTATTTGCAAAAAGCTTTGGTTATCGCGGTTACAGTAAGTGGTACAGCATGCTACATGACCGTGTCACTGATTTAAGCTACCTAGGGCCCATTACCCAAATTTAGCAACAGCAATACAATAACTAGAGTTTTGCCTCATTGTTTGTATGTCGCGATTTGAGTCAACTACAATGATGACTTATTAAACGCTGACTTAAACAAGTAGTTAAGCCAGGCTAAACGCTATTACTTGTATAAGCATACAAAATCGATGACTTAAGTTGGGCTTAGACAATCTTAAAAAAAGCCTGGCTTAAGCCTACTTTCAGCATAAGATCCTCAATTTCCAATAAAAAATTTCATTCTTTTTAAATTCAGTTGTATTGACATTGTATAAATAAAAATTAACTCAAACTTTCTTTAAATATTTTCGAGTTCGAGTCCCACAAAATTTTGAGTTTCGAGTTCAGGTTTGAGTTCGCAAAAAAATCAAGTTCTTTCGAGTTCAAGTTCGCAGCCCTGTTTGGCTAACTCAGGCCGATTTATTTGGTCATAATGTTGTTAGGTCAATAAAGTCAATTTTTTTAATTTCTAACTTAATTTGTTTTAGTTCTTGGTTTCAGAAAAACTTTTTTTAATGAAAAGAATAAATCAATTATGCCAGAATATCCAGCGACAAATTTTTAATGAATTTTTGTCTCACGGTCCGAATTTCTTAAGCTGACCGCTGTAATCCAGCCTCAAGCTTGGTCTACATTAGGCATGAGTTTTTAATTGCCTCGTGATTAACTTGGGTTGACTTCCACACTGAAACCATTTACATAGCAACTGCTTTGTCTTGCATAAGTGCGCGCAATAGCAGTGTGGAATTGTCCCCACAGCAGGTATACACAACTGTATGGCTCGAATCTTTACAACTCTAATACATGGTTCCTCAACCTGTGAGCCATAGCAAGTTTTTAATTGAGCCACAGAGATGGGTGAAGAATGTATTCAAATACCCTTATTCAATAAAGCTTTCTGCAATTGTTTAGATTTTTGATGCAGAAATTTATTATTATTTTTGTTTAAATTTCAGATTTAGAAGCTTAAGACGTAGTTACAACGCCAAAACAAAAGTTTAATAACAATTACATTTAGAATAGATTTACATCAATTTTTGATAGCAGTGAAGAAACAGGCCAACGTGTTTATGTAATGAAGTTCTTGGTCATCATTAATTAGGGTCATCAAGATTGAAACCAAGAAAATGTACGTTCAGATTACAAAGATAAAGAAATGATTTTCTTTCAAGCAAAAAGGAGAGAGTGTGAAGCGTGAGCGATTGGATTCAAGAGGAGAATTTTAGCAACATTTCCGAAGCATCGTTCAAGCGTCTAGTGTAGGCTTTACTAGTTTGTGTGATCGTAAAGCAATGTGAACTGAACACAATTGGCGATACTCTCGTTATATCCTGTTCTACAAAAATGGCTAGAATTGCAGTCGATGATGAAAGCGAAAAGAAGCTGCAACATCGATGGTGTAGTGGTTGGAGCGTCCACTTCGTTGTCGGTAGATCTGCGGCTCATTTCCCAAGTCGAGTCATACCAAAAGACTTCAAAAAATGGTATCCACAGCTTACCTGATTGGCGCTCAGCATAAAAAGGGATAGTATGGAGAGCAAGCCTGCAAGCTTTCTTGTTGTGTCCTTAGGCAAGGCACTTAACGGGACGCCTCCATCTTTATGTGGCAGGCAGGTGGCCTACCCGCACTTCTTGGGGTTACAATTGGGAAGTTGCTCACCCAGCATGTTGTAGAAGGCGACTCTTGGGTACCCACCAATGGTAGTCCGCCTTGTTGGTGGTGTGGTTACCAGTCACTCATGATTGGTTCAAAATGAACTGCCATCTTTCCCCTAACCTAATTTCAATTAGGTTGACGGCCACGAACCTGAATTGCCGTTCGTGCCGTACCTCCATCCCGAAAAAGAAGAGGGGTAATCACAACAACAACAAAAGAAGCTGCAGTAAATTCCTTTTTCGAACGATGCTGTACAGCGAAGAATTGCTAATTTCGCTGGCGATGTAATACGGCAGGTAATTTCAAAAATAAGAAATTTCCAATTCGCTCTGTTCTGAATTCAATTCGATGAACTACTACATATAAAAATACTGCTTGCATTTAATACTGTCTTATCAGCTGATATTTTTGATCATTTGAACTGCTTGAATCTCCAGCTGCAAATAAAGGATAGAACTGTACTTGGTTCATCGATGTCCTAAATGCGTTGGTGCAAAAGCTTGAAAACTGGAAGAGAAAGCTGAGAAAAGAAATTTTGCTATGTTTGTGGCGTTTTCATCTGTGGTTAATAATAATTTGGACATTGATCTTTCGTCTAAAATAGTTGCATATCTTATCAATATTCCGAAACAATTTTTGATGTACTTTCCGGAAATATCTAATGTTGATTTGGAGATCGTGAGAAAGTCGTTTGCAGTACCAATAGAATAAATTAGTGATGAATACAGGATGAACTCATAAACTTGAGAAACCACTCTGTAGCGAACGCTATGCCTTCGCTCCCCATCATTTGTATTATGACGTCATAATGCTGACTAAGCACTTATAAACCGCTGTACACTATTATCAGTTCTTTCCGACAACACGCGCTGTTCAAGAAACAACTAATTTATTCACCGTCGCCAGCTCAGAGAAAGACCGTTGCGCTACTACAACATGTTTGACCTTTTATCAATCTGTGAGTTTTGAGCAAGGGTGAATGATTCTTACCCGCGTGTTGGTAAAGAATGAGTCAAATAGCTTTTGCCTTTCAGTAGCACGTGTTTGTGGGAATCAGGATTTTCCACAGATAAAAAAAGGCACGAAACCGTCGTAATGTGAAAGATATGCTCTTTCTTCAGCGTCTCTGAGAAGTAATGTATTAGTCAATAATGCCAAGCAGCAAGGTTCTCACTAATGCACGGTTGAATAACTAATCTGTTTTGAAACGTGTTTTCTGTTTTTTGTTATTTTGAATTGGTTTTGTAGTTTTTACTTTGCACAGAAAAGATAGAAAGGTGCAGAATTTGGATGTTCTTTAGAAAGTCCCTGCCACCGCTCAAGTACTTAAATCGTGGCGGGGGTGTTTTTCTCAAATCTCACATTTTTGCATTAGTGGCGGCGGCTTTCTACAAAAGATCCCAGAATGTTTGCATAATGACTATGGTGTACGTCAGAAAAAAGATGAAAAACCAGTGGCTTATTGCATCAGATTAAGGGCAGTAGAAGAATAGATGGCGAATTTTTACTGCGGACATCGAAAATTAAAAAAGTGCCTGCAGCATGTCCAGGATGTCTACGGGAAACCGGAAACGTGGTAGAGTGGGTTGGAGCGCTGTAAACTAGTGACATCGACCCGAGTTTAAACCTCACCAAAGCTACGTTGGTGAGCAGTTTAAAAAGATTTTTCATAGAGCAATTTCTCCTGCTTGTGACGGAACTGCTTTGAGTTAGCAGCACTGGTAACCCCAAAGCTGATTGTAACCCAACGATGCTCTTGCATAACCAGAAAAAGATTTTCCCGTAATCGGAAGATATAAAAACATGATTAAAAAACACAATTTTTTATTAGCAAAGCCTATCCCCATATCATCAAACCAAACTTCTTAAAAAATTTTTTCTTTAAAACTCAAGAGGAAGGCATAGCAATTTTTTTGCTATCATATTCTGGTGCCTCGTGATGATTAACAACCAAAATCAAGTAAGTTATTTAAAAGATATTGAATCCTCTTATTTCCTGTATTGCTTCCGTAGTGTCATTAAATTAGAAAATTTGATATGATGGTATTACGTGCGGATTCAGGCGGAGATTGTTGTAAATTTATTCTACCAGAATACACTATTTCTTTTAAAATGGGTAATGACCCTTTTTAGTTGCCTTTGCCTCCTAAACAACTCCTGTTAAAAACTTAGGTCTGTAAAAGAATCGGCGCATTGCTTGATACGTGGAATCAAGGTTGTCAGATTTGAAGCTTTTGACCTCAATTGGAATGCTTTTTACAGGCATTTGCGCTGAAATTTTCGTTGGGCGCTAAAAATATAAAAGCGTCCAATTGAGCTACTTTTTATCTACACTACATATAGCAATTAATTTCAATAACTTTTTGCCAAAAACTAGTTTTCCTTAAAGTTCAATGATATTCTTTTCGACTTTTATATTATGCGTTTGTGGAATGGTTCAGCAATAACTGTTGCAGGTTCCATCATTGGTTTGGAAAATTATTTTGGAGAAAAACCAATCGAAAATTCGTAAATGCACTTATGCATTTGGTCCGAGCTAAATTAATATGCATTTATTATGCTAAGCTATTTTTTAATTGCTGGCTATGGAAGAGAAGTTTTGATAAAAAAATTTTTTGACTTGTTTACTTGTGTCCTGATTTCATTTTTACGAGGATACAATGATTTTATCGGTATCAAGAGTACCAGAGGGTTGGCATTTGATAATGATCTTCTTTTGAGCTACAAGTGGCCACTCTAGCGCGAGAAAAGTTTATGTAGTTTTGTGAGTTTTTTCACCTTTACAAGCTCTATGATAAGCAGAAAAATCTATTAATCTTTGACATAGGTGAAAGCCTGAAAACATAAAAATACTATTAGGTTTTCGAGTCACCTAGAAATGTAATTTAGGTTTTCCTGACTTCTGCAGTTTGCGGTAAATATACAGTATGACAAATGGTTTTGACCCCGTGTATAACGTCATACATTTTGCTTTATCCTGATATTTTGACCCGATTCCCGACCCGTTTTGACCTAAAATTCGCGGGGGGTCTTGGCCCCTTTGCCCCCCCCTGGCTACGCCTATGAAGTCATTTGTTATAATTTTTTACCGGTGTCATAACTTTTTAATGAAATTACCTGCCATGAGTAAAATTAAATGGCCTCCTGTATAAATTTACTCGAATTGATGCATTGGTTACAGAAATTCTAGTAAAGTTAGTGTGTTCAAAGTTCAAGAGAAAATGGCAAAGATCATTCTTACTTTTATTAGCTCCGCAGCAGTTCAGCGTAAACATTTTTACCCCAAATAGCTCATTATCGGGATCGGATTGAAGGTATTTAAGAAGAATGGCTTTTGTCTTCTTCCCCTGGTTAAGTTTTTTGGCCGGAGTTGGAGAGGGAGGATAAGAACTGCTATCGCTCTGCGCGTGGCCTCAACCAGTATTTATCAATAATTTGTGTTATTCTGCTTTTGCTTTCCAGATGATTTTGAATTCATGCAATCTGTGACGTCTCACGTCACGTTTTGTGAATTTTTCTATGGTGTAGTTATTTAATTCTGTTTTGTCTTTGTAGCAGAGTAACTGTCGTAACTTTTGTTTTGCCTGAATTTCTCATGCCAGGATGCTTTTTACGTACCGGTTACCCGTTCTCTAAAGTGTAGGATCAAAGTTTTTTGATCAATTGCCTGTGAAGCATTTGCCTGTTACGTGTAAAAACCGCAAAACTTACTTGGAAGTAATTTTTTATTTTAACCCTCGCAAGCCGTTCACCTTATTTGGCAGCCATTTTTATTTCTACATGCGCTGATAGAATTTAGAATATTCTATGTTCAAGGTCATCCGATAGGCTACGTCTTCTATTTCGTCACAATGCTTATATTTTTTCTTACTGTGCTGTGTAATCGTGTGTCACCACGTGTTTGTTCCTTTTATCACGAGGAATGCACATTGACTTCAGACAACTATTCTGCTACGCACAGCTAAACTATATCGTGACAATTTTTTCTGCTGATTCGAATATTAAATGGCAAAACAATTTATTATTCTACAATTAAAGGCGGTGCCAGATTTGGGTTCCTGATATCTCTTACCCTGACTCTAAGGATGCGTTTAGGATACGGACGAACCATACTCTTAGAAGCCTTTTCTAACATCCAACGATCGGAGTTTGGCTTAAAGCTGTTCAGTAATTTTATAGCAAAAACTATCAACAAAATTATTTTGTTTGGATTCGTCATTTCTTCTTCGTGAGTTATGAAATCAATAAAAGCTTTACCTTCTGAAAAGTTATATTTATTGTTGGGCACGTTTTTGGGCTAGTAGTAATTTTTTGGGCACTAATTTCCTATTTGGTTTGATGCTTTTCAAAATTTTTGTATGACAATTTTGCGTGGCATTGGATAATGTAGGGTTTCCCGAACTTTTGATGGTTTTGAGCCCTTGAAGAGATCAAACATTGATTGCGGAGCCCACAAAAAATTATGTAGAAATTACATTAACACTTATCAATCGTTATTTGATGGCTAGAATTCATGCTCTATTTGGTATTTGCAAATGCTTAAATATCTCAAAGTGAAGCTGAAAAGAAAACGAAATCCTACGTAAATAACGCCTGAGAACGTGTTATATTGCCCGAAATTTTACCTGATCCCCAAAAAAAAAGTCATCGGCTCTCTCGTTATCGTAATTTATGCTTTTTGAGATCAATTTTATGGGATCGAAGTAGCTCTGTACGCACTGAAGAAAAGGGCTCCGTGAGCCAAATAAAAAGGCTCTTGTTTGTGCTCTTTGTTTGCGGAGCTCTTGAGCTTCTCTTTCGGAGCTCTGGGGCTCCGCAAGGAGGACTTTGGGAAACCCTTGGATAATGGAGACTACTGAAACTCAAAATAGTGGATCAGCATTTCTAGGTCGAAAACTCAAAATTGTGGATAGGGTCACGGCGATTCACGAAGGGACTGGACACTGCGTTTGGAGCTCAAAACTGGAGGCGAATTTTTGGAATGAATGTTAGTGTCTGTAGGCATTCTACTACCTATGTTGCTCTAGGTCCTTTTAGCTGTAGGTGCACCTTTAATTAGTAAGCCTAGGTTTTTTTTGTAATTATTTAGGCTTTAGCCCACTTCAGCATATACCCTAGGCTAGACTGGCTGACTAGCGTATCTACCAAGTGAGTTAGCCCAATCTTGTTGGCGGCTTGCTTTAAGTTAGCTTAAGCTAGATTATTTAGGTTTCTCAAACAAAATGAAATTTAGAATGTCTCATTCATAATTTTATTGTGTGAGCTAGAGCAGCACAGCATGGTACCCTACACTGTCCCATATGTAAAAAGTTCTGTGCACTTTATAATTTCGTCTTGATTAGCAGGTCAGTACTTTGTTTTGTGATAGTGTATCATATATACTGCATAGAATTAGCTTTCTGTAGCCAACATAGTGTATAACCTAAGCTATTTGTACAAGACTTGGAATATGGTAAATACATAAATGGTAAATGCATGAGTTTTTCAGGTTTATAAGCTTTTTCAGACTAGCTTATTTGGTATTAAAATTATTTTCAAAGTGTAATGATGATATGGTATCTTCTGAATAGTAAGTGATGCGTGATCAGTTGTAGCCTAAAAAAGTAATGATAAAACACGAGAACATTTTGTCTCCAAGAAGAAATTAAAGCATGAAGATGATAGTTTAAAAATACCATATATTAATGCTACAAAGACAATGACTTAATTTATGCAGTTTATTAGCATTTGGGATATCTTATCTGCAATCAGTAGTAGATTCAATAGTTACTAAAGATCAAAAAGTGTTTTTATTAAAAATTTTGGTCTAAAAACAGTTTTAAAGAAAGTTTTTCTTAGGGAATAAAATGCAGAAGCTGATGAAAATGGTATCAAAATATGGTAGATCTATCACCATGCTTATGCAAAAAGACTTGTGCAAAAAGCTACTGAGTTTGTGAAAGTGCCTGAACAAATATTGCCATTTATTATTTTTGTAGGTGGTCAAAATGTTATTATTCTATCCACTACGCTTATTTTTGTGTATATATTTTTATTAATGTTTACTTGCTACAAATATTTGGTTTCAATCACCTTTTTTTGAAGTAATTGAGGGTGTTGTATCAAAAACCAAGAACTACAATGGGACATTGTTTAAGTTGAGGTGAGGCAATCTCAGACATTGGGAAATGTCGGGAATTTTTAGGAAAAGTCAGGCATAGGCTAAAACGAAATTTTATAAGTTAAATGTAATGCACCAAGCATTTTTACATCAGAATATATACTGCAATATTTTCAATCAAAATTGCTGTTTTCTTTTCAAACCATACCTTTTTCCAATGCAGAAAAATACAGCATAAAAAAGAACTAACAGTGAATGTATGCCCAACTTTTCCCACTGGGAGGAAAAGTCGGACATTAGATATGATGCTCTTTGTAATGATTTTGTTGTTAACAGGTTCATCCACAGTTGCCAGTCTTTTTAGATATTGGATAGTGACGATTTTGGATAGTCAAGATTGTAGTTGAGATTGGAGCAATAACTTACTCAGATAAAAATCCTCGATTGCATACTTCAATTTTTCAGGAAATTTTGTTCGACGTTTTAGCACTACCCCTATCTCACCCTACACCAATATTGTCAAGTAACTTGAGAGGAGTTGAGATTGTATTGCTAATCCTGGTATTGACGGCATTTCAAACTTTAACTCTACTAAAAAAAAATTGGTGTTGTAGTCATGTGTTGGATATTTAGTCAAGTTTCTATCAAAAAAAGTTTTTGTAGAAACTAAGGTAATTACAGCTATTTTTGAAGTTTTAAACTGAATACACTGCTAATTTACAATTTTTTTAAAATGAAACTGCTCCTGCAGTGCACTCTTGTTATATGCCTGTGATACCTCCTTGATTGGTACATATGAGTCTTGCATCATTGAATGTTGTAACATTTTGTGTGACGTCATATCGGTGGCCGTAATTTCCTGCTGTTGGGAACTTACAGCCACCAGTTTAATTTTTTTTTGAAATCTCTATAATACAGTTAGGTCATTTACATAACTAAGCTCCATCACAAGTAAAATAATTTTTCCGTTTTCCATGAAATTTTTACTTTTTTAAAGGTAAGGTTAGGATTACTAATATCTAATAGAATTAAAATTTACAATCTATAAATGTAAAAATTGCCAGCATAAAAAATATGTTTTAATTTTATCAGTTAAATTGGCGATGTAGCAGTATGTTGGAGTCAAGTTTTAACAGCAACTATGGTCAATGGGTCATAGGTTTGAGCCTCATACTGGTTGCATTGTCGTGCCATCGGAAAGGCAATGTGCAACAATTTTATTTGCTGTGGCAGAATCTCAACAAATAAATTGGGCTAAATCTCAGGCGATGTCAAAGCAAGTCTTGACATTTTTGCTATGTTTTGCATTGAAGCTGCTATCTCATGAGATTGAAAGATAAATAAGAGCAAAACTTAGAACCTAGAGCATAAAATATCTAAAAACGACATAATATTAGGTTAAAACTAAAACGTATTATTTTGTTTTTACGTTTATCTCGGTTTACTTTTTTAAAACTAATAAAGACAACACGTGTGGTAGCTTATCTGAAAATGTAGTTTAGGGCACTGTAAAGTAAACAAAACAAACAAAGAATAACTTACATAGTAGCTTAAGCAAAAAAACTTTTACAGCACAATTGTATAAGCATTTTGCTAACAGTACAACACAAAACCAACAGTGTGTGTAAAAAAATACCTAACAATCGCAGTGCCATTCACCAGGAATTTGATATTTTCTCTGGTCCACATTTGAAATGGAATCAACGAGGACAAAAGTTGCAAGCAATGCAATCAACAACTTCATCATCATCTTCTTTAGGCTGATTGACTTCTTTGCAAATATTACAGATCTCTTTGTTGATAAATTTTTTTTGGGCCGACTCTTGAATTTTTGTTGCAAATTTTTTTTCTTTGCTTGTCCCTTTTACCAAACTCCAATTGTAACCGTTTAGATAGCACTTTCTTTTGTTAAAACTTCTCCTTACTTCTTTTAAACTCTTGACCTTTTTCAGTCTCTGTTAAATGGCTTTTTGAGTTGTAGATGATTTTTGCGGGCAAAGTGTACAGTTTTTTGGTGATCACATTTATTCTTACCCCCCTGATGATAGATGCAATGGTTTAGGAGCTTATAGTCTTTAACCTAGGTTTCTATTGATCTAGCAGTCCTTAAAAGTAATTTGAGGAATGAGGCTGTTATTCACTTCGTAATATATGTTTAGGAACAAAAATTATGAGAATGTTGTTTGTAGATGGAGTTATTCTTCCTCATTGTTTAGCTTTATTTTTTCTCAAAATGAAAGCTTAAAAAAATTACATCTAAAGTGAACAATAGTTTTACTATTTCTATTAATTTTTTTTGTAAAATTTAGGTTTGTTTGAGAGATGGAAACTTGATGTTTCATAAAGCAAAATAATTACTCAAAGAAACAAGTGGCCACAATTTCCTGTGGTCGTAATTACCCACTTTACCCTATGCTTTTAAATGGATGTAAAATTTCTCATACCATTTTTAGGAAAGCTTTATAGGTAAATAATTAAAGTGGTCAGCATTAAAAAAGGGCATTAGCTGTTTTGTCATTAATGGCATTTTACTCTTTGAATCTATTTTTCCATTGAACATTTGTAGTTGGTTAATATCTGCAGCATATAAAAAACATGACTTCTAGTCATTGGTGATCAATCAATATCAGTTATATATTAAACCTGTGACTTCATCAAAATTTAATCCTCAGTGTACATCCACCTCCCATCCCGTTATGCCTACATACCCAGCCATTCCTTCAGTGTACATTGCCGTTGGTGAAGTACACTGCTTTTGTAAAGAATCTAATGTGCAACCATGGCATTTGAATGCAGCAATACTAAACAGTAAACACTACACCACAGCATTCCAGTCAGCAAATGTGCGTATTATTTAAAGACCCACTTATTGTGTATGGTTAAATACAGGGTGGGCCAATAAAATGTTACCACTTTTTGAATCCTTGCTATTTCCAAAATAGCAGATTTTTTTTATTCTCAAAAATATTAACAACAAAACATTGAATTCTCACACCAATGGATCGAAAATAATATACTGTGAAGGAGAGAGTAAAGATCGTGGAAGCATATTTTGAATTAAAATTGGTAACCCAGACTCGGTGATGATTTGTCATTGACGTTCCGGAAAGAAATCCTCCATGTATACTCACAATCAGACATCTTCTTCAAAAATTCAGGAAAACAGAATATGCGACCAAAGCGAATAAAGGACATAGTGGTAGGCCAAGGTCTGCAAGAACAGCCATTAACACAGAGATCGTGAGACAGCATCTGGAGGAATCACCAAGAAAATCAACCAGATGTTTGTCAGAGGGAGACTGCCCTCTCAAGGACCACTCTCAGACGCATACTGAACACAGATCTTTATTTCTTTCCCTACAGAGTTCAGATTTTACAAATTCATTGATATTAAATGTTGGTTTAATGTTTCTTATCACAAATCTTTGAATAAATTCACATTTGAAAACTTGTGTATGATTGAAAAGTGGTAACATTTTATTGGCCCACCCTGTAGATTCTATGGGTAAAATGCTATCAACGGCAAAATAACCACTTCTGAAAAAAATCATTACAATATTTGTTTAGGCTTAAAAAATGAAATAAGTTGTGTATTGCGTGATGAATCCATTCTTTCACAATATTTATAAATGCAAGTACCAACCTTTGTTATTTATGATAAAGTGACATTTCAAAAAGATTACAAACTGCCCATTACAAAAGCATTAAATGTATTTGCATCCTAAGTTTGGCATTAAACAGTCTCAAATTTTTCTAGGCAAGTGTAACTTCAGGATATGATTTAAGCTTTATGATATATGAAGAATTACACTGAAATTTCTGCTATTTGGTCACCAAGTACATAATTGTGATAGTACAAATCTTCAATTAGCTTTCGTTTTTGAAATATTTTCAATTTTAACTTTCTACCTTGCGCATACATTAGCGCTAATGCAACAACAGAAACGTGCATATTTACAATCTCATTCTTTAAGCTTTCCTGCTCTGAGACAAGTCTGGTTGATCTTGAGCAAGAGTCCAACAGTAATCAGCTAACATTAATGGGCTTCATCTTCCTAGGTACCGTTTTTCAATGACTGCAATATCCTGGTGGAAAGGCTCCCCATGTCACTTACATCACTGCTGTTTGAAGGAAAAAACTTAAGTGTTAGTGTAAGCAGTGTATTTTTAACGACATGTTGCACCCATGATTTTTGCAGGAATTTGTCATGTCTTCCACAAGTTCAATATAATTTGGAGCTTTTGTGTTTCCAAGAAAGTTGTGTACCACATCTTGAAATGCATTCCAGGCAACATTCTCTGTTTCAGACAAGGTGTGGTCAAAGTCTTCATCCTTTAATAGCTTGCTGATTTGGGGTCCAACAAAGTCACCTTCTTTGAGCTTTGGTTGGCTTGATACACGAAACTCATAGCAGATGTACTTGAGAGCTTCATTCATTGCTTTTACAAAACTTTCATCAATCCAAGTTTAATATGCAAAGGGGGAGGAAAGATCTTTGATGCTTCAACAAGAGAAGTGTACTTAACATTTTTTTGTACCTTCTTTCAAAGTGCTTCTTTTTGACTCTCCTTTTTAAGGTAACGTTAATGTCTTGCATGACTGGTTTATTCACACAAAAACAGAAATACTTTGTATAACCAGGCTGCAGCCCCAGTAGTATTGCAATTACTTTCAAGTCACCACACAGTTGCTGACAGTACTGTTCGTAATTTATGCACGGCAAAAGCTGGTTCATATTCTTGTATGTTTCTTTCACATGAGCAGCCGATCCAACGGGAATTGATGGCAAATATATTTATTGTGCAGCAACACAGCTTTTGGACTTAGTTTTGATGAATCAATGAACAGTCTTCATTCTTCTGGTCTATGGAAGTGCTTAAATTCTTGCATAATACCACTAACATCTGTGCAATATACAAGTCCCCCTTTCATGCAAAAAACTGGGCCAAAGACAGTTGACGTGTGCAAAAACTACAAACATTGACACCACTTTGAAGCAAATTCAGTTGTTTTAATCTGGAAGCCAATAGCTCAGCTTTAACTTTTGGCAAATCTAAATCCCTAACAAGACCATTCAGTCCATTTTCATTGATTGAATGAGGTTCAGATGTAATACCAAATTCTTCATTCCAGAATGAGCATGGTTAAGAAATGCTAGACTCTTCACTGCTTTCTGCATCAAGTGAACTTAACAGATCTACTTCACATGGTTCAGGAATAGGTAGCTCGTCACTGCAAGGAACAAGACGAATTGCAGATGGTATGCTAGGATACTCTATTGAAGACTTCTTCCTCTTGAATCTTTTTTTATGAAATGTGTGAGACATAAGTAACAGTTGTTTAAGTGATCTGTAGGTTCTCCCCAAATCATTGGCACTGCAAATAATATTGCCTTTCTGTTCTTCTCCAACCACTCCTTAAGAGTGGCCACACAGGAGTTGCTGCAAATGCGAGGAGCCCAATGCTTGTCCTGTTCTTCGCCTTTACTATCAAAGTACTGATGATAAGCCTTTCTTGTTCTAGTGGTCAAGAAAGGCTTTTGTGAAGACATGGTGAATTTACCACAGATATAACAGAAGCTATCTAGGGAATTTACACAAACATGAGGCATTTCAAAATACACTGAAAGCAACTTGAACTGGTCGCTGTACTTGTAGTTAAAAGAGCTCAATCCTTAACAAAAGAAGAACATGGTGCAAGTTTTTGATACAAGTATATAAGACAGTTACCGTACTGTACTTTGCAGTTTATTTGCAACTGTTAGAAGCTATTTCTGCATGGTCTAAGTTAAGTGAATTTTTGCTGGCAAGTGTTACCAGTTGTATTTTACTGTTTATCACAAAAATTAACTAAGCTACACTCCTATTTAAGCTATGTAGCTGAAATGAATCAACTAAATCTTTTCACAGCACTTGTACTATCTTGAGATATGCCCTCTCTGATAACTTTATTTCATCTCTATAGCAGAAAAACTTCTTGTCAGTATAGAAGGAATGCACATTGTATTTTTATCTTTAATATGTTTAGCTGTTATCATTATATTATCCTCATTAGCTAAGCCTAGCTATTATCATTATATATCTGCCTATTATCCTCACTCCTCTGAAATATCTTGAAACATGGGCACCTGCAGTACTTTTAAAAGGAGCGTCAAATGATCTGTGAAGGGGAGTCAAATATAACAGCCATCACAGGCCTTACAAACATGTGGTTATTGAATAGGTACTCTAGTGGTTATTTTAAAAAGGTCTTCTAGCATTGTTATCTAAAAGAGGTAAATTTGTGATTGAGTGAGATAAACAGGTGTTCAACTTAAAATTCCAGAGGGGTCACCTGCCCCCTCTTCCAAGCATATGTTGCTGGTGCTCACATCTTAAAAGCTAGGGCTAATCAACAATTTCAAGGCTTATTTTTGGATTCAGCACCCCAAAATTAGTAAAGGGCAGCTACTTTCATCCCAGAAAGAAATTTTGTGTTGACCAGTGGATGCTTATGGGTAAAAAACATGTGTGCATGTTTTAATCCTTTTTTATTTGAGATTGTACTTGCACATAAGCATCAATTTTTTCTTGAAAGAGGCAAATAGCAGGGGGGCGAGAATTTTTATGTAAACTTTGTTTTCTATTTTTCACTGCTTTCAAACACAACAAAAATGCTTTGTGCTTAAATGATTGTTATTTTTATGATTATGACAAGAATTCAATGTTAAAAACAACATTATCTTAATGAAATAAACTAACAATATGGACGCATAAAGGGTAAAGACGCAGAATGTAATTATGATTGCAAAAGTTTGGTTTTTGTTACCTATCACCAATTGCTTTGATAATGTGTGGTAATTGTTAACTCAATTGCTTTGATCGTAAAATCACGCCGCCGACGCTGACCACACGCTGATGGAGTTTTCTTCTCGCTTTATATAGCATGAGCGTAAAATTGCTACAAAACAATACTACAATTTTGCGCTGTTGTATTTTGGAACTGTTTCGGCCACTGTGCAGTCATTTAACTTTTAATATAGGTTATCAAAACATTGTGGGGGCCAGACATATGTTGCCCCCTTCGGTGTTGGACCCAAGAGGATGCCACCCCCTGCCCCTGCCGGATCGACGCCTATGTACTTGTAATGTATTGTACATATCACTGAGTTAACTAGAAAACAGATTCCTCATCAGGAATTTGTTACTTGATTGGAACAAAAGGGTTGCACGATGGGTTGATAGTTGCCTACTTAGAACAATGAAAAATAATAAAATTGATTTTTGTCTCAAATGTTCCAAAATCACCTTGTTTGATTGTCACCATTGCAACAAGGAATTAATTAAATAAATCAAGACAAAAAAATTCAGTTTTGTACACTGGGTGAAATTTAATAAAAACTATCAAAAAAGCATTAGATTAGTTAACTAACCTGTTTTATCCAGTTTCATCTAGCTACAAAATAAACATTACATCATGTAGGAAGTGAATTTGTATGATTAATAAGCTGATCTAACGTTAAGTTATTTTATTAAGATGATGAATGCTAGGCTTGCGATCTATAACCTAGGTGCAAGCTGAGTGTAATGAATTTCATACACTTTGGTGTGATGGTAGATGTATACGATGGTATCAATACAATTATCAACAAAAGACAGTCCAAGAATATTACAAGTATCCATAAAAAATACTGGTCATGTTACTACCACTTGGTTCATTTAATAGAGCACTACAACTCAAATACGTTTGAGTTCCATACTACATTTAACACAAAAACAATGTTATTATCATTTCAATTTGGAGATGAAGCCTTTTGCTGTGAAATCCTGGCTTTGCCCTCTACGCTTCCAAAGTAAACAATTGGCAAAAAACGCAATTCCTGTCTATAGTTGTAGCTATTGGAAGCCACAAGCATCATAGCCCCCAAATTTTTAAAGGTGATCATGGAATAAAGACATTTTTGGCCAAAAATAGATAAATAGTTATGTGTATAAAATTAATTTCTGAAAAGAGGATTTCACTTTTGCTTTATGTTAAAAATGGTTACCTTCAACAAATTTTATAGTTTTGGTCTCCACAAAAAACTGCTTGTAACTGTGCCACTGTTGCTGTCCCGTAGCCCTAAAAGCTGAGGACAAAATGGCCATCAAACACACCCCTTTTGTACATCTCGGACACCCTTTCTTGCATATTTTTCTGAGATAACTTTGGTGCTGCAAACCTAAATTATTCTAGTCTACATTTCATTCTATTGATTTCCTCACAGGTCTTGGTTATGTTGAATGCTTCCAGTTGTTTTCCACTGTTTGGGTACAGTAAACGTAATTGGTTGCCTTGCCACTAGCATAGATTTAGTTTTTCTGACTGTTTCAATTTTTACCTATTACATTTTCAAACAATTGACATGGGCTCTGTGGGTACAGACTTTTTATCTTACCATCAACTTTTTACTGACATGACAAGTTGTTGCTTGACCAAAAGTGTCAAAGTGACAAGGTGCTTTGCAGACTACGTTGAGACCGTTTCAAATTGTAAAATCAAGACATCCCAAGATCCGGATCAAAAATCACTGATAAATAGTTAAAAAAGCAATTACTCCAAAAGTTTTTGATGACACTAGTTGCTGTTGCTGTCATATTATCAAGCACTCAGTAGTCGCAGATGTACATACACACTTCAACTAAAACTCAAGTATCTTTCCCAGTCAGTCTTTGGAAACAAACTTCATTTTAAAGGTTGCAATTTGACCTAAAGCAGTTACTTTACCAAATCAAACGTAGTGGTAGTCCTTGAACATCACCAGTTGTTATGGTCAGGTATCACAGGAATTTGATAATTTGCACCTATGCACTGATTTTACAAATCCCATCAAAATATTATAAAGTTAAATTGTGTAATTGTCACCAATTTTAAAGAAAGTACTGACTGAAAGTGTTTTACCCTGACAAATGTTGTTTTTGATTTTACATTTTAGATGTCTGGTTGAGCAAACATAGGTCTGGTGGCATTGATAGTGCTGATTGCTTCAGCTGTATTCAGTGGATAAACTGGATGTGAATGCACTACTGCCTGTTTTATCATCAGTTGATTATATGCAAGTTGCTTGAGAACAAGCAAAACTCTGTTGTGGGCAGGATCTGATGTCAATAAACAATGGTTTTATTGTCCTGGCTGAAGTGCACTTAGCTTGGTGAAGAACCACGTTGTTAATGCAGTTACTTTCTCAAAAGACTCTGATTTGTGATACCTGTTTCAATGCACAGGTCAATTTTCCACCAACACCCATCACCTCTTGTCTTACCGTGGAGTTGAAGGTGGCACAAAACTCATTATCAGAGTGGCCATTTGTCCAGGCATGCACTGAGATATTGTGCTATGGACCAGATATTGTCTTCAATATTCCACAGTGAAGATTTCAGGTTGCAGCATTGCCCCCTCTGGTTACTTTTCCTCACCTAAGACATTTCACTCATGTGTAGTTGGATTTAATGAGCCCCCTCAGCAGCAACAAGCATGGCTGTTTTAAGGTTACAATTGACAAATTTTAAAGGTTTTTTAGGAAATACCTTTGACAGGCATCACTGTAGGGTAATGCATTTTCTCAGTTGCCCTTAACATATTTGTTGTGATAAAAGAGCTCAATGCACCAAAGAAGCTTGGAAAGAAATGTCGGGCATCTTGAGTTGTTGCATTCATCATTCCATTGCTTACCTTTCCCAAGCTCAAGGAACAGTAGAAGAACTAAACAAATTACTGAAAATGGCATTGACATATTGCGAAAACCCAGGAAAATGGTTGGCTCCGATCAACTTTGTTGGTAACCTTACCTTGTAGAAACACACTGAAAGAAGACTTTAATTTCTGTACATGTTTAGATCTTGTTTTTCGACAGCCTGTTGATTACTAGGTGATTTTTTGACCCATCAATCAACTTCAGCGTGGTCTTTTTGGCCTTAAGTGATTTGGCAACAAATCTTGCCTCAATTACTTTTACTGCTTTGAGATCCAAAAGTCAACATTAACCTATATTGATCCACAACTTTGGAACAGCACAACTAAATTTACCTTAAGATAGAGTACCATTTATCACGCTGCATTCTGCCCCATTATATAATGTATTTAGCTTTTTATGTTAGCATTTCTATTAAAAACATCACTTCATTGTTGAGAGATTGCACATTGTTCCTCTGAGCTTGGATACTATTTTTTTTATAATCTAAATTGGATGAAGATGCTGAACACACTGACATTTCTTGGCCTGATGTAGCTCTCTTTACCAGACACCATGGGTTCTCATTTTTATTCTCGCACATTTTTACAAACTTGTAGGCCAGCCAACAATCCCAAATGCTTTCAAGACCTTCACATATGAGGATCCCCTGATAGCATCCACGATTATATAGATTGGGTACATTTTGGACTGTGCTGCCTTTGCTATGTGTATACTGTTTTATGCGTTTTGTTTTGCTCATTCATCTATTTAAAGAAGGGGAGAAGGCAAGATAGTAGCACTGGCAAACTATTGTGCACCACTTGCTTAATACTTTCAGTTATCAAATTGCTATGTAAATAATTTTGTTTGTGACAGCAGCAATGAAGAAGTCGTTTTGTTCAATCACATTGTTGGTTGTGTTGTTTTCCAAATAAAGAACATCAAAAAAGATCAACTGTGTGAAATTTGTAGAAGCAAGTTGTATTCAGAGCTTAGTAAAGCACTTTGTTCATAATTGATGTGAAATTCATAGAGTGAAGGAAGATAAATTCATGCTGAACCGAGATCTACCTTTCAAATATGGTGTTGAATTAAAACAAGGTCAATCAATACATTGCATCATAAGACTGCATCAGTAAAGACTGGTTTTGGTAGAGAGTTAAACTCACAATCTGCATCAGCTACCCTGGAATGTGAACTCCATCTTTTGGTAATAAGATTTACCAACTAGTAGCATAGCCAGAAGCAAATTTTCATGAAACTCAAATACCAAATTGATAGGATAATCTATTTGGAATTTAGTCCTTTACACCCATAATTTTGCCAATTTTTTCCCAAAATTTGTGGGATTTTTTTTAAGGTCAATGTTTTCTGACCCCAATTTTACCTTTGATTTGTTGGATGATCTTTTTTAGAAGGGCAGTAACATCTTACCCCCGATTTTATCTAGTTTTACCTTGATTATGTTAAATGACTTTTTTTAGGTCAAAGTTTTGTAGCCATAAAAAATAAAAACACCTTGATTTCTTGATTGGATTCAAACTTTGGGAAACCATGGTTCTTGTGCCCCCCCCCCCTGTTGCAACTTAAGCTTAAACCAAAATTGCCTGGAATTTGAAAAATTTTAGCTAGGTTTTAAGTAGTAATCTTTTTTTTTGTAAAACAACATAGCACTTGGAGATAATATCTAGATGCAGTCTCGACCCTTCCCATTGAAAATCCTAGATCTGCCCCAGTGGCACTTGGCACCAAAAAGTTTGTGTAGTGCTGGACGAGGTAGCTTTTCTTTACATTTCAAGCCTACAGGTTCTAAGGCATTGGTGATCATAGTTCATATCTTTACCTATCAAACAATTCAATATTTTTGTGATCTCTTCTTGCAAGCTACCAATCAACCAAATTTTTTTTGGTTATAAATACCTCCAATAAAATAATTACAGCACAAAGTATACTAAGTTCAATGAAATGATAAGCTTATGCAAGGCTTTTGCACTTTTGAGATGCACCCTCCTTGATGTTGTCAACCACACTTGTGCCTCCTAGACACTTAAATCCTTGTTTTTGAGATGATGTTATTTCCAGCAGTGTTATTTTCCCACATTTGCCCTTCAAAAGGTTCTTTCAAACTCTGATTTTGACACATATTCTCAGTCTTTTTAAGGAATAACCATTGCATTGTGCCCTCCCCTGTATACCTTTCATATTCCCCCCAGACATGCACACTCCATAGGTTATGAACCTTGAGCTTAACATATAGTTAGTGTTTGGATCAGTTGCTTAATTTAAATTTTACTTGATTCCTCATTAGGAATCACTTCTGAGTCGTGAATGCCTGATATGGTAATAGTTTCATGAGAAGGAATTTTCTAGTGAAAACAGTGGCCCCTACTGTGTAACACACATTTATGTGTGACCAATCTTGCTATATTTTTTTTTATTCATTGTGTATATATACACATGCATGATTTAGGCCAACTCTATCTTTTGGTGTCATATGCTGTGTAATAAATCATATCTGTTGATAGTGTGGTGGAATTGGTAGGACGGTTGTCTATGGCAGCAATGTTCAAGTGTTCAAAACTCGCATGGTGACTTTGTTTTTGTGTCTTTGGAAAAACACTTTATGGCAATTTCTCTTGCTTAGTTGCTGTGTTTGTTGCAGCAATGTGCTGTTTCAGCAGTACATTAAACCTTACTTAATAAATGCACCTCTGTACCAAGCGTTTTTGGTTTTAGTGAGTAGCAGATTTTATACTGGCATCATAAAAATTAGAGTTGAACAAACAAGAAATACATTACAGTACTTTTATTCAGGCTTATGCAAAGCATAAAAAAATTGGAGCATTGTTATTTGTTTTTGTGGAAATGTCTCTTTAATTGATCATTTTATTTTTTATTGAATAGAAATGTCTTATTTATTTGAATCCCATTTGGTCAAGCCCAGTGGCCTGTTGGCTGTTTCCATTTAATGTCAGGGCAAAAATTTTTTGCAGTTTGATGACGAAATATGAGAAAATGGAATTCATAGTATGACCAAATGCTGAATTAATAAAGCGGCATTTGGATTTACTAACTGGCATTTTTTCAATGCCAAAATTTGGTCCTAACTCGATTTGTGTTTAATAAGCGGCAGTTTTATTATGAATAGATTTATTAAGCATGGTGTACTGGTACCTATGAAATGGGTCTGAAAACAAAATAAATTTAGTATAACTAGTTGGAAGTTTTTTAATGACTGGAAATAAAGATACTGAATGTGACTTAACTTATACTTGCTTTATGTGCGAAAATTGCACATAATATTTACGTTGTCAATGATGGCAGTAAATGTATATGCACTTAATGTAACAGTTGCTTAGTAAAATTCGATCTTAAACTGCCTAAATAAATAGAATACTTTCTGTCAATACTATACTTTGCAGTTTATTGGGTATATGTCTCATACATTTGATTGTTATTGTGTGATGTGACCTCATTGAGAAGTGAATCACGTATCTTTTCCTTCCAGTAAACCACTGTTGCTAGGGAAAATGTTGTTTGTAGCTATTAATACCTTTTAAAAGTCATATTTTCTTAATTATTAACCAATTACAGCAGTAAATATTTAACTTCAAAATATCTAACCAAGGCAAAATTTGAAGCTGAGACCTTTAGTATTGCAATGTATTTTCATAAACATGTGAAAGTTGTTTTTCGATAGCAGTGTGGGTTGTAAGAAAACTTGAGAGCTAAAGTTACTGCTTTCCAACAACAAGAGAAAATTGAAAAACTTGCCTCCAGCTTTGGGTTGGAGGTACATGGTGTCCGGGCGTGATATAGAGTTCATCTTTGTTGGGATTATTTTAAGCAATATGGTCTTATTTTTTTAAGAGACTCTATACATTATCCCATAAAAATTGTTTGTTAGAATGTCTCTCATATATTTTTTGCTTAAGAAATGTTCGCCCAGATCTATGTGCACTAGCCTGCCAAAGGATTGAAGACATGGGGATCATCAAAGGATTATATGTAACTAAGATATATTGATTACACCTAATAGTAATTACTTTTTTTGGAAATTTTTCAAGATGACGTATAGAAATCATTGTATACTATATTTCAGCAGCTGAAGTGCATCTAACTTGAAAGGTCATCTTTTTGATAGCAGTTTTTAAATGCAATGAAATTTCAAATTATTCTTGTGCGCCATGGAGAAACCAGGTATAATAAAGATAGAATCATACAAGGTCAACTTGATGTACCATTGAACGATAAAGGAAAAGCACAAGCTGCTGAATTAGGAAAAGCTTTAAGCAGTTTGTCTTTTTTTCACATCTATTCAAGCGACTTACAGAGAGCAAAAACAACATGCGAAATTTTGTTGTCTGAAAATTCTGCTGAAAGCACTGATGGTCTTCCACAAATACAGCTTGATCGCCAATTAAGAGAAAGAACATTTGGCTGTATGGAAGGGAAGTCAGTTAATGAAATGATCAATGCTTGTAAGGCAGCAGGTGTCAGCATGGCTGACTATGTTGCTGATGGTAGTGAAACAGTGAAGGAGCTTAAAAAACGTGCAAAAGACTTCTTTGTGTGCCTTTGTCATCAAATAAGCAATGATTTTTTAAGTGAAAAAATTGAAAACAATGATGTCAATGTTTTAGTAGTAACTCATGGTGGCTTTATTAAAGCACTTTTTTCGGTGTTGGTTGAGGAATATGGTTGTGATAGTGCTAAAAAAGGATTGAATACTGTTGTCAGTAATGCATCTCAGTCGTGTGTTGAAGTTGCTTTGTCATTATCTAACAATTCAAGTTGTGAAAATCCTGTAACGTGTAAAGTTAATTGCCTTTACTTCAATGCGGTTTCCACTACATTCTCATAAAAAGGTAATTGACATGAATATCATTTACAGCACCAGTACTATTAAAACCTGCTGCTGAGTGCTTACTTTCTTTACAGCTGTGTATGCATCTTCAGTATTTCAAAGTTTTGAAAGAAAATCACTTATAAATATTTATGATAAGATATAATGTTGCTATTTTACATATTTTTAGTAAAGAAAATGCTCAAAAAGTTCAACTGGTGATATACAGTTTTGTAGAGCACACTGGTGCGTTGTCACACTTTACCACGGTAGTGAATTCTAAACAAAGACAATTTAAAGATAATCTTGCATCTCTTTATTCTACCAGTGAGTTGCATCCACACAAATTGCTTTGTAGGTGCTTTTGCTATAATTAGGCTGACATTTTTTTCGACTGTGCACAACATCACTACTGTAGAGCGACAAAAGAGTCAAAACAAAAATATGTTAATTAGAATGATAAAACCAATGATTTTGTATTTTCAATAAAGTTCACCATTTGAACATAATTATGTATTTGCGTAACAACATTGCCTAGTGTCATAGATTTTACATTTTGGGGTCTTCACATATATTTCAACTAAATAATGTATACACTTCAAATAAGTTTTAAAATATCATTTTGTTTGCACTTTCTGATTTTGTAGATATGTTTTTGTTTGTAATTCACGTCAATGTAAAATCAAAAGCCAATAGCTGAAAATAATTCTTCATGTCAGGCGTGTTTGATTAGCTTCACTAACTAATCCGGTAGAGCGTAAGACTGGTTGGCTTCATTTGTTTGATTGTAATCTTGCTTTAATTTTTGTGCTTTATATTACCAGAATTTCCTAAGCAGTTTGTCATGTACCACTAACGTTAACTTTTCACAAAAATTTGTATGATTGCTCTGCAAAAAACTTTTGTATGGCATCATAATTGCCTACCTAGCCTTCAATAAGTTTTTTTTCATTCTACATCTATTTAATTTGTATGAAATTTTTGGTAGAAAGTATGTTTTCAAGAAATGAAAGCTGACGTTTCATGATAGAACCAGAGTTTCTTAGTTGCCATAACTAAAAGAATTTGATGATAAACTGCTCTAGTCATGACAATAACGTAATTACCTGAGCAGTTCAAAATACCAAGATTGTCTCAATAGAAATGGATTAAATTAAAAGCTTTGACCAACCCAAAACTAAGATTTGTCAGTTGGATATTACCAGTTACACAGCCTACATTTTTTATACAATTTAACTCCCAAACAGTCATTCAGGTTTAAATTTTGATAACTTGAGTGGTAGTAGTTATTCAGTTTTTATTTGGTGATGCCCCCTTAGCAGAGATGGCCAGATTTACCCCATTCCTTCTGCAATTGCTTGCACTTCGTCTCTCCACCTTGCTCGATTCAGGACATCCTCCTCCTTCAAACCAATGTTTTCTGTCTTCTCCACTTGCTTCTTCCAGGTCTCTTTGGTTGTCCTCACTTTCTATTGCCACTCATTTCAAGATCCAGAGCCACTCTCAAAACATTACTGTCATCCTTGGGAGTGTACAACCTGCAGTCCACAGGTATGGGTCATGGGTACCAGAGGATCCCAAAATCAGAGGGAACAAGCTGTGAAAGGGGTACTTTTAGTTTTGAACGGGCATTTCACTTCTGATATCGACTCATTACCATGGGTGTTAAGTAGTATAATGACCATGACCTCAATTTCTTAGAGCATGTTTTGGGTTCATCTTCAAAAAACAAATTTGTCTGAAATGCAAATGTTTCTCAAACTTAGATTGATCTCCAGAAAAAGTTGATTTCTCAAAAATGTGTACCGATAGGGTTTGTGTCAAAAATTTTATCACACAAATGGTAGGAGTTCATTAATGTCAAAGATCTTATGCTGATAGGTCTGTTGATTTGACTGACAGTGTTATTTAATTCAGCTGCAGTGACACTGAACAAGTAATTTTTTTTTATAAGTGGCCATGCTGTTCAGTTGTAGCTCTTAATGCTCTTAGGAAGTTTGATGAGGTTTTTGAATGATATTACCTAAAACGATTGATTCTGATATTTTGATCTGGTCAATTTTTGTGGTTTTAATTTATTCATTCAAGCGTAGCCATGGCTATCATGTCTGTGTCAACGAATTCAACCTACTGTTCTTGAAGGGCTCTTTCAATATGTTAAACTGTCGTGATAAGTTTTTTGTGTATTCATTTAAATGTCGGAGCTGAATTGATTTGGCATATACATTCAGTAGGTTTGATTATTGCACCAGGGTGGTGTGATATACCTCGGATAAAGTAACAGTCAGGTATTGTTGCTTTTGTGTGGTCTGTGGTAACAAATCAAAATTAGGAATAGGGACACTTTTTATGAAGTAAGTCCTGAAATTCCAGCCTGTCATTTTTATCTGTGTTATTAATTTCGTTGTACTTTATTGTTAAAGAAATTTGGAAATGCTTTTGAAACATTAGTTTTCGTTGCCAAAAGTGGCTTCCTTGTCCAAAGGAAGCAAGATAAAATCATTGGTAAACCACCTAAATATTTCCTTATTATGTACTTTTGTGGAAACTTTGCAAATAGCATAATGTAATGCCTTGTTGGCGAGCAATACAATTAATCATTGTCCCCTGTAATGATACACCATCTTTTTGCTCATGTTGTAAAAGGTGTTCTGGTATTGGAAATGAAAAATAATATTTTTTAGGCATAAATTATTTATTCTTATTTTAAGCTTTTACATTTTTTTGATTTGGCATGTTCTTTTAATGCAATTTCATGTGCCTTTATCAATAAAGTTTTTTTTAATGTTGAGTCGTAGCATTTGTACAATGTTCTGTTTAATACGCAATGAGACGAGCTTTGTATTATTCTGATTGCTTTTCCATTATTTTAGTTTCAATAACTGTAGTCTACAACCTAGGCAGAATTATTCTTGTTAGATTGATAATAATTTTTAGCCACAGGTTTGCACATGCGTTCCAAAAAGCCTGTGAATAAATATTTGTTACAGCTTGCAATAAGCTAAGAGGAACATCATATGCAGGTTTCAAAATTTTTTCATCTTTATGTTTAAGAATTTTAAATGGAGAATATGCATATGCTGCGTCACGTTGGCCAAAAGACAAAAGCCATAGTTGTGAACAACCTATTTTTATGTTTTAACTTTTGAAAAAGCCTTAAGCTGTAATAGCATTTAATTTGTGTAATCTAATAGTCTGGCTTTGTCATTGATGTAATGTGAGTTCGCTGAGATGCTGCTTGATATTGGATTGTTTTAAAGTCAATTGAGTGCATTTTAGATGCAATTAATCATTGATATTTGTTTATGACCTGTGTAGTTAATTATCAAGATTCACAACTTGTGGACTGCTGGAACAAGTGCATCAAAAAGGTTGGGAACAATGCAGAAAAATGATGTAAAAAAAATGTGATGCTAACACTAAAAAAGCTGTATAAAATGAGCATTTGCATTATGCAATAATCTTTAAAACGTATTGACACATCTTGGTATTGTTAGCATCACATTGCTCATATTGGAGGTTGCTGGTCTCGTGAAAGGAGCTGTTAAGAATGCTGTTTTTTGAAGCTTTTTATGTGCAGTCGTATGATTGCTGCTAGACGATAATTGGAAATAGCAGTAATCTTAGAAGTGTGAGGTGCATACATACACCAAACATAGGTACATTGCATTCCAATACGACAAATTTTGATGTGCTAAATAAATGCATTATGATGATTGTCAACTTAAGTTTGACTGTTTATTGCCTTGTGTCGTAATGGTGATCAAAGCCATCAATATGGAAGTTTACTGTGTGATTGGCAAAATTTGAATATGTAAGTGGAATGGCGAAAATAAAAGATAGCACATGAAGTACAGAGTAACTTTTCAATTTTTTGTTTTAGATTTTGGTTTAAATATTGGCCATGTTCAGTGCTTTTGTTTCCATGTTTTTCAAAATTAGTCTTTTACTTTTTAATTTTTGTATTTTAATGCTGCTTCTGTATTATTGTGGTGATAGCATAAATTAAATGTATTTGAATTAGGCAATTGGATATGTGTTTCAATAGTTTTTAGCAGTAATTGTTTTTTTCAGGATTTTTGTAATGCTAAATACTGTGTATTTTGTATGGTAATTCAAAGGAGTCAAAATGAGTAGAAATGGTTATGGGTAAGTATTGTTTCATGCTTATTGTTATTTTTAATATTGCCATAAAATTAAGAAAAACCAGTCATCTGATTACATAAAATTGATTGTGAGGATAAGAGTTTAACATTGTTTGTTAGTACAAAAGTTTAACCGCTGTTTAGGTAGATTTTTATTTAAATACCATTTCAAAAATTGATACCATTGACTTTTTGCACTTCAGTTGCAAAGTATGGAATACCTTGAGCAATCTTGATTGGTAGGTCAAAATGCACTCCACAACCTTTCCATCTCAGTGAATAAAACCGTTTCCTAATTAGTGAAAATGGGGTCTTTGAAGGGAAGGACCCCAAGCCTGAAAGACAAATTCACAAGGTAGTGTTCAAACTTAAAACATACCAACATCAAGTGATAAGAGCTTCATTCATGAATGTACAGTGGAGAAGTTTGCGGTATCACCTCAGCATATAAAGCCAGAAAAGTCTCTAGCTTCTGACTTTATCTGCCTGGAACTAATATTTCATGTTGCACCCACCTTGAAATCATGTTAAAAAGAGTGTCTTTGTCAATTTTCTGGCCCTAAGATCAGGAGACGAGCTCATGTCATGGCCATTCCTAAACTGAACAAGCCCTTTTGAAATGTAAAGAACTATCAACCCATCTCCTTACTGTTGATGTATAAGTCTGTCTTATCACTCCATTCGACATACCACAGTTGATGTTTCACTATCACTTTGGTGCTTTACTGCCTGTTGATGGTAAGGATGCAAACAAATCAATTATGAATGCTATCTATATCTTCATATTATCTGAAAGGTTTTGTGACAGCAGAGACTTCTGTGCTTGCAGAGAGGTTGTTGGTACTTATGGTAGCATGTCGCTTTAGAATTAAGTGGTGGAATGATAAATGTACAAATGGAGCTGTCAGATGTTGATGGTGTTGTGGGTCTTTTTTAACTTTTGATTTTGTTCCCCTTATAGTTAGTCCATGCCCATCTCTATACCAAATTTCTTTATTGATTTTTGCCAGCATCACATCTAAATCATTTTCAGTATGTGCTAAGAAAGCATTTCTCTTAGGGATTGTTAAACATGGTTCTTGCACTAAATCATCAAAAATTTTTCACTCTGGCCAGGGTATCAAAATATTTTTGGCTTCATCAGCAATGACATGATGCTTCTTCATTTGAAACCATGATGGAAAATAAATGTGTATGGAAAATTTTGCAAGAATAACCAAATTGATGGATGGATGTTCCTGGGATGCTTAAAATCTCAAAATGCAGCAGGCCAAAGTTAACCATCTTGAATGGCAAAGAGGTCCTACTTTTACATCAAACACATCTTGAATATTTCTCGATAGTGCAATGAAAATGTTGCATTGATCACGACTGAAATTATGAATCATTTCTTGAGTCAAAACTGGAGAATAGGGATTGAGGATTTTTTTTCAAATTCTACCACACTCCAAGCATATGCATCACCTTAGAATTACTTTCCTATTGGGCCTAAAAATAATTCAGGACCTTGGCTAGGGATGGGCAATTCAGAGTAATATACTATTCTATAATGTTCTGGAATAGTTAAATCGAATCCGAATCCGAATCTGAATCTTTTTTTTTTTGCAATTAGCACAATCAACATGAAAGCATTTATTACAAGTTTACAACAACAAAAGCACAATCAGAGAATCAGTTTATTGCAGTGCAATACATTTAAGCTTTCTACATGTTTGTCTGTGTGGGCGAGTTAGTTTTTGAATCATTGCATGCAATTGATACTTCTACAAAAAGAAAATGTGTGACCAAGCAACGTGATTAAGTTTGTCAGCAGGATATAAACCGAATCCTATTATCTGGCTTGAATTATCGTTTTGGATTCGGTTAATTTAGGATTTGAATCCTTCGGATTCGGTATTCTGAATTGCCCATCCCTACCTTTGGCTTTTCCATCCAGTGTTGAAATTACATGCCTGAGAGGCAACTCATTGATATGAAGCAGACACACTGACCATTGCAATGATCTAGCCATGCGTTCTTCCCAGCGTCTACTTTGTGCCATTGGATGATCATGTCATTGCTGTAGTTTTGTTGGTGCCAATAACAATCAATTGTCCTCCAAATTGGTAATTGTGTTTTTCACTTCTCCTGCAATAACCTGGCTTTTTCTATTTTTGATTAAAATGTGGCTTAAGTAGATTTGCCTGGCTCACCAACCAAAACATGATATTTTTCAAGTACGACCTGCCAATACTAAATTTCTCCTTTTTGAGTCATTACTAAAGTTACGTCTTTTTTGCCATCAATATAAAGTCCATCCATCTTTGCAGATTGTTGCGTTTTAGTAATATAAAATTTTTGGTTCTATCTCAATCTTAAATTCCTTTTAAAATTGAGGTGACGTATGATAATCACTTGGATAATAAGGTCTGACTGCAACTTAATAAAACTTGGAAAAGATTGGCTTCCACTAAAAACACCTTAAACCACATTAAGAACAGAATAATATATGTGCAGAAATAGTACTTGACGACTTCAAGCTTCTTTGCTCAACGATCTCAGAATTAACCACTTTACTACACAATCAGGAAAACCGCCAAAACTAATTTCACCAATAACTGCTTAATACTTCACAGAATCCACAATAAATTATCACAAAAAACAATTTCCCTTCTTTTCTCCGTTAATCAATCTTTCTCTCTTCCCACTACACACTTTTCTCTACTCTCTAACCAAAAAAATCCCGTCGCCTTATATATAAATCGAAAAAACATCCAGAAAACTCTAGAACGAAATCATGTGAAAAAAGAAAAAAAGGCCCTATTAGTTATGTAATCGGTTATCGAAATTCTTCGAAGAAGCTAGAATCACTAGATCAATCTGGAATTTTACTATGTCATAATAATGATTGTGATGTAATGAAGGCATACTTACAGCAAATCCAATTGCGAGGAAAAAACGTCTTTTTTTCAATCAGTAGCGGAGTGAACAAATGATACAGCACTTTACACATTGATGAAAACTACTCTTTACAAGGCAAATTTCCTTATTCGTGACACACATAAACATACTCTCTTCTCTTATCTTTGCTCTGTATTTGCACCTTTCACATATTAATTTGCTTCTATCGATTACAGAAGCTGTGCCTTGTTGGTCAATAACTGCATTAAACTTCAAAACAGCATTAGCTATAGCAGCTTCAGTTCTCAAATATGAAATCGTTTGACCATCAAAACCAACTTTGTTGAGTCTGTTCTATTGTTCCTTGGTCATTAGGGGTTTCAATCATTGCAGAAAATGGGTCATTATCAGAATTGGACAACGAGATGGCATTACTTGCTATGCTGGCAAACAATCAGAAATATTGGAGTGAAAAGTACTCAAGTTTGATGCAGTTGCAGTAGTAGTTTTGGGGCGGTTTGAGTAGCTAGCTAGATTTTTTGTTTAAAAGCAACATCAGTAAAAGTCAAGTTTTCAACTATGTCTGCTGCTTGGATTTAGTCAGAGTGAAAGACAAAATCACGTTCATCCATTGGAAGTTGGTACAGCGATTTCAATCTTCTTCATCGGCAACCATCTTTACAAACGAACAAATTTAGATTTTTTTTGAATTTTTGAGCTGCTATTAAAATTTTATGCGCAGTTTTATTTCATTTTAAACTTCTCAAATAGTTGCAATGGTAAAAATGCGTGCAGTAATTGAGAAGGAAATAGCACTTATTAATGCATCAAATCATCATTATTCATGCATAAACACATAATTGTTGGACAATTAATCTATTCCTATAAAACCTTTGCGCTCTTTACACGTGGTCTTTTTAAGTCGTAGCTTGCAAAGCAAAGAATGCCTAAACAAGGCAAATCGTCTACAGCAAAAGTTCGGTAAATTTGCCAGGAATATCCGGATGAGTTTTCGGCAACTCCTGCCTGCGACTTGCGATGCAACCTTTGCGACGTGTTAGTCAAATGCGACAAAAAGTGTTTTGTGGAAAGCCACCGAAAAAGTAAGCAACACCAAAGAAAATTTGAGACGAAGAGCAAATCCCAAAGTAAGCAAACCGTTTTACCACCCGATAAAGTGAACTTTAAGGAACAGGTTGTCTCTTCATTCTTAGCTGCAGATATCCCACTTCATAAACTGAGCAATCCTTTTTTAAAGTCTCTGTTTGCTACAATGGGAAAAGTATTGCCTTCGGAGACTGCAGCCCGGGCATGTGTTGCTAAATTAGCATTCCAAAAAGAAGAACAAATTCAAGAATTACTTTGTAACAAAAAAATTTTTTTAATTGTGGATGAAGTAGAGATTACTAAACAAAAGTATATTAGTGTGCTTGTGGGCAGCTTAGATGCCCCAAATCAGACATTCGTCGTTGATTGCCATCCACTTGACAGCGGTAGCAATGTTAATAGCAGTATTATTCTGCCCACTGTGGATGACATATTGCGACAACTTGAAATAAAATGCGAGAATTCTTCATTGTTCTTGACTGATGCTGCTCGGTAGATGTCTTTGGCTGGAAAGACATTAAAGGAATTATACCCTTCTTTGATGCATGTCACCTGCGTTGCGCACTTACTACATAACTGTGCTATGTGTGTGTGCTCATTTTAAAAATATTGATGAAATAATAGCAACGATCAAGGCAGCAACAATCAAAAACAAAGATCGCAAGAAAGATTTTCATGATGCTGGTCTGCCATCTCCTCCTGACCCTGTAACTACAAGATGGGCAACTTGGCTTAGAGCTGCCTTATATTACAGTGAGAACCTTCCAGCTGTTCATACCATTGTCAACAATTGGACAAGTGCAGGTCTCTTAGTCAGCAGAGCAAAAGATGCTATCAATGTGGAAGATTTGGTGCCGGACTTTGTTAACCCTTAGGCGCCCGCATGCCTCTTAAGAGGTTTGGCAGTGGGTGCCCGCTATCCTCTTATGAGCCAGAGTCAGCTGGCATCACTCCTCCTCTGAGTCCCTTTAAACACTGACTGTAAGATTTTTCTGTGATGGCATTTTGTCTTGCTTCGCCATGCTGGTTGGAGAGCTGACGTCATTTTATGACTAGGCCCGGGTATTTTGAATTTGAAAATTAGTGCGTAATTAGTATGTTATTGAATACAGCTAAGTGAGGATTAGTTGAGCGTTCGCTGATAATCTGGTGCAAATTAATTCATTTAAAATAATTTTTTTCAAAGATATATTTATTATATCAACATAAGTTGTCTGGGACATAACGTGAGTATCGTAGTACCGTACAAACCAACTCTTAAATATATGGCAATTTGATTAGTTTAAAATTTATATAGTTTAAAAGTAATAAAAATAGCATTTTTTTGTACCTGGAACGATTGCTGAAATTTCCTAATGCGGGCGTGTAAGGGTTAAAATAAATCAATACCGGACTCTAGCAGCCAACGTAGAGTTCTTGGAAGGAAGTGCCTGCACGATAACCGAAGCATACGGACTGCTGAAGAATATGCAATTCGATGATGATCTGTGCGCAATTAAAAATTACATTAAAAAACGACTATCCAACTCTGATTTAGAAACAATAATAAACTGTACCAACTTGACAATTGACCCAACAAGCTACGCACTATTGCAAAAAGCCCAGCCAACCTCTGCTGCTGTTGAGAGATCGTTTTCTATGCTCAGTAAATTACTGAGAAAAGACAGAAATTTTGATGTTGAGAACGTAAAAAAATATATGATGCTGTATTACAATAAAAAGTCCTGGTAATTATACTGTGTGGCTTTCCTTAAAAACATCAAAGACAGACTGTTCATGTACAGTACAGTTGCGATAACAACGCAATTTTTGTATTACACACTAATTGATACCGGTACACACAATGGCTCGTTATCCTAGGTTTTGACGTCATGCGTCGCTTTGTTGCATTAGCTTCAAGACTGAGTGATTGAGAAAATGTTTAAAGTAGGCTATCTTCTTCTTTAAAAACTTATGTAAATTGCGGATTATAAAACATTTTTAATCAAAAAAGTGCAACAAGACATAAATAATAGGCAAAAGCGGTTAGGTCAAAATAAAGTGAAAATTTTGCTAAAATAAAGTCAAAATTTTGCTAAAATAAAGTCAAAAATATATTTTTTTAGGTAAAAAAAAATGGCCCTAGTCATAACCGTTTATCCACGTCATGCATCATTAGTGAAATTCATTTGTAATATGTACTGCCACGTTTTCTCTTGTCATATTTACACAAATCTAAAACTCTTTAATCATTTTATGTATTTATTTAGCAACTCTTGTGGTAGATGCTGAGTACACATTACAACACTACTAATGCTGACTTGATACTTTTGCTGCAACGTTTGATGATTTCAAATAGAAACATTTGTCATCTTGCAAAAGTTTTAAGACTTCTTTGGTTGGTAATGTACCTCTATCAAGAAATGACATTTTATTGGAAAACTTGTGTTTGCTAGTTCCTTAGTGAAGAATTTTGGTATATGTAAATTCTCTGGTCTCCATTAGTGCATGTGAGCTTTCTGTCACAATGCTGAGCAAAAAAATCGCATATAACATAGCCTAATTAAACTTTCAGCTATACGTACTTTAAGCTAATTAATTTGGCCTAACCTGTACAAATGTGCAGTAAACACGTAACTGAAATAGAAAAGCTAATTTTTTAGTGAAGTAGAGTCTGGCTGGCATTCAACTTAAAGAAGATTAAATGCCGAATTAGGTCAAAAATGTGGTGTAGAGGAATCAGCTTTAAAAGGATCGTCATATTTATGATAAAGCATGTAAGCTACTTACACTGTGGTATCATACAATTAAGCTTAGCCTGATCGATAACGTTTAAAGCTTGGCTGTAGAAGGGAGAGGAAACAGCCCCGTGATAAGCACTAATCAGGATATAGCTGTCACCTACTCGAATTAGCTTGAAGCTTTATCATACCACTAAGTTTCAGTTTTATTGCTCAAATTTTAAATATAAGTTCAGAGTCAGCATTCGGCAATGACAGTATTTAAATTATTTTTCACACAAAGATATAATTTTGATATGATAACGCATAAATAGTAGAATCGTTACTCATTAAATTTTCAAAAATTAATGAAAATGACTACATCTTTTACATGAGATGAACTAGTAATGTTTAAATTTCTAGTGAAATCCACATAAGTTACCAAGCTTATCCAAAATCAGTTTTTTGCTAATAGCTTCTGTTATAATTAAGATAAACTAAATTGTCATTTTTAAGGGACATAAACATTAATCTGCTAAATCTTTTGATATCAATTTCGACTTTCTAATCCATGTATTTCAAAATTTATAACTGTTTTGATAATTTTGGGAGAGTGTGACCACATTTGGAAGCTGGCATAGCAAATATGGAGAGCCACTGCCCCAAATATTTGATGTTAGTTTCCGGCTATTTGGCAATCATGTGGACCCTGTCTGATTTTGAATTTAAAAAAAGTTTTTTTTACCCCTCACTGCTAAGCATCAGCATGATGTCACAGTGCTGACACAACGTTAGTGTTCCCATGACTAAAGCTTTGCAAATTTTTATGGGATGCTTGCACGCCACTCGAGCGTTTTCAACCTTTTCTGGCATACAACCTTTGCACCACTACTATAGCACATCTACCATGTCGAGCTGTTGTGAGCCTAACCATCTGCTTTGCAATTGGCTCTCATCAATACCGGGGTCTCTTATGGACTAAAGTCTGGACACCTGTTTGTACCTGCTGCAAAACAGCTTCAACAGCAATGGAGAGTGCATAAATTGAACTCTAAACTGGAGAATCTGCCTTTCTGACCACTCGACCTTGTTTCTGACGCTGGTTATACCCAAATGTGAGTCACATCCTTTGGCTTGAGAAGCTGTCTTGAGTTTTGAGATCAAAATGTGCAACCGGATCTCTTTCAAAAAGTTGTTCTTCAGAGAAAGGTCTTGTGCTAGTGCTTATTGATATGCTTTATGAGGGTCACAGTCATTGCTGCCATCTGTGTTTTTAAACCGTTTTGGGCTGCTGAAAAAAAGCTAAAAACCGTTGTTCTGTCGTGTCTAATGGTGTTCCTTTGATGAAATCAATTTTACGTTTTGATAAGCAGGCGATTTTGATAGTTCATACTGTTATTGAAGATATTTCAGTTATCAAACTTGGTGTATTCTGATTGGATTTTCGTATTTTTATTATTTTCTTGGTAATAATATAGATTTTAAAATGCATTAGTGTTGCTATCCATAGTAAGTGCTGAAAACACAAATAACTTACTAGCCTAATATTGTCGAGTTACGCTGGCAACTTGAAAGCGTATTTTAACATTTCAACAAATAATTCCCGCTTCTTGAACTACAATCACTTCCAATAGATAGTTTTTAGCAAATTTCTTCTACTTTGACCATGAGAATATTGTTTGGCAACTAAATTTGGTGATCGATTTTATTTTATAGAATGATGGAGAGAGGTGTGTATCCGCCTGGAGACGATGATAGGAGAAGAGAAATGGAGTGGAATCAATATGTAGCTCAAGGAAGTCCACCTAGAAGCATGAGTCATGATGTAAGTTTGTGTTGAAGTATAAAGTGGAATCACTTAAAAGGTGCTTTTTGTTGGGTTTACCCATATTTTTTGGGACCGAGGCACACCTTGAAATGAAACATCGAAATTTTTACTGCAAACGTAATTGAGATTGGGCACTAGAGAAAAGCGGGATTCCAATTTGAATCAGTCATAGATACAAATTGCCAACGAGTAATTCTACCTCCAACAAAATGAATACCGTATGGTGAAAAAGTTCTCTTTTGCAGCATGTGGGGTGTCCAGCTTCACTATTCCAACCTGGTGAAGAACAGTTTAGGCATTTTTTTGAATTCTTTGCTTGATTGCTGACATTATGGTTGTGCAAACTAAGGTCCGTGAGGTAAATTTTCAGACGACGGAAGGATGTGACTTGTGGCCTGCAGCCGCATTTAAATCACTCCAAATTAAAAAAATTTAGTCTTCAGGTAAAAACTCAGCTTTTTTACATTCATGTCCATATAAAAGGTCTGCAATTTTAAAACTTTGTTGCTTTGGGAGTAACCCCCTTCTCTGAAGTAGCTTAATTTCGTGATTTATGTCCAAACAAAAGATGTAATTCAAGAATTTTGCCCTGTTACGATATCTTCAAAACTGCGACGTTTTGAAGTTGATCTGCAAAAAACAAAGGCCTTTGTTGCTATATCATAGGGTTGAGTGAAATTCATCTACCTTTAAAAAAGGTTTGCACACCCCTGACTTAGTGATAAAAATGCACTGTGTCGGCTCAGCAGTTTATAGCAGCTCCGAAACTTCCGAAACCGAGTTGCTTTATGTGAAACTTTTTCTATGGCCAGAGGACAATTCCATGCTTGAACTAATTTATAACCAATAAATGCAAACGATATCTGACAGAAACGACAAGTTATTTACTTGTAATCACTCATTGATTTTCAACAATTAGGTTTACTACTTAGTCACAATTAAAACAATGTTACATATAATAGGCTGCAAGCTGTAAGACATGACACAAAAATCAAGTGCAAAATGTTTAATCTAAATTTAGTGATGTATAAAGGAAAAGATTGAATGTTTTGCTCGCTAGATGGTGGTAAAGTATTATGTACACGTGCTGTAGTGATAATTCTTTCAAGTTCATGCATTTATGTATATTAGCTGACGCTTTGTTTGCCAGACTTTGGTCTAATTGAGTCGTCAATTTGTAGATTGTGCTCTCGCTCACCTGGACTCTCTCCCACCTTACGATCTGGTACTCTGGACAGACCGCTCTGTTTCTTTTTCTATTGGCAAAGGCGGCTCTGGCGTGCTTGCCAGCTGCTCTCTCTGTAGCACTGATGCCACTCTTTCCTTTTCAGCAGGCTCATTATGCTCAAGTGTTTCCGCTGAAACCTGCGCCATTCTGCAAGCTTTTTGCTGGTCTGGGCAGCACCAACAAGTCTGCCACTTCTCTTCCTATCTAACTCTTGCTCTATCTTCACCACTTTGTCCTCTTCTTCATCTTTCCTTTTATCACAATCTCTCTGGCAGATCTGACAGGAACTTTTCTATTTCCTCCTGTTCTATCAGGCTACGATTGGTCCCCGGACACTCATTTCTCCCAGGGAACGATGCAGCTGATGAGTTGGCCAGATGGGGAGTGTTATTTGCGCCCTCTGCAATCCCTTGTAGTCTCTGCTCTTATCTCTCATATCAACTCTTGTCTTTTTTCAGACTGGAGGCGAACTGTCTCATCTAAATTCTTCGACACACAAGTTCCCTTGATTTCCACCAAGGAACTTGTGCTCCCTTGTCAGGCTTGTTGCATTCTCTCTCGTTTTCGCTGCAAGGGACAGCCAACTGTTTAGCTCCTATCTCTAGGATTGACAGAATTGAAAATCCTTGCAGTGCCTGTGGACACTCGTCCCAGGACACCTCTCATCTCATTCTACACTGTCCAGCTACAGACTCTTTGGCGACTCTCTGTCTCTCTACGACCTCTGGTCCAGGCCCTGAGGAGTTGCCCGGCTTCTGGGGCTCCATTGTCTTCCGCCATGCTCCCATCCCTCGGAAGAAGTCGGGTAGCAACAACAGCAACATTTGTAAATTGTAGTTCCCTATAGGTGGATTGTAGGGCTCTACCACTTTTCTAGATAAAAGTGGAGGGATTTTGTTAAGTATTGGTCCTGAAAGTCGAACTAGCGAACTTGCATACTTTTTTCTACACTTTTCCTTTCGTGCTGAGCGCCAAACAGTGAAACTGTGTATACCACATTAATAAATCTTTGGTGAGTCCATTTGATTTGAGTTGTAACCTATTGCGTGCAAGTAGGATACAGAATGTACAAGCACTACGCCACCATGGCTATTACTTCTTTACGTGCAGCTTTGTAACAGGGATTGTAATGTGTTGCACTTCAATTATTTCAACATTGCAGTAATATTTAGTTTTTGCGGAGTTTTTCTCGCAGTTTTGCAGCTGTTTTAGAAAACGGTAACCGTGTTGATTTAGTAAATGGTGTAGTCCAAAGACTGCTTAATGTTGGGAAAAACTTTGGTTAAAGCAAGCTTTCGAAATTGGTTTTAACATTCCTCACAACTTAATGATACATATATGTATCAGTTTGACATTTTTCAGACATATGGTAATCGACTTGTATTGAAAGCATCCTGTACGTTTATGACATTTAAACACTTGTTTCTTTGAAGTAAAAGATTGTGCGCCTTGAATTTTTTGACTGCGAGTTATCAATACATTGGTGGTCTTTGAGATAAGATGTTGCCGTTTTTTCAGTTCTTTGCAATATTGGTACAGGCTTTTTCTTTTTCTCCGCGGAGGACCATACTTTTTTTTGGCTAAGTTTCGTTGCAGATGGCGTCGGTTGAAGCGTATCTAAACAAAATGAATTATCTAATTATGCAGCATAGAAGTCGAAGTCTTTTTAAACTGCACTAGGTTCATGTAAAAGAGGAAAGTAAAGTAAAAATTCTTCGATCGGCTAAAGCTTTGCGTACGAAACTTATGATCATATAATTCATCTCTATTGATTCAAGCTTTGAAGTAGGGTACGCTATTTCTCTTTCAATGATAAACCTTGATGCTAATTTCATGTACCGTCAATGCAACAACTTTCAAAATGATACCTTTAATTACAGATCTCCTCTGTGCGCCCAGCAACAGGGATAATGTTGAGAATGATAAATGCTGATGCAGTATTACTTTGCTAGAATTAATAGATGCCGTGACTCTAAAAAAACTGTCAAAGATATGAAGAGTTAAGACACTATGCACCTGCGCGGTTGTGTAGTGGTTAGAGCTTGCCCTTCGCAGCCAATACGCCAGAGTTCAACTCCCTTGTCAAGCCATACTGAAGACTTTAATACTAGTTACAGATCTTTTGCATGGCTCTTAGCAATAGGAGTTTTGTCAAGGTTGAAATATCAAACTGAGTTTGCTCAGTCATAATCGAAAGAATGCAGTGTGTCTTGATTGCCTGTGCACGTGCCACTGTTGACGCCACAACAATAACCAGCAACAAATGTGTTGAAGAAAAGTGCTGCATGCTACGCTTGACAGAACACAAGAGATTACTGGTGGCCATGCTAAATTCAGTAATACTACCTTTACTTGTTTCTTTTAAGAAATTGTCGTGCGATTGGTTTGGGTGTGGAACTGAAAACACTGCGCATGAAGAAATTTGTGTGGTGCTCGTACTCGGACGGATGTTTGTACTCGGCGAAAGTTTCAATTTGTTTAGTTCTTCATTTGACTTCACACGCCTTTGTTTATTATGTTCTGAAAGTATTGGTTGCTAATTTATCTTTATTTTATAAAATCGGATTGCATTATGATGAACGTGAGATTCGATTTTTCAGTTTAGTTTTGCGTAAAAGGTGTTGTTGCCTGGTCAGATATGTGGTGACTCTTCAATTAGCCGCTTCATCGCTTCGTTGTTGAAAAAGGCGTAACAACCTTCCTGAATAGCACTAAAATGGGGTGGTAGTGCTGTTGGACAACTTAGGTAATGGTGCTTTCTGCAGCATCCATTTTTGCTTTCGTTTTTTGAACTCATTTGATTTGGGCTACAGTTTACACGAAACGAACGCAAAGTCAAGAACTGACGTAGTGTGACTATCAGACTTCATTTCGCACAGGCACTTTATTGTAATTACTAAAGGTCAGGGACTCTGGATGCATCGAATTCCTGGATCTTGTATGCTACAAGCCATATAAGAGATGTTTTCGAGTGGAGAGCCGTTTTGTGGCGAAAATCATCGCATTGTCGTGCATTTAAACCTCACGCTGACTGCGCCGTCGTGTCTCTTAAAATTGCGACTTTAAAATGACTTCTGCTTCGCGGTTTTCATTACTCTACAATTATTATAAAAAGTTATTTCAGGAAATTAAAGCGCAGTGTTGCAACGTAGTAACTTCGAAGTATGTCTGACCATATTTTCAATGCCACTGTCGTTGCCCTGCAAGTATGGAGAACAAAAATCAGTGCAAAAATAATTACAAATGAAAAATCAAAATTCAGTTATATTGATGTAGACCAGGGGTTGGCAACCTTTCCCAGTCGCGGACCAAAAGTAAATTTTGCAGGATCTTGGCGGGCCGAGTAAACTTTCGCCTGCAAATTCTTTTCCTTCACTGTTTCTATGGCGCTAAACATTGCGAATTTCGGCCTGTTACAGCGCGTTTTTATAATTCGTTCTCTGTCGTGTTTTTGCGTAGCAATTTGATTTAGCCTCAGCTTGGTGGTAACCAAACTAATTACCGTTCATAAGAATATTACCAGATACATTTATTGACAGCACTATGTTAGTGTGATAGTTGACTTTATGCTTCAAAGTTTTTAAAATTTAGTTGTTAGACGGGCTGAAATTAGAAGTCATTGACGTAGTCAGAAGCAAATTTTGAGAGTCAAATATTTTGGAGTTTTCAGTCACTCAATTTTTTTGTTGAGGTCGACGTTTTGTTGCCATTATATATAAAATACCTTTTTTTCTTAATTAAATTCAATAAATTTTTCGGGCATAGCCCGCCGTCTCCCCTACGCTTATGTCTGAAGCATAACATTTTACAATCGGTCGTCAGTTATACATGTTTTCAACTTGTGTGTTGCGTCGCCTAAAATAGTGTTCACTCGTGTGTAAAGTGCATTCTGCTCGCACTGTAAGTAAAGTTGGGTCATAATTTGCGCTCAAGATATTTTTCATGAAGTCAAGCAATGATGCACCCTCGTCATAAACTTCGACTCTACTATTTATTTAGCCGTAATACTAAAACCAAACCCAAAAGCTGAAACTGCAAGATATCTTGACACACCCTTTAGAAAAATATTGTAACCGTAAAATTTGCCGTCATCGTTTCTCTTTTTATTCTTGAGGAGCTATATTGCTTTTCCATCCGGATTGGCTTTGCAAATTATGGTTGTAATCTCTGTTACGAGTAATTCTTACTGCAATACGAGCTACAACATTGTACTACTTGGCGCTGACCTAAAAACTTATCTATATTGGGATTGCGCAATTTCTACGTCTCATTTTAAAACTGCAAGCCAAACGTATACATAAAAGGTAGCTAATTACAGCTGATGCTGTTTAACAAGGAAACGATTCTGCTAACTGCGCCGAATAGATAAATCGGTAAGATAACTAGATAATGAAGCTTAGAGGCGATGCAACTTACTGCAGCAGATGAAGAAAACTTCACACGCGAGCAATATACGTATTACAATTAACTGAAGAGCCGCGGACCCGACGATTTTGCTGGGCGAGCCTCATTCGACCGTCGGGCCATAGGTTGCCGATCCCTGATCTAGACCAATATTAAAACAAACAACGATAACTTGATTATAATAGAGGCAGCGCGAAGACGTCATTTGAAAGCTTAATTATTTTTGTGGCAATTTTAAAGCATATCATAGCAGTGTCCGTACAATGTTACCTGTAAAGAGTTCTCGTCTTTTGGGACTTGGCATATTTGCTTGTGTATTGATTTTTCGTTGACGAGTTGACATCGGACTGCGATTTGACAAGCTGTTGATTGAGGCATGGTTGCAATTTGACGATAAATGAAACGATTTTGCTCCGCCACTCACACCTTTTACTTGCAAGTGCGACCCGGACCAAATGGAGTTCATTTTTTACTATTATCTGTTTTAAAATAATTATTAAGTGATCTCTATTAGTTACTGTTCTAAAATAGCTTAAAACTTGATCATATTTTTTTTTGAACCCTTCACGTGATACTATTATAAATAGTGGTTACTTCACGATAGCTGTTGGCAATGTTTTTTGAAAGAAATTTTGTGCCAACAATATTTATTCTCCGAAAGATAAAAATTATGACTCAACCGTGTCTATCCGAGAACCCGTGCAACCCGGAGAAGAAGTTAAATGTGTCACTCCAAAACGATAGATTTTTAGTGTTTTTTGGCTGACAATTAAAAATCGTTTTATTGCTGGAGTATCGCGCGGAACGGGTTGCTCACAAAGTAACACGGCGACTGATTTAATATGATATGTTGTCTATTAAAATTGCTTGTTGCGTTAACACTAAACTGGGAGTATTAGCAAAACTTGTTGAATCATATCATGCTGCTTGGATTTTTCATATATATATTTGAATTTTTTCTCTGGTTTTCACATCTGGCACTTCGAATGGACTACCTGCTATGATACATGTCGTATAAGCAGCGGGATATATTTTTATGAAACGTTGAATAATCTTCTGTGCTGCTTCATGCTTTCCAACTTGAAAGTTTATTCTGTAGTAAAGCTGTTAAATTTATTCCAGCTGCACATGCTACGAGCATAAACTGGCCCATTTGTTTTTATCTACTCCACACTAACTACTGCTTGCTTTTTTTGCAAAGTAAAAAAACCAAAAACGGTCATATGTTTCTAGAATATACACTTGCTAAACCACCTTTTGCTTGCTCTTGTGGCAAGAAGTTCTTTCTCGGCACTTAATTTGCTCGTTCCGCTGTTTCTGCTGTGATAAAACGTATGCTATAAATAGCTGTCATTTTCCTTGTGAAATATCCTAAAATTACGTTAAAATGACAAAGATAGTTTGAGCTTTGTCTCTGTTAATAATTTATTGCTTTTGAAATCTATCGATTTGACTTTTTTTACTGCTTGTTTCTGACAAAGCTTGGCTTTATGTTGTCAACTCTTCGCTAATTCGTGGTCAAAAGCCATTGTTTAAAGGAGCTTGTCACAACGAAAATTCAGATTCGATCTGAATAAGCTTTTCCGGTTACAGATTTTCCTTGATTCTGCGGTATATGATATGCAGAGAATCCTACCATACTTTTTGAAACGCGAAAATATAGTAACGTTATCTTGATAGTTCAACGGGCCTGCCGCGCCTTTTTTACTTGCCACATAAAACCTTTTTTCATAGTTAAAACGTTTTTGTGTAACTATAAATTTTGCCATAGTTTACAGTGGTTTTATTTATCAAGCAAGATGAAATTGTCCTGTTATTTAAGCCATTTCCTTTTTTCCCTCTTGGTTTTAAGCTTGAGTGAGCAATTTTGGCTTCTCTATCGCTGTTTTGAGATGCATTTGCGACCTATTTCCTGGCGTTATTGATTAAGCTGTGGTGTTGACGTTCTTCATTAGTTTGTGATTAGGTCAAAAATTAGTTTTTAATCGATTTTTTTATCAAAACACCTTCCGCTAGTAGGCATCCAAATAGATGGGCCAATATTTTGATTGGTTGATCCTAGCCGAAACGCCACTTCAACTGCTGTTTGATTTAAAACAAAGAAAAACAAAATAAATTGATTATATTAGAGCAGTGATTAAATCAGATCAATCTTTTAATTTAGTTTTTGTAGGTCTTTGTACTGCAATGTTGTCAAAGGTGGGTTTCGTTTTAGTGTTCATTTAAAATTTAAGGTATTTGATTTTTTAGATCAGCTTTGCTCTAACGCTCTTCATTAATCACTGTACAGCCACTGACGAAAACGAGTATCATGAAGCTCTTGGCATAGCAACTATTTGCGAAACTGTTTTGATTAATTTATTCCGGTGCGGTGGCGTAATGGTTTGAAAATTTGCTTCGCGTTTAGTACCCGTGGGTTCAATAACCATTTTGAGTCTTACCGAAGACTATAGTTTCCTGCTTGACGCTCAGCTCGATAGGAATAGTTTGTAGAAAAAGCATGCAAGTTTGCTTACAGTGTCCTTGTGTAAAGCACTTAGAGGATTCGTCCATCTTTATGTAGTAGGTTCGTGGCAGCCTGCCTGCTTAGCCAGCGGGGTGCGACAACCTATGGCTAAAACAGCACGAAAACGTGTCATCATCAGCGGTGCCGTGATAACACCCGACAGACTGGTCGGTTGAGATGATTTTGATTAGGTAACTTGTGCACCACTAAGTAACCTAATAAAGACATGATAAAAATATATTGAACACATTAGTATGTTTAAGTTTTGGTAATAGTCCCAAAACAAAACCGTACGTATAAATTGCCATAAGAGTATAAGCGGTAGAAGTGGTGGAAAAACAAGTTTTCTGAAAAACATCTCCAGCTGTTGAAAGCACATTTCTCTAAAAAGATTTTTGTACATTCTTGAAGGGATTCAAACTCACAATCCTTTTTTTAAATTAGATCTTGGTCTATTTTATGATGCTAAAAGAGATTCATGTCAAATCATGCCAAAAGAGATTAAAATGCATTTACAGCTTTCCGCAAAGAGCTCAGCGCGAAAGGCAAAGGGTAGAGAAAAAGCCGACAAGTTTGCTTGTTGTGTCTTTGCAAAAGGCGCTTAGTAGGATTCCTTCATCTTTATGTGGTAGACTGATTGTGGGCAGAGCAATCTACTCGCTGTGATGACCCAGCCTAACTGAAGACATGCCAACAGTGCATAATTTCATATACATAAATGAATGAGTAAATTGTTGGTGCTGATTTAGCTTATGTTTACCAGTACACTCACTATTGAACCAGACTTTTCAAAAACTGCTTTAGAATCATGTTTCAAATTTGTGCTCATTTTGTTTCAGTATCCTGATCCCAATATCAAAATACGACGAGAATATGATGATAGACGCTATCGTGAACGATCTCCTTTAAGGGGTCGCTCTCCCATGCGAGATCGCTCCCCCATACGTCGTCGCTCTCCATTGCTTGGCCATTCTCCACCTCGACGTCGCTCTCCGTTGCTTGGTCGTTCTCCACCACGTCGTCGTTCTCCATTGTTAGGGCGCTCTCCTTCTCGCCGATACTCGCCCATGCGTCATCGCTCCCCTCTACTAGGTCATTCTCCCCCAAGACATCGCTCCCCTCTACTAGGTCATTCTCCCCCAAGACATCGCTCTCCTTTGCTAGGGCGCTCTCCTCCACGACGTCCTTCCCCCTATGGTAGTCACTCCTCCCCAAGTCGTCATTCTCCCATACGAAGGCGGTCTTCTCCATCTGATCTTTATCTTAGAGATCGATCCCCTCGACGGGCTCGCTCTCCATCTCCTCAGGATTACAGAAGAGATGTGGAGTACAGGCGAAGAGATGAAAGGATAGATGACATGTACCGGAGAGATAACCGATCGGACAGAAGCGATTCTCGAAGTGATGGATATACTTTTAGTGATGACGATTCTCGAAGCAATGATAGTAGATCACCCAGGAACGACTACTACAGAAGGTGGTAAATTATATCTCTCTGTGTTTCTATATGTAGCTGTTGTTAAAACCGCTTTGTGCAAAGTGTTATGTTGTCGGCATAGTAGGTATTTACAACTAAGCACTAAATACTGCATTAGATTTTGTTTAACTCTTTCGCTCCCGCAATCATCGATTGATGATCTCGTGTTTTCAGTGTTTCCCTCAAATTTTTTTAAATTGAGTTACAAAATTAGTTTACTAAATAATCGATTTGTGACTTTATTTTTCATCCGATTTTCATAAAATTTTCAAAAGATCACGCTTATTTACTCACGCATCAGAAGATGTATAATTTGTGCCCTAATTCTTGGATTTTTATACCCAAAAAGGGTTAAAAAGACCAAGAACCCAGTTGCAGACGACAAAATCGGCCAAATTCTCAGCACGTGCCAACTACACTAAAATCAAATTGAGATTACATCTTTACCACATAACCAAACCCTTTATCATTAACACAGTCTAAAAACTACTCTTTTGAGGCATCATTTGACAAAATTTCAAGCGATAATAATAAATTTTACGTTTTTAAATTTCCAAATTTTTTAGGGGTCTCAAAACCCCCCCAAACAAATTTGAGTGATAAGTAGATAAAAGTAAATTTAGTGCGTAAAAAATATATGTTGATAATATCGGTTACATTTGAAAGCTTAGGAAATTTGCTTTCCAGCAGTATATAACTTTAAATAGTTTAGACTAAGTGGTATATGATATTTACTGATCAAAAATGAGTACTGTACATCATATCAGTTCAAAACCTCCCTAAATTTTTTGACTTACCTTAACTAAATTATAATTTTAGAAAAACTACACCCTATAAAAAGATAAAATAAATTGCAAATGTTTCACCAGTAAAGTTGTCATTTCGCATCAAGTTTCCAAGGAGACAAAGACTGAAATACAAGTTTAAAAGCTAGCAGAAGTTTGTCTTCTCTAAATCAAAGTTTGCTGTATGCCCCTTGTTTCTCAAGAAATGGGAAGGGTGTAAACAAGCGGCTGTTTCATTGTCAGTGACAGCATGTTCTATTTAAACTTGATATTTTCTGAATCTTGAAGAAATTCCCTGTTCAAAAATACATAATGTTACATGGTTTAGGCTAACCTCTAGCAGATAATGACTGATCATATTTTATGTGATGTGACTGGAAAAACTAAATCAGCTCGAAACTTTATTTATACATTAATACGCTAAGACAAATGCATTTCGCTATAAAGCATCATCAGTGCTGTAAAATAACAATAAGAGCAACTAAATCTAAGGTTCCAAGCAATAGCTCTACTGATAAATCTGCACTCATCACATAAGTAATTATATATCCAGCGTATCAAAACAAATAATTTCATATTATAGTATAGCAGTATTACCCACAAGGCAGCAGACCATTATGACGAAAAAAATACGATTAAAACGCAGGCTGATAGTAGACTAAATTTAAAGTAGTAAAATATTAAAGCACAGTGAGAAATAATACTAGGTTATATGCGAGGTAAAATCATTTTATTAATATTTATTTTTGCATTAAGTATGCGATACCATTTGGCTTCATAAAAGTTTAAATTTTCAAATTCAGGTTTTATAATAAATATAACAAAAAAACATTGCGTTATATCAGGCTTACCGGTAAATTTTTTTTTCACAACGTTGGACAAAACATCGAGTACTATGGAACAAATTTTACTACTCTGAAAATAATGATAATTCGGCCCTACTTAGACATTATGATAAACATCATAATGAAATATTTACCGGTAAGCCTGATATAACGCAATGTTTTTTTGTTATATTTATTATAAAACCTGAATTTGAAAATTTAAACTTTTATGAAGCCAAATGGTATCGCATACTTAATGCAAAAATAAATATTAATAAAATGATTTTACCTCGCATATAACCTAGCATTATTTCTCACTGTGCTTTAATATTTTACTACTTTAAATTTAGTCTACTATCAGCCTGCGTTTTAATCGTATTTTTTTCGTCATAATGGTCTGCTGCCTTGTGGGTAATACTGCTATACTATAATATGAAATTATTTGTTTTGATACGCTGGATATATAATTACTTATGTGATGAGTGCAGATTTATCAGTAGAGCTATTGCTTGGAACCTTAGATTTAGTTGCTCTTATTGTTATTTTACAGCACTGATGATGCTTTATAGCGAAATGCATTTGTCTTAGTGTATTAATGTATAAATAAAGTTTCGAGCTGATTTAGTTTTTCCAGTCACATCTTTTGAGTTCTTAGCAACAGAAACGGAATCGCTCGGATATGTCGGAGTTGGATAGGCGGAATATCTCTGATCAAAATCAACTAAACTTGATCATATTTTAGGTTCTAAATTTAACTAACAAAATTTTGTACCGGTTGGTACCAGTCAAAAAAAAGGTCAGGGCTCTCAGAAAATTGCAAATTGTAGAAAACCTAGGCTTTTAGGTAAGTTTTGAGTGATGTACCTTGAAAGCTTATTTTCTTAGCATCATCTTGCGACCATTTCTAAAGAAATTGGTAGAAAGTAAAATCTGTAGTGATCTTTGAGGTGAGGGTACTACTTTAATTTCGAAGACAACTCAGTACCAGTTGTGGGGTTAATTTGCATAAAATTTGCATATTCAAAAAAAAAACGTTTGTTTTGTTTTTATTATATTTGAAATCCTCAAGAAATGTAGATTTCAACGATATATAACACTTAATGTAGAAGTAAACAGCTGAGTAATGATTTACAAACTAACTTAGGGTATTTTATGATGATTAATTATAATTGATTATGACAGTTTTTCGCTCTGCCACCTTACGGACATTTTTTTTCGCTATTCACGCGGGAGCAAAAGAGTTAAATAACGAAATACTCTGATCAGAACTTTTTGCCCCTTACGAGTTCAAAGCGTATCGAAATCAAAAAATCCTGAAAAAGTTTTTTAAATTCGTAAATGGGCCACATTTAATAAACAGTGAACTAGTATTTCACTTTTGATCGAGATTGAATTTCTTTTCTTTTTGCTATCCTGGTTTTTGACCATGAGTAGTAGTAGTAGTAGTTATTCAGTTTTTTATCCGGTGTTTTCCCTTTAGCAGAGATGGCCGGATTTACCCCATTCCTTCTGCAATTTTACGCACTCCGTCCCTCCACTTGTCTCGTCTCTGGGCATCTTCCTTCTTCAAACCAATCTTCTCTGTCTCCTCTTCCACTTGCTTCTTCCAGGTCTTCTTCGGTCGTCCTCGCTTTCTCTTGCCAGTCACTTCAAGATTCAGAGCAACCCTCAAAACACTATCGTCATCCCTCCTCAGTACATGTCCATACCATCTAACTCCATTCGCTGTTGCTAACCGGTCTATTGTTTCCTTCAACCCTAACATATCCATCTGTTCTTCAGTCGTCTTTCTGTCTACCACTTTCTGACCGCACATGGCTCTCACCATAGCTCTCTCTGTTCTTCTCAAAATCGCTTTTTCATTTTCTTTGAGACACCATGTCTCACTTCCATACAGTATTGCTGATCTTACGCAACAACAATAAACTTTACCTTTCATCTTCAGAGGAAACCTATTTCCAAGCAACAACTCTCCACATTTCCTGAATCTTACCCAACCGATTCTTACTCTTGCTGTGACTGCCGCTTCACAACCACCACTAGCATTCAGCCTGTCTCCCAAATAACAAAATCCATTCACTGTCTCCACTTCATCGCACAACTTCTCGATCGAATCCATCGTCCCTTCCATTATTCCTTTACATTTCAAGCAAACAAAATGCATTGCCAACCTAGCGGTAACTCTCTTCATTTTTGCACATTTGCCATGAACCCAGTTTTCACATTTTGTGCACAACACTGAGTTAGCCCTGACTCTCCTTCCACAAACTCCACATGGATCTATCTTGCTTTTGTATAGTTCGCCTTCTGACCCGCTTACCATCATTTTTGTTTTTCTGGTGTTGACCTTTAAACCTTTACTTTCCAGTGCATTCTTCCAATTCCAAAACCTTTCCTTCAAGTCTTCCATGTCTTCACTCATGATAACAAGGTCATCTGCATATAGTAATTCGTTAACCACACCCCTTCTTGCATTTTCAGTAACAACGTCCACCACTATTGCAAACAATAGTGGCGACAGCACAGATCCTTGATGTACACCAACATTTACTTCGAATTCCTCTGAATATGCAGATCCCACCCTCACTCTTGTCTTTGCACCATCATACAGGCTCATAACTGCCCGAACTATTACTTCTGATAGACCCTTCTTTCTCATGGCCCATTCCATCACTTTTCTCGGCACTCTATCAAAAACTTTTTCCATGTCAACAAAACACATATACAACTTCTTGTCCTTCTTTTGATATTCTTCCTGCATTCTTCTCACAATAAATATCGCATCCACTGTTCCTTTTCCTGGCATAAATCCAAACTGCATTTCATTCAAATCGACTAGTGTTCGTATTCGCCTCTCTAGCACTCTTTCAACAATTTTCATGGCATGTTCTAGCAGTTTCACTCCTCTGTATGATCCGCAGCTCATCACATCACCCTATCCTTTAAAGATAGGTACAATCACACTTGTTTTCCACTCATCAGGCATTCCTCTACCATCCAATACACGCTGGCACAGTTCCATCATCACTTTAACCCCGATTTCGCCACTTGCAACTATCATCTCCACACTTACTTCAGATGGTCCGGTTGCCTTTCCTGATTTCATCCTTTGCATTGCCTCCACAATTTCATTACGAGCCACTTTTTCCACTGGTCCTTCTACTACATCAGTTTCCACCATGTGGTCCCATTCGTTCTCTTCATTCATGATCTTTTCCATATGTTCCTTTCAAATTTTTGCCCGGTCTTCTTCAATAAAACCCAATCGTCCGTCTCCTCCTCTCAAGCACCTTCCTCCTTCCACATCCTTCCCTTCCTTTTTTATTCTTCTAAGGAAGTAGAAAACACTATTAGAATTATGATATAAATTATTCAACTCCTGATTAGCTTCCTTTCTCATAGCTCTAGCAACAATTTTCCTTGTTTGATTTCTTATACGTTTGTATTGAGTTTTATTTTCTTCTGATGGGAACCTGCATAGCTCTTTAAATGCCGCCTTCTTTCTTGCAATGGTATCCTTGACCTCTTCATTCCACCACCACATGTCTCCTTGATCTCTCCTAGACTTCTTCTTTCCACACACTTCGTCACAAGCCTTTAGAACACCATCCTTAAAAGTTTTCCACAAATCAGGTGCATCTGCATTCACTAGTTCTTTTACTCTTTTTTTCAAATCTCACTCTTGTTCGGTTTTCATTCAACTTCCAAATCTTTCTTCTTATGATTCGTTCCTTTCTCACACCCTGTTTTAGAACCTTTTTATCTAGATCTACGACCACCAGCCTGTGCTGAAGTTCCCATGGAATCACTTTTACATCCCTGATATACTTTCTATATTTTTCCCCCACAAGCACAAAATCAATTTCTGTTTCACACCCACCGCCACTATAAGTAATTTTCCTTTTGTCTGTCTTTTTAAACCAAGTATTTGCCACGCACAGCTCTCTTTCATCACAGAACTCCAGCAATCTTCTTCCTTCTGCATTTCTTTTCCCAACACCATTCCCCCCGTGAACACCTTCAAAACCTTCAGCACATTTCCCCACATGTCCATTGAAATCCCCCAAAGAAACAATGATTTCACTACAACTTCCCAAGTCCCACTCACTCCCCATTTCATCATAAAAACGAACTTTCTCTGCATCTGGTCTTCCACTTTGTGGCCCATACGCACATATTACGCGCATCACCTCCCTACCTAGAGTTAGCACAATCACGATTACTCTGTCACTTTTTCTTCTAACTTCCACAACGTTTCCGGATATTTCCTCTTTCACCAAAATTCCAACCCCTCCAAATCCTGCATCATTTCCCGACCACCACATTTTATACCTTCGTCCCGAAGCACCCACAAAACGAGCTCCTTGGCCTTTCCATCTTACTTCCTGGATGCAACACACATCAACTTTTCTCTTCCTCAGTTCTTCACACACTTCCGTTTTCCTTCCACAAAGACTTCCCACATTTAATGTTCCAAATCTTATCCCATGACATTCAGATTTTAACCCGGAGATTCTTCGCACCCCCTGCCCATTTAAGAGCTGCCGGGGACTGGGGGCCATTGGTATATTTTTTCTGGTCATGGGGATTTACTGGAGCAAAATTCTTCTACAGGGAGCATGCCCTTGCTTACCCCCAACCTCAGTTTTTTGACATGAGTGGTCCAACCAAGCAATTAAGCTGGCAACCCCACCATTAACAGTTAGACTGCAATTGGTAGGTACCCAATAGTCGCCTCTTACGACATGCTGGGTAAACAGCTTCACTATTCTGATAACCGGTGAAGCACGGTAATGAAAAATTTTAAACACCTATAAAGCGGGGTTTAAATATCAATTTATTGCAGTTATATAAAATTGGTTTTGTCTTAGTAATAACATTTTACTTATTACGTTCAGCCAGGTAATGGCCTTACAACTTATACACCCAACAACGTTAACATTACAATTTTGGTCAGCTCTTCTTTTCTGTTAAATAATTTCAGGCTGCACGCTCGATTGCTGTAGACGGTATAAAAGCTTTTAACGATTCTGTTGAGATTCAAACTCACTTCCAATTAGCATTACGAACAGGGTTTAGAACAGTCATTAATTTAAACCCGGTCCAACTTTAGTACTCTCTTCCATCAAGACATTGCTTCGGCTCCAGAGTTCTTTGATACCAATTGCTCCTTTTCGCTACCATACTTAGCTTGTTTTTCAATTAACAATTTTTATATATCTAGCTTAAGCTTTGATCAGAGCACAACATAATAAATTCGAAATAATATTTCACCCTATTTATCGCCTTATTGCCTATTTGATCTTGAATGTGAGTGCGTTTCAACAAAAGGTTGTAGCTGGAGACGTCAAAAAAATGTGGCTTCACCTCTTGCTTCTGAAATTTTAACATAGCTTTACGAAAGTGCTATGGTTCTTGGCTCATGCTCCTGCTTTAAAGCACAGCTCTAAAACACACAGTACAAATATTTACTATTACGTAGACCAGTAATCAGGAGAATGTGAGTTCAAATTTTAAATAAATTTTGCGTTTCGTAACGCTTTAGTTCAAGGACTTTCAACCTTTTTATGTTATTGCTCACTTTTGTTCTGTAAAACATTATGTGGTCCAATCTTAAAGTTTTGCCTTCATTAGTTTTCGCATTTTGAATCCAAATTGAAAGTGAAGACCTTTTTTCTGTTTTGTTTTTGAAAATCTATTTTTTTTGAAGTCTATATTTTTTGAAACCACTGCCCCAAGTAGTTAAAATTGAAGCCGTTGCCAATAGGAATTTGTGCTGTGACCCACCAGTGCGCCATGTCTTAACAGTTGAGAACCACTGCTTTAGTAGTAAGTACGTGATCCCCTATATGTGTATGATGAGTGCAGTGAATTATAGACGTTGGTAGAAAATCACCTCTTGTTTTTTTATCTAGAAAATACTTGCTAACTCTTGTTTCCGCAACTTTCAATATTTCAGGGACAAATCAGATTACCGAGACAGGGAAGATCGCCACAGAAGTCCTGATTATCGTAGTGATCGTTGGAGCAGAGGAGCCTGTTCAACAGTGGTTCTCCGCGACGTACCAAGCCGAGTAGAAGAGACAATGGTTGGTCAATGATGAAATAATCGAGTTAGGGCCGTTGTTGAAATTCAGAAAAGGGGGGTTGTTGCCGCTCTTCCCTCCCACAGTAATTATTAAGTCTTTGTGGTTAGTTAAAATCCTCGGCTCTTAACCTATTGTTTTTTTAAACAAACAGTAATAGTGCCGCTGTCTTTAGTTTGCTCAGCGTGCATCGCTGGCCTCATGTATTACTTTAAAAAGTAATTATTTTTTGATTTCTTTTCAAGTTTGGTCAATACCCTGTTAGTTACTTCAAGATATTGTGAAAGCTTTAAAAAGGCCATGATCATTTACCATTGCCCCTCTTTATACCCTGAAATATTTTGCTTGCTACATCCCTTGATTGAAATGTTTTGTATGCTTCATAAGCCTACACTGGAGTTTTAGTTTTGCTTTGTTGCGAATGCACGCACTTCAGCTTGAACTTTTAGATGTGCAAAAGTAAGCTACATTAATGCTCTGTACGCCAGTAGATTTGCAAAATTTACCCCAAGCTTTTTCGTGCAAAATCTGTTTTGGTGAAATCATGTATGGCCAACTCCCACAAACGAGGTGAATGTAAGGTCAATCTTTTACGTACAAGTAAAGCACATTTTTAAAAAATATTCCCAATACTGTTTATTCTGCCTTACACGGCTAATCAGTTTTCTATGATGTATCAACAGAAAGACATCAACCATATTAGTTACCATGGGTACTAATAGGTCAGCAAATTTTCTCTATTTGCTTCAAGGCAGATAATTTGCGAAATTTTAGCAACCCGAACTTTTAACCATCTCTGTGACAGGTCTAACACTTGTCCCTAAATTCTCAGCTTTTGCTATTGATCTTGATTGTATGATTCGATCAAACACTGCTGCTGAATTGTCTCAAGTCAGGTTGCGATTGATAATAATTTGATGCACCTCCTTTAGATCCGTGAAAAAGTAGAGAGATTTGGTGCACCAATTGTTACCCTTAGAATGGAATATGAGCAAGGTGAGTTATAGCTCTACTATACGTTTTTAGTTTTTTTAAGTATTAGTGACATTGTTTACTCGGGTAAGTGTACATTTGCTGAAGAATTCGGATGAAAGAAGCTTCAATTGATTGCAAGTTCGGTGACATTGATTGTATGCTACATAGATTATATACAGCAGTTTTACACAGTATTCCAAATGAACAAAAGTTGAAAAATCATCCTGTTACGACACGCAATGCCTGGCAGAAAGACACAATTCACAATAGATTCATCGGGTTGATCCGCAAGTTGAAAATGTCTGTTTTTATTCAACGGACCTACGAAAATGTTAAGACACGCAAAAGACAGTTGCAAATCGCATTAGATCAGATTTGTGTCGGCCAATGTTGGCACAAAACGACGAACTGAGAACTGCTAACATATCGTGCTATACTTAACACTTTCGCCTGTTGGGCATGCAGGTTCGGGCGGCTCCAATGAGAGAGTGTGCGTCGTTGAATTCGAAGGAACGCGTGACGCAACCGAATGGATGCAAGAACACCAGGTCGACTTTCAAGTTCCCGGAGGCACTTTCGGCACATCGTTTGTGCCAGTGCCGTCTGTCACAGTTGGCAGCTCTTACAGAACTTTTTATTAATTTGTTGTTGTTATTATTAACTGCAGAGATCTAGAAAAAGTCGGTTTTAATTGATCGGAGTATTAGAGGAAAAAGCATTTTGAAACACATCATTATGTATTCTATGCATATTTAATTTAATAATGGATTTCGTGTTAATATTTTATGAATTAAGTTGCTGGTAGTGGTTGAGTGGTTGCAAGTCGTCAGAATGAAGTCCAACATTTCGAACATTTGTCACTGCTGCTTATTGGCGTAGGACTCGTGGATCCCAAGATTCTGAGTTCAGTGCTCGCCTCAAGTCAGTTTTCGACCTCAAGGCTTTGAAATTTAGTTGAAACTTGTCAGGATTTGTCTTTTGGAAAACAATTGCGGAACTTCGTTGCTGATCGTCGAGTTACGAGCGTTTGGACACTATCATCTCTTTCATGAAACTAAACAATTTTGTTTGGCCTTTTTCAGGGTGTTGTGCGTGTGGATGGAGAGAGAATAAGAATGGAATACCAAAATCAGAATGAAACTGAATTGAGACGCAGCAGATCGCCAGTGAGAACGGTGAGACAATGTGCATTGTTGTAGCTATTTACACCTTCCTCTTTGTCTTACGCTGCCCTGAGTATCATCCTTTAAATGGGACTTCGGTCAAAGGACTACGCATTATATTGGTGACAACTTCCAGAAATACACACACTTGCCCCGACGTATAGGCCAAAGGGCATGCCAGTTGTGGTGTGGTAAAAGGATAGACCTCAGCCCCAGAACCCGCAGAAACGATTTTGCTCATGCAGAAAAGGAGACCTCTTCCTTGGACGGAGGCGTACGAAATATACAGATTTACTCTGCAAATATAAACGAGATAAGTTTAGAAAAATGACCTCATAGTGGAAACAGTATTACATGCACATTTAAATTGCATTTATTTTAGTATCGCGATGATCGAAGAAGGTACGACGACGAACCTAGAACATTTAAAGACTCGCCTCCAAGTGACAGTGAGTTACCTGAGATGTTCGATTTTTCACAGATAAAGCTTCCACTTAATTTGAACAAGCACAATTTTGGGTTGCCGGGCAATGAGCCGATGCTAACTTCTTCTAGATCACCTGTTGCTCGACAGTTGCCAAAGACACCCTAAGCTAGAGACTGCTATGACATCTAAACATTCTTTGTTGACTTCTGTGTTTTCCTTCAAAATGTTTGTCTAGCTAGCGTTTGTCCTGTTTGTACCGCTCACTGTACTACGAGCGATGCTTTAAATAAGCTTTGTTCAGAAGTGTGCAAATTTCAACAAATTCAAGTTTTTTTTCACTTTTTCGAAGTTTGAAAGAAAACGCGTTCGTTTGCCTTTCGTAAACATGATTTTTGCTGTGACTGAGCCCATCGTTATGGCACTTGTCCAACGATGGCATTCACGTGTTATCGTTTTTATAGCTATGATAGTGAAGGGGCTTGATCGTAACACCAATGAAGCAATGGTGCGACGCTCGTTTGAATACATCACGCAGTTTCCCATCGTTGATATTCGATTGGTGCGAGATCGATTTGGAAACTCGAAAGGATTCTGCTTTGTGCAATGGAAGACCTTAGAGGTAGGAGTGTTTTTTCGTACAGTTAATACATAGACCATCGTTTGTCAAGACCTGTTTCGGGGTAACCGTTTCTGCTGGTACAGTGTATATCTCCCACAAGCATTGTGCAACCAAGCAGAACGACTGACATAAACTTTCCGTTTTGCTTTTGAGCGTTTTTAGCTGGACACTAGCATTTTTTCTCTAATGTTATGATATTGGAAACAAACCCGATATTTTATTTGGTTTTTAAGTGCTTTGGGTGCTTTAACTTTTTAGCCGATGCATATGTTCAAAAAAGCCTAGTTTGCGTCTGGTCACAAAAACCTGTCCTTAAACCTTTGCGTTCACGTGACTAAAACAACATTTAAGAGCTTAAGCGTTTTTATTTTTAAAGTGAAATGAGAAAACACTACTTTTTGTAGCAAACCGTTAAACGAAGTGTTTGAAAAAGGAGGTGTTATTATCGATGTTTAGGTTATATCAAAATGCTACAAGATTTAAGTCGGTTGTAAGCAATTTTACTTGAGATAGCCGGTATTCCTTCCTGGTACACCTTACCCGTTTTGCAGCAAACAAATAGTTTACTCGAGTCGGTTGTGCACTATGCTGAACATAATGACTTGAAATTGAGAATAGTAATGATTGTCAGTAACTTGACACAGTTGCTGTTATGCTGCTGTACCTGTGTAGATCAACCGTAACCGCTAAAACAGCGCAGTAGGCAAATTTATTAATAGTTATTGATTTTTGGAGTTGTATTTACGGGCATCAATGAATTGCTCCACAGTCAAACAAGTCTATTATTCTTGTTCTACTCGCTAACATTCAGAATGCATTTTCCCTACCATTTGTGGGCTTACTTTCTTGAATTAAAACTTCAATTTGGTTAATTACAACGTTTTGCTTAAACTTAGTTACAAACCTCCAAGTTCTATCTGTAAAAACATTTCTTTGGAATGTTAAAAAGCAAAGACTTTTCCTACTGTTATCTACAGAAGTCTACACTTTTACGAAGTCCCGGTTGCTGGACCACTTATTTGACTGGGCCGAAATGAACCATAATGCGCCATACTTTTAGTGACTCAACGAAAAATGCGGGTCAAAAGTCCGGTGGTTTTGGACATGTGGATTGGCTAATTGTGTCTAGGTGTATGTATGTTCAGCAAAACTAGAAATTATGCATGCATTTAAATTTGCTTAATCAAGTTGAACTTAAATTTATGCCGACTCTTAAATTTCGCAGGACTGCAAGCAAGTACTGGAGTACCTTCGAACCGCCACTCCTCGCTTTCATATTGAGGGGCGGCACGTTGCATTGGATTTCAGTACGCCCCAGGGTGTGCCCCGGCGTCCTCGGCCCACTGCAACCACAACACAAGGCTCGTCATCGAACTCTGCCATTACAGCTGCCGTACAGGTTGCAGAGGCAGCTATTCAAGCAGCTCATTGGTCCAGAGGTGAAAAGGTAAAACGTGAATATTAGTTACGTATGTTCGGTAGACTTTCATTTTACAGACTCGGTTCATCGGTTCATATCACAGACTTGATAAACAAGGCATTCAAACCTTGTATAGTACATGACATTAGGTGGAAGTGGGAAGAATTTTGTACTGAGAATCGGCTCTACCAAGCTGTCAGAGAGAACATTCTTAATGTTGCAGTAAACCACCCAAATGTTTACTCACATTCAATACACTACTATCTTCTAACCGTAGTTGAACCCAGTCTTCCGAGTTCAATGAAACTGTTTTAGGCCTCGATTCATCTGATTAAAGGTTCAAAACTTGTCAAAGATTTTATTTGTGCCAGGAATGCCCTTGACCTTGAACAAATTTACATGTTAACTCTACTTATTAATTGTTAACTTTGATGCAGGACAAGAAAACCACCGAACAGAAGCAGCAGCCTGGTATGTGTGCATTGCTCAAAAAGCTAAATTTTATACCTGGTTGATTTTGATTACTAAACTAGTATCTTATCTGTTGTAGATAAATACAAATGGAAACTTACATAAATTCGCTTTTTCTTACGTTGCAGTTTCAATTCAGAAACAAGCGACCACTGCCAAACCTACACCTCCACCTGCTACGACGAAAGAAGAAGTGAAAGTAAGAGTTTATACAAGAGTTTGTTGTTGTTTATCTTTTCTTCTTCTGCTTAAAGGCACACGGGGTAAAACAAATTTTTAGCTTTACATTGCAAACCGAATAGAGATCAGCCTATCTTTAAAAGTCATATTAGTATGAGGTTTGATTTTCGTCAGTCTTTCGGTCAACGACTTATGTCGGTTTTTGCTTGCTTATTGTATTGCTCGCTGCAGTACTCTACAAGCGTATCCTGAAGTATTTTACACCAAAAATGTCATCTGTTGAAAGCGCATTTGCCAAAAAAAACCAAATGTTTCAACGCTGAGGAGTGAAGGGATAGAGACGAGCGTTGGATATTGAAGTGATTGGAAAAGGCTAGGACAACCAAAGATTAATTGGAAAAAAGAGGAAGAACAGATTAAAGAAATTGAATTAGAGGAGGAAGATGCCATCGGCAGAGAGAAGTGGCTTAATGCTGTATGTAAAATTACGAGAAACAAAGTGAATCCGGTCATCTCCGGTAACAGTGACTAAATATGATTTCTAAAAAATGGATTTCTCAACGCACGCCTGATGTGTTTCCGACACTTGATTATTCTTCTTGGCCGCTGATTCGATAAACAAGAAGTTTTACTTTTTCCAAAAATAATAAGTAGTAGCTATCTTGTAGACTGTAGAGAACTACGTTTGCAGGCTGCTTTGAAAACATTAAAGAACTTTTAGTGGCCTACTGCTCCATTCTACCCCAAAATAGATTTTCTGCTGATAAACGCAGCCACCCCCACTTTGGCAATTTGTTATCATAACACAGTTTTGGTAACGTCACTTAGCCATCAAAAGCGAATTATGCAAAAACGTCACTTGACCGACAAAAGTGAATTAAATATAGCAGGCATTCCTCGTATGTCGAGTGTAACGATATTTCAATCACATCACTTCGTTCTTTCGACAAATTTTCTATTCAAATTTAACGTTTCGCTCCCCTTAGTTACCGGGGAGCTTCTTCAGAACACGGTAGATGTTGATAATGTGACATACAAACTGTACAACATAAAATTACAAAGACTACCTGTATTACTAAACACTAAAAATTATTTATCAACTGGGCAGGCAATCATGTAATAACAAAAACATTGTTACATCACAGATACAGGAGTGGCCAAGTGAAAAGTGTTGTCATAAGACGTAAGACAATTGTCTTATGTTTCTCACAACACTTTTCACTTGGCCACTCCTGTATCTGTGATGTAACAATGTTTTTGTTATTACATGATTGCCTGCCCAGTTGATAAATAATTTTTAGTGTTTAGTAATACAGGTAGTCTTTGTAATTTTATGTTGTACAGTTTGTATGTCACATTATTAACATCTACCGTGTTCTGAAGAAGCTCCCCGGTAACTAAGGGGAGCGAAACGTTAAATTTAAATAGAAAATTTGTCGAAAGAACGAAGTGATCTGATTGAAATAAAAGTGAATTATTTGAGCTGGTGTAGCAGACATAGATATGAAGCTATGTTGATAGTTATATTGAATAAATATGCTATAAGCAGTATAAGGTGTTGCTTGTTAGGAAGTTCAAAAAGAACTGGTACAGAAACAGATTATCGTGATTATTTTATGATTTGATATACAACTTATGGCAGCTGAATATTTTTCAGTCGGCGGGAAGCTGACAGCTGTTGTCAGTCCACTTCCGGTTTGAGGGAATTCCACAAATTTCGTCGGTCAAGTGACGTCGATCCCACAGTTTAAACTGTTTTCATTTTGTTTTAGAAGCAAGAGCCCGCCACAACCACCACTGCTAATCAAGCGACAGCTTTGCAACCGGGACATTACCCAACTCCAGATACCAGCAAATTTCAATACGATCCAACGTCTGGTTATTACTATGACTCAGTGACAGGATTGTATTATGACGCACAAACAAGAGTGAGTTAAAGTGGTTATTGCATCACAAAGATGTCAAAACACCGAGGGTAGTGCAATTTTGGCTGTTTATTCAGAAAAATATGAAGCATTCATTGCCTATCTTATGGCTTTATCCTTGCATATTACAGTTTTGTTGTCATGCTAGTCATATATGTTTTCACAGTCTGACTTTTGTCCCATAACAACTTGTAGTAGAAAAAGTTAAGCTGAGTTATATGTACAACAAAATCGTCAGAGTGAAATAATTGCTTGTGGTATCGGCAGAGCTTTCCTAACAAAGACTGTGCTTTCTTCATCGGCTAATTTAAATTCTGATTTTGTTACAGTACTTTTACAACAGTTTAACTAGCCAATATCTGTATTGGGATCAAACTAAGAGAAATTACGTTCCTGTACAATATGACAGCACCCAACAACAGCAGCAACCACAAAAGAAAGAGAAGGAAAAGGAGAAAAAGGATAAAGAACAGAAAAAAATGACCGCAAAGAAAGTAGGACTTTGTTTTAATGCATCAAAAGAACTTGTAACTAAATGTGATTAATTTCTTAGTGCATTGATATGTGTTATAGCTGTTGATCTCGGTCGCTTTTATATAAAGTCGGTTTATCGGCAGACACGCAATTTAGTGGCGTTGGCGCTTAAAATCGTGTCATTAAATATTTACGAATATGCTGCGATTTGTTGCAAGTTTTTCACACCAATCTTTGTATGAAGTTCTTTTTGTTATGTTTGCAAAACCAAACAAATACTGGAGTACCTCACAAAACTCTGGGCCGTTGATATAAAGCTTTAATATTTTTAATTTGCTTTGGTTTAAAATTTACCCTTATCCAAGCACCACAAATCACTTCAGTAAAAGAGCATTGAAAATTGTGCAAAGTTTTGTTCATATTCGTGATTCCTTTCCTGACTGATTATGGCGTTGCTCTGTTGCATATGTGGCATCCTGCGGTGCTTTTATGCCATCACGTTTCGCAAATGCAAAATATCTTTCTTTGGCGCTAATCATTACGCAAGCGCTACTATTGGCTTCTAGCGTGATATGGCAAAACGTAATAACTTGAAAAATCAAGTTTTTGAAAATATTGACTTTGGTGTCATATATTTTTGCTGAACAAGGCAAATGAACCATAATGCAACAATTAACCCAACCATTTTGTTCAGTTTTGCCTTGAAGCTGTTAATTGTACAAACATTAATTGTTTCTTGGCATTTGCTAATCAGTGGCTTCGCTCAAACGAAAAATAATCAAGGCTGTTCATGAAATCTGAAATGCAGTTGTTAGTTTTTGCAATATCACGGCAGGCTTGCTTTCATTGCTCTGCCGCCTTAATTCCCGAAATGTAAGAACCTCATTCACTCTAATTCTTCCCTTCTAACGCGTTATAAGGGAAGAACTAGAATAAATGGGTTTTTTGGTAAGTTTTTGGTCAAACAGCTTTTTTCAAAGGTGTATACCGCCGTAGAAGGAAAGAGCTTGAGCAAATGAGTTTTTTGGTAAGTTCTTGGTGAAACACATTTTTTCAAAAATTTATTAAGCTGTTTACCACCAACAAACATTTGACTAGTTAGTTTTGTAAAATGATTTCTGTAGATTGCAAAGGACATGGAGCGATGGGCAAAAGCACAGAACAAAAAGAAGGAAGAATTCAAGAAATTACTCGAAGACACACCTACCACCACCGCTACTACTGCTGCTGCTGCTGCTACACCGGTCGCTAATATTGTTACCCCCCCACTAAAGAAAGAGTCATCCACAGGTAGGGGGCGGTACTCTACAAGTTCCTTTTGAATATCGGCAGCCATGTGGCAAACCAAAATATCGCATGTTCAAAACTCGAAAGTGCTTACACGTTTTGCCTTTAAATAAAATCGTTTAGGACGATTTTCCTGCGGCGCTTGGGGTAGAAATCCACGGTGCCGGCGGTGCTGGTAACTTTAGAAAAGGTCTAAACAAGTTCTCTGTTTTATATTGCAATTGGAAGATGAGCGAATTAAGCGCTCGGTTGAGCTGATAGTTTATAGTGCTTGTCATTTTGTGATTTACGTTACTCATTTAGTTCGATTGGACGTGTGCTTGAACTCAATTTTGATTTGACGAACTTTGAATTCCGTTTTTATTGCAAACCACAGTGCACCAGGTTAACTAAGGCAAGATCGATAAAAATAAATGAGCTGGGTATGTATTAAAATTTAAAATACAATGAAATAAATGCGTTTAACTAAAATACTATCTTCAGTGCTTGTTAGAACCAAATGTCATTATCGATCTTGCCTAATTTAGTTTTTTGAAAACTACTCTAACTCAGGCTAATTGAAGCAGGTATAAACCACAAAATATTGACTGCTTATTCATATCGATATCAAGTTTCAACTTGTTTTCCTAGCTGATGCTGCCTTTTTTCTTTTGGAAAAGCAAAGCAGTGAAGCAGAACGTCGAGCGGCAATACAAGCTGTCTATCACGAAGACAGTTTCAAGCGACCTGATATCCTGCCTCGAGCGGTAAGTATGAAAATTGCTTTCTATTTTTGTTTTTCTTTAGGTGTGCGATCAAGCGGGCGATCGTAGTAAAAGTCTGGCTGCAGCAGCCTAAACATAAAGACCCGCTGGGTGAGAAGCAGCCCGATGACCCTCCAGCTTATCGAAGGTTACATCGGAAATCTGGCTTGATAGTGGTAATAGGGGCCAGTTTTATGATTAGTTGGAAATGGACTGCCAGTTCTCTATTGACTGATCATCCTACTTTTTCTCGCTTGACCGGGTTTTTGTGGTATAAGACTGGATGTTCCATGGCACACTGTTCCTCCATCTGAAGGAAGAGGAGAAGGTAAACTCAAGAAATAAAAAGTGTATTTCTAACAAACATATAACCAGCAGGGTAGTATAGTGGTTTGAGCGTCTACGTAGCAATCGGTAGACGTGGGCTCGATTCCCCTTGTCAAGTGTTACCAAAGAGTTTGAAAATGACAGTTTCAGATTTCCCGCTTGGCGCTCACTGGTGGGAATAATGTGGAGAATGATAGATGAAGCTCAGTTTACTCGATCATGATTGAAAAGAATGCGCTGAGCTTCGGCGGCCTGCGTTCGTAACCACTGCTGACACAACTACGATAGTATTCCGGCTTGCCCGTGTGAGGTTTGCTAGCGGATACCGCTGCTTGTCTTCACGTTTTTTTGTACTTTTCTCAGCAGCGGAAAGCCGCCGCACCAGGAGCTGGCTCATCCGGTTTGGTTTCGTACATGAAGACCAGCGACAGTGAGAGCGAGGAAGAAGACACCGAAGAAGATATTGAAGAGAAGTTGATTGATTGGACTAAACTAGCTTGCTTGCTCTGCAGGTAAAGAGGAGAAAAATGGTTTTAAAAAAATACGGACTTATATGGAAAAATATTGAATTTTTCTCCCATGGGTGATGTATTAGGGTTGTGAACGTGTTTTGGACTTTTGTGCAGATGCTCTATCTCCACATGCCCCGATAAAATCGAGTGAAAAATACTACTCTGGCGTGTTTTTAATGAACACATTAATTTAATGCACACAAAAGCTGCTACGCTGCAAAATTTTTCAATAAGATATGGATGTCAATAGTAGCCAGTTAACGTTCTTAGTCATTGTGAATGTGAGAGTCAATATCTTAACCCTTTTACTGTCACAATACCTAATGCAAATAAATTAAACTGATACACAATGTTAATTGTAATATCATGCAAAAACATGTATAGTTGTTATATACCAAAATAATCATGAATAACATCATATTCTGACTCACCAACACTGTTTTGACTGACCTTTCACTGAATAAACCCCTTCCTTCCTCATGTTTGAATTTTTGGACTGTATTTTAGCGCGTGAAACAGTCCGGCAGGCAAATAGGCAGTGTGATATCGCGATTGTCTTTACATTGCATGTATGCAAACCTGGTCTGTTTCCTTCTTGGATAGTCCCTAGAACGACTACAAACAATGCAGTCTGGCCTATACTTTTCATGCTCATAACTAGTGGGAAAGTGACGTTCAGTAAGCTTTGCAGGGAGTTCAGTCTCTCGTTGAAGCGAATGTCTACCACATTTCCTAGTTTTCCTCTTTGGGACAAATGACACAAATTTATCTAGAAGTTTCTCCTTGAATCTAGAAAAGTCCATGGCCTGAACTCCTACAACAGCACAGTGCACAATATAGCTATTGATGATGGCTGCATCCTTTATGAAATAAAAGATGGCGTGATGCCATTTCTGGACTTTGTGCGAGTACGGATTGGTAGAAGTATTCTGGTCAATAAGATCAACTTCACCCAGGCTTACCAAGAAACCAAAGCCTTTACCATTAACACAGTCTGTAAACTACTCTTGTGGTATTTTCTGACAAAATTTCCAGCAATATTTTAAAAAATTTACTTATTAAAATTTTCAAATTAGTTAGGGGTCTCAAAACACCCCCAAAATTTGTATTGTGAGTAAAAAAAGTAAATTTGGTTTGTAAAAAATGTGATAGGTTACTGAACACCAGTCTCCTTTGAAAGCTTAGGAAATTTGCTTTCCAGCATTATATAACTTTAAATAGTTTAGACTAAGCAGTATATGATATTTACTGACCAAAAATGGGTACCGTACATCATATAAGTTCAAAACCTCCCAAAATTTTTCGACTTCACTAAATTATAATTTTTAGAAAAACCACACACTTTAAAAAAGATAAAATAAATTGCAAACATTTCACCACTAAAGCAGTTTCGTGTCAAGTTTGCAAGGAGACGGAACCTAAAATACAAGTTTAAAAGCTAGCGAAAGTTTGGCTTCTCTAAATCAAAGTTTGCTGTATCCCCCTTGTTTCACAACAAGTGGGAGGAGTGTAAAAAGCTTCTGTTTTATTGACAAAATTTCGATTTAAACTTGATGTCTTCTGAATCTTCAAAAATTTTCTTTCAAAAGCATATAATGTTTCATGGTTTAGACTAACCTCTAGCAGATAATGGTTGATCATATTTTCGGTCTAAATCTAATTAACAAAATTTAGTTCCGGTCAACAAAAGGTCATGGGCCTCAGAAAGTTAAAAATTGTAGAAAACTAAGCTGTTAGGTAAGTTTTGACTGATATACCTTGAAAGCTTATTTTCTTAGCATCATCTAGAGACCATTTCTAAAAAAATTGGTAGAAAATAAAATCTGTAGTGATCTTTGAACTTCTACACCACTGGAATTCAAGCACTACAGCACAGATGGAAGAAGTGCGTGGACCGAAGAGGAGATTATGTTGAAAAATGAATTGACATTTGGTCAAATCCAAAAACTGCATGTTGGGCCATGAACTTTTCAGCCTCCCTCGTATTTACCGCTCCTTTCGGTATAAAATCTCAGCGTGAAATATCGTATTTAAACCTGCCTAACAATTTTATTCAATATCAGGTTTGGAAAGCAATAACCCATCTTAACCGATCGCGTAATAGTTTCATTACTGATGAGGTGGCTGGCACTTATAGGTGCCCCATCGTCACTTCTAACAACTTGTCATGCTGAGTGATCAGTGGCTTCATGAATCTAGCTCGATTTTTAGGAAACACTATTCTCAAATTTGAATAGAAATGCCACATTAATAAATATATTTTCTTTTAATCGGGTGCGAGGTTCAGGCTGCTTCTGAGTTATTCTTCATCTTCAATGCATTATTCAGTCTACCAATTAAATAAACGGCAAAATGTTGTGAAAAATATCAAAAATATTCTTACGCCGATATTTCTATAATCATTAATATTCAAATTATCTTTTCCTGCTCTCAGCTAGAAGCTGATTGAATATTGATGGTCGATTGTTTAATTTAATTAGTATATTTCATTAATTTAAGCTCGACTCATATGTTAATTTTTTTTTTCAGACGAGGTTTTCCTTCCAAAGACATGTTACAGAAGCACAAAGATTTGTCCGACTTACACAAGAATAACCTCGAACAAAGGTAATTCGTGGTTAAATTCTGAGTGTGCTCAAATTTGAAGTACATTAAACCCCTTGCTGATAACTTTTACTCAAGATTAAATGCTTGAATCAGAAGCAAGTGTTCTGTGATGCTGGTGGAATCAAGCAACAAAAATATTTTCGCGAAAAAGAAGCAAAGCAGTTTATTATTTGGCTCCGTTTACAGTTATGGTTGATACCATTTTATTGTGTGTTTGATTAATTTAAATACTAGTTGCCTATCACCGCTGTTTGACGACATCTCCAACAAAGTCTTGATTGGTTGGTTTACCCCTCCTCTTAGCATGGAGGTACGGCGCGAACGACAATCCAGGTTCATGCCGTCAATCTAATTGAATTAGGCAAGGGGAAAAGTGGCAGCCGATTTCGAATCAGCCATGAATGAAAATTACTGACGGTAGCCACACCACCAACAAGGCGGACTGCCAATGGTGGGTAGCAAAGAGTCGCCTCTTACGACATGCTGGGTGAGCAACTTCACTTTCTAACCCGGTGAAGCACGAGTACTAACAGTCTCTCATATCTCGTTTGAAATATAAATGGTGTTTTGGTTGCTTAACGTGATCTTGTGACTACTCTCTCTGGGGCAGCCAACTTATTCAGGAATTCTATGCTACATGTGGTGAACCTAGCATCTAAGGCTGAGAACTAAGGAGGCTTTTGGGGCACAAAATACTGTTTGCGTAGTTCTTGAAAAGAGTGGTTCTTTAATACCGTAGTCCCATTTTTCTGGTTTTGTAGCTCGAATTTAGTCTTTTGTGTCTCGTGGTATATCTGATTTCAATGTTGATCTGTTGTTTTTGCGGCAAATTGTTCTAAAACAGATAGCAATATATTGTTTACAGGCGGAAGAATAAAACTGGAAGTTTATTAAAACCGAAGCAAAGCGAGCAGCCTATCAAGTATAGAGACCGCGCCGCAGAGAGGAGGAAAAACTTTGGCTCCACAGCTCCACCAGTCAAGTCGAATGCCGGGACTTTTAGGGCACCAGTGTAAGAAATGATATTGTGTGATTTCGCCTATTTTATTCATTAAATTACGGTAATATGCCTTTTCTGAATGCAGCGTTTTTAATAAAAATCCACTAATACAGTAATATGGGAACTCTGAAGAGAATTTGCATAGTAGTTGATGATATGCTTGTGAATAAGTGATGACCTAAAAACAACGATTCATCAGCTTTATTTTAACTACAGACCGTTTGAACAACCAACTAAGCATGGTCTGGATGAAAGTAACATCGGCAACCAGATGTTACAGAAGATGGGCTGGAACAAAGGCACGGGATTGGGTAAAACGAAGTCTGGAAGAACTGATATAATACAGGTTAGTTGTACGAGGAGCCGTAGCTTGACCCGAATACTTTCGCGCTTGGATTGCGAAGATTCCCATGCAGCATATTGCAAGAGATGACTCTTGGGGACCCACCAGTGACAGTCTACTTGTTAATGTCGCAGCTATCTGTTTGCAATTTGTATTCGTGACCAATTCGAATTTAACAGCCGCTTTCGTTTAGCTTGATCGTGATTCAATTTGTAGTGCGGGCGAAAGGATGACTGGTTTATTCTTTGCCATTATCCCAAGATAGAAACGAGTGAAAAACGACAGCTAGAAAATGTCTTCTCAACGGCTTTTGAAGTTTTTTATGATCATCGTTGTGGATTATTTATTTCATTACGAGTTCAAAATGAATATTGAACTCGTGATGACGCTGAATTGAAGCTGATTTGATTGAAGCAGGCTTGTCGGCTTATGCTATAGATGGTTAACATTAAAGTTTACAATCAGATCTCTCGGTCTATCTACAAGGTTGTGGCCGCACCGCCGTCTGGTATTTCAATGGAAAATCTTAAACGTTTTTAATGACTCGATAAATGCGGGAATACAGTAGGTTTGGTTTAGTAAGATTCACTGCATTTAGTAGTATTCAAGCTATGACGAAGCAAGCTGCACAGGCGTTTTTTGTTTCGCGTCAATAAAGCAAAAAAGTTCCTCCAATTGCTCTCGTATATGCAAATCGAAACGGGATTTATGAGCAATTTACTTTGGCAGGTCCAGCAGCGATCGAAAGGGGTTGGACTTGGCATGCGAGGCGCGACCTACGGCTTGGATGGTTCCGATGGTGATTATAGATCGGCCGCGAAGAAAATTACGCAGGCACGATACATGGAAGCTGACTGATTCGTCACTTTGAAATTCCTCAACTCAGTAATGGAAGAGACGAGTATTCCAAGATTTATTCTCATGCGAATTCAACACATGCCTGGACAAATGCGAATTTGTGTTTGATTTAACAATGAACTTTGAATACGACAAGTATGAGTGCGTTTACAGCAGCAAGGTGAACGTCAATTCTCGCGAATGTGTTGAATGATGTTGTTGTTCCAGCTTAGTGGCAGCATGTGTGATAGTGCGGTGATGCTGCAACCCCGCCAATATGTGTCGTGGCTTTGCCCGATGTGGAATATAACAGCATTATTGGTTACTTTGGAAATGGGAGGCTTTGGGTTTTCAAGTAATTACTTTAGTTTTTTTTAAATGCTTTTGGCCAGATTCAATCAGAAACTTGTTAAAAATAGCTTTGCTTCAGCGGCGTGGCAAGGGTATCCTGAGCGTGGTGGGAAAGGGGAATCATGCGCTTTTCCTGAGATTGTCTGACGGCCTATTAAAATGATGCTTAAACACCATCATTTAGGTTCATTTACAAAAAGCAGCTTTGCATATGTAAATCAGTAAGACGTGATTGTTTTTAAGAAAAATGTGTTTGTTAATGACGTCGAGTGCACTGGCCGTGCACGCGTTTGGCATTACAAGAATTAATTTTTTTGATAGCGTCAAAATTCTTTGTTCAATACTAGGGTGAAAACGGCTGTTTTGCGGGCTACAAGCTTGAACGAGCGATGCTATTGTCGCTTATAAGGAGTTACAGTACGGGAGACGTCGGAGATAGAAAAGCGTTGATGTCTTTGATTGCAATAAATCTACGGTACAAGCTTCGTGGTAGGCGTACTATAGAAACAATATTATATCGTTTTCACTTGCGCCACTTTATGGCCGTGAAATTGGCTTTCTTTGGTCGTAGTTTTTAAACTACGAACCCTAAATCATTTGATTGACTGAAAAGTTGCGAAGGTTGTTGATTCGAATTGGGTTGCTTGAGCTGTAGAGCTACTAACAAAAATTCAAAATTTGCGTCTGCGTAATGCGCTTTCTCTTGCTTCGCCGCTGCTTGATTTTGCATGATAGCATCGTGCTTTTAATAGAGCATCCAGAACGACTAATTGAAATCATTGTTGCGTGTCAGTAAACCGCGTTCCGTTGGTTGGAACTTTCTTCTGGCAACGTTACATTGTCTTCAAAATCCTGCTGCCACTTCTCCGACCAAAAATCATTTGTTAGGCACGGTATAGGAACTTCGCTCTGGACAAGCTAATACTGCTTTTCTATTGAAAAAACTAACCTGCATTACACCACAACAGTTTTAAACAAAAGTAACTTTCAAATAAAAGCTGAGCTATGAATTGTCAATGGAAAGACAGTGAAAGTTGCTTAATGTCCACCTGTTTGCTACTTTGTCAATAAATTTCTGAATGCTGTGTAAAAGCTGTTTTTGAGGGTTTGGTTGTGTTCATTTTAATAAAACTGGCGAGATATATTTAAAAGAAAGCGTCGATGAAATGATATGCGAACAAAATTATAGCACCGGTGATTTTTTAATTTAATCGTAGTTTACTCTCAAGGAAATAATTTTATTACGGATTCGGTTCTCAAAGAGTTAAATCCTGGTCCACGTGCCTCGGTTGTTGGTCACAATTGCTGAGCAGAGCAGTTGGATTGGTAACGTTTGTGGCATGTAGTGCAGTGATCTTGCATATAGTTGGGCAACAACGTTACCATGACCGACTTTCCCATGCGCATGGTGACGTTACGATTCACCTATTTGCAAGATTACTGACACCTGTATCTCAGGTAACTTATGACGGTAGTTCTAATTAGTGTTATGTCCGAAACTGCACTTATCAATAGCCGCCTCAATCTGGTGGTGCAATCCCCAAATCGTTTGGGATGAAGTCAAAATGACTGCTGGCCTTCCCCAGGGTCCCGTTTATGTTGGGTTTTCCTCATCCAAACATTTTATTGCCCGCTGAACAATCAAAAAAGAGCAGCACGGAGTCTTTAAAATCAGTCGCCCGTCTCGCTACTCCGTATCTTTATTCTACTTATAATGAGCGGCAACGTTCACCATAGCTTTGCCCCAGTCTACCCTACTCAGAGTGCGCTAAAAATATGGCTTTGAGAAGTAGCTAGGCGCCATATTGCGCCTGCTCTAAATTGGTCCAACAAAAGCGCTCACTACTCTCCTCCAAGTTCAGTGCTTTAGGCAGCTGTTTTCTTTGCTGCATCTCGGCTTCTGGGGGCCCCATGCTTTCATCACTGAGATGTATTCTTCAGGGGTCCCTGCACGTGTAACTACTGTGTTCAATCTGGCCCCTTCTTGCAATTTAGCATTTCTATCCACTCTCGCCTGCAAACATCCTACACTCCGTCGGCCAACTTCGTAACTACTCTATATGTACCTTCCCCACCCTCTAATGTTTCTAGCGGTTCTTCTACACCTCCTGCTTCCTTCTCTAACTTGCTCATGTTATTCAATAAAGAGCCAGAAACGTCAAACTTCTCCACTGTTGCAGTGAAGGACAGCGATACTAGCTGTTTCACCGCCGCTTCTATTTCGGAGATCCTGTCTGTAAATATCTTGCTCACCAGAGATCTTCAACGCACAAGCACACACCAACTTGCAGAACATGGAGACTGTATTAAAAAGAAGACAGAAATTTAGTTTACAAATCAGCTGTACCACATGCATCAATCACGATACGCTAGGCGTATCTGGTTCTAGTTATCACAAGATATTAAAAACTAATGAAAAATCTAAGATACAACCCACGCAAACAAAGAAATGATCACAGCGAAGCAAGCGTATGTTATCGAATTACGTAGAATTAAGGCTAGCATTTGCTGGCAATATTAAGGGTACAAGCTGTTCATTGTTTTCCGATTGAGCTAAGACACAGACAAGCGATGTTAGAAACACACTAACAACTAGCCACTTGCATTACGTTGGTGATAAAACATTAGATTTTCTCTTCGCTACTACCCACACTGAACACTCTCATGCCAACGTCTGCCAAAAGCAAAGTAAGCTCATAAACAGCCAACAGGCCTATTTAAGATAACAAATAGATATGAGATCAATCAGCGAAATTGTCACATTGCGATTAACAAGAAACGGGAGGGACATATTAATCAATCAAAGGAAAGGCGTTAAGTGAAAGGAAAGCAATTCGCCTCATTAATTTATCAATGATTCACTAAACTAAATTTTACGGTTTCTTTCCATTAACTCGTTCACCGTCCAAGGCTTTCTGGTGTTCGTCCCCCTGGAGGCCCAATTTTGATCATTTTTCAGAAATAAAAAACGGGCTACATCGTCTTCTGCATTTACTTGATCAAAAACAGTGGTCTTCAACTTTTTTTACGAAATCGCTCCCTTTCAAAAAATGTGGTCCAAATCGCCCCTTTCACATTAAAAAAACAATTACTTTTATTTGAAAAATTTGGTCCCGAAATATATGCAGAAAGCTTTTTTACAAAAATACGGTACATGCAAGAAAAATTATTAATGTGACCCTACGGCTGGTGTTGCTCTGCAAGATCAGCAAAAGTTGGGTTCAAGCTAGTCAGCTAAGGTCAAATTGAATTCTACCCAGTCATATTCATGCCGAGTCTGTTGCTACATTTATTTTGCATGTACAGCACTTCACCAAACCCTTGTATAGCAATATATGCGGTTGAAAATGCCAGTACAAACAACTTTACTTTCTCCCACAGTTCCGGAAATTTGTTATTACACTTGATCCAGAAACCTGCCGATTCACGTGCCCTAAATGTTGTTTGCGCTTCTTCGTCACTTTGCAGGTCTATCAGCATTTCCTGCATGGTGGAATCCGATTCGTTGATGTTACTGGCTAATCGTTCCGCCAACCATGGAAAAACTTTCGGGTCAAGCAGATCTAAAAGGACTAACAAATACCATGATCAGCATAAAAAACTGAAGAAAACCTATTTTCCAGTGTTTGAAGGTCTGTTATTCATGCCTGTCCTGTTTAACAAATTTGCTTCTGCAATTTAACTGATCAAGTGGGGCAAAGCTCAAAACCCAGACAATATTCCACCACATATATTCTGAAGTCCTGCGACCCCAAATGTGTTGTATGGCTTCAAAAATTCTACACAGCCTGCGTGACCTACCGAACAATCCCAACAATATAGCGACTGGCCACTGTTATCTCGGTACCAAAACCTGGCAATGCAGCTGATGACTGAAAGAGCTTCCAGCCGATATCGCTGTTTAGCGTTTGTTGCAAGCTTTTCGAGCGGTTACTTTTAAGGCGTCTAGAACCTGTTTTTGACACCCAAAGTTGGCTTTAGGCTTGGTCAATGCATAACCGATCAAGTGTTTAACCTAACCTATGACGTTGAACACCACTTTAAAGAAAATAAATCAGGCATTGTTTTGGAAAATCTTACTGCCGCAAAAGATTGCCTTCAGTATGGCACCAGGGCCAAACACCTCATCAACGCCTTCGATTTGATGTTACTTCTATGGACCAAGTTTTAAGAACTGGCGAAAAGTAAGAAATGCGCTTTTTTCACAAAATTAGCGCAATAGAACACAACAAGCTCACATTATTTTTGATTTTGATGATTAGTGTAGACTATGAGAAAATCCCAGTATTTTTCTGTATTTACTGGTAATGATAGTTTTATTTTTATCACTGCAAGTCAAAAATTCTACTGCACTTCTGGAAATACTGAACCTCTCCGACTGGACCTTCGTTAAAATTAGTTGAGTAGCTCTGGCGTACGCAATAAACAACCAATCATAAATTAACAAATAACACAAACTTACTGGCAATTGTGTCATTTCATTTTCATACTTTTTTAAAGGCATTTAAACTAGCACAAAATTTCATGTATGAATCCAAAATTCCACACAAAAATATAAAACTTCATTTCCCAAAAAACCAAGTAACACCGTAACCTGTACAATGCTTGTTATTATCTAACAACGATGCTCTGTGCAACTGTTTGTTTGGTAAGGTTTTCGAAAAAATTGCGAAATGAGTTGCCGCAGAAAAGTTATACTTAAAACCAAACAATGGTCGTACAGAGACAGAGAGTCGCCAAAGGGCGTGTGGCGCAAAGAGTCCGTAGCTGGACAATGCAGAATGAGATGAGAGGTGTCCGCAAGCACTGCATGAAGGATTCTCGATTCTGCCGATCCTAGAGAGATGGAGCTTAACAGTAGGCTGTGTCCGTTGCAGTGTAGACAAGAGAGCACAAAGCGAGCGTGACGAGGGAGCATAAGTTTCTCGGTGGAAATCGAGGGAACCTGCGTGCCAAAAAATTTCGATGAGATAGTACCCCTCCAGTCCAAGAAAAGAGAAGAGTGGATACGAGAGATAAGAGGAAAGAGACTACAAGGGATTGCAGAGATCACGAGTAGCGCTCCCCATCTGGCCGGCTCATCAGCCGTGTAGTTCCCCAGGAAAAAATAGTGTCAGGGGACCAATTGTAGCCTGATCGTACAGGAGGAGAGAGAAGACAGTTCCTGCTGGAGAGATTGAGGTAAAAGGAAAGATGGAGGAGAGGACAGGGTGGCGAGAGGAGGAGAGGAGGAGAAGGGAAGAGAAATGGCAGACTTGTTGGTGCTTCCGAGACCAGCAAAGAGCTTGCAGAATGGCCCAAGCTTCAACGGAAAAAGTAGAACATCTTCCCCCTAAGCATGTTTACACAGTCTGCACTTGATCAAATTCTGTTCCTTTCTCAGTCCATTTCGAATGGGTTTAACAAACCCAGGCCGGGCTCTCGGACGATCCTGTCTACTATCAATTTCTCTAAAGCTTTTGACTCTGTCTGGCATCCCGCCCTTTTCCACAAACTTATTTCGGCTGGCCTCCCTCCTTGCTTTGCTCGTTGGACTCAATCTTTTCTTTCTGACAGGCGCGCTTGTGTGGTCTATCAAAATTACAAAAGTTGTTCCTTTCGAGTCCGTCGAGGTGTTCCGCAAGGATCTGTTCTTGGCCCTGTACTTTTCTCTCTCTTCATTAATGATCTTCCTGCTTCTCTGCCTTCTTCCGTCAGCTGCTCTCTTTACGCTGACGATCTGGCCATTTGGTCCTCCTCACCCTCGGTCCCTACTGCGGTGGAGACCACACAAGGAGCTCTGTTTCGATTGGAGCGCTGGTCTGAGTACAGGTGTCTTCCTCTCAATCCGAGCAAATGTGAGGCCTCCTTCTTCTCAGTGGATCCCCACCAAGCTAATCTCCAGCTCAACCTTCTCCTACTCGGCTCCCCCTCCGTTTTAATCCCACTCCAACTTTTCTTGGGGTCACCTTCGACCGCACTCTTTCCTTTTCTAAGCATGTATTTTCGCTGAAGGCCAAGTTCTTCCCACGTCTCAAGGCCCTACGCTGTATCTCTGCTTCCTCATGGGTCCCCTCTATGGAGTCCCTTTCTGTTCTGTATAAATCTTTTCTTCGGTCCCTCCTCACTTACGCTTCACCCGGATGGTTTCCTTTCCTAAGCGCTACCAATATCACCGAATTGGAACGCCTTCACCGAGCGGCCACTCGCGCCATCACCGGCTGCCTCTCGTCCTCCCCCATCCCTCTACTACTCATCGAGGCTTCTCTACCTCCCCTACGAGTCACCCTGACTCATTTCACTCTTCTATCTTATGAGCGGGCTCTTTGTTTCCCAACCTCCTTTCTTATTTCAGGTTTGGCCAGACTAGGAGTGAAACCAAGACTCTGCAGATCGTCCTGGAGAGCTGTTGCGTCCACTCACCCGCTCATGCTTCCTCCTACTTGTTCTAGGGAGGCTCTTGTTGCTTGCCCTCCCTGGAACCTGCCTTCGTTCACGGTGGAGTCTACCCTTTCCTCTCCATGCTCTCGCTCTGATCCCCCTCTGTCGCCAAGGTGCGGCTCTCGCCCACCTTGACTCTCTCCCCCCTCATGATCTGGTGCTTTGGACAGACGGCTCTGTTCCTTTTCCTTTTAGTAAGGGAAGCTCCGGCGTTCTTGCCAATTGCTCTCTCTGTGGCACTGAGGCCACTCTTTCCTTTTCGGCAGGCCCAGTATGCTCAAGTTTTTCGGCTGAAGCCTGCGCCATTCTGCAAGGACTTAGCTGGTCTCGGCAGCACCAACAAGTCTGCCAGTTTTCTTCTCTTCTCCTACTATCTGACTCTCGTTCTGTCCTCTCCTCCATCTTTCCTGTTATCTCAAACTCTGTGGCAGATCTGGCAGGAACTGTCATTTTTCTTCTCCTGTTCTATCAGACTACAATGGGTCCCTGGACATTCATTTCTACCGGGGAACGACGCGGCCGATGAGCTGGCCAGACGGGGAGCGCTACTTGTGCCCTCCGCTATCCCTTGTAGTCTTTCTCCTCTTATCTCGGACTGGAGGCGTACCGTCTCATCGAAGTTGTTTGACACACAGGTTCTCTCGATTTCCAACGAGGAACTTTTGCTTCCTCGTCATGCTCGCTGTGTTCTCTCTCGTCTTCGCTGCAATGGACACAGCCTTCTTTTAGGTTCTTATCTCTCTAGAATTGGCAGAATCGAGAACCCTTCCTCAAGCGCCTGTGGACACTCGTCCCAGGACATCTCTCAACTCATTCTGCACTGTCCAGCTACGGACACTGCGCCGCTCACTCTTTGGCGACTCTCTGTCTCTGTACGACCTCTGGTCCAGACCCTGGGGAGTTGCCCGGCTTCTGGGGAACCATGGTCTTCCGCAATGCCCCCATCCCTCGGAAGGGGTCGGGTAAACAACAACAACATAATTAGAGTAGGAATCAAGCGAAGAAAGAGAGGAGATAGAAAGTTCAGAAAAGGATAGGCCCTGCCTGACGAAAATGATGACGCCGCCGCTAGCGTGCATGGCATCAGGAGAGAGAATGCCAGACCGGGAGTTGGTGCGATCAGAACGCAGAGCAGAGAATCCAGAAAGAGGAAGATGAGTTAAGATTGAATTCCTCGATGCAGATAAGGTCGACAGGATGGGTTGAGAGAAAGTGAAGTAGTTCAGTGCTCCTGGCTCGAAGACCTCCAGCATTCCATTGGAACCCTGAAAGAGGAGGCAGGAGGCGCAGAAGGACAGCCAGGAGCAAGGGAGGGTGAGAAGATACAGAATGGGCAGATGGGGGATAAGAGGTTTGGAGACGAGGGTGGGGTAAGAGTGCTACATTAGCAGAGGGGGGCCAGATTCCACAGTGGAGGTATACATGTCGGAGGAGGGAGTCACAGTGTTACGGCAGGGAAAGCAGCTCCAAGAGTGAGAGCTGCCAAGAGCTCTGAATTTGGAGGGAAAGTTGTAAGCACCTTAGATGCACCCATTTGGAGCAAGTGCAGCATTGCACTGACTTGCCCCGCGAGGTTACATTTTCAGCGCAAACAGAGCAAGGAAGGATGGGGCCAGGGTTGGATGAACGTTACCGCTTATCGAGAGAAGAATGAGGACACGAAGAAGAGCAGGAAAAAAAGAAAACAGGCGACCGATTTTAAAGAAGCTATGTGCTACTCTTCTGCGATCATTCAGGGGGCAGCATAGTGAATAAATGAAGGGGAGTGCTCGGGGTAACTGGGACCCTCGGAAAGGCCAACAGCCATTTCGACCCAACCCAATTGGGGTCGGGGACCGCACCACTACGTTGAGGCGGCTGTTGATTGTGCAGTGCTACGGTCCTCGGTGTCGGAAACTCCCACAAGGTTTGTGTAAACAAATTTTTTTTACTCTGGTTTGTTAATAAATACATAAAGCCAAGCAACTAATCCTGAACCACAGCATCTGTATATTTTTGACTGTGGCCTGGTGTCTAATACGAAAAACACGGAAGACCCATTCGAAATGAGACTGTGAGTTAATGGTCTCGTAAATCCAGCACAGCAAGTGAATTTTTCGGCTGTGGTGTTGCCCATCTCCTAAAAAAGCTAATTTAACCTCATATACCTAACCTGCTTCTAAATTAAGTAGGACATTGCATGGTTTTGTCTCTATGGTTTTTGAAGCTACTCAAAAGCAAGTTTTTAATAGTACGATCAATAGGTCAGAGATAACACGAACTTCAACATGTGCATTTTTTGTACAGAATCGCTGTCATTAAATGATTATACAAAAGACATAGCACCACAAGTTCTCTATTGCAACCACATAACTGCAAAAATCTAGCAATTTAAAAGCTTAGTATAGTACGACATCCTATATCTACGTAGTTTGATAAATGCAAAGCTAATCGCACGAAACAGCAATACGGATGTTAACAGATCGAGGTAGAAACGATGTCGATAAACACTGTTGACTTAAGTGCACACCATCAGTAACTCCGTGCAACTAAAAAACACATTTTCAAAACTATGTATTTTAAGACACTTTAGTAATATTATTGAAAATAAAGTCAATTCGCTCTTAAATAGATATGAAACCTAATAGCACCACGATGAAAAGCACGATCAAAAATTGTACCGAGCGTTCGACCACAGCATTGACATTGGATTGTAACAGGGATAGACGTTAGGCACACTGTTCATAAACCAAAAATTATACAAAGATTCAAACCCACATCTACACGTACTAGATCGAGACAGTAATTAAAAAAAAAAAGGTGGCCAATCTGTTTCTCGAAATACGTTCAAGTGCTTAACCTATTTAGTTTAACAAAACTGCTCACCCAGCATATCGCAAGAAACGACTACAGAGCACCACCAATGGTATTTCATTAATTAGTCGAGGGAATTACTGGTTTATTCTTGACTGGTTCAAACTAGCGACCACTTTTCCTTAATCTAATCCAAACGTTTGTAGTTATTTTACTTGGTTTGGGGTGTGAGGTTCAGATGTTCGGCTTGAAACCGCGTCTTCACTCAAAGAAAGACCAGGGATGATTTGAGGAGTGGGATAATGATGACTAAAAGTGTAAAAACATTAACTTCGCGGCCTAAAGACCTTTGCTTTGATGAACATTAACGTGTTTGTCGGAGAATCATATTTTCATAATTTCTGGATAAAACGTTTTATAGGAAGATTGAACCAAAATCTTCTCCGCAAGTAGAACTCAAAACTTCGAAACCAACGAACCCCGTCAATACACCATAACAGTGTGGCAGAAATTTGACGATTGCACTTAATAAACTAATCCAGATGCTTTCCACACGACCATTTTCAGACAAAGTTGTCAAGATTTGACTGGGAAAAAATTACGTGTCCGACCAATAGCTCCAGGTACATGCTATTAACGCAATATTCATTACCCTTCTGCAATGCAAAGTAAAATATATGACAGAGTTTGCATAGACCAATCCAATCCAGGGAAGTTATAAAACTAGTTTTAGTGCATCCATTTGTAAGTTGGGGAATATTGGTAACCGCATTCTTTAATAAAATCATCTGCTTCCTGCGGGCCACGGCTGAAAACACAAAAACATAACTGACCTTTTCATAATACTTTTTCTATTCAATTACAGTGGCTTTGATTAGATGTTAAGTCGCCGATAAATTAGAACAAAGCAGTTATCTGCTCTATCAGCAGATAAGATCACCCAGTTACACTACAGCATGGGCAATATAAGCCATACGATAACCAACAACTAGGAAGAAATACTACAACGAAAGGTGGTCACCTCCACAACGGTTTATAAATTAATTCAAGCACAATTCGACATATTGTAGTCGCTAAAAGGTTGAAAAACGATTCCAGTGGAATTCGAACTAAGAGCTTCCTGATTACTAGTCAGATCCTAATTATTTAAGCTACAAAATATAATTCTGGAGTACCTCATCAGCAATCAAAAGTTCATGGGTTCGAATCTCACTGGAATCGAACTTAGTTTTTCGCACTGCTTTATCGAAAGTATAAATGATCTTGATAAATATAAATTCAGTTATTCGACGAAGCGCATTGCAGCTTAACTGGTGTATTATTACTGCATCAAAAGAACTGAAACGTTTCTTCCACAAATATCGTAGCGTCATTCCGAAATTTTATGCCAATATTTCTAATTTAGGCAGGTGCGAAATAAGGTCTGTTAACTTAGACCCCTATCAGCGATAAGCAAGAATCGGTCTAAACACTCCTTGAAAAGCGGTAATATCAAGCGAAACAAGACTTGACAAACTTGCAACGAGTTTAATTATCCCAAAATCAAACTTAGAAAAAGTCCCAAACTTTCATTCTTTCAACAAAATAACTCTTTCCACCTTGGCCTGACACATAACAGGTTAATCATAAGATGGTGAAAAATTTGTGGTTTGTTAATGCATGAGTTACTTCCCTTTCGTGGGGGTATATTTGCAATACATTCTTTCCTTGAGCAACTGATTTTACTTACGTTCCATATAGATACGGAATTGGTTTAATTTTTTCGTCTTCTATTTGATGCAACACAGGAGTAAAAATCCTCCAGGCTTCAGATAATTCATCACTAAGAGGAAAATTTTAATTCGGCATGAGCACAATGCAAGTCATCTCAGCAACGATTTATGCCTATGCTAAACACGCATCGAGTGGCTGCAAGAGCAATGCCTTCGCGGGTACTGTATTTGAATCGGGAAAGACATCACACATAATTTCCCCGCACGTTAGTGGTAAAAATGCACTGCGCCAATAGCACTGGTAGCCTCAAAGCAGACCTGTACAATTTTGCGACCGCTAAGGTTTTTCCATAATTTTAAGATACGAACTAACTATTTATAATTGATTACCTTCTGACAAAGTTCAACTGAGAGCCTGTAAACACATCGAGAATGAGTCGTTCGTACGCATCAGGCATTTTAACATCCTGCACAATAAATATAAAAACTGGCAATATCTAACAAAGGAACTGATTTCGACTCGTTCACTCTGCCAAGAGCATTTTGTTTCAGCGCGAGTGTGAGAATATTTTCAAATCAGTGCGTGTCTGCTTGTCGACTATGTCTAGTGTGCAGTCTGTGCTTGCTTAACGCACAGTGGAAATCAAGATGCTGAAACAGCACACCGAAAGGCAGGACTACATTGCGCTTCGAAGCAAAAAAAGCAATGTCGTTTTAAGATACTCTTCAGATGCAGCTCAATATTGACGAATGAGGCGTATGCCACTATGCCCACTACTAACCACTTGTTTTTGGAAGATTTAATCAGAGTAAGTTTCATATTTTGTACTTCTTCTGCTGACAATGACCCATGGCATCAAAAGCAGATTGTAAATCATAAACTATTTGCTTAGAATTTCAGAAAACTTCAACCACGCTATGAAGTCTTTGAAAAGAGAAACTGAACCTAAATCTTGCCCAAAAGCTCATAACATCTTGAAGCAATAAGTAAGACGTTCGGAGATATTTCACACATAGCTTCCTTCGCCAAACGGCTTACCTTATAACGGGTGGTGTACGACAAATCCAATTCTGTTTCAATTGGTTCGACGTTTATGCCAGGGCTTTTCGTCATCATTTTGCAATAAACTCCTTCGTTTGGCTGGACACGGATCACCAACTCGTTTCGTTTAATGCTTCCTTCTTCGAAAATATTCCCAGGAACGTCACGAAATTGGATCCGAACTTCCGCTTTACGTTCGTTTAGAGCTAAAATTTTAAAAGGCATTGATGATAACAGAACGTTAGCTGTCAGTATCGACATTACACTTTAAGTTGAAACAAGAGTTCATGTTTTTCCTAGATTACCACGACTTTACACGAATGATTACTGACCCAGTTGTGAAACCAAGAAAAAAATACGACGTTCGACGTCGACGAACCGTTTACATGAGCCTTCGTTTGGTCAACATAAAAAAATTGAAGAAAATAAATAACAAAAAAGCAGAATACCGATCCCGACTGCAAAAGAGCAAACTTTATAGAAAGGTATCCAACTACACGTTCAAATGACAAAACTCAAAAAGAGAAAATCTTGTATACCGCACAGGTTTAACGAACGAAAGATGATAAGCAGTATTCGGAAGACTGGGAATTCATTTGTCACGTTGGATTGCGTAAAAATGCTACTTGAGAAAGTTCCTGTTGCACACTCATGGAAACCTTTTTAGAAATGGTCTACCACTGCTATTATGCCACAAGGTCGACTAACGAAAAGTCCTCGGCCAAATACGGATCTCTCTCATTAATCAAACCACGGGGATTTATAGTTTCCGGCCACTCCCCCATCTTAAGAACAGGTTCGGATAAAAACAACATCAAAGCCTTGGTAAAAAAAGCACCATGTTAAGCCTTTGGTCCTATCAACGTACCTTTGCCGCATTTCAGGATAAAAGGAACTCCATCCCATCTTTCATTCTGGATGTTAAACCTGGCGACTGCAAACGTTGGGGTAACGGATCCATCCGGTACAGTGGAGTCGTCTAAATATCCCTGTTTTGCGTCGCCCTCACCATTAGGATCACCCACATACTGACCGAGAACAAGGCTTTCTCGTTTCAAAACACCGATCGATTTTAGAACTTTAACCTAAGACATCGGTTATTAAAATCACAAGTACTAGAAGATGATCCAAATAAATTTCACAATAGTGAAGTGATATTAAAATTAGTTTGTTCAGTAATTAACTGTGCTAGTACATGTGACTGGAGATCGTGAAGATTTCGGAGCGGACTTTCTCTCGTAACATTAAAGAAGCCAAAGAGTTGCAATTACAAGAAATAAAACTTACATAATTTCTCAAGTGTATCACTATTTTTCAGACGTTATTAAATCTTGATAATTTTTAAATTATACCCTGATTTCACATTTTGTTTAGCACGTTTATCAAAATACCTATTTTTGTCAATGCTTAGCTTCTAAAAAGATCGAAAAAATATTGAGTGCTCCAGCGCAGTTACTACATCAAAAAAAGAACAGTTGGTGACAAAGATGCCGTTAACTGCAAAACTACCGCGTCCCACTGACCTTTTCATCTCTAATGTCATCAGCATCGTTACTGACTGGCTTCTCCATTGCGACCAAACTAAGGATTTGGAAAAGATGGTTTTGCATGATGTCCCTACAGAACAGTTTGCGTGTTAATGTGATAATTTTCTTAAGTGAAGAATGGCTCATCCCAGCTTTCAGCAAATTTCAATTTGATTCACGGTATCAATTACCTCCTAGCCTCAAAGGTATCGTCAGGAAAGGTATCTAAAATAGAGGGACTAAGTTGTTAATTACAACCTACAAATGTCTCTATCTTCCGACAACTGAACTTGAAAGCTATGCAGTCAATCAGAGTAGGTATTGTAAGTGGGCCTTAACTTCAAGAGCATTCAGCTATGGTCTCCAACTCCGGTACGCTAACTACGGTTAATGAAGCTTTTTCGGCAATACGCGAGCACTTTTAGTGTCTCAACAAACACATGACAGAATTGGTGTTTGTCAGGCTTCGACCCCGCACCTGTATTCAAATAAAAGGATATTTAAGTGACCCACCCACAACTGCTCTGCAAGCGACATATCGAAACTTCACCAAAACATTTCGATTAAGTGGTAATGAAGCTTACTAAGTATTTGAAGTTGGGGAGCCTCTGATGCAAATAAATTAAAAAAATAATGCGAGTCATAACAAAATACCTGATGATGCCGAACTGATCAAAATAGCCTCCTCTTCCACCGGTGCCGAACGGTTCTTTGAAAGTGATCAGCACACTTGCAATATTATCACGATTCCACACAGGACCGAATACACGATTTGCAAACCTGAAAGCAACACTGAATGTACAATGGCTGAAGGCAAGGAGCAACCAGAGCGTAAAAATCTTGCATATTAAAGAGACATATTGACCTTCTGAGCACTTTTTCTAATAAACTTTGCCCACTCTAGTCCAAGGTACACCGCTGTGGTGGTTACTTGGTGATGAAAAAATGCCTACTATAGCACTATATGACTGTCGAGCAGTGTTTCCTCTAAGATTTTAGTAAGTGCGTAACAGCCGGCACAAGTGCGAAATCGCTAGCAAGTCTACGAAAACCGCCGGACAAATTTGCAGGAAAAGGAAAGTCAAAACTGTGACAATGAGCTTCGGTGACGTAATAATTAATTAGCGTGACTTTGTCAGCTCCAAAGTGTTCGCAAACAGGTAGCCTATCGGTTATTATATGGCGGCGAAATATCTGGCTATTTTTCTTCAGTAAGTTAGTTGTGGTTAAATTTGGTCTCAAACTTTACAGCCTTTGCAAACAGTGATTCGTAAGCACTTTAGAATGACAGGTTAACAATGCGCGTAAATAAAATTAATCCTCTGACGAAGCCCGACATGAGCATGAGAAATAGGACTTTTATAAACTAATGTGATGTAAGATTGGTTATTACGACTATGACACAACAAAAATTACTTGCGAACTTTATTGTTGCTTGATTACGGTAAATAATTAAACAACTTACATTTCTCTATCGTAATCAATTAAACAACAGGTTTTTGCAATTGCAAGCAAATTTTCCATCTCAAATCGGAAAGTATTTGAAGAGAATTCAAAACTAAAATTGGTTAGAAGTCATATTCTTTTTTATTTTCAGTGTTTATAAATGGCAAGTGAAAGAAGGCTATTTATTTGTAACGTACAAAAACTGAACCATTCCCTCAAAAAATGATGTTTTTTGTGCTTAACTGAAAGCGAGAACTATGAGCTTTTTTATCTTAACAAGCACGATTGAAGTTAGCGTTGAAACGTAAAGAAAACATAAAGCTTTTAAGCAAGTTTAGTTTCAAACTTCCCTCGAAAAACGATGTCTTGTGTTAAAACTGAAGTTTCAGAGCTGTTTTCTATTATTGCTCTTTAGCTACGATTGCAATCGGCTGCGAAAAAGTAAACAAAAAAATTGATTTTACTTTAGGTTAATTGCTGGAGAGGTAATTTGTTATACAAAAAAGTGGCAATGGCGCGCGCGATATGTTAAGTCGCCGTCACCCGCTGTTGCGTCACAGCCGCGCGATGTTTGCGTGAGACGTTGCACTGCTTTAAAAAAGCGTCTGTTCTAACTTGGATTTCTTTTCACTGTCTCCCATGCATTTAACAGTTGGTTAAGATTTTGCTAAGAAGATTGCAAAAAATTTTAACAAAGTGAAAAAGTTACCAAAAGCCGCCGGACATTTTTTACGCACTGTTGAATTTTAACTGCGAATCCGCCGGACATAATTTCGTAAATTCGCACTTTTTTTGCGTTTAAAGGAAACACTGCTGTCGAGTATGCAGATAGAATAAAACTTGGGTCTTTAGTGAGGACAGACCGAAACTGACTTCGTAAGAGACTTTATTTTGCTACTAAAGAAACACTATACTTGAAACCTACACATCAAATAGGAAGTCGATTTCTAAATACAACGTGAACGCCTTTGGTCATCATTTTTTCTCGAAAGTAGTGTTTCCAAATCTTATTAGTACACTGCCTCCACGGGCCTGTCTGAAGTTATCCTTCATCCCACCTACATTTGGAGGTGTCATTCAGCCGGTTCGCGCGAACCGCTTCTTACAATTTTCTGAGCTCATGGAAGCGGTTGTTCAAAATATTTCGGCGCGAATTTCCATCAAGAACATTTCGATCTCCAAAAATAAACAAAAGAAAGGGTCTTCGCCCTGCCGTGTAGGAATATTCATCAACTTTTTTCAGATGGAACCTGTTCTTGCAACTTTTAAATGCCACTACAGCCTACATTTACTATATTCGCCACAAAACAAACATAAATAGCAAAAAATTAAGTTACTTTTTCCAAGGGGTCACTTTTTGGAAGTATCAATTTTCCCATCTTTTTCCAAATCAAACTTTAGGACCTTTTCTTTTCGAAAGTAATTTTCTGCAAGTCTTTTTTCACCTCCTAGAGCATCTGATTTTGCCTCCGCTGAGGAGGTCGGCATACCCGGTTGGGATCCACTGTTCCAAGGCCTGGTTACATCGGCCTATTACGATAGGTAGAACACTTTTTCTCAAGGGAGACTCACCTCAGTACCAAAAGATTTTGAACCATCTCTTTGCCTAGGTAGTGATCTATTCGGTATAACTGTTCTTCTTTGAACAATGATGCAAGATGCTTGGATAGCGTTGTGCTGGACTCAAAATCACGACCAAAAGGTTTCTCAATAATCACTCGATTCCAACCTCTGAAAGGTAAAGCGTAAGGTTGGTGTATAAAGGCAATGCGAGATAAGGTGTTGACTTGATACAGTGAGATAATGAGTTCAATACCAGCATGACTTCTGTAGAGTGATACTCTTCATAATGGATCTTTAACAAAGATTTTGCTTTCTTCGCTGAAATGCTTGTGATAGAAATGCAAAATCTCATCAGCACTGGCAGCTCCTCACAAGATCTCAGCACATGTTATTCTGTGTACAACTGTGAAGATCTTGAAGTAGCCGGAGAATAAAGATATAAATCAACTCATAAAAGGTATCTGAACTGCGTTTGCTTAAAGTGAGAACTCTGTGCATTTAGTTTAAAACGCTTAAAGACTAAGTAATGCAAATCAATTTCAGTATTCCACACTTAGCATACTAACAATGTACTCATTCAAAAAATTCACTAATACAAAAGATTGGCTTGAATATAACCTTATTTCCCTACGGTACCAAAACGTTGTAACCGAGTCATAAACTAGATTTATCCTACATTGTTTTTGGCATCTTCTTACCCATGGTCCATGCATGTTTCGTGTATGTTTTTCGTAACTACTTCAAAGACAGTCGGAGGGAGAGCCAAGTAATAGAGACGATTGGCATTCTTGCCATTAGGATAGTGAATAATTGACCGATTAAGATCATCAAATGCTTTCTGATCGGTGTAAGAACCTTGCACGTAAATCATTGAATTAAAGAAGGAATCCAATTTCGACTGGTCAGAATCAGTGACCTAAATTTTTGAAAAGACGTTTAAATAAAAGCAATGTTGCTTTCCGTTGTTTTACCAGCATTGCAGGGTTAGACGTAGCTAAATCATGCGAGCAAAGTTAATTATAGCCGCCAACGTTAGCATTATAATTTGATTAGCAAACCAACTTTCTAAAATGCTTCTACCAACAAATATGAAGCCTTCGTAGTCCGTTTGCTCATACGTGGTAATCAAAGCAGCCCTATGCACTACTGATGCAGGTTCTATCGGTGATACAAAATGAGTAGAAACGTTTCGAAGTCTAAAGGCTGAATTCCATTAGGCGTAGATTGCAGGCGCAGGGTGAAAAATTCTTTGTTTCTCTATTTAGTTTTGTGCGCGGAGCGCACGCTCGCAAATAAAGCGGACTCACCAACTCTAAATTTGTGATCTATATGTAGCACAGCATTGATTAGGGACACATAGCGTTAACCGCTACACAGTCAAACTGGCATAACTGGGCTTGATACCGCAAAATTGTTGGCAGTTAGAAATATAAAGGTTGACCTTACGGTGACTGACATTTTGTGTCGTATCCAGAAGTATTGTGACAACAAAGATACTCTTTGTTATTCTGCAGATCTTTGCCGAACTAGGCTTAGCCTTTCTTTCGAATACTAGCTGTGTTGTGTGAGCATCAGCTTCAAAAATTACAAAATTTTTTTCTCAAGGGCTTCGTATTTACACTACTTTTCCCTGTTTTCAAGGTTAGATCGCGTTAAGTTAAACACTGAAATTTAACGTACAAATTATACGAAGCAGACGTCGTTGGAAAGTTTCCTTGTAAAGGGGAAAAGGCCAAGTAAAAAAACAGAAAAAGAGCCTCCAACATCAAAGAAACAAAAAACTTTTAACAGACAATACCGTGAGAGTCCTACTTGAAACACTGATTTATCGTGACAGGAGAATGTCACACACAAACTCCGCTATGCATAGTTTGCGACGTTCGACTCTCAAATGAGGCAATAAAATCTTCAAAACTGCTTCGCCACTTGAACACCAGGCACCCTAGATTAAAAGATAAGCCCCTGGAGTATTTTGAAAAAAAAAGCAGGAACATGAAAGAGAGAAGAAATTTCTGAAAGCCACCACATTAATAAACGAGAATGCACTGAGAGCATCATATTAGGTGACTAACCGTATTGCTAAGGCTATAAAGCCATTCACTATCGGCGAAGAATTCGTTTTGCCCTCTAAGGACATTTGTCGTGAACTTCTAAGCTGCTGTTAAAAAGATAACACACGTGCCTTTGTCGGCTAGCACTGTGACCAGGCGTAATGAGGAAACAGACAAGACATTGAGGTACAATTGTTGGAGAGAATTAATACATCACCGTGGTACGCAATTCAGGTTGACTCAGCTACAGATATCGACAACAAGGCAATACCACTTGTTTATGTGCGATATCTTAATCAGGAGGATGGGCAAAAAGATTTATTATGTACGTTATCTTTGCCGACCAACACCACAGGAGCAGTACTTTTCAAGTCACAGGATGATTGTATATCAGGACAATTGAAATGGTCCTTTTGTGTTGGCATACGCAGAGATAGAGCTGCTGGCATGACTGGTGTACCGTCTGGTTTGACTGCTCGGATAAAGGGGGTTGCACCTGAGAGTAAATCTACGTATTGTATCACTCACAGGGAAATGCTTGCAAGCCGAAAAAAGATACCAGAATTTAACAGCGCATTGAATAAAGTCGTTTAAATTGTTAACCACATCAAACCACACCCCTTAACTCGCGTCTGTTTCGGAAGCTTTGCGAGGAGATGGAGGCAAACCACAGACATCTTCTTTTTTACTCAGAAATAAGATGATTATCCCGAGGAAAATCGCTAGCTAGAGTGTTGGAATGACGAGAGCCATCGCTAAGATTTCTCTAAGACAAAAAGTCACCGCTGGCAGCACATTTCAGTGAGAAGGTATGGCTCAGTGTTTTCATTGATTTAGCTCTGTGTTCTCATTGATTTAGCATTCTACTGAGTTAAATTGTTCGTGTACTTTATATTCGTTTTTCTGGTGTATTTGTATTTTATTTTCAAGGTATGTTTAAATAAACAATTAAATTAAATTACTGGTGAAGTGAATAAGTCTAAACAATGTTTCCTACTCAAATTCAGCTCAACCTTTTTCTTACTGAATATAGTTCTCATGTATAAATCTGTTTTATTTTTATATATGTGTGTTTGTATGTAGTAAATAACTTACATACTAATTTTTTTGTTCATACCTTGCTCCGGAAGTGAATGACGTCATGTTCCATTTGTGGAACACTGGCGGGTTACACACAAAATTGCGCCTTACTGATTCGTTGCTTTATTGACAGCGTTTCGCTTTTTACGCAATACCATGTAAACTCAATCAGCAAAAGCATACCTTGTTTTTATTCGGGGGCATCTTTATTGCTTGGTATGATACACTTCAGAACAAAGCTTGCCACGTTCTGCATGCAAGCGTACATCGCATTTTTTACACATGGTTTTGGTATCTTTTTGCACATTTTACAACGTCCTTGAGAAGTTGGTCTTCGGAAGTGGTTCATTTTTATCAAATCTCACATCCTGTGGAAGTTGAGCTTCTCCGTCTGGCCTGTTTTGGGGTTCCTTCTCTGTTCTAAGCAAGCGAAGAGTAACCTGTCTCAAAACTCCAGGTGAGATACCATTTACTGGCCAAGTCGGCAATATATTCTCCATGCTGCAACGACTGTAACGTTGAGAAAGTTTACAAACAGGGTCCAGTACCATTTCTTCCACGTATTGTTGGCGATATGATTCCAGCAAACGATCCATGAGATGAACACCGCCCATACTTTTGTTATACGAATTAATGAGATGTGGCTGTGTGACTTCTTTAGCCCCTCCTTTCATCCTCCGCCTTACGTTTGCGCAGATTCATGATTTTCCCAGTTATTTGCGATATTTACGACAGAGTTATCGTGCCATTTCGCAATGTATACCTTTTTATTACTGCACTAATCGTATGCGCCTCTTTCTTTCTTTCAAAGGTCTTTGCTTTGAACAAGTTGTTTGTTCGCACTTCTGTTATGTCGTATGATTCCAGTGGCTCGCACGCTTTTTTCAGCGAATTCAATCATCAGATGGTCGCTAGTGAGAAAATTATCAAAATAAAGTTGGCGATACAGAACATTGGAATTACTGAAGATGAGAGAAACCTTATTATTGATGACACGTGTCCCTAAAGGCTGCTTGATCGCGTTTGACTGTTTACCTGATATGTCTGCATGGGATACGGATAACTATCACTTTCACACAGGCACAAAATTTTGTAAACAAAACGAACTGGCTTCCCTCTGATAAGCATTTTGGCACTGTGGCATCCAAAATATGGCACCATTGACTCATCTACACTCAATAGTTCATAGAAAATACCAAACTGAACCAAATTCAAATTTAGCATATTACACAAAAGACAGATTTTGCTCATTTTATCTCCTTCTGTGAGCCTTTGGTTGTCAGCAAAATGTAGATATCTTTTGATTTGTTTGTTTGTGGTTACCCCTCCTCTTCCTCGGGATGGAAATACGGCATGAACGGCAATTCAGGTTCATGCCGTCAACCTAATTAAATTTAGGCTAGGGGAAAGATGGCTGCCCATTTCGAACCAGTCATGAGTGACTGGTAGCCCGACCATCAACAAGGCGGACTGCCGCTGGTGGGTACCCAAGAGTCGCCTTTTACGACATGCTGGGTTAGCAACTTCACAATTGTAATCCGGCGAAGTACGGGTGGGCCACCTATCTGCCACATAAAGGTGGGGCGTCCCGTTAAGTGCCTTGCCCAAGGACACAACAAGCAAGCTTGCCGGCTTGTTCTCCACACTATCCCTTTTATGCTGAGCGCCAAGCGGGGAAGCTATGAATACCATTTTTTAAAGTCTTTTGGTATGACTTGACTTAAGGAGTGAACCCCAGGTCTACCGACTGCGATGCGGACGCTCTCACCACTACACCATCGCGCCGGTATCTTTTGATTTTGTGATATCTGATTCTACTGATTGTATTATACACTCCTGGAACTCTCGAATCAGGCTACGTTAACCACTAGCGATGTTATTCCGGTAGGCTATGGTAGCCAGTAAGCAAAATTACTACTAAAAATGGCATTTCTTTATTCGATATCATAAAATGTGGTTGTTTTGATCTTGATTGCGATAAAGATGGTTTGAAGAACAATGTGCTCGGGTATGTCCTCGGAAAACAAATTTTTCCACGCTTGGTAAGATGAATTTCTCTCCAAATCTGACAAATTTCCTGTAAAATTAAGTTCTTCCCTTTGAAAAGCTCTTTCAAAACCAGAGACTTTTTTCCCTCTAGGTCAGGGGTGGGCAAACTACGGCCCGAGGGCCGCATGAGCATTTTGTGCAGCCCGCCAACACTTGTAGAAACTTCCATTTTATCTAATTTAATATGACAGGGGTGGCCACACTTGCCGCCCTAAAGAGACAAAAACGATAGAAGCTATTATTAAAGTAGCTGCTACGCAATTCTTATTTTGAATTGACGCATTTTCCGTCCAAAAAGACGGTGACGACGTTTTTTTTTTGGAGACCATCATTTTCAAAGTCCAAAATTAGGCATTTGTACCCTTTTACCGGCCACCGGCATTGCATACAGCTATTACAAATATTTAAGCACTGGCCCTCGGCCAACTCTTGAATGGTCAATGCGGCCCTCCGGCTAAAATGTTTGCCCACCCCTAATCTAGGCAGTTCTTGTCGTCTTCTTTTGATACGTGTTCGCAAAGGCAGTACAGCTTCGTCGTTACTTTAAAGATCTTCTTCAATCTCAAGCTCTCTGGCTGGTTCGTAAATTTCTTCTATACCTTCAGCTGAAACTTCTTCTGCATCGCTATCCTGATAACCGGAGTCACCAGCATTTGGCGGAAGTACAACGACATTAACGACATTTCTTGAACCTTTGATAGCTTCATGCGTTTCTGCAGTAGTTACTACTCTTGTCGTTTTTCTTACTCCATAGAAAACTTTGGATTCATCTTTACTGATAACTGTCAATCATTCGCTTGCTTTCTATTATCTAACTGCTTGTCAGTGAAACAGATAAGTGTAAATATGGTAGCTCTTTTGTTTACTGAAAGTAATTGTTACGCGTGAATAAACGAAATAAACGTCTGCGGTGAAAACTAGCACTTGCTTGTCTTCTAATGTACCTTTAGAGTAACCCGTCACTGTTCCATAAATGGAACACAAAACTTTACGAAAAATTTATGACGAGTTATTGGCCGCACATCTTACTTATGTTTGGGTGAAAATACTTTTATATTAGTACACTAAACTGGGTCAATCTTTGAATACTTTTGTATAAAAGGAAATACGTTTGGTACTGCCTAATATTGCATCTACCTCAAAACGTAATATTTCACGAAATAAACGTTCTTATAATTCGCTCACTAAGCAAGGAATAATTATACCTCGTAAGAAAAAACAACTCCTAAATAATACAGTAAAACCAAAAACTAGTTTAGATTCAGAAAATAGGATAGTTTGCAAGCGTCTTGAAGTTTTGTTGTATCTATGTAACGCTGGTAAGAAAAAGGTTAAGCACTGAGCAATCTCAAATAAAATCAAATTGCTGAATTATTAACGTATTTACGTCACCCGGTCCGCGGTGAAATTGTTTAAAGTTGGCGGGTGCGTGGCGATAAAAAGGTTGGGGACCACTGATATCATACATCAAGAAACAAGAAGATCATCCTTACTTTCATATAAGGTAAAACCTTGTCTCGAAGTTGCGGCACAGTGAGCTTGGATCGAGCGTATCCAATAAATCGAATGCTGCCTGGGAGGAGATCATCACGGTACAACCACCTGTGGATTAAGACGCTGTTAACAACGGCGCGTTTATTTAACGAAATCCTGATTAGATGACGCGGTAATTAAAAACTCCAACATTGCAGCTATTAGAATATTTTCGAAACTTTTTTAATACAAATTTTTGCCGAAATTCGAGTAAGCCTCGAAAATACCCCTAAACATACAGTGCTTGAAGACAAAAGTCAGTAAAGTTGAATAAACGAAAGAAAAAGCTGCTGAAAGACCGATCCATTGAAAGAACAACACAACTCTTCTCAAAATGTAAAAAATTTTTCCACATGTCGTGGTGCAGATCTAATTTTAAATACGGCGAGGAATGACAGCATGGTACCGGGTAGACCGTAAACCGAGTGGTCACATCTTTGCCCTCAATAAAACCTTATTCAAGTGAAAGAAATATCAGTAAAGGATGTGTATTTGACAGTGTGAATGCATATGTACTTATTGAAAAGCAGACAACGCCTAGGAAAAATTACAAGAAAAACAACGTGAATCGATTTGCAGTTAATGGTCAAAGATTTAAAAATATAAAACTAAGCATGTCAATAGAATGTTGGTTGTTCCCCTAGGCGAGGCGCATTTTTCCATCAGTTATTCTACGCATGATCAATGCGTGGAAAAAGCATGAGCAAACAAAACCTCGTGGCAGTTCTCGATTAAGATAGAAAATAAAAACAAAATAGGGACAACCCAAGTAGTTTCGAAACCGCTGAAGTTGGTAGTTGTGTTTTTATAATGAGTACACCCCCTTTAATAATTTTTATATATTCTTTGAACCACCGAAGGGTAAAATTGCAGGAGTGGCCACTTGTACGTGGTTAAAATTTACAGCACCAGTGCATACATGCTACTTTTAAACAGGTCATTCACTATAAACCTACTTTGCAGTGTAAGTTGTAATGGACCTATTGAGGCATAAACAACGTGCCGGATACTGGTAATTTTGCTTATGCAATGCTCTCCGATATTATGTATAATAAACTGCTATTTGACTTCTTACACAGAGGTAACTTTGCAGCAATCTCAGAAGAGTTCTGCCTCCCCTGGTGGGCGACGGTTGCCGAATTCGAAACTGCAGTGTGATACAGCTGAGGTAGTTTTAAAAGTGAAGTCATATTCAAATAACCAAAATTAATATAATTTCAACCACAATTGCTCAAGGTTACAATTTTTTACCGTTCTCTAAGCGAGTGATCAACGCATGCCACATAGGGGGGTTTCAGTATAGCGAAAGATGCTTTTTATACTACAGCTCGTCATACGGTAAAAACATTTTTGTAACGTCATGGGGAGAACTAAAGTTAACGTGTACAACAATTAATGATGTTACATTTGAAATTCTAATGTTTCGTGTATAATGTAAACCTATCGTATTAAAACTTTTAACCATAACTTGAACACCAAACTGGTCAACAGCAACAAACAATTTTCCACTGTTACACGGCACTTAAAAACTCATCAACAACAAAAACCGATAATGCGAGGTACACCTTCAAACAGCATACACGTAACATTTTTTAACGATAGGGCACTTGCGTATAAAGTTAAGGTAGTGATAAAATGCACTATATTTTGCTACAATTAACTTGATATAAATTTTTACTTTAAAACAAGAAATTAAAAAATTTTTGAACTATAACTTGTATAATCTCGAAATCTACTCACCATAAAGTTGGTATAATTTTCTTCTTGGCTAAATCGCCCTAAAAACAATTAAATAATATTACATAAAATACGAGTTCAGAAACGTTTTGGAGTTATCAGCACTGCAGACACAAAGAATATCTACCACGAATACCACAACCAAGCTACAAAAATCCAAAAAGTGCCTTTTGCAAAGGCACAACAACATTAAACCACCAGCCTTGACCTCAATATCTCAAGATTTCAAGTCGACGTTTTATCATTATGATCGACTGTGCTAAAAAAAACGGTTAATAGACACTTCCGACATTCTTACCGAGCATCCTAGTAATATAAATACAGTATGACGCTGACCATCTTCGGATATAATGTGGCTGTTTTTTGTTTTGGAACTGGAAACTTGTCTTGTTTTAAATTTGCTCAAAACTTTATAACGACCAGTGCTAGGACTGCGGTTATCTGGATCTTGCTGTAACAATCCCATTATAAAAGTAACAAAAGCTTCTTGTCAACTAAAACACAAATTAATTATCTGCAACGGTAAAACAAGCCATTCACTAGTATTGCTCGGTAAAAAGTATGATTCTGTCTTAAAACTGCTGCAAACTTCCATTACTATCTCTCGCATTCATGTACATCTCAAAATAAACTATTTGTTTTATGGTCAGCATGGCAACATCTTTTTTCGAGATACAGTACGACATACCACTTCTTTTAGTCATGATCACAGTACTTTTCCGCTTAAAACAAAATGATTTTGCCATTTAAAGAGGGAGAAGCCAACTCAACAAAAAGAAAAAAGGCACTAAACTACCTTGCACTGAGCTATAGATTTCGCACCCAAGCAAAACTTGACAGACAGCGTTAAAACATCTACAATAGTCATTTATTTATGTAACATGCTGATTAAATTACAAAAACGCATAAGGGTTTTATCCTCACAGTGCCATCACAAATCTAGACAGTCCTAGTCTAACGAAATATTAGTACAGACGACAAGAACTCAGGCAAAACTTCATCAAAAATACTGAATAGTAAGCCTAACTGTCGGACCCTTTTTACTGCACCAAAACCGTTGCGGACCCCATCATTTTTTCCACGTTTTTTCAATTACTGAGAAACTGGTTGCATTTTAGCGTAAGCAATGTGTGCAATACTATGCTCTTAATGACCACAGAGCACACATACTCATTTCTTAACGCAAAACACTCCTTGCGAATAGTTAATGGAGAAAAGGTCATTTATTTCAGAGCGATGCATATCAGTTGCAAACGAGCGATCTGCTGTAGCAGCTCATGAGTAGGGCCCGCTAAAGTCAATAAAGTCAAAATTTTTTCAGGACCTTCTTACATGATAAACCTGTACTAACGTTCGTTTCAGGTGTTCAGGAGTCTGCTTTGGTAGATTTTATAAGTCAAAATAAAGTCAAAATTTTGCATAAAGTCAAAGCTTGTCAAAATTGTCTTCATCAAAAATTTCCTTACAAAAACAAACAAATTTATATCTTTTTATATTTTTTTTGAATTTTTCAGCTGCTATTAAAATTTTATGCGCAGTTTTGTTTCATTTTAAACTTCTCAAATAGTTGCAATGGTAAAAATGAAAGCGGTAATTGAGAAAGAAATAGCACTTATTATGCATCAAATCGTCATTGTTGATGCATAAACACATAATTGTTAGACAATTAATCTATTCCTATAAAGCCTTTGCGCTCTTTACACGTGGTCTTCTTTTAAGTCGTAGCTTGCAAAGCAAAGAATGTCTAAACAAGCCCAAATCTTCTACAACGAAAGTTAGGCAAATTTGCCAGGAATATCCGGATGAGTTTTCGGCAACTCCTGCCCGCGAATTGCGATGCAACCTTTGCGAGGTGTTAGTCAAATGCGACAAAAAGTTTTTCGTGGAAAGCCACCGAAAAAGTAAGCAACACCAAAGAAAATTGGAGACGAAGAGCAAATCCCAAAGTAAGCAAACCTTTTTACAACTCGATGAAGTGAACTTTAAGGAACAGGTTGTCTCTTCATTCTTAGCTGCAGATATCCCACTTCATAAACTGAACAATCCTTGTTTAAAGTCTCTGTTGGCTACAATAGGAAAAGTATTGCCTTCGGAGACTGCAGCCCGGGCATGTGTTGCTAAATTAGCATTCCAAAAAGAAGACATTCAAGAATTACTTTGTGACAAAAAAAATTTTTTAATTGTGGATGAAGCAGAGATTACTAAACAAAAGTATATTAGTGTGCTTGTGGGCAGCTTAGATGCCCCAAATCAGACATTCCTCGTTGATTGCCATCCACTTGACAGCGGTAGCAATGTTAATAACAGTATTATTCTGCACACTGTGGACGACATATTGCGACAACTTGAAATAAAATGCGAGAATTCTTCATTGTTCTTGACTGATGCTGCTCGGTAGATGTCTTTGGCTGGAAAGACATTAAAGGAATTATACCCTTCTTTGATGCATGTCACCTGCGTTGCGCACTTATTACATAACTGCGCTATGCGTGTGCGTGCTCGTTTTAAAAATATTGATGAAATAATAGCAACGATCAAGGCAGCAACAATCGAAAACAAAGATCGCAAGAAAGATTTTCATGATGCTGGTCTGCCATCTCCTCCTGACCCTTTAATTATTAGGTTGTCCGGAAAATAATGGCCAATTTTAGAGAAAAAGAATTTATTAATCAAATAGGTGACACTAGACATTGAAATTAGTCAAAGTATGATCCTTGAACAGCCATGCATCTTTGCCATCTATCAACAAGATCATTTATGCCTCGTTGATAAAAATCCTTTGGCTTAGATGCTAAGAAATCTTTGAAAAAAGATTCAACCTCTGCATTAGATCTGAAAGTTTTGTTGCTTAAAAAAGCGGCTAAATGCTTGAAAAGATGGTAGTCCATGGGTGAAAGATCTGAAGAATAAGGAGGATGTGGTAAAGTTTCGTATCCCAAGTCTGTGAGTTTCTGCAGTGTCATTCTCGCAACATGAGGCCGCGCATTATCGTGGAGCAGGATTGGACCACGCCTATTCACTAATGCAGGCCTTGTTATTGTTACCCAGCTTGAACTCATGCAGGAAAAGTAATCTTAAGTCTTCTTTTCTCATATTCAAAATTAAGGTTCATTCGCTCATAAAACGTTTTCTGAAAGAAAAAAGTAAGAAATTATTAAAGAGCACATATAAATCAATAATCATGTTGATGTTTACCTGAAATATAATAAAAATTCTATGATAAATTCAATTTCAAAACAGTCTTCCTGAAATGGCCATTATTTTCCGGACAACCTAATACAAGATGGGCAACTTGACTTAGAGCTGCCTTATATTACAGTGAGAACCTTCCAGCTCTTCGTACCATTGTCAACAACTGGACAAGTGCAGGTCTCTTAGTCAGCAGAGCAAAAGATGCTATCAATGTGGAAGATTTGGTGCCGGACTTGGTTAAAATAAATCAATACCGGACTCTAGCAGCCAACGTAGAGTTCTTAGAAGGAAGTGCCTGCACGATAACCGAAGCATACGGACTGCTGAAGAATATGCAATTCGATGATGATCCGTGCGCAATTAAAAATTACATTAAAAAACTACTATCCAACTTTGATTTGGAAACAATAATAAACTGTACCAACTTGACAATTGACCCAACAAGCTACGCACTATTGCAAAAAGCCCAGCCAACCTCTGCTGCTGTTGAGATCGTTTTCTATGCTCAGTAAATTACTGAGAAAAGACAGAAATTTTGATGTTGAGAACGTAAAAAAAATATTACAATTTCGGTAGAGAGGTGACTTTTAGTATCCAAGTTGCTATTATTGCTACTAGCAATACACCGTTGAACATAATAATATAATATATTTAGAAAATTCAAACGTTTTCGGCGCTACATACCGCCCTCATCAGGATTTATACACAAATATTTACAGCATTAAAACTTTCGTTGAACGAAAACACAAATAACATAAAATAACTTGAAAATAGTTCTGATAAAAAACAGTAAAGCTTCATTTTACGGTCTTCGTAATTGTCTGGTCACTGCTAACAAAGAATCTGATAATAGAAACAATTGTCTGCTAGGAGTTGATCGGATTTAAGGTTTTGTAAATAATTGTTTCAAATGAATTGAAGTTAAAGTAAAGTTCGGTGCAAAATTGTTTGGTTTACTTCTTACTTTACTGTAATTTTAATTCATTTGAAACAATTATTTACAAAACCTTAAATCCGATCAACTCCTAGCAGACAATTGTTTCTATTATCAGATTCTTTGTTAGCAGTGACCAGACAATTACGAAGACCGTAGAATGAAGCTTTACTGTTTTTTATCAGAACTATTTTCAAGTTATTTTATGTTATTTGTGTTTTCGTTCAACGAAAGTTTTAATGCTGTAAATATTTGTGTATAAATCCTGATGAGGGCGATATGTAGCGCCGAAAACGTTTGAATTTTCTAAATATATTATATTATTATGTTCGACGGTGTATTGCTAGCAGCAATAATAGCAACTTGGATACTAAAAAAAATATGATGCTGTATTACAATAAAAAGTCCTGGTAATTATACTGTGTGGCTTTCCTTAAAAACATCATAGACAGACTGTTAATGTACAGTACAGTTGCGATAACAACACATTTTTTGTATCACACACTTATTGATACCAGTACACACAATGGCTCGTTATCCTAGGTTTCGACGTCATGCGTCGCTTTGTTGCATTAGCTTCAAGACTGAGTGATTGAGAAAATGTTTAAAGTAGTCTAACTTCTTCTTTAAAAACTTATGTAAATTGTAGATTATAAAACATTTTTAATCAAAAAAGTGCAACAAGACATAATAATAAGCGAAAGCAGTTAGGTCAAAATAAAGTCAAAATTTTGCTAAAATAAAGTCAAAAATATATTTTTTAGGTCAAAAAAAAATGGCCGTACTCATGAGCAAGTATCGCAATTTGAGGTAACGTTTGGATAGTTTTTTGATTTTATGTGCACCAGAGCAGAAAATCCAACTGCTTTTGATATTGCCTCTCAAGAGATTGTAAGTGTTCACAGTTGTCCAGTTTCAGTTGAGAACTAAGACAAGCTTCAGAACTGCAAAGATTCTCAAACATTGCGAAGTTGCCTTGGCTGACTTTTCGTTTCCAATTTTTTTATCTTATCTACAAGTCCAAATAAAATGTCCTCGAATTGCAAGATATTGGTTTCAGATTAAATTTATACAATGCATGAAAAATATTAGCCAAATCAGAGAAGCGCTTTAACCAAGCTTCATCACTGAAAAATCTAACGAACATATCTTCCTTTTGCATTTCCCAAAACAACTTGGTGTCAATCCTTAACTCAAAAAAACGATAATGACGTTTTTTTCTTGAGAGCATCGTACTGCATTATAGTACAAGAGAGTCTCATGTCATGAGTTTATGTTTTTAAAGAACTGTTTAAATAAGCGGGAAGTGACAGCGCTTTTCTTTACAAAATTTACTATTTCGACCACAGCATCAAACACATCTTGCAAGGAAGAAGGAAGAGTCTTGGAGGCAATAGCGTATGCATGTAGGCCTACCATGCAATGCACACCTTTTGCTTGTGGAGCTTTTTGTTTGATTGTTTGAAATCGAGATTTTGATCCAAGCATGGTTGCTGCCCCACCTGTACATATTCCACTTAATTTTTCCCACTGGAGGCCTTCCGTTTCAAATGCTCAGATCTTATCAAACACATCTTGAGTCTTGGTTGTAGTTTCCAAAGCCGTACAAGTTAAAAATCTATACTTATGCATCGCACCAAAACCAAAAGCTGTGAGCATGATACGACATCTGTTGATCCGTCAAGTTGAAGAGCAAATACAGGTGAAAGTTTTGATTTCATCCAAAACCTGTTGTTTGACATCTGATGACACACAGGAAATCCGTCTCTTAATCGTATCATTCAACAAGTACACTTGCTCAATTTTCATCGCCATTGCTTCACCTAACATCAGCTTTACCATCTTCACAGCACAGGGCTTTACAAACGTTTTCACTGATAACATGAGATTTTTTTGCTTAGCAATCTAAATGCCAATTCGAAGGACGCTTCCACGTCTGCAACACTGTGGTGGAAAAAGTATGTATCAGCATCAAGTTTCTGCCGTTTCAAAGACATTTCTTTTCTTTTGAAAAAAGACAAGTCCTTCTCTTTATGTTCTAAGTGGTTCCCATGTAAATGACGCTTCAGCTTTGACGGCTTCATCGCATCATTGCTGAGCACCTTGTGGCACAACACAAACTGTAGCTTAACGTTACTTGCCCAACACTGAGGTAAAAGCCAACTTGAAATAATCATTTACATACTTTCTAGTTTTATCCGACATATCAGATAAATTTACGTTAAAGCTCAAGTAAACTGAAAGAATAACATGCTGCTATTAACCCAAAAGCACTGCTATATGCAAGTTTTACTCCATGTAACGTTTGAAAAACATGAACAGTTTTGGAAAAAATCTGCTGCCTGTTCTACATACACTTTCAAAAATAGGCCGCATAACCACGACTATTAATCCCCATACTGTAGCACGACAACTGCACCACGTGCAAAGAAGGGGAATGAAATAGCAGCGATGCATCCCAATCTGCAAACAAACAAAACATACACAGGTTCAGTCTGCAAAGTTTCTGCAGACCCTCGATTGAGAACCACTGGTCTAAGTTTTCACATTCTACTACATTCTGCTTTAACGTCATCATACAGTGGGGTTTGGTTATTTATAAAAGAGAGCTGTCAGAGATCTCTATAAAGTTTATGACCACTGCAAATAATTATTTCATATATCAGTAACCTTTTTTCTTCCCTATTCTGACAAAGAACTAAAAGACATATATATTAATTACCAGATGTAGTCAGGGTAGCCTAAAAATCTACTGAGTAAATTATTGCTACTTACTCAAAAAAAATACTCAAGTTAAAGTAAAAATTAATAATAGGTGTTTTTACTTGAGTAAAAGTAGAAAAGTAGAGGCGAATCAAGCTGGTTAAGTAGTAAAAGTAGAAAGTTGTTTCATTTTTTCGAGCAGTTTTGTCCAGCGTCTTTGTAATGGTTTTCAATTGGGAGCAGTCACAACACATAAAATGCGAGAAGGGATATTTGAAGAAGCAAACTTTTCTGCCAATTCGTGGCTTAATTTTCATTACTGACCACGTTAAAGGTTCACGTGTATAGTGCAGTAATGGAGTCACTATCAAAAGGGGTCCTTTCTAAAAGGCACTATTTTTAGAACAATCTCGGAAAGGGTTGTCCTAATTTTGTTTGGTGACTTTTTCCTTTGAAGAAACTTTCTAAAGTTAGGTTAATCATTCTAGTAATGATTTCTTTTTCTTTTTGGTAAACGAGAGGCATTCAAAAAATATGGGAAATTTTTCAATTTTTAATTGATTTTTATTTACAATCAATTTATTTTTCAACATAACCTCCGTCACGGTCGATGAGCTTCCCCAGGCGGTCTTTCCATCCACTTATACCATTTTTGAAAAATTCTGCAGATTGATTTCTAAGCCATGTTTTTGCTGCATGTTTTGCTTTATCAGTGCAATTGAAACGGACTTCTTCTCCATCATGACAATGCTCCAGCGCATTCTGCAAGGGTGACAAAAGAAATTTTGATGGCAATTGCTGTCACATCCACCTTATAGCCCAAATCTAGCCCCATCTGATTTTTTCCTATTCCCAGAACTCAAAGAACATCTGAAAGGAGTCCGTTTCAATAGCACTGATAAGGCAAAACATGGCTTAGAAATCAGTCTGCAAAATTTTTTCAAAAATGGTGTAAATGGATGGAAATACCGCCGGGGGAAGTGCATCGACCGTGACAGAGCTTATGTTGAAAAATAAATTCAATGTACATAAAAATCAAAAGAAATTGAAAAATTCTGCATATTTTTTGAATGCCCCTCGTGTTTGATCATATTTTTATATGTCTATCATATGCTTTTAATACAGCGTTTGTTAATAATTTAAAATTGTCAAAAAGTGGAGGGACTCAATGAGATCCATGTTATTCTACTTTTACAAAAAAAAACTGAGATTTTATGGTACTCAAAACAGAGCGTAAGAACTAGTGCCAAATGATGTAGTCAGTTAAAATTTTATGTGGGTGTAGGGGAAAAATTTTTTTCTATCTTGAATCACAATTTTAGTGATGCCTTTTTTCGGGTATTTTAGAGACCTCAAAGAATTTCAGGAAGAACCAGGAATAGTAACAAAATTTTTAAGTTTATAGCTGAGGCTAAGCGTACATGATAGCCTTTTTTTTGGAAGCACTAGAGAAGTTAGCCAAAAAAACTTTTATTCATGTTCAGAGAGGGCAATTGCCACTTTTGGCCCTTCAGCTACTCCCTTGATTAGAAACAGTAGGTGGTAAGTGTGAACACACTAATGCATGCCGAGAAAGAAAAAATAAACTGCAAAAATTTAAACACTGAAAAACATTTTCATTCACATTGGTGCTAAAAAACTTTTTAAAATCAAAAGTTGTGTTAAAACGACCTACTGATTGGAACCCAGTCTACCCTACCTAGTTAACATTAAAAAGTAGTTGTTCTACCAGTTGGTTTTCAAAATTGAAACCAAAAAATGCCTATTTCAGTGTATGATTTGCAGAAAATATAAACTTGAACTCAGCTGTTTTTAAACTATCGCACTACTTTACAATTCAACAGATATCAAATCTTTAGCATCTACCCTAGTAAAAGGTATAACTGATCAAGTAGCATAACTTCTCACCTAACCGAGTCAACTAAAAGTAGAAGCAATAAAAACTAAAACTACTGAAGTGAGTAGCTCGTTACTAAAAAACCTACTTAAGTTGAACTACTTTGTTATTGACCATCTCTGTTGATTACTGGTAAAGGCATCCCAAATAAATTGCAACCCCCTTAAGCAGGGATTCTTGAACTTTTTTGGTTGTGCCCTCCCTCTTGGCATTTATCAATAAATGTTGCAACCCCCCACTTCTCTTAGAAAGTTCTGCATTAATTGTAAAACAAATAAAGTTTATTTTCAATTTTTTATTATGCATAAACCAAAAGAAATAAGTAAAATTTATTTTTACAAGCATTAATGTGAAGTATGTAGCTACTTTTTCAAAACTAGCAGTTTAATTTTGGTCTTAGTAGAAGACAATGCACATTGCATATTCGCTTCACAATCAAGTTTGTTCCAAGCTTTTGTCTTCATACTTACAAGCTCAGAAAAACCGCTTTTATATATATGTATGTGGCTGAATATGTAGTCAGTCGATTTGACAGTAAAAAGCTTAATGATCAAGTCAGAGCAATAAAATGAAATGGCTGAATGATGAAGTTAGAGCAATAAAATGAATTTCATTTTACGTGGCTGAAAATGGTAGTAGAATATGCATAGCTACATTACCAATATTCCTGCACACACATGTACACATGTGTTTTGCCCAGAAATCACTGAGAGGCATTGTCACAAAGTCACCTTTGCTAACAGAGTTGCATTTTAATTCCAAGAATTCTTTCTGTATTTTGTCTAGCAGAAGGCAACGAAAACAAAACGAAAAGGATTTCTTGCCAGTTTCCACTATGAAAGATCAGTGTTAGCTGAATTTGGAAAATATCTTTTGAATTCCTGTTTTAACGATTGCAGACGGGCTTCCATCATGGCTTTTAGTTCTGCATCCAGACCAACCTTGTTTTTCTCAATGGCTGCATCTAAACCACAACTCTAACTTTTCTATAAATGCATGTATGGAATCATAGTGATCTGTGCAACTAGTATGGCTGACTTGCATATGTCAGTTAAAAAGGTTAAGTACTTTCAAAAGTGTCAACAAGGTATGCCAACATCAGTTGAAGTCTATCTGTTGTAAATAATTTCCTTGATCTTCGAAAATATCAACAAGGTATGCCAACATCAGTTGAAGCCTATCTGTTGTAATTAATTTCCTTGATCTTTGAGGGATGGCTTGACTTCCTTTCTCAGCTTGTAAATTTGCACTAGCATGTGGTCTAGCTTGTGGTCTTTTTCTGCCCATTGAAGAGCAATGTGAAACAACAGAGTGTCATGATCAGCATCCATATCCTTGCACAGAGTGATAAAGAGCCTCAATTTGACAGAACTTGTTTTGACAAAGTTGACAATATGAATGGCAATTGCCAGCTTGCCATTCATAATAGCAGGTAAACTCCTTGAGGCAAGAGCCTCACGGTGGATAATGCAATGAGTTCCTACTGTAGTTGGACTTCTCCGCTTTATCCTGGCAACAAATCTGCTTCATGATTCAAGCATTTCAAGGGCGCCATCTGTGCAGACACCCACAAGGTTCTCCCATTTAATTAAAATGTGGTCGAAGTAAGAGAAAACAGCTTTGAACACATCTTTTGCTTTGGTGGTCTTTAGCAGAAATTTGCAGTTGCATTTTTTCTTCAAGTAGATCCAACAAAGCGGATGTAAACCAGTAACTAGGGCATTTGAGCAATCTCAATTGTCTCATCACAGTGGATGGTAAAACACATGATTTGTTTATTTCTTCAAGTACCTGAAGTTTAATATCCTCTGCAATTTCATCAATGTGTGTTTTCACTGTAGAGTTAGCAATAGAAATCTTTGCCAGCTCTTTTCTGTTAGCCTCCTCCAAAACAAGACTGGCTGCTGTTAGCAATTATGGTTTTATTAATAATTCCCCAACATTGTGAAGTTTTTTGCCTGAGCAATTAAGCGATTTCAAATGATGTTTTCACTGCTTCCGCAGATGAATATTTCCGAAATGCATCACTACTCACAATTTTCATTCTTTCAAACGACTCCTCTTTGGCTTTAAAATTTCCACATTTTTGTCCGGTAGGCCTGGATGTTTTGCTCATAAATGGTGCTGTAAGCGACTTGGTCTTAAAGCATCACTGCTCAAGTTTTCCAGACATATTACACACTTTGGAACAACCTATCCTTTACATATGGCTTCAGTAAAGCAGAACTAAACACAATCTTTGTCATACAATATCTTCTTGTTTTGAACTCATCTTGTGACAATCTGAATGAGTAAAACTCTATTTTATGATAAATCTGTCTTAAAGGTATAACTTACACCATGTGCTCAAAATGCTTTTTGCTTCACTTAAGTCAAACCATTAAAATAGCTTATGCACTTTTATTATGATAGTTGGTTTCGCCTCACTAACTTCTGTCTGAGCTACATTAATTTTCTGTTTGAGCATCCACGCATAATAAATAATTTTCAGAATATTCAAACTCAAAACTTTAAATGTGCAAGAATAACATTTTAATATTTTTTTCTGAAAAAATTGAAAAATTTTTTCTCTGTTATTATCAACATATTTCTCCAAACACGAGGTAACATATTACTATTATTTCTGTTCATGACTTGTATAAAACAGCAACATTCCCCATCCTTTGCGCCCCCTTGAATACTCTTTATTTTCCCAAAAGGGGTACACACCCCATTTTAACAACCCCTGCCTTTAAGAATCAAAACCTACAACAATGGAAATCGCTTTTATAAAAGAGCAACATACTGTATGATGCTATCATGACAAAAATGATTTATGCAAAGACTAATTTAAACTTTTTCGAGAATGAAAATCCATATACAGTCAAACCTCGGTTCTCGAACACAATTGGTTCCAGAAGGCTGCTCAAAAACCGATTTGTTCGAAAACCGAATCATTAGAAATAATGAAAAAGAGATTAATTTGTTCTATATACCAAAAGAATGACTTATTTACCTGGTTGCACTACACCCTGTAGATCAGTGGTGGGGAACTTGCAGCCCCTGACAGGATTTTGTGCAGCCTGCAAACCCTTTTTAAATGCCAGGATACCCGTGCGACCAACGAAAAGCTCTGTATGCGACGAATAAAGAGGCATTTGTTTGCTGGCCGGGACACATTTTCCACAGATGAAGAGCGTGATGACCTTTTTTTTTTGAGATCATCCCCATCACGGCCCAGAACACGATCATGCGATATGTCCAGGTCTGGAGTTGTTCGACAATCGAATATTTGTTGGAGGATCGAGTGATTTTCATCTTGAATGATCCGTTTGAAGAGCGAATTGTTGGCACAGTGAGACGTTCGAACACCGAAGTTTGACTGTAGGAGTGTTTCTTCTGTCGTCTTATCTCTTTGGTTCAGGTTAATCTTGCTCTTGAGTTGATCGAGAATCGAATTTCCGTTCGAGAACCAAATGGTTATTATCTCGAATTTTTTGTTCGAAAACCGAATTGTTCGAACTCCGAAACGTTCGAAAACTGAGGTTTGACTGTATGTTAAAGGCAACAAAGTACATGAGCAATAATGAAACTGTGGCAAAAAGAAGTTACTAAAACTGTATAAAATCAATTTTACAGTTTACTGCAAAACATTAATAAGACGTCAGTATTCTAAGAGTCATGGTTTTTCATATAAAATCTGTGGTAAAAAAGTGACAGCACATATACAAAGTAGAATTTTATAGAAATACTACTCAAACTTGTCTTAACAGCGCATTTAAAAAACTATCTTGATATGAGATTGCACAATGGTAATGCATTCAATGCAACTACATAAATATATCTTTCGCATACTAATCAACACAAAGTAGAATTTTATAGAAATCTTACTTAAACTTGTCTTAACAAAACATTTTAAAACTATTTTAACATGAGATTGCACAATGGTAATGCATGCGATGCAATTATATAAATATACCTTTTGTACACCAATCGATACATTTAAGACACGAGTGCACAACCTGCTGTTGTATGACCACATGCAGCCTTGGGTGATAAATTGCGAGGCCGTACGCACAAATTTAAAGTTGATCCCCTCAAAAAAAAATCTTTTCCTTCTCATAACAGAAAAAAAAACTTAATTTGAACAAAACTTCGCTCTAGATCAGAAACTTTACATTAAAAATTTTCATCTCCAAGTAGGGAAAAGGTTTCACTTTCACATGACCTAAAAAAAAATACTGAATTTGACTTTCTGGCAGCTGTAAATTCAAATGAAGTTTGTAATGCGGCCTCCAATAGTGGAAAGGTTGTGTACTCCTAATTTAAGATTTTGCTACTTTTTTGGAGATGCCTGATTCAGTATTTAAAGCAGTGTGCAGAAAAGCTATTATCAGTTTCTCATGCTATTGCCTATTAGTTTGGTATTTTACTATTTTGTGTAGTTAAATTAAGGTTTCCATTTAATGTAACTCCCATTTAGGTTATATTTAACCAAGCTTGTCTCAGATATGCATTTGCAAAAAGACATGCTTTTTGTTCAGCAAAAAGATATGTTTTCAGTACCTCATTTTTGATAGATAAACTTTTCTTCCAAAGATAGATGTATATAGTAGTAAATTCTGAAACTACCTTCAGATTAAAAAATTGGGGGAGGGAGCATAGTTTCTGTGGCTTTCCCCTTAACTAATTCTTTGCAGAAAGTATATTCGTTTGTCATTTCTCAGAACTATCTGATATTTCTAGTTAAAACATGTTCACAATGTATAAAAGTAGCAACAAAAAGGGCACAGGGGGCCATTGTCCTACTAAATTTTTCAACTTGATCAAGGAATTAAGACATTTGCAAATGCAATTGCAACAAATAGCCTGAAAAAAATTCAGTTAACAAATCTGAGGTACAGGGTGAACAATAGGTCTCAAACAAAAAGGCTTTTTGACAAATTTGAGATTGAATTTGACTAAATAGGTGGTCAGAAAAAATAGATATCCATAAAAATAGAAAAAAAGGCCATCTAACAACATCTTGAACACCAAGACCAAAAAATACATTTTTAATCATCCCCCCCCCCAAAAAGAAATGTTTTTGGTAACACTAATGCTACAATATCTGCATTGGTTTGCAAAGATCCCAGTAAAAAGTTAATAACATTTTAAATCTAAACTTTTTACAGGCTAAGCACTTAGGTAAAAAACATGCCTTCTCTTATTTAAAGCTTCTGAATCGCTGGAGGTAGCATGAAGTTGGTAGATCTTGTTCCCTCCAAAACTTTTGGCTGACTACACTTCTGGATCGACCAGTACTCTGACTTTACATTATTAGTATGTTGCTACACATAGAATAGCAAGTATTGTTCTTGTGCATCTGACTACAGTACCTCTTTGCAACTCCACATGACTGCATTAGACTGATTCAAAATTCACAAACAGATGCAACACGCAGCCCTGCAAGGTTCATGGATATTCAGTGGGTTTAAGCCTGAGCATCATGGACACAGCTGGACATTTTAGACATATTGACTTACTATTTAAAAATACCCTATGCTACATCAAATGTAAGTTCAGTGAACTGGCAAGGTAGACTATGTTTGGAGGTTATCATACTTACTTTTTTGGCCCGCATGACACATGCTTTCACACAGCGCGGGTGTGAGTACACCTAGCAATTGGAAAGTCTCTCTAATGCTCTGTGGAAACCGAATGTGCCCATCCGGAAGGGTATCCACTTATTCCGATGTTCAAGGGCTGCTGATTCAACAAATGTGGATCAGGCCTACCAGAACCTTTGCAATATCATCAGCAAAGCAGCCAAGAAAGCTATCCCACGTGGTCATCGTAACACCTACATACCGTGTTGGGACGCTAAGTGTGAGGCCCTCTACCAAATGTTTCTGCAGTCTCCTGCTGGAGACCACTCAAGCAGGGCTGCTATAGCCCTAATAACTTGGCTTGACAAGAAACGCAGAGACTGATGGTTAGAGGCAGTCCGAAACATCAACTTCTCACACTCAAGCAGAAAAGCATGGAGCACAATTACCAACATTACTGGCAGGTCGCGACACAGCCCCCGTAACTGTCCCGTTTCAGCTAACGCCATTGCTGCTCAGCTGGTAAGAAATGGGAAATATGAGGGTGTTGGTCGTTCATTCACGCGTATGAGCTTATGCTCGGTTTGCATGTCTTTCGTCAGATTGGGCCACCACGACGGGTAGACTGCTTGGCCCCACCATCTGTCTTCCACATAAAGACGGAGGCATCCCGTTAAGTGCTTTGCCCAAGGACACAACAAGCAAGCTTGCCGGCTTGTTCTCCACACTATCCCTTATGTGCTGAGCGCCAAGCAGGGAAGCTGTGAATACCATTTTTTAAAGTCTTTTGGTATGACTCGACAAGGGAAATCAACCCCAGTCTACCGACTGCAAAGCAGACGCTCTAACCACTACACCACCACGCCGGTTGGGGTGTTGGTCGTGAGTAGTCTCAACTCACTTCTCAAGAAGTGTCTGACCGTTGGAGGCTTTGATACCATCTCCAGTGAATCTCTCTGGTGACTTCTCGTCCAGAGAATTTGCTGCCGCTCTCCAACACGTTAAGCCAGGGAAAGCTCCAGGCCCTGACTCTATTTGTCCGGAGCTTATAATCCATGCTGGAACTGCTTTGAAGTCCTGGTTACTTGGCTTCCTCTCTTTCTGCTTGGGCCAACTCAAAATTCCCAAAGTCTGGAGAAGAGCACTTGTAGTTGTGATCTCAAAGCCAAAGAAACCTGTAGAGTACCCAAAGAGCTATCGTCCCATCTCCTTACTCTGTGTCCCCTACAAGATCCTTGAACAACTGATCTACGCTCGTATTGAACCTATTGTCGACCCCCTGCTTCCAGGCGAGCAGGCTGGGTTTCGACATGGTAAATCGACAGTGGATCAAGTTGTCTTACTAACACAAAACATCGAGGATTCTTTTGAAGCAAAAAAGAAGGCCAGTGCTGTGTTTGTAGATCTGACAGCTGCATATGACACTGTCTGGCATTGTGGCCTCACCTGCAAGCTGCTGAGACTTCTCCCGGATAAGCACATGGTTTGTATGATCATGAAACTTGTCCAGAATAGAAGTTTCACCCTTACTACCGGTGACAGCAAGCAAAGCAGGTTGCGACGTCTTGAAAACAACGTCCCACAGGGATTGGTCTTGGCACCCCTTCTTTTCAATATCTATGTGTACGATCTTCCTTCAATGGTCTCCAGAAGATATGCTTATGCCGATAATCTGGCACTGTTATACTCTTCTGATGACTAGAAGGACCTGGAGGGGGTTTTAAGCAAAGACATGACTACATTCTCAACATATCTCCAGACTTGGAGGCTACAGCTCAGCCACACTAAAACGGTGACGACGGCCTTTCACCTGAACAACAGAGAGGCCAAACATGAGCTTAATGTCTACAACAATGGCAAATGCCTGCCATTCTGTCCAGTCCCTACCTATCTTGGAGTTAAACTGGACAGATCACTCACGTTTTGTCACCATCTTGAGGCATTGTGCAAAAAACTAACAACGCGCGTTGCACTAATGAGATGACTTGCAGGCTCAGGTTGGGCCACTGGAGCTAAAACACTGCGTACAGCCACCCTATTTCTGGTCTACTCTACTGTGAAGTACTGTGCACCAGTTTGGTGTCGCAGTGCACACACTTGCCTCATCGATAGTGTTCTCAACGATGCATTGCGCATTGTCACTGGATGCCTGCGTCCAACTCCAACAGACTATCTACCCATCCTCGCAGGTATCCAGCTGGCTAAGCTTCGCCGATTAGAAGCAATGCTCTCCGTGGCATATTGTGGCAGTCTGGACCCTGGCCATATTCTCCATAAAAATTGGCTGGGTCCCCAGACGGCTACAGAGAGAGACTAAAATCTAGATGCCCCTTTGTGCCTGCTGCATGGAAGTTACTGCAAGATCTAACTGAATTGGATATTCGTGCAGCTCAATGGACTGACTTTAAATGGAGCACGGAATACTCGGAGTGTTCATCTGATCTCTGTGCTTTCATTCCTAGGACAAGCACTAGGCCAATGGGGATGGGTGTGCCCAGATCATCATGGGTCAGGCTCAACCGCTTGTGAGCTGGTGTTGGGTGTTTTCAGTCGTTCATGCACAAATGGGGCCTTGCTTCTACATCAAATTGCAAGTGTGGCGCTGCAGAACAAACTGCAGAACACATCATTCTGACATGCCCCGTACATTGGGCACCTACAGGAATACGTGGACTGACGGTTTTGGATGTCGACACACGATGCTGGCTGAGTACCATCACTGCCAGCATCTGAAAATGTGGATCCCTTCCAAAAGAAGAAGAAAAAGAATACTTACTCTTTTTACATTGCCCTATTATCCTAAATAGCCTAAAAATACACTTCACCTGTTCAGAATTATTTTTTGCCAGCCTAAATTTAATTGCGACTGATCTTTGTCAGCAATATGGAAACTAAAAGCACTAAAAATACTTTTTGAAACAAAATATAAAGTGTTTAACATTTACCAGTCACTTTTATGCAATCACAAGTAAATTTTTGTTTCTGTCTCCAAATTCTCATACTCATTTACCTTGTGCACAAAGTCTACTACACCCAACAAAGCAATTCAATATCACAAAATCATCACAGCTACTTTTCACAATTAGTCAATAGAACGGTAAATGATTTTTCAAAAAACATATTTTGAGTTGGTGTTTGACTGATTATTTTGAATTTTAGCAATAACCTTAATCTTGTTCTGAGTGTAGAACTCTAGCATTCTTTAACAAAAAATATAATCACTGTCAATCTAACATTTTGCCTTTCACAATCTTAGGCCAATGCAAGTATGCAATGTGGTAAAGTGTTGGACTGCCAACTGTGGAAGCATTGATAGTACATTCTAACCTCATCACAGATACATTATTTTGTCCATACAAACATCTTGTTAAGGTGATTCCTCCTGCTGGCCACAAAAATACACTGTTTCACCAGTATTGTAACTCCAAGTTATATTTGACCCCAAAATGTTCTTGTATCACTCACAAGTGATTTCTCCAAGACTTGAGGCAAAACCTTACATGTTGTATGCAAAAAATTTATTTGAGTTCAAATGTTTGCAATAATAAGCTACTTTCTGCTTGCATAAGATTGACATAAACAAAGACTATGTAAAAATGACGTTACATTATTTCAAATTATAGTAATCAGACTCAACATGATGAGGCCTTGTAACTAAGGGTTCAATGCCTATACATTTCTGTACATCTGGCAGTTGGAAATATATTTTTAAGACAATTTCCTATATTTTGTGTTAGAATCACACTACACTAAGCGTTTCTCAATACAAAGTGTTTGTGAACAAAGTTGTTATATGTAAAACTTTTGACAGTTTTTCCTTCAACAGAATAAAAAAGATGAAAATTTAAACCAATTCATAAAATCTGCAAACTTGACTAGACCCACTCACCGAGGCTCCCAAAATGACAAACACATGGGATTCTCCTTCCATGTGGATGCTGATGGCTCTTTGAAACCTTGCAAACACACCACCATTTTGAATTTCATTATCACTAATTATGTCATTCATGTTAAATTATTTAAGTGATCAGAAATTAATTAAATTAAGTAATTACAAAAATCTACAGGATAACTTGATTGAGTTTGACAGTAAGCTAAAAAATTGGTTCTCATTCTGTTTCCAAAATTTATCAGGATAGTCAAGTGAAACTATCCAATGCAATGCTACAAAGATTAAAATAATAACAAAAATTAATGATAGCAGCCAGGCCATGGCCAGCAGTTTACTGGGATACTGGTAATAACACAGATAAAAAAATTCTACCTACAGTTTAGTATTCACCAGAAACGTTTTTTGTGGCTTAGCTAGTTTCTCCAGTGATTAATGTGGTCAATTAAGGTTAGACTGGTACGTGGTATTGCTAATGTTAAGCTATGCTTTGCTGGTGAGCAATCTTAACCCCAGTCAAAAGCTCTTCACAGTTTATTATCTTTGTAAAGCATGGAGCATATTCTTGAAAATAAACATAACTCCAGAAAAAGTTCAAAAACAACACTGTTACTGCACTACGGTTAAATCAAGAATGATACAAAATGCATGTCCAAATCTAGTTTAACACTGTCACAAATAAGGTTTATATTCTGTATTCGAAAGCTAACTCCTTGTTCCACCAATTAGTTTATTTTACAACAAAACCTAAAACTCAACAATAACTTCAATCTAAACAAAATTTGGTACATCCAAGATTAGTTAAAACTTTGTTTGGAATGTATATTAAGAAAGCTCAAGTACTAAACCAAAATTTAATCTCATGCATGCAAAAGCACTAGGCCTATCTAAATTAATGTGTTTCAAAGAAAACAAGCCATAACTGAAGATATCATTGCTGAAGGGAGAGATCACACATAAAGCTTCCATCCTGTCAATTTCACACCTATGAGTGCAAATTCAACACTGTGCTGCTATAACACAATTAACAAAAAGCAAAACTTGACCAATCAAGCATACAGATGAGGGTCAAATTGTAGTGCTACATTAGTACTACTTGCATCCTATCACATATTTGCGAGCACAGTGGAAAACTGATGATTTTCACAACTAGGTTTGGTTTTAAAGGTCATCACATCTATTCTGTCTACCAAACGTTTGAATTTTTTATATAGTGTAATAGCTGCTTCATTAGTTTGCCAGTCAAATTCCAGGTTTTGTTGCTTAAAACTAAGCTAGACCCAGTATGTCATTCTGCCAGCTTATACAGATAAGAGGAAAATTAACTTGACCATGCTAAACACAAAATTGTGATTCTTCTCTTAAAATTACTTTTTGGTTTGGGTTAGTTAGTCCACTGCTAAGGCCTTTGCAATTACACAAACCCCAATATAAACAAAACTAATGGCATGCTTTTGTAACAAACGCAACGTACTGATCATCATCAATTCTAGACTGTCATCTTTAGCTGCTTGACTTGTGTATGTCCTGTATGGCTACACATAGGTATCATGGTAAAGATCAAAGTAATTTTTTGATACATGGTTTTTATCATCTGTATGTGAGGAAAAATCATTTTGCCAGTTGTGAACATTTTGTTCACATTTCTGACCCAGTGACCCCTTTTATAGTTTCAATACTGCTAGTACAGCACACTTGTCACAAACACTGTCATCAGGCCAAAGAAAATGCCGTTTAGTGGCTTTCCCTTTAGGCAGTGGCTATTTCGCCGTTGACGGTAATTTGCCCTTGGAATCTATTTTGCCGTGATCATTCACGTGTGTTTATATAGCCAAATTTTCTGTACTCGCACCAGTGACTCTGTGGTGTTGTGGATAGAGCACTGGTCTTGAGATACCATGGTTGTGGGTTCGAATCTCAGCTGGCCAGGGCTTTAAAAGAAAGGCAGTGTACACTGAAGGGGCAGGCCCGGTATGTAAATGTACGGGGCAGTGTACACTGCAAGGAAGTGTACAGGGTGGGGGATAGAGACCTGGGGGTGCAAAATTTTTTTAATTGGTTTTTAAAATTGACCAATCAGAGACGACCGAAAGTCACATGTTTAGTACGTCATTTAAATTGACCAATCACAAATAACTCACGGCAAAATAGTCTCTGAGGGTAAATTGCCGACGACAGCAAAATAGCCACTGCCTTCCCTTTAAGGACACCATACAAAATAGCCACCAAAAGGTTTGGACATGCAATCATTGCTGCTGCATCAACAAAGAAACAAAACCTTAAATTCATTAAACTACTTTTACATTAATGCAGTTGTTTTGGTAATGCATGCAAAAAGCGTACATTTCTTTATAGCAAGGAGTATGTTAACTCCACCTTACTGTACAGCACGTTGCATCTGCCCTCTACACAAGAAGCATTGGTAACGTTTGTTGCACGGTTGCATATAGGGAAGTGATCTTGAACATAGGTAAGTCATAGCCTATAGCAAGGGTGGCCAAATTACGGCCAACGGGCTGGACCCAACCGGCCGACCAATTTAATCCGGCCCGCCAAACACGTTGCACACAGGGATCCCAGTAAATTTTTGAATTTCAAAGAATTGACCATGAAAAATCCCAAGAAAGTGAAAAAATTCTCAAGCTAATTAAATAAAGTAAAAATACCCAATTTTTTGTTTATACATAATGATACATAACCAAATTATAATTAAATAACATAGAAAATAACTAAATTAGCCATATACATTGCCGCGCCGAGCAACTAGCAAGACCAGTGTTGCCAATTCTGCTCAAAAAACCGCTGTATGGTTAACAAGTTTATAATAGTGTTTCTATAGATTTCTTTCCAAATTACCGAAACCGCTGCGAGTAGGCAAAGCTATAATAGAGATTAACTAGCGTTTTTTTGTTTTCATAATATTTCATTTTACATAAGATTCTAGCTGCATTAGCAAGTTTGTTTACTACATGGCACACTTGTTCTTTCCAGGTCATTATATTATCGATAAATACTCTTAAATATTTTACACAATCTGTGTTCGCAAGTTTATGCCCACCAACTTGAAGTTGAAAGTTTTGCAGTGAAACTCTGTTTCCTTTTGGAGCAGAGATAAAGTATGTGCTTTATTTTAATTCAAAGACAAACGATTGTCATAGCAAAACTGCAGACAGTGACACTGTTTCGACCTATCAGGTCTCTTCAGTGCAGTTGGTGACCGACAAGAAGCTAGAGGCTTTTAATAACGGATCCAACATTCGCCAATTCTGTGCCGAAAATCCAGAAAATCCATGATATCCTTGTTTGGGGTACAATTTTTCCGGGCATTCTCTCGGTAGATGATCCACGCATTTGACAGTGCGCAGTGCAGAAAGTGTTGTATAACCCTTACAGGCCATTTGTTTGTCCGGGATCCCATTCTTTACAAGGACACCATCCTGTCGGCCAAGTCTACTCCTCCCATTGATTCATTGTAATGTTTGATCACTGTTGGGCGATTCACATTGATGTGATTGTGGTCTTTTTTGCTCCACCTTTGGACTACATCCTTTGGCTTGGCACTATGGATGGTGGATAGGAGAAAAACTGGTTTGTTACCCAGCCATTTGGTGCAGGACATCTTTTTATCTTTTCTCTCGTACGTTTGAGAAGCTCCGCGGCCTTCGTTCTTCATCACTGAATCCTCCTTGAAATGAATATGTTGTGGAATGCGGGTTCAAATGACAGTGCCAGTTGCAGCAATGCGTTTCTCCAACAAGTAATCCAATAGTGCCTCTGATGTAAAATATCTATCAAAGTATAAGGAAGATCCAGCTGGCACATTACCCAGAAGACTAATCACAGCAGAGGCACCAATGCCCATGTTGGTGATTTCATGTGCCAAGTGACTGAAGGTTCCCTGGCCAATATAGACTTGGAAGTCTAGTATTACGCCATTTGGGTTTTCCAGGACAAACATCTTCATCCCAAAAGGATGTGGTTTCATCGGCAAATATTGCCGTGCAGGCATCCTGCCCTGGAATGGTATCATCATCTCATCCACAGATAGGTTGGTTGTTCTTGGCACTTGCAAACAACACTCTCGAAATTTTGCCAAGATATGGCGGACTCTCCATAGGCGATCTGCCTCCTTCTCCGCATCTGATAGGTTGGCACCAGATTTGGCTCTCAGGAAGCTTCGAAGTAGAAAAAACCTATTTCTTGCCATAGTATCCGAAATTATGGGAATGTGAAAGCCTTGCTGCCAATATTTCTTGATTCTTGGGTACTTGATAGTCCTCATGAGAATCGAAATGCCAAGAAACCTTTTGATTTCGGGTGCCGTACATTTCAGCTTTTCTCCGGTTTCCGTCATGAAGCGAATGCTCGTTTTCATGGCCAAAATCTCGAACAATTCTTCAGGCCAGAACTTGGCAACATGCTGCAGGGGAGACAGACTACTGTCCGTTGTTTCTTCAGTTCTTTTCAAGGCAAAATCCAGTACGCAGTCGTCATCGGCTTTCCACTTTGTCATTGGCTTTGCTGTTCTTCTGGGCCTTCTAGTGCCATGAGACGTTCCCGGCATGAGCTCATCAACGTTTTCAGCTACTTCTACATCTCTTTGTTCATCTCCTTCTTCACCATCTTCTTCTTCCCCTGATGATTCAACAGGAGCTTCGTTATCCGAAGAAATCTGAAAGGTCGGGTCATCAACCTCATCATCAAATCCTTCCTCATCACTTTCTTCAAGTGCAGCAATGATTTCTTCATCCGTCAATCCTGAAAAAAAAACAAATGACGATAACATTTAGTTTCATTTTAATTTTTCATCGTAATATATATTCAATGTCAACATCTGTTGACATTGGGAACTTGTGTTTTTTTTAACATATATTCCCAATGTCAACAAGTGTTGACAGTGTAGAAGATGTCCCAAGTAAGGAATTACAGACAAACAGTTGCTCAATTTTACAATCAGTATCATTTACTTCATCATTTTAGCCATCCAATGTGAAATAATTACAGAAAAAAAATAACTAACTCATACCTGACAGACCATCCACCAAGTGGATCTAGTATAGATCCCGCAAGTGTGGCGGTCTAAGCTATGCTTCATTAAAAGCCTCTGGCTTCTTGTCGGTCACCAACTGCACTGAAGAGACCTGATAGGTCGAAACAGTGTCACTGTCTGCAGTTTTGCTATGTGCATCGCTAGCCTCTTGCATTACTATACAAACGATTGTATTTCATCCAGTCATTGATGATACTGAGTTTACGATTAGCTAATGCTTGAAGTTTGTTGTGATTTTTATTTTTGAATATTAACACAGAGCCATCTGCGAATAAATTAACATGAAATTTGATGTGCTGTGGTAGATCATTGACATATAATGAAAACAGCAAAAATCCAAGTGTTGCCCGGGTTGGTACACCACACACGATAGTATTTATTTGAGATGTTGTATTATTGCAAACAGTAAACTGTTCGCGATTTTGTAGATAGCTTGTTAAAAGTTTATGCATATTGCCCCTAATTCCATAATTGTGGAGCTTATCCAATGTGGTGTGATTTTATTGTTATCATTGTGCTGCAATACACTTTAACAAACTGCTTTTGCATAGATTACGTAAATCGCTCTGCATCCAACTCTTCAGTGGCCAGGCAGACGCAAATTCGGCCCTAGGGCCAAAAAGTTTGGCCACTCCTGGCCTATAGGTACGAGTAATCTTTCAAATAAGCAAGTCATAGGATGGGTAGCCTACCCCTAAATACTAGGCAACGTCTTGCGATGTTATTTAAGTTTAACTCTAACTCTAACACTTACTCGATCTCAATCTAATATAAAGCGCATATTTTGGAACATGTTGTTGTTACCCGAACCCTTCTGCTCGGTAAGGGTATGGCTGAAGACCATGGGCCCCCAGAAGCCGGGCAACTTTTCAGCCCCTGGTCCAGAGATCGTATAGACACCAAAGAGCGAGCGATGCATGAGTCCATAGCTGGATAGTGAAGATTGAAATGAGAGGTGTCCTGGGTCGAATGACCGCAGGCGCTAAATGAAGAATTCTCACTTCTGCCAATTCTAGAGAGATAGAGAGTTTATTAGAAGGCTGGGTCCGTTGCAGCAAAGACGAGAGAGGACACAACGAGCGTGACGAGGATGCACAAGTTCCTCAGTGGATACCGAGAAGACCTGTGTGTCAAAGAATTTAGTTGAGACAGTGCGCCTCCGGTCCGAGAAAAGAGAAGAGTCGATACAAGAGGGGAGAGACTAAAAGCGATTGCAGAGGGCACGAGTAGCGTACCCCAGGCTCTGGCCAACTTATCAGTTGCGTCGTTTCCCGGGATGTCCGAGACCAATTGTAGGGTGATGATGAAGGCGGAGAGAGAAGAAAGCTCCTGCCAGATGTGCCAAGGAGTGTGAGGCAAAAAGAAAAATGGAGAAAAGGACAGTGGGGCGAGGAGAGCGTGAGTCTAAGAGGAGAAGAATGGAAGAAAAACTTGTTGGTTCTGTCTAGCCCAGTGGAGCGCTTGCAGAATTGCGTAGGTTTTATCAAAAAGCTTGAACAAAGTGGGCCTGCCGAAAAGGAAGAAGTTGCCTCGGCACCACAGAGTGAGCAATTGGCTAGTGGTGCGGCAGCACCAGGTTTCAACTCTTTGATTCCCGCGCCAAGCGTACCGTCGTTGACTAGCACTGAACCAGTGGAGTTGCTTTGTAGAGCTAGTAATATTAGCTCTACGGATCCTTTCTGCTTCGTCAAACAAAAAAAGAAAACAGGAAGCTGTTGAAGCTTTCTTGCAGTGTTTTATTTACAAGTATGCGCAGCTCCTCCCAGCGTGCGCAGAACGAAAATTCACGGCGATAAAGGCTACCACACAGCCTTAATAACAATCAAGCAGGGGACCAACACTCAGGCCCAAACACAAATCCGAAGCATAATCAGATCGAAACGAAAATTTACTACTCGTTTCGCCAAGTTGACGTTTTGACAAGAATAGCGAAAATACACGTGGTCACTATATATATATATATATATACGAGCAGGTGCACCTGTTATATATATGAGTCAAACATGTGGCCTTATTTAACCACAGGGCAAAGACCAAAGAAAGACAATACAACAAAGGAAGGCTTTTAGAAGTAGTCCTTAGGAAGCCCGGTTATAACGTCTACTACTTCTCAGCAGGGGATAATTGTTCGGTTCGCTGTAGGGGTCTAATTTAAAGCTATATTTACTTAAACTCCTAACAAAACAACACGAAATCACTTAATGTACCACAATATCAATCAATTTTGTGGGAATTTGCTTATGAAATCTTTGCGTCACATTCTCAAGAGACTACGGTGTATGAAGTCAAATCGCTGTAAAAAACTACATGGCGATTGTCAGAACAGCTAGGACGCCATAGCCGCCTTTGCCAAAGAAAAAAGGAACAGAACAAACGTGCAAATCACCAGATCGTAAGAATGTAGAGAGTCAAGATCAGGGAGAGTTGCTCCTTGGCCAGAAAGAGAAGGGTCAGAGCGAGAGCATGCAAATAAAACTTTCCTAGGAGAAGTAGGAAAAAGTATGAGCGGGTGAGTGGACGCAAAAGCCTTCCAAATGGATCTGGAGAGTCTTGACTTCTCTCGAAATCTGGCCAAACCTGAAATAGTAGAAGAGGTTGGGAGAGGAAGGGCCCGCCCATATGAAGACAGAGCAAAATGAATCACAGTGACTCGTAGGGAAGATAGAAACGCCTCAGAGAGGAGAAGTGAGATGGGGGAGGACGAGAGGCAGCCGGTGATGGTGCGACTAAAGCCGCTCGGTCATCGATCCAGACGCGATCCAACTTCGTAGCGTTCGTAATGCTAAGGAAAGGAAATCAACCTGGAGAAACTCAAGTGAAAACGGGCCGAAGAAAAGCCTTGCGCAAGAGAAAGAGAGGGACTCCTTACAGGGGTACCATGAGGAAGATGAGATACAGCGTAAGGCTTTGAGACAAGGTAAGAACTTGACCTTCAGCGAAGATGCATGTTTAGAAGAGCAAAGGGTGCGGTCGACGGTGACCCCCAAAAAGCTGGAGTGGGATTGAAGAGGCGAGGGGAGTGTGTAACGGGTTCGCGGAACAGAGACTCTTGGGGTAGTCTCCGAACCCGAGACAGATTGTTGTGAAGCTGTTTAACAAAACAGATGAAACGCGCCCCTTCTTGAACTTCCTTTCTTCTATCGCCTAAACTTTCGTGCACTAATTTTTTGATAAACTTATATTGACGATAAAGAACTGAAACTTGAAATTAAGATATTACAATTGATAGAAAATCACGATGGGATGGTGGTGGCGTTGTTGGCGGTTGCGTCGTTGGCGGTTGCGTCGTTGGCGACGTTGACGTTGTTACCGGTTTTGGCGGTGCAGCGATGCAGCGGTGTAGCGATGTAGCGGCGTAGCGGTTTCAAGCTGGTTTGACCCCCCAAGTACCTTCTTTCCTACAGCTCCACAAAGGCGATCAACAAATCCAATTTATCTAATTGGTTTCTTGCAAGCTTCCAATATTGTAACAATACTTACTGAGTGGATTATGAGAAGGTGTAACTAAAGGTTAACTTGGTGGCGATCCACCGAGAAGAAGGAAGCTTCACATTTGCTCGGATTAAGAGGAAGACACCAGTCCTCAAACCAACGCTCCAGTCAAATCAGAGCTCTTTCCGTAGCCTAGCTTCCAGAACAGCAGGGGCCGATGGGGAGGAAAACTAAATGGCCAGGTCGTCAGCATAAAGAAAACAGCTGACGGAAGTAGTCAGAAACGTAAGAAGTTCAACGAGCAAAGCAAGGAAGAATGCCAGCCAAAATAAGTACCGTATATGAAAAAAGATGAGATGCCAGATAAAATCGAAAGACTTAGACGAGTCGAGCATAGCAAGAATTGTCCAACAGCCCCGCTTAGGTTTCTTAAACTCATTCGAAATGGACTGAGAAAAATAAAGAATTTGATCGAGAGTACACCGTCCAGTGCGGGAACCGGCCGGCGGGTAGAAATAGTGGAGTTAGACTCCAGAAAGAAGAGTAGATGCCACAGAATGATGCGCTTAAACAGCTTTGAGAGGTAGGAGGTGAGAGAGATAGGCCGGAAGGAAGCTGGAGATTCGAGAGGCTTTCCCATCTTATGGATGGGAATAACAGAAGAAGTCTTCCAAATGGAAGAAAGGGAATGTAAAGATAAGGAAAAATTGAATATGTCAATTAGACAATCCATGTATAAGCGAGGAAGGTGCTTTAACGTGAAATAGGCAACTTTGTCTGGGCTAGTGGCAGTAGATGAGGAAAAATCTGTGGTAGCCGCGAGACATCTAGTGGAAGGGAAGTGTAATCTTCGATCCTTCCAGCGCCTCGATGAACCGAAGTGATGCTATCTGAATAAGTCCGGATACGAATTTCAACTTCATTTTCTCGTCTCCCGGTACTCGATGGCCCAACAATGATCAAGCAATTCATTTATTTATCCAAGATTTAAAATATAACACACGTTTCATGGGCCATAAGAACAATTAGAGGGGAGCGTTAAGCGCGAGATAGTGATTATGATGTTAAATTTGGGTTATCTTACTTCTACAAATACAAAGAATTATATTACTATTTCTATATCTACAAATTCGTGCAGACCAACATTCAGTAAACGTACCGTACTTAAATGTTTTATTAAAGCTGATGGATACTGCAGCATGGCTTTGTAACCAATGCTTTCTTTAATCTGCCGCAGTAGAACTCGGATCCGTTATTTATAACGATCTTGGGGTAGTTTCTCCGAAATGGAGAAAGTGGCATGAATAATTTGTTTTCTGAGTACGAACCGGTAGTAGTCATAGGAGAAATCAGCATCCATGACTTGTTTTTCAGGCACAATTCGATCTTGGTCATAATAAATAAACTAAAAGTGATATCAACCCCCCTTCCGTAGTGTAAAGTTGTTTTTCATTAGAACTGCGAACTCACCAAAATGACTCATAACAACACGGCGACATAAACACACGAATGTCAATTAGGCGTTCAATTCTATGTCAGATATAAATGAATTGTACACTGGCCTTGTTCGCTTGCCTATAATTTAGGATTTTCTCCTTTCTGTGATGTTGTTTGTCAGTTCACGTAACAGGAAGGGAGAGCAGAAAGAGAAACGAGACTCCTCCGGTACGTGGCCCGTATGAGGTCGGAAAAGTAGCCTCTGATTCTACTACGCAAAGCCTTTGGCTCGGAAACAGAAAAGTGGGATCTCAGGTAGTAAACCGATGCTAAATCCATGGGAGAGGAACAGTTGGGAAAATTAGGTGAGGAGGAAGATGAGGAAGAACCAGCAACAGAACGAATAAGAAAATAAACCTTTTTAAGATCAGATTTAGGAAAGAGAGAGAGAGAGAGAGAGAGAGAGAGAGAGAGACGAGCAAGTCGCCTGCCATGCCTAAGCCTTGGCCTCGGCGTTGACACACGAAGCATGTCGAGAGGAAAAGACGTAAGTCTGACTATCTTCATCACCTTTACGAGCGGCAGCAAAAGCCTTACGTCTTTCACTAACCGCTTCTTCCACTGCAGGAGACTCCAAGCTTGAAGTTACGTTTGGCGCGGCCGAAAAAAATAGAAAATTTGAAAAAGAAGAAAGAAGAGCTGAAAAAGGAGAACAGTTAGTAGAATTGGGAGATGATTAGAGCCCAAGTCCTGAAGCACCTCCGAGGAGCAAAGGAAGTAAGAGCAAAGAAAATGTCAGGAGAGGAGCGATAGAGAAGGGTAGAAGCGTCGATGTTATTGAGATGGAGGAAGTAAGAAGAGATGAAGCAATGAAGCACTTTGTCCCCACTGGTGTCAGAAGCACTTTTGAATCCCAGAGGGGTGATGGCAATTAAAATCCCCCAGAATGAAGAGCTATTTGGAGCAAGAAAGAATAAAGGGGGGAAAATCGGTTCTGCTATCAGTCAAAGAGCGAATAGGGGGAGCATAGATGTTTAGAAAAGAGAGCTAAAAGAAGTTATTTAGTGAGATGTTGACCCCAAAATAGTCAGAGTAAGGGTCAAGCACAAAGAAAGAGGTGAGGTAGAGAGCTCAAAAAAGGATAGGCCCTGCATGACGAAAACGATGACACCACCAATGGCGTACTGGTCACCAGAAGAAAAAATACCAGACCGGGGTTGAGTGCGATCAGATTGCAGAACAGATTATCCAGCGATCCGGATAGAGGAAGACAAGTTGAGGCTGGATTCCCTGATATAGTCTTTTTTATGTAGATAAGGTCTACAGCTGTAGTTCCCAACCAGGAAGGCTGACCTCCCTGGAGGAAGCAAATTTACATTTAAGGGAAGGTGAATAAAGACTTATAGAAGAAGTTCAATTTGTGCGTGGCTGATGTTTGACTATGATTGTTGTTAACAAAAAGGGAAAAACTGTCGGCTTTTGTGCACTACGATATGCGGTTCGGATTGTTCAACACCGTACCAAAAAACTTTCTAATTTTCACGTCATTCGCAATAGCAATGTTACTACAGCCGCAAAGTAATTCAATTTTTTTGTTGCTGTGTCTACATGCAGCAATTATTGTGAATGCAAAGAATAACTTCAGAGAGGAAGGGGAAGGCGACATATTAAAAAGTTTGGGAATCACTGATCTCCAGGATAAAGGAGAAAAAGTGGATGTGTAACCTGATTTATGCACCCTGTCATCAGGGCCAGATTTAGCAATGGACAAACTGTGCAGTTGCCCCGGGCCCCGCGCTTTTTAGCGCTATTAAGTATTAACTATTGAATTGAATTGAAATAAATTTATAGCCTTATAACCTACATTACCAGCAAACTTGAACTGAAGAATCAAAATATTTACGTACCGATACAGTTATTATTTGTACGAAAAAAATTAAAACAGGCTTTCAATGACAAAGCAACTGGGACGTCACAGTAGAGACTGGTATAATCAGTGGTGTAAAAGGATACACTAATTAAAACAACTTTATTTAAATAAAAGTATATTTGAAAACATATTTTAAAAACAATAAAATAAAAAATATTTTGAATATTAATAAAATGTGCCTTCAGTCAAGCGTTTTCTAAAAAAAGTAAGTGGACGGCGATCCCCCTGATCCCCCCTCCAATACATACATGGGTATAATAGCATTCAAATTAATGGCTGCGAACGACTGCCAAATGTTAGAACAGTTATAAGAAATCTTAGACGCCACTACAGCCCTCAAGGAAAATTTTGTTGAGTTGAGACAACTACCACAAGATTTTACGTTGGACGACAATGAAACAAATAAAACCAAATTAGATTGATCGTGATTGAAAAAAAGTATAGATGTCTTAGAAACAGCCATATTATGTGTTTTGTGGCACAAAATCCTTCAAAGGTTTCACAGTACAAGCAAAAGTCTACAGCGTGCTGACATGACTTTAGGAAGTTGCGCAGCACTTTACAATGGAATCGAGAGTTTTTGCCAGCATTTACGGGATAAATTTGATACAATTGAAAAGGATGATTTGAAATTCACAAACGGTATACAGAAAACCTATGTGTCTCCAAACAAACTCAACCGAAAAACGAAGAAGACTGTTAATTATGAAAAAGAGAACACTGGATGCACTAAAGCTTTGGAAAATGCTCTACAATCCTTTCGTATTGGAACTTACCTTCCAATCATTGATTTTTTAATTGCAGAAGTAAGAAGACGAAAATTTGTGTACTGCATATTGCAACAAAATTTTAATTTTTTGCTGAATCTGAACACTTGGGCTATCAGTGATATGGAAAACGCTGCAAGTAAGTCGCCAAAAGTATATGCAAGCAATTTGGATAGCGACTTTCCTTCAGAAGTTGTGCACTTCGCTTTTCATTTACGTTCATCTCCTGATCTTGGTTCAAAGACAAATACTGCGCAAGCACAGCTGTCATATTTGAAATAGAACTGCTTAATTGAAACTTTTCCAAATGTGGCTATTATTCTTTGTATACATCTGACCTTGCCAGTAGCAAAACGGAAGGTGAACGTTTTTTTCGGCATTGAAAAGAGTGAAAAACTACCTGTGCTCATCCCTAACGCAGGATCACGTCTGTGATTTCTGTATTATGGCCATCAAAAAGAATTTCACAAAATCTGAGCTTTAAGGATATTATTGATAAATTTGCAGCAGCGAAATGACGAAAACACCAGTTGTAATACATTATTTGCCTTAGTTTTTTTTTGTGTTGCGCTCTCTGTGTTGTTTATCATATTTTCTGCGTTGTTTATATTTGCCCCGTTAATGAAACAGTGCGAAAATTTTATGCTCTATTTAACCTTTTAAAATAAATTTCAAAGTAAATTATAAACAAGATTAATAAAATTTACTTTTTTTAATAAATCAAAATAACAAATTAGAATCAACCTCTTTGATTTAAATAAATGATATTCAAAATAATGTTTTTTAATTTAAATTTCTATCAAATAAAAACACAAATAACGCAAAAAATCAATTTTTAGTTTAAAATAAATACTGTAGAGTTGAATTAACCCATTTATACTTCACCCATTTTACAAGGATTTATACTTCACCCATGTATATACCAAGGATTACCTGAAGAACACTTTATTCCCAGAAGGTAAGAGCTTATTATGTTTTCTATCATTAAGATCTACTAAATCAGTGGCTCCCAAACTTTTTAAAGCGCGACCCAAATCTAAGTTAGTTGTTTTCGCGTTTTATAATTTAGGAGCACCGCACTCTTATCTGCCCCGGGTCCTGCGATCTCTCTGCCCATGCCTGTCATTGGTTTAGTTGTTTTCGTTTTTTGTTTTGTAAATTTACTGTTATTGTTCCTCTTATCATAAGTGTTTGGAAGCTTTTGCCTTTTAAAGGCGCCATTAGTCAACGCCAAGAATGTGCAGTTGCGCCGAAGGCGCGAAAAATTTTTTATATTTTGTTTGAAAATATTTTAGTATTGAGAATAAGTCAACAAAGTTTGGTAAAAGGGACATGGACTTTTTCGCAATCCGCAACTGCACTTAATGTTGCTCATCCTGGAGCTTGATGTCCAATTTCAACACTTGAAAGATCCGGATTCGAACCGCGGTTCGCCAATTGAGTAGCCCTGGTGTACGCTTTCTTCGCGTACACAAATCTAATTTAACCAAAACTATTTTACCAGCAAATGTCTGTTTGGTTTCTACCATCTTTCTCTGAGAAGCATCAATGGTCCATGCTCGTATGTTGGAAGCAGTGAGTGTAGGTTTACTTGGTCTACCATTGGAGCAAGCATCTTTGCGATGCCGCATTTTTCAAAGGGGCAAAGAGGAAGACCATTAGTGGTGACAGCTTCAAGTGCCATATCCTTGATACTTTGGCTAGCGATTGGAAATTTAACCATTGCTGCAGGTTTTTCAACAGTCGCACTGCTTGTTTTTTGCAAGTGCGATTGAAAATAAAAAGTTATATTTTGACGCCTTGGGCTTTTTTCTTCAACGGCTTCAAAGCAGAGGTTTGGATATTTTCTTTTGAAGTGTCAACTAAGGGCTTAGCAAGAACGTCTTTGCTGCTTTTTGGCTTATATTCGTATTGCCATTCCTCTACTGTACAAGTAGCCGTGTTTACTCCATAACATAAAATTTTGTTGTCGATAAAGTTCCTCGGTGGACCCATTTGAAAACCTTTCAGTGCAGTTTTAACGATGACTTACGACCGCTGGAGCTTTAGTTACAAACAAAAATTTTACTTCTGATTTAAATAAAGTCGAAATATAAATTTGGTAAACATGCGAAAGAAAAAAAAAAACAATAAAATTTTACTTCTTATGTAGAACCCAGCTGACGTGAAGCGAAGCCTAACCGGAATTCTTAAAATTATAGTTTCAATTAATAGCTTGTAGAACTCTTTTGTTCCCACGTTAACTTTTTGAGGCACTCACTCTTCACTAAGGTAAACAAAATCAAACAAATGTATTAGAAAAGCTTTTAAACCTTTCTCAACGAGAAGAATACATTCCACAAATACAGTACTTAATTGTTGCCAATGAATCCACGGCAATGAACCTAGTATAATTATCAAATAGCATTCACTGATATTATTCTTTCCAGTAATCCACTGGTAACACAACTAAGCTCACTAACCCCCAAAATCGCTAACCCAAATCACTAATTCACCAACTGGAATCACACTCTCCAAATATTTTCCAAGTAAACTCAGCACCGCACTGAGTTCTGACAATAGGGCGTAGTGGTTAGAGCGTCCGCTCCGCAGTCGGTAGACCTGGGATTCAACCCCCTTGTCAAGTCATACCATAAGACTTTAAAAAATGGTGTCTACAGCTTCCCTGCTTGGCGCTCGGCATATAGGGAGGTTGTGGAGAACAAGCCGGCAAGTTCGCTTGTAGTGTCCTTGGGCAAGGCACTTAACGGGACAGGTGGCCTAGACACATCGTAAATGGCAACTCCCAAGCGAGTGCGGACGTTCCGTCCAAAATATAGCGATACAATTTGCTTTCTCGTGAGTGGAGGATAAATATGGCAGTAAAACAAAAAACTCACTCTTGAAATAACTAACTCCGCTCGAATAAAATTGTTCTCTTAGTACTGTCCCTGTATCCCACTGGAATCTCACTAAAAACTGGAATCTACTATCCAAAATAATACAACTCTCCCAGGAGTAACATAATCTCACTGGGATCTTCCATCTAGAATAATTAATAATCGCAAAAAAGCTCTATATATACAAGACGTTAAGCTCTACAGGGTGCGTCATAAGTCTGGTTACCTTGTTAAATTAATAGAATATATAATGTATGGTAAGTGTAATATATTGAATCAATGGAACAACATTATATTGTATAAGCTAAATATGACATTATTTCATAGAAATTTTGTATTCGCAAATTAGAACCAAAATATTTGTCTAGTAACGTGAGTCACATCCCCTGGAACTGAATAATGATAAATGATGGCAATGATGAATAAGTTTTTCTCACATGTGAAACTTGTTGCTCAGTATTGTGTTTGTCAGTGGAATGGAAAGCTTGTAAATAAATTGTATTTAGTATCAATAAGATAAAGAGTTCTTAAGGTGAGCCCTAAGTTAAGGTGAAGTACGATAGATGAAACCGCAGTAAGCTTGATCGGAAAAATTTAATTTGGTTTAGGCTTTGTCAGTTGTCACCCAATGCAGAATTGACGCTGTTTATTGCTCTATTGACTCCGTTTGTGCCCCATCATTGTTATAATATATGTTGATTCGAAGCCAAGTTCTGTCACAAATTCTCCTGAGCATTTGAGTTGTAACTTCGTTGAAAGCGTGTATCACTGCTTGCTTCAACTCATCAGCGTTCGTGTAGCGCTGCTGTGCAACTTTTTCATTTATGAAGCTCCATTAAGAATTGTCACATTTGGTCAGGTCAGAACTTCGAGGCAGCCAGTCAAGTGAAGCTGGCAAGGTGGCAGATCGACGGCCAATCCAACGGCTAGAAAAATACTATTAAGATATCTGCTTATAGTTATTGCAAAATGAGCTGGTGCCCCATCTTCTTAGAACCAGACATTGCTTTCAATCTCAAGGCTTTGCAGTTGTAGTATGAACCAGTTTTCAAATATGGCTAAATAATTAAGATGATTGACAGAATCAAAGAACTATGATCCCAACAGGTGCTCGCTATTTTTTGTTCCCCATGCCATGATATGTGGAGGATGATACTCCACTTCGTCACAATAATGTGGTTTCTGCTAAGACCAAAACACACTATTCCACAATCGAGAACTCCGGTATATGGCGCATTCATCACTGAAAATGTCTCTTCGTCTTTTTGACATCGACCGGAATTCCTGGAGCGTTCTTCCACATGCGTCACGCCGGCGGTTTAAATCGTCATCTGACAGCTCTTGAACAAATATTGGCCAATATAAAAACAGTTTGAGGTCAACTTTGATGTGCCTTCTTAAAGTTTGGCGTGGTACTTCAAGCTCTTGTTGACTTTTTTGGAGACTTGCTAACTGTGATGTCAACCTACTGGCATTGAGTCCCTTGTAACAACCTCAGCAACTTCAACTACAAACCACAAGTAGAAAGTCGCCAACCACACTTGGATTTATAGACGGAACGCCATCTACGTTCAGTAGCTATCATGATAAAAGAGATTAGTCGCCACACAGAGTGCACTCATTTTAACCCAGATTACAATCGGATGCCTGCCGTTGCGCTACAATGGTGATCCCGCGAAGAAGCTACATCTCCCCCGATGTAGTTGGATGGCAGCGTCTTCAGTTAAGCAGCACAAGCCATCGTCGAGTCGCCGAGCCCTAACGTCAAGACCACCTCTAATTGAAGTCTTGGCGGGAATCTCACTTACTTCGGTCGGCAAGCCTCACTCTCTCAATGTTAGCGGGGAAGGCATGTTGCGACCTCAGCAACTTCCTTGTTCCTTACGCACGTCTCCGCTAGCTGCGCGTGCTTGAGGAAGGGAATTGTGTAGCAACCTCAGCAACTTCAACTACAAACCACCAGTCCCGTAACACTCCAACTTTGGGCCCACCCCCCAAAGTAAGCGCAAGAGCCCCTGCGCACAGGTCATATCACTTTAGAGGTGTAAAATTGAAAAGCTGCATTAAGAAAATACACCACAATTTGTACATAAGTAAACAGGCTAATGTCAGAATAAAGCATGCCGATACCGAAGGTGCAAGTCATAAAAAATTCGGCACCGATGCCAGAGTTCAGTAGGACATTTATGCAGACACTGCGAAACGAAAGCAATGACACTGAAAAACATGAAAAAGTTATAAAAACACAGTATCATTTAAATAGTCTGGAGCGAACCTTTTTGTTCGCAAATGCTGTTATGACATTGTCATAATCAAGAGATCGGGCGCAGTCATTTTCGATTGACAACATGGCTAATGAAGATAGTCTACTGTCTGTCATAGACGTTCTATTAAAAGTTTTGATCAGTTTCAATTTGCTGAAGCTTCTTTCAGCGCTGGCAACAGTCACGGGGCAAGTTAGTAAGATTCGAAGTGCGATGTACACATTCGGATACAATTCAAATAAATGAGTCTTTAGAAGATAGTTCAAAAAGTCTTGAGCCGTATTGAGATTGCGTTTTTTTGTAAAATTAAAACAAACCGCTGTAGCTCAGCGCTCATTTCATCAGAATCAATGTCACCGAACTTTTTTTGGAACTCTTTACAGCAAGTAAGAAGAGCATTTTCTTGTTGCACAAGCAAAAGTTTGTCTCGTGTGTACAAAAACGAAAAGGCGGAAGAAACCTCACGTAACAAATTAAAGCGCTCCTTTATTGACATAATAGCCTGGTCTACTAATGAATAGAAAAAGTTGCTTTTAAATTTCAGTTCAGGAGTAGCTCGTTGTTCCTCTTCACCTTGGTAATCAAACAATCTTCTTTTCTTTCCACTTCTTGACGGAGGAAAAGAAGGATCAATATCCAATTCCTGTGCTATTTCAACAGCAGATGTTGCGGCACTGTCATAACCCGTTGTGCGATAGTTTTGCAAAAACTTTTCAGTTGCCTGGATTTCCGTTTCCATTGTATGAAGGGAGACTTCATACGATTGAAGAATCTTGCTTGCTTTATTGACTTGGAATAGGATATCATACCAAATAAACACCGACAAAAGAAAACTCCATTTTGATAAATGAGCTATCAACGATTTTGTTTCTGAGGCAGCTCTTCCATCTTTTCTTTCTATGGAAATGGCTTCCAAGTCTTTCAGTGCCAGCAACACCTCTTTTAAATTGTATCGAAGAGGTTTGATGCATTTAATTCTGCTTTTCCAACGAGTATCAGATTGTGACTTTATGGACAGCTCCACATGTTTCTTCAAAATTTCCCAACGCTGAGCAGAGGAAGAAAACAGCACATCCAACCTTGTAAGTACTCCAAAAAATGTCAATGCTTCCGTCGATGAATTAGCACTGTCAACAACAACTAAGTTAAGGGTATGGTTTGCACAGGGCACGTAAACAGCTTTGGGATTGATGTCTAGCATTCTTGCTTGGACCCCAGAATGTTTTCCTTTCATGTTAGCACCATTATCATATGACTGACCTCGACAATCAGACAATTCGAGTTGCAGTTCGGTCGCTTTTTCTAAGAAAGCGTCCAACAAGTCTTTCCCAGTACTGTCACTTATTCTCAAGTAGCCAAAAAATGTTTCTTTAACAACAGCAGCTTCTTCATTACATAGTACATAACGGAGAACGACAGACATTTGTTCATGATGTGACATATCTGGAGTGCAGTCCAAAATTATAGAAAAATATTTTGCCAATTTCAATTGCTGTAAATTTTCTTTTTCAACTTCTGTCGCTAGCAATTCAATTAGTTCATTTTGTATGGTAGGACTCAAATAGTGATCTTTAGTGTTTTTATTCTTGATTCTGTCTTGAAGCTTTTTTAGGATCGGATCTCTTCTTGCCAAAAGCTCAAATATACCCAGAAAATTTCCATTGTGAGGAGATCCTAAGACTTCTTCAGATCCTCTAAAAGCAAGATTCCTTTCCGATAGAAACAAGGCAATGTCGATAAGTCTCTCTAAAACATTTCTCCAAAAACGTCTTTCATTGAAAAAAATATTCATCTCGCGTTTGTCGATAGTGGATGAATTTCTTATCCCTTCAGCTAGCAACATCCATTGACTGCAGCATTCTTGGTGGGAAATGCCTTTTCATGGTCTTTCAGTTTTTTCGAAAAACCCTCCCATGTATTTATACCACTACAAAAGGGGCTTAGTGTTTTTCCAAATAGCTTACAACAAAAGCAAAAAACTTGATCTGATTCCCCAGAATAAACTAGCCACGACCGTGAAACACTTTCACCATTAGGTAACACACGTTTATAATGGTTGGAGGAAAAACGTCGCCTTGGAGTTGTGTTATTATATGGAAAATTCATTATTAGTTGATGTGGTCCACGCTTTACTATATCACATCGTTGAGCATCAGAAATACTTTCAGGCCATTTACATGGGTCATCAGGGATAGGGGTAAATTGAGATTCAGTTATTTTTGATATTGAAGGTTGCGTATTGGCAGGTTAATCACAACTTACATTTTCTGGAAATTCACAATCACTTTGATGCTGATCGTCATAGTCTTCTTTTTCTTGTACACTATAGTTTTCTTCATCCCTCTCGGTACTAGTGCCAGGTCTACTCTGCTCAGTAATCTTGAAAAAATCTGTCATCTTGGGCAATTTCGCTACAGCATCTCGAGCAGTGGCTGCTTCTTTTCTCTTTTGAGCACCACTTTTTGAACGTTTCATTCCATACAATGTCAATAAAATACTTTATCTGCACTCTGCAGTGTATATATATATTGTCCCGGTATTTATAGCCAAACAGAATTCCAGACCATTCTATGATTGTTGCGTAACAACGGCATTGTTACGTCAATCGAATATTCAAGATTCTACCAGAAAATCAATCGAAATATTCTAGATTCTGTGAGATAAAATGACGTTGCATTCACTTATGATGTCACAAGCCAATTTCTTCCTACAGTTTAAATCGGTTGTAAACAAGTCTGCTGAACTGAAAATAGTCACGTAGCCAAAAAGCAATTTCAGACTAACTTGGGCCCCCAAAGTTGGCCTGGGCCCCCCCCAATTGGGGGGTTTGGGGGGCGGCTGCTACGTCTCTGCAAACCACAAGCAGAAAGTCGCCAACCACACTTGGATTTATACACAGAACGCCATCTACGTTTGGTAGCTATCATAATAGAAGTAATTAGTCGCCACACTCAGTGCACTTATTTTAACCCGGATTACAGTCAGTTGACTGCCGTTGTGCTACACCCTCATGATGATGGTCTACCAGTCCTTGGTTTATCCTTTGTACTACCGGTTTGGAAAAGTTTGCTTAACCATCTCAGGAATGTTTGCTTTGGTGGAGGTTCTTTTCTGAATCGTTGCTGGAAGTCATCCCGCACCTGTCTCATTGACTTTCCTGTTTGAGGACGTTTATGGATCCAGACTCTTGCAACAATTCATTCTTGAGAAGTGTAATTGCTTGTGTTGCACAGGCTTCAATTGCTTATTACAAAATAATCCCTACTTTTTAAAAACGCTGCAAATAGACAAAATTAAGTTTCAATCAATCAATCAATCAATTTTATTTTATTTCCACCCAAATCAGCATACATGGAAATAAATGTGACAGCAGTGGACAAAAAAAGGAGACGATGGCAAAACGATATACGTTAATACATGCACATAAAAAGATCTTAGATTAAATGTGAAGATAATGGCATGGCCGTCGCACCTGTAAGATACCAGATAAATAAAAAACACACAGGAAGAAAAGCATTTACAGTATGTACAAAGTGTCGCTAGATACAATAAAAATAAAAAACTGTCAAGTTGTGACCCTAACAGGGGAGGCTATCAGGTGCTACACCTTGCCCAAGGGTGACCTGGGAGCAACGACAGCTAAGAGAGAGCTCCTTTACGTCTCAAGGCATATAAACCCTGTCGCCGGTTGTAGTTTTAAGTCATACACCTAGGACTAAGTTTCACAAATGTAATAACTAAACTGGTTTGAAAATACCGAAAACACAACAAATTAAGTGCTTTGAAGCAAACATACTTTACATTATGTGTTTCTAAATGTTGGGATGCCTCACCAGGCACTTTGACGGGACGCCCCACGTTTATATGGAAGACAGGTGACCCGGAAATAGCAACTCCCAAGCGAGTGCGGACTTACCGTCCAAAAACATAGCCATACATCGCTTACTCGTGAATAAAGGATGAATATGGCAAACAAAAAGACAAAAAACAAGTTTCTAACTGTGTCGCCGTTGACTAGCATACGTGTGGTATGAAGAAAAGGTAAATGTCGTAATGATTAAGATAACGCATCGGTTTCCCAGCTCATTCATCAAGCAAGGTAAGGTTGCCAAACAACGAAAATTTAGCCAATATTTTTCAAAATTGGTTGATAGAAACGTGACGTATTACGATGCTGGAACAATAACAAGACATTCGGCCCACTTTGTCGAAGATTCAAAAAATAATTCTGGCGATGTCTAATAAAACAAAAGAGGACTATCACATACACTATTACTATTCTATTTCAAAACCTAATTGTTGCATCACAGAACGAATCTCCTAAAAACTTCTACTGAGTTATCATAATTCAAAACATGTTTGTTACATCATATAATGCAGAGTTTAAGAAACTTCTACGTCAATACAACTCAAGTAAGGTCAAACTTGTAGCAATTGATTGAATTCCGCTATAAAAATGCAATTTTTGTTACAGCTCTGAAGTTGGAACTTGGTGTGACTCTTGGTTTCAATAAAGCAAGCCTTTTGGAGACTTTATAGATTAGACTTCCTGCAAGAGTACACTACGGTTCAGAGAAAATAACACCGTACTTCCATACCATAGCATGCCGAAAAATACCGTACGTAATTTCGTACCGTACTTTTCTTCAAAATTTAATTGCACCATACCCTAACTCCGTCATCACTGACATTGCCGAATTACCGTAACAACTCTAAACTGAACAGCGACTTGACAGGTCATAAAATTCAACAGCGCTGTAACATATTTTAAGCTTTTCAATTTGACTAAAGCAAACTTGGAAGACTGCGAATCAACTTTTCAACCAAGGCTATTCTGACAGTTGTCATATTGTTAATATGCACATTGCTACTTACTGTGCCCATGACTTCATAGCCTACTCTACGTACGGTAGTCCTTCTCTTAAATGATTTAACTTTATTTTCAAAAATATGTTTATTTTTGTTCAAAGCAAGCGCGTGTTAGCGACTGAATCTTAAATTTGCTGTCTTGCTCTCGTAGTCTTTTTATTTATTTGCCATGTTTATCCTCCATTCACGAGAAAGCGAATTGTATCGCTATGTTTTGAACGGCATGTTGAGGGGTATATGAACAATAAAATTGAAATAAGTTTTGCCAGGTCTCAGATCATAGTTTTGCCCGTATCCATTTTTTTTACCGATTTTGATTGTCTGAACTTTAATTGTAATATTAGGAAACATGAACATTCCTCCTCCCTCCGAGGCCACCACAAATTTGGTTTTATTTGTTACACAATGCCGACCATTCCTAATAATGTTTCTTTAATCGAAACTCTTGCATCATCACCTTCTTGGCAATGCTGGCTTCTGGACAACATTCACTAAGAAACTTTTCAGCGTCTCACTATTTACAATAGCAGTCAAAACTATTGCATGCATAGAAGGTAGGAGAGTACCAAATCAGTTTTTTTTTCTTTTTTGTTCTTTCAGGTGCAGCAACCTCACATTAATTTGATTCATTATGCGTCTTACTAGTAAAAGTTGTGCGTCTTAACGTACACCGTTTGTTGCTGTTTCCTATTTGTGGCTGTCGCTTTGATGCATTCTTTTGCGTCGCGCGCGTTTTATTGGCCAAAAATAAATGTAATACATACATACATACATGTCCGCACTCACTTGGTAGTTGCTTATTTCCGTGGTGTCTAGGCCACCTGTCTTTCACATAAAGCTGGGGCGTCCCGTTAAGTGCCTTGCCCAAGGACACTACAAGCGAACTTGCCGGCTTGTTCGCCACAACCTCCCATAAATGCCGAGCGCCAAGCAGGAAAGCTATAGATACCATTTTTTAAAGTCTTATGACTAGTCTTTCACACTTATCAAAGCAGGCACGTTTAATGCAACGCAGTTTAATTTCTGAACAGCAGTGAAGATTAAGACATTGCAAAATATTTGTCGCGGCAAAGGTTTAAAAACAAAAGCATTGCTTCTCGTCCACAGAGATTGAAAAAACAAAAAAGCTTCAATGCGATTTTGTTTCACATATTTTGCATGCGACTGTCAGTGGGACCGTGAAAAAGTTGGTATGGAATTAGCATGGAAGTATGGACGAGGGTCTTCCATTACACAAATCTTCTATTCCTTTCCCTAGTCGGCTGTTTCCATTTTTCATATCGAAAGTTTGTCTTCTTTTCCATACCATACCATACCATACCATACCATACCATACCATACCATACCATACCATACCATACCATACCATACCATACCATACCATACCATACCATACCATACCATACCATACCACATCATGCCCTGTCGAAAACAGCAAACACAGCAACACAACTTTTTTCATCAGTTTGCTGCTTGCTACGCAACTTTAAAAACGTTTGAATCGCTAAGCTTCACGTGCGGCTCGTTGGTCTAGGGGTATGATTCTCGCTTTGGGTGCGAGAGGTCCCGGGTTCAAATCCCGGACGAGCCCATTCTTATTTTAAAATATTCTTTAATATTGTGATTGATTCATTCATATCTTCAATTATTTCGTCAAAATTTACTTTTGTTTCGGCAGTTGTTGGCTTTTCAGTATATACCGTACTTGCAGCTAATTTTCTTACTTTTTGTACGTCACAACACAAGCTGTTGACCTTCGCAAACTCCGCGATCTTGTTACAGCTTAGCATGAAGAGATTTTTCCTTTTGCTTTTCCTTATTTTTGTTTGTCATAAAATATCAGAATAATGTTCATGTAGCAACATAAATGAAAAATTATATTGTAGACCTGAGGTATTGACTGATTAAATGTTGACACCAAGCGACAAAACAATTTACAAGACAGCCGTAGAGGTATAACTATAGAGCCTAAAGGTATATGGGACACAAGAACCTTACCCTCCCCAAATTTTTTAAATCGGGAAGAAATGAAAGCATGCTGGGCAAAAAGTGAAGCTTGTTCAAAAAGTTGATCTCCCAAAAACTTATTCAAAAATTTTCATATTTTTGCTCCCCATCCCCGGAAAAAAATTCTCTTCTGGCTCTATGCCACTAAAGATAATTGCCAGCAACATATTGGAGTTTGATTCTCGCAGCTGCTAGGCCTACAACTTTTTTAAGCATGATAAGGAACAATTACAGATCAAGAACCTAGGCTACTTTTGAATGGGACACGAATGAAACTAGGGTTATGATTCAGAGAGCGGGAAAAATGTAATATAATTTTGAAACAAATGCTAAAATATACTTTATTTCTTCTGTGACCTCTTACAAGTATCTCTATGCACAGTATTTTTACAAGCTCCAGTAGCCTAAGCCTTCATTGAATTATGAAATTTTTAAGAATGAGTCGGTCGATTTCAAGAAGATTTATCTTTCTTGTCTCCCCTACGTCCTTGAAAGAGAGAAGCAGAGGTAAGTTTTCCCAAGTCAGAGATTTGCTCGCAGACGCGAGCAACCAAATTTTGCCAGAGGAGGATGTAACAAAAAATACCTATCGTTTGTTGTGGCCACAGTGCATGAGTGTTTAAAAAAGGTGGTTTTGAGGCATAAAGGAGGCTGTAACCAGTGATGGGATTCAGGGGGTTCGCACGGGTTCGTGCGAACCCGTTCTTGGATTGTCGTGATAATCAACGAACCCATTCTTGTTTTTTGTTATAGACCTTAGACGACCGCAGCAAATGGGCTTTCTAAAATGAGGGAACGTGTTGTTACTGAGTTTAATACAAAAAAGAACCTGTTCTTAAAATTTTGAATCCCATCACTGGCTGTAACCCTCCTTAATTTTCCCCATGACAGCTATTATAGTATTTCTGTTGCAAAGTTCTTTGATGCTTCTAAAATAAAAAGTCTTCTTCATTCTTAAGAAACAAAGAGACATAGCTAAGGGTTATGCTATAACCTAGCCTACCTGGTTCGACTACGCTGTTGCGAGATTGCGACAACTTTCGGATCCGTCGATCCAACCCTTCAAAAATTGTCCAAATATCGATACAGTCTTAGCGGACTGCATGTGAACTGTGGGAACGACCAGCTGATTTCTTGGTGTTTGGCAAGAAATCGGAAATGTTACTGTTTTAAAATTTTGATAACTCATGCGCTGATTCTGTGTTTTTCTATAGTTTTTTGCTTTTCTATTCTCTCTTTACGGTACTGGAAGAAAAAAGTTTTTTGCAACCGGAAAATATTGGCTGTCTACAACTACTTTACGCAACTGCTTTAGGCAGTGACAAATACAGTGCTCCCATGGTCATCGATGGCGCAACGAAATTAAAGATTTATTCAATCCATGGTATATCAAAGGAACGAAGAGTTTTGTGAAACTTGCGAATTCATAGCAGCCTCCCTACTTGTGGTGGCGTTCGGCCAAACTCTAGATAAAACTCAACTTTTGTTGACGAGTCACGGTTCCAAGAGCGTTGACAAGGGGGTCCAGGGGATACTTTTAGTACCCCACCCGGAAATATTTAGAGGCCCAGTTTTTTGAAAACGTCGCGCTCAGTGTTGACAATAAATTTCGCCTACTTTTTCTATTTTTTCTGTTATCAAATGCATAACCTATATAAGAATTTTTGTGACGTGATGACCAATGTTTGCTTCATTTTGGCCACAAAAATTTGCTTACATACTTCTTTTTAAACAAATTCGGGCCCCCAGAATACTACCTGGCAACGTGGCTAGAAACATAAAACCTGGCTCCTGTAACTCTTGAAGCACATGACTTCCTAAACATAACATATTTTGTGCCGAAACCCCTAATCTTATACGGTAACCCAGATATCTCATATGGATCAATCAATTTGTTTATGGTCAGATTTTGCAAAATCATATCACATCATTCCTATTATGTTTTGATATCTCTATCAAAAAGGTAGATTGCATTTTATTTAAAGATTATTGGTGAGTGATAATGGTACATTGCATGTTATTCACATTTGATTTTTGACTTAGTTTTAGTCTTAATTATTTCATAGACATAGTATTATAACTGTGCTTGATTTATTACCCTACACATAGAAATTTGGGTACTTACGTATTATCGGGAGGACCTTTAAAAAAACGACTCAAAAATTAGCAGTGTACACTGCCCCGTACATTTACATACCGGGCCTACCCCTTCAGTGTACACTGCCTTTCTTTTAAAGCCCTGGCCAGCTGAGATTCGAACCCGACCTTTAAAAAAACGACTCAAAAATTAAGGTCCTCCCGATAATACGTAAGGACCGAAATTTGATTATTTGAATAGTAAAGTAGCCAGACGGCAATGTCTTATTCGTATCAGAGTGGAGCTAAACAAAGCGCAAAAAGAAAAGCATTGAGCCAAACACTAATCCACTTGTAATTGGGTAAATCCCCGCAACTCCAGTTTACCTTGTTGAAGGGGGCCCGGAATTAATGTTGGTATCGAGCCTGGACTGTTCTCTCAACGGCGTTACATGATTTACATGCATCCACTTCAGTAGCGACGTATCTAGGGGGCCTTTCAGCCATACCTCCTTTTAGCTTTTGATAACAAAGTAAAAAGATCGGCTTGATGATGTACTAGGTCCCAACACATCGAGATCTCCAAGAAAAGAACATTCACTCAAAAAAGAGGCGAACGGTCTCCTCGTGCAGATTGATATAAAAAATATTTTTCTACAAAACTGCCAATCCAGTTCTCCCCCTAATTCCTCCTTAAAAATCCTCGTTACGCCACTGAACCTGTGTCTCTTTTCCCTCTCAATCCAGCGCTGCTTTTACCGAGCGACTAGAAAGGGATTTGCAGATATTTAAAAGCGATGCAAATTGCACATTAAAGATTATTAATCGACCGTTGGCAAGGTAAGTTATAAAAAGCTTTCTTGAAGGGTATCGCATAATGACGGATACATTTTCGGTTCAAGAACTAACAAAGAATAGTACAAGCAAACCAAAGCGTACTTTATAACAATAGCATAAGGTGGGACAGGCTAGTTTCTATTGTTTAGTTGAGCACATAACAAACACGCGAAACAAAAAGCTCTGGATATTTGCAGGGTCACGTCTTTTCAGTGCAAACAATTGATCAGAAAATGATGCGGAAAAGTGATAAGGAAATAAAATCATCTAGAATGGACAAGTTAACGAGATATTGTGGCAATAGCTGTACAACAAAACTAGGTGGCAGTTGAGATTACGAAATTTTTATGGCTTCAGCATTCAAAATAGCTTACATATAAAATTAACACCAATTAACTAATCTCATGAAATATGACGGATTGACAAGGAGCCAAACACTCGGGCAGATTTTGGGTCTACTTATTATGGCTGTGAAGGTGACATAAGCTATTGCACATGTCAGAAGTGAGTGACGGAATTAAGGAAAAAACAAGGCCGAATTTATGAAGGTGCAACGGATTTAGACCCCCAAGTATAAAACATCTCACTTGCTATAAAATTTCATCCGCATGGCGGGAAAATCTCCCTTTTTTCAAGGAACCATTTCATTCTTAGGCAAAAAGCCAAGTTTTGATATCAATTTCAAATACGGCCTTGGCATAGCGTTAGGATTACACAATTACATGAAGAATTTAAGCACTAATTGGTTCATAAAAAATTCCGTTTCTTCTAAGGAAAGTATCCCGAACAATTCGGGAACGGCCAAACTGAGGAGCGCGGAATTCGGTCACCACGTCATTGAGACGCCAACCGTACTCCCACGATGACGTAATTGGGTGCTGGTACTTATCTTCAGGTTTCGTGTACATACGGGCTCTCAGATATTGGTATCGACCTTTGCCCTCTTTCGTGAATCCGTGATACAAGAGTTTTCTAATGTCTGAAAAAGATGACTTATTATTTTTACAGCAAAAGAAACTTTCCCCGAAGGACAAGGCTTTCGGACCTGGAGATCTTATACGAGCTACAATGCACTTGTAAAATAAGCAGTGCTTAAAGGATTTGGCAAGCCTGGTCTCTTCAAGCCGTGTTCCATAAGTCAGTCGGGCCAACTAGTGATGATGGTAACTAGTGATTTCCGAAATTTTATTGGATAAAATTTTGGTAGCCATCATGACAATTGATTGGCCTGGTTGGCTTATAGCAAGAGATTGCGCGCTTGTGACAACGCTGTATTGTCTGTTTAATTATCTTGATTTATTACCCTACCGGAAATTTTTCCAACGTGGCGCAAACAAGGTACAAATACCTAAAGGCAAGAGTTTTATAGATTTCGGAGGAAGCACTAACAACGGACGTGGCTCGTGTGCTTCCCGCAAGTGATCGTAATAAAACAATAGGCTACTGCGTTTCTCTTGACTAGTTTTGGCTAAACAATTGCTTAAAAATCAGCTGTGGCTTCACACAACTCCTACTATGGGATCGTAAATGGCGAGAGTGATGGCACAACTATTTCAAGCAAGAGCTATACAATCGAAAATCAAACAATACAGCCATTAATTCAATTTTCCCAGCTTCCCTCGATAACTAGCACAACAGCAATGAAAAACTAAATTTTTGGCCTAATACTTTTACAATCAAGAGCTTTTCAACTTTACAGTCTACAACAGCGCCAACAAGATTTTTAAGGTCTTTTATTTGACTCGACAAGGGAATCGAACTCACATGGATTCAGACGTTTTCTTTGGGATTCACTTTTATTAAAACCGGCTTATGGTGTTGCAGTTCGAACGTCCGGTTCGCAGTTGGTGGCGGTGGATTCGATTCCTTTGTCGAGTCTTACCTAGTACTATAAAAACGTCATTCGAAAACCTCTTGTTTGGCGTTCAGCAATAGGAGTGATGTTGAGAACAAAATCTTGAACTTGATTTTATACTTTGTGCTTAAAAGTACTTTGGCCCGAAAAGCAGTTGCAGCGAAAAAACGTCAAAAAACTTTCCGATATTTCTTTTTGATGTAAATGAATATGGTTGCTATTGTACCGGGGGTTTGCATTCAATTTTTATGTAATTTTCTCATTGTGAGTCCTTTTAAAACTCAAATCAATTGATTCATTGTGTTGAAAGTACGAGAGGCGTTCAAAAAATATGCTGAATTTTTCAATTTTTTATTGATTTCTATTTACAATGAATTTATTTTTCAACATAACCTTCGTCACGGTCGATGCACTTATTCAGGCGGTGTTTCCATCAATTTATACCATTTTCGAAAAAATTCTGCAGATTGATTTCTAAGTCATGTTTTGCTTCATCAGTGCTATTGAAACGGACTCCTTTCAGATGTTCTTTGAGTTCTGGGAATAGGAAAAAATCAGATGGGGCTAGATTTGGGCCATAAGGTGGATGTGACAGCAATTGCCATGAAAATTCTCTCAAAATTTCCTTTGTCACCCTTTTTGGAATTTTTTCCTATTCCCAGAACTCAAAGAACATCTGAAAGAAGTCCGTTTCAATAGCACTGATAAAGCAAAACATGCAGCAAAAACATGGCTCAGAAATCAATCTGCAGAATTTTTCAAAAATGGTGTAAATGGATGGAAACACCGCCTGGATAAGTGCATCGACCGTGACGGAGGTTATGTTGAAAAATAAATTCATTGTAAATAGAAATCAATACAAAATTGGAAATTCCGCGTATTTTTTGAACGCCCCTCGTACAGTATACCGTAAAATGCGTTTAAAAACGTAAAAAGCGTGCAGGTTTATCAAGGTATAAAAGCGACGAATAGTATATTGAAAGCTACGGCTTTTGTCACATATTTTTATCCACGTTGTTATTATTGCTACTAGCGATACACCGCTGAACATAGTCATGAAAATATATTCAACAAATTCAAACGCTATTGGCGCTCAGTCACCTTTATACCGAAATTGTAATATTTTTATTCTTCAGTCACATGAAAACCTTTGTGCTTAGAAACAACATAATTTACGGACTTCGACTGGCAGGCGACATTTTCAAGAAGTGTGAAATTGTCCCGCCTGCAAAAAACGTTGCATACCCCTGATTCATCAGATAGTTTATCGTTTCAGTAGAAAGCAATCCTGCTACGGCATTTAGACAAAACCTTCTGTATGCTCTGCTATTATACAGCACGGGAATACAAAGTAAAGCCATTCGAAAACAAATACCTTGGGTCTCCCTTTCAATGTTAATTCAAACGCTTGAAAAATTCTTTACCAACACATTTGACGATGGAGACATCTTTTTATTGCTATATGATAAAGTTTTTTGTTTTGTTTTTTTGTTTTATTTGCCATATTTATCCTCCATTCACGAGAAAGCAAATTGTATCGCTATACTTTGGACGGGAAGTCCGCACTCGCTTGGTAGTTGCCTTTTTCGAGGTTTATGGGCCACCTGTCTTCCACATAAAGGCGGGGGCATCCCGTTAAGTGCCTTGCCCAAGGACACGACAAGCGAACTTGCCGGCTTGTTCTCCACAACCTCCCATAAATGCCGAGCGCCAAGCAGGGAAGCTATAGATACCATTTTTTAAAGTCTTTTGGTATGACTCGACAAGGGGAATGAACCCCAGGTCTACCGACTTCGAAGCAGACGATCTAACCACTACGCCATCGCGTCAGTAAAGTATAATAGGACACCATTTTACATAAAACAGTTTTCCAAAGCAAGTGTTTTAGAAGCTAAGCAACTGATCAATAACGATGGAAACTTTAAACAATACAAAGACTTGGCGGAAGATTTTGACCAGTCAACCGACAACGCTTAAGATATTAGCTTCGTCAAGTTAGTATTAGCAGTGCTTAACGAGTGACAGGTGCTTGCGCCATGTAGTTAGTTGTTCGAGGGAGCGAATGCTCACGGAGCTGCTTAACACACTCTACGGAAGAAATACAAAATTAGTTTATACTGGTTTCTTAATTAGCGCTCTCAGGCCCAATATCCAGCAAATGCGATGGAGGCAAGTTTTTTACCCTTCAGGCAATGCGACAGCAGGGAAAAACATTGCGGTAAGCGTTTTCTTGCAACAAATGAGAAAAAACCAAGATTGTTTCAAATAAAACTAAATATGAAAGCAATTGTTGCAAACATTCAGCGATTCGGGTTCAAAATTTAAGACGGCAGTAAACGTACATTCAATAATCTTGATCATTAAGCTTTGCCACACTTATTTTGTTCTTGTACAGTTGTTGAATCTTTTTGAGAAAACGTATCGTCATGGATAACCTTAAATCTGCGAATCTCTTTTATTATAAAAAGTTAATATGTTATTTGGTGTCGGACCCATTGATGCTACAAGTGATTTTATAAACTTTTTTTACTATGAGCCAGGTTTTTAATTTGTCGATGAAAAGTAACATGCTCTATTTTGAATGCAAGTCAGTATTTTCTCTTGCTTAGTTTTTCTAAACTTGTTGAGATCACAACCCAAAAAAAACGATAAGCTTCAACATTATTATTGGAAATGGGAAATCTAAATGAGATGAATTACTTTGTCTGATATGTGACATAATAACGCTAATATCTAAAAGTGTTTTGTGCTTTTTTCTTTTTGTTCTGTTTTAATTGTTAAAAAATATTATTTGCTCATAACAAAAAATTAAATCAAATAAAAAATTACTGCTGATAAGAAAACAGCTCTTCCCACCCATCATATTTCGTGATGGAAATAAAGAATAAACGTGCCGTTTACCTGGAGGGGCTGGCTTCATTTCGGTCAACAGGAGGTCTACATCGAATTTAGTAGGGGTGCTTTGCTGCAGAAGTTCGTCTCGTCTTGATTTCGCTTTTTTCGGATATCTTATGACAGGCAGAACCAGAGTGTCTTTTTCTGCTATTTTTGGAACCATTTCCGTGAATCTTTTCATCTTTAAGTTTCTTCCAGTTTCGCTCGCTTCATCTCGTTGCTTGTTCTTAGCATCGATTTCGGCGCGATAGCGACCATGCCAAGCTAAGCGAACAAATGCTTCTTTATGAATGGATTCTTTCCAGAAGTTTTGCCTTCGAGTGTCCATGTTCAGTTCGCGCGCCATTTTAGCACAAATACAAAAACAATTAAACAAAAAACAACACTTGCACAACTGAAACCACAAAAGAGTTAAATAGGGAAACTTTTGATCTTGGATTCGGCAGCGGTAAACCAATTTATAGGAGGAAAAGTTATTCAAAAATCCTTTAGTATATTGCTGGTAAAAATTTCTAAAAAAAGATTTTCATTTAGGAATTAGTTTTTTTCATTCTTTGGTCACAGAAACATGTTTACATTTTCAGTTTACTTAAAACCAATAGCGCTGAAAGATGGCTTAAAATAGGATTACCTATGGAATCGGAATTTTCGAGAGCCGGAATTTTTCAGAAATGCCTCGCCATTCGAGTTGAGGAGACCGCACACGGTCAGAGTGAAAGTGCAAGACACCGCTGAGGTTTTTCGAAAATGGTTTTGCGACTTGTAAAAAAGGTCTTCGCTTCAACTCACAAGTAAACATATTCAAAATTGGTTAGGCTACCGAGTGCGAAACATTATCTCAAACTCTACAGCAGAGTTGCCAACCAGGGGTACTCGTACCCTTTATAGGTCCAAGTTCATTTGTTTGAATTAGCAACAATTTAAAAGAGATTTATTGTGTCACGTCTGCCTCCTTTTGGTGTTGATAACAATGTAAAAAAATCAGCCTAAATCTCGTTTGTGAATGACTTCAAAAAATGATGCTTTTACTTAGGTTTTATTCAACTATCAAAATGCTGCCCATCTCTACAAAAAATTGGTTTGACATCTAAAAAAATTACTGGTCTCAAGCACTGAACCCTCTTTTCAAAAATCTCTGCGTGCTAGTGCTTTAAACAGTAATAATATAACAATTTGCAATGCATATTTGCGGTAACAACAACGCTTTCAAAATCATCTGTGGGTTACTGCTGGCACAATACAAACCAGCATCGCGAAGAAGTAGATAAAGCCGTTGCGATCAACTGCTTTTCTTAAGAACATTTTACCAAACAGAAAGCTCAGAAACCATCTGGGAAACGAACTCGCAAAGTGTTGATCGGCCAACGTTAGGGCTTTAATGCCAGCGTGGTTTCTTTGGGGCTAGGACGTTGAAAAAAAGCACTCGACGGCAGTTTCTTTTGTTTTGTTTTGTCGTAATGTTTGGGGTAGAAATGTGCTCGCTGCTGTCCCAGCAGTTCTTGCGACTTCAAAGCAAATCTGAGCACAAGCTGGAGTATGTATTACTGTAAAAGCTTTCTGTAACTCGAGGATAAAATATATATTAGCCTACCTAAAAACTATACGTTTTTGACACATCTCTCTTGAATTTCAATAAAATGTTTTATTTATTGAGGATGCTTTGTATTTTCACGCTTTTGAAGAAAAGCTCCTCTTTTCGGAAATTTTATTTAAGAAACGCTTAAAAATATACCAACAAGATTACAATAGCGTTGACCCCCCCCTAATGAGTTACATAACTAGGTCAAGTTGTATACATTTTGGTTTAAATATTGTTTTTATCTCTCGATAGCTTCTTCACTGAGCGTTTCAATATTGGCAAAGTGTTATAAATCAGCCCACTCTACGTTGTTAAACATCGTAAACCTCTCACCAAGTGCACTTTAAAGCAATGAGTAGAGTTGCAAGCATGAGAAAATTGTAACATTATAACTTTACATTCTCCATCACTAACTTTATTATTTATTTCAGGGGTGTACAATCTTTTTTGAAGGCGGGCCAATTTTAGACTTCTTGAATATTTAGATGGCCTGTGAAAATTATTAAGCCTCATTGTTTCTGCGCGCAATTAGGCTTCGAAACAGCAGCTGGTGGCAGTCTCCATCCCAAGTGGTGGCGAAGAATTGAAGATCTTTTTTTACTATTTTTTCGGAGATAGATATTTTCAAAGAGACATTTATACCGAATTTTTCTAATTTTACGTGTGCAGAGCAATTTTGTTATGAAGATCGGTTTTTCCGAGATGTAGTCTAAGTGATAGGCTTGCCACCAAATTTTACGTCGCGGGACATATTTGTAATCCTTTCTGCTGGCCACAAAATTTCACACTTGGGCCGCATTTGGCCCCCCAGCCGCAGGTTGCACACCCCGAATTTAGATTTCAAGTAAACCAGTTGTGATGTCACAAACATTACTAGAAAGCACAATGATGTTTCTGATGTCACAAATGTTTTAAAGAAAATCTAAAATGTAGTTGGTTATAGAAGCAAGATAGGCTAGCAAGTATGGGCTGCACGACGTGTCTAGATGCCGTTAACCTCACTTAGCACCCTATATGTAATCCCTCTTCAATTAGGTATTTTTAACGATAAATTGTTGTGCACTACATGGGATCCTTTCCCCTCTTTTCTTTAGCCAGTTTTATAAATATTTAGGTGTCTCGCAATATATCCAAAAAGTTTCGACTCAGTGAAATCTGGGGTGTCCATGGCGTATTTGACCCGCAAAGCTATGCTAGTATTGTGGCACAACTCAAAAATACCATTGCAATCGTTCGTAGCTAAATCACAAAAAAATAAAAACTTCACATTCCAACAATATATATTTGATTATACAAAAGTCTAAGTAACCGGGCTCGTCCGGGATTTGAACCCGGGACCTCTCGCACCCTAAGCGAGAATCATACCCCTAGACCAACGAGCCGCCGTGCGCAGAAGTGCAAATTAAGGGAATATAAATTTGTTGCGCAATTTATTTTTCGCAAAACTATGTACTTCATTTTTGAATCTTGTTGGAAGACAGTTCTGAGGTCATAATAGCCTTGCGATTACGATTTTATTGCTGTACGATAACCATGATCGGCTGATATCTCACCAAAAGTTAAGCTTCGTCACATGTTAAACCAACTTAAGACCGCTGATTAAAAAAAGTGTACGACACTGATAAAGTATATGTGATGATGCACCATCAGATTTAGATTTCCTTGTAAATTAATAGCACACACTGATTAACAAATTGATTAACTATTTAATATCAAGGGGCAAGCAATCAGCATATAAAGCGAAACTTAGTCGTTTATCGTCTTTTCTTTGTACCATATGTATTTCCTTGGATAAATACACAACTTATTCGTGTCTAATTACTCTACACTAATTAGTGGAACACTATCCTGTTTCTAGTTTGAAGAATTTTTCCGAAACTAGATTGATATCAACCACAAATGTTTGGACTACAAACAAAACTCAACAATTTAACCACTCGCGTTTGATCGGCAAGATTACGATGTAGAAGTTGTTTCTATAACAACAGCACTGAAGCATTTAATGATGTGCAATGAAGCAAGACCACATATTCTTTGTTGTAAAAACGATTTAATTAAGGGATTGCTTGCTTTACAAAAAACATATTTCTAGGAATCTTTCTTTTGACCAAAACCCCGCTCAAAGACTTGAAAGCGCGTTAAAGTCGCAAGGTGATGTATTTGATTCTTCGTTTTCTATGGGCTTGTTAGGTCACAGATTTGCCTATTTTTATTTAAGTGCCTAAAGATCAATGAAAAACTAAAATTTAAGAGCGTGACTAAATGTAGTTTTTACTAAAGAAATCGAAAAAGTTATGTTTAAAATCGCAGTAACAAAATGGGTAACACTAATTTAATGAATTCGGAATGGTCGGAATGATCTAAAAGCAAAATGCTACGCACATTGCTTGACGCTGAGCTAATTTAATGAATTCGGAATGCTCTGAATACGAACTGCTACGCATATTGCTAGGCGCTGAGCTAATTCAATGAATTTGGAATGATCCGAATTTTATATATTCGGAGTGATCCAATAACACATTTCTTATATTACTCCATGTATTTCGAAGTCATTGATTAAATGTGTGTTATTTGATTTATGTAATGTTGTGATGGACTGTGTTCTGCCTACGTAACATTAGTCTGTGAATTCAAATAGTTCGTATTTTTAAAAAATTTTAACTATTCCGACAATTCCGACTGTTCCGACGTTCCTCTTCTTTAAATTAAAATTTTAATTTAAAATAAAATTTTACCTATTCCGACAATTCCGACTGTTCCGACGTTCCTCTTTTTAGGAAAAGCGTCATTCCGACAATTCCGACAGTTCCTCATTTTAGTGTCTATTCCGACTATTCCGACAATTCCGAATTCATTAAATTAGTGTTACCCTGACAAAATCTATTTAGCAAAAATTTTTAATATATTTTCTCTTCTTGAACAAATAAGCACAACGCTGAACAGGTCCGTACAGAGAACAGTCCGGGCCCGGTACCTACATTAATTCCGGGCCCCCTTCAACAAGATTTTGGTAAACTGGAGTCGTAGGGTTTTACCCAATTACAAGTGGATTAGTGTTTGGCTCAATTGCTTTTCTTTTTGCGCTTTGTTTAGCTCCACTCTGATACGAATAAGACATTGCTGTCTGGCTACTTTACTATTCAAATAATCCAATTTCTATATGTAGGGCAATAAATCAAGCGCAGTTATAATTAGGGATGTGGAAGCAGAAGCGGTCCTTTTTCTGTGGAAGCGGAAGCGGAAGCAGAAGCGCGAAAATTCTACCGCTTCCGCTTCCACATAGGAGGGAAGAATGGAGGAAGAAAAGAAATTGGTTCTGCTATCTGTCGGAGAGGAGCGAATAGAGGGGGCATAAACATTAAGAAATGAGAGCGAGGAAGAGTCGTTTAGAGAGATGTTGACCCCCACATAATCAGAGTAAGGGTCAAGTGAAGGAAGAGAGAAGGTAAAAAGCTCAGAGAAGGATAAGACCTACCTGACGAAAATGATGACGGCGCCACTAGCGTCTGTGACATCAGTAGAAAAAATACCAGATCGGGAGTGGGTGCCATCAGATCGCAGAGCAGAGAATCCAGAAATCTGGAAAGAGGAAGATAAATTTGAGTTAGATTCCTGGGATACAAACAAGGGAAACGGGATGAGACGAAATATAGTGTTGCAGTTCAGTGCTTCTTGCTAGGAGACCCCCAGCATTCCGTTGAAGAACCCTGAGGGAGTAAGGAAGGGAAGAGGAAGCAGAAGGTAAAGAGAAACAGCCAGCAGCCAGGAGCATAAGGCGGTGGCGAGGGTGCAGTGGGGGAATTTCAAAGTGGGCAGAAAAAGGATAAGAGGTTTGAAGGCGAGGATAGGGCGCAAAGGCTGCATTAGCAGAAGGGGGCAAGATGGGCCAGATTGAGCAGTGGAAGTATACCAGCTGGAGGAATCCGAGGAGGAAGTCACATGTGGGATCTCCAAAAGAAGCAGGGAGGGCAGCTCCAGGTGTGAGAGCTGCCAAAAGTTCTGACTCCAGAAAAAGGAGAGTTGTGAGCACTTTAAATGAACCCAATTGGAGCATGTGCAGCATTGCACTGACCTACCCCGCCAAGTCACATTTCCAGTGCACACTGAACAGGGAAAGATGAGACAAGAGTTAGGATGAACGTTGCCGCTCATCAGGACAAGGAGAAAAATGAGAAGACGGGCAAGAGATAGGTAGGAGAAGAGAGAAAACAGGCCGGTTTTAAAGAGACTGCGTGCTACCCTTCTGCGGTCATTCAGGGGACTGCACGGCAAAAAATGGTTTGTGTGAGGGGAGTGCCCGGGGTAACTGGGACCCTCGGGAAGGCCAACAACCATTTTAACCCAACCCAAACGGGGTTGGGGACCGCATCACCGTGTTAAAGCGGCTATTGATTGGTGCAGTTCAATTTTGCTCACTTTACATGTATATACTATATAAACTGGGACGCAATGGCGTAGTGGTTAGAGCGTCTGCTTCGAAGTCGGTAGACCAGATGTTTATTCCCCTTGTCGAGTCATGCCATAAGACTTTAAAAAATGGCATCCGCAGCTTCCCTGCTTGGCGTTCGGCATTTAGAGAGGTTGTGGAGAACAAGCCGGCAAGTTCGCTTGTCGTGTCCTTGGGCAAAGCACTTAACGGGACGTCCCAGTTTTATGTTGAAGACAGGTGGCCCATAAACCTCGAAAAAGGCAACTCCCAAGCGAGTGCTGAGTTCCCGTCCAAAGTATAGCGTTACAATTTGCTTTCTCGTGAATGGAGAATAAATATGGCAAATAAAAAAAAAATAAACAAAACAAAACAAAACAAAAACGACAGAAATTTTGCACTTTACTATTCAAAAAGATCGGAATCAATATGTGTTTTGGGGACGAACAGAAAGTCTGTAATGATGATTAGAGTTAAAGTTAACTCAAAGTCAGAGTTAGTTGAGGATAGAGAGAGAAAATCAGCGCTATACGGTGTAATTTGTTATTGCGACGACAAGTTATTGTCGAGAGCTGTAATATGTAGTCATACGGTTTAGATCTTAGAAGCATTTGGTTAAATGTTGTAAAAGCGGTTGTAAGTAGTGAAGGAACTTATAATAACTGTTTATTTGTTGAAGTGTTTAATTGATTTTTGGATTTTAGTAACGAAATATTTGATTTTCTTGCAAACAATTCGTGATTTCTAAATTTTTGTTAGTTGGTGTTTCGTGAGAAACGCTAAAGTATATCAAGGGTTTCGCGATGACAAAAAGATTGAAAAGCACTGTTCTACGTTCAACACGAGTTCTAATATCTATGAAAAGAAACACAGAGTAGTTCAGAACAATAAGCTCAAGCGAAGTAGGTAAAGTAATAGCAATAAATGAAGGTTTTTGTTTTCTCAAAATGATGAAGTGTAGGAAAAGGCAGACTACAGACCCACAAAAGTTTAAAAAATTGTCAACGGTCCTTTTCTCGTTTTTTGTTAGTGGAAGTGGAAGCGGAAGCGATAGGTGTGGAAGCGGAAGCTGTTGAAAAATAACCGCTCCCACATCCCTGGTTATAATACTATGTTTATGAAATAATTAAGGCTAAAACTAAGTCAAAAATCAAATGCGAATAACATGCAATGCATCATTATCAGTCACCAACAATCGGTAAGTAAAATGCAATCTACCTGTTTGATAGAGATATCAAAACATAATAGGAATGATGTGATATGATTTTGCAAAATCTGATCATAAACAAATTGATTGATCCATATGAGATATCTGGGTTACCGTATAAGATTAGGGGTTTCGGCACAAAATTATGTTATGTTTAGGAAGTCATGAGCTTCAAGAGTTACAGGAACCAGGTTTTATGTTTCTAGCCACGTTGCCAGGTAGTATTCTGGGGGCCCGAATTTGTTTAAAAAGAAGTATGTAAGCAAATTTTTGTGGCCAAAATGAAGCAAACATTGGTCATCACGTCACAAAAATTCTTATATAGGTTATGCATTTGATAACAGAAAAAATAGGCCAAATTTGTTGTTAACAATGAGCGCGACGTTTTCAAAAAACCAGGCCTCTAAAAATTTTGGGGTTGAGCACCAAATGACGGCGTAGTGGTTAGAGCATCCGCTTCGCAGTCAGTAAACCTGAGGTTCAATCCCCTTATCAATTCATACCAAAAGACTTTAAAAAATGATATTCACAGCTCTCCTGGTTGGCGCTCGGCATTTAGGGAAGGTTGGGGAGAACAAGGTAGCAAGTTCGCTTGTTGTGTCCTTGGGCAAGGCACTTAACGGACGCCCACATCTTTAGGTGGAAGACAGGTGACCCAGACCTCTCGGAAATGGCATGTCCCGAGCGAGTGCGGACGTTCCGTCCAAAATATAGCCATACAATTCGCTTTCTCGTGAATGGAGGATAAATATGGAAAATATAAAAAGCATCCCCTGGACCCCCTTGTCAACGCTCCTGAGGCTAAAAATCCTTTCTGCCAATATCCTAAAACGATCCATAGGAATAGGCAACAAACAGAGTACTAACTAACCATAGTGTTAAATAATTCTAATGAATTTAAAAATATTTTATTGACTAACTTCAGAAGCAGCTGAATAATATTAGCAATTAACTTTGAGGTTATTAAGACGTAATCCAATCTTATAAGAAGCTAAAAAATGCTTTAGATGGAGGTAAAACCTTTCAATTACACAGTTAGAAATACAAAACAATCTTTAATGAGAGACGCTTTGTGCTCCCCGTTAATTTTGCTTGTACTACTTGCAAAAGTAAACTAAAATATGAATAGATATATGATAGCCAGTAAACTAGTAAACGTTTTATTTCAAAACGTTTCCCTTTATACTGAATCATCTTCAGTTGTAATTAAAATGCTACTTACTAAGCGAGTGGTTCTTAATCTTTCCGACCCTTGGGACCCCCTATTCCTAAAGATATTGGCTTGGGGACCCCTTGTCTGCGCAACTTGCAAAGGAGGTGTATGTTGAAAGAACAAAACATTATTGCTATAAGGCGGATAAGTTGTTTACTATCGGATTTCTGATTCTTTTAAAAACTCTCTTTAAGAAAGCATAACTCAAGTGGTTAGTGGAATATCACAATTTACTCGGCAAAATACAGCACAAATGAATACTCAGTGTGACCGCTGTTCTTATCTCTTCGAAACAAGCTCATCAATATGGGGATTAATAATGCTGAGAGCAATTCTCATATCATTTGCAACTCTAAGGCGATTACCGTATGTAGTTTTGATATTAACTAGAGCAGACATGGCAGCTTCACAGAGGTATGTCGTTGGAAATGAAATTAATGGTCCCAGAGCTCTCTTTGCCAATTCAGGATATTCTTGCAACATACTGAACCAAAATTCTATAAGTGAGAAGGAGCTAAACTTGGTCTTTGAAGCTTGAGAGCTCTGCAATTCCAGATGTTGCTTATGAAGGTTGAGCTGCTCATTGTCGTTTATCTCAGCAATAAAAGGCTGCTGAATCCATGCTGAAGAAGGTTCAGATGTTGGAAAGTAATCTTCCATTTATTTCTCGAGGTTGCTTATGTGATCATCAATTAAAGCAGTCAGCCATTCGCTAGTTTCTTGATCACCAATTATACTCTCCAACGGCAAAAACATAGCAAAATTATGGTTTGTTACTCTCTTTTTCCATAGGGTTAACTTCTTTTTGAAGGCGGAGACCTTCTCTGCAGCCTCTTGTTTTTCTCCTGCAGAAAATAACTGAGCTCTTTCAAAAGACTAAAGATGTCTGTCAAATAAAAGACCTTCAATTGGAATCTATTGTCATCAAATAATGTAGCAAGTTCCATTGATCCATGCTCACGAAGGAACACAGCAATTTCAGTGACAAGTTCTGCAACACGGGAGAGCACTTTTTCCGGCGATAACTATTGCACTTCGGTGTGGAAAAGAAGGTACTGATGCTCCTTTCCAAGGTCGTCGAAAAGTGATTTGAATAGTCGGGAATTAACGGCCCTGCCACGAATGAAATTCACTGCTTTTACTACAGAATCAAGAAGGCTTTTGAATTAAAGAGGAAGTTTCTAACAAGCTAAGGCGTATTTATAAATAGCACAGTGATTTGACACTATATGCGGAGCAACTTGTTTCATTAGGGCTACAAAACCGGATCGATGCCCTATCATAGCGGGCGCACCATCTATGCGTACTGATCCCACTTTATTCCATGCTATTGAATTTTCACGAAGAAATACATTAACAAGATCAAAGACGTCTTTAGCTCTAGTTCTCTTCTTCATCTCTTGACAAAATAAAAACTTGTCCACAATCGCGTTTTCTTTAACAAATCTCACGTATGTTACTAATTGGCTTTTTGACTTGATATCCGTTGTTTCATCAAATTGAAGACGTTTTCTACATGGGCTGTCTTGGATTTGAGCAATAAGCTGACTTAAAATGTCATTTGCTATATCTGCAATCCTGTTATTTACAATGTCACCGGAAAAAGGAACTGAGTCTATTCTTTTGGCTCGTTTCGGCCAAGTCATATTTGTGCCATTTTTACCGCACTTGACTTTATTGGCTTTTCACCAGCTGTGTGAGGTGCTTTTGCTTTCGTTATTATCTAAGAAACTTCATATGAAGCGCGCAGGAGTGGTTGAGAAGCTAGGGAGAAACCTAACGCAGGGAGTGTTCCTCTCATATCATAATGAGCTCTTTTCACTTTGAACATTTCAACTGAGTTTGTATTCTGTTTATGCTTCAGTTACTTGTGCCTTTTCAGCTTCGAAGGCATTAAGGAATCACTGCCCAAAATGGTATCGCACAATGTGCACTGAGCATTGTCAAGTTTATCACAACCAATAACTTTTGTGAAACCATACTAAACGTAAGCATCGTCCCAGAAAAGTATTTTATGTTTATTTTTCGCAGCCATTGGTGAACAAAACGATTATGACCTGAGGAAGCGAAAATAATGACTATTTGAAAAGTCTTTATTATATTAAAAATGGCTAAATTACTTACCACTTTTGTGGTAATCGCGTGCAAAATGAAGAAATGATATAGAAAATACTAAAAGGAAGCAGGCATAGTGATTGTAATCTTCGACCCTTTCAAGCGCTTTAACAAACCGAAGTGATGCTATTTGAATAAGTCCGGATACAAATTTTAACTTCACTCTTCTCGTCTCCCGGTAATCGATGGCTTAACAATAATCAAGTAATTTATTTATTTATTGCAGAATTAAAATATATCACACGCTTCATGGGCCATAAGAACAATTAGAGGGGAGCGTTAAGCGCGAGATGGCGATTATGGTGCTAAATTCGGGTTATCTTACTTCTACAAATACAAGGAATTATATTACTATTTCTATATCTACCCATTCGTACAGAGCAGCATCCAATAAACGTACCGTACGTAATGCTTTATCAAAGGTGATGTATACTGCAGCATGGCTTTGTAACCAATGCTTTCTTTAATCTGCCGCAGTAGAGCTCGGGGCCGTTGTTTATAATGATTTTGGGGACATTTTTCCGAATTCGAGAAAGTGGCATGAATAATTTGTTTTCCAAGTACGTGTCGATAATAGTCATAAGAGAAAGGAGTGTCTATGACTTGTTTTCCAGGTACAATGCGATCTTGGTCATAATAAATAAACTAAAAGTGATATCGACTCCCTTGCGTAGTGTTGTTTTCCATTAGAACTGCAGAGTCACTAAAATGACTCATAGCATTACAGCCACATACAAACACGAATGCCAATTAGACGTTTAGATCTATGTCAGTTATAAACGAATTGTAAGCTGGCCTTGTTCGCTTGCTCATAATTTAGGATTTTCTCGTTTCTATGATATTTTTTGTCACTTTACGTAACAGTGATTATCTTGAATTCCCTCCGCTTCTTCATTGCTTAGGTCGTAAAATTCTATCCAGGCCGGTGACAACTATCTAACAGGTACCAAAAATCTGCTGGGAGAAAATTAGACACTCTGGTATCCCGCGGTACCTGAAGTTTTCTGTTTCTTCTTTTCACGCAGTGGGTATTTCTGTGGAGCTCAGGAATACGCTGACGTCTCTTGGCACAGAAGCCTTTAGCGGTGTTTATCCTATCCAACTTCACTACAACCTTGCATAACAACACCATTACATTGTCACAATCTTATTCAAATAGAACAGTAGGGTAGCATACAATTCAAATAACAGATTGTTAGCAGTTAGAACTATCCAAAAATTTAGTTAAAGCTAGCAATCACATAGAGGAAAGACTAACTGATGCATCAAATGTACAACTACTAGGTGCATTCAATAAGTTTCCAGACTTTTTTTGTACAGGCATTTATAATTGCCGTAAACTCGAGATATTTGAGTATGTTGTTACTATACTCCTTATGAGATGATTGACCAATTTTTTCTTGTTTAAGTGCAAATTTATAGCTACAGTAGGAATTACAGTACACGTTACTAAATCCTGATTGTCACAGCTGGTGAATTTCAAAAATGCAATCTGGACGTGAGGACACATTAGAAGAACGATGTGCGATCAAGTTCTGTTTTAAACTTGGAAAAACTGCCACGGAAACATATGGTATGCTTCAGACTGCTTATGGACCATCTTACATGAATCGATCATCAGTTTTTCAGTGGCACAAGAGATTCAAGGAAGGCAGGGAGTCCTTGAGGGATGTGGGAGGACCTTTTTTTGATGTGGGAGGACCTTTTTTTGACAGCATGGGCATAATCTACATTCACTGGGTTTCCACTGGAATCACAGTCAACAAGGAGTACTATATTGAAGTTTTAAGGGAGTTCAGGAAGAGATTCCGTCAGAAGAGGCCAGAACTCTTCGAATCAGGTCAGTGGCATTTCCATCAGGACAATGCCCCAGTCCACAACTCCATCCTTGTCACAGACTATTTGACCCAGATGGGCATCAAGACGGTTCCCCATCCTCCCTACAGCCCGGACCTTGCTCCCTGCGACTTTTGGCTATTCCCAAAGCTCAAGGAAAACCTCAGAGGCAACCGTTATTCCACAATTGAGGACATGAAAGAGGCTGTGACGAGGGTCCTAAACACGCTCACACAAGAAGACTTCCAGGGGGCTTTCCAGAAGTTGTTGGAACGGTACAACAAGTGCATTGATGTCGGAGGAGAATACTTTGAAGGGGACTAGAGTTTTTTGTGTGTACGGTTAATAAAAGTGTCCATACCAAAAAAGTCTGGAAACTTATTGAATGCACCTCGTAAATACCTAATTCAGCTTAAAAAGACTAGTTAACCCAAATCACCCAATTACAAAATAAACGAGTAGAGCTTGCTGATAATTGTACCACACTAAATCCGAGTTACTGATATAAACAAAGATAATGTTGCCAACTAATTCCCAATTATAGCTAAACAGCAAAGGCGGATCACCAACATGAAATGCAGTTATATACAACAAAGTTAAGCAAAGTGAGAAAATAAGCGAATAAAAGTGACAAACGGCAATACTGGCAGTGGCGATGGCATAAGCGAACGGCAAAATGGTGGGGTTGGGTTGGGATAAATAACGATTGTGCCTTTTCGCTTTTTATGCAATTAATCACAAAAACGCAGTGGTAGTCTTATTAATCGGCCTCTTCTCGTAGCACCTCTAGGCCGATTTATTTTGGGTGACGTCGAAACAGTGGGGTGTGGGTAGAGCTAGAAGAGAAAGTGCCACAACTGCCCCTTTTATACTTCAACCCTCAAATGTTTTAATAAACCTTATCTCTCATTGCTAAAGATTTAATATTTAACCCTCAATACAGAAACAACTAGTTGGATGATATATGTTTCTCCTGAGGCGTTAGTTGCATCATTCTCACCAGAATTATCTTGGCTACTACCGTCAGTTTTCAGCTACTTCTTCAATACTGTTATCTAAGCTTACATAACTGTATTCTTGATAAAAGAATCACTACTACGGTACATAGCTTTATTCACCTAATTAATTTTTAAATCTAGAAGCAACAAACATCAGTCCTTCTATTGCAAAACCTTAAAACAGGTGAGCAGCGGGTTAGTTTTTCTTACTCTGGTCTATTGCATCACAATATGTTGGAAAAAACTAAAAATGACGACTTATTGCTTCAGAGTACAACAAATAATTTGTTCAGCACTAGAACGATGTGATACTGCATACGTGTGACTACAGGTAGCATGTCACTGTAAAACCGCTGTTATTATTAGTCAAATTGGTGGTCGTTGTTTGTGCATTTGAAGGTCAAAAGAATACACTTTGGCATTCCTTCTGGGGACCCCCAGATTTTTCACTGGGGATCCTGTTAAGAACCGCTATACTAGGCTAAGTTAAATTTTGGTAATTACAACTGATGATTCTTTTAATGCAAAACGAAACGTTTTAAAATACAATGTTTATTTGTTTTCTGGCTATCATATTGTTGCACAACGGCAAGCATGCGACTGTATTCCGTACTAAAATGAGTGCACTCCGTATGGCGACTAGTCACCTCTATCATGACAGCTCCTGTACAAAGATGGTGTTCCGCATATAAAGCCGTGTTGTTGGTGATTTTCTGTTTGTGGTTTGTAGTTGCTGAGGTTGCTACAATATTTCTATTCAGATTAGTAAAGAAAGCTTATTTTCCCGCTCCTATACTAAAATAGTTTTACAAACTTTTTTTTCTATGAAGTGTCGCAGGTCACAAGGCTTTAGCGTTTTGCGGAGTATTTCTTTTTCTTGCCATTTATCGTTTATGTACGAGCTACTTATTTTATCTTGATAGCAAGAAATAAAAAAACGACTTAACTAAACTGAATACCGGTATGTTTTTGTATCACTAGCTTTTGATTGCTTTTGCTAGTTATTCTTGGGCTGTTCGTTTTATCTTGTGTTTGTTATGGAAGTATAGTGGACGTATAGACTCCATGGACGTTTTCCCACTGATTCAGCATTGCCAAAACGTTTGTCATTGGAAAAAATTTTAGGAACCAACGCGTTGGGCCTGCTAGTGCTGCTAATGATTGAATCAAAAGAGTTCAAGAACGGCAACGCATTGAATGTTGTTGACAACCTACAAATATCCAAAGATTTTGAAAATTTTCAAGGGCACTTGGGATTTTCTTTGGATTTTTTCGCAAAATGGTTGGGGAAAATCGTGGAAATTATGAAAGTAATCTTGAGAATTTTGGTAGAACTATCAGATGTGTTTGGTTAAGGTATTTGGCTAAACCCTTTTTGATTTCGTTGTGGAAACCCCAAATTGGGGATTTTTGGAAAAATTGGGGCAAGCACTTTTTTATCTTTTTTAGAATTTCAGCTACAAAAAGTCGGATTTTTTGCTGGATGAAACGTGAAGATTTTTTTAGATCAACACCACAGTTAGGGTTGCCAATCGTCCCAGAATGGCCGGACAGTCCCAGAATTGAAGTGTAGCGCCCCGTGTCCCGAGTGGGTCACTTTTATCCCGGAAGTTACTGACAGCTCTTTGTATTAGCGAGAGTTCATTGATTACTATATTTCCGTAAATTAAGATTGATATATCTTTGAAAATTAAATAGTCCTTAATCTGAGAACTGTTAGTATAATTGTAAACTGTTTGTTGCGACATTTAAGTACCTACTTGTTCTGTTTTCCCCTATTTTAGTAGTTTTTTGCATTTATGCCTTAAAGATTCACCGTTTCACAAGTTTCTTCTATTATGATAAAATTAATTAGGGCTTTAGAGGTAGTTAGGATAACGCTGCACAATCATCACTCTACGACGCGCAGCACGTGCTGTTGCTGTTGATGTCTATCGTGTTTCGTAAGCTTGTGTTGCATCAATCTTGGAATTCTTGGTATTAAGGTGTCTCGGAATGGCGAAACAGAAAGTTGATAACCCTAACCACAGTGCGGAGTATAGTCAGAAATTTTGGGAAAACGGTTGTGTGGCATATTGTGAGATATTTGGACATTTCAGTTTGGCAACTATGGGACTGAACCCAGTTAAGGCTAATTGAATGAATTTTGAAGTTGACTACCTGTGTTAGAGAACTGCATAACGTTCAATCGCATTGTTAATTTGGGGAGGGTTGAAGCCTATTAATATGTTCTAGATCGATTGTTTACAATGCGATTGCAGTAGGAAGCTGCTCTTTGTAAATAGAATTAAAGAACATTTTTGAAATTGTTCAGCAACTTTTAAGCTATTTAAATCTTTTACAGATAACTACAAATTTAGATAATTATTCTCATTCTTGCGTGCAGTTTTGCTGTAAAATCTAGCAGAATGTTCAAATGGTTAAATAAAGAATTATCAGTGTAGCAGATAGCACACGTTTTTTCAAATTCTTCATTTTATATTTTTTGTTTCATAAATTTGCGCATGCTCTAAACACTAATGCATTTATTGTTTTTATGATATCAAATGAATTGGCCAATTTCAAACTTATAATGTTTAAAAATAGCTTTGACCAAAGACGCATTAATTACCATATTAGTTTTAAAGAAGCAGCAGGTTTGTCTTTAAAAAGACTTTTCTTTGAAAAGGCTGGTAGGTAGGCCTACTTATCACTCAGCATTCACCAGAAGCTACTGTGAAAGTTATTCTCATCAAAACGTCTAAATCTCTTCTATGTTGTCAAAAAAGATTTGTTTAAGCTGCATGTCTCTAAAATATTTGCTGCACGACTATTTTTGATGACATTGATGTGGATTTGTGTTGCCATATACTTGTGATGACACTGATTTTGCACTGTCAAAAAAGTCTCAACGTGGTATTTTTATTTAAGCACATTTTATTCATGGGTGGATTTTATTATTTTTTGTCATGAATTTATGCTCATTCTAAACGGGGATGCATTTTAATCAAATAAATTCTCTAGCTGAAATTACGTTAGCTTGTTTTCATGAAATATCAGATCAGTTTTCATAATCTTGAGTTGATGTAAAAACAAAAGTTGATTAAAGTATTAAAAAGTGCTGCTCAAAATCTTGGTAAAAAGTAAGTCAATGGGCTAGTGATTATCAACTGAATTTTATAAGGGCATAGGGCAAGTAATGAGACATTGTGTGCCAAAATCACAGACTGATAAAAACCAGAATAGTCTTAAGCAATGCAACCAGCTGGGAAAACCCAGAAGTAGGCATATAAGTGTATGGCTTAATTGATATACTTGCTTGATAGAGACTACTATGATATTTAGCTGAAATTATGTTGGTGTGTTGTAATAATTTCTTTAACGCAAGAATATTCAAGATTGTTCTGTCTGTTGCCAAGAGAAATGTAAACAGGTAAACTAATTAATGCATAGAACATGCTAGTCTGAAATGTTTATATGTGAAGTTTAATTTATGTGTTGTGTTGTGAACAAAATGCTGATGCTACTGACAGTAAACTATAAAGTTTTCTTTTTGCTAGTGGGCTTGTTGGTGTCGGGTTGTCAAGTGTTACAGATTTTAGATAAAGTTAGAATCAGCATCATCTTAAAAATTCTACCTTAACACTGGAAAGTCCAGCTACTCACATATACCTTGAACAGCCGAAGTGTTGTTTTTGACACCAGTAATCTAATAGCATGTACTTCTGAAATATCACTTGATGCTTTGCAATATTTTGCATGTATTTACATGAATAATGTAGTCTTTCAACAGTAATTAAGTTTAATTCAAAAAATCATTTTGATATCTGCTGGAAGCATTCAGTAAATATGTAAATTGATGAAAGCATCTAAAAAATTTCATATTTGTGTCCTATGGTGTGTTTTGATTACAAACTGCAGCTTGTGCAAACAAGATACACAACTTTACTTTTCTCCTTTGCTCATTTACCACAGGTTAGTTTGCTACAGACCTTACATGTGGGTATAGTAGCATGGTGCACTTCTTGACATGACACTTCCATTTGTTGGTGAATAATCCTTTGTTGTTTTTGAAAACTGGTGGTAGCAGTGCATGTGTTGGATTTTGAGCTTCATGTTTGTTGCGTTCTCAATTCCTCTACGAGCTCAAGTTTAAACTGTCTTTGGTTTATTTTCTTTCTAGTTGATTTTTTATAAATTATCCAACTATTTTGAGCTGCCAGCTCCAAAACATTACATCGCATGCCAACAGGCCAACGTTTTGTTGCGTACCTTGTTGAATAGATTCTAACCATCTGGTCAACAACTATAAAATAAAACAACATCCAGTTTCTTCTTTTCTCCACCTGAAATAGAAGAAGATGCATGCATGGCTGATAGAAGACATACAGACTTCTTGTCTTTACATTGATAATTTACAAATATACATTTACAATGTTCTTAATAGTAAAATTTGCTGCTGTATTTTTCACCTTTTACGAGACCAGTAATTTCCTTGGGCAAATCTTTACTGTTGGCATGAACTGTCCCAACTATTAATGTTCGCTCCTTTTGAAGCTATTTTGCTTGTTCAAATGAGGTGAAAAAAGTGTTCATTGTTACATTGTATCCTTTGCTCTAGACTGTTTCCATGATCTTCATCACCACACTTTCTGCTAAAGGACTGTCCCTGGATTGTTTTTCTTGGGTCCCCAAATATGGTATGATATTTACGACGTATTTTGAATGGACTTTAGCTAGCATCCAGAACTTTATGCCAAACTTACCTGGCTTGTTTGGCATAAGCACAATGAAAGGACAGCAACTCTTTATGGGCAAAAGCTGTTCATCAATGGTCAGGCTGAAAGATGGTGTGTACACTTTTCTGCAGTTCATCACGAGTCTGTCAAAAATGTCTTGGATATGGGTGAACTTGTCATTCTGACTGCAACTAGATCGTGTGCTCTTGATATCGAATCGCAGAAAGTTTCTAATTTCTTTATAAGCAAATCTAGACATTGTGTCTTGAAAATGGTTGGGTCATAGATCTTACTTCAAAGAAAGTTAGTACTGTGTCCTTTGCCATATATACCCTGAGTATATTCTAAAGCTAAGTATGCTTCCAGGATTTCTATGGTGATGGACCAACTAGATTTGTGGGTTTGCCCTTTAGTAACGGTTTAGTTTAGAATTTTTCTGAGCATGGGCTCATCTATAAACATCTTCCATGATGCTTATGGAGAATTTAAAGCCCTGTTTTTCTCTGCATTGGTAAGATCTGCAGATGCTTTGAAAACAGCAGCTTGTGGTGACAGCCCAACTCTTGTGCTCGAGAGCAGCTTCCAGGTTACCTCAGATCTTGTAACAATATCTAAAAATATCAGAAGACAATCAGTTGAATTGAAATTTTGTAGTATCATACATCACTAGCAATACCTATAATTTAGTAATAAATATTATGAACAATAAACATGCCTGCATTTGATGGCCTTTCACTTTCTTCTGAACGATAGAATTTGAAAAATCATTTGCATCAGATTCAGGTGACACTGTATGAGTAAAATTATCATGGTCTTCACCTTTATTGCTCATATGATCCCCAGAATATTCTACGCGATTCAAAGCCGCATCAACACTGTACAAATTTTGCCTTGTTGACATCTTATTCCTGCGTATTCAAGACTAGCAAAGTAATGATAATGCCACAGAGGCAACAACTAATCTTTAGTTACTAGCAACTGGTCAGCTGTCAAAGCTTTTCTCACCTAAACACCACTGCTGAAGATGACCCTAAATTATGCCACACAATAGACCTTTTTGAACAAAATCGTGGATTTAGTTGGTCAGCATTTGTGATATCTTCAGTTTAGACTGAAGAATTCAATTCTGTAATACTGAAAAAATGTAACCTGTTTATAACAAGATGTCATTTTTGACATCTCGGCTGTTCAAGGTATACCTATGCTAAAACCAAGAAAAGAAAAAAAATTTGACAATCTGATGTTGTTTGCTTTTAAGTATCCAAAAATAATAATTGTTTAGAAATCATAGCAATTTATCTTAAGAATATAATAGTGAGACTACGATTTGAATATTCTCTGATGTCGTTTTTGACATTGCAGCCTTTCTAGTGTTAATGGGGGCCAACACTAAAATATGTAAATTTGCAAAAACAAGAAAACTTATATTCAATTATGCAATTACTGAACCATAGAAGCATGCAAGTTTATCTTAAATATGAAAAAACTGCAATATGGAACATTGTTTTAAAAAAAGGAATTACTGACTTATGGAATTTTGGAAAAACTACTGGTAATAACAGAGTAGCTAAAGAAGTAGCAAAGTTACAGAAATATGGAAATTAACAAAAGTTAGTTAAAACTACTAGTAAATCACCCAATTGGGTTATTTTAGATAATTGAGTTAAACTAAGTGTTTTTTAAGTTTTTATTATTTAATAGGTGTTTTTCTATATTTCATTAAAATTTCAATAATTTTGTAAATTTTTTATTTTGGTGTTTTCCCTTGGTGGGTTAAGGTTAAATGCCAGGTGGTTCCAGTAGTCATGTGTAGCCAAAGTTTATCTTAAGTCAAACTATAAGTTTTTAGGTGAAAGAAAATCTGTCATTGGTAATCAGCTGAGTTTTCTTCTAGTTTTAGTGTGATCCGTTTGAGGCAGTGGTTATTTTGACATCAGACATTTTTGATTGGTCAATAGTAATGATGTATTAAACATGTGACTTTTGATTGTTTGTTATTGGTCAATGTAAATGATGAATAAAAAATAATTGCACTCTCAGTGTACACTGCCTTTGTCTAAGTGCCCTGCCAGCAAAGATTTCGACCCATAACTACTGGATTTTAAGACAGCTGCACTATTTACCTCACCACAGCATTACCGCTAGAATTGAAGCAAGTATGGCTACTTAAACACACATAAATGGTGATAGCAAAATAGTCTCCAAGGATAAAATGCCGTTGATGGCAAAATTGGAAACCTGACTTCGTATAAAAAAGGTCACTTAACCAAGACACCTACGCTATTTTTAGGAGTTAGTGTTTAGGATACTGGAAGGTGCAGGATTAGCAATACCACTCTTTCACCTCTTAGTTTTGTGACGTTGTGTCTTGTTGTGGTTATTGCTGTTTTGGTGAGACAATTAAAGCTGCTCTGTAAAAATGGCAGATACTAGAAAAGTGTTGTGAATTGTACACTGCTGCCAAATTTTTAAGACATACCAATCCATGGAGCCATAGTACTGTATTACCAAAAATAATGATCATGTTCATTTTGTGAAACTAAAACCACTTGAATATAAAACCAGTAGACGAAATTATCTAAAAATTAGCCAATTTGTAGTCTGCTGCCAAAGACACCACAGGATGCAAATGTACATTTTACTTGAGTGCTTGGGCCATTCTGTAGCAGAAGAACTGCCAGATGGGATCAGCACTTTTGTCAGATTGAAGTTGTAGGCTTTTGGATATTTTTTGGTATAGTAACTAACCGAATTTTTTTTTAGTGGACAAAAATTGCAATAAACAAGTGAAATCATGTTGTCTGGCTATGTGGAGTGCCAAAGAGGATTACACTGTTCTTAGTTTTGGAATTTAAGTTAACAAACGATAGAGCACAAAGCCAGTTTTTTAAAATAAATTTTTTGTGTTAAGAATCTTCACAAAATGTTTTTAATAGACATTTTTCTGGTCTTCAATATGAATCCTTGGAAGACGTTGTGGACAAGACAACAGTTGAATTGGGTTCTAAAAATCAGAATAAGCATCCGCTTACACTAACTGGATATGGAGTTGGAAAATTTCGATTTGCAAATGTTTCAATAAGAGGACCGGTTGCTATTGTAGACAGAGCTGTGTTTAAATGGAATGTAGGTAACTTTGTAGACAGATAAACATCAATAATTGTTCATCACTGCTAATTATTTTATGTGCATAGCCATCATCGGATTATTAGCAGCTACGCTAATCTGTCAATTAGATCACATTTTTTACTAAGGTGCATTTATATGACAATTAATTTAGGAAAAGTTTGATTTCCCATTTAATAATTTTCAATTTAACCTGCAGTCTAGCTCATATTTAGTTTTGATGAGTTCGGCAAATATACTATGAAATAAAAATTTAGTTCTTTGCAATAAGTTTTGATGGCAATCATTTTTGATGTGTGGTGGTACTGTAGTTTGTTCATATGCAGAATTTAATAGATAAGTTACTTTTTTAGAGACCAAAATTGCAAATTTACTAATGTGGGTTTTAGGTTTATTGTTAGATTTGTGACTCACGTTACTTCTTAGGTTTTTCACCCAGAAGACATTACTGCTGCTAGTCTGGCACTGTTTCATATGATTCATCCTAAAATAGGTATTGTTATATTTGAATTTTTCTTGATACTAATTAACAGAATGTTTGCATCAGTTGTTTAACGTTGTTGTTCTGGCGCCAGCAGTGGCCACATGCACAGGCGTTTGCTTAAGGTTTATTGCAATTGTGTACTATTATTTTATGCGCAAAATTTTTATACAGGTATTGTCACTCTCAGTGGTTTGATTCAAAATAGGATCCAATAACTTTCGTTTTTATGCTGAATAATTTGTTACTCTTTGTTGTGTGCTTAGGTTAAGTCAAACTGATCATAGAATTTTAACAAATCAAGTTAGTCGGGGCAGCTTACCCTATAGTCTTTTTGCTGTCTCAGGTAATGAATTAGCAAATTAACAAATACTACACTTGCGAACACTGAATGATATATATGCTTAAAGATAATTTTCCAGTGTGCAATACAGTTTTACTACCCTTGATGTTGTGGTGTAATGTTACCGGTTTAATTTCTGTTGAATTAATAACTTTTGCAGTTGCACCATAAAGCAATGCATTTTTTTTGCATTTGCAGTCGCACCCAAAGGCAATGCACTGCTTTACTAAATTGTAATTTAATAAAACGACAAAATTATGTTGATAGGCTGGAGAGCTGTTTAAATATTTGGTTATTTTGTTTAATTAAGTTCTTCCAAATTAATTTGCTAAAAGCCGAATGTTTGGTTTTCAATTTGTGCTTACTATTATGCCATTCATTAATTTCGATGGTATTAATAACAGCGGCAGAGCCCCGTTTCGACAGTTTAATCATTCAGTCGTTATGTGCCGTGCTATGTTGTACCAAATAGTAAGCTCTACTCGGTTAAATTGTGGTGCTAACAAAAAATAGTAATGTCTTGCAAATAATTGAAGAGAATTTTTTAAAGAAACTCAAAAGCTTTGCCTCGAAATAGTATTTCATTTGTATACTAGGTAGAATACTCACCTATAATACGATTGTTATTTTTTAGATATCGTTGTTGTTGGTACTGGTAATACTTTCTATCCACTTAAACCTGAACTTTTGTCTGAAATACGAAAACTCGGTCTTAGTGTTGAAGTTCAGGACACGAGGCACGCTTGTGGAACATACAACTTCCTTAAAATGGATCGACCACAAACCATTGCTGCTGCCCTGATTCCAATAACACACTCTACCGCTCCAATAAAAATGCTACACAAGGGGCATCGGACGTTGCTTGATTAAGTATCAATGCTTGCAAAAGCATGCAGTGTTTGTAGCATAATGAACTGTGTCATGAGCAAAGCTGGCACTAAACTTGCGAAGCGGAAAACGACACAAGTTGTAGAGTTGAGTGTTTTGCATGATCAAGGTACAGAATAAGCTTTGCTACTCAGTCTGCAACGTGGTTGAATGGGATGGAGCGCTGTCTGTGGTGACAATGATTGTGCGTTGTAACCTCGCGATAGATATGTTGTTGTGCATTTCGAAGACGCATTTTACGCCAATTTTTCTATTTATTGAAATGCATTGTACCATTTGTACTGTAACGTAGCAGCAAGTTTGAACAAAAAAACAATGCTCTAGCATAGCGGTTTCTAACCATGAATCTTAGCTAATGCTTTAGACCCTTCAAATCAATAACTAGTCTTGCTTGTTCGAAGGTGCTTTGTAAGGGTGGCCTGGCCCCAGTACCAAAGTTTGAAGCACTTCTAATTATGTGCCCCCCTGTTTTTTGGAGATAACGAAGTCGAATTTTAGTACTGGAGGTGTTTGAAGTTTGCTCTTAATTAGATGTCCACTTTTTCCACTTTGTCGCAGTCGTTTAGTTAATATGATTTACAGCAGGGATTAGCAACCATTTACTGGCCGCATGCCAAACGCAAACTCTGCAAGATCTTGAGGAGCCAAATAAATTATCCTCTTACAAATTCGTTTCTTTCACTGTTTTTATGGTGTTAAAAACTGCTAATTTTAAACCTTGCACCCAATTTTGGCAGTAAAATGTACTTGAAAACAAAGTATGTCATAATGATTGTCAAAAACAGCGATGTGCCTTTGAATTCTTTAATGCAAAAGAAGTGCAATCAATGTCCAATTGACGTCCACAGACATTTGGATAAACCTTACGGCGGCGAGACGGTAGATGTCATCACAGTTACAAAATTGGTTCGCAGATTCTAAACGTGGTGACAAAGGCGTTAGCGACAAACCTGGGAGGAGTGCCCGGGATAACTGGGACCCTAGAGAAGGCCAACAGCTATTTCGACCCAACCCAAACGGGGTCTGGGACCGCACCACCACGTTGAGGCGGCTGTTGATTGACTCTCGTTCTGTCCTGGCCACCCTGTCTTCTCCATCTTCCCTCTTATCTCAAACTCTGTGGCAGATCTGGCAGGAACTGTCTTCTCTCTCCTGTTCTATCAGACTACAATGGGTCCCCGGACACTCGTTTCTCCCGGGGAACGACGCGGTTGATGAGCTGGCCAGACGGGGAGCGCTACTTGCACCCTCCGCAATCCCCTGTAGTCTCTCCCCTTAGCTGTCGTATCCACTTTTCTCGGACTGGAGGCGTACTGTCTCATCTAAATTTTTCGACACACAGGTTTAATCGATTTCCACCGTGGAACTTGTGCTCCCTCGTCAGGCTCGCTGTGTTTTCTCTCGTCTTCGCTGCAACGGACACAGCCTTCTGTTAGGTTCTTATCTCTCTAGGATTGGCAGAATCGAGAATCCTTCCTGCAGCGCCTGTGGACACTCGTCCTAGGACACCTCTCAACTCATTCTGCTCTGTCCAGCTACGTACTCTTTGCACCGCTCACTCTTTGGCGAATCTCTGTCTCTCTACGACCTCTGGTCCAGACCTTGGGGAGTAGCCCGGCTTCTGGGACTCCATGGTCTTCCGCCATGCCCCCATCCCTCGGAAGGGGTCGGATAACCAACAAACCTGGGTATGCTAAAGCAGCGCTTCTCAAACTTTTTCGTTTTGCGACCCCATTATAGAAACAAAATTTTCTGCGACCTCTTAATTGGTAGCTTACACGTCAATGAAACTAAAACAATAAACATTCCATTACAAAAACTGGCGTATCTAGAAACAAATTTTGGAGGCGAAGCATTAAATAAGCTCAATAATATAGACAAGTGATCGCATGAAACAAGTGAGCTCAATCTTCTGTTAGGTACGGAACTTGGAAAACAAGAATTTTGCTATTTTAGTGTCCAACGCAACTGTTTTTAACATTTTTTGCTTCTCTCATACCGTTTGGGGGCCATCTACCTTTATCTCTTTGCCTCCCCCCAAGTACACCGCTGATCACATATCTCTGATGGTATTTTTGTCTAAGGCACAATCATACAAATGCTTAAATCCCACGAAATTAACTACAGTGTAATAAAAGAAACGGAAAATGGAATCCGTAAAACGAATAAAGATTAAAAAAAAAATTCATTTTATGGAAGTTATCTATCGTTTCTAATGAAATAAATGTGCTTGATGATTTATAAATAAAACTCACTGCTTGCTCACAAAAATATCTTTAAATACCTGTTAAAAAATTGAATGTTTACGCAAATATACTAGCACTTTTTAGTTTTTGAATTTTCGTGTCAAGGCCACAGGGAAGGGACATGGAACTGTGACTATATCTAAATACGCTATTGGTAAGGTGCCCAACTTGCATAGCTTCTGCACTTTTTAATTAGCTTCCGCTTTGCTTTGCTTAAACAAACCAACAATCCCACACCATTAAAAATAAATACTAGAGAGCTACTTTTTTGTTAGGCTGAAAAAAAGCAATCTAACTGACAGATAGTGCTGTATAATACCTTTCTTTTTTGCATCGGTGTTATTTGTGATTTTTCTGCACAATTGCTCTATTTTTACATGACAAGTCAAAATTTCTGTTTTCAACACTCTTTCTGTTGTAAATTTATTCATATTTTCTTGCGCATGTTCGTATTTCCTACTAATTTTCTAATTTTGATCATATCCTCAATTTCCTTTTTCATGATTTGTTTCGCGCGACCCATAGATTGAGAAGCCATGTGCTAAAGCACCTTCTTCGCTTTGGCATGGATTTTCTCCACATTTTCAATCTTTCCTGGTCTTTGCTTTTCTTTCCTTCTCTTTGAAAGACATTTTTTCTATTATTCACATCCGCAAGATGGGAAAGCCTCTCGACTCACCTGGTTCCTTCCGTTATATCTCTCTCACCTCCTACGTCTCAAATTGCAAATCGCCCAAAAGGAAAAGGAATAGATCATCTGTCCATAACACCAAATCGTAAGGTGAGAGAGAGTAAAGGCGAGTGAGAGCCGTACGTCGGCAAGAGAGGGGAGTTTATAGCGGGAGCATGGGCAAGAAAAGGTGGACTCCACACTGAAGAAAGGCAGGTTACAAGAAGAAAAGAGAGTGCAAGCAAAGAGAACCGAAGTGTGAGGCGGGCGAGAGGACGCAGGAGAATCTGAAAAGTCTTGATTTCACTCCCAAGTCTGGTCAAATTTGAAATGGGAAAGGAGGTCGGGAGACAAAGAGCACGCTCATTAGATGACCAAGCGAAATGAGTCTGGATAACTCGTAAGGGAGGTAGAAACGCCTCAGTGAGGAAAAGTGGGATTGGGGAGAACGAGAGGCAGCTGGTGATGGCGCGACTAGCCGCTCGGTGAAAGCGTTCCAATTTGATAATATTGATAACGCTTAGAAAAGAAAGCCATTCAGATGAAGCATTAGTAAGAAGGGGCGGAAGAAAAGCTTGATACAGAAGAGAAAAGAGCCCCATGAGGAAGCAAAAATAAAGCGTAATGGCTTGAGACAAGGGAAAAACTTAGCTTTCGGCGAAGATACAGGTTTAGAAAAGTTGTAGTGCGATTAAAACGGAGGATGTGGGGCTAAAGGTTTGCTTGAAGGGGATCCACTAAAAAGAAAGAGGTCCAACATTTGCTCGAATTGAAAATTAATACTCTGACCAGCGCTCCAGTCTAATCAGAGCTCCTTGTCATAACTTATGCTCCCTCGTCACGCTCGCTGTACCCTCTCTCGTCTTTGCTGCAGCCAACACAGCTTCTGTTAAGCTCCTATTTCTTTGGAATTGGCAGAATCGAAAATTCTTCATGCAGCACCTGTAAACATTCGTCTCAGGATACATTTCTTCTCATTTTGCACTGTCCAGCTTACGGACTTTTTGTACCGCTCGCTCTTTGGCAGCTCTGTCTCTCTACAACTTCTGGTCCAGGTACTGGGGAATTGCCCGGCTTCTGGGGCTCCATGGTCTTCCTCCATGCTCCAATCCCTCCAAAGGGGTCTGGAAACAGCAACAACAAACCTGGGTAATCAACAGCCACCTCATCATGCTGGTGCGGTTCCCGACTCTGTTTGGGCGGAGTCGAAATGATGAAATGGTTAAACCGAGAGTCCCAGGTACCCGGGTAGCACCCCCCTTATAAAAACGATTTTTTCGCCGTGTTGCCCTCTAAACGACCGCAGAAGGGCAGCACGCAGCCTTTCTGAAATCGGTCGACTGTTTTTTCTCTTCCCCTGCCTCTCTCTTGTCTGTCTTCTCATTCTTCTTCTTCTTCTAATAAGCGGCAACGTTCATCCTAACGCTGGCCCCGTGTTTTCCTGTTCAGTGTGCGCTGGAAATGTGACCTGGAGGGGTAGGTCGGTGCAATGCTGCACCAGCCCCAAATGGGTCAATTTATGGCGCTCACTATTCTCTGTAGATTCAAAATTCTATAGTCAGCTCTCACTCCTGGAGCTCTCCAATCTGCTGCGTTCCTGCTTCTTTTGGAGTTCCCACACCTACCAACACTGTGTTTTCCTCTTCGGACTCTTCCAGCTCGTATACCTCAACTGTTCAACCTGGTTCACATGGCTCCCTCCTATGCTAACGTAGAGCTTCCGCCCCACTCTCGCCTTCAAACTTCTTACCATCCTTCCACTTACTTTGTATCTCCTCCCTCTGCACCCTCTCATGTTCCTGTTTGTTTTTCTGTACCTCCTGCTTCCTCTTCCTCTTAACCAACTTTATACTCAACACATACAATGAAAAACGTTTACAAGCCCAAACTAGTCCTAGGGCTTCCTTTTCAGTTTGACTGTAACGACGCTTTACGTCTGACAAACTTCTAGATGCTCAGAAGACTGCTCTATATCGCGTTTCAATAGAATCTTCGTTCTACCTCAATCTTAATTTACTTCTTAAAATTGAGGCGACTTGTAGTATGGCTAAAATTAAGTCTGTTGGCTAAAATTAAGTCTGTCGAATAATTAAGTCTGTTTCCAAATTAATAGCTAGGAAAAGATTGGCTTCCACTAAGACACTTTAACTCACGCATTTCTCGACCAAGAACAGAACAAATATATTCACAAACCACTTTAAAACTTCGAATTCCTTCGCCTGTCAAATACAGAAACTAAAGCACCACAATATATTAATATCAGAGACTAACCGTAACTAAATCCACCAAATAATCGTTTGTCACACTAATAGAAATCCACAATAAAATCACCACAGATCAACGTCCTTTTGACCACGATATACTCTCTCTGCTAAACTACTACTACTCTCTCTCTCTCTTCGAATGAGTGAAAAATCTCGCCGCCTTATATATGCGATTGGAAAATAATCTAGAAATTGCCAGAGCAATATCACGTGACATAGAAAAAAAGCGCCGTTAATAAATTACGTAATTGGCAATCAAAATAGATCTTCGAGAAGAAACAAGATTCACTAGAATACACTGGAACTTAGTTACATAGTTAACCATTGTGACGACAGAAAAGGCGTGTGAGCTACAAATCTATTAATAAATGCGACAGAAAAAAAGGTCTTGTTTCAAAAACAGTTTAGCAAGTTTAGAGCTTCCGAAAATTCAGATTTACAATTAAAATAATTACGGTAAAATAAAACAACAGATTACAATAAATATACATGTAAAAAGCTATTCTTTTAACGCAAATTTACTTATTCGTGACACTCTCCCAAGGCTGCTTTGCAGTTGCATTAACACTGCTCTCAAACCAACAGGAGACGCGTCTGCAATAATGCGCGTTTTGCAGTCATTTCTGAAATTCTGAGTGTCTGCGCGAGAAATAAGTGACTTCAATCTCTCGAGTGCCGATTGTTACTCGTCACCCCAAACAAATTCAACATGTTTTCTACTTAGGTCCATCATGGACCTTCCAATTGTTGCCAAATTTGGAATAAACTTTGCCAAATACTGGACCAAGGCCATTATGATATTGCTTCCTTTTTGAGTATGGTGTTTTTGTTTTGAGTTGGTCTGGCGTTTAAAATTTCCTGTATTTTTTCATCGCTTGCCTTTATGCTTCCACTGCTTAAATCGAGTCCAAAAAAGGTCAGTTTGGACAAGGGGGACTGAAACTTGTCGCGATTGGGAGTTAGACCAGGCTCCTGCAGCTTATTTGAGACAGCGTGTAGACGAGTGTTATGTTCTGATGCCTTTGTGCCAAACACAATAATGTCGTTAGCTATATTTGCAACACCATCACAAAATTTTAACACATCACTGATTACTTTTTGGAATTTTTCTGGTGCCAAACTTAACCAAACATTAAGCGATTATACCTGTACAAATCAAGGTGTGCCTGTACAAACGTCGTAATTTTGCGACTTTCCCTATCTAGAGTGATTTGATAAAAACTCCATAGGAGGTCCAGTTTACTAAACCCAGCACTCCCATTTAATCGATGCAGTAATTCTTGGGAGTATTAAATGCCTCTCTGTAACTATGGTTTTATTTGCTGGTCGCATGACAACAAAAACTCCAATATCGCTATCAGGCTTTGGTTTAACGACCTATGGCGATATCCAGGACGTCGGCCCTTCGGGTACCTCTTTAATTATATCAGCGCCAGCGGCGACAAGTTTGCTTAACTTCTTGTCTACTTTTTCTCGCAGTTGAAAAGGTACCCTCCATACTGATTGCGCAATTGGCTGTACGGACGTGTTCACATGCAATTTTAATTGATTGCCTTTAAGTGTATCTGCTTCTTTGAATAAATTTGGGTAACTATCTTAACACTTTTGGTGCGGAAGGACGTAAATCTACGTCTTTAGCAACAATACGTTGGGTGCGAAAGGACGTAGATTTACGTCTGAGAAAAAATTTCATCAGTTGGGTGCGGGTATCAATTCAAATGCTTCTGCAGGGACGTAAAATCTACGTCTTGTGCTTTGTGAATGATTTTGTGGACTAAGTTTAGCACTAACAGATAGTTTGCAGTGTTTTAGAAATTAGAAAATATTGCTTTGTACGCTTTATCTCAACAACACACTGCGCGCACGTATAAGCGAAAACTGTCCGCCCTGCAGACATGACGTCTCGAAAACATGACGCACCGAAAGTGTTAAATGTCCCAATCAACAGAGTTTACGACTAACGACTCAATGTGCAACAAACCCAAATCTCGAGCAGTGTCTCTGTCCAACACATCATGACCTTTAACATCAATAACAATAAAATCAGCCACACACGATTTGTCAGTACCTCTTTCAACAACATTAGCTGAAAACGTCCCCAAAGTAGGTAAAGGATTAGTGCTACCATAAGCACGGGTGTTTTCGCTGACTTTCGCGTATTTGCATCAATTCGTTTACTTTTAAGCCACTCTCATATGCTTTTATCCACCACCTTACACATAGCATCTGAGTCAATAAGAAAGTCATGGAGTTCAATTCCACCAACATTCAACGTTACTGAATCGTCAGGGTTACCTTGCGATAAGAAACCTAAAATAAACACGTGGTCTTTGGACGGATCATTACTTTGTCTTCCATCTGCAACTATGGTATTGGTGTTGGCGGAAGCTCTTCGAAAACTGCTCGTTTGCGCCAATCAGTTATTCCCTAGCATTCCACTTCTACATTTCGTTTTGAAGTGTCCCTTTCTTCCACAGCCGTTGCATTTTTTATCCTTGGCAGACATTCTGGTAAATTTTTGGCATGGCTCTTATAACCACCTCCACGACACTCCACTGCCTGTTGCGAAGGGCGAAGCATCGTTTTATTATCTTTCCGCCCTCATGCAATAGCCTTTAGCTCTACCGGTGGGGCTAAGCTTTTCATGGCTTGAAGTTAATGGTGCACTTTCTCATGAGCTCTTGCGGTGTGGATCACGGCGCCAAGCTTTAGTGCCTTTCTCCAACAATTTTCTCGTCTCGTCGTTCGAATAACATTTGCTTATGATCTTGTCCCGGACAACGCCAACCAAGCTAAATTCAGTATTTCAACAATAGTAGCAACAGTTAAATCCAGTAATCACCAATTTAGGCCTACGAACCTTATTCAAATAGAATCAATTAGTTAAGAGACAATACAAAACAAGTAGCCATCCTATTTTAACAATCTCCAACACGAAACCAATCTATTTTAACACCATCTTACTACAGCAGACTACTTGGCTATCCTAGCCAACACAACAACTAGCATATGTAAAAGGTTAACGGAAGACTCACTCCTATAGGGTGCTAGTCAATCCGCTAACTAAACTTCACAATCTGATCACGAATGCGTTCATGAGCAGAATTACAAAACTCACAAGTCCCCGCCCCCTGTCTGAACCTGCTCACAAATTCGTCAATGATTTTCTCTCTTGTCTGCATTAGCTGATGAAATTTGTGCTTTTCAATGTGAACGCTTGCTTTCGGACAAAATAATTGTTTACATTGCAAGAATGGCATTGAAGTTATTTTTATCATTAGAATCGTTGACTAAGGTGTAATATATTTGTTGCACCCCCAATCCTGCTGTATGGAGCAACAGTGCCTTTATTTGTGCATCCTGCGTAACGCCTTTTCCGGAAAAATAAAGTAAAAACGCTCTTTTCCACGTTTTGCAGCGCTGAGCTAAACTTCTAGTTTCGCCGTCAACACTAAACGTATTATTCATATCAATGTCCGTAATCCTCGTCCCCATTTGCAGTGTCTTCTGTTGTACTTGACCTTAACTTAGGTCTCACCGTAAGAACATTATATGTTATTGATACCATGTACAATTTATTTACAATTAAGCTTTCATTCTATTGGTAAACATAATACTGAGCAACAAGTTTCACGTTCGAGAAAAACTTATTCATTATTATTCGCTCCCAGGAAATGTGACTCACGTTACTAGACAAATATTTTGGCTCTAACTGCAAGTATAAAATTCCTACGAAATAATGTCATATTTAGCTTACACAGTACAATATTGTTCAATTGATTCAATACACTACAGACAATTTGGGTGTTGCCCAGAACACGACCAAACTCAGAAAGAATCCTGGGCAGACTTCCAAGTGGATTTAAGGCACAAACACATAAATCGGGGTAAATGACATCAGGAAGTCTTATTCGTGTCTTGAAATATTATGTCAAATTTACTAGGTGCTTCAAATGAAACAAAGTTTTACTCATCATGAGCGATCATAAATCGCATTTAACCATTCAAGTGATTGCATATGTCAAAAATAATAGCGATAGTCTTGCTAACATAGTCACCCCACACGTCCAACAACTTTTAATTCCTCAACAAAGCAATAGGCTGTTTGGTGCATTTAAATTCTTCGTCAATCAGCGCATTGATGGTTGCTCGCCCAGGCCAAGTTATTTTAATATATGATCTTCCGAAAATTGCTTTGCAGTCCTGGGATCGAGCTGCGACACCTATGATTTCATCTGCCGGCATTTGTCCGTTTGACCAGAATATATTTTCAGACGACGAAGTCTTGTGCTCTTTTGTTTCCGACCGTCATGGTCTTCAATTTGAAAATCCTCTGTCTGCACTTAAACAAGAGAACAATTTGTTACTTGAACAATCTTCTGAAGTTCATAGTGAGGATTTTACCGAACGTAGTCAAGAATAACAGGAAATGGGTGAACACCTAAGCATTGAACAGCTTCTAAGACCATCTAACATCTGTGTTCTATACAAGTTACGCCAGAATGCGTAAAACTATATCTTAAAGATCAGGCAACCAAGAAAACTTTAGGAAAGGAAGAAAAAGAGGTCGTTTTCTTATTGCTACCGACGCAAACAAAAAACAAGAAAAAAGCGAAGCAAGTCAAACGAAAAATTGTGATTAAAATTTTTTCTAGTGACGAATTTTTGGGCCCCAGAAGTAATGCGCTCAACCAATGATATGTTGTCCAGTGAAGAAGATAATCCACCATCTATTCTCACAGAAAAACCGGAAGTGGGGAATTTTGTACTGGATAAATTTGAATCCAAAAAGAAAAAACGATCTTCTACGTCGGTGAAGTGGTTGACTTTGAAGCTTCCGATTATGTAGGGAAGAAAAAAGATCTCGACAATAAGTTCTATGGAAAGAGCTCAAAAGTTCCCAATGCATTTGTTAAGCCTAAAGTTGAAGATATGCATGCTGGAAAAAGGGCACAAGTCGCCAAACTCTATACGAATTGGAGGTTCTAAACGGCAATAGGCCACTTAAAGATTTTCCATAAACCTCTCAGATTACAACATGCATTGCGGTGCAATTATTGCTGACAGACTGCTATTGATATCTTGTCATTTCGTTGGTTAGCTCAAATGGCAAATGGACATCTCTTTAATTTTCTATTAACTTTTCATGTTGCAACGTGCCAATGAAGGCCGGGCACAGGCTATATCTGCAGACGCGGAGATTCGGGGGTATAATTTCCTCAAAATCTTGGGAGGGCTATAAGGCAATTATTACCAAGCCATAATGTTTAGTTTTGCTTAAAATTGCGAAATTATTTATGTGGTTAAAGGCTTTGCCCTCATGCCGTCTATTCAAAGCTCTAAGAAGTTTTAAGTTTAGGAATACGCTGCCACAAACAATCTATATCATTCAAATTTTAGCACTAAAGCACTCAAAGAAAAGTCTCACAGCGACTCCAAATCTCGTCGTAGCCTTCGGGACCTGGGGTCAATAAAAAAATTACATCAGACCCTGCGTAGAAACTTTGCTGATTAAACGGCACACAGCCAATTATGAAGTTTTCAGTTTAACAGCTTTATCATTGCCAATGAGTTGCTGTGAGCCGCAATTTATCATTTGTTGGTTTTGTACTGTTAGCAAAATAGCCCCAAGACCGCCCGAGATAACCGCAGGCAAGTCCCAAGTCCGTGGTGTCCTCAGACATTTGCTTGCTGCTCAAATTAAACTTTTTGTAAGCCCTTCGGCTTTGCTGATACAAACGAAACTCCTGCCCTTTTTAGGCCAAGCTTTACCCTATTTAACAAAAAAGCACTTTTGGATTTGCTGCGTAATTAAAAAAATTTTTAGCCATCTTTAAAAAGCCGTTGGAGTTATCCCTGGTCTCCTCTATACCCATCCATAGGCTTCAAGTTATACCAGGCCAACAATTACCAAAAAGTATTGCCTCCTGGCTTGATTTTTTGTTAATACATTAATCACTTCTGCGTCCTTCTACAACTTTAAATTTGTACTCCTTAAATAAATGCATGAAAGTTTGTGAGTTTATTTGGTGCTTGTAAGCATAGTTTTAATTTTAATTTATAGGGAGGACGGTATCATGGGCATGTTTATGAAATCTAGTTGGAGAGGAATTAATAATACGTCAGTATTGTTTCTAACGCTGTGTGACATTGTAGCCACCAAATATATAATAATCGTACCCGTGGAGGAAATTTTTTTCTAAAAATATGGGTTATTAGACCAGCCGCTGATCGAGTGGTGTAACAGATCTATAAAAGTTTGGTGGAGAGTAAAATGACGCATTATTAACGGAGATGAAGGCCTATTTATTTGGAGATTAACTATTTCGAAGTCTTGTTTCAAACAAAATTTTTTTCCGAGACATATACAAACTTAGAAATTCACAAAACCAGCACTAAGAAAAGCTGGGGAGAGGGGTGCATTCCCCACACCTCCTGGATTCTATGAGCAAGGCACATCCAAGAAACTTGGGTGTCTCAAATATCACCACGAGAGGGATTGCACAAAGTCTTCAAATAAGCCTAACACCAAATATTTGTAATAGCAAAACAATAAGCGTCAACAGTGCTGCAAGATTGTCAGTTTCTGCAGCTAACGCGTACAATGCATTTTTAGTGGAATTCGATGTTTACAGTATTATTTATTTATTTTTGGTTTGAAGTTTTATGGTACTTGCATTCTGCTAATACAGTATTTATTGACGTTACCCAAACTGGTACCAGTAAATAATGACAAATAGTCCGTTAAAGAGAAGTTGACCATCCGACTGTGAACATGCATTCAAATCGAAGCGTAAGGTTTTCAATCATTAGGCCCGAGTTTAAATTCTTTAACGCAGTCGTACCAAAAATAATGTGTTGGCGCTACAAGTCCGTTGCATTGCAGTGTAATCATTTTCTTTCAGCAACTTGAGAACTGGCAGCTGGAGCGTAATATTGTATCATATTACCGGCATTTCACTGTCAACATTCTAGCCATCACCATAGCAATTTGAAGTGTTTTTAATAACGCTAGTACAGCATGGTCTGTAGAACCGAAGCATAACAGTAAAAAATATCATTGGCACATTTTATAAACGCATTTTCAAACAACAAAGCCAGACTAGACTTTTGGTAAACACACTAAGACACATGTTTTCAAAGTTGTGGCAGTATCATAGTTAAAAAGTAAAAGTCCGCCACGGGTAAAAAGACTTTGGGCCCTATCACATTTAACAACGTAATGAGCCTTGGAGTCTGGCTTGATTACAAGTTGCTGCCCTGAAAGGCTTCCTCGCCCTCAGGTGAGCGCACTGTTTGCTATTGCGCCGGATCTGAGAACAACACTTTAAAAATTTTCAACTATTTAGTTTGCAACATTTTTACATTTAAACACAACAAATAACGACACCTATTTGCAAACGCACTTTATAATCAACGTTCCTTTAACAACAAGCTAGAGGTAAACGAAAAAAAGAATAGCCTACGTAATACTCAGTAATATGCGATCTGCAATCATGTTTCAAAGCAGATGGCGGTACTAAGGCATGTTGAAAATGGTTTGGTTAAGATAAACGATGTAGCCTTTTTAGTATGTTGTAAGAGTGAAAGGGCCAGGGCTACCACCCTTTCAAAATAAAATTGCCACCAAGGCTTTTCGAGATTTTCTTGTCAGTTTTAATCCCCACCCACAAGATAATAGCTACACAATACCTAGTTGAAAGCACATGGGTTATAAAAGAAAAGAAACTTTTTATTTTTTCCCTGCTTTTACTTCCTAAAGTGCCTTCCACATATCGGTTATGTTAAAAAAGAAATTGTTTCGTACTACGCCACTGGACAAACCAACGTGATTACATTGGTCGTAGTTTAAAATGAAGGCCATCCACAAGACTGCTGTTGAAACTGGCAGTGGAGAATCATTTTGAGTACACTTTAAATTGTTTTGCTGTAGTGTCACCAACATAGCACTAGCAACATGCCAGAGTCAAAAAGCTTATTCAAAACTGCACATCTTGTTACGCAATTCACACTTGACCATCGGCGTCTAAATCTAACACCATGACCATTGCTGTTCTGCTCGGCAGATATACCTGAAAGAAAAGCTCCGTTTATTTTTCTCGGTTCACAAGGAAGTTTAAAGCAGATATAAATGAAACGACGGGTTCACATCCACTTTAAGTTTCCAATACTGCCAGCAAAGAGCTTTTTTTTTTACAATGAACACTACTACCAACAAGAGAAAAAGCACAATAATACAGAAACTACACGGTTGTCGAACTCGCATTTACAAAAGTAGCGCCGTATCGCGCTTGGCTATCGTTGTCAGCAAGAGACAAACAGCGAAGGATTCTTCCAACGGGCAATTCGTAAAATAAATTGCAACTCACCATCAGGGCGTTTCTTCGGTTATCCCACGGAGTATTTTGAGTGAAGAACCGAACGGAATGGTCATTACGATTATGTCCGCCAAAATATGAATCATCGCTGTCTAAGATTATTTTGTATCTAGAAAACAATACGCCACTAAAATAAAACCATTAAACAACTAGGCGCGATGGCCTAGAGTTATTCTGAGCAGTGGTGGATCCAGGGGGAGATGAGGGAGTGCATCCCGTCCACCAGTATTGTTTAAGACGAATATTTTTCATTCTCGTTTCAAATAAGAATTCTATTTTAAAAATCGGTCTTCAAAACAGTTTATCTCAAAAAAGTCAGCATCTTCAATTAAAGTTGAAAATACTATCTATGAACTTTGAAACAGTTTTCATCCTCACAATGCATTTTACCAATAAAACATATCTTTGGGTCAGTATTATCTCACAGAATTTGACTTTTGAAAACAGCATTTGTAGCATTTTGTTAAAACATGCAAAATAATTCACTCTTCGATCAAACGTTGCTGAAACCACGTCAAGTACTGAGGAGGAAAAACGATAATGTGCGAAGAGCTTCAGATTCTAGAGCAATTGACAGATGACAAGCAGATGGTACATCAGACAGCAAAAAATTATGATTAAGAGAAAGATGCTGTGATTAGAACAAAATGGCGCAAAGGTGTTTCTATGATAGAAAGATGAGATGAATACCACTATCCCCGTCAACAGGGAAAAACCGCACTCAATAGAAATTTTTCTAATCACGTCCTTTGCTTATACTACGATTTAAACAAAAATTTGAAGTTTGTATCAATCGAATTTTCAACAACCACAAAGACGAGAGTCTACTTTTTTAGGTGTTAATCTGAGATCAAAATTTCTGTGGCAAGTAAGCAATTCTCTACAAGCACAGTTATTACACAATTAGACAACTTGAATGCAGGTCTCTGCCAAGAGCAATATTGAAAACAGTAAGTATTGCAACAAAATGAAGATTTGTGGAAATCCGTTACTTTGAACGGCAAAGCTTCCTCCTACATTATTTCCAACAGCTTTAACTTATGCACAACTGTTCTTACTTTCCGGGAGTGTCAACTCCTACTTTATAATCAGCAAAACTGAGTGTTGGATGAAAATTGAACAAAAACAAAACCGAATTTCTCTCAAAAACCACCACCTTGTCGCCTTCATGTTTTCTGCTCACGTACGCCTGAAAGGTTTCGTAAATTTTTGGTATTCCCGCGTATACATTATGCGGATTCAATATAGCAGGCATTTTTCGTTAATCGAGTAAACTGATATCATAAACAGGTATAATCATTCTTTCAACAATTCTGTAAACTTAACTTTTCGCTCCCCTTAGTAACCAGAGAGCCTTCTCTAAATAAAATAGATGTTGTCTAATACTATTACAATTTACTCTTTCCACAGAATAAGGTAGATGTTATCTTATAGCATCTACCGTAGTGAGGAAGCTCACCGATTACTAAGGGGAGTTAAACGTTAAATTTACAAATTTGTTTACGACAGCAATGCTGATTGTCAATCGTAAGTGAAACTACGATACCACGATAGATAGACTGCTCGGCCTATCGCCGGTCTGCCACGTAAAAAGAGCAAGAATCCCATGAAGAACCTTTCCAATGTCAGAAAGAAGCGAATTCGCAGACTAATTCGCAAACTGTTACACTATTCCTTTTGTGGTGAACACCAAACAGGAAAGCTGTGCATACCATTTTGAAAAATTCTTTGGTACGACGCAGTCGTGGTGTGAACCAGCAGAAAAAGGATACTGAATCCGAGGAAGACGCTCGAACCACTGCACCAACTAGGTGGTTCGATGTTGACAATTCAACGTAGCAGAACAAGATTTCAATGACGTTGTTGCATTTACCCTTCCCTTTTTTGGGATGAACAGACAAACGGATGGAATAAAACGGCTATCCAAATTCACACCGCAAATCCGATCAAAATCAGACCGAGGGAAAGCAGCAGTTTATTTTAAACCGGTCATGAATACAAACTGTAGACTGGTAACCCCATCACTAACAGGCGCGCTGCCATTAGTGGGTGCCCAAAACCCGTCCCTTGCGACATGCTGCGCGAGCAGCTTCACTCTGCACCAATTAACAGCCACATCAACGTGGTGTGCAGACCCGACCTCGTTCGGGTTGGGTCGAAATGGCTGTTGGCCTTCCCAAAAGTCCCGGTTACCTCGGGCACTCCCCTGACACAAACCATTTTTTCGCCGTGTTGCCCTCTGAACACAGCAAAAGGGCAGCACGCAGCCTCTACGAAATCGGTCGACTGTCTTCACTCTTCTCCTGCCTCTCTCTTGCCTGTCTTCTCATTCTTCTCCTTCTTCTGATGAGCAGCTACGTTCATCCTAAACCTGGCCCCGTCTTTCCCTGTTTAGTGCGCTGGAAATGTGGCCTGGAGTGGTAGGTCGGTGCAATGCTGTACCTGCTCCAAATGAGCCATTTAAAGTGCTCACTGTTCTCTGTAGATTCAAAACTCTAGTCAGCTCTCACTGGAGCTGTTCTCACTGCTGTGTGCCTGCTTCTTCTGGAGGTCCACAATACCAACACTGTGTCTTCCTCTTCGGACTCCTCCAGCTCGCACACCTCTACTGTTCAACCTGGCCCATCTGCCATCCTCTGCTAATGCAGCACTTTCGTCCCACCCTCACCTTCAAACCTCTTACCCTCCTTCCGCTCACTTTGTATCTCTTCTCTTTGCACCCTTTCCGCCCCCTCATGTTCCTTGCTGTTTTTCTACACGTCCTACTTCCTCTTCTTCTCCTGACTCGCTCAGAGTTCTTCAATGGAATGCTGGAGGTCTTTGAGCCAGAAGCACTAAACTGCTACAGTTTATCTCGTCTCATAATGTTGACCTTATCTGTATCCAGTAATCCCACCTTAACTCATCTTCCTCTTTCCAAAAGCCTTGATTTTCTGCTTTGCGATCTGACTACACCCACTCCCGATCTGACATTCTTTTTCCCGATGCCACCACGCACGCTAGCGGCGGCGTCATCACTTTCGTCAGGCAGCGCCTATCCTTCTCTGAACTTTCTGCCTCCTCTCTCTCTCTTCGCTCGAACCCTACTCTGATTATGTAGGGGTCAACATCTCACTATACAACTCTTCCTCGCTCTCATTGCTTAATATTTATGCTTACCCTATTTGCTTCTTCGATGGATAACAGAACCGACTTCTTTTTCCCTCGATTCTTTCCTCCTCCATAAATCTCTTCATTCTGGGGTACTTTAACTGCCATCACCCCCTCTGGGACTCAAAAAAGTGCTTCTAACCCCCGTGGGGAGGAAGTGTTCGATTAAGTCATCTCTTCTGACCTCCTTCCTCTCAATAACCCTGACATACCTACTCTACTCCATCGCTCCACTGGCAGTCGCTTATCTGCTGATATCTCCTTTGCTTTCTTTCGCCTCGACGAACGTCCCTTTTCCTTCAATTTTCAGAAATTTTCAATTTTGGGATGAATTTGCTTTTTATTTCGACTCTTACTGTCCTTCTACAAAGGAATACTCGTCTCTTTCTTTTTCCTCTGCTGCTCTCTTCACTTCTCTGGCACTGAATGCGTCCAAATCTTCCATTCTTTTTGGCCGTGTCAAACGCCAATCTCAAGCCTGGTGGTCCGCTGAAGAAGAAGCGGTTAGTGAAAGACGCAAGGCTTTTGCTCCCGTTCATAGAAGTGATGAAAATTGTCAGGCTTACATCCCGACACGCCTCATCTGTCATCGTCAAAACAATGGCTGAAGCATGGCAGGCGACTTGCTCTTCTCTGTCCTAAATCTGAGTGCTCTCTTTCCTCCGTTTTGTCGCTGGCTATTCTTCCTCATCTTCCTTCTCTCCTAACTTTGCCAACTGTTCCTCTCCCATGTAGTCGGCTTCAGTCTTCGCAAATTACGTGAAACCCCACTTTTCTATCTCCCAGTCAAAGGCCTTGCGTAGCAAAAGCAGAGGCTACCTTTTTGAACTAGGCCAAGCCACGTGCTCTGAGAAGTCTCTGGTCCTTTTGCTCCCCCTTCACCCCTGCTAGATTTCTCGCGGCTGCCTCTAGCCTCTCTCGTCTACTGCCACTGGCCCAGACAAAGTTGCCCATCCCATGTTATAGCATCTTCCTCGCTCTGGCATGGATTTTCTTCTTCACATTTTTAGACCTTCCTGGTCTCAGCATTCCTTTCCTTTCATCTGGAAGACATCTTCCATTATTCCCATCCATAAGATGAGAAAGCCTCTCGACTCTCCTGCTTCCTTTCAGTCTATCTCTCTTACCTCCTGCGTCCCAAAGCTTTTGGAACGCATCAATCTATCTCGTCTACTCTTCTTTATTCTCTCTCCCCGCCAGGCCAGTTTCGCCTTGGACGGTATGCTCTAGATCAAATTCTGTTCCTTTATCGATCCATTGCGGATGGGTTTAACAAACCTAGGCCGGGCCTCGCTACTATTGATCTCTCGAACGCTTTCGACTCTGTCTGGCATCCCGCCCTTTTCCAAAAACTCATTTTGGCTGGCCTCCCTCCTTGCTTTGTTCGTTGGGCTTAATCTTTCCTTTCCCACAGGCGCGCTAGCATGGTTTATCAAAATCACAAAAGTCGCTTCTTTCGATTCCGTCTAGGTGTTCCGCAAGGATCTGTTCTTGGCCCTGTACTTTTCTCTCTTTTATCTTCCTGCTTCTCTGCCTTCTTCCGTCAGCTGCTCTCTTTACGCTGACGATCTGGGCGTTTGGTCCTCCTCCCCCTGGGTCCCCACTGTGGTAGAGGCCACACAAGGAGCTCTGTCTCGATTGCAGAGCTGGTTAAAGTACTGATGTCTTCCTCTCAATCCGAGCAAATGTGAGGCCTAGTTCTTCTTAGTGCATCCCCACCAAGCTAACCTCCAACCCAACCTCCTCTTACTCAACTACCACCTCCGTTTATATTCCACTCCAACTTTTCTTGGGGTCACTTTCGACAGCACTCTTTCGTTTTCTAAACATGTATCTTCGCTGAAGGCCAAGTTTTTCCCTCGTCTCAAGACCTTACGCTATATCTCTGCTTTCTCATGGGATATCTCTTTCTTCTGTATAAAGCTTTTCTTCGGCCCCTTTTCACTTATGCTTCACCCGGATGGTTTCCTTTATTGAATGTTACCAATATCATCAAATTGGAACGCATTCACCGAGCGGCTAGTCGCGCCATCTTCGGCTGCCTCTCGACCTCCCCTACCCACTTCTCCTCTCTGAGGCATCTCTACCTCCCCTTCGAGTCACCCTGACTCATTTCACTCTTTCATCTTATGAGCAGACTCTTCGTCTCCCAACCTTCTTTTCCATTTCAGGTTTGGCCAGACTTGAAGTGAAACCAAGACTCTTCACATTCTCCTGGAGAGTTTCAGCGTCCACTCACCCGCTCATGCTTCCACTTCCCCTTAAAGCGGCTCACCTTGCTTGTCCTTACTTTCCTCCTTGGAACTTGCCTTCCTTCATTGTGGAGTCCACCTTTTCCTCGCGATGCTCCCACTCTGATCTCCCTTCTCTCGCCAAGGTGCGGTTCTCGCTCACCTTGACTCTCTCCCAACTTACGATCTGGTGCTTTGGACAGATGACTCTGTTTCTTTTCTTTTTGGCAAAGAAGACTCTGGCGTACTTGGAAACTGCTCTCTCTGTGGCACTGAGGCCACTGTTTCCTTTTCAGCAGCCCAAGTATTTTAACATGTCCCACACATCGGGCACCTCGAGGAATAATGGGTCTGACAGTTTTGAATGACGAAACAAGGTGCTGGCTCAACCCCTATCACTGCCAGCACCTGATCTAGGCAACACAGCAGGTTGGGGTGGTAAAAGGATAAACCCTCGGTCCCCATCTTTTTGTTGTGTCTGACCTGGATCATAGATACCTTGCCATACGACGAAGAAAAGAACCAGGCCCAGTATGCTCAAGTTTTTCTGCTAAAGCCTGCGCCATTCTGCAAGCTCTTTGCTGGTCTGGGCAGCACCATGAAGTCTGCCATTTCTCTTCTTTCTCGTGTACTATCAAGCTACAATGGGTCCCCGGATATTCGTTTCTCCCAGGGAATGACGCGGCTGAGCTGACCAGACTAGAAGCGCTACTAGTGATCTCTGCAATCCCTTATAATCTCTCTCCTCTTATCTCTCGTATCCACTTTCGTTTTTCCGCGGACAGGAAGCGTACTGTCTCATCTAAAGTCTTGGACACACAGCTTCCCTCGGTTTCCACTGAGGAATTTGTGCTCCCTCGTCATGCTTGCTGTGTTCTCTCTCGTCTCTGCTACCGCCTACTGTTAAGCTCTTATCTCTCTAGGATTGACAGAATCGAGAATCCTTCATGCAGCTCCTGCGGAACCCGCCCAGGACAGCTCTCATCTAATTCTGCACTGTCCAGCTACGGACTCTTTGCGCCGCTCGCACTTAGGTGACTCTCTGTTTTTCTATGACCTCTGGTACAGGCCAGAAAAAGTTGCCCGGCTTCTGGGGCTGCATGGTCTTCCGCCATGCTCCCATCCCTCAGAAGGGGTCGGATAACAAACAACAACAGCAGCAGCAGCAGCTTCATCTAACCGGGCGAAGCACGCGAATGACTTGAATAATACGAGAAACAACGTAGTGGCAATATGGTTACACTGGGATAATCATGGATGGTTTGGTGGTAGGTCATATCGGGCAATGCTCCTGGCTAAAACCAACCAAAACCGTTTCAAGCAGTTATACAAGTATAGCTCTACCACGGGATAACAAATTGCTTTTTATAAAATAACTGGCGTTCAAAGCCGCTTATGAGCTACCTGCACTAGTTCTGCCAGCAAGGCGAATCTTCATTACAAACACAAGAATAATTTTACTTTCCAGTATTACAATTCAGAAATATTTTACTGTATTCAAAATCGTACTTGGGGTGAATTAAGCCAGCCGTACTTTTGTTCGGCTTGTTGTAAAGCTTTATCGAATCTCTGCAAGAACTTGTACCGGAGTAATTCATCATCAGCTAAATGAAATTGCCGACGGGCGTAGTGGTAACTTGAATTGTTTCCATCGCGTGGGAAATCGAGCCATTCAGGATGTCCAAACTCGTTGCCTATCGCAAAACTTAGTACTGACAGCTATTTTTTAACGACACATGAAACATTTTCAAACGTTAGTCAGTTAAATCTCATGCGCATAGTTACAGAAAACTATTACAGGTATTTATATCTCGAGTTCAGCATTTCTTTCCCAAAACCTGTACCTAAGCAAAAAAAATTGCGGAAAAGTGCTTTTCCCAACACAACTCTGCACGCATGCATTGTTGTTACGGAGCTCACAGTTCCATGCCACCTTCGCTGGTCATTATTGAAGCAGACGTTACAAATATTATACTGGGACCAGCCCAAGAGTACATATCAAACTAGGAGGCTCAATTATCACTTTCACTAACATACCTATAAAATTTAGGTAGCCTTCTCCGCCCAAACCGTGAGTTATGAGACGAATCATTTTATGCAAGGCAATTCCTCGGTCGATAATTGGTGACAAATCGCACAATGTCGTCATGTGTGTATACATCTCCTTATCCATCAACCAGAAAGCTAATGTCTTGTCGCCGACCAATGCCTGAAAAAGACATGCCAAGTTGCAGATACATACATCCTCTGCACCAACCTAGAGGCAACTGCGGAGCCAGCAGTCCAACAGGTTTTTTTTAGAACTCACGATATTAAATTAAATTTACTAATTTAAATTGTTTCGATCAAGCAAAATCTGTATTACAAACCGCCATTCTGTATGTGCGGGTCAGTTTTAACTCCTACGAAACTACATGGCGTATAAACGTGAAGTTTACCACGATTGTTAGCCACTACAGGGTGAATGTCCTAACGTTAGTGACGTCACAAATAAAAATTATTTTTTAAAATTTACATTTCTTGACTTAGAAAAGTGGTATTTTGGTTACACAAAAGCCACTATTCGACTAATAAACTTGCAAAAATTTCACCCTTTAGATCATATGACGTCATAATTAAACGATTAACCGCAAAATTTGTTCTAAAAGGACACTAACCGCAGAAACGCGGTCGAAACCTTTCTCGGTAAAAGTAGACAAGGTGCTTTCGATAAATACAATTCCGCAACAATTTCACCTTTACCGACCACGCATCAAGCGATTAAGCATTTTTAAGCGTATTTTTATTCTGTTTTCTTGAACGCTTTAAAACAGGTGCTTCCTCAAAATGCTGTTTGGTACTACTTTTCCAGCAGCTGTAATTATTATCCTCTATTATTTTGAATGCAATCACAAATACTACAACTCATTGCTGATATGCTGCCTCTTAAGGTATAAGGAAACATTGCAACCTTACCATAGCGGTATTTTTCCGCTTGTTTGATAATGCAATGGCAACTACAAAAATTATTACAACAGAACTGTACGTGAACTGCAGGTTCGAGTACTTTTAGGCAATCGTGTAGCGTGCAAGACCGCTCTTAACCCGGACTTATTGATCTCGTTTAGCATAATGGAACAAAATGCAGCGTTTCAATCAGAAATTTTGCAAAATTCAGAAAATATCATCTTCATACTTGGTACATAAAACTGATCGATGGGTTATCCACTTAAGCCATAATTTAACTTATTGCAATAACGTAACTTAGATCGTTTTGTCCCAATACTTCTTGAAAGAAATTGATAGAAATTTGTGAAACGGTGGGAGTTTGTAAAACCTGACTTAATTCAAGAGTACGATGATCGGAATCAGGGCAATACAGGCGATGCCCCCCATCTATAACAACTTTATAGTACATCTTTCAACAATGATCTTCAGACGAGACAGGCGTACCTGGCTGAACTGATATTTCTAACCCAACAAAACTGACTGGTAGCACTACCGGCTAGTCACCTTTCAAACAGGTACCGACGCTCTTCCGATAATTCTGTTTGTAAAATATACGTTCTACCTCTTTCATAACCTGGGAGTATTGACCAGAATTTATTCAAGAGTATGATGATCGAAATTTAGGGCATAGAGAAATGCTATTATCTATAACAACTTTTCGTTTCTACTCTCAGACATACTTAGTGAAGTCGGCAAGTCACTATAATATTCATAGGTTGTACGTAACACTCGGTAACCAAATCAACATTTCACGCCGCATGGTTCCACAGAATGGAATTAAGAAGTCGGTTGATGCATTGTATACGTTGCAACTAACAAATTTTTTGTATCAAAATTTAATCCAAGTACTCGTGTAAATACAGGCAGTTACTTATCAGCGGTTAATATTTTTAAACCGGTAATTTTCCTACATACATAGGAGACAGTGTCCATCTCATTTGCATCCAACGGGGTGCACTCCTTTTTTTCCACTTTCCCCGATTTATGGTCAACAACAGATCTATTCGCAGCAGATTTAGAATGATAAACTTCAAATTTTTCACAAAACACAGCAAAATTTTACTTGTTTTCCAAAAATAGATATAATCCCCAACAAATCGACGAGCTACTTGCCCTTTTTGGGTACAATCTAACAGCTGAAAAGATACATATCGCAGTAAAGCAATGGTGTTTTCACCACTATAAAAATTGAACAAATGACCCGAATTGACTTTTATTTATGTCAGCATTACCTCAGACAAGTCTGCTTACCTGGTCGTGACTCTCAGCATATGCGATGCATTTCTCTCCGTATCGTCGATTGGTCAAAGTATGAACAATGTTTCCCATATTCCAGTCTTCATCTTTAATCTCTTTTAGTATCTAAAATAGCGCAATACGTATTTTGATCACATTTCAGCGCAAGCAAAACCTGTGTAGGAGCCACCACAAAGGCAAAATGTCACAAGGCATTAAAACTAGCACTTTTAGCACCAAAAAACATGTTTTAAATCTGTGGACTCAACTACCCTACATCGCCCAAAACAAAATAGATTTTCGGATTTTGTTTCCCAGTTCTCATGAAGACGAAAAATTAACCACACAGGGCATAATTTCAACAGCTTATGGCTTACCTTAATCCACTTGTCCGGTATGGCCATTGCTAGTCTGAAATCGAAGCCAATGCCTCCTTGAGAGATAGGTAGGCACATTCCAGGCATACCGGACACATCCTATATATAAAAGAATGTCAATGTCTGCAGCCACAAAGCTAAACCTCCTCCAAATAACTTCCGGTCAGCACTCGGGCTGAACCCTAAAGCCAAGTTTAACAACTATAACGTCGCCCAGTAGAGACTGCTTCGTTCAAAACGGTGTTGAAAACGTAAGATATTGCAAAATTGCGCTAAGTATGTCCTATCTTCTTGGCGAACGTACTGTATATGTGTTTACCAAGTTTAAGCTAGAGATTAAGGGTTGGGTTTTTTATTATACAGCTCGAAAACCTTAGTATAACACATTTTTTACTGAAGACGGTCCAAGCAAAAAAAACTGCCTTTCTCACGGACAGAACTATGTAGGAGGAGGCTAATTTTAACTCAGCTATATATACAAATTGGTGGTTAGCCAATCGTGCTTTATACGACATGATGAAGTACAGTCTTTCCGCCTTAACTCAGCAAAGCAGGGCTACAGCTGTTGTGGAAATGGTTTGATTCGTATTTTCAGTATCAGGCATGGAGGATATTTTGGGTCTCAATAGTGATTCAACTGCCAGGCACAGTGATGAGATTTGGTTATAAGTGACGTACTTCAGCAATAGTAACAACGTTGGGGTGATACTCTTTCATCACGTAGTTAGCCAGCATGAGGTATACAATTGATTCTACGTCCATTTGTAAACCGAAATATTCTGCGTAATCACCGGAAAAGCCTCTCGCTAAAAAGAATGAATTTCAAATTGTTTTCACACGCATAGACTGCGAGCGTGCACTGGAATGTCTTTTGCTTGTTGTATCTTGCAAAAAAATACGCTCACTAAAAGCGCAATTACCATTCCCTTTGGAAATAAAAAAAAGAACTTGATGAAAGCCACAGTTCACTACTCTAAATGAACTGTGACTTTCATCAACGATCCCCAAATACGTTGATGAAAGTCACAGTTCACTTAGACTAGCAGGAAATAATGCTTTGAATTTTAAACCACGTTCTTCTAGAATCACAACCAAACGCAAGACTATTACTATTCAGCAGAAAAATCGCTTCAAAAAAACTGATCACGTGAGATGAAATTTCGTATACAAAAAATAATTGGTATCTCTTTCTGCAACAGTACCCTCCTCCACAACCTTATCCATTAACCTACACACATGCGGCGCAGTGTGGAGGTTAAAGGATCCGCTTCGCAGTCGGTAGACACGGGCTCAATTCCCTTCAATCCCTTGTCGAGTCACATCAAGGCTCTAAAAATAGTCATTGAGACCTTTTTTGCTAAGCGTTCAGCAAAAGGAGTAATGCGGAAGATGAAATATGAAACCGAATAAACTCAGTCATGATGAAGAACAAGTTTCATAAGCCTCTGTGGCCTGAGCACATAATCGCTGTAGCACCATACCAACAGTAACACAAAACGGAAAGCTTGCACTCAAGACAATGTGTGCAGATTCAGTTCCAAGATGTCAGTTTCAACAGAACCACTAGATAAATACCCTAGGCTGCCACTTTATTGGTATTAACACTACCACCCAAATATGCAGAAAAAACTTACACATGCCATGATCATGATATAGCATTGAAGTAACGCCGTCGAAACGAAATCCATCGAATTGATAAACGTCTAAATACCATTTTAAATTGGAAAGAAGAAATCGTAGAACTTCCCATCTATAAGAGTAACGAAAAAAGGCTATAATATCCTTCACTTGTAAAAAAACGTTCAACACCTTTTCCAAGTTTGTCTTGTCTGTGCGAACAGGCCATTACACTAGACGTGTTTTTCAAGCTTTCTTGTTGCAGTGCACAACAGATCCTTTGACTGGACTCCTTGTACGTTAAATTTCTGCGTAATGCAGTGCTATGGTAAAATAACATATTCATACTCAGTGTAATTGAATAAGCGACTGTCCCACAACGAATGACGTCCTCTATGTCCGGCATGGAAATAACATGCGTCGCTGCCATCGAATTGGTTCAATCCATCTAAAACATTCTTGCACGCATGGCTATGCACAACATCAAGCAGTACATACAAGCCCATACCATGAGCCGTATCGATCAATTCTTTCAGTTCATCCGGAGTGCCATAACGACTGAAGTAAGCAAAAATGTGTAAGCAACACACAGATGAAAAGCAAGCAACCTTTCTTTCAAAGCAGTAATAGTGTAGAACCGACGAAAGAAAAGGCTACATAATTTTTCAAGTGCAATAAATTACGTATTATTGACTAGATAAAATAAATTTATTTTAAGGAGTATACTGAAAATATAGAGTCTCGAATCGCTATTGCCAAAGAATACTGATGTACACAATTTCATGATTTGCATGTGAAAAATGTATTCGTTGCAAGCATTTGCAATCTAACAACTGGTAGGCCTCCAGGTTGGGATCACGGCAAACACATACTTAATCAACCATAAACATGTCACGTTATTTAAGAAAACATTTTTTGGTCATCAGACAAGTTTATAGTGATAGATAACATTGCCGAGCGTTTGAAGTCCTACTATAAGAGTGCTATTCACAATCATTTTTCGTGATACTCGAAGTCATCTGCAAGATTCATCAATGAAAAATGACTAGATATCAAAGAATGGCATAAAACATAACAAATTTAAACTTACAATAAAAACCATGTTTACAGCATATCACTAACCTTGATGCTGCAAAAAAACTGGTAACTTGATATCCAAAACTGGCATAATAAGCATGTTCCATAATTGCCATTAACTGAATGCAATTATAACCCAAATCTTTAATTCTTGGTAAAACATTATTTCTGAAATGAGTATAAGATGCGATTTTACCTTCATGAGATGATATGCCGACATGTGCTTCATATATGCGAAAGCTGCGTGGTATAAAAGGTTTGGAATTTTTAAACTGAAAAACAAAAACGGTGACTATAAAAAGCCTAATTGTGGCTTCACTGCTTTATACAGGGGTGTCAAACTGGCAGTCTGTGAACCACATCTGGCCTGCCATGCTTCATTTTGAGGCCTGCATCATGATCTTCAAAAAAAAAGTCCTAATGTTACATTTGGATGAAAAACACATCACATCTAGCTTTGGAAGCATTGGAAAAAAAGGCTTCAACTTCTTTTTGGGTGAAAAATGGTCGATTCCAGCTGCAGTAATATCGATTATGTAAATTTTACAAACTAGTCTGGCCTGCGTAAAATCTAAGTATGTAGATGTGGTGCACACCACTAAATGAATTTGACACCCCTACTTTGAAGTTCTATGCACCATATCAACTAAACACGCACTTTTCCAAGAGCAAAAAATCCACTTCACAAGTGTATCCAATCTTTTTATGGATGAAAATGTATTACCAACCTGATAAGGATTGGGAGGATTCCAGAAAATCCATTTGTATGTGGAGGATCCTTTTTTTTGGACAACATACGTAGCCCAAGGTGATATTCTTTCAAGATACTGATCATCTGGAGTTTGAATAATCAGCTAATCAAAAATCATTACTTGAAGATAAAAAGGCGATGTTACAAGCAACTGTGACTGAAAAGCTTTTCTGAGATAATCCTCAACTGATCGAACATCATACGAGTTTGTTATTCTAGAACCGAATTGCAAAATCTTGGGAAATAATGTTTCCAACACACACAGAAATCGAAAGAACAGTAAGGTGCTGATGCACCAATCAAGAGTTTGTGAAGTTAATGCTTGCAATGCCCAGCATGCTTTCTGTGTAGTTGCATCCCTGGAAAAGAGGCTTTTTTTAGTTGTTGTCTCTGTAGATTTCAGAATACTACGCATCTTCTGTTAATGTGTTTCCTTGATTGAAAGATAGCAAATGAACATGGATTATATCACAGTTAAATGCAAATTAAAAACACCACAAACCATTAATTCACTGAGGTGATCAACAGGACAGAGTCCATTTGACTTTGATGGAATGTGAAGTTCCCACTTTCCAAACTCTTTTTGATCAAACTTTACTCCAGGGTGTTCCCAATTGTCTGCAAAAAAAAAATTAATTTCAATGCTCAGCTAACACAAACACTTAGATCATACACTGTACAACAAAAGCCAACATCAAAAAATGAGTACACAAACTGCTTTTATCTTTATGACTACAAGTTAAATAGATTAACAAAATACTTGTTTCTGGTAAAACAACTGAAAGCAAAAACCAAGCTGATTTTTGATCATGTAAATTTTCTTTGAAATGTTCAACTTACTAAATTGTCCTCTCAAATACATTGCTTTAGCAGCTGGAGCCCATTCTTTACAGTGGATACTTCCAGTATTATCAACATGGATTCCAAACTCCTTGTAACCAGAAGAAAACTTGTCCATACCCTCATTTTTTTCAATGTTTTCTTTAGTTTTTAAAAAAACAGAATATCTGAAAATAAAAGTGCATAACACTCAGCAATAAATTTTACACAAATCCAGTATCTTTCAGAAATATTTTACGATCTAAATGTACATTAAGGCATGACGAAGCTGTTGACGCCTGCAGTACACAGATGCTGCCACGATTTTGCAAAGTTTAACAGTCAATAAGGTTGGTACTAAACAAAGCACAAAACGATGGCCACCTGCCAGCATACCTCTGTCTAATTTCATTTTCGTAGTGCTTGATATGTGGATCAAGCTCAAGAAATTTCTGAAATTCAGGCACTTTTTCATCAAAATGTATTCCATCACCAAAATTCATTTTGCATAGACTTTACTTCTTCTAAAAGTGTTAAGCCTACAGCTCAAAAAACTTTTCTAAAATTAATATAAAAGCAATTACCAGAGTTCCTTTTAGGCCAACATGCTTTGGCAAAGTGGCAACCTATTTGAGCACAAGTAGGAATGTCAATTTCAAAATTTCAAATCTTTAACTGGCCTTGGTTTTAAACTGCATAGAATATTAGAAGCAATTTAATGTTTATTAACTTACAATGGTGTTGGTCTTGTAAAATGACACATGCACATACAAATGTGAGGCAGCAATGCACACGAAAACAAGATGTGATTGGTGCATCAGGCTAACACACTTCAATGGTTATTTCATGGAAAAAAAAATGAAGCTATCCATTAGTTGCTTTAGAGATGGCATTTAAAAAAGGTTATTACGCATGGAATGCTTTATGTTTGAAATACATGTGTCTCCTCACTTCTTTTCTGCCTCAGAGAAGCTGTTTAGTGCCAAAATTACTTCAACCTGCTATATCTGTATGCTGCTTAACTGGGTCTCATTTGAAGGTACTGGTACTCAACATGCATTCCACATTGCAACACATATTTATTGCAAAAATAGTTTCATCAAACTGGTTAATGGACTGTTCTTTTGGCATTACGAATGTGCGTGTGTGTGTACAAATGTTAACACATAAAAATATCAAAAAGCTGGTAATGGTAGTGGTTACTTGAAGGTTATTTCACTACCATCAAAATAAGTTTGAAATTCTCACTACTTTCTAGATTTGAAAATTTTGATTTGACAGTATTCTAAAATCAGTATTGATTCTGAAATGAACATCCCTTAGCACAAGCCAACATTATGTCAAAACCGATTCAATAACAAAGGCAGTAATTTTGCACTATCGCAAAAAGTTTGCTCATTAAAAAGATGCTGCAAAGTTTGCTTTTTGCACTCTCCAAATCATAGGTTTCCAAAGTGCTCCGTACGGAACCCCAAGGCTTAGTGAGAGGAGCCTATGGACTTTCTAAGCCATTTTTTTATTGATTAGCATTGTTTTATCCTTGGTATTTCACAATTTTTCTATTCTTTATGCATATTTACGTAAGGTTCTCTTCTTTTATTAAGCCCGAATTTGAAACATTTTTAAGTACTAAGCAGTAGATACATCTTAGTCATTAAATAACAATTGATACCGGTTAAGTGTTAATGTTATCTTTTAAAATTCTACATAAATTTTTTTGTGGGCTCTGCGATCAATGTTTGACCTCTCCAAGGGCTTCTTCTTGGGCTCCAAAGCATTAAAAGTTTGGGAAACCTGAGCAAGGCCACCTAGAAACACAAGGCCTGCGCGTCCCGCATCATATTTGATGACGTCATCACGAGTAGGAAGAAAGCGAAACGCACGATTGTAAATGCCTTGCAACCTTATAGATTTGCGGCTTAGAATTACACGCAATTGAGTTGTTTATCTAATTTTCAAGTAAAACGCATATGATTTTTGAAACATTTCTGTTACTATGAGTCAGCTACAAACATGTTGGTCTATTTTTAAACATTGCCAAAAATATTGGTCATATACACTGTATTTTTCGAAAGAAACAAGCAATTCACCACAACATCAATACACGTATATGCCTAGGATACTTCAGTGATGTGCTTGCAACTTTCTACGCTTAGTCAATTTGGATGAAGAAATTGCATTGTTGTTCAAAAAGCAACAGTTGTTCAATAATACCACTGAACGAATGTATTGCGTCATTTTAACGATAATAAATGGTTAATTACCGTTGCTGCTGGCAGTGGAGTGCAGAGGTGTGGTGATGCCCGGGGCCAGAGACGTAGCATCCGCCCCCCAAACCCCCCAATTGGGGGGGCCCAGGCCAACTTTGGGGGCCCAAGTTAGTCTGAAATTGCTTTTTGGCTACGTGACTATTTTCAGTTCAGCAGACTTGTTTACAACCGATTTAAACTGTAGGAAGAAATTGGCTTGTGACATCATAAGTGAATGCAACGTCATTTTATCTCGCAGAATCTAGAATATTTCGATTGATTTTCTGGTAGAATCTTGAATATTCGATTGACGTAACAATGCCGTTGTTACGCAACAATCATAGAATGGTCTGGAATTCTGTTTGGCTATAAATACCGGGACAATATATATACACTGCAGAGTGCAGATAAAGTATTTTATTGACATTGTATAGAATGAAACGTTCAAAAAGTGGTGCTCAAAAGAGAAAAGAAGCAGCCACTGCTCGAGATGCTGTAGCGAAATTGCCCAAGATGACAGATTTTTTCAAGATTACTGAGCAGAGTAGACCTGGCACTAGTACCGAGAGAGATGAAGAAAACTATAGTGTACAAGAAAAAGAAGACTATGACGATCAGCATTAAAGTGATTGTGAATTTCCAGAAAATGTAAGTTGTGATTTACCTGCCAATATGCAACCTTCAATATCAAAAATAACTGAATCTCAATTTACCCCTATCCCTGATGACCCATGTAAATGGCCTGAAAGTATTTCTGATGCTCAACGATGTGATATAGTAAAGCGTGGACCACATCAACTAATAATGAATTTTCCATATAATAACACAACTCCAAGGCGACGTTTTTCCTCCAACCATTATAAACGTGTGTTACCTAATGGTGAAAGTGTTTCACGGTCGTGGCTAGTTTATTGTGGGGAATCAGATCAAGTTTTTTGCTTTTGTTGTAAGCTATTTGGAAAAACACTAAGCCCCTTTTGTAGTGGTATAAATACATGGGAGGGTTTTTCGAAAAAACTGAAAGACCATGAAAACGGCATTTCCCACCAAGAATGCTGCAGTCAATGGATGTTGCTAGCTGAAGGGATAAGAAATTCATCCACTATCGACAAACGCGAGATGAATATTTTTTTCAATGAAAGACGTTTTTGGAGAAATGTTTTAGAGAGACTTATCGACATTGCCTTGTTTCTATCGGAAAGGAATCTTGCTTTTAGAGGATCTGAAGAAGTCTTAGGATCTCCTCACAATGGAAATTTTCTGGGTATATTTGAGCTTTTGGCAAGAAGAGATCCGATCCTAAAAGAGCTTCACGACAGAATCAAGAATAAAAACACTGAAGATCACTATTTGAGTCCTACCATACAAAATGAACTAATTGAATTGCTAGCGACAGAAGTTGAAAAAGAAAATTTACAGCAATTGAAATTGGCAAAATATTTTTCTATAATTTTGGACTGCACTCCAGATATGTCACATCATGAACAAATGTCTGTCATTCTCCGTTATGTACTATGTAATGAAGAAGCTGCTGTTGTTCAAGAAACATTTTTTGGCTACTTGAGAATAAGTGACAGTACTGGGAAAGGCTTGTTGGACGCTTTCTTAGAAAAAGCGACCGAACTGCAACTCGAATTGTCTGATTGTCGAGGTCAGTCATATGATAATGGTGCTAACATGAAAGGAAAACATTCTGGGGTCCAAGCAAGAATGCTAGACATCAATCCCAAAGCTGTTTACGTGCCCTGTGCAAACCATACCCTTAACTTAGTTGTTGTTGACAGTGCTAATTGATCGACGGAAGCATTGACATTTTTTGGAGTACTTACAAGGTTGTATGTGCTGTTTTCTTCCTCTGCTCAGCGTTGGGAAATTTTGAAGAAACATGTGGAGCTGTCCATAAAGTCACAATCTGATACTCGTTGGGAAAGCAGAATTAAATGCATCAAACCTCTTCGATACACTTTAAAAGAGGTGTTGCTGGCACTGAAAGACTTGGAAGCCATTTCCATAGAAAGAAAAGATGGAAGAGCTGCCTCAGAAACAAAATCGTTGATAGCTCATTTATCAAAATGGAGTTTTCTTTTGTGGGTGTTTATTTGGTATGATATCCTATTCCAAGTCAATAAAGCAAGCAAGATTCTTCAATCGTATGGAGTCTCCTTTCATACAATGGAAACGGAAATCCAGGCAACTGAAAAGTTTTTGCAAAACTATCGCACAACGGGTTATGACAGTGCCGCAACATCTGCTGTTGAAATAGCACAGGAATTGGATATTGATCCTTCTTTTCCTCCGTCAAGAAGTGGAAAGAAAAGAAGATTGTTTGATTACCAAGGTGAAGAGGAACAACGAGCTACTCCTGAACTGAAATTTAAAAGCAACTTTTTCTATCCATTAGTAGACCAGGCTATTATGTCAATAAAGGAGCGCTTTAACTTGTTACGTGAGGTTTCTTCCGCCTTTTCGTTTTTGTACACACGAGACAAACTTTTGCTTGTGCAACAAGAAAATGCTCTTCTTACTTGCTGTAAAGAGTTCCAAAAAAAGTTCGGTGACATTGATTCTGATTAAATGATCGCTGAGCTACAGCGGTTTGTTTTAATTTTACAAAAAAAACGCAATCTCAATATTGCCGAAAGAAGTGACTGTTGCCAGCGCTGAAAGAAGCTTCAGCAAATTGAAACTGATCAAAACTTTTAATAGAACGTCTATGACAGACAGTAGACTATCTTCATTAGCCATGTTGTCAATCGAAAATGACTGCGCCCGATCTCTTGATTATGACAATGTCATAACAGCATTTGCGAACAAAAAGGTTCGCTCCAGACTATTTAAATGATACTGTGTTTTTATAACTTTTTCATGTTTTTCAATGTCATTGCTTTCGTTTCGCAGTGTCTGCATAAATGTCCTACTGAACTCTGGCATCGGTGCCGAATTTTTTATGACTTGCACCTTCGGTATCGGCATGCTTTATTCTGACATTAGCCTGTTTACTTATGTACAAATTGTGGTGTATTTTCTTAATGCAGCTTTTCAATTTTACACCTCTAAAGTGATATGACCTGTGCGCAGGGGCTCTTGCGCTTACTTTGGGGGGGGGGGGGGGGGGCCCGAAGTTGGAGTGCTACGGGACTGCCCGGGGCCAACTGCTTGATTGCATACCCCACTCCCAAACTCTCAAGTACTCAAGAATGAGACAAAGACAGACACTTGAAATGCGTAAAAGGTAGTGTAGAGAAAAAAATTTCGAAAAATTAAACTAAAATATTTCAATGAGTATTTTAATGTGTTAATTAAAGACTAAGGCATACAGTTATAAGAAAAATGCATCTTTGGAAGAGCATGCATTGAGGAACAAAACATTGCATTTATGCATGCAAATAATCATCAAATAGGCCCACCAAAATGATCTATTATATATATATATATATAATAGTCACTTAGCTTCACAGTGCTCAACAGCAAGCTTGCCGGAGTCGTAATATATTTCACTGTGAACACTGTGAAGCTAAGTGACTATTTTATATGTACTTACTGCTCTCGGTGTCTATTGGTCGAGCACTGTTCTTCACAAAGCTAACCGCTAGAAAAAAAAATATATAACTTTGTAAGGCATAACAGGAGATAGAGTTGTCTATTTTTTTTGTTAGATATAGTATCTAAAATTGTACAAGTGCAACTATGTAGTTTGATGCATTGTTGGCTTGCTGCCCTTAATATTTTTGTGAGCTATACAATAAAAATGCTTTAAGGACATTGTTTAATGAAAGCAGACGAAGAAGTGCGGTAACTGTTTTTATTAAGCTAGAATATCTGATAATCTGAACAAATCAATTAGACACTTACACTTGACAATTTCTCTTTCCCATATGAGCTCTTCTATCGGAAAATATTTGAACTACCTAATTTTTCACATCTGCTGAAAGGAATTTTCTTTCGATGCTGATTAAAGCCAAACGTGTTAGGCCTTCTGTAGCATTGATGATCTTATACATGTTTTTATCAATTTCAACTTTGAAAATGATTTCTCACAGCTTGCAATTGAAAATCCGATGGTGAGCAGTAAAGTTTGGGAAGACGTCCCTCCCAAACTGCATTAAACATTCAAGAGCATGCTTAGAATAAGAGGAAACTGCATTTCCTCTTGCTCGAAGAAGCATAACAAAGTCAAAGTTAATTACATGCTTGGTTTTTGTATAGTACATAGCAAACTAATTGAAATTTTGTAAATAATAATTTCAGTACAAAAGCTGACGCTGCAGAAGATTTTCTACGAAACATAATCACACCATACCCACAAGCAAGATCTTATCAGATTCATGCAGCATGTGTTAGTAGACTTACGATACGAAAAAGCATATATTTTTAACAATTAAATAAAATGTAATTCTTGTAATTTTACTTTTTTGATGCTCCCCCACCTTGGATGCCCGGGGCCGTCGCCCCGTTCGCCCCCTTTCTGAACGCCACTGGCTGCAGGTTGATATATCCGACAGCCTAATCTCATCGTTGTCCAAAGCGGTTAAATTGGAATTTACTACAAGAGCTTGTTGCGTACAAGGCTTCGAAAAATTCATTATAGATTGCGATTTTTCCTATTATCGTGTTTCCCCGATAATAAGACAGGGCTTATATTAATTTTTACTCCAAAATATAGCACTAGGGCTTATTTTCGGGGGATGTATTATTTTGATATATCAAAAAATGAAGTTACAAAGTAAAAATTACGAGATTTTAAATAAACAGAAATTACGAAAAAAGATCTACATTTACTTGCCATTAACATGTTTTTTATTCAGAAACTCATTAACAACAATTTATTCAAGAACAATCATATCATCATCCTCTGGAATGTCTTGCAAGTCATCAGTTTCCAAAATTGCAGCGGAGTTTTCGCCTTTCGTCTTTCTGCCGCTCTCAACTAGGGCTTATTTTAAGGGTAGGGCTTACATTAAAATCATCCTCAAAAATCACGCTAGGTCTTATTTTGCGGGTAGGTCTTATTATCGGGGAAACACGGTATATATGTAGCTGATAGGCGATGGATACAATGAACTGGCTCGGCTAATACTTTTTATTAGCTTTCAAAATTGCTTTCCTTGTCCATTGTAGAAACAATTCGTTTTCTACGTTCGCCTCACTTTACCTTCTAATTAATTGAAGAACTGCAATCATGGGCCAACGCAAAAATTTATTGAGGGAAAGGAGAGGGGGCGTAAATAACTTTTGCAAATTTCGCAGTAAAAACATTTTTTTGATCACTATTCGGAGTGGTATATCAGGAGAATTGTTTGTTACCGTTACAAGCATAATGGCCGAAAATAATATTTAACGTGTTTCTGAGGGGGCGCGCGTGTAGAAGCCCCGCATCCTTTCGCCACTGACGGCATATCAAGCAACGTATGTGATAACTGGAAGTTAGTCATGAGCTGCATGGAAGTCCCCGTCTGATACGAATATTGTATATCAGAATGAATGAATAAATTTTGAAGTCGATTCCAATCAATAAAAAAACAGATAAGGTCACAGCATTTTCACTTAGCTTCAGTTTCAAAGCTGACAACATAGGTTACCTATATTCTTTTAACTCTCGCGGACCTGGCGAACAGAAACCTCATACTTTCCTTCTGGAAGCTGTCTATATTGTCCAAATCGCGCTTTTAGACATTCAGTTGAAATTTTCCCAGCAACACATAATCTGCATCAAATTCATTTTCCACTAACCTAGTTTCTCTTCTTACCTCGGATCTCATCCTGTGTATCTGCAAAAATTTCCATTTTTTTACACACATACACAAACATTAGGGCTACGTGATCAAGGCATCTATTATAGCAGGGGTTATGATTTGGATTTCTGGGAAGAGCAGGATTAGTAGTGCGACTTCTTATGGCAATGCATATCCAATGGGCAGTGGCTGCCATGACGGCCCCGATACTTTAACTTCCAATACTAAAATGCTGCTAAAGAAATGTTATCGGATATTGCAACATTTAGATAGTGACTAGAAAACTGGGGTTGGGACTTTATTTTTAACCTTCAATTGCTGGCAAATACATTTTTCTGAAAATAATTTTTCAATTACGTTCAGAAAAGTGTATTTGACCAAAAGATGGAGTTGAGGGATGCCCTGCTGGATAGTGTCGCTACTATAAAATGACGTGATCATGGGTTCGATTTTGGGTTGGATACTTTGGTTGTCGAGTTTTAGATTAGATTGTCGGGAAATGCAGTAACAATGCAGTAAATTTTTTTGTTATTTTCAAATCTCGTAACAGGAGTGTACACTGTTGGATGGCTCGTACATAAAACGCATTAAAAGTTTACACCGAACGTTAAATGTTGCAACAGCTAATATTATTTTTTTGCCGGCATTGTATTTTTGGAAGCTAGAATATCGGTTCCGGGACTGTAGCCACTGCCTAACATTAGATATTAAGTGTACACTCCCAATACGTTTTATATAACAAGAACTACCCCCAGCATGTGCTTATGCTACGTGAATAAAAATAAAGAACAAAAAATTGCTGCATTGCATTCTCCCTACTATCCAATTTAAACTTTACAAAAAATAAAGCACCCAATTTTGATTCGAACTCCTGATCATGCATTTGTAGCCAGTGGCACCATCCGCTGCTCAAGCAATTGCGTTGAATATGCTCTCTTAAACGTAAATCGCTTTTCACTTTAGTGCTGGCACCTGTACTTTAGTTTGGATACTAATCCAACTAGCAACCTTGATAGCCGCAGGCTTAAATAATTTTTTCGTAATATCGAATTCTATCAGGTGACAGACAAGATGGCAGCTTGGCGTAGTAAACTTAAAGCCGTTAGATGGCAGGCTAAAAAGTTCATTCCGAAAATGGCAATAAGGTGTTAAACAATTTTTTGATTTAAAAACTAGATCTCTGCACTTTCTTTCAAATCCCTATTCATCACTGACTCCTCCCTACCTCGCCATAAAACCTGCCAAATGTATTTGTTTACTAGAGAACTATACTGGGTAATCCTGGATAACCTCACTTACTTTTTCCTACCAATCAAACTCTTCTTACAGTTTTGCTTGACTGCACACGTCGCAATGACGTACACACAACGTGATGACGCTAAAGTTGATATACCGACGCTTGTATCACGTGATAAATGCAATCAATCAGATTTAATTACTGGTGTTTTAGTGTCTGAAGCTATTGCCCTATGACCATTGTTTCAAGCCCAAAGCTCCAGGCCATATAAAATTTAACCTGTGGCATTCATTATGCGACTAACCCAGACAAGAATCGAGAACGGCATTTCCGTATTTCCTAAATAAAGTTTTAATGCATGCATTTTTGTATTTTCTACATGAAATTCACGTGTATCATTAGCATTGATGCATCTGAAAATTTTTCAAACTCAATATGGATTGCATCTCCCCTATTCAGGAACAAAATCTAACTAGCATCTATGAGGCACATTTTAGATGAAATTTGGCTTGCTACTCATTACCTAATTGCATGGCTTGCATCTACCTAGGTTGCAAATAAAACTTAAGCATGCACCTGGATATTTCCTAACTGATATATGGTTTGCACCTGGGTATTTTTAAAAAAGATTCGCGTGCATTTCCGTATTTCTTCACAAATATGACTTGGGTTTTCGTATTTCCTTACTAAAAAATGGCTATCTTTCGTATTTCCTTACTGAAATGTTGCTTGCATTTTCGCATTTCTTAATTCTACAATGGTTTGCATTTTCGTATTTTCTAACTAATAGACGACATATTTTCGTAACTGAAACATGGCTTGCATTTCTTAACCGCTCGATTTACTAACTGAAATATGGCATGTAGTTCTACATTTCCTAACTCAAACATAGCTTGCACTTTCGTATTTTTTAACTGAAAGATAGCTTGGCTTCTTTACTGAAGTGTTGGATCCATTTCCGCATTTCTTAACTCTGAAAATTACTTGCATTTCCCTATTTCTACGCTCAAGTGTTGATTGGATTTCCGTATTTTCCAACTAAAATATGGAATACATTTCCATATTTCCTCACTGAAGTATTGCTTGCATTTCCGCATTTTCTAACTTAAATGTGGCATGCGTTTCCTCATTTTCTTTTTGAAAAATTGTTCGATTTCCTAACGGAAATATGGCAGACATTTCCGTATTTCCCAACTCAAACATGGTTTGAGTTTTTGTATTTCCTCACTGAAATATTGCTTGCATTTCCGAATTTCCAAACTCAAACATAGCTTGCAATTCCAAATTTCCTTACTAAAAGATAGCTGGATTTCCCAACTGAAATATGGCATGCATTTCTGCATTTCCTAACTTAAACATGTCTTGCACTTCCGTATTTTCTAACTGAAATACTACTTGCATTTCCGCATCTTCTAACTAAAACATGGCCAGCATTTCCACATTTCTTAAATGAAAGAAGCTCGATTTTTCCACTGAAGTATAGCATACATTTCTGCATTTCCTAACTCAAATATGGCTTGCAATTCCACATTTTCTAACTTAACCATAGCTCAATTTCCTTACTGAAATATGGCATGAATTTCCGCATTTTCTAACTTATACATGGCTTGAATTTCCTTATATCGCATAAAATTCTTCATTTTCTTTCTTAAGTATCCTTGCGTTTCCACATATCCTAATTGAGATATAGCATACATTTCCGTATTTTCTAACCGAAATATTTCTTGCTTTTTTGCATTTCCTAACTTAAACATGGGTTGCACTTCCATATTTATCAACTGAACAATAGCTCGATTTCCTAACTGAAATATGGCATGCATTTCTGCATCTCTTAACTCAAACATAGCTCGCATTTCCACCCTGAAATATGGCTTACATTTCCGTAGTTTCCCAAAACAAACCTAGCACGCATTTTCGTGTTTTTTAATAAAATACGCTATATTTCAGTTACGAAATATGCAAACGCAAACCATGTTAAAGTTAGGAAATGCGGAAAAGCATGCCACATTTCAATTAGGAAATCAAGCTATCTTTCTGTTAGGAAATACGGAAATGCCAGCATGTTTGAGTTATAAAATGTAGAAGTGCAAGCCATTTTCAGAGTTAGGAAATGTAAAAATGTATGTCATAAAACAGTAAGAAAATCGAGCTGTCATTGAGTTAGAAAATACGAAAGTGTGAGAATGTTTAATTTAGGAAATGCAAAATTGCAAGCAATATTTGTGTGAGGAAAGACGGAAATGCAAGCCACGTTTGAGTTAGGAAACTCAGAAAGGCATGCCATATTTCTCTTAGATAATACGGAAATGCAACCGATATTTGAGTTAGGAAATCGAGCTGTCTTTCGATAAGAAAATGCGGAAATGCAAGCAATAATTCAGTGAGGAAATATGGAAATGTGAGGCATCTTCAGAGTTATTAGAGGCAGAACTGCATGCCATATGTTAGGAAATCGAGCTATTGTTTAGTTAAGAAATATGGAAATGCGAGCCATCTTTGAGTTAGGAAATGCAGAAATGCAAGCCATGTTTCAATTAGGAAAATATGTTGTCTATTAGTTAGAAAATACGAAAATACAAACTGTAGGAACTTCAACTACAAACCACAAACAGAAAGTCAACAACAACACTTGGCTTTATATCTATGTTCACTAGACTACCTGATAGAAGTGACTAGTCGCCACTTGGGGAGCACTCATTTTAACTTGGACTACAGTCGGATGCCTGTCGTTGCGCTACAATGGTGACCTCGACGTAATGAAGCTAAATCTTGTTCGATGTAATTGAAGGGCAGCATCTTCAGATAAGCAGCACAAGCCATCCTGGAGTCGCCGAGCCGTAACGTCAAGACCGTCTTCTAATTGATGTCTTGGCGGGAATCTCACTTACTTCGGTCGGCAAGCTTCACTCTCTCATCGTTGACGGGGAAGGTATGTTGCGACCTGAGCAACTCTTCCGTTCCTTCGCACGTCTTCGCCTAGCTGCGCGTGCTTGAGGAGGGGAATTGTGTAGCAACCTCAGCAACTACAAACCACAAACAGAAAGTAACCAACGACACTTTATTTTATTTTTATTTGCCATATTTATCCTCCATTCACGAGAAAGCGAATTGTATCGCTATACTTTGGACGGTAAGTCCGCACTCGCTTGGGAGTTGCCTTTTTCGAGGTTTGTGGGTCACCTGTCTTCCACATAAAGGTGGGGCGTCCCGTTAAGTGCCTTGCCCAAGGACACAACAAGCGAACTTGCCAGCTTGTTCTCCACAACCTCCCATAAATGCCGAGCGCCAAGCGGGGAAGCTGTGAATACCATTTTTTAAAGTCTTATGGCATGACTCGACAAGGGGAATGAAGCCCAGGTCTACCGACTGCGAAGCGGACGCTCTAACCACTACGCCATTTGGCTTTATATATGGATCGCCATCTATGTATAGTATCTATCATGATAAAAGTGACTAGTCGCCATATAGAGTGCACTCATTTTAACTTGGTCTACAGTCGGATGTCTGTCGTTGCGCTACAAAACCATTGTAGAATTAGGAAATGCGGAAATGAAAGTATCTTGACTTAGGAAATGCGGAAATACAAGTAACTTTTCAGTAAGGAAATACAAAAACAAGCGGTTTTTTTTAGTAAGGAGATACGGAAATGCAAGCCATATTTCAGTGAGAAAATACGGAAATGCACGCGAATTTTTTTAAAAAGAATCCAGGTGCAAGCCAGATTTCAGTTAGGAAACACCTAGGTGCAAGCGAAAACTTCATTTGCGACCTAGGTGGATGCAAGCCATGTAATTAGACAATGAGTAGCAAGCCAAGTTTCATTCAAACTATGTCTCATAGATGCTAGTTAGTCATGAGTCCAAAAGAACGAAACGCGTCCAGGGATGGTCTCGTCAAATCATAGAAGGAAGCTTTTTATATTTGCAATACTATTACTTCGTGAAATAACCACGCCATTTATGTGAACATGCAAATAGAGCGCGGAGATCGCCTTTATGGCTTAATAAATCAATAGATACTAGTTAAATTTTGTTCTTGAATAGGGGAGATGCAATCCATATGGAGTTTGGAAATTTTTCAGATGCATCAATGCCAAAAATGCACATGAATTTTATCTAGAAAATACAAAAATGCATGTATGAAAATTTCATTTAGGAAATACGGTAACGCAGTTCTCGATTTTTATCCGGGTTAGTCGCACGACAAATGCCACAGATTGAATTTTATGTGGCCTGGAGCTTTGGGCTTAAAACAATGGTTATAGGGCAAATGCCATGGGATAATGATCATGATGCAATGCTTACTGAGCAATTGTCTTTGGGCATGGGCGAATGAACATTATGCAAATGCCATAAGGCAATGGATGTTAAGAAATGATGATTACCCAATTGTCGTGGGCCATAATAAATGTGGGCATGCAGGGGCATAAGAAGCAATGAGCGTGGGGCCTGCTAGTCATGGGCCATAATGAGAGTGGGGAAAGGAGCATAGTGGGCATGGAGCAATCCAGAAATGGGCATTGGGCATAAAGGCCATGGTGCATACCAGGCATGGGCATAATGTGCATGAGGCATAATAGAAATGGGGAATAACGAGCATGAAGCATAATAAGCATGGGTCATGGTAGGCATGTGGGCATATTTGGCACAAAGTATATTGGGTATGAGGCATATTACGCACAAAGCTTATTGGGTATGGGGTATAATCGCCACGAGGCACAATCGGCATGTGATATAATGAGCATGAGGCATAATGGGCATGTGATATAATGAGCATGAGGCATAATGGGCATTGAGCACGATGGACATGGAATATAATGAACATGGGGCATGAATTGCATTGGGCATTACAGGTATGGAGCATAATGGAAATCGGGGATAGTTATCATGGGGGATATCATGCATCGGAGAGAATGGGTATGGGGCATAATAGACATAGGGCATATTAAGCATGGGGCATGGTCCTAATTCGTGGGGGCATAATATGCGTAGGACGTAATGAGAGCGGACAATATAGGCGACAGGCAAAGTGGCCATAGCTTAACACATGCCTGGTACAACTTGTGCAAAGGAAACTTGGAAATGGTGTAATATGGCCATTGGGAGTTAATAGGAATGTGGTAATAATCATGATGCTTGAGGCAACATGATCATGATGCTATATGTGCACATATATATAGGATTACATGGAGTAATATCATCATGAGGCATAATGGGCATGAGCCAAAAGGTGTGTGGCAATTTTTAGGCATCGGGTATGGGAATGCAGTAATGGGCATGAGGCAATAGTATTGGATCAAAGCGCATTCGCTCATTGGGAAAAAATGTGGGAGGGTAGAAAGTGTGCTGTATAGATCTCATGTAGGAAATACTTGTAGGCATATAGCAAATACGGAGGTGCATGAACACTTGAGTTAGAAAAAGACAAAGATGCATGAATTTCCTTTAGGAAATGCGGAAATCCATGGTATATGTTGTTCTTGTGGTGATCGGAATAATACTCCTTAGTCTTCAATCAATTGTTTCAACAAGACAATCCTCAGTCCATTTCCTGATTTTTCCTAATCATTCGATTGAGCGCTCAACTATGTTTTCGACCAACAGCCAATTAACGCATACACCAGACTATATGTCTTGTTCCTTTTCGATCTATTTGGGAACCATCTCCCGCTCATCTGACTGTCTTGCTCCAATCTGACACTAAACAGATCTTCAGTCCCTGAACAAACTTCCGATCTCTTCCCTCACCCCTGCTGATCAATAGGCTATGTTCGACGAACTTATACGTAATGTTTTTCTGAACGACTAATCTTCGCATTAAATCACAAACAAAATAGAGAGACGGATAGTTAACTTCATTTAAACTTGTTAATTCAATTCATTTGAATCTTTATATTGTGTTTGCATCATTTTTCGTAATTTTTTTTATTTCTGCAACTCATTTCAAGATAGAGATGCACAGTTTAACTCAATTTAATTATCGAATTTCATTCATTTATATATTTAATTACATTTTTGTCATTTTCCGTAAATTTCCGTATTTCTGAGTTTTGCGTAGTTTATTTGGTAGTTTTTTCCGTCTTTCTGTAATTCAGTAATTCCGTATTTTAGTGTAGTCCCTCACTCAGTTTTTTGCTTTTTTCATATGTTTTATGTTTGAGAATTTTGTTTTCATTTTTTCTGCCCAAATTTTTTGCTTTAAACTCTGAAGATGTCGCCGATGCGATAAGCAATGCTATTGTGCTGTGTCTCTTTACGGGCTTCGTGCTTCTTAATGAAAATGTCCGCTTACTGAAATACTGTGCTCTGTTCTGTACTATTGTGAAAGCAAATTTTGCCAAATAAATCCAAAAAAACAACAAAATATTGTAAAATAATTGCATAATGGCATAAGGAGGTAACCCAAAAGGTAGAACGTTCTCCCTTGTCTAGGAATTAAAATTTTAGCATCGACTACAAACTACAAACAGAAAGCTGGAAAGCGATTGTTGATATATTTACAGCGCACTGTGGAAATTACCGACTAGCCAATGCAGTCGATCGCTAATCAAGAATGCATCCATTTTACAACATTCAATAGATTTACTGTAGTCCTTAACCTAGCATTTCGATTTATTTCAAGCCCTGAATTTTACTCTATTTTTCCAAACCTAAATAAGGCTAGGCCTGCAAGACGTCCACCTAAATTAGGCTAGGCACCTAGTGTGATTCAAATAAATCAACAATTCTTGGAGCAAGAGATGTTAGAAAATGACGCAGATGTAAAACATGACTTTATAAACATATATCCTTGGGCTATCATACCCAACTTTTAATAGATTATGGCAAGCTATTTTAAAATTGCTAACTTAAGCTACAGCCTAACTGTAAGTTTATAAGCAAATCACTGTACTTCTTGCCATTGTTTAAAATTATGAATAAAGACTAATAAATCTCTTTCTTTACTGCTTTAATTATATCGCTGTTACATAAATTCTAATTCTCTTGTATCAAACTTATTTGCTGCAGTACCAAAAATATGCAATGCAAATAGATTTATCCCCCTGTCCGTCATAAGGATGATCTTGTGCTGTAGAAGTTGCTCAAAAATTTTTTAGAAATGGCATTTTTTATTAAAAATCACGTCGACGTTCTTTTTCAGAAGTTGCTTTCAGTGGTACTTCAATATCAAATTGCGGCAAGGCACTTTCAAATAGAGCGAGGGCAAAATATGCATTATAACAGGAACCGCAATTAAAGGAAAGGATCTTTTTACATTGAGAAATAGATTTACTATTTTTCTCTAGAAGTTGAAACATTTTGGTCTGTACTTAAGTCAGGCGCATTGTCATACAAGCTCACCAGAAATCCGATTGAGCTTAATGTGCCTTCACTATGTGCTACCAAGCTACAAAAATATCTTCAAAGAGCAATGCTAAGGAATGACAACGCATAGATCAAGAAGGTTCTTAACCCACTATCTTCCAATTCTAGACCTGAAGCCCCTGAAAGTTTAGTTACACGCCACATACTGAAAGCAAGAGGAAAGACTAATTAGGCTTTAAAGAAGAGATTTATATTTATGCGGCAATTCTATTTCGGGAAATAAATCCGAAATAAATTCACAATGAAGCTGGATTAAACTCACTTTGACATCTTAAAGTGTTTTATTAAACAAAAGCATTAATTAATTAATTAATGCTTGTATAAAAGCAATTTCAGATGAAGCTTTGAGAGTGTTGTGTACAACGTTGCTTTGCGAGCAAGAAAGTTGAAAGCATTACTGAAAATGAATGATCAAGATTTTCAGAGTATTGGGGGCAAGTGGGAAGTTCCTTATATCGATAATTTATTTGACATTGATCCAAATTTGCGTGACTATGAAAAAGACATTCGTAAAAGGTAAAATTTTTTCCACGACGATATTAACATAGAACCAACTTTCTGCTCCACGCGCGAATGATATTAAGTTCAAATCACATGATGGATGCGTTGCTGTGTCCTAGGGAAAGGCACTTTACGATTTGCGGGCTATGATAAATTCCATCTGGCAATAAATTTATTCAAAGTAGGGAAACTGTTGTAATTATCTTGTCTTGACAACGCAACTATTCGTCAATATTCCCTGACCTTTTTTTAATCTTATTATCACGCTTTGCTGTAGCTGCGCTATATTCATTTTTATTCAGGGTCTGTACATAAAAGCAAAATGATCTCATTTACTCAAGCAACTTAAATATAAGTTAACTGAAACATCAAAGCATGTCGAGTCAATTAGCACATGCTTATTCTCACTGTTGCTGTTCTAAAAGTCTGCCGAATAAAAATACAATGTATAAATAAAAAGAACTCCCATAATATGTAATTGCCTACTATTAAGTGCTGATGCGAGTTTGTTAACAATTTTTCAGATATGCTATTTTCGAAAGCACTAAACATTCTGTTGACGAAGCTGAGGGTTTAGAAAGCTTCTCTCTAGGATACAAGGAATTCGGAATCTGTGTGCTTCCTGATGGCGGAATAAAATGCAGAGAATGGATTCCTAACGCAAGAGCTGTATATTTAAGCGGAGACTTCAGTAAGCATATCAAACTCCACGTTTTATGTTTGTTTGATTATGCCTCGGGCCTATAACACGCCAAGAATTCAAGTAGTATTTGTACACAATTTGTCAGATGTCGACTACTTGCTCTTTACCGGTGATGATTATTCCTTCGAAACTATGGTACTCTCAGAAAAAAAGACAAAGATCTTTTTTAGAAATATCCAACAACTTTTACCTCTGCAAAAATTCTGGGTCTACTGGTGCGCCTACAAGTTTCCATGTCACATAACAAAAATTTCAAATTATTTTAGTGGCCGCGGTTTTGCTTGGTGCTATCAGAAATTGAATCAGCGTCAAACTTTGGGGGCTCTGCGCTTCTAAAATTTGTGACATTTATTGCCATGTCATGGTGATATTGATCCAATGGCAACCGAACTGGCTACGTGCCATTGGACTCTTTATCTTATCATAACTAAATGAAAGCAATTTCTAATTCATTCTCCTCATTACTCCTACTGCTGAGCCTCAATTTGGAGATTTGTAAAGAATATCAATTTTGAAGTCTTTTATATGGCTCGACAACGGAATTGAATCTTTGTATACCGGCTTCAAAACCGACGCTTCTACCGTCACACCATCGCCATGAGCGTAGCCAGAATTTTTAAATGGATGGATGGGGAAAGTGGCAAATGTCCATAAAACTTGGATTTTTCTAAGTACTTTATTACATGGGTTCTTAAAGATGTTCTAAAACGGACCACTAAAATATTCTGCCAAACTACCGATTTTGAAAAAATTTTGGAAAAAGTGATTACTGTGGTGTTGATCTCTCTAAAAAAAAGAAAAGGTCTTCACATTTTATCCCTTCAAACAACCGTCAAAATTTAAGAATCCCTGCTTTTGGAAGTTAGTAAGTATTTTTATTTGCTGCAAAAAATGTTTACTTGTCAATTGGGGTGCCATGGGCTTCGTATCTCCACTGGCTATGCCCATGAACATCGCGCTACTTGATGTCGATGCTAGAATACATGTACAAAAAAGTTTCTTAACGCTCAGTATTGCAAATCCTGCAATAATGGTGGTGCCGCAGCTTCATATCACCTCAACACAAGTCATCGCGGTTTATTAGCATGTTATCTTTTAATTTTAATCTTAATAAAGTAGGCTATCACAAACTTACAAAAGCATGCAATTCGTCCAATGACTTATATTTGTCTCAGATTAACCTATGTTCTAAATCTCAAACCTATTTCAAGATAACTGGAAGAAATGGATGTATGAAAGAAGAGCTTTTGGAAAGTGGGAGCTATGTGTCAAGCCAAACGAGGACGGAACGTGCTTCATTCCACATCTCAGTGAGCTGAAGGTAAACTTTGAGAAGATATTAAGCCATAACGAAAAACGTAAAATTTTTTTAAGTTGAGGGTTGTCTTCGAAAGCTTAGACGTAAAACTTTTTCAACTTACTTTTCAACATACCTTGTGTATACTGAGGGCAAGCATGGCTTAACTCTTTGTTTATTTTGTTTTGGTAAAAATAGGATAAAACAAAGTGCGAAGCCTTAGCATAGGCCAGGCTTTGTCCGCGTATCAGCTTCTTTCGTCAATCTCGGTGGTTTTGGTAAAGCTGTTGGTCGGAAAAGTGGTGTTACTAGTGCTCGTGATACCCGGACCACGCTAAATGTGTCACCTCAAAATCAACAAGTGACACCGGTGCCCAGCATCGAAAACCATTTCCTTTAAAAAACCATAAAGCAAATTTTTCTGAATGTTGAAAGTGTGCTTTAAAGACAGGGATCTGCAACCTAAATATTAGCCTGTCCAGTTTCGAGGGTGTTTTTATCAAAGAGTCACGCCGTAATAGTAAGGCCCATGTGGTGATCCCATTGTGTGTAAAAGAGTAAATCTATAGATAAGCAGTTTTTGCTTCTTAAATTTACTTTAAAACCGTGTCTGGAGTGGGAGGGAGTTAAAATTTTTTAACCAAATTTTCTAAAAAATCAACAGTGGATTCTAGCAACAATCCAACTATAGCCTATTTTCTGCCGGGTTCACACCAAAATGAATGATGTCTAATTTTATCTTAACCTCAGCTTTGGGTTGAGACCAACGACAACAGAATTTTGCCGCGAATTTCACCGTGGGCAAAATATGTGGTGAAGATGGAAAAGGATGCACCATTTAAATGGTTGTTCTGGAATCCACCCAAAAGTGAAGTAGTGACTGTAAGTTAATGAGATGTACCTTTATTATACGACTATGAACTTTTATGACTGCACAAGATCTTCTTGTGTTCAGGCCTCTTCGAAGTCACCATCGCCGCAGAGCATTTCCACTAGAAGCATATCGCCGAGAAGTGCATTTTCCAAATAGACAACATCGCAGTAATTATGAAGAGATTAAAATCGCACAACATTTTTAAGAGCGGTTAAGAACGTTTTCTTTTTTGTTCAACTTTAAATACCAATTGGCAGCGTTGGAAACAAATTTCTTGTAAAGTATCGAGTTACTGTTGTTAAATCCCAATCAAGCGAAATCATTTTCTGCAAACGACTCCAGTTGAGACGAATATTTTGTTTTCAACGATTCGAGTTACTTGATTCTCGCCAACACTGGCCATTGCTTTTGTCACATCAAATTTCTTCCGCAAGCAGTGTACCTAACGAGAAAAATTGCTGTATACCGCCTTTTTCAAAAACACAATAACGTAGAAAATTAAGCAGGAGTGGAATCCACAACTTCACAATTACGTGGCAGGAGCTCTTCGCTCTGGCAACGTAAGCCACCTTAATACAAAACGCAAGTTTTAAATTACAGCTAATTAAAGTTAAGCTGTTTGATGTAGGTTTACTTCCAAATTTAGAATTTATTCATACTTGTTAGCTTGTAGTTTGTTCGCTATCAAACTGACGAATAGACTGATCGACCCTGCCACTTGTCTGCCTCGTAAAGATGGAGCAATTTCTTTAAGCACCATTTCCAAGGCACAATAGGAGAATGCGCCAAATTTTAATTCATACTATCTCTTTTTGCTGAGCACCTAAGAGCTAGGGAGGCTGTGAATACCATTTTTTTACAGTTTTTGATAAGACTCAACAATGGAGTCGAACCTATGGCTGTCGACTGCGAAGCGTACGCTCTAGCCACTGCACCACCGACGCTGTAAGTTTAGAAAAAAGTAAGAAAAAATTTTTTCAGCCGACCAACTTTCGTCCAGCCAAGCCACTTCGTCTTCGTATTTACGAAGCACACATCGGTATCTCTTCGAATCACTGTAATATTTCAAGTTACCGCCATTTTACTGAAGACATTCTTCCTCGAATCAGGGAACTTGGGTACAACTGTGTTCTTCTCATGGCGATTATGGAACACCCGGATTACTCAAGCATGGGATATTCTGTCACCAATTATTTTGCTGTTTCAAGGTACTCACAAAGCAACGGTACTAGCAGTGGTGGCCTTAACTATTGGGGGGCCCCGGCAAAGAAGACTGGGGGGCCCCAATCACTCCTCGTGACCACGCTAATAACGGCCTACTCAAAGAAAAAAATTTGAAAGCGACCTTACAAAAGTTTAGTAACTAAAATTCACCAGCTAGCAAAAGTATATGATAACTTTTTCAATCGTATGCACAGACAATGTAAACCAAGGTCCAACATTACGCCTATGTTGACAAAAGGGGAGTCCACAATTACAAATTAAACAGGGGGGCCCCGGGCGATCGCCCGGTTTGCCCATGGTTAAGGCCACCACTGGGTACTCGTTAGCCTTCACGGTACTTGTAGACCCGCACACTGCCTGCAGCCTGCAAGAATCTCTGTCGCCACACTCTCAACATTGATCTCAGAGAAAGAGGTCCTCATTTTTATTTTGAGACCAAGCTGGGTGAAACAAGCTCTTTCAGAAAACTGATCGTTAAAAGTGGGAACGCCTCATATGGAAACCACAGCATGCGGCCAGTAACAAAAATATTTTCCCAATGTGGTCTTTTTACTATTTCGAATTGCGCAGGCCAGCCATAAAAGATACTTTCTTATTTTTGTTCGATGCAGTTTCCGTATTTTTCCCGACTCTGCTACACGGCTATTGCTCAGTGATTGCTGCAGAGTTATTGAGCGTCTGGCAGCAGGCTCTTCCCACACCGGTCTCAAATTGCACTTTAAATCGTAGCAGCAGACTTCTGAGAATAATATTTTTACAAGTTTTTGAATGAATTGTTATTTAGAGGGGGCCCAAATTCCTAAATGCATTATTTCGACTTTTGAGATTGAAGTTTGTCCGTAATGGAGACACGCAAGGCAAGAGAAGAGCTGAGAGGCTTTACCCTTTAACTGCGTTTACAAAGTTTAATTTTTGAAACGAATTGTAAATTTGTTCAAAGCTAATTTTTTGGAGATACTCTTTTTTGTTGATTCAAACCTTTCATATTCTTAAGTTGCATCAACCTCAACTGGATACTGGTGTTTTTTCGAAAAAATGCTTCTTATTCTCTAATTTTAAGTGTGAAGCTAATTTTGACCAAACTTTCGAGGTGTTTTATAAAAAATCAGCCTTCATTTTGATGCCAAGAGTCGGGAATTCTTTATCACTAGGCCAGTGCCTGATCCTCCACCTGACTGCCTTTTCCTCCTAGAAAAGCATTATGACCTATTATATAAATAGAACAGCTTAATTACTGATTTTTATTCTGTAAATGACCTCAGTCGCTATGGGACCCCGGAAGACTTTAAGCAACTGATTGATGAGGCGCATAAACTGGGAATCATTGTGATGATGGACGTGGCCCACAGTCAGGCATCAACTCACGTGGATGATGGCCTCAATATGTTTGATGGAACTGATGACTGCTACTTCGAAAAGAACAAATGGAGCGATTGGGGATATAAAGAAGGAAAAATTTTCGACTTAAAGAAGTAAGTCTAAACTAAAAAGGACACTTTTATGTGCGTGTTTTCACTCCTCCAAAAGTATCCAGAGAACAAACATGAAACTTGGCATGATGGTTCACTACTCAGGAATAAGTGCCATAAGGTGATTGGTGACGTCATGATGACATCGTAATTAAACATAAATTTTTTGCATTTGCTTTTCTTGACGGAGGAAAGTGGTTTTGAATACGGACGAAAGCCAGCATCCGAATAAGGAATTATAAGAAACATGCTCCGTCGAGCGGTCAGATGACGTCTCTGTCAACAATTAAATGTAGAATATATTTTCTTGATTTTTTCAAAAAATGCTATCCGTAGAAATGCGATTAAAACTACTTGAGAGGATATTAATGAGGTGCTTCCAATAAAAAAATTGTTCTACACTTTGAGCTTTACCAACCATGCAACAAATAATTTAGCATTTAAGCATTTTTCAAGCATGCTTTTTTCTTCTTTTTAACGCTTCAGAAAGCTTTGTTTCGTCAATACGCTAAGTGACATCATATATAACCACTTCAGGAAAAAGAGCACCCGGCAGCAGCAGTACTCATTAAACGAAATCATTTAAAAGCAAACGTAAATAGTAAAGCATAATACTGATGCTACCTGACAAAGTAGAGTGCTATATCATATTAACAAAATGCTGGTACATATCTGTCTCTCAAAAATGAAATGGCTAGTGCGAAAACTATAACAACTGAACTGTACATAAAGATGGACTACAGATCAAAATACCTTTGTAGGTCGTGTCGTGCCTGACCAAATCTTAAACCTTAAGACATTGGTCGGCAAACTGTGGGCCGCGGTCTAGTTTTTATCCACTAGTAATTTAGTAGGCCGTATACGGCTAATGGTAGTGAGCCGCGTGGTGTGTAGAAGCAAAAACCAATAACTCAAAAAATCAAATGATTATTTAAAATTTATGTAAAAAAATCATTCTTTTGAAAAAACTGTTAACAACAATAAAAAAGGCCATACCCGAGAAAAAAAGTAAAATACATCAATTTCAACAAACTTTTCAATTAAAATTAAGAAAATTAACTTTCAAAACATTGACTACAAATAAAAGGTTTTCAACTGAAGTATTTTGGTAAATTTTTGAAGTTTGTCTCGGACCATCGTCTCAATCAAATTTCTTCTACGTTGGGTGGGCCTTAAGTAGTGACTAAAATGTTGATTTGGACCACCTTGAAAGTTGGCAGATCACTCGTTTAAAATGTGCTAATAATGAGTTGTCTACCAAAGTAAAAAAGGCCGAGTTTTAAAGTGAGATCTTGCAGAATTTAGAAAAAAAACTAGCTGTTCATTTAGCACAAATCCTGTTGTGTCGGTAATTTACTTGAGCCATAATCTAACTTATTATACCAATCACTATAGCCCCCTTCACAACTTTGAATTTATGTTCCCAGGCACTTCATGAAATGAACGCAAAAAAATTTGTGTAATAATTGCCTGTTTGTAAGCGCAGTTGTAATTCAAAGATAAGAGAGATCGGTATTAGGGCCATAGTTTATAAAGTCACAGATTTGAAAAGAATGAATCGAATAAAAAATGTCAGTAGGTTTATAGGCATAAAAGTAGAGAAAGGGAGGCACGAGAAAATGTTTCCACGTCGATGAGGAGCGGAAAATAGCAAAATAGTCACTCTGAAAAAATATATTTACAAAAACAAAAAAAGGTTATCACCATTGCTAAAAAAATTGCTTTCAGTTAATTCCTCCCATAGGAAACAACGTCTTTTGCCTACTAGTAGGTCTAAAGCAAATTGTAAAATCGCACTTTTGAAGAAAAAAATTTGGCTTGAAAATGGATTATTAGGCAAACGGGTTGATCGGGTGCAAGACATTTCGAGTGAGGTGAGGCCTCATTTGCCCCATGCCAAGACCAAGGTACATAGGTACAGCCAACGAATTGGAACACAAATATCATAAAGAGGAAAGCACCAAGCCTCAAAATACTTAATAACTTATTTCTGTACGGTGAAAACTCTAATTTTTTCTCAGGCCAGCAGAGAAAATATAAATCTACCTGTAGATAAAACAACAAAAGCGGTAGGTGTCGCAAAGATAGCGCAAAACAACAAATATTTATTAAAGACTGAGTAACACCAAGCGATTTTGCACCCTGCGACTTATACCGATGAATATTGAGTTGGTCTCAGCGAATCAGTCAGTCACATAGATCGAATTTACTAAAGCGGTTGTAGCAAGGCGGAGCCATGGCTAATACACTTTTCGCGTATTTTGCGGACGCTCGTAAGTAGTCTTTACATACGGTTCAACTGAAGCAACTACATGTCCCAGCCCCCCCTTTTCTACAGCTTGCCGCAAAAGTCCTAAAGACAAGCAAACAGAGCATGAGCTCCTACAAGTAAATAAATAACTATTAAACACTGTCGAAGGTTAGATCATGTGTGATTGTTAGTTAAAATTGTTGATTGGCTTATTCTCTGTTCTGATTTCAGTTTAGACTTAAATGCGGATGTAGTGGCAGGACGCTGAGTATCTTACCTATTTTGAGCTGGAGAGTTTAGAAAATTTTTTTTCTGAGATAATTGCTAAGAAATATTATTCTTCGTTATGTTTTCAAGATTTCGACTTCTTATATGTCTTTTGTTAATTTGTATTGCCTGATTGATTAAATTTTCTATGTTGAAACTATCAAAAATTTACCTTGAAGTGTAGTAATTGTGCTGAGATGCTAGAAAAATCGCAGACAGTTTGTCACTCCCTTGAACTTCTTGCTTCAAGAGCCCTCTAGTAAACACCATCACTGCTGACGCTTGATAGTTTGTAGATGATATGATTTTCAGCGATTACGTAGTCTCACCGAGCTTTTGTAGTAACAACTCGGTCATGTGATGAAAGATGACGTGAATTTTCAAGCGAACAGCGGCCACAGTTGCAAATATTCAACTTTGATCGTTGCAATTTTTCGGTCGGTGGAAGTAAAAGCAAGCACCGATTTTGTTGGACACATTGATTGATTTTGCCGCAAATAATTGCTGCTATTACACTCGCATCGTAAAACATCGCTTGGTGTGATTAAAGGCTTAAAACGCAGCTACGTCATAAAAAATGAGCATCTCAAAATGTTTGTCGCTGAACCCAGATCGTTTTGGCCTCGATGAACTGTAATTTTCAAACAACCACATAAAAATCTTTTGTTTTGTCAATTCTTTATTGAAATTAAAAGAGTTGGGTTTATCAATGGCTGAAACAGAATGTTGAAGTCGTTATCCTTCACGCATGGGCGTACCTATAAAGGGGCAAAAGTGTCTGTAATCCCAAACTTAGAAACTGTTTTGGAAAAAAAAATCTGTAATAATTATTGTTGGACGGGTTGGTTTAAAAGTGGGTTTGAATCTACGGTCAACATTATTTTTAACCGTTTGTTAGTTATTAGACTTAAAGGTACGTTCAATTATACCGTACTCTTGATGTAGCAATATGTAATATCGATTAATAGTAATCATTTCTTTACATGCGGACTACGTATATCGAAGCATAAGGGGATTCAGCAATTGCTAGTTGTTGCCAGAGTTGGTCAAAATAGCCTAAAAAATATACTTGAGTAAAAGTATAGTTACCTACTCAAAAAATAATCAAGTATAAGTAGAGAGTAATTGTGTATTTCTACTTAAACAAAAGTGAAACAGTTGTCGCAAATAAAACTCTTAAGCAGAAAAAGTAGAAAGTAGTTTCCTTTTTTTGGAGTAGTTTTTCTGCATCTTTTTAAGTTGGTAATTCTCAATTGGAGATGCTCGCACCACACAAGATGCGAGATATCATTTTTGAAGGAGCAAACTGCAAACTTTTCTGCTGCTTTGTCACTTGATTTACGTTATTTACCACGTTAAAGGTTTACGTGTACAACGCAGGCAATGGCATCACTATAAAAAGGAGTCCGTTTTGGAAGACACTAAGTTAGTGGGTGTGTTCTTGACTAGTGTAGACACTAGTGTTTTGGATTCACGGGGCTGCTCTAAGCAGAGCCAACAAAACCGAAACTCACTGGAAGCAACCACATAAATTTTTCCTGATATTTGGGAATGATCTTTCTTCATAAAAAGCATCAAACCTAAATTCGCCCTAATTTCGCCGGAAGATTTTATCAAGATGTTCTTAGAAATATTGTCATTCGGCAAATAGTGTCATTTGGGTCGAATTGCCGACCCCAGTCCACTTGTGACGCAACTGCCCACCTCAATATGTCCTCCCCTTCAGTCATTTCTCATTGTTTTTCCTTTTGTGAGAGATGTTTATAAATCTCTTTAGCAAACATATAGATTTTAAAACCATTATAAACTTTTTCCCACAAAGATACCCTTTAAATAAGCTTTATCTGGTCAATATGCTTCCTGTACTTTTAATGTGTCGCAACAAGTCTCATTTGCTGTAGATGGGAGGTTCTTCGATTTCTTCTCTCAAATCTCCGCTACTACTTGGAAGAATATAATGTTGATGGATTCCGATTCAACAATGTGACATCGATGATTTACCACAACCCCTGGGAAAGTAGGACATCAACTTAAGAAATGATTTGCTATTTAGTAATTACTTCTCTCTAAAAGAGAAAATGAAGCAGGGCTGCAAAATGCAAGCTCAATCGAGCTTTTTTATGTTCTCAAAGGTTTTACAAGGCCAAGGACAAGAGTAAATTCTGCCTAATTAGTATGCTGAGTTTGATTTCAGCAAATTGCTCATAGGAATATTTCCAAGCAAATTAAAAACATTTTTTTCATACTTCATATGAATATTTCTTCCACGCAATTGGGTTTTTATTGTTTTCGACGTCATACTCAGTTAAAGAACTTCAATTCCAAAATCGATTATTTTTGAGTTTGAGTTAAGGGATTCCTTCTTGAGTTCAGCCATATGATCGAGTTTTAAAATTCGCTTCCCTAGTGCAAGTTTCCGCGTAGGATGTTTATTTTCCAATCTTAGAAAAAACTGTTAAAGTATCCCTAAGGCAACGCGCTTTTAGAGCCGCTCTCAGGGCCTCCAAGAGAAATCTTTCAAGGCGGTACAAAGCCCATGTGGGGCCCCTAACACTTGCTAAATTATTTTGCAATAAAATTGAGGGCTAGTGGCTACTGTTTGTCTATAGTAAGCAGTAATCAATCCATACCAGGAATTATAATACTGTTTAGTCGATAATATTCACATATAATGGCATAATGACAGCCGACTTTGTTGCCAAGATAGTTGCGTATTTACGCGACTCCTACATGCGTACACACGATCTTGGCCAAATGTTTAAGAGGAGTCGTGGGCCCCTCCTTGGCTCTCGGGCCCTGGAACAATGTACCTGCTGGACCCCCCTTTCATAGGCCCTGGCCGCTCTGAAGCTACCGGTGTGTCTCCCACGGTGCATTTCTGCTATACCCAGTTTGTAATATATTTGTTATAGGCTAATTATTTTTTGAAAGTGTAAAAATGCACATAATTGAGAACATACGCACAATTTTTGTAAGATTTTTTATCCATGTCTTTTCAAGTAGAGCACTGGGCATTAGTGTTGCCAAAAAAAAAGAAAATAAAGAATGAAAAGTATCTAATCAAGTTACTTTTTAGCTTTTTCCCGAATTTTGATTGCTTACGTCATCTTTTTTGGAGATCGACGTTTTATTTGAGAACTTTTCCTTTTACCATAAAAATAGACTTTTTTGGAGGAATCAAAGTGTTGAAAATACTGTCATTCTGGCTACCAGGTATTTTTGATAAATTCATTTGATTTAGCTCTTCTGGCAATGATAACGTTTATTCAAGTTAACACAAGTTCTTAGGGAGCATGCAAATATTAAAGTTTGACGAATATTGAAGTTTTTTGCATGATCCATAAGAACTTGTGTTAACCGTTATCATTACCAGAAGAGCTAAATAAAATGAATCGAAGTGTTGTTGCCATTTCACTTTAAAATAGCTTCTTGCCTTGTTCGGGTCCAAAAAAATTATGAACAACATAGCTCTTTTGTTCCCTTAGGCCACGTCTATGGTAGAGTGCGGATATTGATACCAGCATTTTTCACATTTATGATCTAAATCTTTTTTCAGATTCAAATTATTCGAACGACTATCGCCAGTATTTTGGCATGCACGTGAATATGAACGCATTATCCTACCTAATGCTTGCGAATGATATGATCCACTACTACTATCCCAATGCTGTAACAATTGCTGAGGTATAGTAACTGAGAAGCCAGGTATATCTGATTTTACAAGCGACGCGTTGGTCTGATTACTAAATGGTATGATGTTTGAAAACAGGTCTTTATATTGACGAGGATGCTATAACCTGCTGCGACGTTTTTTTGGAAATTTTTCATGTGAACGAGAAAACTGTTTGTAGTTCATAACTTGAATGCCAAATTGCACTAGACAAGGGTTCTCGCTTCGGGTGCGAGAGGTACCGGGTTCAAGCACGAATGAGCTGTGCCAGAAGTTCTGGCAACTTCGAAGCAAATCTAACCAAAGGTATTTTTTTATTGTTTCATCCAACTTGATTGTACTGCAGGAAACATCAGAAATGCCCACGCTCTGTCGTCCAGTTCGTGAAGGAGGTTTGGGGTTCGATTACAAGCTGGGAATGTCAGTACCAAACAAATGGATGAAAGTAAACAATAATAAAAAATTAAAGTTGCCTTAAATTTTAGCAAAGGGCAAACTCTGATTTTCTACCACAGGAATCGTGAAACCAGGGTAAATTACCCTAGTTCCACCCATAGGGTAAAATCAAAACAGTTGGAGGTAAAAAGACGCAATGGCACAAAATTCAATTTCATAAAAATAATCTTCAAAAGCTGATTTTCACTCGAGAAAAAGTAATAACATTGATCTGAACAAGCGATCTCCAACACCTTCACTCAAGAAATGACTGCGACCCAAAACGTGCAAAACATTGCTCAAAGCGTCGATCTCCGAAAAAAGTTCTTTGCGTTACATGTAGAATCATGATCCTGACTGAATATATTACTTATTTGTGTTTGAACATCTTTTGACTTACTATATTTTCTTAAATGGTTTTTGGATGATATCCAAAAAAGTTTCTTGGGTCTTGTTCTATAACATGGCTGGTTTTGCTTTCGATGTAGAAGATTCCATAGCAGGGGTCGCCAAACTTCAGCCCGCGGCCCAAATCCGGCCCGCAAAGGCTTTCTATTCGGCCTGCGGAGCCCTTTTTTATTGACTGAAAAATAGATGTATAGCGCAGTGTTTCCTTGAAAGAGCCACTTTGATCAAAACATTTTGACAGCGAGAATTATAATTTGTGACAGCGAGAGAGGTGATCAAAAATTTTTTTTTGGAGATCACCTATTTTTCGGCAATATTACGCGTCGGAGATTGTGTAATTACGTGTATTAGATCGTGTATTACACGATCTCCGACGTTACTGACCGTTACTTTCTACCAACTTTGAATTAACTTTGGCCCCCGGGTCTTTAATATATCGGCAATGTGGCCCTCCATGGAAAAAGTTTGAAGACCCCTGGTCTATAAGAATAACTTTGGGAAACGCATTCAATGCTAATTTCTCCTGCTTGGTTGCAATGTTTGTTGTAGAAAGACTTTCAGGCAACAGCGCAGGTAACTTCAAAGCAATTCTGAGCTTAAATTATTTTATAGCCGTAAAGATTTTTCCGTGATCTGAGAAAATATTATAACTTAGCTATTTTTTTTAAATTTTTAGCTCTTAGAAGAGTGCAAGGATGAGAACTGGAATATGGGTTTCCTATTCCATGCAATGACGGAACGGAGGAAGGCGGAGAAAGTAATATCCTGCACGGAGACCCATAAAGAAGTAAAAAAAAACAAAACTTTAAATTGATTTCGACTAGAAGTTGATGGTTCAATAGATAGGCTACTTTGTCATTGCTTAGCTTTTAGGCTATATACAATATTGTTGTAACATCACACACGCCACAATTTGAGAACACAAACAACAAGTGTGGCGTGGTATCAACTAGTTTTAACCAAAAGAATTAACTATAAATTTAACAATGAAAGCAAAAAATGGTTACCAAGAGCTTTTGAGTTTTTCATTAGTGATTGGAGAGTAGATCTGCTAAAGAACCTACAAAAAAACGGCAGCTACCGGCGGGCGCATAACAAAAAAGTCTTTTGGTTTGGGAAAGGGGAAAGATATTTCTCTTTTTTTTATTTCTCTCCTTTGCCTCTCTGTTTCCCCTTTCTTTTCTTCCTGGCGACATCACAATTTGAAATTTTTCGCTTGGCTTTCAGATACTGGGATATCACATGGAATTGAACAGGATGAGACAAAATTTTTCTCACAAAATTGTTTAAAAGTGGCATAAACTTCATAAGCTTAGAATTAATTTTACGTTGCAGAGTATGATTCAGAAGAAGACTCTGATACACAAGTTGATCGGAGACCAATTTCGTGAGTGCATTTCCGATTTATATCCCCTCGTTATTGCTGTGGACAGAGGAATCAGCTTATACAAAATGATCCGTCTCATAACTCATTCACTTGCTGGAGATGGCTATTTGAGTTTCATGGGTATGTTTGCGATTATAATAACATCGGCAGCACAACTGTATCAATACAAAGAATTTGTAGAAAGTCTTCATATTGAATGCTCTGAGCGTTACGTTGCATGCAACATGGTCGAACTCAACTGTCGTTTGCAAACCTCAATTAGTAGCCACAAACCAACAACTGACTCGATGACCGTAAAACTATTTCTCAAACTTTTTCCTGTGAAGTTTGATAAATTGAACAAGTTCTGGACTAAACCTTTATGGCTATTATTCACGCGAAAGAATATTCATGTTCAGACCGAGTTCTGAGTTACGAAATAAAGAATTCAAGAAGATATCGAACTCAGGACTGATTGATACCAGATACTATTTCAGCTAATCTATTGTTGTAGTTAAACTAAATCAAAAAATTGTTAATGTTATGACCAATGTGAGACTTGAAGCACAAATCACTAATTTTTTTTTGTGGCAAGAACCCACATCATTTACATCATTTAGTCTTTTTGTTGTGCGTGACGTTATGTGGCTCGTTGGTCTAGGGGTATGATTCTCGCTTAGGGTGCGAGAGGTCCCGGGTTCAAATCCCGGACGAGCCCTTGTGGCTTTTAGTCAATAGAAAAAAAATTTTCTCCAACCTTTTGCAAACAAAACAAAGACCGAAACAGTAACCAAATTTTAATAATAAACTTCTGTACCTGGTTTTTGTTGGGTATGCTGAAAGCTGACGCAGTTGTCATAAAGTTAAATCTATCTTTTTTCTTCTTATTCACTACACCCTCCACCGAGATTTGAATTCGGAACTACTCGCTTCCAAAACCAGAAAAATCACTCTATAAAGCCTTGTCTGGAAACCACATTTATTTAAAATAGGCTGTAATTTTACATGGTTTTGGGGTCAATTTAGGGCATCGGTGTTGCCGACATTTTTAGGCCAGACCAAGTCCAAGTTCATTACACTGATCCAAGTACAAATCCGAATCCCAACACAAATCTAAAAGTGGATGTACATAGTATACGTTTTTTGTACGTTTTTCATGCGGTTTTGTAAGTTTTTTGTCTGGTTTTGCACGTTTCTTGCTCTCAAACGTTTTTGGAAAAAAATTTTCATCGGCTTAGATTTTTATATTGTGTCACATATTTTCTTTGTACTGTAAACTACCAGTTTTGTCACAAGCATCTTTGGTACATTTTTGTCTGCAAAAACGAAAACGCCAATGGTAAGTGCTTTGGAGACAAAATTGGATGTTCAAACGGCAACACATGCTGTGTTGTATTATATGAATACCTAAGCGGATGAAAGTTTTCGCACACAAATGCATGAGGGCAAAAAACGTACTAAAGCGGACAAAAACGTATACTATATACATGTACATCAATCTTAAGTCTGGCACAGGGCAAAAGTTTTATTCATAAACCAGTGATCTCTTACACATTAAATTTAAATTACAGATCAATGATCTTGTAAATGCACCCTCACCATTACCAAAAACATAGTATTGGTATTTAGAAAAGATAGTTCTGTGTGTGTGTGTGTGTGAGTTTTAACTCCTTCGAAAAATACTTCTCATACAAGCATGAAGCTTGGCACGATTGACTCCCACCACCGGATGATTGTTATCAAGGGGTTAGTGACGTCACAAAGCCGTCATAATTAAAGATGATTGTTAAGAATTTGCATTTCTGTGGTTGAAAGCTTTTCGGAGAGCTAGTAACAAGGTATTTTTGATAAAAGTAATTCTGTAACAATCTGAGCTTTATCGACGATGCAACCAGCGATTAAGTGCTTAAGCGTTTTTTCAACATGATTTTTTCCTTTTTTCTCTATCACTTCAAAACAGCACTTTTCGTCAAGAGGATGCAGTAGCACTTCAATGAAAATAGTAGCAGGCAGCAGCTACACTTGCTGAGATGCCTCCTGTTAAAGTAAAATAACTGATTACAGTACTTGTGTACCGGTTTAAATCTTTGTTTTACAATGCAATGTCAAGTACAAAAAATTATAATAACTTAACTGTTGGTGGATTCCACGATTACAATGTTTTTGCAGTACAGACATGTCGCGCGCCTGCGTACTTTTTACATCAAGACTATTTATCAAATGTAGCAAAGTGGAACAAAAAGCCCATTTTTAATGTGCAATCTCGCAGAAATAGCAAATAATCACCCTTTTCTTAAGCACAAAAACCTGGCATGATATAACTTATTGAAATAACTTATCTTTAAATGCTGGATACAGACTCCGGCTCAGTTTTCCCTCCCCTGGTTACGATTATACCGAGACCAAGAAATATACGCGCAACCAGAGACTTAAAGTTTTATAAGTAGGCCTACAATTACGAAAAGTGGTAAGTAGTAGGTCAATTACTTCGTAGCTAAATTCTTGTAAATACACCAATAACTTCAGCGTTCTTTCACAACTTTGAAGTTATTTGGTGTTTTTTTTTAGCACAGGTTTTTATTATTGATGGGGAGAGTGGGGAGGTCGGCATGCTGAGCATAAGTTATGCAATCCAAAGAAATCAATAGAACAAAACCACCTATTGAAGGGAAATCAATAAACAAAAAAATCAGTAGGTCTACATTCCTGTGTCAAATCATATTCACCAAATACACAATCGTGTCAATGGAGATAAATTTTTTCTTGTATAAGGGTTATTTAGCCAACCGAGTGGTCGGATGAAAGACATTTGGGGGATGTATAGCCCCTTTTGTTTTATTTGGAAACCAAGATCTATAGGAGCAGCCAAAAAACTGAGTATCACCACCAAGTTGTAGAATAATTCTACAACCAAAAACTTATATCTGAAATCGTAAAATTTAATCTGAAATTTTGAACTTAATCTAAAATCATAAAACTTAATCTGAAATTGTAAAACAAAAACCATTACGGCGCCAACCTCCTAAATTTGACAATGCATCACTACATTAATTGGAAGGAGAAAATAGAATTCGTGAATTAATGAAGAGCCTGGGAGTAACATCATTATTAATTCAAAGTACGATAATCGGTATATGGGGACGATGTCTCATACAGGGTTGTAGTGGTGTGGGAGCGCGTGGGAAAAACGTTCCCACGCTGTTTCACACTCACCTGACTGGATGATGTTTATTTCTACTCCGTGTCCTCCCACACATTTTATTTAGTTCTACATTCCCCCATATGTATCAGCAACTCTTGTTACTGCTTTCAGAAATGTTGTTTGAGTGAAGTTGGCAGAGTCGGCTGAACCAGTATTTTTAACTCCACAAAACTGGCTCGTAACTCTGCCGGGCGACGCCGGCAGACCCGATTTGTTAGATGCAATTAAGAGCGTTGGAAGGTGGGGGCAAAAGCCTTCGTCAACTTGAATTTCAACTCTTCTGAAATGCAATTGACAAAATAAATTTATGGGGAATATGCTCAGTTGGTAAATAAATAACTTGGACTTGTTTATAAAAACCGGTAGCCCAAATTTAAGTCTGACAATAAAATCTACCACCCCACAAGTCCCAGGCTCATGCAATGATTGGTCTACCTCATTCCGTGTCAATTTAATAAATTTAGTTGGCCCTACCACTTGGCTACTTTTATGTTAGTGAGTGTAAATCCAATTTTGCTTGTTTTAGGCACCGAGTTTGGACACCCGGATTTTGTCGAATTTCCAAGTTCCGAAAACAATTACAGTTTCCTCCATGCCCGCCGTCATTATGACGTTGGTGACAATCAAGAACTTTGGTTCAAATATTTGAAACGTTTTGATAAGGCACTGAACATTGCAGAAGAGAAATTCGGTTGGCTTTTGGGGTCTCCTGTGAGTTGTAGTGTGTTCGAGTGCCCCGTGGGGCTACTGCTCTTGCGACCTAAAAATGGCGAGTGCAATGCCTCTATGGGTTCTCGTCGTTTTGTATCTGGGAAAACACTTCACAGCAATTTTCCTGTTTCATCAATTCTTTTTTGTAGAAATGCGCAGTGCCTTCCGTAGTGGTAACTTCAGAGAAGGTCCGAACCTGAGTTGTTGTAGGCCGCTGATTCTCAATGGCCTGCTCGCGGCAATTTTCACTCCGGATTGCCCAAAAAGTTATTTCCATTTGTACGACATAATTACAAGGATTGTGCAAAAACAAAATTAAATTTGTAGCTTATGCGTTTGATTGTGTTATCAACAAAAACTGAAAATAAGTTATCGTACAACGTTTTTATTGACTCTGGGTTTGCTGCCTCCAACTCGTTTCATTTTTGACTTTCATTGTCCGAAGAGCAGTACTTTCTTTTTCATTTGTTCACAAGAAAAGATTAAAAATCTCTGTTGCAGGCAACATTGACAATGTATTTGTGCCCGATGTAATGTGTTGTTCAAATCAAAATACTGTTACATTGGTAGGGTTGGCTTGTAAAAACTAACTTCAACTCTGCTATCTCATTTTAAGCGTTTTTTTTTTATCTACTACAGGGATTTGTGAGCAGAAAACACGACGATGACAAAACTTTTGTCTACGAAAGAGCTCAGCTTCTCTTCCTTTTCAATTTTCATCCAACCAAAAGCTTTCCAGACTATAAAGTTGGAACTAATCATCCTGGAATGTAAGATGCATTTATACCCTACCATTAGCAGTTTAAAGAGTACAAGCAGGTCTGGATCTCTCACGAGGAAAGATTCGTTTTAGGGATACAAAAGATGGTCCTTCCGAAAAAATCTAGCATTATCAAAGTACTAGGGCACAACCAAACAAAAATTTTTGTGGGGAGGCAGAATTTTATTTTTTGTTGCTAACGTATATTTTTTGGAGATTCAACAAAATGTTAGAGAGTACCACAGGCGCTGAGCAAAATAAAAGGTATTTGCAAAGGTTGAGCTTGTGTGATGATTTTTTGGAGGGTACTCAAGAATTCAGTAAATAAAAGACTTTGATAACTTTGTCGAAAAGGGGAAATTGCTTTGTTAATTTTCTTTCGGCTACGCCCTTGCATGCTACTCGTATTACATGAAGTTTCAACAGTTTTTCACTTTTAATGGCGCAAGGTACGGCCGGGGGCGTAATTCCGTCTCATTTTCTGCTTAACTAAACACATGCTCTCTCCAGCTGTTTGCTTTTTTGTTTGAAGCAATATTGGCTCCGATATGTGCATCGTGTAAAGTTTTCAACGTCACAGCTTTATCCAAAGTGCTTTTAATTCTAGTTACAAAATAGTGCTGGACACTGATGATCCGTTCTATGGCGGACATGGAAGGAATGACGCTTTGGTCGATTTTCCAACGAAACCTGAAAGCTTCGACGGAAGAGACCATTCGCTTATGGTGAGATGTGCAAGATCATTTATGTTCCCCAAACTAGCGGCGCAGAGCCAGAGGCGCCAAGCATAGGGCAAATGTCCACAACTAATCAAGATTCCCCAAATTTCGGCACCAAAAACAATGTTTTAAATGATGAAAGTCTATTAGTGCAAGCCTGGTTTAATGGTCAAAATCGAAAACGGAAAAATTCCTCAAAAGGCTTTTTCGTCAGGAACTCAAGCTCATCGCAATAGACGGTATGGTTCTTTAATCTAAAGAGTGCAGGTTTGAATCTTGCATGATTTCAGCGATGACATTTCCAAAAACAATACTTAAAGCAAATTTTCTTCTATTAGTTTGAGTGTTTAAAGTGGAAATACGAGACTTTGCCAGCACACTAATGATTCCAAAGCTTGTCTGATCACAAATTGTTCCGTGTATAACCAGCGGTATTACCAGAGCTCGTGAAACCGGAGCGGCAGTGCAAAACATCTCTCCAAAATTCACGGAAAATAATAGAATGCCCTCATCAACCATTATTTTTCCTCCCCCGTTTCCAAAAAGCCTTCAAGTAAAATTTTTCCGGTTTCTGGTGCTTCCAAAAAGTCTTGTTCCTAAAATATTGCCATCTTTGATTGACGCCCAAGTTGTTGTCAAGACCAAAAGAGAGCTTCCTTCTACATACGCTATTGACTGCTCATAAATGTAAAGAGTTTCTTGTTATTTTGCAACCAAGAATTTTAACAGGTGTACCTTCCTTGTCGTTGTGCGTTGGTTATGGCAGCATTTGAACATGATGATCTTTCCAACTCTAATGACAAAGTTATGCCTAATCAAGATGTCTATCAGCCACCACCATTGCAATGGTAGAAAAAACTCTATCAGATAAAATTAGAATTATGTATTTGTTTATGTCGTAATGTGTGATTAGAACAATGTATTTTGCTTTTCCTGATCTAGGGTAGCATCGTGTAATATCTAAAATATATATTAATAACTAACGCGTGATTTTGGTTCGTTTTCAAAATAATTTCAGTAAATTCAATGCTAGTTTTTATCAGGTAGACAGGCAACGCCAAAAATTCTTTATTCAAAAGTTTTAAATTTTCGATCAAGCTTTTGCGACAAGCAAATTTTCTGTAGGCTAAGATTATCCACTTTACTTCGCTGTCAATGGTCTTTGAAATCTTAATGAATCTCGGAGGTAGCATAATAAGCTTTGATTGTGTAAGCACTGCAGGTGAGACCAAACCAAATCTAGTGGAGGTTCGGGTGTATCTTCATCAAAAAAGCCTTTATAAAGAAGTGAGCCGTAATTTTTTCAAAATCGCAAACCGTTCTTTAACAAAAAAATGAATAAAAAGTAAGTTATATTTATTTTATGGTAAAAATGCCCTTTTTTCAACCACGGAGGCTAGAGAGAACAACCTGCACTTTCACCTTGATCCAGAAATAACAAGTTATGTTGGAATACAACCAAAACTACAGCATATAGCGTAGATTGAGACCTGCCGTGACATTTTGAAAACATTCCCGCTAATTGTGACATATTTAGAAGCAACTCTTTTTAGGAAGGGGGGGGGGGGGGGGGAGGAGGGGCGGTGTAACAGTTTTGCTTATCTTGGTCTTCAAGGACACATAAATCATTTTGGTGAGTCATCGATCGTATCCCCTAAATACGCCACTGACGGTGATCATTCTTGAGAGAGCTGAGACAAAAACTTACAACGTGTTGTTATAACATAGTTTGTGTTGTCCGAATTCGATATAAGCACAAAAACTTAATTTAGTGATACAGCAATTTTTTCTGCTCCATCTATTGCCGACAGCAGAGTCTGCGACACACAAAAGTATCCCACGAATAAGAAGCTTTATATTTTTTACCATTCACCAGTTATGCACGGCTTTATGGAGTCTGAGTCCGCTAACGAATCTCATTCTAAACTAACCCCCTTCCCCTATAATGATGCCACTGGTTTGATCCGGTTCCACTATCTGCAAGAGCAAGCTTTCGTTGAGAAAAAAAATCGAATTCGATTTTAATTGGTCCGATGTTTTATTGGTCCTTGGATTTCAATAAACGGCCGGATAAGCAAAGATATTAAGCGACATTTTAATATTCCATTTTGATTTATTTCAAGAAAAAGAAATCGAGTTGTTTAAAAACAGAGAAATGCAACCACATCTGGAAAACTTTAGGCACCACTAAGATCTTAATTAGATCACTCAAAGACCATTTACTGACAGCTTCACAAATAGAGTAGACGTACCGTTAGGTTACCGGTTACGTCAATAAATGTTTTCTAGAAATTTATGTTTCAGTAACAAACTGCCGGAAGCACTGATTGGTTCATGCAATTTGGTAGATGATAGGAGCCATCCAGAATTTCAGAAGAAGACTAATGAATTTGATTTTTCAACCACATCTGATGCTGGAGCAAGTTTTTACGTTTACGAAGAGTATATGCGTGAACAAATAGCACCTCACATGACCCCGGTCGTGATTGGAAGCAGAATTACTTTTGATTTGTTGCGTTTTATGTTTTCGTCATCAGTATATTATTAACAGTTAAAGTTGATTCATGCTTGACGCAAAACAATCGAAATACTGTAAATAGTCAAAAGTTAGCAGTTTTAGGCTAAGATAATGTCGGAATTTCATATCAATCGCTTAGGTGTTTTTCCGCATTTTAATTGAATCCTTCTTTGTTGCATCAAATTCGCACGCATCTTCCAAGAACAGTTTGTATTGTACACTACTTTCTTAAGGTATAATTTGAATTTTTTATCCTTGTAAACATTTAGTGATCAATAGGCTACATGTAGTAAAGCTACTGGCAATTATAAAGACAACTAGCCCGCTCTGTCGGCGTCACCACACAGGGCTACCAGTCAGTGATGTCGGGTTGGTAAAATTGCTTCAGCCGCTTTCCCCAATTTACAGGTACATTTTTGAGAGCAGCAATGGCAACTTGAAACAAATGAGAGCATTTTCCCCAGAGCATCTTCTTTTTGCTCCTTTGATGTATCTAGCTTGTTTACCAACGTTCTCCTTGATAAAACCATTTAGATCTGTTCAGAAGCCTTTTATGATAAGTCCGATTCACAACGAGTCATTTCAAAAGACCTGTTTGTTGAATTGATAAAGAGCGCTACATCCTCATTAGAGTTCTGCTTCAAAAACACTATGTACACGCAAACAGACGAAGTAGCTATGAGATTACCACTTGGTTCGGCTTTGGCTGATATCTTTGTTGAATATCATGAAGAAAAATTATTTTCTGAAACAAGAAATATACTTCAGATATGTTAACGACACGTTTGCCATCTTCGGTCACAAAGCTGAAGCAGATGAATCTCGACCAAACTTAACTGTTTTCATCCATTTCTCAAATTCACTTTAAAAAAGAGAAAGATAAATGTCTACCGTTTCTTGATGTCCATGTTGAAAGAACAGACATTGGCTTTGAAACCAGTGTATACCAGAAATCCACTTTCACTGGCCAGTATTTACGTTGGGAATCCTTTAGTCCTCTCTAACGTAAAATAAGTCTACTATCTGGATTGGTGCATCGAGCCCTAATGATTTGCACTAAACCTAGACTCAATGGAGAAATAAAACACATCAAGAAAATATTACTGGACAATGGCTATCCTAAAAACTTCGTCAACCCTCAAATCGCCAAGAAAATTGCTCAGTTCTTCACCCTTGTGCGATTTGCCCCAGAAAAGTGCCCGATGTATTCGAGGGTCCCTTGAATAAGTAAGCCCTCCACAAACTTGGAAAAAGAAGTCAAAACCGCCGTGGAAAGCTGTTATGGTTCCGTTAGCACCCGCTTGGTCTTTATGTCAAAGCGCATACCGGTACTGCCAGTAGCTCGCAAGGACGTTCTACCTACCACTCAGAAAAGCTCTGTCATATATGAATACAAGTGCCACTGTGACAGTTGATACGTTGGGCGAAGATCTAAACCACTACAGAATTGCCTCAAGCAACATGTTCCGAAATGATTAAGGCAACTATTGACCTGTCCACGCAGTTCTCAATCACACAGATCGTACAAATGAAACCACTCCAAACCGGACTCTGACTCTGCCATTGCTCAACATCTTTAGACAGTGAAAAATGTACCTCAAACTATGACACAAGCGGTTTTCAATTCTCACTGCAGCACGCAGCTCTTTTGCATCTTGATTTGTTAGAGGCTATTCATATCAAGACTCGGCGCCCAGTGTTATGCAGACAAAAAGAGTTTGTTTGCACTTTCAAACTATTTCGATAACTATCGGCGTTCTTTTTCGGCCTCTTGCTGAGCTTGCTTTAGCATTTCGCTATTGCGAAATATGCGCACTATCATTGGCTTGTCTTGATTGCCTACCGTTTGCATTAATGCGATAAAACAACTTGCTCACTCCAGCTCTTCCCTTTTTGACACGATGCCGCCATTGATGAGAGCGTCACGAAAAGCTTATGGTTAAAACAGCTTTTTTCAAAGCTATGCTAAACAAAATTCTGTACCACTAGCAACATTTTGTTTTGAAATTAAGCTTTTGGAAAAAGATCTTCACCTTTTATGAGAATGCATTATTTTAGAATTCTCACTCTCATCATCAAAAGTTTGTGGATTTGTAACTGCTATAACTCTTGCATCCAGTTACTTGGTTGTTCTTACAACTCATTTTCAAGAAAAGATTTTCTTCAATACATAGGATTGCAACCTATATTTGGTGACTGTGATTTCATGCAGTGGTGTAGACCAACTGACCTAGTATGTTCTATTGATTTCCCACAAGTATTGGATTTCATAATCTACATTCTATACCCATATTATCGACTTTCCCACCAATAAATTAAGACAGTACTTTCTTACAAATAGCAAATAATTTCGCAAACTTTTATGCGTTCATGTAATTTGCGCATAGAAGCAGCTGAAGTGATTAATGTAAAGCAACTAAGCTATGAAGTAATAGGCGTAGCGGTACTACTAGGGTTGCCAACTTTGACAAATTTCAATAAAGGACACTGTGACTAGAGTTGCCAACCGTCCTGTATTTTAAAGGCCGATCCTCAATTGGACACCCTCTGTTCTTGTTCGGGTGGGTAATCAGGTGTTGACCTTTTTTTTTGTGTAGGCCACCATGTAAAAATACTGCTCGCGGACATGGTGGCCTCAAAAAAAAAAAAAGGTCAACACCCGGTTTTCCATGGGTTGTGCTACACAACCGCAATTGGACTGTACTTTTGCAAATTTTTTCCGCTCTTGCAGTAAATTTTTTTCAGCTCTAGAAATAAAGGACAATTCTAAGTTTAATAAAGGACAAGGACGGGGGGTTCAAATAAAGGACCGTCCTTTGAAATAAAGGACGGTTGGCAACCCTAGGTACTACTTACAACTTTTTCGTAATTATAAGCCTAGTTATTAAAGTTAGAGCCTCTGGAAGGGCGTATGCTCCCTACTTGTGGCATCAACTCAGCCAGGTGAGTGCGAACTGACCCGGAGCTCGGAGTTTAGCATCTGCAGTTCAGTTCTCAAATTAAGTTAGATGATGGCTGATGAAGATAATCTATCGATCAGGTTTTCTGTGTTGAAGAAGAGAACAATTTTTTCTGAATCCTGTGAGATTTCACATTGGCACTCGTCGGTGGTTGCTCTTTGCTACACGTGATAGAATAGTGTTAGTGGTAAAGAGTACTCAGGTGCGCGACATGACTGTACTGCAAAGGCATTCTAACGTGGATTCCACCCACAGTTTAGTTATTTTTAATTTTTTTACTTGGCCTTGCGGTATTGAAGAGTTACATTTCTTCCAAAATGCAAGTACTGTAATAAATCATGGTACTTTAACTGGCGGAATATGAGTAATAGGCTTTAATGTTGCTTTCATAATAACATGGGATAAGAAGGGCAGATGCGCCCGGTACTGTTTTCACTGAAGTGGTACTAAACCCTTATGACACAGGAGTGCTGCTCTAAATCGATGAAGAAAAAAAGAAAAAAACAGGCTTAAAAAACACAAAAGTTATTGATCTCTGGTTGCATCGTCGATACAGCTCTGATTGTAAGAGAATCACTTCTATTGGGGGTACCACGTTAACATCTTCCCAAAAAAGCATGCAACCGCGTTTCTAGTGTGAATACTACTTGACAAAATGGAGAAAACAAATTTTACAAGTAATCTTTACTTATGACGTCATCTCAGTTGCCCTAGTCTCGCATGTTTTACCCCCACCTTTGCGACTCAATTTTACAACGTGCTGTAGCGGCTGATCATTATTACGTCACCGCTTCGTGTACATGTATAAAGTGTCTACACTGCCTTTTTGTTTATTAGGTCAAATTTCTTCAGTTGGTGGAGCGCTTCAGTTGATCGAGTTCTTCATCAAAGTTGTGTCAGCACAAATGTGAAAGTCAGATCTTGTGTAATGGAAGTACGATTCAATAAACAGCAAACTGCACTATCGACGTGGTAGACAGCCACAGAATCAGTCATCAGAGCTTACTAATCGCCCGCTTTCGTGGCTCAACCCTACTACGACCATTCCACATCGCTACGCTCTCAAGTATAAAGTTTCTTCAAATTGGTGAGTTAAATGGCGGCTTTTGTTTTTGAAAAAACCCGCTTTCCTCCGCCAAGAAACGCGAATTGAAAAAATTTATTTTGATTTATAACGACGCGGTGACGGTATCAGCCGTGGTGGTAATCGATTATACCTTTTCACGTTTGCCCACGTAGTGCTGTTGGAGAAGTTAAAGTACTTACACATACACACACACACACACACACACACACACACACACACACACACACACACACACACACACAGATAGACAGAATTGCGCCTTATAGTAGGCCTACAGATACCGCTAGTGAGAAATTTTTATGGCTGCTACCAGGTAATGAATCAGCCTAATTTTTTGCATTCACACAGGCGCAGCAAGTTAAGTAAAAAGGTCAAATTTTGATTAATTTAGAGATTAGACAATTAACTTGATCTTTGATTTCGTCATTTATCCTAGTGAGATAAAGATCTTATTTTCAGTAGCCTATTCTAAAAAGTTACAAGCCTGCTTATATGCGATCTATTAATAACAATTTAATGTCCGCTATAAAGCGCTGTTGAACAAGTGCTGGAAGCATTTGGCGTCCATGGAAACTCGATAGCACTCTGAAGCGTTCAGCAATTGTGAATATGCAGTGGCTGCACACATGAAGGAAAGCATGTAGATATGTTGGATATACCTACCATTATTTTCTCATTTGAAAATTACGTTTTGTTTTGAGTCAAAAATTTAGTAGATGTAAAGGCAAATTTAAATGTCTATACAGCAAAATAGCAACTTTCTTTATTAGATGGTTATCGACAGTAGTCTGGAGCTACTAATTTCCAAAAATTTATGATCAGACGATTATTCAATTGCTGAACTAGTAAGGATAGTATAGGTCTAGTTACAAAGTGAAAATCATATCGTTTCATTTAAAATTACAACTTATTAGGTCTATAACTATATTTGTTACATTGTTTAAGATACCAAGATAGAAATGACAGACATTAAAAAAGGAAAACAAAAATCTTTGGGTTCTTCTAGCACTCGAAGCCAGCAAAGCAAATTGCATAGTGCTTTGGGCCTGGAGCCTTTGGAATCAAGATTGACCAAAAATGATTTAGAAAAGCTAAAAGATTTGTTTATGGTAGGTGGTTGCAATGTGAATGCTTTTATTAAATTAATGTATGTTAACTATTGTTGTGTTGTTCCTTGATTACCTCTAGTTTAAGTGTGATGTTGTAAAGTATGGACCAAACTTTTTTGCTTCTAAGTATAGCACTTCCCTCTGTCAATCATGCCAAAGTCTTTATTGGTAGGTAGCTTGGTGTGATTGACTGAGTTGCAGACCTGTCATCAAAAGACAGCAAATTCAGAACCTTGTAGACATTGCATACACCATATTTCATCAGAACTGTTGTTTGCATTAACAACTTACATTTTGTGTACAACTAAACTACGGTTTATGCTCAGTGAATCAACATGTTTGTGTGACTGCTGGCGTGAACGCAGTAACTGTACAAGCTCTCTTTGCAGTCTGTGAAGCTCTCTGTTTATCTTGTGTTTTTTGAGTTGAATGCATTCTTATTTCATAATGTAGAAGCAAATCTTGTGACCACGTATGGCATAATGTTTTTTGTTTTGAGATAATTAAGTTTACTGTAACGTTGCTTCTGCACAGCAGACAATTGGACATAGTGATTGATTTTCAAGTTGTGTATTGTTTTAGCCTGATGATGATTATGATGATACACAAAATCGTTTATCTCGCAATCAATTCAGTGAAAGATTGCTAAAGTTGCTCAACAAAGGAAGCAAAGAAGAGTATGTTCGCATTTAAAATGTTATTGCTTGTGCTTATTTGTTTACAAAACAAGTGAAGTAGGGATGCAAGCCACAACTGTGCTTGTTGATCCATTATTTCACCTCAGGTGGGTAGCTTGCTGGTTTTAAATGCCAAAGCAACAAAGTGGCTGGCTGCTTGAAATGTGTCCAAAGACATGACACCACTGAACAACAATAAATTTAAGCAAAAAACAATATTTTTTGTTATTTTTTACATGCAGGCAACAGTGAATAAAATGACATAGTGATCTCTCAATTAAATTTTTAATGCATGCTCCCAAGTAACTTGATTTCTGATATTTTATGGTAAATACAACTGGAGCTAAATTCTACTTACGAATTTATGATCTCATTATTTCAAAACAAATTTCTTCACAGAAAAATAATCTGTTTAACTATGAGATGAACCGTTTCATTAAAAGTTAAATTAACAAAATTGTTAGCTCGATTGTGTTTTCATGGTAGTTTGCATATCAGATCCGATCAGGTCTTAATTAGTTGTCATGAGACCCAAACTATGTATAAACTAGTGAGAAAAAATGTGGTTGTCACTAGGATTTATTGGCCCTGACTGCTCATGAAAAAATATGATAAGATTCATTATATTGTCATTCTCTCATTTTGACAAATAAATTGTGTTGCGCACCTCACAAAAATATTTTTCTGTTTTCAGTTATGAAGAATTGTTCGACAAAATTGATATTACCAAAGAAGGCATGGTGAACTTTAATATGTTTATTCGCTTTTTGATGTTAGAATTTTATGAAGAAGATGAGAAGTTAAAAACAACTCAGGTACTGTAACATCATCCTGTAAGATCAGCCTTTGACGCACTGAAACAGAGTTGTGTATATGAATTATACATATATTACAAGTAACCACATCAGATGTTGGATAAAATGCAATATATAGAATTGATGTAAGTGTAGGGGAACACGATGGAGCATGGTTATCTGCTAGATGATGGCATACAGTAAGCAACTAGATGATGGCATAATTGCAGTAGGCACTACTAAAGCTAAATCGCTCTGATAACAACACAAGTTAGTTTAAATTTCGGATTACTGATTGGGTTAACAGGCAGTTGATGTAAAAAACAAAAATGTAAATTGTTAACAAAGCAAGCATCATGATTAGGCTTACTGAACTATAACAGAACTAAGCCAAAGAGGCGGAACGTTCAATACACATGGTACTCCAGTGACAATGGCAATCTCATAGGCTTTAGTTATATAAATTTTACAACAACTATTTGTTAATTATATGAACTCAATGAAGTTATAATACTCAGTATTCAATTTGTATACCTTGATACATTAACTTCAACCTACATGTGACAAAAAACAGCAAAAATAACATTGGCAACTTAGGTTCCCTGTACTGGTGTGCAGTGTTGCGAGAACATTGATTGCTCCCTTGCCTTTTTGCTTAGGAGAGGAGGCAAAGTACCCCTTTAACTTAATGTTACCTCCAAAATAAAAGATAATCACCCCAAGTCGGAGAAAAAATAGGATAGCCTGGCTCTTCAAAATGGTGATTTCAAAAAAAGGTTACAAAATTTTGTAACTTTTTGATTTGGTGATCTCTAACACAAAAGGTATCAGAAAATCCACCACTAGCCACCGATCACAAATGAAAGTGCCCTTTTCAAAATCTTACCAACATATTGTTCCAGCAGCCCTGATAGTGTGTAGTGTGACATGACCACGGACAGCTCAAAAATACGAGATACAGTAGATTAACTTAAAATTTAAACGTGTAAATTCTACAGGTACGGTATAAAAGTTTTTATATTATCAGTTCTGAGTTTGAAACTGTTTTGCAGCGTTCATACCTGAAATAAATTAAAGCCGTAGAGCATCAAAAAGAGATCTCTGAAACGTTTTTATTACAAACCCAAGAGCCAACAAAAAACTACATGTTATTGGAGACATTTTTCTTTTAACATAGGTCATTATCGATCCAGAGAGACAAAGAGTAATGTTTGAGTTGCAGTTGCTGGTTCTTTTTTTTGTATCTGCTACTGAAAACACCCATTAGGATGTATTAATATAAAGCCAAAATATCTCTACCAGAACACGTATTGTTTTAAGTTGGTTCTTAGTTTTGTGACAAGATTAGAATCAAATTTAGTAAGAGTACTTCTCTGCTCACCCATTGAACTACTATTCAAGTTAATTCGGGTTTTACATTACTTTTTCACGCAGGTATATCTAAAGAATTAGTTCAGCACAAAGGCGTTATGGTAGTAGCTCTGATATCAATCAAAAAGCTTACAAGCTTTTCAATCATATTATACTGCAGTACCTTATAATTGAACAAACGTATGTAAGTTTCTGTCTTAAATTGTGTTACCAGTCAGCCTTTTAGGCTAATACTTCGAACGGAGCAGGTTTTTGACAACTGAAACACTGTTTTTGGATATTGGTTTTTAATTTTTATTTCAATCCCGGTTGTATTGTAGGTTCCTCAGTGGAAAGAAATTAAGACGATTGCAAGTCCTCATAAAGATACCATTCAAAGAATTGATTTGATTCGTGCTTCAAACCGATATATTTCTGTCAGTAAAGAAGGATGCATTGTGTTTTGGGATCAGCATGCTAAGCTGCAGCGATCAATCAAAATCGCAACCGACACGATGAAGCCAAGGTAATTTAATGTTACAGTTAGGAGCACATTGCAAAACCTTTTTGTAATATAATGCTTAAATGAAAGTAACGGAAATATACTGTCATATTCTCAATGTATTTGCTTGTACGCAGAAGAAAAAAGTGTTTTTTTTCTGTTGGTTTTTCTTAAAGAATGCCAGATTAATAGCCTTGGAGATATTTGAAAAAACTTTTAAGTTTTATTCTACTAAGCATTGGATTAGTCTTGCCTGTTCTTACTTCACTTTCTTTGATCGATTTTTTAAATCACTGAGCTCTGCCTTGAATTAATACAGTTTTTTTCAAAAAAAGAAATAGTGGGTCTCATGTAGTCATCTGCCATTTTTGCTCGAGTTAAAACTACGCACAAGACGTTGTTAAAAAGGTGGGTATAGATGTTGGTAATGAAACTAGAATTTTGGCTCTAACTTGGGGTGTGCAGTTAAAAATATTGGATCTTTTAGTGACTAATTTGCAACAACATAAATAGTGGCTGCTTATTGATAACTCTCAATTAGTTGGATTTTTAGTCTTTTTGCCGCCCATTACGTAGTATTTCAAGCTATCTTGCTGTGTGCGTTAAACACTGTAGCTTGTGAAGTGATTGTGGACTTGGTCAGAGAACAGCTGAGTAATTTTTTTTTTTTTCAGAGATTTATGGGTTACTGATTTTGTCCTTCTTCCACACGTCAATAAAATAGCAGTGTCTTTTACAAGTAAAGAAATAGCGTTTTATGATTTAAGTGCCAAGCTGGATTTCAATTGTCAGTATAAATTACAGGTAATTATTTTTTTATCCTGTAAATGTGTTGAGATCTTTGCTTAGGGATGGGCAATTTAGCATACCGAATCCGAAGGGTTCGAATCCCAAACTATCCGAATTCAAAATTTCAATTCAAACCGGATAATGCAATTCGGTTTATATCCTGCTTACAAACTTTATCACGTTGCTTGGTCACAGATTTTCTTTTTGTAAAAGTATCGATTGCATGCAATGATTCAAAAACTAACTTGCCCACACAAGCAAACATGTAGAAAGCTTAAATGTATTGCACTGCAATAAACTCGTTCTCGGATTGTGCTTCTGTTGTTATAAACTTGTAATAAATGCTTTCATGTTGATTGTGCTAATCGCAAAAAAAAGGATTCGGATTCTGAATTCAATTTAACTGTTCTAGAATAGTATATTATTCTGAATTGTCCATCCCTAAGACTTTGTTCAGTAGGTTTGTGCATATGACTACAGTATTAGTTGTTTCATTTTACATAGCTCCTTCACATTTTTTTCATGTTGACCGTTTTCTAAAGAGTGTCACAGTGAATGCTTTTTTGAATATTTTTCTATCGACGGTTTCTACTTCTACACCAGTTATGTGTCATCTAAAATAATTTCTTAATCGTTTCGACTCGGCAGATATTCTGGATTATGCCATATTTTAAAGAAATTTCCAGTCCTTCATCCGCCCTCTTCCCGAAAGCAGAGGCTCGATGAGAACTAAGTAAAAATTATCATATTTTTTATTCCTTTCAGGGCTTAAAATCCACACCGCTTTGTATGGACTATTGGACAAACCCTGATGATTTGAACGAGTCAGTGCTGGTGTTAGGTGATGTTGGCGGCGAGGTGTATGCTCTGTGTTTTTCCTCAGCACAAATTGCTCTGTTTGATAGGTATGTCTGCTTTTATTTGAATATTTAAAAATAGAAGTGTTTGCTTTTTTATCACTATTTAATTGCTGCTGATGGTGTAGCTCTAGAAATGATTTCAAAACTGACTAATTGAAATTAGTGAGGTTGTCCAGGTTTTGTTGACCTCTTCTCTAATTTTGGATTTAATCGTTATATTTTTGTCCTCCAATCACAGCTTTATGGCTTTTAAGTTCACACGGGCCGCCGCTGGTCTTCAGATCTGCTTTGGAATTACCGATATCGCCTGCACAGTGCATTTCAGAAACAAACGCTGCAACGAGGCAAAAAATTCTCCGGTTTATTGCAAAAATTTGTCCGACTTAATGAACATGTAGCTCCAGCTTACTGAGTTTTAAAAGAAGTCGAAAAATGTCGTAAACGTAAAATATTTTTTCGTTAAAGTGAGATAAATTTTCAAAAAATGTGTTTAACAACCAAATGGTTTCGGATTAAGACGTGGTAGCCTGCATAACAATTGCGAACACAACAGGCCATCCCAGACTTCTGAAACTGACACCAACACCACAGTTCATGTCCGGATGAAAGATTTGATCAATGACGGGACAAAGCAAAGCAATTGCAGAGTTGTTTATCATTCGGCTCATTCTGGCTGGGTTCGACAAGGTAATGGAATAAAATAAAATAAACGGAAACTTATTTAATTCATGGAACAGAATCATAATAAATGGGAAGTTTGTGCGACCGGGAAATAACATTGTTACGGTCTACGGCTCAGCAGTCACCCACACATGCTCTTGCTGTTGACTTAAGTCGTAATTTGAACCCGAAACGTAGCTCTGAGAGCAATTGCCGGTTTCGTTCAGCCATGCCGCATTCCACTCCGCCATTGCGCATTCCGCTTGGCTATGCCGACATAACGCCCTGAACACACAATCTACAAACTGTCGATTATAAGTATTGTTTATCATGTCTAGTTTCGGCCTGTTTCGCATTTTCAGCCTGTTGAAAAACATTGAGCATGAAACTTGTAGTGGAAAGGCGACCAATCGAACACTAAACGCGCTACCTGACATGTAGCATAACTCGGTGTAACTGTCGTTTGGCTTCAAGTGTGGTTGCTGACTAGTAGCCTGAAAGATCATTTTGCTCACTTTCAAACTTTTCGTTTATTTTGTGTTTGACAAGTTGAATATATCTGTATTGTTTATTAGATCGCGACGTTTTTCACTGACAGTTGTTTTTTGAGTATTTTTCGCTGATAGTTCAGTATTTTCGAGTTGTAATTGTACATTTCAATCTAAGTGCTTGCTTGTATATTTTGTTACGCACACCTTATTACGGGTCTTCATGCAGAAGCTCTTTACGTATCATTAAAAAAAAATTTTGTAATACCAGACAAGGAAATTGAATTAAATCAATCATAAGGACCTCAAAATCAGTATTTGCTATACCCCACTGTTGAACTATGAAAACTCTATGTACATTTAATTTGATTTACAACTCAGTGATGGTAACATTAGGTAGGCTTAGTACAAACCAAAAACAGTAAATAATGACTAAACTTACGTGAATTTGATATTGGACCAGTACTTTTGCAGCACTTTCATTGAATGGCAGATACCCGTTGTTAATCCAGTTTCCACTTATTTTCCTTGTAGCTATAAAGCTAACTTCTTCCATTTCGAAGTGTAAGAGCATTCCATCTCGAATACATTAGGCTACTTGTTCAAACTTTTTCTGGGTCATACCAAAAATCTCGTAAACTGGTATTCATAAGTTCTTGCTTGTCGCTTAACACAAAAAGGTTATGAGAAAAAATGCGGTAAATTCACTTTGTGTGCTTGGGAAAACACTTAACGAGATTCATGTATCTGCTTGAGGCAGACAGGTTATGGGGCAAAGCAGTCTATCCACGTTGGCGCGTCAGTCTGACTGTATTCTATCCATACAACAAACAAAGCATAAGCTCATACATAAGAACGAAAGCATAAAACTTGATTTCTTTGCAGTGAAGTACGCCGAACATTTGGAATGCTTTATCAGTTGTTCCACTGGAGCTCACAATTCGGTTGTCGTGGGTTACGTTGAAAAAGCGAGCTCTGTAATGCGGACGACATCTTTCAAATACTTTCACGGTGTGCACTGCTTCGATTATCATCAAAAGATGAATCTTATTGGTTAGTATTGCTGTCAGCCAGCACGACGCTCTGGCTCTTGCCAATTTACGATAGGGACCAAGATTTTGATTGGAAGAGAAGGTCATTATAGTGATTTTTTAAGAAAGTAGGTTTCGGGGCAAACAGGCATCTTTAAGAAGGAGGCTAAATCTCTTTGGTTGCTCCTTGTCGTGGTTACCACGGAGAATGGAGGGGGGTACGTAGTTAAACTATTTCCGAGGTAGGTTAAGCATTATTGAGTAGTTGCAAAGTTCTCTCTACTGCTATTTTCTTTTATTGAGCTGTCCAACATGGGGTGAAACCCCCGTTTATTGGCTTGGATGCGTTCAAGAACTTGTTTTGAAGAACGCTTTGCTTACTAGTAGACATCTACTGTTGTTATAGCAACCGGTAGCGTCAACAATCAAGTCTGTTTGTGGAATCCGTACGTCATATCGAAACCAGTTGGAGTGCTCTCCGGTCACATGGCTGCCGTTATACAAGTGGTGGTCAATGTCAACAAATCACAGCTTCTGAGCTTTTCAAAGGATAAGGTTGGTTAAGGTGCTGTGTAGTTGGGTAAAAAATTTTCCGGGGAGAGATAGCAAATCAAATTCCATCCAATATTTGGCGCTTTACCTTTAACAATTGTTTAGAGCCAGGGTATGTTAAGTCATCACTGAGCCAATTCCGTTTCATGTTTCATCTATGTTGTTGTTGCTTTGCATCTACGTGCTCAGACCATTTGAAGCTCATTGAACTTTTTTTCATGACAACCGAGTAAACTTAGTTCCATATTAGAGATGTACCGATACCACATTTTAAGCCGATACCGATACTACTACCGATACCAGCATTTAGAGCCGATACCGATACTGCCGATACCATATTTTTTATCTATTGAGCACCAGCAATAAAAGCTTTTGTAAGCAGTACCAAAGAATGTATTTAGTAAATCTAGCTTTTTATTGCATTTTGAATTTTTTCTAGGGTATTTATCTATCATTATCCATTACAATATATTATTGCAAATCTGTAAAAGAAAGTTGAACAAATCAAGCAGTACTTTTTTGTAGCAAAATACTAAAACAATGAATTGAATACTATTATTAAAAAAAATAGGCTTACCTTACAAACACAAAAGATTAAAAAAAATAAAGTAAAATGAGAAAGTAACAATGTCGTTACTGAAAAAAAAACAAACTTGACAACATATTGAAAACACCTCGGCAAGTGAAAATTTCCCATAGACGTATTAATAAAAAAGTATTAGCCAGTTGCAGTCAGGCCTGGATAAAATGCAGTTTCCCGGGAATCCATTTTTTGAACTAAAAATTTCCCGCGGCTTGAAATGGCGATTATGACGTCATAATTGTTTAACGCCATTCTTTTCGGCGAAATCTTCACGCAAAATGTCGATAGCTAAAGCATTATTTTATAGTTTTTGATATAATACGAACCAAATTTGCTTGATGAATCTCTGCAGCAATTTGTCTTGCTATGAATTTTTTAAAGTTGATAAAACCAACTGGCTGGTTACTCTCGGCGAAATCGATTCCAAGGGCAAAGTCGTAATTAAATAGTCCTGCACTGCAGCGTAATCTAACACTTGCGTCAGTGGAACAAGCATCGCGTATTAGCAATCTGTTTGACTTCAGCTGCTTTACTTTTGCGACGACAAGGTTTTTCAGGTTGTTGGGTATTTGACGTTACGCTGTCTGCGGATTGTATTTCAGTAGCAATCTGTTTGACTTGGACTTTCGCTAGTAGCAGCAGTACTACCAGATTGTGTTTCATCTGGTCCATCGGTCTTTTTCTTTTTTGCGGTTGGGTTAGTTTCTCTTTCATTTTCTCGATCATGTGGTCTTTTCCGGGATAAAATATCTGTGAGACTTGTTTGACCACGTTCTTCAATAGGCAAACCGGGATGTTGCTGACGGGTATGTTCGCTAAGCTTGTCCCTTTGCATAGATACTCTACAACAACCACACTGAATGGAAATCTTTGATTTAAATCTAGTTTCTTTTGAAGCCATTATTCTACCGGCAAGTACACTGATACAACTAACTTGCAGTAGGCGAACTCGGTAAGCCAATAACTATGAATGAGTCTATGACATAAACGCGCTAACTCTGATAAGGAATTGGATACAAGATTGCGCAAAACAGCTTCACTCCCGTTGGTAAATCAAATTTACAGCTTTCGCACTAAGCGCCTTTAAAGTGACAAGGTTTATGTTAAATTAACGGAAACAAAGCGATCCGGCGACACAAGTTGCTATCAAAGAGATTCGAAGGCGAAGCATGCAGCGCTGATAATCACGCTGTTGTGATGTCATAAGTATGATTTGCTCGTAAAGGATGCGCCAACCTGCACGATGCGACTTGACACTACCGATTTTTCACTAATGGGTGGGCCTCGCTTTAACGTAGCTAGATTGCCGATGTACCACAAAAACTTCAAAAATTTTTTTCAGAAATTTCATCTCAAAATTTTTTTTTTTTAGAAAATTGGTGAAAATTTCCCACGAACTAGCAAAATTTCCCGGGAATCTCATTCCCGGATTCCCCATTTTTTCCCGGTCTGGTTGCAGCTATTATCAAACATACAGCACTCACAAGTCAAAACTAAAAATATACTACTAAACTGCAGCTTTTCTAGCAAAAAAAAACAGCTTGGTAAGTTAAAAATGAAAAATGTGTATACCATACTTAAAAGAATCAAAACCATTCACAAACTGCACACTCTTTTTGTCAAATAAACTGCCTTCATATTAAATTCAAAACTAAAAACTTTCTCATCACTCCCTGCTTTCAAAAATTCATTATTAAATAAATTGCAAATAACTGTTTTGGCATCAGTAGCTTTAACATTAAGAAATTTTCCTACAATGCTTTTATTAGAAGTAATTTTTATTAGCCACTGCCTCTGAAGTTAAAAGAGAAACTGAAATTTATAGAATACTTTTAACATGTATATTTATATGAACGCAATATTGAGTGTTACACGATGTTTGGGTCCTGTTTGGAAGACCGCCCTCTCCCTGGTCATTATTGATACACTACAAATTATTGATTATGTTACAAATCCAATCCAGTTCCAGGGCGGAAACGAAAATTTTTTATATTTATTCTATGAAAAGATTTTTATATTTATTTTGTGCTCAATAAGTATCGGTAGGTGTCGGCTATATTTAGCCGATACCGATACTACCCGATACCATAAAAATAGACTGATACCACCGATACCGATACTAAAGTATCGGTACATCACTATTCCATATTTCATCCTTTACAGAGCTCCTGCTGCTAAATGTCAAGCGGGATATTTGTGAGACTTTATGTTTTTCAAGTCTTTGGTATCTACCAACTGTGAAGCGGACGCTTTAGCCACTGGACTACCACGCTAGTCATTCTTTACTTTACTCCTACATTATTGCTGAGCATCAAGTAGGAGATCTATAGAGAATACCATTTCTAATGTCTTTGGTATGCATAGAGGAAAGAATATTACCTGGGTCAACCGAATGCGAAGCGGGCGCCGTAACTACTTTACCGTTGCACCGGCACAAGAGAATTTTTAGTTGTAGATGAGTGGGTTGGGTTAAGTAGCTGTTTGAAACCTCAAAACTTATATATTGTAAAACATTAGTGTTTGTAGAATGCTAAACACATCATTGTCAGTTGTTTCCGAGTAAAGTGACTTTCGGAAGATGTTTATTAAATTAATCTTGAAATGGTGTTGACAATAATTTCGTAACCTTCTGCAAAACCTTTTTCATCGTTTCGTTGATCATTGTAAATCGTGAAGCTGCTCCCTACCTAGTATGTCGTGAAGCTGCTTCCCACCTAGCATGTCGTGAAGCTGCTCCCTACCTAGCTTGTCGTGAAGCTGCTCCCTACCTAGCATGTCGTAAATCTGCTCCCTACCTAGCATGTTGTGAATCTGCTCCCTACCTAGCATGTCGTAAAGCTGCTCCCCCACCTAACATGTCGTGAATCTGCTCCCTCACCTAGCATGGCGTGAATCTGCTCCCTATCTAGCTTGTCGTGAAGTTGCTCCCTATCTAACTTGTCGTGAAGCTGCTCCCCACCTAGCATGTTGTGAATCTGCTCCCTACCTAGCATGTCGTGAATCTGCTCCCTACCTAGCATGTCGTGAATCTGCTCCCCCACCTAGCATGTCGTGAAGCTATTCCCTACCTAGCATGTCGTGAAGCTGCTCCCCCACCTAGCATGTCGTCAGAGACACTTTTGAGCACTCGCCAATAACAGTACACCTTGCTGGTGATGGGCTGCCGGTTTGCATTTCGTATTTATACTGGTTCGAAATTCTTTTTTCCTTGCCTGATCTTGGTTAGATTTTGAATGTGGACGGGAATATAGCCGGTGCATGTAGTGTCTCGATCTTGATGGAGAAAATGGGTGTAAATAACGGCATTTGCCGAGGCCTTGATTAGGCTGTGCACTTTCTCCCAAACGCGTAAATCCACTTTTTCAAAGCTTTTATTTTTCCGCTTACTTGAGCATGTTTATTCTATAGGCATAAGCTACCTAAAACCAAATTCCAAATACACAGTTTTGCAAATGGCTTACAGTTATGTTGCTGCTTAGGTCTTGCGCATATGGGACATTCAACAACAAGCCTGTTTACAGAGGTTAGCTGGGATGTTTCCGAAAGGTCCTGAAGTTCAGACCAAATTATATTTTGATGATGTTCGAAACAGGTAATGTGAATTATAACGATGGGCCATTTTTAGCAAAACCTGACTCTACGACATTGAATTTGCTCATGCTCGGTTACAGTGTTTGCGATAGCTTACCAATAGTTTGTTGCTTAAACAATATCAAGCGGAAGTCAACCGATTACACGTACAATTTGAGTTGCGGCAGTGATAGCAATGCGCTATACCAAAAATGCTAATATCTCCGAAGTGAATCTAAGCACAAGTTATTCAATGAATAACCTACGGTTTCGTCGTTATCAAAAGAAAAAGAATCAATGATTTCCTTTTCCCTAAATTGTGTTTATTAGAGCCCTAAGATCTTTTGGAAGAGAAGAATAAAAGTGCTATGTTCGTTCTAGCTCTTTTCATTCAAAGCGATATCGTTAGTGATGAGTGCGTTACGAAAGGCCATAGGCAAAATATTTTCTTGAAATATTGTTAACATCCTGAGCTGCAGCCAGTCCTGTACAACATACTTAACTATCTTTTTTAGATTATTTGTGACTTTTAACTACCAAATGACAATGTTGGAGATGAAAGTTGAAGCGAAAAACAGAGTGATGAGCCATGACCGGCCAGTCACCTGTGCTATTTACAACACTTTATATAATCAGGTAAATTATTTCATCCTTGGAATCAAAATAGGTTATAATAGCCAACTGAACCTTTTACTCGTGCTTTATTAAGTTGGGATAGAGAGGCTGCTTACCCAGCATGGTGTAGAAGGGGACTTTTGTTCACTCACCACTGGTAAATTGGTGGTGGTGAGACTACCAGTCGGAAATTTGTGTTCCAACCGGTTCGAAATGGACTGCCGCTCACACTTGGTGTGATCTCGATCGGTTTTGCAGACTGAACTTTATTGATCATTTATGCCATGTTTCACTTTCAAACGAGAAAAATCGAACACATTTACGACAAACAGTTTTTGTGCTTGCATCTGCTCCTACCCACTAAATTAAGTTAAAGTTTTTTTTATAGTGATTCTAGCCGGTTCTGCCGGTGTGGCTCGTAGGGTCCATCATAAGTAATGTTGAGGTTAACGCTATTGCTTCACTCGGCTTTGTCCAATGGATAATTCTGAGTACAGTAACAAAAAGTTCATGTTTTTTGACGTCAAATATCGTTCCGAAACAAAACTTGTTTTTTGAAACGCAATCGATCAAAAAAACATGTGTGGTTGTGCTTAGAAACTACATGTCTCCCAAGTTTCTCGATTCCCTGGTGACGTTTCATTTGCCCTGTTTTTGCCATAGGTATCCTTAAACTTATCAAACTTTTATCCGTTCAATTTAGCGAGTGCTTGAAAGCATATCAAAATTGTGAAAGGGTGCCAAAGTGATTGATGTATTTTTAGGATTAAGCTATCAAATATTAGGCCCACTGCTCACAACCTTTTCATAACTCTAGGCTTACTTGTATGAGAAAATTGCCTCTGGCTGCACGCATGTTGCTTCTGGCATAAACGCATGCAGACTAAAGCAAACTAACCTGAAATGAAGTACTTGCAGTTGCGTGATTGCAATAGCAGGGCCCCCATCAGTAATGTCGAGGTTGAGAAAATCAAATTTGCCTGCGCGCTGGCTTCACCCGATTGGAAGGAAAATTCCTTCAACATTTAGATGATATGTAGCTCGGTACTATTATTTCGTTGCAAACGATAAAACAGGACCATCTGTACCTCTCCTTTTTTTGTAGAGAATCAACAAGTTTTTGCTCGGAGTAGGTTACTTTTTTAAGATTTTGTAGGCTTCATTTTTTAATGAATGCTTTTGAAAGTTTTGATAAATGCCAGAGAATTCTAGTTTTGAGGAAGAATAGACAAAATGTATCAAAGACTTAGTTTTTCTAGAAATTGTAATTTTGCGAAGCCAAGCCACCAAATATTTGGGCACTAAATTTTTAAGGACTGATAGGCTACATTTCAATATTTTTGGAGGCTTCATTTTTCGATAAATCTTTTTGAAAATTTTGATAGATAATACCAAAGTATCATGCTTGCAAAGAAAAGTAGTCTAACAGCATCGAAGAATAAACTTTGCTAAAAATTACAAGGTTTTTAGGTCTAGTAGCAAAATTGTTCCCCCAAAAATGGAACATGATGTATGGCAACCAATTTTTGATCAGCCATTATAAACTGATCCTTATCCCTAACTAACTCGAGTCACCGATTGGTGAAAAGAAAATTTTCTAAGCTTTCAAACGACACTAATTGTTAGTACCTTGTCATAATCTTTATGTATTGAACTTATCAATTTGTGCTTAGCTAACCCCTTTTTGGAGGATAAAAAGTTTAACCTCAGATCTTTAAGTTTAATTTTTTTTGTATAAAAGTAAATAGTAAAGATACCTGTCATATGTCATCAAAATTGTCTTGAAATAACCTTCAATTTGTTGAGAAAATATTGAAAATCGGTTGAGAAATGAGATGACAAATGAGTTTTTAAGCAAACTACTTTAGTAAAAATTGTGCAATTTTTAAAAAAATCATCATGCAATGATTTCAGGTAAGGAAAGACTGTGGTGATCGTATCAGACAGCATTTTGACATCAAAGAGCGAATTTGAAGTGTACAGGAAAAAAGCGAAGAACCATGCTCAGAAGGCTTAAAATGCTTAAAAAGGATTCTGTGTTGAATTCTCAATTGAGCTTTAATTGTTGTAGAGTTATTTTTATCGAAAGCATCTTGTCAATATCTCCCCAAAAAGCTGTTTATCGCGTTTCTACGATCAGTAGTTATTGAGAAAATGAAGAAAACCAAATTGCGATTGATCGTTAATTTTGACGTCATATGAGATTTTAAAGAAGTTAAATATGCTGAAGTTGATAAGCCTGGTACTGGCTTTCGTTTACGCAAGAACCGCTTTCCTCGGTCAAAAAATGCAAATTTTGTGAAAAAATTAACTTTGATTGTGACGTTGCCATACGTCACAATCAAAGTTAATTTTTTATGCGGTCAATCGTGCCAAGTTTGATGCTTGTACGGCAAACCGTTTGTGAGGAGGTAATACAAACAGAATTGCGCTTTATAGTGTAGATTTGTGTCAAAATTTTCAATTAGGAAGGAAGTAGACCAGTAAATCTGTAGGTTATTCGATGTTCCCTTGCCTTTTGTTGATTCATTGATAAATGTCATTGTATTTCTGCATATGGTTTGATAAGAAGAAAAATATACTCTTTGCTTTAAGTTGCCAATTCGTTTCTTAATGTTTGAAAAGCATCGGAAAATTTCTTATGAAGATTTCTTGAAATTCATACAAGATGCTTGCATCGCATTTTGTGCGAAATGCGGACACTGACACCGCTTCGTCTTACCCTATCTCATCGTATAATCAGGTTGAGACCTGAACAAGTTGAAACACAGTATTCTTTAAATTTTACACAAATCTGCTGTTGAATGATTGTTACAGGTAATCAGCGCATGCCAGGGCGGTACAGTCACCGTTTGGATGATTGACAACGGCCAGAAGGTCAAACAGTTCACAGATTGCCACAAATCAGCAGAGATAACAACTCTGGAGCTTGATCACAGCAGAACGCGGCTGTTTACAGGTGACAAACTAACTGATACATCAGGACTTATTAGGTTCTTATAAAGGCGTTGCGACGTTGCGTTGCAGAACAATCCATCTCTGAATGACAGCGAAAAGATATGTATGTATTTTCTGTTTGTAGAGACCTTTACAATTTTAGTATGCTTCAAAACAACGTTGTGTTCAGACTCGCTTTGGAGCTACCGGGACAGCCAGCACAGTTCATTTTCATTACTAGCACAAATTTGGTGTCAATAACTTTTCATAGTGTGTGAGCCTTTTTCGACTACGCAATCATCATGAGACTTGTGAACACGACCTCATCCTCCTCTCCTAACTTCCCTAACTGTTCCTCTCCCAGGAAGTCTGCTTCAGTCTTCGCCGCCTGCCTGAGATCCCACTTTTCTGTCTCCCAGCCAAAGGCCCAGCCAGAGGCTACTTTTTCTAGCTCCGCTGAGCCACGTGCCCTGAAGAGTCTCACTCGTCTTTCTGCTTCCCTTTCTCCCCCGCTGAATTTCTCGCGGCTACCACAAACCTCTTGTCCACTGCCACTGGCCCAGACAAAATTGCTTATCTCATGCTAAAGCACCTTCCTCGCTCTGGCATAGATTTCTTCCTACATACTGTCAATTTTTCCTGGTTTTTGCATTCTTTTCCTTCCATCTGGAAGACATCTATTATTCCCATCAACAAGATGGAAAAGCCTCTCGACTCTCCTGCTTCCTTCCGGCCTATTTCTCTCACCTCGTGCGTCTCAAAGCTTTTTGAACGCATCATTCTATTTCGTCTACTCTTCTTTGTGGAGTCTAATTCCATTCTCTGTCCCCGCCAGGGCGGTTTCCGCCCTATACGGTCTGCTCTTGATCAAATTCTGTTCCTTTCTCAGTTCGTTTCGGACGAGTTTAACAAACCCAAGTCGGTCTCTCTTACGATTGTCGCTACTATTGATTTCTCCACAGCTTTTGACTCCGCCTGGCACCCCGCCCTTTTCCACAAACTTATTTCGGCTGGTCTCCCTCTTTGCTTTGCTCGTTGGACTCAATCTTTCCTTTCTGATAGGCGAGCTTGCGTGGTTTATCAAAATCACAAAAGTCGTTCCTTTCAAGTCCGTCGAGGTGTTCCGCAAGGATCCGTTCTTGGCCCTGTACTTTTCTCTCTCTTCATCAATAATCTCCCTGTTTCTCTGCCTTCTTCTGTCAGCTGCTCTCTGTATGCTGACGATCTGGCCATTTGGTCCTCCTCCGTTTTGGTCCCCACTGCGGTGGAGGCCACACAAGGAGCTCTGTTTCGATTGGATTGCTAGTCTGAGTACTGGTGTCTTCCTCTCAATCCGAGCAAATGTGAGGCCTGCTTCTTTTCAATGGATCCTCATCAAGCTAACCTCCAGCCCCATCTCCGCTTATTGAACTCCCGCCTCCGTTTCAATCCCACTCCAACGTTTCGTTGGGGTTACCTTTGACCGCAGTTTTTCCTTCTCTAAACATGTATCTTCGCTGAAGGCCAAGTTTTTCTCTCGTTTCAGGGCCTTACGCTGTATCTCTGCTTCCTCATGGTGCCCCTCTAAGGAGTCCCTCTCTGTTCTGTATCAATCTTTTTTTCGGCCCCTTCTCACTTATGTTTCACCCGGATGGTTTCCTTTTCTTAATTGGAACATCTTTACCTAGCGGCCAGTCGCGCCATCACCGACTGCTTCTTGTCCTCCCCCATCCCTCTTCTTTTCTCCGAGGCTTCTTTACTTCCCCTACGAGTCACCCAGACTCATTTCGCTCAGTCATTTTATGAGCGAGCCCTTTGTCTTTCAAACTCCTTTCCCATTTCAGGTTTGGCCAGACTTGGAGTGAAACCAAGACTCTGCAGATCGTCCTGGAGTGCTCTTGCGTCCACTCACCCGCTCATGCTTTTTCCTACTTTTGCTAGGGAGGCTCTACTTGCTTGCCCCGTCTTTTCTTCTTTGAACCTGCCTTTCTTGACAGTGGAGTCCACCCTTTGCTATCAATGTTCCCGCTCTAATCCCCCTCTCTCTCGCCAAGTTGCAGTTCTTGCTCACCTTGATTTTCTTTCACCTCACGATCTGGTTCTCTGGACTGACGGCTCTTTTCCTTTTGGGAAAGGCGGTTCTGGCGTACTTGCCAACTGTTCTCTTTGTGGCACTGTGGCCACTCTCCTTTTTGGGCAGCCCCAGCATGCTCAAGTTTTTTCCGCTGAAACCTGCGCCATTCTGCAAGTTTTTTGCTGGTCTCGGCAGCACCAATAAGTCTACCACTTCTTTTCTTCTCCTCTCTGACTGTCGCTCTGTTCTCGCCACCCTGTTCTCTCCCCCATCTTTCCTTTTTCCTCAATCTTTTTGGCGGATCTGGCAGGAACTGTCTTCTGTTTTTTTGTATTATCAGGCTACGTTGGGTCCCCGGACACTCGTTTTTCCCGGGGAACGACGCGGCTGATGAGCTGGCCAGACGGGGAGCACTACTCGTGCCCTCTGCAATCCCTTGTGGTCTCTCTCCTCTTACCTGTCATATTCACTCTGGTTTTTCTCGGACTGGAGGCGTACTGTCTCATCTAAATTCTTGGCACACAGGTTCCCTCGATTTCCACCGAGGAACTTGTGCCCCCTCGTCACGCTCGTTGTGTTCTCTCTCGTCTTTGCTGCAACGGACACAGCCTACTGTTATGCTCTTATCTCTCTGGTATTGGCAGAATCGAGAATTCTTCATACAGAGCGTGCGGACACCCGTCCCAGGACACCTCTCATTTCATTCTGCACTGTCCAGCCTCGGACTCTTTGCGCCGCTCGCTCTTTGGCGACTCTCTGTCTCTGTACGAGCTCTGGTCCTCGGCCCTAGAGAGTTGCCCGGCTTCTGGGGCTCCATGGTCTTCCACCATGCACCCATCAATTAGGAAGGGGTAGGGTAACAACAACAACAACAATCTTTGTCGCCGTAAGACGGGGTCCAACTCTTTTTACCTCCTTGCCAGCATGATGGCACTGCAGTGGATGATGCAGGAGTTTGAGCGCGTGCGTCGTCACTGCCAGAAAAGGCGTTTACTTTCTTATCTTTTAATGCTCCCAGGATGTGATATAGATTTATCATGGGTGCTTCTACAATGCATGTACGTGCATATTGGTTAGTCTTGAGAATGAAGAAGGAATAGCGGCTCATGGACAACCGAAATGTAATCCTTGGAGTGCTACTGTAGTTTGTGTCAACTACGTTAAATTTCGTCACTATCATACTGCAACTCCGAAAAAACTGACTTCGAGTGAGATTTGAACCCACGACAGGGACCACTAACCTTAAAGCTTTTGGTAAAGGTACCTTGAACCTAAGCTTTTGGTAAAGGTAGTTTTCTAGATAATGTTTATTACTATGTTTCAGGCAGTACTGATGGAACGATAAAAGTGTGGGATTTCAATGGTCATTGTCATCATAGCCTACAGGCAGGACGAGAGGGCCCAGCCGATATTTCACAGGTGGATGAGTGTTTGCAATCTATTTGTAAAATTGCTTATATTTAAATGACATTAAAAAAAAAGATATTGTAAATTTTTTGGCTTTTTTTGACTGAAACAACTTTTTAACCTCGAGACACATATCAATCATGATGAGTAAATTCGATTTTATATTTAATCCTTGAGTCTCCTCACTGCCCTCTTTCCAAGCAAGAGGCCAGAAAATGGCTTTGGCATGGCTGGACAAAGAATTGCATCTAGTCTTCGGTATTACGCAGCAGTTGTAGGTTGATTCGACAGTGCAATCACTCGTGACATTACAAACAATAAAACCAATGGAATTGCACTCGGTTCTTTGGTAGGTTCTCTGACGGAAAATTGTTTGCTAAAATACATGTAATGGCATATTCAGATCTGCTACACCTTGCAATAAAAAAATTAGCGAGAAAGGGGATTTCTTTTGCTAGATGCTCATCACCTTTGCAGCGATCTATGTATAATTGAAGGGCGTGTACCTTAAAAATTCGTGGAAACTTGTTTAACTCAATGAAAGGAAGGAACGAAGAGTCTCGTAGTCTGCAAATTGACTTTACCCTCTTCAAATCAGCAGCAACCCACGGTGTTGTTGTTACCCCACCCCTTCCGAGGGATGGAGGCATGGCGGAAGACCATGGAGCCCCAGAAGCCGGACAACTCCCCAGGAGGGAGAGTCGGGACCAGAGGTCGTAGAGAGATAGAGTCACCAAAGAACTCGTCGCTGCGATCGGTGCAAGCTGTAATTAGTGGCCGAAATGTGAGTGTATGCAAACACCTCCGCGCGGCAATGCCGCGCATATTGTAACACTCTGAGCGTTCAATCTCCAGTTTTTCGTTGATGTGTTTCACACGCTGGCAATAACTTCACGCTACGAACCTTATGCGCAGAATAACGCTGAAAATAAAGCCTATGCAACTATGACGCATTTAAACTCTTGGTTTTGAATTGACAGATCGCGGAAGCAAGCTACCCTACAAGTTTTGTATAAACCTCATGATTTCTAGTTGCATTTGTTACCCAATTTCTGCACTATTAATCCTAGGGTAGACGAACCAAGTTACTTGCATATATTATTCAGCCATTTAGTCATGAATTTTAAAAATCAACGTCTGTATCTAGATTGTCATGCTTAAGCGTTCGATCGTCGTGATTGGCTGGGATAAATTTATTACTGTCTTCCGCCAAGGAGCGCTCGTGCAGTACCACGTCGATCCAGCCGATTGGAAAGGAGGCAAGGAGCACCAAGATGACATTCTGAGCGCTGCGTATTCGTCGCCATCAATGCTGGCAACAGGTAGGACAAAGATATGCCAGATTTACTGTTTACTTTTATCGCTTTTTGTAGGTTTAAACGCGTTGGTTCACCTTGTGTCTGCCACTCTCCTCTTTCCGTCAAATCACACGTTACCATATGTTAAGTCAATCAAGTAAAATCTTTTTTGTCGTTACTGAAAAAGATTTATAATAAAAACTCTCTTTTGCTTTCAAACTGTTGTGCAATCTTTTCCGCATCGTGTAAATACGACAATTATAGGATTGAGAAAATATTGTAAACCGTTTGAAAACAAAAAAAGAGTGGTTTAGATTACAAATTTTCGGTTGTAACAAAGGAGCTTTTTCTTGATTTACTTAACACATCATGAGCTGGGTAGCTCCACGATTTCAAATATAATAACAAAAAGAAAAATAAAACCCAAAGCTTTTGGAAACATGTTTCTTTTAAATCACAAAGCATTCAGCAGGTTCTTAAGGCGGTTGTAGTTGAAGTATTTTTTTGTTCTTTTACGTTTTTACTAGCGAGCAGTAACGATATTTTAGGTTTTTGTGCAAAATGTTCATTTTTCAGTGTTTCCAAAAAACTTGGGATTTCAATTTTTCTTCTTTGGGAAAATACTTTTGAAATCGTACTGCTAAGCACTTTATGGTGCGTTAGGTAAAAACTTTTAAAACTAATTCCAAACGTAGAAATGACAGACAAGCAGGAGAACCACAGACGAATTGTTGGTTGTGAGAAGAATGCAAAAAGAATATAGAGATGCCGAGAAATGTATATGGGTGTTGTTGGTATGGAGAAGGCATTTAGTAAAGTTCTAAAACAGGTGATGTGGTGAGCATTTCCCCTAGCCCAATTCAATTAGGTTGACGGCCTGAACCTGAAGTGCAGTTCGTGCCGTATCTCCGACCCGAGGAAGAGGAGGGGTAACCACAACAACAGCAACATGAGGAAGAGAGGTTTACCAGACGTTATTGTAAGAGCGCTGATGAGGTTTTGTCAAGGGGCAAAGACGAAAGTTAGAGTAAGATGAGAGTTATTCGAACAATTTTTCGTGCAGGTTGGTGCACATCAAGGATCAGTGCTGTCACCACTGCTTTTCGCAATTTTGGTGCATTTAATTGCGGAGTAAGCAAGAGAAGGCTTGATGAATGAAATTTTGTTTGCAGATGACTCGATTTTTACGACTAAAAGTAGGGAGAATTTGAGAGAAAAAGTTTTTGAAATGGAAAGAGGTGCTTGAGAGCAAGAGGTTGAAGGTTAACCTCAGGAAAATCAAAGTAATGGTGTGTGGCGTGGAAGGTAAAATGCGCAAGAGCAAAATCGATCCAGGTGCCAAGTGCGGCCAGAGGGTGATGGCAAACTTGATATTGTACTCGAAATGTGGTAAATGAGCGCATGGGAAATGTTCAAAAATGAAGAGAGTATCTTCAACTCTGGCAGAAAGTTTTATTCGTGAAACATGTGTTAAGGTAATGAAAGGAATTGTAGAACCAGATGAAAAATTAACATTTTATTGTCAGGTGGGGTTAGTGAGGAGTTTTTGTCGCTTGGGGGACAGATTGAATGCTAGTGGTGGAAATGAAGCAGTGATGACGGCAAGAACAAGAATTATATGGATAAAATCTAGAGTATGTAAGGAAGGGAAGGGCTTCCTGGAAGAAAGGTTTGTGGAAAATGAGATGAAGGATTTATCAGAGTTATGTCAGGTCGGCGATGTTGTGCGGAAGTGAGACATGGAGTGTGAGGAAAAAGAAAAATGAAGTGGTGATCTTGAGAAGAACTGAGAGAGAGAGCAGTGATTAGAGCAATGTATGATATCAAGTTAATTGAGAAAAGGAATAGTCAACAACTAATATAGATTTGCTAGGTTTGAAATAGACTATAGACAGACTAGCCGAAGCGAATGAAGGGTGATGATACAAACATGTTTTAAAAAGGGATAGTGATGATGTGTTAGGAAGAGTTTAAAGCGGTCGGAAGAAGAGTGCGTGGGCAACCAAAGATGACATGTTGAAGGTAGGTGGAAGAACAGATGGAACAGATTTGATGAAAAAAGAAAGATGCCATTGACAGAACGAATTGGCGCTATGGTACTTGCAAACTTTCGAGGAACATGAGGTGAATCCGGCTACCTTTGTTAACGAAGGCAAAACTAGATTTAAAATTTGGATCTCACTTTAAACAAATGGACTTAAAAACATAGGTAAAAAAGGTGTTAAGGGTTTAAGTTGCGTAGACAAATTTCTGGCATATGCAATGAACATTGCAAACTACATGATTACAATACGATTATAATAACATTATGAGTATAAACTTATACACAAAAGTACATAAAAACATATTTTTGTAAGTATTATTGATAGTTTTCCTACTGTACATCATCTTATCCTTTGGTTTGATTTGCTATACGAGTGCAGAGAGAGGCTGTGAAAAAATCTTGAAGATCTTAGAGGTCGAAACAGCGCTGTCGACATCTGTCACTGGTACAAATGTTAATTAGAAGAGGAGAGGAAACGCAAAATTCGTTTTAGTTGATTGTTCTTGGCGTATCTATTGGTCAATAAATATACTAGATTTTTGAAGTACTTCTGAACGCGCTGGCACTTCTTGTCAGCAGCCAATTTTTAACATTAGTTCTTTACTTAGGAAGCTATGACGGCGAGATAATAATTTGGAATACAAACTCAGAGTGTGTCAGTAAAAAGCTGCAGCAACGCAGTAGACAAAAAGTTGTTCGGCGTCCAGTAACAACCGACTCTGCTGCAAAGAATGATGACGTCTCCATGCTTCGACCTGTTACGTCAGAAAGTCAAGGTAAGTAGAAAAAACAGTTTTGGTTTTTTGGTTACTTTTCTTTTGTATGATATGAATAACAAAAACAATTTACTCATCGAACAGAAGAGAAACATAGAGTTAGGGAGACCTTGACGTGATCTTGTGCATTTTGAGTTAGCAGCCCTGTCATAGCTATCGGTTCAAGCCATAGTTTGAACCTACAACGTGAGGTGTTACCCAAACACCGGTACCGCTATATCCTGCCTCGTTCAACATGACACTTCGAGTGTTCAATCCGCAGCCCTCTCATGACAACTCTGAGGCTCAGTCCATCGCGCCATGCTGCCGACCAAAAAGTGTCGGTTATCAGTCCATCGCGCCATGCTGCCGACCAAAAAGTGTCGGTTATCGGTCCATCGCGCCATGCTGCCGACCAAAAAGTGTCGGTTATCGGTCCATCGCGCCATGCTGCCGACCAAAAAGTGTCGGTTATCAGTCCATCGCGCCATGCTGCCGACCAAAAATGTCGGTTATCGGTCCATCGCGCCATGCTGCCGACCAAAAAGTGTCGGTTATCAGTCTATCGCCCCATGCTGCCGACCAAAAAGTGTCGGTTATCAGTCCATCGCCCCATGCTGCTGACCAAAAAGTGTCGGTGATTAGAAACGTATTTTTTGTAGCAAGTGAGCTGGAATTCAGTTTCGTCATATCTCGCCTCCTTTTTCTCAATCATCGGATTACCTCTCATCACTCCGGAGGACCTTTCCAAGGAGCGGATCTGGTCTCCTGTGGTGGAGGAGGGTGGGTCAGGTTTTGGAGTACGGCTCAGTGCGCTCTGCTATCCGAATTTCTGGCCCATCCCCATGCTAGCAATGCTATAGCCACCACGGACGAGGAAAACAAATATCTGGTCACAGGTTGTTACTTAACTTATTTCTTCATACCTATTTTTCTTGTTTATTCGTCACCGGGCAAGCCGCCCCACAATCACCATCGTATTGTAGCTTTTAACTCAACAGAGTCCTTACCAAATCTTTACCAAGGCGAATGTTGGCCAATATAGAGCTGCGTTGTGTTTATACTCGCTCGGGAGTTACCGATACTTCAGCACAGTGCATTTTACCCCAAACACTGCAGCAAAGCAAGGGAAATTTTCCGTTAGTGTTTTTCTCAAAAGCAGTACAACGTAGACTCCGTGAAGGCATTGAACTCGCAACCTCAAGATTGCGAAAGCAGCATTTCATGGCGCTTGACGATGTCGTTGGTACTGCACCAATCAACAGCCGTCTCAACGTGGTGGTGCGGTCTCCGAATCCGTTTGGATTGGGTCGAAATAGCTGTTGGCCTTTCCGAGGGTCCCAGTCACCCAGGGCACTCCCCTCACACAAACCATTTTTTTGCCGTGCTGCCCCCTGAATAATCGTAGAAGGGTAGCACGCAACCTATTTGAAATCGGTCGCCTGTCCTCTCGCTTCTCCTGCCTCTCTCTTGCCCGTCTTGTTGTTGTTGCTGTTTACCCGACCCCTTCCAAAGGATGGGGACATGGTGGAAGACCATGGAGCCCCAGAAGCCGGGCAACTCCCCAGGGTCTGGACCAGAGCTCGTACAGAGATAGAGAGTCGCCAAAGAGTCAGCGGCGCAAAGAGTCCGTAGCTGGACAGTGCAGAATGAGATGAGAGGTGTCCTGGGACGAGTGTCCACAGGCGCTGCAGGAAGGATTCTCGATTCTGCCAATCCTAGAGAGATAAGAACCTAAAAGAAGGCTGTGTCCATTGCAGTGAAGACGAGAGAGGACACAGCGAGCATGACGAGGGAGCACAAGTTCCTCGGTGGAAATCGATTGAACCTGTGTGTCAAAGAATTTAGATGAGACAGTACGCCTCCAGTTCGAGATAAGACGAGAGCGGATACGAGAGATAAGAGAAGAGAGACTACAAGGGATAACGGAGGGCGCAAGCAGCGCTCCCCGTCTGGCAAGCTCGTCAGCCGCGTCGTTCCCCGGGAGAAATGAGTGTCCGGGGACCCATTGTAGCCTGATAGAACAGGAGAGAGAAGACAGTTCCTGCCAGATCTGCCACAGAGTTTGAGATAAGAGGAAAGATGGAGGAGAGGACAGGGTGGCGAGGACAGAACGAGAGTCAGATCATAGGAGAAGAGAAGTGGCAGACTTTATGGTGCTGCCGAGACTAGGAAAGAGCGTGCAGAATGGCGCAGGCTTCAGCGGAAAAACTGGAACATACTGGGCCTGCCGAAAAGGAAAGAGTGGCCTCAGTGCCACAAAGAGAGCAGTTGGCAAGAACGCCGGAGCCGCTCTTACCAAAAGGAAAAGGAACAGAGCCGTCTGTCCAAAGCGCCAGATCATGAGGGGAGAGAGAGTCAAGATGAGCGAGAGCCGCATCTTGGCAAGAGAGGGGGGGGATCAGAGCGAGAGCATAGAGTGGAAAGGGTGGACTCCAACGTGAAGAAAGGCAGATTCCAAGGAGCTTGCCCGTCTTCGTCTTCTCCTTCTTCGCCTTTTTCTGATGAGCGGCTACGTTCATCCTAACCTGTCTCCGTCTTTTTTTGTTCAGCGTGCGCTGAGAATGTGACCTGGCGGGGTAGGTCAGTGCAATGCTGCACCTGCTTCAAATAGGTTCATTTAAAGTGCTCACTACTCTCCTTCTCTAAATTCAGAACTCTTGGCTGCTCTCCTGGAGCTGCCTTCCTTGCTACGTCCCTGCTTTTTCTGGAGATCCCACATCTACCAACACTGTGACTTCCTCCTCGGAATCCTTCAGCTTGTATATCTCCGCTGTTCAATCTGGCCGCTTCTCTGCTGGCTCATCACTCCCGCCCCACTCTCGCTTTCAAACCTCTTATCCCCCTTCTGCCCATTTCGTATCTTCTTTCTCTGTACCCTCACCACCGCCTCATGCTCCTGGGTGTTTCTCTATACCTCCTGCTTCCTCTTCCCCCGACTCCCTCAGGATTCTTCAATGGAATGCTGGGGGTCTCCAATCTAGGAGCACTGAACTTCTACACTTTAGTTCGTCTCATTCCGTTGACCTTATATGTATCCAAGAATCTAACCTTAATTCAACTTTTTATTTCTGGATCCCTGGATTCTCTGCTCTGCGATCTGATCGCATCCACTCCTGGTCTGGTATTCTCTCTCCTGATGCCTCGCACGCTAGCGGCGGCGTCATCATTTTCGTCAGGCAGGGCTTATCCTTCTCTAAACTTTTTACCTCCTCTCTTTCTTCGTTTGGCCCTTACTCTGATTATGTAGGGGTCAACATCTCTCTAAACAATTCCTCCTCGCTCTCATATTTTAATGTTTATGCTCCCCCCTATTTGCTCTTCTCCGACGAATAGCAGAACCGACTTCTTTTCTCCTTCCATCCTTCTCTCCTCCTGAAATCTGTTCATTCTGGGGTACTTCAATTGCCATCTCCTCCTATGGGACTCAAAAGGTACTTTCGACACCTGTGGGGAGGAAATATTCGATTAGATCATCTCCTCTGATCTCTTCCTCCTCAATGATCCTGACATACCTTCTCTTCTCCTTCTCTCCTCTGACTGTCGTTCCTCTCCTGACATCTCCTTTGCTCCATCCTCTCTCTCCCTTTCTTGCTCATTGGAGGTGCTTCAGGAACTGGGTTCTGATTACCTACCAATTCTACTAACTGTAACTCTTTCTCCGGTCCTTTGCCCCAAAGAACGTCCCCCTTCCTTCAATTTTCTGAAAGCTCGTTGGAATGACTTTGCTTTTTATTTTGACTCTCACTGTCCTGCAAAGGAATACTCGTCTTCTTCTCTTTCCTCGGCTGCTGCTCTCTTTACTTCTCTGACACTGAATGCGGCCAAATCTTCCATTTCTATCGGCTGCATCAAACGCCCTCCTAAAGCCTGGTGTTCTGCTGAAATGGAAGAAGCGGTTAGTGAAGGACGTAAGGCTTTTGCTGCCGCTCACAGAAGCGAAAAAGATTGTTCGGCTTACATCTGCGCTTCCCGACTTGCTTCATCTGTCATCGTCAAGGCCAAGACTGAGGCATGGCAGGCGACTTGCTCTTCTCTCTCGCCCGAATCTAACCCCAAATCTGAGCACTCTCTCCTTCGTTTTGTGGCTGGCTCTTCTTCCTCCTCTCCTAACTTCCCCAACTGTTCTTCTCCCAGGGAATCGGCTTCGGTCTATGCCGATTACCTGAGATCCCACTTTTCTATCTCCCAGCCAAAGGTCCTGCGTAGCAGAGCCAGAGGCTACCTTTCCGAGCTCCGCCAAGCCACGTGCCCCAAGAAGTCTCACTCGTCCTTTTACTCATCCTTCTCCCCCGCTCAATTTCTCGCGGCTGCCACAAACCTCTTCTCGTCCACTGCCACTGGTTCAGACAAAGTTGCCTATCCCATGCTAAAGCACCTTCCTCGCTCTGGCCTGGATTTTCTTCTTTACATTATTAATTTTTCCTGGTCTTCGCATTCCTTTCTTTCCATCTGGAAGACATCTGCTATTATTCCCCATCCATAAGATGGAAAAGCCTCTGGACTCTTCTGCTTCCTTCCGGCCTATCTCTCTCACCTCGTGCGTATCAAAGCGTTTTGAACGCACCATTCTATCTCGTCTACTCTTCTTTGTGGAGTCTAATTCCATTCTCTGTCCCCGCCAGGCCGGTTTCCGTCCTGGTCGGTCTACACTCGATCAAATTCTGTACTTTTCTCAGTCCATTTCGGATGGGTTTAACAAACCCAGGCCGGGCTCTCGGACGATTCTGTCTACTATCGATTTCTCTAAAGCTTTTGACTCTGTCTGGCATCCCGCCCTTTTCCACAAACTCATTTCGGCTGGCCTCCCTCTTTGCTTTGCTCATTGGACTCAATCTTTCTTTTCTGATAGGCGCGCTTGTGTGGTTTATCAAAATCACAAAAGCCGTTCCTTTCGAGTCCGTCGAGGTGTTCCGCAAGGATCCGTTCTTGGCCCTGTACTTTTCTCTCTCTTCATCAATGATCTCCCTGTTTCTCTGCCTTCTTCTGTTAGCTGCTCTCTGTATGCTGACGATCTGGCCATTTGGTCCTCCTCCGTTTCGGTCCCCACTGCGGTGGAGGCCACACAAGGAGCTCTGATTTGATTGGTGCGTTAGTCTGAGTACTGGTGTCTTCCTCTCAATCCGAGCAAATGTGAGGCCTGCTTCTCAATGGATCACCATCAAGCTAACCTCCAGCCCAACCTCCTCCTACTCGGCTCCCGCCTCCGTTTTAATCCCACTCCAACGTTTCGTTAGGGTCACCTTTGACCGCAGTCTTTCCTTTTCTAAACACGTTTCTTCGCTGAAGGCCAAGTTTTTCCCACGTCTCAAGGCCTTACGCTGTATCTCTGCTTCCTCATGGGAGTCCCTCTCTGTTCTGTATAAATCTTTTCTGCGGCCCCTTCTCACTTATGCTTCACCCGGATGGTTTTCTTTCTTTAGCGTTACCAATATTACCAAATTGGAACGTCTTCACCGAGCTTCTAGTCGCGCCATTTCCAACTGCCTCTTGTCCTCGCCCATCCCACTTTTCCTCTGAGGCGTTGCTACCTTCCCTACGACTCATTTCGTTCAGTCATCTTATGAGCGAGCCCTTCATCTCCCAACCTTCTTTCCCATTTCAGGTTTGGCCAGACTTGGAGTGAAATCAAGACTCCAGGAGCAGATCTGCAGACTCTGCAGATCCTCCTGGAGCGCTTTTGCGTCTACTCACCCGCTCATGCTTTTTCCTACTTCTCCTAGGGAGGCTCTACTTGCTTGCCGCTTCTTTTCTTCTCTGAATTTGCCTTCCTTTACTGTGAAGTCCACACTTTCCTATCCATGCTCCCGCTCTGATCCCCCTCTCTCTCGCCAAGATGTGGCTTCCGCTCACCTTGATTCTCTCCCACCTCACGATCTGGTTCTCTGGACTGACGGCTCTGTTCCTTTTCCTTTTGGGAAAGGCGGTTCTGGCGTACTTGCCAACTGCTCTCTTTGTGGCACCGTGGCCACTCTCTACTTTTCGGACAGGCCCAGTATGCTTAAGTTATTTCGCTGAAACCTGCGCCATTCAGCAAGTTCTTTGCTGGTCTCGGCAGCACCAATAAGTCTACCACTTCTTTTCTCCTCCTCTCTGACTGTCGCTCTGTTCTCGCCACCCTGTTCTCTTCCCCATCTTTCCTTTTACCTCAATCTTTTTGGCAGATCTGGCAGGAACTGTCTTCTTTTACCTCCTGTACTATCAGTTCACGATGGGTCCCCGGACACTCGTTTTTCCCGGGGAACGACGCGGCTGATGAGCTGGCCAGACGGGGAGCACTACTCGTGCCCTCTGCAATCCCTTGTAGTCTCTCTCCTCTTACCTGTCATATTCACTCTGGTTTTTCTCGGACTGGAGGCGTACTGTCTCATCTAAATTCTTGGCACACAGGTTCCCTCGATTTCCACCGAGAAACTTGTGCTCCCTCGTCACGCTTGTTGTGTTCTCTCTCGTCTTTGCTGCAACGGACACAGCCTACTGTTATGCTCTTATCTCTCTGGTATTGGCAGAATCGAGAATCCATCCTGCACAGCTTGCGGACACCCGTCCCAGGACACCTCTCATTTCATTCTGCACTGTTCAGCCTCGGACTCTTTGCGCCGCTCACTCTTTGGCGACTCTCTGTCTCTGTACGAGCTCTGGTCCTCGGCCCTAGAGAGTTGCTCGGCTTCTGGAGCTCCATGGTCTTCCGCCATGTCCCCATCAATTAGGAAGGGGTAGGGTAACAACAACAGCAACATGTTGTTGGTAGGTATGCTTTTCTTTCTATTAAACTTACAGCATCCGTATTACGAGATCTCCAACGACTTCACAGTCTTCAACCAAATCTGTCGCCTCGAAGACAGTGATGCTACCCGAATAATTATCCATCTTTTAAAATGCATGGTTTTTTGTTCCAATAATACTCTTACCCGCAGACATGAACACCTGACTGCGGTAGCGTTAATGGCCTCTTTGTTGAGGTTCAACTTCAGTTCAATGTAACTTCTAGTGAGCACAGCGATTACATTGCAGCTGATAGCGATGGTTCGATGAAAGTTTGGCTGATCGAGGACTATCTGATGACGTCCCCAACTGAGGGATTTGCTTCCGCTCCGAACAACATATCAAGCTGGCAAGCTCACACTGACTCTATTAACAGGTAAGAAACAGGCGCGGACGCACACACTCAGGGTTTGCAAGTTTTTGTTAGCATTGTCGGAAACATGCTTAGCACAACTTGAAACAAAAAGTACGCCCGCGTACGCTTGTTTAGAGTAGAGTGTAAAGCAGCCTCAAGTCATAGTTTAAAGTCTTGAGTCCTAACTTCAAGTCCTAGATTCAATATCATTTGCCGATATATCGGTCGGGCTCTAGCGGTTACATTTTGGAAATCAACGCAAAATTTCCGTTGAAGTCTTAATGTTTTGGAGATCAACGAAATTGAAACTTTTTTTATACTCTTTCACGCGATAAGTAGGAAACGTCGCGTCTTCATCATAACCGGGTTTGTTTTTCGTTAAAACCTCCAGTTGTTTATTTTCGGGCTTCTACAATTGTTTACAAACATCAAATATTTAGTATCAACATTTGCACGAGAAGCAAACGATTGTTTATTGTGAGCGCCTCTAGTGACTGTAGTGTTGCCCTGTGGGATATGAGGGGCAACAGAGTGGGGGAGTTCGGCCAGGAACAGCACTGGAAGCTAAATCTAACGGAGCCAGAGGAGAAGGTGGAGGAAGGAGAAGAACAAGAGGATGAAATAATCGAGGATGAGACATTGTTTAAGGTAGTTGTCGTGATTTTCTGAGCCCAACTCTGGAGCAGTGTGTGTATTTCAAATTTAAGCAGTTGAAGTTGCCGTGAGGCGCTTTATTAATTACAGAACTTTCACGAGTAAACTCGCGACAATGCCATTGCAGGTTGTATTCATGATTGGTTTGAAATGAACCTGCACTTTACCTTTGCCTGATTTTGATTTGGTTTGTCGTGTGAACCTGGATATTCTTTACACGCCGAGAATAAGCTCTATCGTGGAGGGGGGCCAGCAGAAATATCCCAATTACTGCATAAAACGAATTTACCTCTTGTGGCTCCCTCTGATTGGTTTAAAACTTCAGGATTTCGACATTAGCGACATCGAGCTGGAATCCCGCGTAAGCACCGCTTTGCCTCCGCCCTCCGCTGGCTCGTTAGAATTCGACGCTGATTTCAAGGCCAAAACGTGGAAGAACACGGTGCTGGGAAAAGCCTATCAAGAGGGAAGACTGATGAAGCGAGAGAGGAAGCAGCCAGGTTCGATTAGTTTTTTTACGCAATAGCATCAAACATTTTCCGGTCGCTTATTTTTAAGGTTGTGACCAACTCAAATCCATTTGCTGTTTACATAAACAGTTGCTATGTTTTTATTCGTCAATCGTAAACAATTTGAGTTATGTCAGGCTCTATATTTTTTTCTTCACTCGTGCAAAAACTTTAGAAAAAATTTGAATGCAAAGCGCAATTTGTATGCAGACCCAGTTAAGGCTACCAGTGCTGCCGACGATGAGCATTTTACCTCAGCCTCTGCAATCAATCAACGAAAATTACCGTACACGAATTTATCAAGGGCACGGCAGCGCAAAATGCGGACGGGGTTTGATATCGTGGCTGTAGACCAACTAAATCATTCTTTTACTTGTTGTTGTTGTTGTCGATTACTCGACCCTTTCCGAGGGATGGGGGCATGGCGGAAGACCATGGAGCCCCAGAAGCCGGGCAATTCCCCAGGGTCGGGACGAGAGGTCGTAAAGAGATAGAGAGTCGCCAAAGAGTCAGCGGCGCAAAGAGTCCGTAGCTGGACAGTGCAGAATGAGGTGAGAGATGTCCTGGGACGAGTGTCCACAGGCGCTGCAGGAAGGATTTTCGATTCTGCCAATCCTAGAAAGATAAGAACCTAAAAGAAGGCTGTGTCCATTGCAGTGAAGACGAGAGAGGACACAGCGAGCATGACGAGGGAGCACAAGTTCCTCGGTGGAAATTGAGGGAACCTGTGTGTCAAAATACTTCGATGAGACAGTACGCCTCCAGTTCGAGAAAAGACGAGAGCGTATACGAGAGATAAGAGGAGAGCGACCAAGGGATAGCGGAGGGCGCAAGCAGCGCTGCCCTTCTGGCAAGCTCGTCAGCCGCGTCGTTCCCCGAGAGAAACGAGTGTCCGGGGACCCATTGTAGCCTGATAGAACAGGAGAGAGAAGACAGTTCCTGCCAGATCTGCCACAGAGTTTGAGATAAGAGGAAAGATGGAGGTGGAGGACAGGGTGGCGAGGACAGAACGAGAGTCAGATAATAGGAGAAAAAAAATGGCAGACTTTATGGTGCGGCCGAGACCAGGAAAGAGCGTGCAGAATGGCGCAGGCTTCAGCGGAAAAACTGGAACATACTGGGCCTGCCAAAAAGGAAAGAGTGGCCTCAGTGCCACAGAGACAGCAGTTGGCAAGAACGCCGGAGTCGCCCTTACCAAAAGGAAAAGGAACAGAGCCGTCTGTCCAGAGTACCAGATCATGAGGGGGGAGAGAGTCAAGATGGGCGAGAGCCGCACCTTTGCGAGAGAAAGAAGGATCAGAGCGAGAGCATGGAGTGGAAAGGGTGGACTCCACAGTGAACGAGGGCAGATTCCAAGGAGGACAGGGAGGGCAAGCAACAAGAGCCTCCTTAGAACAAGTAGAAGGAAGCATGAGCGGGTGAGTGGACGTAAGAGCTCTCCAGGACGATCTGCAGAGTCTTGGTTTCACTCCAAGTCTGGCCAAACCTGAAATAGGAAGAGAAGTTGGGAGACGAAGAGCCCGCTCATAAGAAAAAAGAGTGAAGTGAGTCAGGGTGATTCGTAGGGAAGGTAAAGAAGCCTCGGTGAGTAGTAGAGGGATAGGGGAGGACGAGAGGCAGCCGGTGATGGCGCGACTGGCCGCTCGGTGGAGGCGTTCCAATTTGGTGAAATTGGTAGCGCTTAGGAAAGGAAACCATCCGGGTGAAGCGTAGGTGAGAAGAAAAGATTGGTACAGAACAGAGAGGGACTCCTTAGAGGGGCCCCATGAGGAAGCAGAGATACAGCGTAAGGCCTTGAGACGTGGGAAAAACTTGGCCTTCAGCGAAGAAACGTGTTTAGAGAAGGAAAGACTGCGGTCGAAGGTAACCCCGAGAAAAGTTGGAGTGGGATTGAAACGGAGGCGGGAGCCGAGTAGGAGGAGGTTGGGCTGGAGGTTAGCTTGATGAGGATCCATTGAAAAGAAGCAGGCCTCACATTTGCTCGGATTGAGAGGAAGACATCAGTACTCAGACCAGCGCTGTAATCGAAACAGAGCTCCTTGTGTGGCCTCCATCGCAGTGAGGACCGAGGCGGAGGAGGACCAAATGGCCAGATCGTCAACGTACAGAGAGCAGCTGGCGGAAGAAGGCAGGGATGCCGGAAGATCATTAATGAATAAGGAGAAAAGTACAGGGCCAAGAACGGATCCTTGCGGAACACCTCGACGGACTTGAAAGGAACGACTTTTGTGATTTTGATAAACCACAGAAGCGTGCCTATCAGAAAAGAAAGATTGAGTCCAACGAGCAAAGCAAAGAGGGAGGCCAGCCGAAATAAGTTTGTGGAAAAGGGCGGGATGCCAGACAGAGTCAAAAGCTGTAGAGAAATCGATAGTAGACAGAATCGTCCGAGAGCCCGGCCTGGGTTTGTTAAACCCATCCGAAATGGACTGAGAAAAGTACAGAATTTGATCGAGTGTAGACCGACCAGGACGGAAACCGTCCTGGCGGGGACAGAGAATGGAATTAGACTCCACAAAGAAGAGAAGACGGGATAGAATGATGCGTTCAAAACGCTTTGATACGCACGAGGTGAGAGAGATAGGCCGGAAGGAAGCAGGAGAGTCGAAAAGTTTTCCTATCTTGTGTATGGGAATAATAGCAGATGTCTTTCAGATGGAAAGAGAGGAATGTGAAGATCAGGAAAGATTGAAGATGTAAAGAAGAAAATCCAGGCCAGAGCGAGGAAGGTGCTTTAGTATGGGATAGGCAACTCTGTCTGGGCCAGTGGCAGTGGATGACGAAAGGTTTGTGGCAGCCGCAAGAAATTGAGCGGGAGAGAAAGGAGAGCAAAAGGAAGAGTGAGACTCCTTGGGGCACGTGGTTCGGCGGAAGTGAGGTAGCCTCTGGCTCTGCTACACAGGGTCTTTGGCTGAGAAACGGAAAAGTGGGATCTCAGATAATCGGCATAAACCGAAGCCGATTCCCTAGGAGAAGAACAGTTAGGAAAGTTAGGAGAGGAGGAAGACGAGGAAGGAGAGCCAGAAATAGAGCGAAGAAGAGAGTGCTCAGATTTAGGGTTGGACCTAGGTGAAAGAGAAGAGCAAGTTGTCTGCCATGCCTCAGCCTTGGCCTTGGCAATGACTGACGAGGCGCGTCGAGAAGCGCAGATGTAAGCCTGGCGATCTTCATCACTTCTGTGAGCGGCAGCAAAAGCCTTGCGTCTTTCACTAACTGCTTCTTCCACCTCAGCAGACCACCAGGCTTTAGGATGGCGTTTGATGCAGCCGAAAGGAATGGAAGATTTGGCCGCATTCAATGCCACAGAGGTAAAGAGAGCAGCAGCAGAGAAAAGAGAAAGAGACGAGTATTCCTCTGCAGAAGGACAGTGAGAGTCAAAGTAGGAGGCAAAGCCATCCCAGCGAGCTTTCTGAAAATTGAAGGAAGGGGGACGCTCGTCGGGGCGAAAGACCGGAGAGAGAGGGACGGATAGAAGAATTGGTAGATGGTCAGAACTCAGGTCCTGTAGCACCTCCCAGGAGCAAGAAAAGGCAAGAGTAGAAGGAGCAAAGGAGATATCAGGGGAGGAGCGACCGCCAGAGGAGCGATGGAGAAGGGTGGGTGTGTCAGGGTCATTGAGGGAGAGGAGGTCAGAGGAGATGACCCAGTCGAATACTTCCTCCCCGCGGGGGTCGGAAGTACCTCTTGAATCCCAGAGGGGGTGATGGCAATTCAAGTCCCCCAGAATAAAGAGATTTCTGGAGGAGGGAAGAATTGAGGGAGAGAAGGAGTCGGTTCTGCCATCCGTTGGGGAGGAGCGAATAGGAGGGGCGTACACATTAAGAAATGACGCCGAGGAGAATTTGTTAAGAGAGATGTAGACCCCTACATAATCAGAGTAGGGATCGAGCGAAGAAAGAGACGAGGTAGAAAGTTCAGAAAAGGATAGGCCCTGCCTGACGAAAATGACATCGCCCCGCTGGCGTGCGTGGCATCAGGAGAGAGAATGCCAGACCGGGAGTGGGTGCGATCAGAACGCAGAGCAGAGAATTCAGGAATCTGGAAAGAGGAAGAAGAGTTAAGATTGGATTCCTGGATGCAGATAAGGTCGACTGGATAGGACGAGAGAAAGTGAAGTAGTTCAGTGCTCCTAGCACGGAGACCTTCAGCATTCCATTGAAGAACCCTGAAAGAGTCAGGGGGAGGAGTGGAGGCAGGAGGTGCAGAAGTATAGCCAGGAGCAAGGGACGGTGGTGGGAGGGCAGGAAAAGGAGATATAAGATGGGCAGATGGGGGATAAGAAGTTTGGAGACGAGGGTGGGGCAAGAGTGCAGCATCAGTAGAGGGGGGCCAGATTCCACAGTGGAGGTATACATGCCGGGGGAGTCCGAGGAGGGAGTCACAGTGTTACGGCAGGGGTAGCAGCTCCAAGAGTGAGAGCTGTCTAGAGCTCTGAATTTGGACTAGGAAAGTTGTGAGCACCTTAGATGACCCATTTGGAGGAGGTGCAGCATTGCACTGACTTGCCCCGCCAGGTCACATTTCCAGCGCACACAGAGCAAGGAAAGATGGGGCCAGGGTTGGATGAACGTTACCGCTCATCAGGAGAAGAAGAAGAATAAGGAGACGAAGAAGGGCAAGAGTAGGGCAGGAGAAAAGAAACAGTGAAGACAGGCGACCGATTTTAAAGATGCTGTGTGCTGCCCTCCTGCGGTCGTTCAGGGGGCAGCATAGCGAAAAAATAAAGGGGAGTGCCCGGGGTAACTGGGACCCTCGGGAAGGCCAACAGCCATTTCGACCCAACCCAAACGCCACCACGTTGAGGCGGCTGTTGATTGGTGCAGATTGTTTTACTTCGTTCAAAAAGTCGTGATGTGACATATTAACAAAGTAATCAATTGCTAGGCACTGTGCCTGGCTTCAAGGATCATTCGGAGGAGTCTGCTGTTGGGCCGTACGGGATTCTAGAATACACGGATCTTGAAGCAATGCCGGTTATGCGGAAACCTGACTTCATGCTGCATCCGCATAAATATTTTGGAGAAAAATCCGCCAAAGATCCTTTAAAGCGGAAAACTGGTAAAGAAGGTTCCGATATTGCGACAAGCCAGAGTATAAGAGAAGCAAGGCAGGGTAAGTGACGGTAATATTAAGAATGACTAAATATAGGGAGACATATTGGAGCTAACTTTCGCGCTATTTAAACATGCCTGAGAACTATGGAAGTTGAAATGGTTGCATACTTTTATTCTACCGCCAAAGAAAAGCATTTACAGTTGTTTACAAAACAAATTGTGTACTGACCTCGTCGTTGTCGTCCTAGAACTGTCGTGTTGAGCATTATGCAGGAAGATGTACATTCACTGCGTAAGAGCTCATGCTCTGCGAGTCTTTAGTTGAACTGGGCCACCACGTTGGATAGACTTCATCGTGCCACCACCTGTTTGCCAGATAAAGATGGAGGCATCTCGTAAAGTGCCTTGCCCAAGGGTACAACAAGCGAGCTTGCGGGCTTGTTCTCACTATTCCTTTTGTGCTGAGCGCCCGGCAGAAGCTGTGAATGCCATATTTTAGAGTTTTTTGCTATGATTCGACCTGGGAAAATGAACCCTAGGTCCACCGACTGCAAAGCGGACGCTCTTACCACTACGCCATCGCGTTGGCACCGTGTACGGACCTGTTATGTAGTTATTAATTCTGCGACGTTAGGTTTTTCACAAGCACCGCGCTGCCTGATGGAAGAAATGCGAAAAAAATATTCGTCAAAAAAGTGGTGCAAGACAACAAACAGCAGACCCCACTCTCTTCTGTTTTTGTCTCCATCCGGGATAACTAGACTTTCAGTTTTGGGCAATGAAGCAGTTATGTGACTGCTTGAAGTGTATTCAGCTCTTAACCACGCTCATGCAAACGATAAAGAAAGACTACGTAGAATTTGAAAGCTTATCTACTGATAATCAAAATGTCATGCGAAATAGGTTGAGGTTGGTTTTCCATTAGCAAGATAATAACGCTATATCAAAGGAAGTCTCTATTTTACTGTGTATGCGCGCAGTGTGTGGCGGACTTTTTGCATATAAAAAAGAAACGAAGAATTACGTTCAAACATCGTGCAAAGGCGGTTTAAAAGAGCTGGCCTTCTATGAGCCGCATCACACCAGCATATTTTAACTACTGGTATAAAAGTATCTTGATTTAGCAAATACTTGTTTTTTGGAAGTATTAAAGGCAGCTTTCGATGAGAAGACATTGTTTCCAAAGGAGCTTCTCGACTTCGAAGCGCAAATACGCACCGAGCATGCGCAGAAACTTCGTCAGCAAACGTCACGTGATCCGCATAAGAAGGTAAAAATTATTTGTTTCATACTTATCCAATCAGACGGCGGGGTGTAAACAGTGGCCCGAATGGCCATCATTAGCTAAGTGCAGATTTTGGTCACTTAAGGCCAGTATTTCTCAACGTTTTTAGGCATGTAGCCCATTTTTAAAAAATGCAGAGGTCTGTGGCTCAGTTACGTTATATTTTTTTCAATTTCAGTGATGTTTTCCTTATTAGTTGAAATCAAAATAACAAGCCGTGGCCCACCCGACTTACGTGCTGTGGCCCACTAATGGGCCGTGACCCACCAGTTGAGAACCACTGATCAAGGCCATTTTCTCTGCTTGGTTGCAGCGCTTGTCGTAGACATGCTCTGTGCATGCAGTACTGGTAACTACCGAGCAGTTTTAAGTAAAGGTTTATATTGGCATGGTTATTTGATCGTAAATTAAATTTTCCTTGACTAAAGAACTCTGGAAAGTTAACAATAGACTACAATAGCTTGTTTTCCGTAGTTTTACTGGCGCAAAGTTGGTCGATAATCGAGAAGCCATAGGTTCGAACCCCACCAGAACCATTTTAGCTTTTAGTATTCCATTACTCAATGGTGGGCATAAGAAATCCATTATACCCTTTCATTCATCGGTGAATGCAATCGGAAACGTGGTTTGGTTTCATGGAATATTTGTTTATTTTATGATGATTCAAAGCACATTAATTGACATGATAAACAAACAAAAAATACTTCCGATTACGTTCTAACATACTGATGGAAATCAATTTTTATAGTCAAGTAAAATTTCTTACACTGCCTCCTTTTGCATCTGATATCAATTAATTCTTTTTCAGCCGAAACCTATCGGAATACTGAAGTCGTTTACGAACAGCAGCACCAATCTGTTCGCCACTCAGAATTCAAGTAATGTCGGGTCAAAGGTCAGCAGCAGGGTGGGGTCCTCTACGAATAATCACCGCCACGCTCTATCGCGCCTCAAAACAAGTAGTTCCAATCTTCAGACAATCGAAAGTGCGGTGAGTTCATGATCACTTCACGGTGATATCACGACTCACGAAGTTTTATCATGTGGCATTTGGTTCGCCTAATTTTATATTTCATTCACGGAATCCACGGTACCTTTTATCATGTTGTATTCAGTTTACTTAATTTTAGCTTTTAATCACGAAATTCATGATTCATTTATCATGTAATATTTTGTTTGCTTAATGTTTAAACTTTTAAAGTATTGTGAGTTCGCGATCACGTTGTAATGAAATCATGGTTAAGTCACAAAATTTTTTTGTCGTTTGTTACTTCCTTTATTTTTTGTGATGTTTCTGCGTTGATTTTGCGGATCGTTTTTTGTCTTTCAGATTTGCAGATCTATATTCTTCTTAATTTATTGAAATTTACTGTTATCAACAAAAGCGCTGCGAAAGCAACCATAATGTGCCTTTCGTGAGAAAACAACACCCCACCGATTGACGGTACGGAGGACTGTGGACTCAATCCTCGGCGTAACGTTTATTTGTTTACAGCTAGGCCAAGCGTTGTCTGCATTAAAGTTCACATTGCGTTCGGTACAAGCCATAGTTGAACCGCAGGTGGGGTATAATTATGGCTTGTAGCGAGCGCATTGACATGCACGGATGACTGCTGACTCGAATACCGCAGCCATTTGGCAGCCTCGAAAACTCTCCGTTCATCCTGCTTTCGTTAAGTTAAATAGGTTTTCGTTCGTTTATTACCGCCATTTAAAGAGTTAGCGCATATTTGTTTGGTAGCACCAAAATGTTTCACTTTTGCACAGTGTTATCTTAGAAACTTTGAAACCGTTAGACTCAGCAAGAGCACAATCCAAAAACGAATGTGCATTAAAGCCGAGACTTCGGCTAGAAGCTTCCAGCTTTCTTGGTAAAGTCTTCATTGCGATTATTTCATCGGTTATTTTCACTGTGTTTTGCAAATGAGTGTTTTTTTTATGTATATGTTTTTTCAAGTACGAAAGTTTTAAGATATAGCCTTCTTTACGAAGGTTTGTATATTTGAGTGTAGTTAAAAATTGGGTCACTTATCATGAAACAGTGCAAAGGCTCGTTTTTTTTGTTTGTAGGTGTTCTCACTGTTTTGAGATTAGTGATCCCAAATATTAATCATACTTATTTTTTTAATTTTGCCAATTGGTTATGGTAACATTTGCCCTACTCTTCTTGGCATAAGGGTACGGCGTGAAACGAATATCTAAGTCTTACACTGAACACGCAATCAACTAAAACATGCTGATCGGTTTAGGGAAGAATGACAATCCATTTCGACTGCCATGGCAGTTTTTGTGCTACCATGAAACTGGTTTGAAATGCCATTGATCTGTGCTCAGTAGTCACCTCTTACAACATGCTGGATGAGCTCTGAGCAGCTTCACTTTTTCAAGCTAGTGAAGCACGCGGTAGCGGTTCAAATCTCTACTTCACCTATTGTACACTCCCTTCTAGCTCTGTGAAATAGATAGAACATTTACATCTTCAAGTTTGACAATAAAATTTATTAAAATTAATTTTCTGTTAAAGTTAGTTGACGGTGTTGAGACAGCTGAATATCATTCGCAGTAGACTACCTTTCATGACCGATGCCGGTTGATGATTGACCCTTATGTGGCGTTAACTGAAAATGTGATGGTTTAGTGAATTAACTTTGTTATTAAACTCAGGGGCCTTAAGAGGCTGGCCCGGGCCACGAAGTATTAGGAGGTTGGAATGATAACATTTTGCGGAGGCACTAAGATTGCCGCTGAGAGTATTTCCGGGAATAATTGGCCATAGATATTTTTGAACTGTTCCACCATTTTCAAAAAGTTCGGGCAAATTAAAAATTCCAAGGTCCGTAAGGACACACCCAACTTCAGTTCATTCTACTAATTTAACGTTTGTCGTTGTCCGATCTCAGGGAAAGATCTTCACGGTTACAATCGTATGGAACGAAGAGATCTGTGAAGTTGCCAGCACCGCCAGTCAAGTGTATTTCTACTACCAAGCTGAAAAAGATTGAATTGGTATTTATCAGAACATAGCGCTTCAGTTGGGTATCAAGCTCGTAACCTTACGACTCCAAGACATAAAAAATTCATTGAAAAGGAGAACTAACATTTTGGACCAATGCGAAAAGACCTTTTCCAACAGCAGTTTGGTAATACAAAATTTCAAAGATGCTTTGAAAGAACCCTTAGCAAACGGATTGGTAGCACTTTTTTAAGTAATGAGTAAAAGTTTTTGTCTGACTTCCATCAAAAATCATCGTCAGCATGGGGCAGTGAAGAGAAAGCGTTGCTATTTATAGTCTGCAGCCCAATGAAAACAGTTGCATTTCAAACCATGGCGAAACAAAACTATTTTGATGGGCCGCTGACTCCAAATGGAGATGCTTTCTTTTCAATGCCTCATGCTGGCGATAATTTCTGATCAGAGCCAGACAATAACGTTTTAGTTTTTACTCATTACTTAAAAGAGTGCTAAGACCTTATTAAGATTTTTGCGTCAGTCGCCACTCACAACATTGCGATGAACTCAAGTAATTGTCATAAGCTTGGAAATAACCAACAGTTTGCTGCACCATTCCACAAGCTGAGTGATGCTTGAAGTGCTGTACGAGCAGGTTTTCGACTACAAGTTTGTCTCACGACGCATTGTTTTACTCTCATCACAAGGTACTGTTACTATTGTTGGCAAGTCCAAGACTAAAAATTTTTTCTGAAAACTTACCTCAAGTGAACCGTCGCTTTTTCTCCAAACTGTATTATTCTTCAGTGATGGTACTCTGCAACAAAAATGTGATTTGTAAGCGTTATCGTATTTGGGGGAAAGGGCCTTGGTTGGAGAGCAGGGTCGAGGTGTTGTCTTTCTTTTGAATAGTTTAGAAACCCAATCTAATTGAACAAAATAAATTGTCCGACCAGCGGCAATTAATTTAGTATTGATAAATGATGACGGTGCTTTGCCTTGTTTTGAAGGCGTTATTTTTCTTTCAAATTTCGTTGCACCTAACAATACTCAAGTTAGTTGTGAGAAAAAACAACTTTGAATTAAATATTAACTCTATTTTTTTTTGCTCTTGCGAACAATCTAATTTTTTGATCACCTAAATTCCCTAAACAAAAGCTAGTTATTTCTATTAAAATTTAGAAAATTTATGTTATTGAACGTAGTGCAAGTACGTTGGTAGCCTACGTTTTAGACCTTTAGCACTTCAGCCTCTTTTCTTAAAATAATTTGCAACATCACGGACCCATACAGCTTACCAGCCGTACATCCATCACTTTGTTGTCTGTCAACGCCTGTTTAGCCAAAAAGTTTTCTCGCTTAATTTTCACTTGAAGATTTTCTGGTACATCCGGGACACTCCAGTCTATCATGCGGCCGACGAAAAAAACAACGTGCTGAAAAATTTAACTCAAAATTTTTAGTACTGTGAAGTACACCCACTGAAGTATTCAGAAACAAATCGTTTTTATGGTGGGAGGAGCATTTTGGATAGTTGATAACCAATTTTTTTGGATGTGGACTAATTTCGCCCATTTTGGTCTCCGAACATACATAAAAAGGCCTTATTATTTTCACATTATTTGCTTAGATAAAACCGTTTAGGGAGGGCCATCGTTCTTTATATCTATATAAATACGCCACTGAGTGAATGCAGAAATTTTGTTGGAGAAGGATGACCATTAAGGCTGGCTTCTAAAATGGCCTCAAAATTGTTCATTGGCTTTGCGTGATAGAAAAATTAGTAGTAGTGAGCAAAAATCGTAACTAGAAATTTTTTATCCACAACATTTGAGGCTGACTACTAATGAAAGCCTTGGCGCAATTTTCGGCTGAAATTGAAGTTTCCGTAATATAAGTGTGGGCACAACTAAAAAATGGGGCGATACTCCTTCGCCTGGAAGCTGCAGTATTGGGCACAGCTCAACTGTGAACACAATAATAAAAAGCCGCTCTTGGGGGGAGAGGGCAACACACCGCAAGATTAATCTAATCCTTTGTAATAAACCTTGATTGAGCCATGTAGGAATAGTTTTCAGAGGTATGAATGTTGTCCTATCTTTTGGCCTTTTACAAATTTTAAACAACAGCACATGTCTACCTCAAAACAAATAACAAATGCAAGCTTTGCAACCAGCAGGATAAAATAATAGACCTTCAAAACCCCGTCGCTGTCTCTGTAGCCTTTGTACCGACATCCATTCAAACCTAGTGAGTAAGAATTTTGAAGCTATTGGATCGAAGTAGTTTCTATCTTGAGCTTTGCTCGGTGGGAATAGTATAGCTGCTCGCACAGCATGTTATGAGAGAAGACGTTTAAGAAACCACCGATGATCAACCGTCATGTTGGTGAGGGAAGTTACCGGTCTGTGATATGCCTTATAACTGAATCAGAATAGTCTGCCACTTTCCTTAATCTGATCTTGATTCAGTTTGTGGTGTGAACCTGGATATTCGATTTTCACCGCGATTTTTTTCCAAGATACAGGAACGGAGAACAATAACACAACAAGATGGTTTGCTCTACTTAGAGATTCGTCAGAAAAATTGCAATGTGCAAGGTATACCAAGGGTTTTAAAAAATCGGAAACGTAAACATGCAGTCAGAAGGACCGTTTCATGGTGGCATCAATCGAATGATAGCGCATTCTAATCTCAACGTGATTAAGGAGTTGCTTTCTTGGAAAGACACTCATAATCTCTCACTGCTCGTGGTAATAAGGCAAAAAGCTCGAGTAGATAAACCCAAAGCAGGTCTGAACACAACTTGTGATGTGAAGAGCGGCAGCAAATTTTTGTGTCTTGGGAATAAAGATAGATAACTTTATTCAAATCTTTAAACGTTGTATCGAAACCATCAACAGCAAACTTGCTTGATATCATTTTCAAAAGTTTTGAAGTCATCTTTTAAAATACGGAAATAAAATATAAAATGCCTGTTTATCTGATACCTGTATTCTTCGGGGCATACGACAGCGAAAAATCCGTATACCCATGCAAAGTTCCATTTCCGATTAGATTCTTGTAAACCAATTGTGGAATGAACTCCGACGTAAATGCAATCAAAAAAGCCTAAAAGAAACATTAAACAAATTACATCGCCGATAGAAAGCGCTAGTGCACCGCAAAACTCAAAAAATAAAATAGCTTAAGTAATGCAAGAGACCAGCAATGCACTTCGAGCATACTGCAGACAGTGACACTGCTTCGAACTATCAGGTATCTTTTTAGTGCAGTTGGTGACGGACAAGAAGCTAGAGACTTTGAATAAAGTATAGCTTCTAAAATGATTAAATTATACTCAAGTGGAACTGAGAGTTTGGGAAAGTAGGAAGTAGCCTCACCTTTCTCAAGTCAGCAGTCAACCTGAAAAGTTATTGCGATTGACGAAGATCATTGCTATGACTCGAAGCGGCCATGCAACCAACGAGCGTTATGAGTTGTGAGCTCCAGAGTTTCATTTGCAAAGCTATAACTCAGTCCGTAGCGTCAAGATACCGACAATTGAAAAAACGTCTATCTGCGACGCGATTGATTGGGCTAGAGCGCCATTTTACGACTACTATAATCGTGCAGCCATGTGTTCAAATCTCACGATGAATTCGATGTTCATGCGGGAAAGACTCTGTACGATGAGTTCCTCTGCTTTGACGGATTGCGACAAGTTATAATTTTTGTTGGAAGCAATGCTGAGCAATCGAAACGGAAAGTTGAAACTTGGTAAGTACGTAGCAGATCTGCGCTATGGTCTTATGCCAAGCCAAGACGAGTGATCACTGTTTTACAAGCATGGAAGATGAAAATGCATTAAATAGCTGTTTGGTTAATGGGATAACTGCCAAGGTTTTTCCAGGCAAACCAAAAAGTACTGAACTGAAGAAACAAACTCTATACTGGCTCCACCTTAAAACAGTGCCACATCATGTGTAGCTACGAAGAGTTAAGTAATGCGTTTGGCAACAAGAATTATAGCATAGAAAACATTTTTCTTGCTGCTAAATATTCAAAAAGAATATCAACAACTGTTTCAATATGCGCATCAGACTACTTGCACAACAACGATACTCACATTGGTCACTACCGCTATTTGGACAAGAGCATCCAGGATCTCGAACCAAACTCCAATATTCTGGGCTCTCTCCGCCACGTTGCGGCGCATTTCACAAACAAATTTCTGAGCGTCCAGTCGGATCTCGATCCAGTTATTGAGGAGAGCAAAAAGAGGAGCAAGAGGAAATGCGGCCACAAATATCGTTATGAACCCAAACTGAAGAACTGGAAACATAAAGTTTAGAGGCATGAACAATCAAAAAAATACGCAGTGGCGTCAATGGACGAGTTGCCGCTCGATACTATTTTAGAGAGTGACACGCACTCTAGTAGCAACTTGTCTTAAATAAACTTTTTATTTTTGGTTGGGATTATTAAGAGCTATCGGTTGAAACACGGGCTGACACTTTTCGTGTGCACCCCGCGTATATTGCGAAATATATTGACGTCATTAATTACGATTTAGAAAATATGTAAACAATGTCAGCGGAAAGCGATTGGCGTTGGCAAATAAATTATTTACAGATATGAACTTTAGCACGTGAGTTGAGCTGTGCACAATTTTTGTTTTCCTGACACGATAAACTTGGTTCCTTTTTCCTTACCCTACCCCTTTCTCCAGATATTGGCATGGTGGAACGCCTCGAATTCCCGAGATCCGGGTATTTCTCACGGCCTGGATCAGAGGCCTTTTAAAGAGTTGGCGAAGAGAGTGCAGCGTAGAGAGAGAATTCGTTGCAGGATAGATTAGAATGAGACGAGAAGTAGCCTGAGTCAGAAGACCGCAGGCACTGCTCGAAGAATTCTCAGTTTTACCAATTTTGAAGGGATGAGCTTTCAATAGAAGACTATATCCATGGTTGTGAAAGTAAGCGAGAGCACACCAAGTATGACAAAGAAGAGCAAGTTTTTCAGAAGATACTGAACGAGCTTGTGTGTCGAAAAGTTTGGACGAGACATTACGCCTTCAGTTTAAAAAAAAGATAATTGAATACAAGAGGTAAAAAAAGAGAATATGGTGAGAGCTTTGAACGGTTGAAGCAGCGCACTCCGTTGACCACTGCATCTGCTTGTATTCACCTGTAAGAAATGAATGAACAGGGATCCATCGGTGAAAAAGAAGAAAGCAAATAGTCCTTGCCAGAAGCTGTGATAGAGACAAAGTGATAAAGAGAAAACAACATAATGAGCAGTTAGCAAGGACACCAGAGCCTCTTTTGTCGAAAGAAGAAGGAACAAAATAATCAGTCCACATTACAAGATCACACTTTGAGTCAGATTTAAAGTGGAGAAAAGCAGCATCACGACGATCAAAAGGAAAGACAGAATGAGAGCTCCATGCTGTTTCTTTTGCAGAAACTAGAAGACGATATTGTCAGCGTGAGTGAGCAGCCAATAAAAGAAGGAAAAATTCAAGAAAAAAAACAAGGAAAAGATCACTGATCAAAAAAGACAACGAGTCCTCGAGGAACGCCTCGGCGGACTTAAAAGACGCGGTTTTTGAACAGTTTAGCAGGTCACTATTACTGAGTATTGCTGGCAAAGTGCATTACAATCCCAGCAGTCGTAGAGAGGTTTGAACGTACAACATCCGATCATTGCCGCCTTAAAATGGCGCTCCAGCCCACTTGACCGCGGTGCCAATTATATGTATTTTACTCACGAACAGATAGCATTAGCGAAAAGAGAGTTGTACTCTGGTGATAAATGAATGCTTGAAAGACTGTCAAAAAAATTGGAAACCACTGCACATAAGAATATTAAAAACAGCAAGGTAAATTCAAACATTTATTTCTTCAAAACTTTAGGCTTTTGTTCTTTAATGTAGCTCGTCAGCCTATTTGTCTTTAAAATAAAGAAATTAGTAGGCTAATTAATTTGTGAAATCAACAAAAAATATAGAGCAAGTTCTCTGGCGAAGGACTAAAGTAAAATTCGAAAATGTTCAGTAAATGAATACCAGCAGTTGCGTCGCTGTTATTGCCACTTCGGTGCTGCAAAATAAATTCCTCTTAATAAATATACGAAGCCATTTTGTTTATCACACTGCAAGCAAACTTTATTGATCAGATTAGATAAAATAACAGGAACAAAAGTCTGCACGTCAACTCTGAGCTCTCTTGCTTTCGACAATATTTACCCATTTCTAAATATTCTTCGAACAGCCCTTCATATTCAATTAATTTGTGGTAATTCTCTTCCCACGGTTTGTTCAACGTTCCTCCGTGATTTTTTACAAACTTCTTTTTCATTTGTCGTCGTTTCCACCATCTGCGAAGCTTTCTGAAAAAAAAACTCCACAGCAATGCATTGTTTAGCGACGTCGTGGGCCCCCTGAGCGGGGAGGTAGTATATAACCAACTTTACCTAATAAAAACTCAATTCGATACTAGCTTAAAGAAATACCTAATAGCCCTTCCATCATGGATGCTGGGCTCGTGTGCAGAGAGAAAAGAGATTCCACCCCATATAGTTTTCAACCCTGCAGTTAGGGAGCAAAAACAGAAAGGAGAAGCTGTGAGCAAGTGCTTGATAAAAACACTACTTCGAAAGACCACAACGACGTTTTTCATTTTAGGAAGTAACAACTCTGTGCCTCGCAAGACCTAAGAAATCAATGCACTTACGGCATCACTAGTTCCTGCACATTGTTAATTGCTTGCTTCCCGACCATTATTACAAAGAGTTGCTGAGCGAGTTCAATTAAGCAGCCGCCACTGTCGCAAGATTGATTTCGGATTCCGAGAGTGGTGCGATAATGACCAGGATAACCAGCAAGACTGAAAAATTGTAGTCAAAATTGGTAAAATAGAAGCAGGAAATTCTAGGATGAGTTACAAAACACAGATAAATGGTTAGAAAGAGAACACAGGCAATAGATTCCTAAATATAAATGGATTGATTCAACCAATTTGTGGCAACAAACAAATGATTTGTTTTGGCTGTTTGTATATTTTTTTTTAGGTAGTATTGCAGGTTTGTTTTTTAATATCGTTTGTTCCCTTTGTTAGTAACGAATGAAAATTAATTGCTTCAACTCCTGTGCTATACTTCAAAGCAAAGAATGAATTTTTTAAGTAAAAATTGATGTCTAATCAAAGATATTAATCTTTGCTTTGTATTTTGTTATCACTGTACTATGCTGTTTCATTTTTTATCAGCAGCCCAATAAAAAATAAAAGTAAGAGCTTGCAAACACAAATGCATTTATTTTGCTCATCTGACTCAACTTTAGTTAACGCAATTAATGCATGCGACTAGGTTACACCATGAAGGTGGATGTCGCAGTACGTGTTTTTGTGTGGTTCGGGCTGGCATTTATGTGTATTTTTCTTTCATGCATTTTTCTGTGGAAATTTTTATTACTTATCTATTCATGTGGTGCTTCACAGTATACGTTGTTGTTTGAGCATCTGTTTTTTTGCAAAGTGCTTACCAAAAACATATGCGTTTTCGCAGATATAAAGGTACAAAAAAATTTTGGTGCGTACTTTGCCAACAAAACCAAATGTTCGAGCAACCACGTGCATACCGTACGGCCTCATAGCCAACCGGATGAATATTTCCGTGCAAAAACGCTTAAAAGAAAGAAAAAATACAAAACCAGGTAAAATCGCATACTGTGCAGCCAACAACCACTTTATCGAGCAATAACACTTTCCTGAGTATGTGCTCATGATTTGTTGGTTAGTTTTTAGTAAAACAAAGCAACAAATAAACTGCATGGTCTCACCACCTGTCTGCCTCATAACGATGAAGGCATCCGGTTAAGTGCCTTACTCCAAGACACATCAAGCGAACTTGCCGGCTTTTTTTTTCACCATTTCGTTTGTGCTTGGAATCAAGCAAGGAAGACGAGTGGTTGTTGTTGTTCCAGCACCAACAGAATCAATCGATCGATTCCGGCCAGTTAACTTTTGTGATTACGGCTGATTAAACTTAGTTTTATATTTTAGCCTCGATATTACTTTTATTACTGAACGCAATGCAGAAGATCTGTGAATGAGTATTTGGTATGACGCGACAATGGAATTGAACCTACTTCGGCCGACTGCGAAGCAGACCCTATGATCCTGTGGTTCTCAATGCGGGGCAAAGTAAAATTTCGTTGGGCCGTGGAGGTTTAAGCTTTATTAGTATAATGAACCCATTTCTATGCCTATCTAATCTCTATCAAAGCATTACAAGCTGTGATGAAATACAAAACGCAAATGCATTTGTTCACAATCTAATTGATTGATAGAAATTTCTAGCCTGTTCACTTGTTTACTACCATATTTTATTGAATTTTTCGCTCAATACTTGACGTTGAACCCAAAATTCCTTTAACCAGCGTCGCATCGTGTGCTGCAGTAGGTGCACCAGCCATGATGGGTAAGAGTACTGGACGTTTTAAGTTGATAAAGGATGGAAATCCAAGCATGTCAGCAGTTCATTGCGTTATCCATAGGGAAAACTTATAGCAAAAAATGTTGTTTTCAAAATGTACGAAATACTAGATTTTGTGATTAAATACATCAATTCCAGCAAATCAGAACTTCTGTTTAAGGAGTTTTGTGAGACCAGTGATGAAGACAATGTAAGATGATGTAGATGAAGCTAATGTAAATGTAAAAATGTAGCTCCTCACAGAAGCGAAGTGGCTATAAGAGGGAAACTCCCAAAAAAGATTATGGAATTATTTGACCACTTATCTAGTTTTTGAAAGCCCAACCTGATATAAATCTCCTGCTGCTTACATACGGCAAAGCTCAAGTACGCTACTCGGCGAATATTTTTGTAAAATTTTATTCTTTTAGTTGATAATGTTGATTGATATTTCAATGATGGATTTCATGATTTGAGAGCAATGTAATTCCATTCTTGGTTGACTCAAACGTTTTTGGTAGGTTTATCTGCAGCGTCAGATCTATACCAACAGGAAATATGTGAGTTGGAGCAAGATGAATTCATGAGGACTATTTTAAAGATCTAAGGAGCCGTGAAGTGACCGACCGAGCAATCCAAACAGAAATAATCCGGTTCGACTGCTTTGGCAAGGCAAAAACTGATGAATTTTCCGTCACCTTATTTAGTCAAATATAGGTTTAGTGTTGCTGCAGATTTGCTGCAAGCTGAAAGAAATCAACAAGAAATAATCTGACCGGGTGATTTGGGAGTGAAACTAACTGCGCTGGAACATCGAATCAAACAACTGTGCAACCACCATCAAGCTCAAAACTCTCATTAACAATATGATAGAGTATAGCGATAAATTTCATTCTCTTTTTTGCCAAATTTTGCGAATTCGCATCATACTACTGTATATATTGTTGCAATTTTTTACCTGCAATTGCAATTGTTAGCAATTATTAACGATTGTAGCCAATTTAACACTATCCACCACTGACCAAACAAACTTTAAATTTACAATATTACTTTATGGCTGGCAACATTACAGTTAATTAAATAAGATAATACTAAATATTTTCTTAGCAAAAAGTTTCGTCCATTTAGGAATAAACTATGAGCTTTTGTAATTCATACTGCATAGTAAGCATTGAAGTGAAATAATGAAAACAAATGCTTACGACTTGTAATGGCTCTGATGGGAACTGATATATTTTTGAAGACAAAAGTGGAGCTTGGGTCAAAAAGGTTTGGAGCCACTGCTCTAACCACTACACCACCGCGCTTGTTATCGAACATACTCCCCAGCAAAGGTTACTTTAGGCTACCAACCAACAACAGTCTGCCTTGTGGGTGGTAGTAGAGTTTGCATTAATGGCTACTTCGAAATGGGCTGTCCCTTTTTCCTAACCATATCAGCATGATTCTACTTGCTTCTTTGGGTTTCCTGTTCGGAGCTGGATGCCTCCATTTGCTTTATGCCTCCACTCCGACAAAGAGGACTAAAGAAATTTTTCCTTTATTTTAGTGAAAAATAAATTGTTTTGAAATAAAGATTTTTGAAATTCCTCAATTTCCTTAATGCTGGTGATAGGAGTGGGTTTACTAAACTAATAATACCTACAAAAAATATTTTCGGTGGTTGACACCCACTAGTGGTAACACAATAGGCGCAATCTCTATCGCTAGTCAGCAGAAACTTTATCGGCTCTTTCGCAATAAGCTAGATTATCTCATCTTTAACGACAAACGCCTACACTAGTCCTTCCCGAAACGCTAGCGGTCGCCAATTGCAAAAGAAATGGTTGTAAATTCGCATCTTATTTAAAATGCTCCCATCTGACTAAACAACAATGATTTTTTTCAGATCAATTGAAAAAATACGATTACATCAGTAAATAAACTTCAGCAAAAGCAGCAGATGTCGCAAAGATAGTACAGTACAAAAAGGAATGCTCATTGAAACGCAGCTATCTAAAAAACAAAGCATTTCATGGAGTTCATCGTTGCGCCCAGATCGTTTTGATTTCAGCACATCCTTTTCGATCAAAAACTAGCATTCTACTGCGGCACGGGAAGATGTGGCGGTGTTGTACTTCTTCAACAACACCTTACACGTCGTATTAGAAAGCAGCAAAACAACCACTTTGTTTTGACATTCGCGTCCACCATTAAGGAAGTCATCCAACATCTTGTCGGTGATGCTGGCTTTTCGATGCTTTTCCGCAAATGCTTCCCCAAAAATTCGTAGTTGCAAGATGCATTCTTGTAGCTTGCGCTGAGAGCATAGATGTAGCTTGAGGAAGGACCTTAGGGGCCACGATCTTCCCAAAATTAAAAAAATCCTACCAAGGAATGGAGGTGTTTTTGGTTATTACGGCTATAAAGCATTGATTTCTAAAAAATTGTCATTCAAAAAATTTGAAGCAAAATTTAAAAATTATCAACTTCCGAAGAAAGGTTATTTACCATATTTAAAGGTAAATTGACAAAATCAAAAGTCAAAAAATAATTACTTCCAAAAAAGTCATCAACAAATTATTTTTTGCTTCTTCCTAAAATTTGCTTCTAGCTTTTACGACACTGGCTGAGAACATCAGTTTCAATGTTGCTATTGATAACATGCTTGATCTTGTGGTGCAACTCAATACCCTGGCTTGCAACATCTTCACATTCAAGCGAAGGGAGGAGCGGAACTCTCAAGAACTTAAAATGACAATGAAACGCTGCTACAAACAAGCAATTCATGCTTTTAATATTTAATTGGAATCGCTTTTTTGAGCCATCAAGGATAGAATGCAACCCACAAGTACAACTTCGATTGCCAAAATAAGATAAACTAACCAACATCCGCTCTCACAAACGTTCTAAACGAAACACAAATTGGAAAGGACATTCTTAACCCAACACATGTTGAGGGCTCAGTAATCATTCTGGCGTAACGTTCTGCACATTTGAAACAATTATATTTTTGCCTTAACTAGGAGTAGACTTGGAGCCTAGCTGCAACCACTTTTAAAAAAGCTACCACTACTTCCACTTGCGCAATTGTACAAAAAAAGAAACGCCCGCTATTTCATGACGACAATAGCGCCACTACAGCAAACGCTATCACCATCATAGCGACACTAATAGCTGCCGCTATTTTTGGCACCGCTAGAGGTCACCACCGCGTATTTGTACAAATAGAAATCGTGACTTACTTTCCTTTAAAGAAGGCGATGTAAAAAATGGAGGAGTAGTAGTTCCCAAATTGAAAAATAAAAACTTTAAAAGTGAAAGAATTTTCGAAATCAGTTTGTGTTCGATGCATTTCTGAAAAAAAATTAAGAGTTAGGAAATTTAAAACCAGTGCCTATTTGTTCACCTTGCAACAATACTTTGTAAATATAATCTTTTTGTCTGTTTGTGAAAAATCGTAAATCACGACGTCTCTAAAAAAGGTTCTTATAATTTAAAAAAATTATTGCTGAAGAATAACATAACCCTTTAAAACCCAGTCTTTTAAAACAGAATTTACTTTTAATCATCCACTTGCAAAACAAGTAATAGGTCAAATAAATATTTTATCATACTACTAATATTAGTTTCTTAAGTGCAAGCAATACAGAACGCAACGCAAGATAAACAGCAAACCCCATTTGGTGAGCAATTCCGCCACTGATGTGTAAACATTTGCCATCAACATGATGAGAACCAAATTGATTACAGCTCCAGATAACGACCGCAATAGACTGGCCTGGAACAAGAAAAAGTTCAAAATATATTTCTCAGCATTATGATTATTGGCGTGTTCACAAAATAGTTTTGTAATGAAAGAAGGGATAATTCTTAAACTACACCGGGGAGGAGGAGGATACAAAACCCTTAAGTACATAAAAGCCGTTTTTTCGAAATACCAAATTTCTAAAAGCTAAGGAGTTGCATTTCTACTGGCTATGGTGCAGTAAATCTACAGCAGAGCCAGAAAACATCATTGGAAAAGAGAAAGGACAGGAAAGGGACCAAAAAAGGAGCGGAAAAAAGCCGAAGTCTTCATTAGTAATGGTATTTTCCCAAAAATAGGGTAAAAATTCTTGTTTAGAAATAACCGACAATTTCGCTTAAAAATAATAACTTTGATTCATACTCCTTTCATCCTTTCATAACTGGTTGCTGTTAGTTTTATTAATCACTAACCTGCGCATGAATAAGCTTGTTACTGCTGTTTAGCATCACTACACCAATGATCGCCTTGTAGATAATCACCGATACCACAAATATCAACACAACACAGAGCTGCAAACAATGATATGAAATTAAAATTGGTGAGTTAGTGGAAACATGTTATTATTGAAGTTGGACATTGCTTTTGGGAAGAAAAAGCACAGGAAAAATTGTTTGAAAAAGAAGATATTGCACATTTTAAGTAAATTGTTCACTTTGAGTTTTGGTTCACCGAGTTAGAGCAGGAAAACTGTTTACCCAACATGTTGTAAGTGTGGAACACTCTCCGATATCAGTTCGCCTTGTTGGTATTGTGGCTATCAGTCGCATTTTGTATTCATGACTGATTTGAAATGGACTGCCGCTTTGCCCTGCGCCTGATCTTAATCGAGGTTTGGGTGTTGACCAGACATACTGTTTATAGCGTGCCTCTATCCAAAGAAAGAAGAGGGATAAACACAGCATCAATAACAACAACACCAGAGGTCTGTTGCGGTTTAACATTTACTTAAGTAGTGTTGTTAATACATCAGGAGCAACTACAACAACAACAACAACATTATAAATGGTCCTAATTTTGAAAACAATTCACCATTACGACCAAAATTGCAAAACCAGTAAATATTCTCCGGATTCTTCTTAACTTTGGGAAGTGAGGTTCCAAGGCTCCTGTGATAGGATTTTTTTCCATAAACGGGGCTCTGGCGTTGTAATCAGGTCTGGGCCGCTCTTCATGTTCAAAATCAGTCACTTCCCAGTGGTAGGACAGCTTCGCACTTTTACGCTTCCAAAATTCCAGAAATAACACAGCTGCAGCAAGAAGATTGTGATGAAATTGAAAGCAAGGTCTGAAGACTAGCACTCTGGGAAATATTCAAAAATAATGTCCAACTTTATTTCCTGCGAAATTACGTTTCCAAAGCGGGTCGTTTAACCAAAAGTGTTTATATGAGTTTCTATAAAAATTTGTTAGATTCCTTCAAATGCAGTCAGGTCTTCAGGGCTGTAATGGAAAACTACAGTGTGGTTTGTCAACAGGAGATTCTGGGCAATAAACCCACAAGTCTTTTGACTCAAGCAATTTAAATATATAAGCTTCTAAGTTTTCTTGATATCTTTTATGCACAGCTTGGTGTAGGCGGATTAATTTTTGTTTTGCCCCTTTAAACCCCTAATCATTGTTCAACTAAATGTTGTGGCTGTGAGTTTGCATTGCACTCCAAGCATTAATTTTAATATGTTGAGAGTTTAAACACCTTGAGGTAGATGCAATTACTTATTCTCCTGATGGCGGATAACTTAATTACAGCGCTGTGATGCTACGCTCATCCGCCGGAACGGAAAAAAATTACTGAGAGGAGAGAAAAAGGAGTGAGATTTGGATTTCTTTTGTCTACAACATTTAATACCAATGTAGATTCAAATTTTGGGGCGACGCCTTTCGTTTTCCATTTTGGGGGAGACGCCTTGGCTAGATCAGTGACTTCGTTGGTCACTACACGTTGTTTGAGTCGTATGCTCTAGAGATAACTGATAGGCCCATTGGAGATTTTAATGTCAAATTTCACTGGAATAGGTTTTGCTTTTTTTTACCTACTGCTCTTTGCATGCAATAGTCAAAGTAATTGATTCTATTGGCGTTTTAATATTACTGTCACTCACCCCAAAATGACATCAGAATGGCGAAGAAAACTGTTCCACCGTTATCAAATAAATACGAGAGTTTTGTGATCAGACAAGTCTTGCTTAAATACCATTCGTCACAGATACTGCATTGTGGGCACATTGTGAAATTCTTACCACTTGTACAAATTTCTAAACTGAAATAAACTTGTAATTCACATTGTAAATTAACTAGACAATTTTGCCTTCACCTCACTGAAAAGCTACTGTTTTAGAGAACAACTTCATTGTGATAAAAAGTAAATTAACTCAGCTACAAACAGCCCATGAGTTAACACACTGCCTCAATGGCGTAGTGGCTACAGCGTCTGACGCAAGTGCAATAGATGGTTGGTTCAAAACTCAAACGAATCATATCAAAGAAACCTCAAAATGGTATTCACAGGTTTTTAGTTGAGTGTTCAGAACAAAGGATTATGTGCAAAAACCAGAAAGTTCGCTTATTGTGCCCTTGGAAAGGTACTTGACGGGAATCATCTACATGCATGTGGTATACTGGTGGGAGATCCGAGCAGTCTTACTGTAACGATCGCAAGTAGAGCATGACCTGACAGGCGTGGATGAGTAAATGACGCAAAGACATGTTTCACTTACGAGGGAACGTGGAAATTCATGTTGACGAGTCCAATTATAAAAATGACGAAGCCGATGACGGCAACTGGTAACAACCAGGCTGTGTAGAAACCTACAAAAAAGTAGATGTAGTTAGTGACCAATTTACTATGTATTTGGTGAACAATATATTATTTTTCAATAAAGAGTCATGTTTGTTTATGACTTTTTTCATCTAACATGGATCAAATTTGTGGGCATCAAAGCAGTGGTTCTCAACTAGTGGGCCAAAACCCATAAATCAAATGGGCCACGGCTTCAAGTTTAACTATTTTTGACAGTCGTTTTCTAAGCGGGCAAAAATATAAAAGTATTAGACCTCGAAAAAAGTCGATCTCCAAAAAATTATAGGGAGAACTTCAAAAAGTGGGCCCCGAAACATTTTACGGAGCGAAAGTGGGTCACAGTTGTACAAAAACTCTTACATTGCAGTAACAAAAAATCTGTTACCATAGGACATTTTGCAGACGCAGGCTGATAAGCCATGTGTATAGGTCAGTTTGGCTGCTCGCTGCCATTGCGCAGTAGAAGTTTATAAACCGTGCTTCACCGAGTTCGCTCAGTGAAGATGCTCGGCCAGCTTGTCGAAAGAGGCGACTTTTGGTTCTCACCAACGCCAGTTTGTCTCGCTAGCGGTAGGGCTACCAACCTATCTTTATGACTGGTTCAAGGTCGTTGACATTTTGCTTTAATCTAGTCTTGATTGGGTGTACGTTGTGAGTTTGACGGTCAACCTCCGATCAATGGGAAAAGAATAGTAAGCACGACAGTAATAGATCTATTACCGGCAGGAAAAAAACCACTTGCCTAGCCATGCGAAATACATTCCAATTTTTTCTCCAAAATATTGTCGGATATGGTCAATAGGCTGATATTTATACCACCTGCTCCACCTTGCCCAATACTCGTACAGCACCTGGCGTTGATTCAAAGATTTGGGATCCTTAAAAATTGGTAACACAGCTTTTAACAAGTCTTCTGTTGAATAAATTTTTTCAACAAAGGTGTCGTTTTTTTGGCGAGAAGCTTTCCAACGTTGACCTGCATTATGATATTCAGATTTTGTTTTAAATTTTTTTGTTTGAATCCGCATCCTGGTTGCATAAAATGCTTTTGTTTGCAGGATTTACTTGGTTTAGATAGCATACCCCAAATTAGAATAAGTCAATAATATCTAAAATGTTAAAGAAAGTTGTAAAAAGCAATATATATATATCTGCATCTACAAGCGTGTTTAAGGCATGAGAAATTGCTATTGCTTAACCAGAAAATTACCTAATATGAGAATTGGTTTAAAGATGTTTGACCCCATTCTCCTTTTATGCTTTAAGGCTTTTCTAGTGACATACTTTTTTGTCATGGATCAACGATTTACTTTAATGTAACTAATTCTTAAATGCAGTCAACATTAAATCAATCGAAGACAAAATAGGTTTTCTGTGCAGGTTGGCAACCAAACGGAATAGCCAAATACAATATTGGAAAGAGGGGAATTTTTCTTGCGATTATTGGCAGAATAAAATCGAAATCATGACTATTCGATAAAGTTTACAAATTTTACCAGTGACTTTTAGGGGTATTTACAAAACGAAGGCCAAAAATAAACCTCATGATTTTTGTCAACGCCATCACAATTTTGGATAGACTTTTTTCCTTCTAACAAAATTTTGGTTGAGTACTTGGTGATCTCTATATTAAGTTTCGTGTGCGTGCATTGCCTATCTTTCATTTTTGTGGATGGGGCAGATATTTTTGCGGTTAATACAAAAAATGAGTTGAAAAAATTTGGGGGTCCTGGCACTTTGCTTCGCCAATGCAAGCCTAGATATCTGAAAGAGCACGGAGTTGTTCAATTAACCGGCTAAAGTGATTAAACTTAAAGGACCATTTTGATTTCAATATTGAAACAATAACGTGTGTAGCGACTTCCCTGTAAATGACGATTAATGAGCGTAAAAGTAGACTTCCTTCGCTTATTAAGCCGCAGCTGTTAAACGAGATACTTAAAGTTATATCAACAAAGCAAACTTTGTTAAGGTAAAAACGTGACAGCATCGTTATCACAACCCTCACTACGTCTTCAGCTGGCAAGGGCAACCGGAATGAACCGTCATGCAAAGGAAAAGCGGCGGAAAAAATGTCCTCGGATAACAGTCGATCAAGCCCTGCAACGTAAAAACAAATAATATGTCAGTAGCTCAAAACTTCAATGTAGCGTTGAAAAACGCTGTTTTGGTGAAACTTTTTTATTATAAACTAATCTGTGGCCGTATCGCTGCAAATCGGTTGAGTTGCAGTTGAGTGATGTACATATGTCTGAAAATATGGATGTAAGCAAAGCAATATTAAAAGTCGCTCTTTCGCAGCTTTCTCTTTTTGCCGCTATATCGTCACACATGAGAATGTCTCGAAAATCTCACCGCAAAACAGTTTTTTTAAGATGCATTTTCTCAGCATTTTCACCAACTTTACGACATAGGCTACCAGCTACTTTGACACTATTGCTCTGTGCAATTTGCTGGTTAAAGTGTCGCCCATTAACAGTGTGCTTAGGTATTGCATTGCCCTAAGTTTTGAAAAATCACTTTATTTCTAAAGTAATTTCTACTGCAAATGGAAGGCAGGTGGTTTCTGGAAGTTTTTGTAAACGTTCAGTTTGCATAATATTGTGTTCATTTCACGTAAATAATTGAAATTGCTTTTTGTGCTTTAAGTGATCCTTCCAGCTTGCTTACAACTCTCAATCTTTTACCTAACTTCTACGTATGTGCCGGAGCAAGTGCAAAAAGTTCGATTAATTTCAATTAAAATTTAGTGTGCAGAATGAGATAAATATAGAGTTAAAACAACTTTTCTCACCAACTTCAGCTCGTCGCTTTTTTCCGTACGGAATTGTTTGGAGAATTTCGTAAGTTATCTTTATTCTGTCAGTGGTAGAAAAAAACTGTTCTCGATTGGTGCACCCCAAGTATCTGAAATAACTCGTTTGCTTATCACAACGAGGAGTTGATTAACTTCCACGCAAAGTAAGCACGTGCTTAAGGAATCAGGGGAAGGGTCAATCACAGAAGTTTTTTTGTAGCCGATTTTTCAGTGGTAGCATGTAAGTGTCAAACAGCTGTCTTCTTTCTTACTGTTAGTTTTGTTCAATTTTGATAAATAAATTTTTGCGTGTTTCGTTTCGTTTTTGTTTTAAATCACATTTACAGGGGGGCATCAAAGTTTTAAGTTGTCAGGACTTTTAAATGGCTTATACCGGTCCTGATCACAATTTATTTTGTTTGCGCAAAGTCGGAGTAAGTATTATGCCAGGCTTTTGCTTCAAATCATCGCCTTAATTCAGATCTAACGACGCGGGTATTACATGTGGCTACGCTTCCTTTATGAGCAACGTTGGTAGAGCCTAAAGATTTGTTAACTAAAGTAGCATTTCTGTACTTGGAAAGCTTTGCTTTTTTGAAATTGCAAGTAAAATATATTTTGGGGGGGTTTGGAACATCGATTGTCATCGGATTTGTCAGATGAAAACATTTCCAGAATTGATTTGATGTGTGATGCGTCTCGTGTTCTCGAAGCTAAAAATATTGAAATGTAATTATCTTTTCTATTGCTGCGTAGAAATGCAGAAGTTACAAGGTAGTTTGGCAGTTGTTAGATCTATATTTAATTCTCCAATTGAGCCATACCAAAGACTTTAAAAACAGTATTCGCAGAGCATGTGGTTGGCGTTTGATTACTACAAAATTTGCTCACTCTTAGAGGTGTTCAAAGTAACTTAAAAACCTGCTTGAATAAGAGTTACTTACTCAAGATATACTTAAAAAAAGTAGTAAGTAATAAAAAGAATTTTTACTGGAGTAACACTAAATAAGTAGTCTCAAATTAAACGTAGCAAAAATAAAAATAGGCTACTTCCGTACTTATACCGATTTCGTTCAGTATCAATTTAAACTTAATATGGTACAGAAACTTAGACTCAGTAGAGGTCTTCAATAGTGGAGCCTGGAGCAAAAACTTAAAGGGGGAACCAACTTGGCTCTATTTAAAACCTCAGAACAATTTACGACCTTCTCACTGTAAGGAATGGAAAATCTTTGACACTTTGAACAGAGAAAATTTAATCAATATGCTATGAGGTTACAATTGGAATTAATTTTACATTTTAAGAGATCGAAATCTCAAAAAACACGATTGCTAATTAATCGTTTTTCTTGTCAATTATGTCAAAATAAAATTTGTTTAAACTCTGCCGCTCCAAATGAATGAAAAATCAAACATCATGCGACATAGGCAACAAGGTTTAAACCGCATTTAGTTCTGCGTATAAGCTCAAGCTTTGTGTGCAAACTTTTGTCAGACTGGGACACTATGACGGAAAAACTGCTTGATCCCACCACCTACCACCTATCTGCCTCATAAAAATATAGGTGCTTGTTAATGTGTGCCTCATAGACATACATAGAAAACTTCTTTGCTTTTTTACGCGCTATCCCTACGTGATAGTATGATTCAATTGAGGTTTGAACCACAACCCAGAGCTCCCAGGGCTGACGCAACCGCTACGTTATCGAGACAGATGCATAGCTTTTTAAACAAGCGAATGAAATAATGAGCTGAAGTTTGCTGTGATAACTTAGAATGATATCTGGAATCTGACCGAGATTGGGAAAAGCACTTGTTGGTAAGTCAAAACAAGAAATTATGTAGTTGCAACAAGAAACATTGTTGAGGGGTTTTTGGAGAGAAATTTGATCAGGCCAGCCCATAGTTGATAACGAAATTATGTAAACTCTACATTGTTTAGAATTTAGGCCTATTCCCATAGCATATAAAAATAACTACCTGAAAGGTAAAAGATTTTTGTCATGTAGCTTGATACAACTTAGTCAGAAATAAAAATTCCTGATTTCAACTGAATATTTATTGATTGAAAGCTGTTGCAATTCTATTTTGTCAGGTTGATGTTTCGCAAAGGTTAGAAAATGAAACAAAAGGAGAAAGTTTGGGGTCCATTTGGTGTTCTCAAAATGCTTTAAGGGGCGCTTTTGCAGTAAATTATAGAGAGAGCCTGGAGTGCTTGATCCACTTGAACCGTGGAAAGACCACGACCGCCTGTAGTGTAAACCTCGTAGTTTTTCAAAAAATAAACACTTTTTCTTCTAGATCAGTTTAACTTTATTTTTTGACTGCTAGCATATCAAATAAAAGGAACAGCTTTACTTATTGCAGTTTACTTGCCATAAGAATGACAAAGCACATAATGAGGCAACAAAAGAGCAGCGCTCATTAACTCAAATCTATAAATAAGAGCAAGCAGAGAATACGTACCAAGTAACTACTAATTATTCTATGAACAATTTTTATTTTTTAGAATCTATCCGTCCAATCATTTCCAACTAAGCTAACCAATTGCTACTGAATAAACATGAATTTGCTATTGGCTGTTTGTGATGAATATCTTTAGTCCCATTATTTACCGTTTGTTCGCAAAATAAGCAAAAGCAAGTGCTTTAAAGCATATGTTTGGTTCAGTAGGCCGAGCCGGCTTCACCCAAAGGATAGCTGCAAAAACACTAATAAAAATGAGCTTTTCTTTACTAATCTGAGTAGAAATATAACAGCCAGTAAACCAGTCAGCATTTTATTTCAAAACGTTTCGCTTTATTCTGGAAGCATCAATAGTTGTAATTAAAATGTACCTACTAGGCTAAGTTGAATTTTTTTTAATATTAAAATATTACCTACAAGGCTAAGTCAACAAAATTTAACTTAGCCTGGTAGGTAACATTTTAATTACAACTGATGATGCTTTCAGTATAAAGCGAAACGTTTGAAATAAAATGTTCACTAGTTTCCTGGCTATCATATTTCTACTCAGGTTAATAAAAAGTTTACACATTTTTACATAGCCCAATCTGTTCCGAAACAAAGCTATTGGATTTTGAAACGCAATCGATTAAAAAATATTTTATGGGATTGCGCATACCATAACATGTCTCCCAAGTTCTCGAGACCCTGGTGAGGTCTTATTTTTCCTGCATTCACCATAGGCGTCCTTGCACTTAACAAACTTTTATCCGTTGAATTGAGCAAGTGTTGAAAGCATATCAAAGTTGTGGAAGAGCGACAGGGTGATCAATACGTATGTTCAGGATTAAGCTATTAAGTATTAGGGCCATCACTAACAACTTTTTCGAAACTACAGGCGTACTTGTACGACTCAACGCCTGTGAGTGGGCGCATATTTCTTGGTCGTGGATTACACGCTGCTGGGCAAATTGTCAACTAACCCGAAGTGAAGCGCTCGCCGTTAAGCTATTATAATAGCAGGGCTTCCTATCATAAACATTGAGGTTGAGGATATCAGTTCAGCCTGCTTTATTCGATTGATATTGGTTAGAACAGTATTAATAAGTTAATGTGTTGTTGACAAACAATTGCCGTCACAAAATCAAAAGTACTATTTTTTTAAAGAAAATCAATTAAGCCTTAACAAACACAGGGGGCTGCGCATCGCCGCTATATTTCTCCACATGCTCCTGGAGTTACTGACCACGTCTTGCTTGCCCTCTTTAGTGTGTAGAAACTGCATTTACTCCAGGGAGTCGAACCGTTTGATTTTTCCGGTTAAGGTTCGGTCCGGAATTAACAGCTGTTTAAAATTTCGGTTCAGTTCTGGTTATGGTTCAGATCAATTGAAACGCTCCGGTTTAGGTTCGCTTCAATAAAAATGACCTCAAAACCGGTTTATAAAGTTCCGGTTCGGGTTCACAGTATCATTAGGAAAACTATAAAAAAGTGGCATAATTAGAGGAACACAATTTAATAATGAAACGCTAAAAGAAATTTTTCTTCACACATTGACAGGCCAATACTACAAAAAATACTAGTGCCAAAGCCAGTTTAAGGATAATTGGATTGCTTCCATGATTAAAAGCCGTGGTCTATATAATGTCACCGTTTTGCACTAAATGCCGTTTAGTTTCATTTTTTTTCAAACGAACTGCTTTATTTGTACTAGTATAAATCTTTGCATAATTTTATTTAAATGTGACTTTGCACAGGCCTATCAAGCAGGGATTCTACTAAATTTCCTTTAAATGTTTAAACATTTTGCCTTAACCCAGTGGTTCTCAAACTGTGCGTCGCGACGCCCCGGTGCGTCGTTTCAATTCTCCAAGGGCGTCGCGGGATATTTTGGTTTTGTGCCAATAAGTAGGTTTTAATGCGTCAAAAGAACTTTGATTGTAGATTCCATTTTTACTTTCTTCTGACATTCATAATCAGTAGCATTTTCACAATAGTGTTTTTAATACATTGTTGTAGTTGTTGACTTCTTATTCAAGAATCAAATTGCAGAAGTTTAACTAATTGGCGAAAAATATATAAAGAATAAAGCATTTAGTTGTATGTTGGACGAAAACAGGAAAGATGAGTTACTAACTTTGAGAGGTTACAAAGAGAGTAATTTTGCAATAGAAGATGACAAACCAATCCAAAATCTCGGGAGCATAAAGACAGTTATTTTTGTAGATTATGGGTTGCATTTATCTTGCAGTATGGCAAACTAAGCCTTAGGATGCTGTCTGGTGCGTCGCAAAGTCTCGCAAGCTTTTTCAAATGTGTCGCATCGAAAAAAGTTTGAGAACCACTGCCTTAACCAAATGTGCGCACGAAGCCAGACTTTCGGTTCTTCGCAGAAACTCGCTCTGGTGACTTCCATTTTTGGAAGCTACAACATGTAATAGCGTAAACGTGTTGGTGGCTTCCATGTATGTCAGCTATGGCTCTGAAGAAAGCTCGGCTTTCAAGTAAGTCAATCACGGCAATCAGCGTGTTAACAAAAATACCAATAGCATAAAGAGTTACTAGCCTACGATAAAAATTTCAGAAATGTACGGATTTATTGCTGAAATAAATGATTGCTAGGTATGAGGAGTATATGGTAAATACATGCGTTATTGCGTATTGCAAAACGGGATACAAAAAGCGTCAACATATAATTCATGCTATTTCGGAAAAATTCCCAGCATTTTGTTTTCCTTTGAAAAACCAAGAATTAAACAGAAAATGGATTAGATTGGTGAATAGAAGAGACTGGGCTCCGACGCGACGTTCTGGGGTTTGTTCTCAACATTTTGAAGAAAAGTTTTTGAAAGTTGACAAACGAGCAACGTTACGATGAAAATTACAACTAGTTCCTTCTATATACTCTGGCAATGAATCAATCAATACCCCCGTCAGTTATGCCTCAACCCAAAACCCAAAGAAAGCCTCCAAGTAGAGTGACTGCTTCACCTGATCAGCTTGGTGATTTTAATGACCATGACATAACTTCAGATTTTTCCAGCATTGGTGAAAGCCTGTGCCCTGTGGCTAGAAGTTGCAAATTGATAAAAGTAAAGCAGTGTTTTACAAAGTGAAAACTGTAAGACATTCGATATTCCAACAGTTACTGAACCAATTGTAATTGATAATGACCTCCATGTTAAGTTTTTCTTTTCTGGCTCCCCCATACCCCTCCCTCCATGGTTTGTCAAAGTAAAGGACTGTCGACTGACAAACAGTCTTTTCTGAAAAACTTTCCGCCATACATCAGGAAGTTTTTCAGATAACAGAGCCACAAATATCATCGATGAACTACAGCAAATTCAATACAAAAAACCTGATGACAAACCAAAATTCTCGTCAAAACTTTTTCAACTTGCCCTGATGTTGCGCTAATCTTTGTTGCCAGCAGGCCTATGCGAATATGTTGGATCTATGCGAACATGCTGGTCCTATTCGAATATATTATTCGCAAGAGTGACCGACATGAAAGAGTTGCTGCAGAAAATTTAATGAAATTTAATGATTTGTCACAATCATTTCTGTGTGATGATCACCGCGAAAATAAGTTTATCAACCGCACAATTTGTAAAGTCTTTTTCATCAACGCCCAAAAACTTGTCAATAGCCAAGTGCGAAGAGAAGTTATAGAAAAATTCAAAGAGAAGGCAAAGGAAGCGACAACACACATGATTGGAATAAAATTTTGCGACTACAGTATTGTTTAATTCTAACTTAAAAGGCGGAACAATGCACAATGTAGTTTTTACGTGATGGTTTTCAAGCACCAAGTATCTAAAACTGTGCGTTGTTCTAAGATGAAGTAAGTGCTGCTTGTTTAAATTTTTACTTTTAAACAATCTATTTGATTAATTGACAGCCGTTAAATATTACCCCGTGGCGTATTAGAACAATTTTGATCCTACAAATAAAATAGTTTCCCATACTATTGCTCTGTACCGCTAGCATAAAATCTCGTAAACATGAAAAGTAAACAAACCGATGCGCAGACGTTACCCTGCGTAAGGTAGAATGTCTGGCCGTCTTCTCTTTTAAGCTGGCTGTGGTTAAAACATAAAAGATCTCTTCACCACACATGGATTACCTATACTATTTTGATTTCAGACCAGTTGCTAAGTGATACGTGTGACGTCACGGAGCGAATTTTTTCAACCGGTTTGGGTTCGGATAAGGTTCATCATTACTCAAATTATTTGGTTCAGCTCCGGTTCGCTCTTTGTGATTTTTGAAAATACGGTTCCGGTTCGGTTAAGGTTCAGCAAAAATAGCATAAAACCGGTTTATAAAACTCCAGTTCGGGCTCGGTTCGACTCCCTGATTTACTCACAATTGAAATAGCAAGCTACTACAAAAAATTTTATTTGTTCATTTTATGAGGTGCAAGGAAGCATAATTTTCAAGTTGTGAAGTGGGGGTGGGGAGGGTCAAAGTAATTGATATGTATTTCCAGAATTAACCTATTGAATATTAGGGCCACTATTCACGACTTTTTCGTAGTTGTATGTTTATTTGTACGACCCAAAGTATCTGGCTTTGGGTAAGTTGCTTGGTCGTGGCATAAACCCTGCTAAGAAAATTGTTAACTAACCCGAAACGAAAGACTCGCAGTTAAGTTATTACGTTAGGAGGGCTTCCAATTATTAATGTCGAGGTTAAAAATTTCAAATCACCTGGCTGCGCCGGCCTCACTCAATATGAAAGCAAATTGCTTCAATATTTAGATAATATGTAGCTCGATACTAGTATTTTGTCGCAACAGATAAAACGGGATCATCTTTACCCTCTCTTTTTGCAAGGGAATCACCAACTTTTTAGCTTGGAGTAGGGTAGTTTTCCAATACTTTTAGAAACTTTATTGTTTGATAAATCTTTTTGAGAATTTTGATGGATAATACCAAAGAAACTTGTTTTTGAGAAAGAATTGTGAAAATGTACAAAAGGATTTAGTTTTTCTAGAAATTGCAATTTTGTGAAGCACAGGCACCAAACTTTTGAGTGGTTTTGAGCGGTAGGCTACATTTCATAATTTTTCGAAACTTCATTTTTTGATGAATCTTTTTGAAAATTTAGATAGATTATGCCAAATAATCATACTTTTGACGAAAAATTGTCAGAATGTGCCAAAGAACTAAGTTTTTTTCTAAAGATTACAAGTTTCTTTGGTGTAGTAGTAAAATTGTTCATCTAAAAATGGAAAATAATGTATAATGACAAATTGTGATTAGCCACTGTAAACTAATTCTTAGCTCTAACTAGTTAGAGTTACATGCTGTTGGAAACCAAATTTGCTCTGCTTTCAAACAACACTAATTGTCATTACTTTGTCATAACCTTTACGCATTAAACTCACCTTTTTGTGCTCAACTCAACCACCTTTTTGTGGAGGCAAAAAGTTATGATACAGGTCTTGAAGTTTAATTGTTTTAGTATAAAAACACATGGTAAAGATACATGCCATATATTACCAAAGTTGCCTTAAAATAATTTTCACTTTTTTAAAACAATTGCGAAAATCGCTTAAGTAGTGAGATCACAAATGAGTTTTTGGTAAACTGATTTCGTAAAAATAATGCTATTTTTGAAAAAATCCTCATATAATAATCTTTGCCAACGAAAGACTGTAATAATGGTACCAGACAGCATTACGACATCATGGAGCGAGTTTAAAGCGTGGAGGAAAAAAGGGAGGAGCATGTTTAAAAGGCTTAAAATGCGTAAAAAAGAATCTGTTGTTGCATCGACATTGAGTTTTGATTGTTGTAGAGTTATTTTTATCGAAAGCACCTCGTTAATATCTCCCAGAAAAGCAATAAATCGCGTTTATACGATGAGTCGTTACAGGAATTGAGAAAATATAGAAAACAAATTATGAAATTAAGCATTAGCCCTGACGTTAATTGAGGTCCCAAAAAGACGAAATTTTTTGTCAGTTGGTAAGTCAAAGACTTGCTTTCCTTTGAGCAAAGAACGGTTTTCCTCTGTCAACAAATGCAAATTGTAAAAAATTTCTATGATTATGACGTCGTTTTGGAGTCTCGAATCCTCTTATGACAATCACCTCGGAATAGTGATCAATCGTGCCAAATTTAATGCTCGTAAATCCAGTAGTTTCAAAGGAGTTAAGAAATACGTACAGACGCATGCTTGTACGTACGAACTGACAGAACTTTGCTTTGTATACATAAATGAATTATTGGATAGTTGTGCGTTCAAGCCTCACGTGACTGTAAAAACGTGACTCTAAAAAAGCGACTTAACGCAATCTTTCAAGCAGTCAATTTCAATCATTCACTCATTCATGCGTATCAGCTCTCTTTCTGAATGTATGTTTTTAGTCAAACTGAGCCACCGTGACGGGTTGAATATTTGGTCCTACCACCGATTTGCCCCAACCGGACAAAGGAATTCTCACAAGTGTCCTTCCCAAAGACGCAACAAGCTAACTTGCCGGATTTTTCTCTGCACTATCCTTTTCATGCTGAGCGTCGAGTAGGGATGATGCAAATACTATTTTTGAAAGTCTTGAGGTATGACTAGACTTGAGAATTGAACCCAAATCTACCAACTGCGAAGCGATTGCTCTAACCACTTCACCATCGCGCCTATTCAAAATACTCACCCAACGTGGGAAACTGTTTTTAATATGCAATAATACAAAATGCACCACTGAGTGAGAAGTGCCGTCGCTCTTCAACCATTTTGAGTGGCAACAGCGTTAATGATGACTTTATCGTGACCGACAAACGATCTTTTTTAAAAGGCCACCATAGAATTCATCACGAAACAGGGTTTTTACTAATCTTTCTGGGGGCATTTGCCCTCATTGCTACTCCCTTGATTCGAGCAGTTGGTGGTTTGGGGACGAATTGATGTATGGAGGCGAGGATAAAACAAACTATAAAAAATACACCCTGAAGATTGTTTAAATCTACTTCTGAGTCTAAAATCTTTGTAAAATCAAAAACCTTTGACTACCCAACGTGTTGATTATAACTTAACTCACCTTGCCTGGTCAGGACTCATTAGAAACAACAGTTGAATTTCAAAATTCAAACCAAAATTGGCCTACTTTAATCGAAGATTTGTAGAAATATAAGCTTGATTTAGGTTAAATACCATTCAATTCAACAGAAGCCTTTGGCTATTACGTATTTAAAAGTTATAACTACTCAAAGTCAAATTACCTCCCACTTAATTTACTCAGCTAAAAAAAATTAAAGAAATGTAACTGCTCAAGAATGTTGCTACTCAAGAACATGCAATGTCATAGACTTCAGTAGAACAACTTTGTCGCTGACCGGTTCTACTTAGTCATAATAACTAAAAATATGCTTGTATGGTGGCGCTAAAAAGTATTCTAGATGAAAAGTGGTGTGGTCAAAAAGCGCCCAAACAATATATCGACAATACCAAACAATACCATCGACTTAATTAAAATGATCAAGACATTTTGGAGTAAGCTACTGTGACAAGGGTACAAGATCGTAACCTGGTTATGAAAAAGATATTTACCAAAATCTTTTTGTGGGGTCCTCACTACGACAATATTGCGTCAAAGAAAAAAAAACTAGAGTGATATATGTAGAGCTAAGATACACAAACAAGGTAATAAAGCTATTTTCTGTGTCAAGAAAGAGGTTATTAATAATCAATATATGCTGTTGCGAAGCTTTCGTCTTTATGTTGGAGGAAGTTGTTCACAGCTTTCTAAGTTAAAATAGAAAGGAAGCATCTATCAAAAGCGCGATTCTAAAGCCGAATAGTATGACAAATTTAATACACACTATCACAACAATAAACTTGGTTTACTCTGTTTAACAAGAACAGAATATAGTTTGATAAAGGTAGTCATCAATGTTTTGGGGTCTTCCTTTATGTTATCACCTCTAACAAAGTAACGGCGTAAATTATCGTTGGCCTTGCACTACTCTATCTTTTTAAGTAAGGTGTGCCAAAGCAATGAAATTGAATTGAATTTACTCATTTGGGAAAAAATAGGCAATGGTGTGATTGAGATACGCTAATGTATATTTTATAGAGATTCCTTGGCTATTAAGTTATAGGTAATAACAAAATATTAATATATAGGGATGATATACTGACAAAATTATTTACAGGTGTAAAATACTAACAAAATAGTTTATCTGCTAAAAGCAGTAAAACAACAACAAAAAATTGTTTGTGGCAGCGAACACCGAGTCATACCAATTTGTAATGGTGAGATACAAACAAATATTAGTTTATAGGATTGAAACATAAAAAAGACTAATTTGTAGCTTTGAAATACCAGCAAAATACTCTTCACCCTGAAGACATACCAATTTAAATTTCGATTTCTAGCAATGAATTATAAACAAAATATTATCTACAGCATTGAAACACCAGCAAAATGTTTACTTGTGGCGTTGAAATACTATCCTGCAACAAAGTACTGACCTGTAGAGGTGCTCGTAGATTCAGATGCTCAGCATAATGTAGCAGTAAATCCCAAGGACAGCTTATTTTGATGTAATGAATGGTTTTCTCTTCACTTGGGTTTTCATCCTGTTATGTTATGTGTGCATTAAAATAGTGTCTCTAATTTTGACTGATTGGTTCCAAGCTTACTTTTAGTCTTGCTTTTAACAGGTTGGTAATTATCAAATCTATTCTTGAGGTTTAGCCAAATACTAATTTTTGTGGCACAGAGATATGTAACTTGGACAATTAGTAGACAGGCTAATTTGGTAAGCGCTAGTTGCATCGCTGATTATAGTGTTAACTTGCATTTCATAAGTCTTCTAAAATTTTACCAACTCTAAGATTAATCCAATGTTCTGCAAGTTTTTAAGATATTTTTTTCTCCATTTGCGATGCTGTCTCTTCTCTTTGTCGATCTTTTTTTGCTGTTCTCTTTCATCGTTTGTCTCCAGCTTTTTATGGCGTTTGTGAATTACTTCATAAACAAGAACAAAATCTAAAAAGTTTGATAAAATAGAAATTTTTTTGTTCACTTTCTGCACTCAGTGGGAAAGATATGATAAAATAGAAACTTTATTCGGGTTGTAGCAATATGATTGCATGATTTTGTGTTTTAACCTAACGATATCTACGTTATGGTGTCCTTGGAGAACAAATGTAGGGGCCATTTTTTCTGCTTGGCTGGACTTCTCAGGATAGAAATGCACTGTATCAGCAGTCGTGGCAGCTGCGAAGCCGGTCTCAACACAAGCTCTTCTACGCCTACGATTAAGTTATGATTCACAAAATGTTTTCACTTAAACGGAGGATAAAAATATATAACTGTAACTCAACTTAGATGTTGGCATGACTTTGTTTAGAAGCACAAACAAAAAAGTGCTTACACCACCATAATGTTTAACGTATGTTGTCTTTTCTACAATCGGTCAAGTTCTCACATTATCTAAGAAGGGAGAAAGAGCGGTTTTGTTGAGATTTTCAAGCTTAATCTTTCATGATTTTAAGTTTTAAAATTGAAAGGAATTTAGAAATTGAGAATTTGAAAGTAATTTCAAAAAATTTTCATCTTTTTCAAAATTGTAGTAATCTCAATACTTTTTACTCCTCCCTCGAATTAAAATCCAGATAAACCCCAAATAGCATTTAGTGAGGTATTAACTGGTGGCATTGATACTCGATTTTAGGTTGATAAGCTCAAACAATGCTGTCAACGTATCTCAACACACAGTACATTCAATATATTAAAGAAGCTCTATTTGGGAAGCTTGGATATATCTGATTTTGTTTGAGGAAGGCAGATGACAGATAAGTTCAGTTTGATGACGCCTTCGCTTCAAAACCATATGCAAAATTTCAGACATTCGAAATTGCTTCAGGCATTTTAAAATAGGATCTAAATATAAGAGAGATGGTTTGGGTTAATACAGCTTTGAAATAATCTATTTTGCTTCCACCGTCTTTAAAATGGAGTGGTTCATAGGTGTGCATGAGCACTTGCAAACCTGAAGTCTAACCCTTTATGAAACAACCTACTTCAAGTGCAGTAAATTGCGTCATTTCGAGGCAGAAACTAACACTCGGTAAGAGTTACATTGCAGCTGTGCATGTAGCCCATGCCTTATTCATTTTTGATGATAAGAGAGCTGAGAGCCCTTGTTAAGTGCTTAATGTTCTAGATGGTTATTAAAGCTGACTTTCCCTGATTTTTTAACCAACTTTACCCAAAAATTTACCGATCTTCGTTTTGCCGTCTTCGAAATAGTTTCCTTGCTCCTGCTCTTTTTGTTTATTTTCACGCAATTCATCCAAACTCCCGGTGTCATTGAAGAAGAGACCCTGTAAAAACAGCAAAAAAAATTACAGCCATGAGCGGTAGGTTTCTAAATTCAACCTCGTGATTGACAATGCAAGAGTTGCTGTTTTTCTTAAAGAGGCGAGAATCGTTAGATTACGAAGTGGAAATGAAAAAGCTAGGTCTAAAAAAAGAGAGCAAATCGGAAAAGATGAAAGTAAACGGGAGGAAAGAAGGTACCAGAAGAAAGAGCAGGATAATAAAAAACTCTTTTTGTAAAGCCATATTCAAGATTGGGGTGCATGGGAGACCAACAGGAATCAGAAACTTAAATTTATAGAAAAATTGTTGGCATTTGAGGAAGTTTATCATTTACTATGACTGTATCTAAAAACGACATCACAAAGGGTTCACCTACCCCAGAAATTATAATACTTGATTTCAGTAACTTTATCTTTTTAGCTCTTTAATGTTAAGGAACCCATGTAGTCAACTTCCTTGTGGTGGGTTCTACAAATTGGTTATCACTTGGCTAATGACTACAAACAGAGACAGCCAGCAGTTTCGCGGTGTAAAAGAATAAACCTTCGACCCCGGATAACAGCAAGTACTAACCAAACTAGAACCGATCGACGCATTTCTACAGGAAAAAACACCCAGCTCATCATACTTTCTCTGAATATTGAGGGTCTTACCGCCAGCCGGATCAGAGTTGCAGAAAGACTTGCGCTACACCACAAAACCACAATCACTATTCTGTAGGGGACCCACTGCGACAAAACAAAAAAGCCGGAAATTTTGAAATTTTCACCAGCAGGGTCCATTCCCACCAGAATCCACGGCTTAACTACGTTTGTGCATTTATAGTCGAGTTGGAGTCTAGTCGACCAATCATCAACAAACTCCCTGATTGAATAATTGTGTGTGGACGTTGCTAGTTACCAGATCATCAGCATCTACAAGCCATCACCGGGCCAAATCACTCGAACTGATATTCCAGTGCACCCCCATCCTTATCTCTATGCTGGTGACTCCCATTGCCAGCAAGTTGACTGGTGTCATTCTACCACCGATACATCTAGCACATGGCTGGCTGCATGGGTAAGTAACTACAACTTTTCCACTCTATACAATTCCAAAAATGCAGCTTGCTTTACATCTGAGCGATGGCGCACTGAAACTAACCCTGACTTGGCATTTTTGAGTATCGGACCTCATGACTTAATGCTTTACAGACGAGTGGCAGAAAAGTTTTCTGGCTCTAATATCAACCTTCACTTATAAGTGCACCACAGCTTTTTCCACCCAGAACAAGCGAGCGGATGAAGCGGTGGAACTTCTAAAAATTCAGTTAGAATCGCTACAGTTTTCCCTCTGACAAATCAATACAGGACCTAACATCTCCCAACATCAACGATGTGGATCAGGCGTAAAGGCTTTTGTAACAGTGATTATACCATGTGCTAAGAAAAAACCTTCGTGGCCATCGTAAGAACTATTTATCGTGATGGATATTGAATGCAAGCGTGTATGATGATTCTTCTTTACTTTCGCTAGTGGCTCAACAACAGCTCTCTTTGAAAAATCGGCTGCAAAAGAAGGAACCGCTGAAATAAGGCAGTTCATTTTATTGAATTCTCACATTTGAGTCTCAAAGCATAAAGCACTTTCAATAACTTCACTGGAAGATCTAGACGCTCATCACAACACAGCTCCATTTCTGCAAATTTCATTGCATTGCAGCTTGTGGCTGATGGGAAGTAGAAGATAACTAGTCGCCCTTTTGACCAACTTGTGGCTAAAGAAACGTCCAAACTTTGGAAGATTGATACACTGGCTCATAAAAACATCTTCAAGTCTTTTATCCTTGGAGAGCTCGCTGCTGCAATCGATCATTTGCCGCCCGGAAAAGTTGCTGGTCCACATCAACATCTGACTGGAGCTGCTTCTCTATGCTGGCAATGCTTAAAATCCTGGTTATGCAATTTCATCTCATCCTGACTGTGCCGCATCAAAATTCCAAAAATATCGAGAAGATCATTCGTTGCTGTAATCCTAAAACCAAACAAGCCACCTAGATAGCCCTAAGAGCTACAGTCCAATCTCCTTGCTTTGTTTACCTTTCAACATCTTCCAGAAACTTATCCCCGCTCGTGTAAAACCAATCACTGATCCATCCCACAGAGCAAGCTGGATTCCAAAGCCGGAGATAAACTTTTGACCAAGTTACCTTGCTAACATAAGATACTGAGGATCACTACTCGGCCAAGAAAAAGGGTGATTCTGTTTTTGTTGATGCTAAGAAAAAGGCTGGTGCTATCACTACTAGGCAAAGAAAAAGGATGAGACCGATCTTGTTTAGAAAGAATGAGATCATGTTTAAAAAAAAGGATTTTTACAAAATCGTTACCACACATTTTTCCAACAACAATAAATGGGCAAAAGGAAAACTGATGGTAGACGTTAATGGTAAACCATTATAATTTTGCTTAGTACCGAACCATCTCGAGTTTTTTGCGGTTCAACATGTTTGAGAGCGAAGATTTGACCAATACAGTAACAGTGACGTGATCGTGGACGTCGAATGTTCTAGCCACCGTTTAATGCTTTTACATGTGAGTAATGTTTGGGTCGGCAGTGTCCGTTAACCAAAATTTAGATTTTATTTTTATTATTAATTCGGGCAGCATAGATATAATGCAGATGCGACTATGCATTGTTTGTAAGGTGATTCCGGTCGAGTTGATTGTTGAAAAAAGCGTAATTCCAACTGGGAAAAAGAGAGGTTTTCACTGTTAGAGTTCTGAGATAATATAATGCCACAGTATTCAGAGAGTAAAATGATTCTCCAAATGCTGAGTCAAAATGTAGTCAAATATTCATTATCGTCAATCATTATATGCATTACCTCATATTCGGAACAAATATGTATTTAATGTATTGTTGTTTGTTCGAATCAAAGTCAAGCAATCAACAACTTTCAATTTAATTGCCACCTTTTTGCCAACAGGTGACGCTGAATAGACCGAATACGTACCGCTACCATTTACTGTCACTACACCAGAAGTTAACATTACGCGTGCATTGCAGAGACGAATGGCTGGCACAAGTCAGGGGAGGAAGTGACAATGCTAAAGTAAGCCCGCAGCAATTCTACCCTTGGTTTATTTTTGTCTGGAATACTGCACTCCAGCTTGCCTTATGAATTGCTGTGGATGCCTCTTGAAGACTACCTACCAGTCTTCCCAGGCATCCAACCTGCCGAGCTCCGTCACAGGGCCCCAATATTTCGACTAAGTCGCCGAGCAATGGATCCTGATCACTTGCAAATTGATTCATAAGCGTCATGAAAAGAGAAGAGATGAGATTGTCAAGTTACTGCAAATTTCGCCAGTGTAATAACTGCTCAGGGTGGACGACGAGAACAAAAAGCAGCTCATTTTGCACAGCAAAACCCCTCCCAAAAGGCTTAAATCTCGCAAACTTCTTCGCCCATTTCTGGAATCACTACAAGGCTATGATCCTCAGCAAGAACCAATACCACATAAACTGCAACCACACATCCAAGACTGGTCAAACAAACCTCTAGGATATGGCCTCCCACGAAAAGCCTGGGTCCAACTAAATAGATTGCGAACCGGAATAGGAAAATTTGGTGACTCAATGGTGAAATGGGGATTCGGTAATGACAATGTATGCCAATGTGGACAACCCCAAACTGCAAACCACATTGTCAATGACTGCAAATCAATAGGACCTCCCTGCAACCTAACCGATGTTGACAACCCTATGCTCAAACGATATCTGATGAGCTGCAACTTCTGATGAGATTGCTATACGACGAACGAACTTGCAAATTTCAACTCTTCATCTCAACAGCCTACCCGTAGACTGTCAAGTCACCCTGTTGTGCAAACCTCTCTTCAATAGATGAAGCTGCTGATCATGACGACAGTGTATCACACAAAAAGATCAAGTACAAAACACGAAATGGAACTATTCCATTACCAGACTTTTTGATTTCTTGCCCAACCCCGTTGCAAGACCCGCAGAACTACGTTTAGAACAACCCTTTTGGGTCAGAGTTAATATACTGCATACGGGACTGCTCGTTTCCTAGTGAACATGTACAAACGGGGACTGGGCTCCTCTTCAACATGCCAGTGCAGCGGCGCCGAACAGCAAACTGATAATCACGTTATCTTGGAGTATCCTATTTGCAAAATGCTGGTACCCAATGGAGTACAATGTCTAGAAATATTGGATAAAGATTCTACACTTTACTTATCTATCACCTGCCTAGAAATCTAATTTAAACAAGATCTTTCTCAAACAAAACAGCAACAACGTCTTAACTTTGTATTTCTTTTCGTTGGGTAAACCCAACACTTTCCCTTCCTAAGCTAACTTTTAAATGCAAACTTGGTTCTCATGGTTCATTTCCTCTACACATGAACTTGTATTCAAACCTACAAAAGAAAATAAAAACATAGAACACTTTTGACGCAGAATTCAAAATCTATTTCTTTTTTAAACTCAAAGTTTCCGCGTCCAAAGCCGCCATAAATGCAATAAAACATTTTAAAGATTTTTGAGGCTTTTCAACTGCGACGGTTTTTTAGCGCGAGAACATATGCTTGAGTAAATTCGGAATCTTTTTCCATTTCCCGCATTCCTTCTATTACTGAGAGCTAATCATTAGGAAAACCAATCACTCAAGCAGGAGATCTGCCAGTACTATTTTTAAAGTCTTTGGTTTGACTCGATAAGAAAATAAAACTTAAATCTACCGATCACGAGGCGGATCGTAAACTATCACCCCCTCACCTTTTCAACATCTCCGTTCTTTCTTCCACTTAGTATTGGAGTTTTTTCATCACTTTTCCCTGCTCTATTTAGCATTGTAGAGTTTTGCTAACTTGTTAGTAGTTCAACTAACTGAGTACATCTTTACGTTATCAAGCATTTCCTGCCACAGGAACTCTGAACACTGTAAATCTTCTAGCGTCATTTCTTTACTAACTGAGAACTTTATCATTGCTGCAAGGTGTTGCTCGTGGGGTGCACTGCAAAATCTAAGCTCAAATTTGTTTTTGCTATGTTACTGCTGTAAATATAATCTGGATCGAAGCGAAAATACTAAGTTGCAGTTTACTTGGAATACTTTGAAATAGGTCTTTTTACACAAGTACCGCAGAAGTTGGTTGGTCCCTAAGAGCACCATGTTAGTTACCGCTTGTTACAGACGAAAAGCTGAAAAAATACATCAAAGTCAAGGTTAGCAACATTGCTGAATGGGAAAGTCGGAGCTTCTTTTTACAGCGATAATGTTCGTAAGTTCAAATCTTTCAACGGCTAAATTCAGTTTCGTGCTTTGAAGGAGGCAGTTTACGATGATTTCATTTGTTTAACTGGTTCACAACCAGTAAATAACTCGGAAGTAATGCCTAGTAATTCACGTAAAAAGTGATATCATACCTAAGTGAAAGGCATAAAAATTCTGAAAAAGATCTACACAAATGGTCCAAAATTTTGTGTCTTAGTCGCAATCCTCAGATATAGTCGGCGGGATAGAAACGCAAAAAAATCGTTTAATTATAAACACCAGTGTTTTTAATTTTTTCGGCTGTTAACATAATAACTATATTCACCGTCCACTCAACGTCAGCGCAATATATTTGTTTTTGCAGTCAACCACAACGCATGATTAAGTTTGTACAAATAAACGCATATATCTACATTGCTTTTCGGCATCAGGTAAAATAATCGTTCTAAGAAAAATGCAAAAAACCTATTATCTTCGAAACACAAATCACAGTGACAAGAAGTCGAAAAAATAAGTCTTGATTTGGACAAGTTTTGAACTCGAAAAGTTGAGATTATAATTGATAGTTGACCGGTGTTCAAACCCAGCTTTACGGCCAAGGAAGGGAGAAAGGCGGTCAGAACCACCAACTTGTAGTCGCAGTGATGTATAGGTAATCGTGCCCGGCTTCGCAACGAAAGATTTAGAGTTCAAACTTCATGCAGCACCGTTGGTATTTGTCACGAAGGGCATCAGAACTTTAAAGTGCTGCGTTGCTCCAACAAAAAGTCCTGATCCAAAGCAATCAATGGTAGACACATATTGAATCAGCACGTCTAACTTTAAGAACCACACTAAATAGCAAATACTGATGGCATCATCAATAAAACAACTAAATATTGATGGCGTAATCAGAATTTGCATTTACAGTTGATGATGCTATCATAACAAACGAAGCCCTAAAGTTCTCCTCTACCACAAAGCATTTTCTAGTAACACACCTGCAAGGCCTGCTTAGCAGTTGGCAATGCCGTCAGAACCACACATTGCCACTGCAAGCGCTGCAACCAAGCTGGAAAATACATCTTAATCTTGCAGTCAGAAGCCACTTTTTACCCAGGTCCCGGTGGGCGTGCACTCTTTTCTTCCCACTTAATTCTGAACGGACTAAAGGTTAGATTAAACACAGCGCTCGGCACTACATAACTCCGGTCTCACAATCAAGTGTTAAATTTAAATCGATCTACGTAGTTTTGTTTTAAAAACTCCAAAATGGGTCTGAACATAAAGTTATGCCATGCAAAACTGTAAAGTCTGTTCTGTTGCTAGAGGAAAAATATAAAAAATAGGAGGCGCTAACAGTTATTAGGAATTTGTATTTTCCGTTTTATTTTCCTGCCTTTTATTGAGTTTTTCTTGAATGAGTTATTGCTTGAGAAGAACGTGGTGAGTTGGGTGAAAGAGCTTCCTCCTCCGTGGCTGGATCGGAAGCTGAGAGATCGCACGTAGGAGGAAGAGAGAGGAGCTTGACACGTCTGCCGATATCCTGTAACAAAATTTAACTCAGTGTAAGAAAGTAAATTGCAGTAAAGATTTGGGAAGACCTCCTTTCATAAAATTAAATTATCAGCCATTTTATTAATTTCAAAGATTCGCTTTGTCTATTGCCCTACAATTTAGAAAACTTTATTTTGATGGAAGATGTATTCATCAATTCTCTCCAAAAACAATTCTGAACTAAGTATATGAGGTAGAGACAGAATTGAGTTTAGATTTCTGTTTGGGTACGACAGAAAAGCAATGTTTCGGAAATGACTTTGATTGCACTCCCCAAAAAGACACAATGCACCAAATATTTTTCGCATTTCTAACAAATTTCAGAGCTGGAAAGACTTGCATCCACTCCACACTTTCCTCTTCTCAGGGAATATAACGTATGATGATTCATTGCAAACGACTGCAAATTGATATTGTACAATTCTATCTTTTTTTATAATAATACGTTTAAATAAGTTTTAAATTTAATTTAAAATGAAGGTTTTGGCCAAGTATTTTTTGTACTTACCGTCTCTGCAAAGGGCACAAAACAAGAGGATTTTGAAAGCTTGGCGGAATTCTTTGCTGTGGCAATAAATCAAAGGATTGAAGAAGCTGTTGGAGAAACCAAGCCAGTTGAGGATTACAAAAGTCGTTTCAGATATACATCGCTTACAAAACACCTGGAAAAGATTGCACAGATATATTACATACGATGAGATCACTTATTCTCAGGCTTGCAAACAAGATTTATCAAAGAGTGGGATTCAACCTAACGCTGATGGTGCGCCTATTGATTAAGTTAGACCGACCTTGAACCAAAGAGGAGGGAGAGTGGGATCCAAAGGCAAGAAGAGCAAAAATAGTTGGCGAGAGCATGACCAAATTTTTCAGGAATTTCGGTATCGCAAAAGATAAATTTCGCATTTTAAGCCGCATGAAACGTCGTTGACGGCAAGTTGTGATAGATTTCATACAATTAGGTGATCTAACCGATAATCAGAAGACTGAATTCGAATCTCACCAGAAACGTTTTTAGAATTTTGCACTGCTTCATTGAGAGAATGGTATTAGTGATTTTAATTTGATAATCAAGTTTGCATGAACCAAACTAAATCAGCTGACGAGAAGACGGTGAGGACATTATATGACTATCTTCAAGAAATAGAACTCACTTGCGTAATGTTAGCGATGAAAAACGGCAACCAGCAAATTACAAATGTACCCATAATGAAGCCCATGGTAAACACAGCACGATATTCACGTCGACTGAGTACTAACGCTTTGGTCCCAGCTTTCCACGCCTGCCTGTCTACATTTCGAATTCCAGCATCCGGTTTTTTACTCATAGCAACTGAAAAACAATTCAAATGGCATGAAAACTTGCTTATCCAGAAGCTTTCCGAGACGCACTGATTAGTGAAGGAATTGCGCCAACTAAGAAGACCTAGAGAAAATGTGTTGTTTTATCTCGAAAACTGGAACACAAGCGAAGCAGTTACTGTGATTACTCTGTGTCTTTCCCTAAGAATCGATACAATCACCAACGAGGGCATCGCAAAAATTTTTGACAAAACAACTTTTTCTAGCTTTATCGATGTTGTGCATGAACTCCATAAACAATCCAAATCAAAACTGTGTTCAGAAAATAATTTTGAGTGGGACAGTAAGAGAATGATGATTGGTGGGGTTTTACTTTTTTCTCATGTAAAAGATCTTTTATTTATCAACGCTTTACGCCAATTTCTATTGGACAAAAACCTTTCTATTGCCTACTGACGCGATGGTGTAGTGATTAGAGCGTCCGCTTCGCAGTCGGTAGACCTGGGATTCATTCCCCTTGTCGAGTCATACCGAAAGACTTTAAAAAATGGTATCTATAGCTTCCCTGCTTGGCGCTCGGCATATATGGGCGGTTGTGGAGAACAAGCCGGCAAGTTCGCTTGTTGTGTCCTTGGGCAAGGCACTTAACGGGACGCCCCACCTTTATGTGGAAGACAGGTGACCCGGAAATGGCAACTCCCAAGCGAGTGCGGACTCACCGTCCAAACATAGCGATACATCGCTCTCTCGTGGATGGAGAATAAATATGGCAAAAAAAAACTTTTCCTAAAACCTATTTCAGAAAATGGATTTGGAGACAGGGGTCCACAAACTAAGGCAGCTCTTCGAAAGTACGTTTGAAGTGTCAAGTAGCAGCTATGGCATAAATCAGTGAAACCGTATTGAAAATACTTTCAATTTAAAAAATGAAAGGAATCAATTTGGAGAGAATTTAGGAAAAAAAGTTAAGTCTTAGAACAGGATCACTTTTCCTAAAAAGGAGCGGTCTTGGCTGCAAGGAAGGCAAAAACAATTATTTTTATGGAAAACAGGAGGCTCAACGCTAACAAACCTATCATTCCCTAAAGCACGGCAGAAGGTAAAAACTCTGAAATTGTAAGTTATCTATTCTTGTGATTTCTGCGAGTTGCGCTCTTGAAAAAGGCACTTTTCCCACTTGGTTTGCGGTGCGGTAGAGATAGATCGTGCCGTAGGCTACTGATAACTCCGAAGCAGGTCTGGACGATAGCCATTCGTTGTATAAACTTATAGGCTTAAAATAAAATACAAAACTCAATTCAAAATACAGAAAGTACCTTTAAATACTATAGAATATGACACAACCATGACTATTAAAGGAATATAGAAAGAAATTAACGATGACGTGACAGCGTACAGTTTGTTAGGGCGGAATTCACAGCAGGTAGGATCTTCATAGCACTTTAAATCGCATGCATCAGTAGTTTTCCACCATCCAAGATTGATGGGAACAAATGCGATTGCCCCCGAAACAATCCAAATAATCCCGATCATTATCTGGGAGCTTCGTATATTTTTCTTCTTTGAATACTTAAATGGCCTTGTTATTGCAATGAAACGGTCGATAGAAATGGCACAAAGGGTCCCAATGCTAGCGGAGACACTCAAAACATCAACTGAGGTCCATATATCACACGTAGGCGACCCCAAGAGCCACCTTGATCCCACCACATAATGCAAGCCCATGGGCATTACAACAACTCCCATCACAAGGTCCGCAGTTGCAAGGCTTACGATGAACATGTTGGAATACCGGTGAAGCTTTTTGAAAATGATAACCGAAAATATTACCAAAAGATTGCCACATACAGTGCCAAAGCACAGAAGAACCAATGCAATCAACAGTCCCAAGTTCGCATGGCCCATCGACGCAGTTTCAAGACAGGTCTCCGAGCGATTAAAATCCCAACCCGTTGCATTCACGGTCACATTAAAGCCAGTATATTGAACAGTAGAAGCAGATGCTGTCATTGCTGTTGTTTCCACTTCAAGCTTGTTTTGAACTTGCAAAGTCATAGACTGTTTAATTTTCCTGTGCGCTTTACAGCATAAAGTCCTAAATCCAAAAAACGTGGGCTGAAAATTATCACTGATAAAGCTCTTTCTAAATCTGCAAAAACAATGACCTCGAGATTAGCACATATCTTTTCCACAAAAAGCTAAACAACAAGAACAAAATCTCTTTCAGTAATTGGGTCTGCACGTGGTTTACTGCATAACACCCTTCAAACGTTTTTTTAATGCAATTCTTAAACTACCTTCTTGATTTGCTCACAAAACCACATGCAAACAACATTATAACCTGTTTTTCATGCACTTGCATGACGTATCACCGGTGCGATGGTTTACTGGTTAGAGTATCCGCTTTGCAGTCGGTAGGCCTGGGGTTCATTTCCCAAGTCGAGTCATACCAAAAGACTTTAAAAAATGGTATTCACAGCTTCCCTGCTTGGCGCTCAGCAAAAAAGGAATAGTGTGGAGAACAAGCCAAGAAGCTTGCTTGTTGTGTCCTTGGGCAAGACACTAATGGGATGCCTCCGTCTTTATGTGGAAGACAGATCGCAACGAGCTTGGAGAGGAAATGAGCGCTGCTAAGCTTTCATGATCCCATTGCAAGGATATGGGAACGAGGAAGAGCTGCCTCTGCTTTCAGATCGCTCGACGACTCACCAGTCATGGGATGACTTGACTGGACTTGATGTCGTACTAACTTATGACACCTTCGCCTTTTGCCGTAATTGCTGCACAATACTACAGTGAGACCTGATTTTCATAAACGCAGGCGCGATTCTAAGCTGTAATTAGCAAATAACTCAGTCATCAAAGCTTTCATGTTTGTAATAGATTTCTGACTAGAAGTTTTATCAATTTAAAAATCTTCAAACTGCAATTGCCAAGGGAAACACCGACATTAAAACAATTCAATCATGATTGACGTAACAAGAATATCTCTATAATTTGGTGCTTCCTAATAGAGTTAAGCGCGCGCTAGAGTAAAACAAAATATTTCAGCCGAAGTTTGAATAAAGTGCAAATGAAAGCCGACCCTAAGGTGGAAGAAGCAGAGTGATTGGGCATCTAGGGGGTCTGAGGCCTCAGAACATGCTTACCAAAAATTTTGATATATTTGGTGATGCTTTACACGCGTATTTACACCGCTAAAGTGTGGGGATTGGCCATGGGCCTCAGGGCATCTTTTCAGAAATTTTTGATATATTTACTGATACTTTGGGAGACATATATACTCCATTATGCGTTGGTAAATCTTAGATCTGCAGCTAAAACTGATCGAGGACAGTGAGCTATCAATACTTTTCTTGTGCATCAATATCGCCTTTGCTGTCAGTTGCAACCTTATTACTACGATTATGGCTCTAAGATAGAGCTACAAGAATGCATAATTGAGAAAAGCAATTTTGCCTGAAGACACCAGCTCTCTATAAACTGCATTTTTATCACACAACAAAGCTTTATTGATAAACAATTAAGTTATATGTGTAAACTATTTGTTAAATGGGGATCGCTGGCTTAAACTCGTGTCAGTTTTTGCGGATTCTGCCTTATAGTGATGACGCACATAAGTTCATCAAACCTGATTTGGCTTAATTTGACACGTTCCAATTTTCGCTTTGGCTTAATTTGACACGTTCCATTGTCCCTGAAAACTTAAAATAGCGTATTACACCTGCACTTGGGTTTACAAAGTATCGTAATGTCTCGTATATGTCCTGTTGCCGACCACCCAGAACGTGATGCTCAACACACTAAGCTTATTATATCAACACCTAAAATAGGAGTTGTATATTTTTGCTTTTTGCAAAAGCTTGCTTCATACACCCGATAGCGCAATTGCAAACTGGCTCATTTTCTGAATGCAAACTACAAAGCGGATGAAATAAACTAGTTAGTCAAGATTGCAAATTAAATTAGCATTAGCTCAAATACAAAAGTAAACAAAATATAAATACCGCAGTGAAGTTGATTGATATGCCGCGTAAAATCATAAACAAACAACCTTAAATCTCTAGTTGAGAAGTAGAAGTTAAAATGCCCCTATCTGCTCGGAACTGACACTCAACTTACGCAAAAGATTAGATTAAACATCACAAAACAAAAATTGAACTTTGATTGCTTTATCATTGGGCGAGAAAACAGCAATCGCGATTATACATAGTCGTGTAAAAGCTTTTGAAAAATACAGGACGGCTATCTGATAACAGAGTCTTCATTGCCAGATTTTATGCGGCATTACACAAACAATTGTGACGTTGCACACATCAATAGGCTATTATAAAATCACAAATGACGTGTGTGACATCATAAGCATTAGCTCAAGTCACAAAGTTAGCAATAAAAGAGTAATCATTTTTTATTACATTGCAGTTTTGAAATAAACATTTTTACCTTGTTAGAGATTTTTGCCAAAGCTGAAGTGAAATGACGTCATCTAAGTAACCTTACAAGCTCCAGCAAAGGGCCTTGTGAGTTTATCACACGGGCCCCAACTAATTTTAGTCTTGTTCAGGGATCGGCAACCTCGCTACGGGGCCGAATCTGGCCTGTGAAGCAAAATCACCCGGCCCGCAAGCTGGTTTATACGACCCGCCAATTTAAGCTTTGTTGATCTGTAGTTAAATTGAAGAACATCGTGTTAGAAAATGAAAATGTGGCTATTTATGAGACGTGCGTGTTTACAAGCAGTAGGGTTTTTCTTCCCAAAAAATAGTCTCTTTTATGATTTAGGCATGAATTTCGACACAGGAATTTATAATTTACATCTCAGAAAAAAGGTTTTCGCTTTGCATGCTGGGAAAATTATTTATTAATAGACAAAGAAAAGACAATGTGGGCATCATATGGAGTTGGTAGTCAGGCCCGCCGAGTCCTAGCAGGATGGACTTTCGGTCTGCGGTTACAAAAAGTTTGCTGACCTTTGGTTTAGTTAGTCATAAAGTAGAAATTTGAAGAAATTGAATCCATGAAAACCTTCAAGCTTCACAGACGCCATTTTTAATGCGAAGCACTTAGTGCTTAGGTTCGCTTCGGAACCGCTAGTTTTGCAGGCGCAGTGCAAATGTTAAAAGCTCTTCAGCAGACGACTAACTGTGTTGAATGTCAAAAGAGTGCGCTCGGTATGGCGGCCATTCGCTTCTGTCATGACAGCTGCTTAAAGTAGTGTGCGCTCGTGATGTACATTCAGATGTGCTTTGTAGTTTTGACATTACGCATTCATTGTCGTAGCAGTTTGTAGTTTTCGGATTTCGTACTCAAAATGCTCGCTAGCGACGAGGTGGACCAATATATTTTCTTTCAACAGCGCTGCGCAATCGCATTTTTTCTCTCCACTTTTGATATCACACTGGACGCGGCAACATTTCGCATTCCATTCTCCAACCAACTAATATGCAACTTTGCAAATCGGAGAAAATTGATCCAATTTAAAGTAATGGTCAGTGCTACTTGGCTAATGTGATAGATATCAAACATGCACCGCTATTCGCTAGTTTTAATGTGAAGCACCAACGGCAAGCTATTGGGTCAGTTATTTGGTAGGCTAATCATCTGACTCTAAGCTACAAAAACTGCCAACGTCCACAAAAACTCAATCGGTGCAAGCAAAAGATAACAACCACACTTTCCTTAACAAAAAGTTAGTTTTTGAAAGAATGTAACAGTAGCAAACATAACCAAGGCCTTGATATAGCACGCCTTTCATAGCAAACTAGATAGGAGGAAACTTATCTTTGCATGTGCTCTTAAATGGATGGATACTGCTGCAAACCAACTTGTGTCATTTGCAGGAGCGTAATGGTGTGGAAACGGCCTTCTATTTTCAGCTCTACATCCCCGGAAGTTCGTGAATTTTATAGCAAGTTTTACGCGGTACGCCTCCATTACGCTGCAATTTTAGCCTATACCTGGTCGAAGGTCCGCAGCAAAATGTGCTGCTGCGTAGCCTAAACAGCACGGCTCGGTTGATATCACTACTAGATACAAGTTCTTCGGAGCTGGACCACATTACAGCTACAGATAATAGCATTTAATATTGATGCGTGGCAACACGTTACGTTGCATTAAATATGATTACAAGATAGAAGCTAGTTAGGAAAAGAGTCTTTTGCCAAAGAACCGGCCGTACTGTTGGATAACTGGAATCAGATGCCACTGAAACACGGATCAGCGTTTTAGGCTTGCGATTGGATTAGAATTAGGATTGGAGTTAGCATTGGGGTTATGACTTATGGTTGGTTAAGTTTGAACTACTATCACCATAATGTTAGCAAAACAATACGGCCGATTCTTTATTAGACTTCATATTTCCCAAGGGTACTACGTAATAGCCTACTTCATATAAACCAAGCTGGCTTTGAACTCACAAGTCTTACGGCTTTGAGCTACTTTTACAAATTCAACCATTAATTCCTTCTGTGTGACATCACCAAAGCGTTTCTTGTGATTTGAAAGTGAATGGCTGATGACAGTTGCCTTTTTAGTCACAATTCAACTTTGTCGCCGAAAGTTGTTTGTTTGTTGTTTCTGAGGTTCAAATCGTTTAATACTTACAACGTTTTAGAAAACTCTTTAATTTCGACGCAGGCGAATTTCAAAAAACTCAACTTAAGCACGAACTTGAAAAAATATCTTTTGAAACAGAGCCAAAAATGAAATACGATTGGGAAAGCATGCATGAAATCGTTAGCTAACACTCAGCAATAACTTGAAAACTTGACCAGAGATCAGTTAACAAATAATCATAACTACTTGCATGTGACAAAAAGTTATGCATGAGGAAAATCCAAGCTGTATTTATTGATTTATGGGATGACTCAATGGGCTCTACATGATCTCTAGCTCTGAGTTTGCATAGTCTTGAAACATTTAGACTACATGACCTTTCCAAAGTAAACTGTTGGTAAGCTACATTCAAGCGGCTGGTGAAACACAAAAACTCCATTACAGCAAACGGGAAACACGATGCTTGCCGTTATCGGCAAACCTCATTTCTTGTAATAAATGTTGCTCATCAATCTATAGACAAAACATTTATATGCGCTTCATGGGCTGCGCTAGCTAAACAAAGTCGCCCAAGCCTTGAGCTTTGCATTCAAAGTAGGATTGATAGCGAGATTACTAATGAAGGATTTAATTCTCCCAATGACATGAACCCATACTTTTGTCAAAGAATTAAACTATTCTTATTCCTTCTGTTAAATTTAACTTTTTCCTACATACTAACTTAACTTTTTGAAATCAACTCTTATATACATGTATGCTCTGTCTACTCTGAAACGATGGCGTTTTTCAACTGAAACAGTTTTTTAGCCCAGGATATATTTTCGTCATAACTAAATAAATTCAGAATCATATTTTATTCTCCACGTCACTCTTATTGCAGAGCGCAAAGCTGAAGATCTGTGAATACTCTATCAAATTTCTTTGGTAGGACTCAACAAAGAAATTGAGCTTTGGTGTATGGATAGCGAAGCTGACACTCCAAACTACAACACCACCGCCTCTGTTCTTGCCTAACTGAAGATCGTTTTTTCTGTCTTGTCTTCTTATCCTTTCTTGCAGCCCAAAACGTTTTTCAAATTACTCCACAGCAAGACTGGGACATCTGTCTTGCTTGACTTTTTCAAAAGAAGTAGATTGCTTGGGATAGAAACTGAAATAGAAATTCAAATACAGAGCTTGACGCTTAACGGCTTTGAAAAAGAATGCTTTCTTTCGTACTTTACATTTGGCCTTGTGCAATTCCTAAAGATAAGAATGCAATTAAAAGTTTTTAGTTGTTTCACATTAAACAACAAAAACTTTTGAATGATTTTCAAACTATCTTAGAGAATGAAAAATAAACAATGTGTAACTGAATGTAAACAAAATAGAATTCTATGGACAAAAAGCCATTAATAAAAATATGCCGAAGTATTTTCCTTTTATCTAGCTGAAAAACCAGTTACAATAAGCAAGTGAAAGTGGTCTAAACTAAAACCACTGAACAAACGAAAAGTTGGACGTAAACCTAAAAACAAAAGCAAAATAGCTTAGCGATTAACTGCTCAAATTTGATAAACCAAAAACTCCACAACTCAAAATATATATTTATCAAATTCCACTTCTGCGAATACTATCCGCTCAAAATATCTCTTCGTTAAATCTGATTCTCAATCTTTTCTTAACCCATAATTCTCTGTCATTATAAGTAGGCTACACCACAACCCTCTAAATTACTGCAAATCACATCAAATCACCAACTACAAACGAGACTTCTTAAATAAACAAAAAGTACATACAATTTTTTGGCATCTGCCACTCAGAACTTTGTTGTTAGTATTAACTAAAACAAATTGTCTTTTACTTGTAAGTGTTTTCTGAGGAAAAAGTTAATGGATTTGTTAAAAACTGCAATGTATTGCTTTATGTGTATGAATCACTTTGGAGGTGCCAACAAACTTAAAGATAAACGTTTGGAAGCTAACCTTTAAAAGTGCTTATCTACTCACGTTTCGAATTGAATTACCAGTTTATTCCTTGTAGAGATCGGCATGTAGTTATTTAATTGATTTGTGGACATGTTATTCACAGTCGAACTTTAATCTAATAAAATGCATGGCACAAAAAGACATCTGCTTAGATATCTGAAGCTGGGTTAAAGCTATCTTGGTAACTTGAAGCAGAGTTGCTTCATTATAGCCAGCAATACGCCGGCAATGAATTTCTATCCCAAACAACGATTATGTTGGTTAACCTCATATTTTTATGGATACCGGTACATTGGAAAAGATTTGCCGTTGGTTTTCGTTCTTATACAAAGGCTTTTACCCCAGCCCAGCTTTGGCAATTAAACCTCTTAAACTGGTGTTTTCATTTCCTCAAAAATGTTTGCATATCTAAATTTTTACAGCAAACCAACCGTAAAAGTGAGTCAATCGATTACAACAAACATTTTCGAAATCTCAAGAGGCTGCAATAACTGGAGTTCGACTAAATTTTTACTAAACTTTTTAATAGCTTCTTTGCTTCAATACTATGATAAGTCAAACATGTTTTCGCTAGCTGATAAGATAGAACATGAATACCAGTCAAAAGTCATATTCAGTTACATTCTATTCTTTACACAGGTTTAAATATAGACCTCAATGTAACTCCTATTTGTTGTTTAACGAGTGTATTTCGCAAATAGCACCATAAGCTAGTGGAGCCAGCTTGGCCAAATTTTTTTTCTACATTTTTTCACAACTGCTGGAAAAATGGTGCGAGTTTGTAATGTTGTTATTATTAAAGTTATTAAAGTTTATTGTTTCGTGATAATTCAATTGTTTTACAAAACTGACGTCATTGTACTAAAACAATAGACATTGCTTCAACTATTGGTCATATAATAAGATGTTTTTTCAAATGGAAATAATGTTTACTTTGTGCCGCTTTATTAAAAAAGCAAAGAAACAAATCACCCCGTCAACTGTTTTACGGTCAAGACCATGAAATTCCCAAAAATTCAATTGCATTGATGCGCTTCTTGGCGTAACAACAATAACTTGACACAACATTTTTGAAGCTTTCCAAAACCAACTCGCGCGCTATCTCTTTGCTTCAGCGGCGCGAAGTTCTGCTACGGCGTTGTCAGTGCATTTTCGTGTGCGAATTACTCCTCAGTGACAGGAATTTTGCACACTGAGATTTCATAAAAGAAGCCCAAGTGTGCCATGAAGCTATCATAATTTTGCAAAATAACTTGGTACGATATCTTTAGTAGATTAATTATCAAGCGACTAGTCGGGCAGCGCTATTAGCTATCGCCATATTTGTTGTTGCTGAGGCAACAACAGTGACTACCCGTGAACTGCGTAAACTTGGTTTGACATTTCAGTGTCAAAGTAATGTGAAGGGTGAAATTTTTTAAGTTTTTGGTATGTCTTAACAGGGAAATTGATCTCAGGCCTATAGATTGCGAAAAGGAAGCTCTAGCCACTGCTAACAGCTAAGGCAGTATAAACTGCTTGACGCTTAGTTCCAAAGCAGTGGATTCCAACCTTTGTAATGGCCCGCACCCCTAAAATATCGTAATATATGACGAATTCAAAACATATCCCGGGCCAAGATGCAGGCCAATTTTGAAGTCACGGCTGAAATTGCATGTGTTAACCTTTTTTTCGGAGATCAGCATTATTTCGGGCTGAATTGAAGGCCGTGCACTAGGCATGAAGTAATTACACACAGATTGTGCAGAACAATTAGCACAGGATGAACTGAGCATGACAGTACAGTAATGCAACACAAAAATCTGAATGACCATCTCGCACCCCTGGTTGGGAACCCCTGCTCTAAACGGACATTGCGGGCAAAAAGTCGACAAGATCTCTTGCTGTGTTATTGGGTAAGGCACGTGAAGGGATTCCTCCATCTTTATGTGGTAAAGACAAGTAGTCTATCCGTCGTGATGGTCCAGTCTGACAAAAGATTTGAGATAAGAGCACACACTAACATGCAGAAGAACGAGGCGAAAAAATACTTTTGAATGCATTTCGATGTTAGTTTGATCAAAAGATTTACCAAGAAATGCATTTTTAACTTTCGTATTGACTTTCGAGCTGCTTTTGCTGCACCGCAACCCAAAAAATTTCAAGAACAGGTGCATGCATTTAAAAATAGTAGGTGGGGGTCAGAGGTAAGCAAACTTTTCGCAGGCCGTTCAGCATCACTCAGTTTACTTCATCGTTTACTCCAGCTGGTCAGAGTAGGCGACGCGGAGCCTGTTTAAGATGAAACCTTTTTTCAGTAGATCAACCACAAACCGGAAGAGTTCGTTAGCTTCGTCTATGCTGAAGCCAAAGGCGGCTTAACTCTTTGTTCCATTTTGGTTCAGCAGCAAGCTACGCATAACTTGCGAGTACTAATTCGGTATTGACAGTTTATGACACAAAGCTTGGATACCGGCGCGATGGCGTAGTAGTTAGAGCGTCCGCTCGTAGTCGGTAGACCTGGGGTTCATTTCCTAAGTCGAGTCATACCAAAAGACTTTAAAAAATGGTATTCACAGCTTCCCTGCTTGGCGCTCAGCATGAAAAAGAGAGAGTGTGGAGAACAAGCCGGCAAGCTTGCTTGTTGTGTCCTTGGGCAAGGCGCTTAACGGGATGCCTCCATCTTTATGTGGCAGACAGGTGACCCACCCATACTTCACCGGGTTACAATTGTGAAGTTGCCAACCCAGCATGTCATAAAAGACCACTCTTGGGTACTCACCAGTGGCAGTCCACCTTGTGGGTGGTGAGGTACCAGTCACTCATGACTGGTTCAAAATGGGATGCCATCTTTCCCCTAGCCTAATTTCAATGAGGTTGACGACATGAACCTAAATTGCCGTTCGTGCCGTACCTTCATCCCATGGAAGAGGAGGGGTAATCACAACAGCACCAACAAGCTTGGATGTCGAGCTCTATGTATTTACCTTTTATTACTCGATCGCAGCAGGGTTGCCACTTTTGTCTGAGCTAAAATATCTACGTTCACTTTAAAATATGGCTAAAAATAGCTAGATTTATCAAAAAAATGATCTAGGACAAGGGTCTCCAAACTTTTTCCACGGAGGGCCACATTGCTGACCTTTTAAAGCTCCATGGGTCAAAAGAAAGGTAATGTAGCTATGAATAACGGTCAGTAACGTCGGAGCTCTTGTTGTGTTGCCCGAATAGGAGGTAATCTCCAAAAATAAAAGGTCATCACCTGTCCCACCGTTACCGATAAGAAGGTTGCAAGCACATGATCAAAAGTCATACAGCATATTTAGTGGTATAAGTTACAGCCAGGGATGTGGAAGCGGAAGCGCGAAAAATTCCACCGCTTCCGCTTCCACATAGGGGGAAGAATGGAAAGAGAAAAGAAATTGGTTCTGCTATCCTTCGTAGAAGAACGAATAGGGGAGCATAAGCATTAAGAAATAAGAGCGAGGAGGAGTCGTTTGGAGAGATGTTGACCTCTAAATAATCAGAGTAGGGGCCAAGCAAAGAAAGAGAGGAGGTAGAAAGCTCAGAGGAGAATAAGCTCTGCTTGACGAAAATGATGACGCCGCCGCTAGCGTCTGCGACATCAGTAGAAAAAATACCAGATCGAGAGTGGGTGCGATCAGATCGCAGAGCAGAGAATCCAGGGATCTGAAAAGAGGAAGATAAATTAAGGTTAGAATCCTGGATATGAATAAGATCAACGGAATGAGACGAAATAAAGTGTAGTAGTTTAGTGCTCCTGGCGCGGAGACCCCCAGCATTCCATTGAAGAACCCTGAGAGAGTTAGGGAGGGGAAGAGAAAGCAGGAGGTAAAGAGAAACAGCCAGGAGCATGAGGCGGTGGTGAGGGTGCAGAAGGAGAAGATACAAAGTGGGCGGAAAAAGGATAAGAGGTTTGAAGGTGAGGGTGGAGTGCGAGTGCTGCATTAGCGGAAGGGGGCCAGATTGAGCAGTGAAGGTATACAAGCTGGAGGAGTCCGAGGAGGAAGTCACAGTGCTGGTAGGTGTAGAATCTCCAAAAAAAGCAGGGAAGGGAGCTCCAGAAGTGAGAGCTGCCAAGAGTTTTGAATCTAGAATAGGAGAGTAGTGATCACTTTAAATAAACCCAATTAGAGCCTGAGCAGCATTGCACTGTCCTACCCCTACAGGTCACATTTCCAGCGCACACTAAATAGGGAAAGACAGAGCAAGGGTTAAGATAAACGTTGCCGCTCATCAGGAGAAGGAGAAGAAAGAGAAGACGGGCAAGAGAAAGGCAGGAGTAGACAGAAGACAGGCCAATTTTAAAGAGGCTGCGTGCTACCCTTTTGTGGTCGTTTGGGGGCTGCACGGCGAAAAAATGGTTGGTGTAAGGGGAGTGCCCGGGGTAACTGGGACCCTCGGGAAGGCCAACAGCCATTTTGAACCAATCCAAACGGGTCTGGGACTTCACCACCACGTTGAGGCGGCTGTTGATTGGTGTAGTTTAATTTTGCTCGCTTTAAATGTATATACTATATATACAACAGAAATTTCGCACTTCACTATCCAAAAAGATCGGAGTCAATACGTGTTTTGAGGACGGATAGAAGGTCGGTAATGATAATTAGAGTTAAATTTAACTCAAAGTCAGAGTTAGTTGAGGATAGAGAAGGAAAATCAACGCTATACTGTGCAATTTGTTGTTGTGACGACAGGTTATTGTCGAGAGCTGTAATATGTAATCATACGGTTTAGATCTGAGAAGCATTAATTCATTTCTTACCACTACATGTTCCAGTTGTCTATTTTTATTCAATTGCGCTGTATAAGACTAAACTGAACCGTTGATTTGATATACAAAAAATTATCTTTCTAGCTAAAAAGGTTTTTGAGATACACATATGTTCCCATATGGGAACATTGGCGGGTTGCAGCAAAAAAACTCAAAAATAAAAAAATTTTGTAAAATATTTTTTTTTACTTTTTATTCAAAATTACAAGCAGGATGCATCGTGGTACACGCCTCAACACATGCTTTTAGTCGCAACTCGTACTTTTATTTGAAGCTCGCTTTCTTTTTTTGGTTCTCTCGGTCAGAAAACCTATTTGATCCTCCTCTACATCATCTATATGTTCTTTCACTTTGAGCTCACCAGCAGGTTCAAAAGCCGTTTCAAAGCCTTGAGGAACTTCTTCATTATCACTTGCTTGATCACATTCATCGCCACCAGCAGGAGTGAGTAGAACTACACTTCTTGTTCTTTCTATTGTTTCTACTAGGTTTCTCACTTCTGACGTAGTAGTAGCATGAGTTACACGTCGGTATGAAGACTTTTTAATAAAACCTTTTTAATAAAACACTTTCGCTAACTACCAAAAATGTTACCCGAGCGTGATATTGCCATGGAAACTGATCACGTGATTAAAGCTTATTTCACGGCATTTTCCACCTTTAAAATTTCTCAAACAATGCAATAAACCACACCAAAAACTGTAGAAAGCTAAAGAAAAATGTTTCCTTGTATCATTTTTGCTGCTTTTCAATGCTACAAAAATTCGTTATTTAAGAAAGAAACACGTGATTGATTATATGTTCCCACATGGTAACATTGGTAAGAAACGGGTTAAGTTAACTGTTGTAAAAGTAGTTGTAAGTAGTGAAGGAACTTGTAATAACTGTCTATTTGTTGAAGTGTTTAATTATTTTTTGAATTGTAGTAACGAAATATTTGATTTTCTCGCAAGCAATTTGTGATTTCTAAATTTTTGTTAGTGGGAGTTCCGTGACAAACGTGAAACTACATTAGCGGTTCCGCGATGACAAAAAGATTGAAAAGCACTGTTCTACATTCAACGCGAGTTCTGATATCTAAGAAAAAGAAACACAGAGTAGTTCGAAACAATAAGCTTAAGCGAAGTAGGTAAAGTAATAGCAATAAATGAAGGTTTTTGTTTTCTCAAAATGATAAAGTGTAGGAGAAGGCAGGCTACAGACCCACAAAAGTTAAAAAAAATTGTCAACGGTCGTTTTTTCGTTGGTTGTTGGTGGAAGCGGAAGCGGAAGCGATAGGTGTGGAAGCGGAAGCGGAAGCGTTTAAAAAATAACCGCTTCCACATCCCTGGTTACAGCATATTTAATTTATAAGTTACAGCATATTTAGTTGCATAAACATACTGAAAAGAACTGAAAAGTTGTAAACCTAAACTATACTGTAGCCTAGATGACAGGGCAGACTTCTGTACCCTTTACTATGTGTTGGATTAGAAAATAATGGATATAATCACCAGTCCTTTCAAAGTTTTTGTTGATAGTGCCTGCAGACTGGTTACATTGATTTATCAGATAGAATTTTGTGAACTTCACTTTTCCTTAAACAATTTTTTGGGCTATTTCCTCGGCTTCTGGACCAAGTAGGCCAAGGATAATCAAAAACTTACGGTACCAGTTGTGATGATCACATAATGGCTGATTTTGCTGATATACCTACGGGTACCTAATTAGCGTAGAGTTACTTTTAGCCGAGGAATAAATGATATTTAGATAATACTTCTTTTAAGGCCGCTGTTTTGGCCAATAGGCACACCGTACTAAGTTTAGACTAACCAACTGAAAGGCCTAATCTCAACCAAATCGCTTTTCATTAAATTTATTTGTTTCCGAGTAACTACCTAGAAATAATTCATTACAATTTTAAATTAATTTCTCAATAGTTTTTAGAATAATCCCAAAAGTTGGTATTCGCCTTATACATTTCCAGCATAAATTACAGTTTTTGGTCAGCCACTTTTTTCTCGCGAAATGTGTGACGTCATATGCAACCTTCGTATTATGCTACTCGCGATCAATTTGGGTCGATGCAAGAGGCTACTAAACCTCTCTTAAACACATACGCAGCTTGAACATGTTTCAAATATAGTATGAACGATCTGCAGTGTTACCAAATTTAAATTTTTTACCTTTCAACTCAGTAATAACGATATTAGCTAGAAACTATCTAGGATATCAAAAAACTATCCAGTTTTATAAACATTATCTAGAATTCTAGAATACCAAATTTGCTATCTAGCTCAAACAAAATTACCTAGATCTAGCTATAAAATAGCTAGAGTGGCAACCATGGACTGCAGAAAAACTGTTGCCGTTCTTCACAGAACAACTTGTGTTTAGACCCGCTTCGCAGTTACCAGTAGTTTAGAACAGTGGTCCCCAAAGTACGGCCCGGGGGCCAAATCTGGCCCTTTTCACAATTACAAAACAAATGTACAGTGCAGTATTTTCTTGAAAGAGCCACTTCGATCCGATCAATTTGATCACGAAAAGCATAATTTGTGACAGCGAGAGAAGTGATGACCCTTTTTTCGGAGATTATCTAATTTCCGGGCAACATAGCGCGTTTTCCAATGCTATTGACCATTACTTCCCACCTACTTTGAGTAAACTTTGGGCCACGGGTCTTTAAAATATCAGGAATGTGGCTCTCCGTGGAAAAAGTTTGGGGACCACTGGTTTTGTACAACTAGTACAGAGCTTTTCTTCCTCAAGCACTGCAACCAGGCAAGAAAGAAAACATTTATAATTGATTTTAGTTTCAAAAAGCACAGCAACGTAGATGCTTCAGGTGAAGCCAAAGGAGAGAAAGGCAACATGAGCCCCCGAATTTCTGGAACCCAATTTCCGTATCACTTAAGGTATTTTCAAGTAAAACACCAACAATTTGTTACCACTTGGCACGTTAATTTTCTCTTAGTTTTTTGTCACCAAAGAACTGATTTATCAGTAGGCTCACTTAAATTCTCTAAATAAAATCAATTATAAGTTGTAGTCAATGCAACTTGAAATGCGAAATTTGCCAGAAAAACTAAAAATCGTCAAAAAGATGACAAAAAATTTCTCAAGTTTGGTCAAATTTGTACGTTGAAATTACGTGTAAAATTTTTGGAAAAAATTAACCGTCCAATTATTTTTCAGGCTACACCCAGAAGTATGCACCCTTTTCTTCAAAATAAGCAAAATCGAGAATGATTACATTATTTTTTTGGCAAAGATCCCCTCTAAATTTCTGTTACAAACTGCAAAAGTTTGTAAGCACAATTTTTACCTCCCCCACAAGTATATTTATTGACCTTGGCATTGGCAGTTGGCAGAAACTACGCAGACATCATTCTGCATGGCAGATAAATGGACTACATGTGCTTGCTTGGCTATAGTTATAAATACAGTTACCCTAAAAATCGATTAGAAAATGTAGGAAATACAAATATACAGTATATACTCACAAATATGTAGTAGAATCCAACCTAGTGAGAGGGGTAGTGCATTTTGTTCTACATTAGCTTTTGCAAAAGTCTTTCAGCTGTAAATATTGCCGCCTAAAAATGTTGTCAAATACCATTTTTCAAGCTTTTTTGCCTTTATTGACTTAGCAGTCGAGAAGAAATGAGGTCAGGACGCGGTCATGGTCTTGAATTTGTTTTTAAAACGCGTAAATTTTAATTGCATCTGTGAAAGTGCTGATGGACTAAAGTCAAAGTTGTAGTAAAGTTTTTATTGAGAAGCAAAGTCTTGTTCAACTAATTGACCTACTGTATGCTTTGTTCTGTCATAACGCAGCATTCAACAAAAGCAATGGCAATAATGTCAAGTGCACAGTGATGTTCAAATAGTGAACATTTTTTCTGTAAGTCAGCAATGGTATAAACGGCGCCAAGCCAGCAACTAAAAATTATTCTTTTTTTAATAAAAACGATGTGTGCAGGTGACCGATGAAAGAAGATGTGTAGGTTCGAAATAGGGGTCAGCTTTTGAAAAAAGGAATGCTTCAAAATAATTCTAAAAAAGTGGATTGGGTTTGCAGAATCGAGGGCATTCTCTGAACTTTAATCTCTCGAAAAACTACGGTCATATTACGTCATAATCAAAGAATCTGGAGCTTGAGCATATTTAGTAATCGCTCTTCTGGAAGGAATTTTTGAACAATCAACAAATATTACAAATATCTAGTGGTGTCCCCTCAATGACACCAGTTTTAAGAACAATTGACATCTCCGCCAAATTGTAAGTTTTCGTCCCTAACATAATATGAGCCTACCATTGCTATAGAATTCCACAGATCTTTTTGATATAACTTTTTCAAGAGACCACCGAGGAAGGATGACGCAATCCATCGTTTTCCTACACACTACACTACACTCGCTACACTACATTTGCTGCTCTACCAGTTCGATTCTAAGCCTTGACCAAGCGATGGAAGCTTTATGATAGAGAAGCTTAAGCATAACTTTTAGTTTATTTTCACAACGATTGCCAAAACGGTAATTTCGACACAAAAATAGATTTTAACAATTTCTCGATAAGCTAAAGGACTAAAACTTGCTTCTAAAAAGACACAGCATTGCGATTTAAAAGCATTTTCGGTGAACAATGGATGGACCTGCTTCATCATATTCCTGTTTGGTGATCCACATTTGTTGGAAGGTAGACAAGGATGCAAGGATGGAGCCTCCGATCCACACTGAGTATTTTCTCTCAGGAGGAGCAATGATCTTGATTTTCATAGTGCTAGGAGCAAGAGCTGTGATCTCCTTCTGCATCCTGTCGGCAATACCAGGATACATAGTAGTGCCTCCGGAAAGGACATTGTTGGCGTAAAGATCTTTACGAATGTCAATGTCGCACTTCATGATGGAGTTGTAAGTGGTCTCATGAACACCCGACGATTCCATTCCTGATCAAAAACACATTAACAAGATGTATTGAATCACATAAATCATATAACATGTTTATGCCATATTTTTATTGCATCGTAGTTAGTACCTTTGGGCACAGGAAAATCTCTGCAATTACATAAAACAACGTTGTGTTCAGACCTGATTCGGAGTTACCTGTACTGCTGGCAGAGCGAGTTTCTACCGCAAGAAATGCAACTAAGCAAGAATTCAGCAAAAGTAATTTTGGTCAAACGCTTGGTAATACAACCCATACGGTACCTGCTTAATGCGAAAACATCACTGAAATTAAATTGCACGGAGAAGTTATTTTATTGGTATTACGTTATCAACATCATTAAGCCGCTTATATAGGCAAAGTAATTCGAAGGTGTCTATTTTCAAGGCTACTCACCAATAAAAGATGGTTGGAACATGGTTTCGGGGCACCGGAAGCGCTCGTTACCAATGGTGATGACTTGGCCATCAGGAAGTTCGTAGCTTTTTTCCAAAGAGCTGCTTGAAGCTGCTGTTGCCATCTCTTGTTCGAAGTCAAGAGCGACGTAGCAAAGTTTTTCTTTGATGTCACGTACGATTTCGCGTTCAGCTAAACAGAAAAGTTTTCCGTTAGACTCAAATATAAAGAGATTGAGGACAGTGTTTTGTCCCTGTGAGAAGGTTTTTTCGTAACATCTATTCATCATTAATAGGGGTCATGACAAAAAACAAAGTTTTGTGAAACTCAAACACCTCCACACAGCTTTAAACATTCCGTTATTACCTGTGGTAACAAATGAATAGCCTCTCTCAGTGAGGATTTTCATCAAGTAATCTGTCAGGTCACGACCGGCTAAATCCAACCGCATGATGGCGTGCGGCAGCGCGTAACCTTCATAGATAGGGACGTTGTGAGAGACACCATCACCCGAATCCAGCACAATACCTTGAATAAAACAGATGATTTTTTCACAACGTTATTTATCAGCTACATTGTCGCTGCAAGTAAAATCAAAAAATTGTGCGATTATACATAGAAGTGTATTCACGTTCATAAAGCTTCAAAGTTACCAGTGTAGGTGATGCAGCATATTTCTATCAAAAACACTGCAATCAATCAAAAAAGATAAGGCAAACTATATTTTTCCAAACTCGGTGATATGAAATTGGGGTTTAGAGTGCACATTGGATTTTTTATTGCTTATAGCATTTTTAACCTTCACACTCGTAGAAAGGCGCCGATAAGTAGAAGACCATTGTCTAGGTCTATCTCTGAGTTTCCGAGATTTAACAAAACTTTGGGGCAAAGGAAATCAAAACAAAATGTCTTTCTAAAAGGACCAGCAATGTGGTCATCGTGAGATTTGAATGAATGATTGTTGTCGGCGCTTCTAGTCCAACTCATTTGGTCACTTTGACTGTTCCTTAAGCCAAATAATTCAATTATTTTTCTGATGACTTGCTCCATTCTGCTATGTAGTACACCAGCAATATGGCAACGTTCACTGGTTATGCAAAATGCGTTTTCTTACCGGTCGTACGCCCTGAAGCGTAGAGTGACAACACAGCCTGAATAGCGACGTACATGGCTGGGACGTTGAAGGTTTCAAACATGATTTGGGTCATTTTTTCCCTGTTTGCTTTCGGGTTCAGGGGCGCCTCTGTCAGCAAAACGGGATGTTCTTCTGGGGCTACACGAAGTTCATTGTAAAAGGTGTGATGCCAGATCTTTTCCATGTCATCCCAGTTTGTGATGATGCCATGTTCGATGGGATATTTGAGGGTCAAGATACCACGTTTGCTCTGAGCTTCGTCGCCAACGTAGCTGTCTTTTTGACCCATACCCACCATGACACCCTGTAAAAATATATACCTTTTAGTAATTCTAAAAAGCATTAGCAAAAATTATTGTCTTCATATATTTCGAATAACGTAAAATTCACTATTATGGGGGCAGAGGAAGAGCGCGAGAAAAAGTTATAACAAACCAAACTCATTGCTGAGAGAGTTTTAAGCGTCAGAAAATATTTCAAGAACAGAAAAAAATGAGGATGTCAAGCGAACTTTTCCTTTAAAAATAAGTTTGTGTTGGTCGCGTAAGCGTTCCAAAAAAAAGGACAAATACAAGTGATGAACTGATGAAAATGGTAAACTTGAGGAGACTCGAAAGCTTTAAATAACAAAGGTGTGCTAGTTGTCGTGAGTCATACCTCCCACGCATTGCCATAATTACAAGCAAAAAATATTCTACACATTTTGGGTTTTATCCCAATACCAATTTTAAGATATTTGTCCCAAAACAAAATTATCACATGAGAGCCCACATTGCCCACCTGATGTCTGGGACGACCAACAATGGAGGGGAAGACGGCTCTGGGTGCATCATCTCCGGCAAAACCGGCCTTTACCAAACCGGATCCGTTGTCGCACACCAAAGCGGTTTGTTCTTCTTCTTCATCAGACATGTTTGTGTTTTCTATAGAATAAGAACAACAAAAATCTAAGTAAAAAATATAAAGTTTAGAGTTTGTATAAAGGGAGAAGAGGAATAACTATAGGTCAAAAAATTTCTTTAGGTATTTTGAAGAATCTTTGGGGGAGGAAAACTTTAGAAATGGGTATATAAAGGTCTACGAATTCTTGTTCTATTTATCGCCAATATACTCTGCACTGCAAGAATATTCCGAAATATTATCTTTAAGCTTATGCTGCAATTAAGACTATGCTCTCCACTACGAACAACCTAGAAGTTGATAAGGGGGTAAACCAAAACTATGCTGGTGGCAAAGCTATTAGATGTTTCTATTTATGAGTAATGTGATCAAAAGTTTAAGCTGTATCTATAAAAAAGTTTTCACCATATTTTTGGTTGTTTTTGTGGCAATAGGGTGTCCCAAAACAATGTATACACTCTTTGAATCGTCATAACTTAATCAAATCATTGATTTTGACTTGTAAATAAAATTGATACAAGAAAAAGAATACACATATAAAGAATGTGAGAGTAAAAAGTAAAAAAAGATATCAAATTGACTTGATATGTTTTGAATGTTTACATTTTTTTTATGTTTACAAGAGTGTATATATATTTTTTGAGGCACCCTGATATTTGGATGTTGTTTGCCAAGATGCTCGGCCACAAAAAAAGATCTTCACCTTTTTGAGGCAAAAGGCCTTGGTTCAAGAAGATTTTAGCTTGCTTTACCCTTTTTTATTGCTCCCTTGCTCTATTCACAATTTGCATTTGTGACTTGATATTACAATAAGTTGATTTTGTTGCATTTTTGACATGCATTTAATTACATTTGTGACTTGATTTTATTGCTCCCTTGCTCTATTCACAATCTCCATTTGTGACTTGATATTACAATAAGATTGAATCACATCTAAAAATACGTGTAGTTTCGGAGAATACGTAACCATTTTACACAATTTCAATGAGATGATTATAAAATTATCCGGACATTAAAATGAAGAGTTTACAAAAAGTAAAGCTCCAAAATACTATATATCATAACCTTGTCTTTACAAAAGTGATAAAGTCAAAATGTTAAACATTTTAAAGCAAAAACATTTAGCCATTATACTGAAAGCGTCATTAGTAAATTATGTTGTTTTCCATGTAGGCTGAACTGAAGCAACGTACTGTAGATGCTTTTAATGCAAAACGTTCTTGTATACTCTGTTTACTTAAAATTTTTGCTCTATTTTTTTCTAAGGCTGCAAAGAAAACCCATTTTTAAATTTACAAGCCTACCTTTTATGAAAAATTGTCTTTACAATGCTCTTCGAGTTGTCGTTGCTGACTGGAATTTGAGATGATTGTTGTCCGTCTTATATTGAAGCTGGCTTTCTTCCTCTTGGGATTGGTTTAGCTCTCGTTCCATTTTTGGTCATCCCTTTTAAAGATGACTTGTAGCCAGATTCGAAGCTGCAATTCTAATTTTGATTCGCTACTTTCTTATGACGTAAACAATGAGTCACGAGCTGAGGTCACTTATCATGCGCAAGTGGTGGAACTGACAACCAATGATAAGTCATGCAAATTGACTAGTTTGAAAGGCTTTGATTATACGGCCAACTAATCGATAACCATATATGGAGACAAATCTTCACACTTAGCTAGTCTTTGCTCATGTCCTCCTTTAGGTGTCGCTTACTCTTGGGCCGTCACGTAGAATTGAGCCAGAGTTGTTTTAAGAATTTCTGTCTTGGGGACGGAGAGAGGATGAATAATTCAATCATAGCTTTCATTAAAATAGTTTTTGAATGCCTACAAAAAGCAAGTGCTTCAATTGCATTCAATCGCAGAGAAAGAGAATAAACTTCCAGGCCCAATAAATAAGAGAGTGTTGATATTGTTCATATCTGTAAAAAAAAATCAATCTACTGTCAACAAATGCAGGTTATAGCAAGACGTTGTAGAAGAGCGAACAACTTGCACTCAAAAATGCGTTCAAAATTTTCTATAGCAGTTTGATCAACCAAATTATGATCCCAAATTCAAAGGTTCAAAAAAAGTTTACCACTTTCCGAAATCTAAAACATAATTCTATATTAACGCAAACTAAATACAGATGTCACCAAGGTTAATGATATGGCTTATGGCATGAACGCTTAAACGCAGAGAGGAAAAGGGTTGATTCCCTATGATTTTATCTGTTGGTGTGCTATCAATTACAATCTAGCTAAGCCTGTATTTTGTCAGATGTGTCGGCCACAACTGTTGGCAATCTGAGTGGCTTAGAAGCAACTTGGGAATTCCTATATCGACTGCTGGGAGATAATTAGTTCTATATATGATCTGTAGATACGCCTGCACCCATGGGACGGGGGAAAAGGCCTTCTTATATGGCCAGGTAGAACGATGAGAATACAATCGCTCTAAAACAGGGTGGTTTTAGTCGATTTTACCAGATTAGGAGGTATTCTGGTATTTTATTCTCCGGCTATTTTTCAATTCAGTTTAGAGAACTATCAACCACACGACTTCTAGATCAGTTTCTTTAGGCATAGTACAGTGGACGCCGCTTAATGTGATCACTTTTGTTAACACCAAAAATGATAACAATAACCGATTGATACCATTAACCGAAAAAATGAAAATTGCCATTTTATCGCTCATTAGGGGTCGCAAAAATAAAATTAAATAAATGAATATTTAATAAACAGTAAAACTTGCAATAGACACAGTACAATACATTATTTATTTAGGAAATCGTCCAGCATTGTCTGCTTCATGTCTTTTTGCAGCAAATCATTTACAAAGGACTCATACTCATAATGCAGTTCAAATTCAGAAGATTTATTTTGCACTGATATTTATAGCTTTCTCAGGCCGCTAATCATCAGAGCTGGACATTTACGCTGGAAGTTATTAAAATTAGTCACTACGTTTGGGAAAAAATTGATAACAATAACCGATGTACTGATTACAGTAAGCGGCATATTTGCAATGCATATTGTACGTTCGGGAGGTGATCAGGAATTCCGATAATATTAACCGATCGATAACATTATCATTATCGCTTGAAATTTTGTCAAATGATGCCCCAAAAGATTAGTTTTGAGACTGTGTTAATGATAAAGGGTTTGGTATTGTGGTAAAGATGTAATTTTAATTTGATTTTAGTGTAGTTGGCACGTGCTGAGAATTTGGCCGATTTTGTCGTCTGCAACTGGGTTGTTGGTCATTTTAACCCTTTTTGGGTATAAAAACCCAAGATTTAGGACACAAATTATACATCTTTCGATGCGTGAGGAAATAAGCGTGATCTTTTGAAAATTTTATGAAAATCGGATGAAAAATAAAGTCACAAATCGGTTTTTTAGTAAAATAATTTTGTAACTCAATTTAAAAAAATTTGAGGTAAACACTGAAAACACGAGATCATCAATCGATGATCGCGGGAGCGAAAGAGTTAAGCGGCGTCCACTGTAATTACTCCCGGCTGCTTTGTTGCTCATTTACTGAAGAAACTTGTGGTGCCTGGTTCTTTTTAAGAAGTGAATTGTTTATTCCAAGTTCTAAGACCCAGAGTCCATTCTTTTTGCACCCGAAAACTGTGGTAAGCATGGCATGTCTGGGTGGGTAAGTACAGTATCAGCCATTTCTTATTACTGCCATCAATAAAGGGGGCAGACTCTTTGCATCGTTTGGAGATCAAAATATGGGTCATAGCAAGAAGATATGGCCTGTTGGGCCGCAGAAGAAAAGCTTGGACCTATATGTCTTAGACGAATATTTCTCATCAACAAAACACTTAGTTTTATAACGCAAACTGGCCATGATAAAAAACATCAATTGATTGCAACTTTTCAATATTGTTCTCTCAACGATTTCTGGGGTGAAGACGGCAAGTCGACTTGATTGATATCATTTATCTTAACAATGTTGACGAATGCGCTGCGTGCAATGTCGGCGGAGACGGTTAGTTAAACATATAAAGCAGTTTTTGTCTATATGTCTACTCATCGTCCACTATAGTGGGCTCCTCGAAACCTCCTTGTAAATACCTAATTCTTGGCAAAATTGACAACCACCTTCAGGCTGTGGGTCATAAAAGAGTTGGTGACGTCATTGCCAGAGAGACGTTTTAAAAATTTTCATCTTTTGATAGCTTATCTCCAAACATTCATCTCTTGACGAAGGACGAAATTTAACAATCGAATTATTATTTGCAAAGACTGTATTCTTTTGCAGATAAAATGACGTCATAACAATCGTTTGTTTGCACTTTGTTTTCTTCATCATCTTTGAAAAATCCTGGGCTTAGAAAAGCAACTGAAAGCTAAAAGGTGATGTCAAAAAGCTACTATCAATAAAAAAACTTTTTGCTGCTCTTTGATTCGCCCCAGCACCACGGCAAGTCATTGTTTGTAAGCGCTATTATGACATCGTGATTGCCGAAACGGAGGGCTCCGCTCTATACGGCTGAGGAGCTAAACAGAGCATTAAAACAGGAACATGTAAAACAATCTAACTTCAGTAGTAGCTATTGAAAGTAGTGGGCTAGTTTCGAGGGTCCTATTCCCCTTGTTCATCAATCTCTTTGCCTCTGTGACGTTTTGCGCGCTCGATCTGCTATCTTTCAACGATAAATTTAGCAATCAGTCATTTGTGACAAGCTGCTAACTTTGTTGCTTAATCACGACATTGAACTTGCAGACATTTTTGGGCAAGTGCAAGTCCGACTTTATTGCCCCAGTCAAGTCCTAGTCCAAGCCCAAATCCAACACAAAGTTTTGGTCATAAATCAACAATCTAACTATCATGAATTTACAATAGAAAAATTTGCTCAAAAATGATCACCAGCATCATACGGTACCATACAGCAATCTATTATATCATGTCAATAACCCGCGACCGGTTTCGACCTTATTGGGTCTCATCAGGCGGGTGTAAAAAACACTCAATAATGAATATGCCAAAAAAAACAAATTTGCCATTGGGTGCAAAAAAAATGCAATGCAAAACAATATGATATAGGTAATGATATAGGTATTGCCAGTCCCGTAGCACTCCAACTTCGGGCCCCCCCCCAAAGTAAGCGCAAGAGCCCCTGCGCACAGGTCATATCACTTTAGAGGTGTAAAATTGAAAAGCTGCATTAAGAAAATACACCACAATTTGTACATAAGTAAACAGGCTAATGTCAGAATAAAGCATGCCGATACCGAAGGTGCAAGTCATAAAATTTCGGCACCGATGCCAGAGTTCAGTAGGACATTTATGCAGACACTGCGAAACGAAAGCAATGACACTGAAAAACATGAAAAAGTTATAAAAACACAGTATCATTTAAATAGTCTGGAGCGAACCTTTTTGTTCGCAAATGCTGTTATGACATTGTCATAATCAAGAGATCGGGCGCAGTCATTTTCGATTGACAACATGGCTAATGAAGATAGTCTACTGTCTGTCATAGACGTTCTATTAAAACTTTTGATCAGTTTCAATTTGCTGAAGCTTCTTTCAGCGCTGGCAACAGTCACGGGGCAAGTTAGTAAGATTCGAAGTGCGATGTACACATTCGGATACAATTCAAATAAATGAGTCTTTAGAAGATAGTTCAGAAAGTCTTGAGCCGTATTGAGATTGCGTTTTTTTTGTAAAATTAAAACAAACCGCTGTAGCTCAGCGCTCATTTCATCAGAATCAATGTCACCGAACTTTTTTTGGAACTCTTTACAGCAAGTAAGAAGAGCATTTTCTTGTTGCACAAGCAAAAGTTTGTCTCGTGTGTACAAAAACGAAAAGGCGGAAGAAACCTCACGTAACAAATTAAAGCGCTCCTTTATTGACATAATAGCCTGGTCTACTAATGGATAGAAAAAGTTGCTTTTAAATTTCAGTTCAGGAGTAGCTCGTTGTTCCTCTTCACCTTGGTAATCAAACAATCTTCTTTTCTTTCCACTTCTTGACGGAGGAAAAGAAGGATCAATATCCAATTCCTGTGCTATTTCAACAGCAGATGTTGCGGCACTGTCATAACCCGTTTGTTTATTCGGAGAATAATTTTTTAACATCATCTGTTGGAATAATTTTTGTGTTAGAATAATTCTGTTGGAATAACTTTTGTTGTTGAAAGCCGAAAAGGCCAAGTGAACTGATAATTTTTTTTGGTTGGTAGTGTAATTAAAGGTAAAGTTTATTTATGAACGCATTTCTTGTTATTTTGAACAACATGTGATGTGCATCTACAGCTGGCAGTAAAGATAATTGGTATTGAATTATTTAGGCTCATTAAAGTCGCAGTCAGATCAATTGTTTGAGCGATACATTTCGTCGTTTTAATTACAAAATACTATTATTGAGAAAAAACCAAAATTCTATTGCGTGACAGTAGGATTAGCTTCAACGGTGTATCTACGAAGATTGATAAGGACTGTGGTTACCAAACGACATAATATAAAGCAAATAATCTACCAACATTTACTATTACAAAGCTGATCTTTAAAAAAGATTTTCAAGTTGACAAAGAATAGAAAAAACGGTTTAAGCATAAAAAGTATAGCAACGTTGAAAAATAAAAAGTTTTCTGCGACCAAAATGGTCAAAACCATCGCTTGCCAAGACTTGATCTTCCAGAAAAAATTTTGTGAGAAAATGAAACATTGATTTTGACATTAAAACCATCGAAAATTTCGGCTGTTGGCTCCAGATTTGCATGAGCTGAATCAATGCTTGCTAGGCTCCCCACAGAAAAGTTCTGAATATCCCAGAGATCAGGTCGCAATGATAGTTGTGCACGGTTGTATCGAAGACCCTCAGGTTGCAACTAGTTGAAACTTGATAAAATAAATTTCCACTCCAATAATGAGTAGTTCAAAACATTTGCCGAAAAAAGTAAATAAAGATAACAAAAGTTGACGTGTATTATTTAGGATTGTATAGGGAAATGCTATTAGGATTTTGTGTGAATTCTATAGGTGAACGCTATTTGCCTCGTGCAACAAAAATGATCTTGTAGTCGACCTATAGCACAACCCTTGCGAAATGGTTTTCACGAAAATGAATCTGACTATGCAAATGTAAAAAATGCATACAGAATAGAGCGTAAAATCTTTTTTCTGCAGCGCAAAAGTCTTCTTTTGGAGCAAGATTTTTCCCATCTGGACTCACTATGAAAAGACGCCATCATTCGATATCGGTGGCAACAGTTTCAATCTGCTTATCACAGCAGGATAAAAATTTTTTGATTTGTTGTTCTTGCAAATCAAAATTACAGATTAAAATGTGAACTTGAGTAAAATATAGAGTTTCATTTTGCCTAAACCTGATTTTTTCATTTTTGCTTCATTGTTTGGTAAGACAGAACAATATTTTCTAGCTTTGAAGAAAGAGAATTTGTTTTTATAATTTTTTAGACCTCCAATAAAAGAATGACGCGAACAATTTGATACAAAAAATGCGTCAGGTACAGGTAAGAAGAAAAATCGCGTGATCTTTTTTTTTTCAGAACATGCTAAAATTTGATTGCTGCGCTCACGCGATTGCGTTAGTTGGTGCACATTTTTGCAGTACAGTAAGTAGAAGCCAGTTTTAGGTAGGCTAAAGTGAACTGTGGGCAAAATTTATTTAAACCACGTTTGAAGTAGCTTGAACTCCTTCAATCAAGATTATTTTCTCATATGATCCCTCAACGACTGCGGAATCATTATAAGCCGGTATCACTTTTTTACTTCATCGTTTTGTCTTTACGTCAAAAAAAGAGCTATTTTGATTTTTGTTGATTGACATTACAACTGAAAAAATTGACGACAAAAATGGAAGAAAATATTACACAGTTCATTAATTGGATTATGCTTATGGGAAATGTTTTCACGCTTTTATTTTTTGTCACAACCAGGATTTTAAAAACTGTGTTTACAGCTTCCTTGCTTGGCGCTCATCATAAAAGAGATAGAGTGGAAAAAAAGCCGGTAAGTTTGCTTGTTGTATTCTTGGACAATCTACTTAATGGGATATTTCCATCTTTGCGTGGCAAACAGGTGTTGGGGTGAAGCAGATTACCCTTCGTAATGGACCAAGCCGACGAAAGACTTGCAAATAAAACATGAATAAAATTTTTTGTTGATATTATTATGCAAAACTACTATAAGGAATACAAAAAATAAAAAAGAAGTCTGCAATATCACTTGATTTTTTTCCGTGACACGAAACCTGGTGCAACGGACTGACTAAGATTGGTCATCAAAAAACTGCTAGTTGAGCACTCAGATCGTTACATTGCATGCGGCATGTTCGAGCGGAATCTGCGTTTGCATTAAAACTTCACGTTTCTGGTTCGAACCAGGGCTTGCTCCGCCATCAACAACTACATGGTGTATAGGTAACTGCTGATTCAAAGATCATATAGCTATTTCACAGTCTCCGAAATTCTTCGTTCCTCTTTTAATCGATGATCAAAAAATATTATGATTGTTTTATTTCATGAGAACTTAAAGGTCCAAGACACGTGCTGAATAAAGCATTGCAGTGCACAAGGTTTTAAACATTGAAAACACACCTATCAATCATTATATATACATACAAGGACTAAAATATTAAGCTAGCATATACATAATTTATGAAAGGTTCTTAGTTTTTTCTAATATCACAAAATGAGCTTGTTCACTTATTTTTGATTTCATGCAGCATTGTGTAAAAATGCTTTTTTTTTATTCCCTAAACAATTGATTGTGGACTGATGTGTTTGACTTCATGACCTTTTGCTATTCTGGTTTTCAGATTTCGTGGTTAGTGATTGATATTAAAAAAGGTTGCAATAATGTAGGTTTCTCAAGAATATAGAGGCATTAGGAAACAATAATTGATGAAAAGTTGGATATCAAATATGAATAAGAAGGGGGCAGTAGCTCTTAGAAACAACTAGCATACATGTGCTCATACTGGTAGCATTTTTTCGCATAAGGTAAGTATGCAAAGACCTAAATCTCTTCCCCTTGTTGCAAATGCAACAAAGGATTTTGGGTTTGCCAGATCAGAGAGATGGAGATTTTTTGGAAGTGTAGTGTATGTTCTATCCTTTTCTGATTAACAGTTTTTATGTAATTGTATAAGATAGAGCTATGTAACATTAATTTTTAAATTTGCTTTGGCAATCACGTTTTGTAAACACAGATCTCCAAGCATATGTATATTTTATACATGAAAAAGCAATTTAGGTTTGTGGTGCCATTAACCTCGAACAAGATCTTATTTTACAATTTTTCTGAGTCTTTGGCAAAAAGAGCTAATGATTTATTGCGTAAAAAAAGAGAAGTAAATTATAAGAAAAGTTATGTTATTTTTAATTGCCAAAATATACTTGTTATTCATATCTCTTTATACCACTACAGTTAATTTAGATGAGATCATCTTCAGCCATACCAACCTGCCAAGGATGAATTCGCAAAATGTAACTAGGAGTGCCCTTTGGCCGGTAGTACGGAAACTATTTTCTTCCTAGAAGGGATGTAGCGCGGCAGTGGTGTCAACCACTGGGAGATTAACCCTAGTACTCCCCATTTCTTGTCACCAAATAAAAAAGATTATTAAGTTAAACTAAATTAGAAAATTTTAATTTTAAAGTTTTTTCCGCTCCCTGATACAACAATTGCAGTAAACAAAACATTCAATAATCTCAATAATCATATTGCATACCTTGTAACGAAGGTCACAAGTAGATCATCACTCACAACACGCCACTGAATTTAATGATAGCCGAATTTACACTAAAGGCGTTGGGTGAAAAAAAGCATAGTCCAGCTAATTCACGCAGAAAGCGAAAGCGTGAAGCCATAGCCTTTCTTTTTTAAAAGTCTCAAATCACGGGATTGACATATGTTAGCTTTTCCTCTTACGGCTTATGGTTACCCCTCTCTGCTTAAATAAGCTGTACTTGCATTTTTCAGCAAAGGCTTTGCGCTAGCGCCTTCAGAGTGAATCAGCTAACTTTAGCCTAGCGGTAATTAAACTCTGGTCTAAAGTTAAAACACAGTGCACTTGACCTTATGCATGTTTAACGCGTGCTCACGTATTCGTCTGCAGTAGCAAAGATAGCCCTTAAAGCTAACTTATAGTCCTGTCGTCTACAGGTGCTTTAGATTTAAACTAGAGCAGCATCGGCAAAGGCTTCAAAATCTCTTGATTTTTGGAATGCAGTATTATCAGATTTATTCTTTCTTATTGCACGGGACATCTTTTTTTGAACTTAAGTAAATTTTCTCTCATATACAATAGTGAAAAGGGGACATACTTATTTTAGCTTTGCTGAAATCATGTGACAAATTATCTCTCGTTGCACCAGACAGCATTTGTATTTTGTTACAGCCATACACAAAATGCTGATTTACCCTACTGATTGAAAAAATCAAACTATGGTGTCACTCTAAATCCCCAAGTTTTTTAATGGTATTACATAATGTACAGGCTTGTTTTAAATGTTAAAAATGAGTCATAGCAACAACCAATTGGAGTAGTTTCCTTTATCACATTATTTATGCCTACCGGTATATCCTGCTCTTAAGCAGTTTCAAGCGCAACTCCGTAGTATTTTTTAAAGCGATTCCCATCAATCTTCGGATTTCATAGACTATGCTCATAATAACGACCTCCCTGCTAATAAATTAAGACGTACTGTACCTACTTACTAACAACGAACAATTTCACAAAAGTTTATGGGTTCATTTGACTAAGTGCATGGTGCATAGAGTCATCAATGGAAAGTTGTGGAAGAATGCTGAAGTGATTGATGTATTTACAAGATTTTAGCTATGAAGTATATGGCCTACTATTTACAATTTTGTCGTAATTGTAGGCCAAGATATAAAACTTAAAGCCTCTGCCTGCGGATGTGTTTCTTTGCTCCCGGCAAAAAGGCAGTCAGGGAAAGACTAGGTGACCCAGAACCTAGCCTGTAGCATCTACAATTTCAGTTTTTACTGTAAGTTGGATTATGGCTTGATCAGACAACCTGTCTACCAGTTTTTGTGCTGATAAAAACGATATTTTTTTCTAAATCCCGCGGTGTATTACACTGAAGTTCCGCATTGTATTCCACGTTGTTACGCATGATAAAAATGTCTTCGGGGTTACGAGTAACCGGGCACGACACGATTGTACTCCAATGACATTCTAACGTGGAGCTCAATTTCACTATAGTTATCATAATGTTGTTACTTGCCATTGCATTATTAAAAACAATTTAAATCTGTATGCTTTTGCTGTAACATATCATTGCACTTCAACAGGCGGGAAATTAGAAATAGGCTTTACTATTTCTGTTTGCTTTCAGAAGGAAAATGAATAAGAAGCAGAGTTGCTGCTTGCTACTGCTCTATCCCAAGTGGTATAACACAGAATTAAGACGTCACTTACCATTATGACAAAATAAGCTTTTATGAAAACGTTCAAGCAAAAAATAAATAATAACGCTTTAATGCTTAATCGCTTGTTCCATTGTCGATAAAGCTCATACTCTTACAAAATTGCTTTTAGCTGAAGGAGCTTGTTAATATCTTTCAAAAAAGCTTTCGACCACGTTTTTACCGTTAGCATTTTTCAATAAAAATGGAGAAAACAAATTATACAATTAATCGTTATTTTTAACGTCATCTTAGCTCCTAAAAAAGTAAAATATTTAAAAATTACTAAGTTGTGTGCGGGTTTTTGTTTAACAAAAATTACTTTCCTCCGTCAAAAAATCCAAAATAAAAAAATTATCACAGAATGTGTCGTCATCACGTCTTCACTAACCTTTTGACACTCACCTGCAGTGGAGATCAATCGCACCAAGCTCATGATTGTGCATCCGATAGTTTTCCGAGGAATAAGAGCACACACACACACACACAAGAATTGCGCTTAACCCCTCCGCGTCGCTTATCATCATATGATGATGACGAAGAGAACGCCGCTCATCCTCATATGATGATTTGCCGGCTACGGCGAAATGCGTGTATTTAAAGCTCGCTTGGGAGAGATCTTCCTTTCCTTTTTGACATCTCTCTTCAATACACGCATTTCGCCGTAGCCGGCAAATCATCAACCGGCATCGCCCGCAGGGTGCCCATCAACCGGTTGTGGCGGCTTGACCTAACGACTAATGTTTTTTGACGTAGCCAGTTCTCGTTATAAAATTAAAAGTGCCTTTTTTTGAAAGGGAATCGATTAAATTAAACTTTTTGGGGGATTGCGCAGAGCTGCTATATTTTTGTCAAAGCTTCTGGAGTCTTCTGGAAACGTCTTGGTTTGAACTGGTTACTGCGTAAGCGTGCTAGGAAACAGGACGTGCTCACAATTGAAACACCCGACGATTTCATCAACGTCTTTTGATGAAGTGTATGAAATGCATAAATTCAAAGTTGTGGGAAGGCGCTAAATTCATTTATGCGTATTTTCAGAAATAAGCTATTAAAAATGAGGTTCACTGCTTGCGGCAGTCATAACTGTAGGCTTATTCATGCAACATACCGCTAGTGTTGGTTGGTTTTGGCACAAGCACGGCCAGGCAAAGAGCAAACTAGCCCGAAGTAAAGCACCTGCAGTTAAGTTGCATAGTAGCAGTGCGCCCATCAGTAATGTCGAGGTTAATAATATCGATTCAGCCGGCTACGCTATCTTCACTCAATGGGTAGTTATTAGAACAGCAATAAAAAGTTAACGTTTTTTCACATAGCCAATTCTTGCCCCAAAATCAAAAGTAGCGTTTTATAATGGGGATGGAGAAGAAAAACATCGTGGGTGGTTCGCATAACCGCTTTATTTTCCTAAAGTTTTTGAAGTTCTAAGAAACGCCTTGTTTGCCCTGTTTCCAGCATAGGCGTTTTAAAATTTTATTGGTTATGTGTGTGCTGTTTTTATTTTTTACTTACAATGATTGAGGTGCATGATGGCCAAATGGCTTTTCACTGTCTTCATGACACAATGGTTTTTCACCGTGTTCTCATCATATGATTTGCATGTAGTTCTCAACGATGTTTTCTTATGATCACTTGATGAATAAATGTGCTTTGACTTTTGACGTAATTTAGGTTGCTAAATTTCATAAAATGTCTAAAGAAATTTTCTTGCATTGGCAGTCTTGACAGCAATAGTAGGAGAAACAGTTAGCTGTAACCTTTAACAGAATACACAGAGTGCATCTTGCCGTGAGCAATGCTCAATCTGTTAGTCACCGGTAGATAGGCTCTTTAACTTGATTACATCCACAGATGGAATTCTGCCCTGAGCTCCAATAATTACTGGTATGTTGTGCTACCGTCGGGCAGGTCTATTACTAGAGGTGGCTACATTGTTAAGAATGCTCACGGCAATTTTTTTTTATTGTCCATGTTTATCCTCCATTCACGATAAAGCAAATTGTATCGCTGTTTTGTTTCACGGGATGACCGCACTCGCTTCGGAGTTGCCATATCCGAGGTGCCGGGGCCACCTGTCTTCCACATAAAAGTGGAGGCGTTCCGTTAAGTGCCTTGCCCAAGGACACAACAAGCGAACTTGCCGGCTTGTTCTCCACAACATCCCTCAAATGCCGAGCGCCAAGCAGGAAAGCTGTGGATACCATTTTTTGAAGTCTTTTAGTAGGACTTGACAATGGGAATAAACCGAAGATCCACAGACTGCGAAGTGGACGCTCTAACCACTACGCCATCGCGCCGGTTCCTAACCGCAACCTGCTGCAACCAGTGCGTGAACACAAGGAGACGAACTGTCTCCTACCACTAGTTGGCTGGGAAGATAGGGTTATATTTATCGCTTTTCTCAAAAGACGCATGTTTATATGAGACAAATACACCGCTGTGATAATTGATCTCGGAAGAGTGGCAGTGCAGACACTAAATGCGTCACGTGATCGGCTTTCTTGCAACGTAATTTATGCCTTAGGTACCACAAACAAAAAATATTTTTCACGAGAATAAAACCCTTAAAGAGGCCGCATAACGCAGTACGAAAATTATAATAACGGTTTTTAGTGGCCTCTGTGAGGTTGTGAAAGTACGATTAGTTCATCAAGCATAAGCCATTTTGTTATCAACGTATTTGCCGAAGCAGACAATTCTCACCACTTCTTTTCATATCCGGCATACGTGTGACCACTGTTATGGATCATTGTTTAAAGTTTTAAACCATGTGCGTTTTGCAACCTGCGGCCCAGGACATAAAATTTTGTGGCCGATGGACAGGATCCCAAATGTTGCCCACGACGAGAAATTTGGTGGTCTTGGATGGTAAACTAATCAATTAAAAGTTGTAAAAAACGATCTTTAGACGGAGAAAAAAATGTTCTCAAACGTAAAATTCGGAATATTTGGCGAAAAATTTGCTCTAGAAGGGTTGATCGCAAACAAATAATCAAAAGGTTTTGATTATCTTTTGGGATATACACCGTCACCAGCCACTACTTGCAAACTTAACTCTATGTAGAGTCAATATGGATTACAAACTCGGACAGGCCCGCAAATTTTTCAAGAAGTTTGGAATTGGCCAACCTGCAAAAAAGGTTGCACACCCCTTGTTCAAACCATTACCATTGCCACAAGCCAATTTTGGGAAAGAAAACTTATTATTTTTGGTCTTGGTGTTCTTTAAATTTGTTAGATGATCTTTTTCTGGAGATCAGCATTTTCTGACCTTAATTTCGTTAGTTTCTACCACAAATTTGTTGAATAAAACCGATAATTTACACTCTTTATATCGGATAACACCTTTATCCCTTGATCAAATTAAAATGATTGAAGAAAGAGAGCAAGGCCCCTGGGCCCCTCCTAGTTGTGGCATTTGATTCAAAGTACCTCAAAAAACGAGACCGCAAAAACAAGCAAAAAAAAACGCAAAAAAAAGCGGTCATTTGACTTTTACTGGGTGGTAATTTTGTTTGCAGTAACATACGTCTACTTTTACAGCAGAGGTGCAAAAGCTTTTTGCTATTGGAGGCCGCATTACAGACTTTCATCTTGCGCCCGATTCCCAGTGACACAAGTTGAGTATCTTTATGTTCGTTTGAAGGTGAATACCTATTTCTTGGAGATCGAAAACGCAGGTATTTTTCTTCCAGCAAAAGTGAAGAGTATACTTTTGGACAATGATATTTCTGAATGCAAAATTTTGTGATTATAAACAGGGTACTTTTGATTTTGGAACGAGAATTGGCTAATCAACAGCACATTTGCTTTTTATTACTGTTCTCACAAATATTAATGTGATGAAACCGAGAAGCCGGCTGAACCGATAATCTTAAGCTCGATATTGCTAATGGGGGCCCTGCTACTGTAATCACTTAACTGTAAGCGGATAATTTCGGGTTAAATTGCTCTTAGCATAGCTGCGTTTATGGCCGGACCAAGCAACACGCGTGCAGTCAGGAGTGTCAGCTCATACAAATACGCATACGGTTATGAAAAAAAAGTTTTCACAACCGTCCACTGGGTATGGCAAGCTTGACGGCTGAACAGATATTTTAACCTCAACATACTGATGGGTTCCCTGCCGGGAGACGCCCAAAGGGCCGGCTAGTTCTTAAATACCACAAACGAAAATTATTTTTTTAATATCAAAATCAGAAATTAACAGTTATGTTATTCTACAGTATTACTAATTCTTTGCCTAACTTTCTTTGCAACTTCCTCTTTGAGGTTGTGGTAATAAGCTTGAAATCGGCAGAAAGCAATTGCGGTTTTCAGCTTTGTGTTCTAGTTGCAGAGCTAGGACTTCCACAAGAAATTTTTCTATTTCCTTCACTTGAGGGAAGGATTTCCTCACTTTAAAATAAATGTCTAAGCTGACTTTATTACTGTTTATTAATAGCAGACCCTTTTTCAACATTTACTGAGATGGAGTAAAGTCGCTTGGATAGACTATCCTGCTAGGGTTTGATTATTGTTTTTCAATTTTAATTGTTATTATGGATAGAGGTCAAGAAATCCCCAAGAACCAAATGGATAGTCAGCAACAAAAGATCTGTTGCAAAAAAAATCGCACTTGAAGAGAAATTGGTGTTTTTAAGACGTTGTGTTAGTTATAACTTGTTACTACCCTCAAACCGACAAAAAAAAATGGATTTTGATCTTCTACTGATACAACAATCGCGAAAAATTTCGAAAGATTTGCGTAGTATTAAAGAGCAAATTAAGAATCTACACCCCAATCTCGTTCTCCGCAGTGCTTTTTTTGTTATTGAAGAAAAAAACAAATCTAAAATGCGTTATATTAAACGATTTAACTGGCTGTGGAACAAACAAAAGTCGATGAATAACACAGGTTTGAGAAAGAATAAAACCCTCAAAAACAAAAAAGACAGGTTAAGATACGAGAAAAGAAAGAAATTTTAATTAAAAAAAATCAAAAAATTTAAAGAGCCAATGAAATGATCCTAAACAAGTCGACAATAACTCTATTTGACGACGATAAATTATTTTTAGTTTAGGGCTTAAATTTTGCTCCGACTCCCTCGTGTAAGTCTAAAAGTGAAACTACAGAGTGGCTTAATTTGCAATCTCACATTCGCAAAGTAAAGTGGAATAACGTCTTGAGTAATAAAAATAATGAAAACAAAAATCAAGAGTGGCATAATCTACCCATCAAACTGGAAGTACCTAAAATGTCCATACCTAATCTTGATCTAGTCTAGTAGATGACAAAACTAATGCATATTACGAAGCAGTCGCGTCTAAACTTAGAAACTTAAAGCCATTGATTGAATTTTCCTTAAAATATAGAAACAATGTGAGCCAAGATCTAAAAAGCAGCTTTAAATACCTTAAGAAACTAGTTAAGGATAGAAAAATAGTTATTTGTCGTGCAGATATAGATGGAAAACTTTTAGTCCTTGACTTTAAAGATTACAACTTAATTATAGAAAGAGAATTTGCGAATCAATTTCAAGAATTGACACATGTTGATTTGACCACAGTACATCATGAGTTACACAGATAAACAATAAATGCAATAATTTCTTTAAAAACTTGCACAGAGCTGGTGCGATTGATGATAGTATGTTATTTCATGTGACTGGTTTAAAAGAACGAGAACAAAAATATCACAAATGCTCTTGAAATTCAGCTAAATATTTTTCTGATTTAGTTACTGCGTACGCTTACCCGCTCTTCAAAACACATATATTAGACCAAGAAAGTCTTCTATCTGCTAATACAGTGGTTTCAGCCAGGGTTCCGCCAGAAGTTACGCAAATTTTATTTTATTAATTACATTAAATGCTCTTTTTAGCATAAGACAATTAAATTATTGTTTCTCGAGGGGTTTCTCGAGTCATTGGAATGTTTTTTGGGATTCGACTGCAGCAAAAAGACTGAAAACCACTGTGCTAAGCTAATATCACGACATTCCTGTTCGATTATTACAATTTGCTGGCCACATCACGACTTCACGATTCACTGCATTGCTTGAACACTTGTTGCAACCAGTCAGTGTTGAATTTTGCAAAAGTACTATTAATGAGTTTTGTAAAGATAGTAAGCACTATTTGCAAGATTTGTGTGAATGGAAAAATATCATAATGCCTCAAACATTAGAAATAATGACCAGTTTTATTTGGTTGCTGCTGACGTCTGCGCTCTGTATCCCAGTATTAAAAGAGAGACGGTAAAAATGGCGCTAGAATTAGCTCTTAAAGAGCATTCAAAGTTTAATTTGTCAGGTCAACGTAATCTTGCAATGCACTGTTTGAACAGCATTATAATTTAATATTCAAACAAATTTTATATACAAAAGCAAGGCATCGCTACAGAGGACAATAATTCGGTATCGTTAGCTAGTATTTCGATGCACTTCAATATGCTTAAAAATCAGCAACATACTAAATCAAGCCCAACTCTTAAAAAGATTTATTGATGATATCATTTGGCTGTCATATGGCAATGAATTAAGAGAAAAAATTGAGCAAGCACTAACGAATTCATGCATGAAGTACGAATTAAAACTCACTTTTAGAAAAGTTAGCACAAATGAAACAGGAAAAAGTTTGGAGTTCCTGGATGTTCTTCACATGATTGACAATTCTAACAAATTCGGATTTTTTACTACTAGTTTTGTTAAAGAAACAGCTACCAACAGATTGTTTTTAAATGGCAATTCTTACCACCCTCTATGCATTTTCAAATCTATTGTTTTTGATGAGTCTATTCGACTACGCAGATTAAATGAAACAAATGAGTTGTACCTTAAAGATTTAGAAAGGCTGAAAAAGAAATGTACAGACTCTTATTTCAACAAAAAAGTGGTGGAGAAAATCATTAATTTAGTAACAACATGGACCGATTGTTTTGGATCAAAACCATTGAATGAAACAAGACTACAGATCCTATGCTGATTTGGGCGTCCGCTTTTTCCAATTTACTCCAACTTATTGCCAAAGACAAAAACCTAGTTTAAGCTACCGTCGTGTATAAGCGTCCATCTACCCTTGCCAGTATGCTCACCAATTATGAAAAGGTAGCTCATTCAACCACTGAAAATACTGGTCAAGGAAGATCTCAACCTTGCAAGAAATGTGCCCTTTGCGGCCATTTTAACCCTTATAAATCTATGGTGCATCAAACCAGTACCGCCACAGCAGCCAATGGTAAAATATTTGCATTGAAACAAAACTTGGATTGTTCAAACTACGGCATATACGTGGCTACATGCCGTTTATGTTATAAACAATATATCGGTCAAACCATAAACAAATTTTCAAAACGCTGGTGCCACCACAGATTTATTTGAAATCAATTTAAATACGACAATATTGACGATAAAGCAGCATTATTACACCATTGCCACACCTTCCATAGACTCACATTACAGACAAAACCAGATACTGCCGACTGTCTTTTTGAAACGTTTGTAGATCAACCGCCCAAACATCTTTTATCTATTTACGAAAACATATAGCTAGACAAATTAAATGTCACTATTAACATAAATAAAATGCTCTTGCCCTGAATTAAGTGATTTTGTAACTATTTTTTGTTTTTGAAATACTGCTTTAGTTTTATTTTTTCTCACATTTCAGTGTGTTATCTATCACTTACGTCACGGCTTATAGGTTATGACCCTTCACTCATTATTATGATATACTGCCTTTTGTTTACTTAGCAATTAGACCTCTCTTTTATCTCACATCAAGTTTTATATAACTTCACCTATCATATTAGTTTAGATGTATTTTGAAAGGAGTCAAGCTAGATTTATGGTCTGTAGTTTTGATAGCTGTTTATTATTATTGTAGACCCCATGCAGATAAATATTTTTGCTTCTTGTTAAGTTTTGAAGATTTTATTATCTTAGCACAACCTTTTCTCGGGTTTACCATTAGTTTGTTTGAAAATATTTAATGTTTTTTGTACGATTTATATTATTTTTTTTGCAGAAACTGAGAATGCGTTAGCGAAATTAATTTTTCTTATGGCAAATAAATGTCTAAGCTGACTTTATTACTGTTTATTAATGGCAGACCCTTTTTCAATATCTCACTTTAAAGTATTTAAGCCTCGATACTCATAATCCTGATTCACGTAAAAAGTTAGTTCCACTTACTTTTCAATTTCTATGTGATCTAACACAGTACATCTCTAATTTTGCATTAAAAGTGCTCAATAACCCCAAAATCTAATATAAATACCCCTGGGGTTATTTTGGTTTTTTGAAAAAATGCAAAAAAGTCCGTTTCTCAAATTTTGATTAGTTTTAGAGAAAAGCGAGAGAGAAAATTACAAAAGAAATTTGCTTTTCAAGTAAAGAGATGGGAGAATCTTGATCGTTTATCTTGCAAAAAGTCCAAGTTACTTCATGCGTTGCCTGTGAGTGTTTATACTTTTTTAAAACCACTAGGCGTTAAAATATAACATTTGAAATGATTTATCAACTCTAGAAAATAGATGTGATTAAGGACTGATGACATCACCATGACGTAATTATAGGAAAAACTTTTTAGCGACCTTTTTAGTGAATAAATTTTAGACTCAAACGTGACGAAGCAAACGACCCATTAGCTTGCACAAGACAAAACTGCAGCTTTCAAAGCGTAGTAGAATGATGCCGTCAAAACACAATTTTTCAATTTTTTGTTTTCTAACTAAGTGTTGAAGGATAAAAAGTAATTATTGGCTTTTGAGGAAGATATTCTTAAGGTCATTTTCCGCGCAAAAAGCTTTCACGATTTTAGGTGTTATAACGTGATCGCTATTGTGGCACTTAGAGGAAGAATATCTAATGAGGAAATGATTTGCAATCTAAATAAACCTTGTCATTTATGGTGTGCGGCTTTTGTTTGTTAGGCATATTTTTGAAAAATTATTTGTGCTTCTAAGTCATTATTAGTAACGCAGTTTTAAAGCATGACCCGATCTAGGAGTATACAATTGAGTGGCTTCTTGATGAAATCCAGAGCGATAGATTTAATAGTGTTTCAAATCCATTGTCACTAAGAAATGCATGACTTGAGTTTTTTTTTTATACGGAAACCCAATGTATCTAAGCTCTAAGGCATGCAATATACCGTTGATTCGATGTGGCTTTTACCTCACTCACTACATTGGAACATGGTTTTTATCAGATGAACAGCTACAGTTGTGCTATCTACAACAGCAATGTAGATGTTACAACTAGTAGATTGCACAACTAAAAACGTCATACTCCAGATTCTGTGTATTGTGTCGCACTCTAGACAAATAGAGCTTTTTAACTCCAGGCAGCTTAAGCTGCAACAAAATTTTTACATTGGAAGCAACTTTTTTGTGTTGTTAGAAAATGCTTTTGATCTCACGTTTTGAAAAAATAATTAAAAAATTTAAAAAAGAAACGGGGTCATTTTGCTGCTTAAAAACGTAGAGATAGTATTGTAAAACATCAAGTAATTTTTTTGCCTCAGATTTGTGTACAATATCTTTCCCGGTTTTGATAGGCACACGGCAAAACTAATACTGTACTACGGCAAATTTATCTTGTCACTGGTATTCGTGTGAAACCTACCGAGAGGTGATAAATTGTGCAAAATTTTTATTTTTTACAATAACAACAATGGTTTCCAACCATTTTGTACTCCCGGATTCTTTTAAATAAATTTAGCTTTGTCGATCCCGACATAAATTTTACATGAAATTTAATTACCGTATTAACTTTCTTGTCAATTACTGTAGCAAACTTAGTTACCATATAATGTAAATATTCAAATGTGGTTATGACGACTGCAGCAAGTATTAACCTTGAAGTAAAAATCAAACAGCTGCCAACGATGTAATCAGAAAAAATATTTTGAAGGCACCAAGTTTTTTCAAACATTTCTAGTGTATTAAAAAGAAAGTTTGACTAAAGTTATAACGTTTTAGTTCAGATCGTTTAGTTTATCATGGAACCTTTATGTTTCTAGTGTCATTTAATGGCTTTATTTGACCACAACTTACCGTTGAATTATCAGAAATAAATCAAATAAATTATTTTTGTTTTTAATGGCGAAAAATTGAAGAAAAGTAGAAAAATCTTAAGCTTGAGAAAAAATTGTACAAAAGAGATACCAACTTATAGTAATGCAAGAGGCTAGTGATGCATCTAGCAAACTGCATACAGTGACACTGTTTCGACCTATCAGGTCTCTTCAGTGCAGTTGGTGATCGACAAGAAGCTAGGGGCTTTTAATAACGCATAGCTTGGACCACCACACTTGTGGGACCTTTACAACTTGTTTTTGATTTTTTAAAAAACCAGAAACGTTTTGTTCTATTGCTTGAAAATAGTCCAAAAAATTTCAAGAGGCACAACCTGTTTTGCCTCTTTCCTCTGGGCGTCATGACAGTTACTCAAAGAAAATGAATCAGCTATTTTAGTATGAAATGTCAGCAGCATGAAAAATGATTGTCATGAGATGCTATAGCAAAAAACAACACTAAAAAGACGAATGGGAGGCTTTATTTGAAGAAAACAAAAGTGTGGCTAAAAATGTGCAATAGAGCCTAACTTCACCGAAATAGTTCAATAATTTAAAAAAATGGTCAAAATTATGATAGCTTAATCCACGCTTGTGGTTTTTTATGGTGAATTTTGTATTTTTACTAACATAAACGATTTCTACTGCAACCTACAATCGGTTTTATAGAAGTGGATTTTGTTTCTTACTTCTGTGCATGCTTTGATGATAACAATTAGGTGAAAGATATAAAATCTTTAGCAAAGCTATAATATCCATGGTTGAGAGGAACTTTAAATATTCGATAGAACCAATAACAACCAACCCTAGTAAACCATGCAGCAAAGATTTAACTCGAACCTGTCATGAAAGATCCCTATTGACAAAGTACGTTGTAGATCTAATGGAACTCAGTTGAATTAGGTAAAAAAGTAAGTTTTCTTTGCCTGAGCCAGACGTTGACAGCAACGCAGATTTGTTTGGTCAAACATTTCAAGATTTCTGCAAAAAATCCGGAGCAGGGCCCGGAGCTTTATCTGGTTTTAAGTGGTGGAGGGCAGTAGCAAATATTCTTGGAGAAAAATCTCCGGAGATATTTATTGCGTCTGGAGCAGTAGTCTTCCAAAGGTCAGACAACTCCTGCATAACAAATGGAGAAATCTCTCGATTTGCATCCTTGTATTTCCCGTTTTTTACCAACTGGCTAGCAATAGCATTTGCTGAAACGGGAGATTGACGAGGGCATTGTCGTGACCTAACAGTAAGATTGTTTAACGTACTCCATGCTACCCGGCTAATGTGTGAAAAGTCGATGTTCTGGACAGCCTCAGAACATCGATCCCTCCGTTTCCTGGCAAGCAAAGCTGTAGAAGTTCTGCTGGATTCATACCCTTTAGGATATTGCAAAAATGTCTGGTAGAGGTTTTCACCCTCGGCATCCCAACATGGTATACGATTATTTTGTCGGCCTTGTGGGATACACTTTTTCGCCGCATTGCTGATGGTGCCACAGAAACACTAATATGCCTGATCCATATTAGGTAAATCAGTTGGCGGAAAAGTCCTGGCAAGTTTGTTTGAGAGAGTAATATAGGGGCTCCATTTGGCCTTGTGGAAGTTCTATTGCTTTACAGGCTTGCTTGGTACAGGATTTATCAACAAACCTGGGTGGAGTAATAAGCGAGGGTTGATGTTGAGACCTTGGAAACTTTTTTAAGATATGTCTGTCAGGTAAACGACTGTCCGAATTGATACTGACGAATCCAAGGTCCGGGTTGTTACTTGTATTCCAGCGGCCAGAGTGGAAGCTGCCGGCATCCTTTGGGTTGTGAAGTACGGTAAGATTGTTGGTATTTGCCCAACTAACCAGGCATTCTCCATCTGCACTGTTGGCATCATAACCCCAATCAACATGCTGGCAATTAAAGTTGCCAGCATAGAGACAGGGATGTGGGAATACTGGGAGATTGGATACTTGCAAACGAATTGGTGGAGGTTTGTGAACGTTGACTATCTTATATCCATCAACATCGACGCCCAACCATTCAGCCTCCGATGTAGGTGGAGATTGTTCGAAAAGGGTCCACTTCAGTCGTTCATGGACAAACGTAGCATGGCCATGTTTCCTGCTTAAGGAGAACCCAGCTAGTTGGTAGTCCGGTAGAACTAACCTCTGTGCAGACGTGCAGTGGGTCTTCTGGAGTAGGATGACGAGTGCCTCACGCTGTGTAGTAAGATGGTAAAGAACGCTCATCTTGCTTGCAGTGAGGCCTTCGATGTTTGGCTGAAGGATGGCAGGCCTTCGGAACTTGTTGACGACGCGTTTTGATGCATCGCCCCGCCCTAAACAGGGCGTTTGCCACTTACAAGATCTTGCTAGAACATCGGTAACAGTAGATGCCCTACCGTTTGGGAAGATTTAGTTTCGGTCCGTCATGCGAATTCGGAGAACAGGCGTACTTACGGACCGGGCTACGAAAAAGCATCTGCCGTCCAGTTCGCTGCCTAGCGTTTAATGCGAGTATTTGTTACGTCGTTGAAAGACAAAGATGTAAAAAATACAATGATTACGTCACTATGAGCTGCAGTTGAAAATAAAATTGCCACTAGAGTTATAACGAAAAACGCGATTGTTTATTTTTTGTGTTGCCCGGAAACAAATGTCTCGCACACCGGCGGTTGGGACTATTGATCCACAAAACGCGGTGGCCCAGAGTGACAAAAAATCTGCCACTTGAGCATGAGATCATTTGCATCAAACAATCCTACGAGTGCAACATTTCTCAAGATGATGACAAAATTACCAGAAAATAAACATTTGTAATGACGTTGTCCTATACGCTTGAAAGCATAAGTACAGTAGATAAAAAGGTCATTGCAATTTCTTGCTCTGTCTTATGGAAACAGCAAGGGCGGCGAAAGCTGATATCCTTCATAAAATTTTTCTTTGGAAATGAACTTGTGCTGAAAGCACTGGTGTAACACTTTTTGTTTGAAGAAAGAAATTTTCTTTGAAAATCAACTGTTTGAAAGTGATTGTTTTGTTTGTTTTAGACGCGAAAAAGTTAAAGACCTTTTATCATTTTTAAAAATAACTTTTTTAAATCGATGAGGTTTTGACTATACTCTACAGGAGGGCTAATAACATTCTTAGAAAGAAGTGCAGTTCTCAAGCCTCTTCTCGTTTTACACCTAAGATTCAAGTAAGTTTACACCCTTGTTGACCTTTTCTTTTTTGCAAATCAACTTGTGTTAAAAGTATAGACATAACACTTTATACCTTATGGAAGGCTGAAGAAAAGAAAACCATTTGCAGCGATATTAACATTTTGAAACTGATTGTTTTGTCCATGTTGCTAACGAAACAAAGTTTAATACCTTATGCTAATTTTAAAGATCGACTTAATGGGAGTGCTGAATATGTTCTGGATGAGGCTGACAACATTCTTGGGGTAAGTTGCAGTCCCAAATCTCCTCCTCGCTTTTGTGCCTATGGCTCCGAGACTTTTGGTCCTAATTTTTGGAAATCTGTTTATGCAGCGCGTGGTTTGATTCTAAACATGGGATTAGAGTGTCGGGAGTCAGTCTAATTTGGAAACCATTGGAGAGGCAGTTTTACTGTCGCTCGAAACTGTAAATCGATGAGCCGCTGGCTGTCTCACGTCGAACTCGCTGCGAAACACCGTTGAGATCTTATGCAAAATGCATCATTAAAATTTCGTCTTATTTTTTGTTCTCTTTTAAATTTTCTGCTTATCAGCTTAATGATTTTTTTCAAAGCTATTTGGCGAGTAATAAATGCGAGAGCTGTGTTCGGCTGTAAACTATAAATCACAACTATGCGATTAAGACGCTTTCCTTGTGATTTCATTTTGTACTAGTGGTAAATCACGTATTGCGTATCGTTCGCCTGGCCTGATTTGCGTTGAAACAGGAGTCGGCAATCTACGGCACGCTGGCCGGATCCGGTCTGCGGCTCCTCAATTAATTTCAATATTTATTTTGACCGTGTGTAAATTTCTCTTCATTTGTTAAGCTTGCCCTTTTCTGAGACTACATTGCTGACTATTTGTGTTACGGTCTTATATAATTGTCTCAGTTAGCCCAAATTTTTCCTAGGTAGATGGTGTGTACTGTATTTAGCTACACTGTATGCGCACTTCTAGGCCTGCAGTTTAAAATGTGAGTAGAAGTCTACACAGTAACTGTATAGAAAAGTTTTTAGGTCAGTTTCAAGTAATCCTCTGTTGTAACTTGCATTGCAATAGGAATTGACTCGTAACACAGCGCATAAACTGAATTTGCAAATGGAAACCTGGAAAAACGACGAAAGCAAATTCTACAGTTACAATAAGCTTGTAAAAACTTCGTCAAGATATTTTGCGGTTTCAAGTTTGAAGTTTGGTTTTAGTATTTAGGCTGGATTGTAGAGTCGAAATTTATGCCAAGGCGGTAGCACTGCTTGACGCAATAAAACTTGTTTTAAAAGGAAATCACAATCCAACTTGACTGATCGAAAAAAGTAAAACCGCACGTTTTACAAGTGTGAACAACCATTTTCGGCTATAAAGCACACTACAAGTAAGTTAAAAACACGAATAACTGTAAAATGTTACGTTTCTGAAGTTGGCGCAGCTAGGTAGCAAAAGGGCCATTTCCCCAAATTTCTTAATTCCAATCAAGAAAACCAGTATATTATGTATATCGGCGACAAAACGTTGACTTTGGCAAAAAATTCTTGAACAAACTTCTGGAACTAAAAGCCCCCTAAACATTTTTTGACTTCATATTTTGCTTTTGGCAATGTTAATGGCTTCTGGCCTCAGCCAGCCCATCACCAAAACTTCAGCAATTTTCAAAGATAAACTGAAATATCACACTACTGCTGAAGAAAGTATTTTGCAATTTCCTTGTAAACTGCTGCTAGTTTCGTCATGATTAATCTTTTGCTAAAGCAAGTTGCTATGGAAAAACAGAAAACAAAACGAATTAAAAAACGCCCATATTTTTTGTCAGTAAAATTAATAAATTCCTGATTTTTAAATTACGAATTATAAAAGCGCGCTATAAAATGCTCTAAAAAACGCAATATTCAAGGCGTTATAAACAATAAAGGAAATGAAGTTGCAAGGAGAGAACAAAACTTTGCATATCGTTATCCTGCAAATTCATTTTTGGTTTGCGATTTGAAAAAGATTGTCGACCTCTGATCTAAAGCGTCAAGGGCAAATCAACTTTACCTCGACGCGGAGCACTTTAGCAAGTAAAAACTGACATTGTAAGATCATGGTATGTTTTGATGAAGCCAAAATTCTCGTTGATAAAATGACTAGCAAGTGATAAGCAATAACAATTTCATGAAGAAAGTTGAATTTTCAGGCTGGTTCTATATGTTAAATTGTATAGCAACGGGTTATTAAGTGAAAATTGGTTTGCGAATAGCAACCAGTTTAGAGTAAAAAGTTCTTTGCAGTAATCAAAAATACAAGCAAGACTAATCTGAGAAAAACTGCTCTATTCAAGGGTTTGAAATATACATCGTCGACTTAAATCGACTGTTAAACTGGGCATCAGCTCAGAAGTTTTTGTGACAAAAAGCATTTCCATGAATAACATATTAACAGTGATGGTATTCATTCACTTTTTATCGGTTCGAACTGACCAGTATTCAAAACTTTTTGCGCTCATGAAAACGGTAATTATTAAAAATATTTATGCTTGCTGAAGAATATCAAAAAATATCAATTCAAGCATCATCCTAAAAGTGGTTTATAAGAAACCACATTCGGACATCAATATGTAACCTTGCAAGTTGTTTCTGAGGTTGTGCCCTGGACTCCCCCAGAAAAATCGACATGCAGCTTTGTAATCTCGTACTATTGGTAATCTCGACTTCCATATTTTTCTGACAAACTTGTTCTTGAAACTTTGAATACCACCGCTGCATATCAAATATTTGTAAAAGAAAAAATATTAATTTAAGCAAACGAGCGGCGAGGTGTCGATTTCAAAAACTTTGTCACCAATTACACTGAAGAGACCTGATAGGTCGAAACACCGTCTGCAGTTTGTCACTGTCTGCAGTTTGCTAAGTGCATCGCTAGCCTCTTGCTTTACTAGTTCAGTTAAACAAAAGTAAACCGAAATTATATTTACACAAAAGCTAAGAACTTAAAATATACATAATCAAAAAAGTCACTCCTCAAAAAAACCTGAAAAAACTGGGCTAAAAAGTTTGGTGGAGCATGCTAAATAGTTCTTAAAATTAGGTTGATAAGTAATGCTGACAAGATTGACATTCCAGCCAAAAAAAAGCGACCAATTAGAAACGCTCTTTCTGCACCGCTGCCTGTGGCAAAAGTCTTGGTGTTGATCCAGTAAACGTAGGAAGAAACTCTTGTGTAGACTGAATATAACGCACGGCTGGAACAGTTCTTCGGTCCAAAACTTGTGGCGCCTATTAAAACCCATTTGTCGTCTGAGTTTGAACGGCACGCTATTGGTCCACCGCTGTCTCCTCTGCAAGTCCGAATTACGTCTGCTTCAAATCTGTAAATAACTTCAGGATAAAGCATGAAAGTTGATGTGTTCGCAGTTGGAAATTTGTCTAAAACATTTAACCTTTTTGCGGTAACGATCAACTCTGAGTGCGCAAAAACGCTTGCATGCCCCCCCCCCCCTGTGGTTGATTGAAAAATTGTTAGTAGTGTATTCTGCATAAACAATCGACGAAAAAGTGAAAGAATCGCTGAACAGTGCTAAGGCAATAAAAAAAAATACTGATAGGAAAAAATACAGATATATTGTTGTGTTATATTTATGACGACTTGCCAAATAAATTGTAGTTAAGCTTTTATGTTAACGCCCTTAAAAGCTGCAACATCTAATTTGTGGAGCACAATTTTGTTTGTATGTGTCTACGTACTTGCGTGCAGTTTAACTCCCCCAAAACTACTCGGTGCACAAGCATCAAACTTGGCACGATTAATCGCCTTCCAGGATGGGTGACGTAAAGGAGCTCGTGACGTAATGATGACGTCATAGTAGAACATAAACTTTTTTATTTTGCAGTTTCTGACTGAGGCAAATCGTTGTTTGCTCAAATATAAGCCAGTTCCAACTTACCAACTCGCAAAAAATTTCATCCGTTTGGGGTCTAAAATGACGTTTGATTGCAAAATTTGTTGCCTGTATTTTCTCTGAAAGTATTTACTGTAGAAACGCAATTTAAAACATTTTCGGGAGATGCTAACTAGGTGTTGTAATGAAAACAAAGTCTAGCAACTAATGCTGAACTGACGATGCAACAAGCAATTTTTTTAAGCATTTTAAGATTTCTAAGCATGATTCTTCTCTTTTTCTCTTGCACACTTAAAACTCGCTCTATATGATGAGAATACTGTCTGGTACGATTAAAGTGAAAAAATGTGAAAAAAGCAGATTTCGAAACCACATAACTGATATGCTGACCGTGAAAGAAAAATGATGCATTAGAGTAGTGATATAGCGATTGGTCAAAACCTGCATGGTTTTAGAACTGCAATGGCAAGAGACAATACATTTACTTCAGGTCAGTAGTGTTGCAACCCTGACTGATCTTTACCTTTTTAGAGGTATTACTCAAATGCAGCAAAGTTAAACAAATTTACGATTTTTCCAATGAATTCTTACAGGTGTCACAACAATTAGCCGCATCTTTACCATAATAACCTGGTCGATGGATTATACTCTTAAAGCATAATCTAATCTGTTGCACCCGTTTCCAACCGGAAGTCAAGTTGGGCAAAACTCCCTCCTAAAATCTATTTGGCCTCCCTGGAAATTTGTGTTGATGACACAAAAACATCGTTATTAAAACATCCACAATTGTAATCAATTCAAATAGAAACTTGAATCGCTGAGCTGGTTATTTCAAGTTCTAATATAGACGCAGGTATCAAGAAAAAATGTATACACATTTTAAATAATTGCAAAATAGTTGTTTATTAAATTTTATTTAAGTTTCAAAATATAATAGAATCTACAACAATGATTTATATTTCTTTACGGTCTGTTCCCAAACTGGCTCAAACATTACTGGCAACGGGAAGCAATGGAATCCCACTCACTACAAAACAATTCTCTTGGTTAAACAACTGTTGCAAATTTTATTGCGTAAACCTTTTCTTTTAGGTATTTCCATACAAAAAGTCAAGTGATACTAGGTGTGGCAAACGCGGAGGGTATTTAATAAAACTTCTTTGTTCTAATCAACTTGTTTGGGCGGAAGAGCTACCAGATGTTAAAGTGTGCATATATTTATTAGGATACCCTGCTTATAGCTTCCTAAGATAACAAGTAGTAAAATTAAAAATAAATATAGTGTTTCGGAACGAAGAATATCATACGAATAATATATAGTAGCCTATACTTCACATGAACTTTGCTTTACTTGTGCAAATTTATGCCTATAATTTGCTATGTTTTGTGAATTTATCCCACCCTGTGAATAAATCGGCTTGGTTATGATGCACACTAGTTGCGGGTCAGAGCTAATTTACTGTGAAATTAGAAAGAGATGCAATGTCGTTTAGGTTTGCCAAAAGCATTGCTATTCGGACTTTTTGACAATAGAGAGTTTATTAATCAATGTGATTTTAAGAAGGCGTTAAGAAAGAAGTTTTGAAAAACCTCGATTGCTGACAACAACTTTCACCCAACATACATGCATAAAGTGTACTTTCGAACATAATCTAATTCTCACATTAAAAGAGAGATCATAGCTTATCTTCTACGCTCCTTATTTTAACTCGTGCTAAAACTTGCCACATGCAATTGATCAATGTTTAGCACTCACCCTGTGCATATTTGTGTAGGTTGAATTGTAACTCCTGCTATATCGTACTTCGTTTGACATTCAAAATTGGTCACCAAAGGAACACGAGCGCTTTGTAGCATAGTAGGTATCCGACCGGCTATAAATCATAATTTTTAATGTAGAGAGAGAGATTTTTCTTTGCAAATGATTGCATGTATACTTTTTTTAAAAGCACAGCAAAACTGATTGCAAGAATCAAACTTGCTGCTTTCATCCTTCAAAGAAAGCAAATTAAAAAAATTATCTTGAATCGTTACTCCATGATGACATCACGAAACCCTTTTGACGCTCCCTTCCTGCTAGTGATCAATTTTGCATAGTTTCATATTTCCACGTGCAGTAGTTTCAGAGGAGTTGAAACTGACAGACAGCCTCACAGACAGAATCGCGCTTTTTAAAATAATGATAAAAATAAACAGCAACGTATTTAATGGATTGTCAACTTACTTTTTGCAATCGATAAGTTTACTATAGATTAGGGAAGGTATAAATCAGTAAACTAATTATGCAAGGATGGGGTGGAGTGCGTGGGTGATATGATTGTCCAAGCCAATATCTTTAATCGTCAATTACGATTGTAAATATGCATCATTTGAACAAACGTTGCTCACAAGTGTTAAAAGTCAATTATATATATTTGACAATACGGTTGTCTTGCCTTTATGTTTAGTTAGTGAGGGATCACGTTAGTAAAATTTCCAAAAGTTGTTCGATAAGGAAATTGTACACGTCATACATAAGAAAACTAGACTATTTTATTATGTATGTTTGTCATAATAGAGTATACAGTAAATGTGCAGGTCGTCAACTACATACTTTACGGAGCTATGATTGATGAAAGTGGAATTAATTTATCCGCATTTTGGGAATCAGTAAAGTTCAATAGCAACTCACTCACCAATGATCTGAGTGGCTTTCTGTTGCGAATATCATTGCGGGACTTCTTGTAATCTTATTAAAATATTTGCCAAAAAAAAGCTCGTGAGCTCATTTTATTGAGTTTGTGAGGTTCAGCATTAACGGAAGTTAAAATTAAGGTTGATTTAATCTGTTTCTATCATTGCTTTGTTGATATCCTATTGTCTCTGATTGTGGCATGTAGCTAAAAAAGATCTGGCACAAAAATTAAAAGCAACAGCTTTCCATTGTATACAATGTTTCGAATATTGTTATCATATCGTCTTTACAATTAAGTTTGGACGAATTAAATTTTTGTGAAACAGAAAAATATACCGAAAAAACCTAGAGTCTGTAAGAACCGGCTTACTCGACAAGCAGCAACTGCATCAGCCTGCCTAGCGATATTCCCCATTGTGTAAAATTGGTCTCAATTTATTCATATCACATCTTACAGCACTAAAGAGAATGAGTAGTTTAATCTGCGTTTACACGTTACGATTCATTTGAAACACTAGGTGAGAAATTTAAATTTCTCCTCCAGCGTTGGTTTTCACATATTGCAAGTTCTAAGATGCAAGTGCAAATAAAATTTTATCGATGCTATTTCGCAAATTATACAATTTTAAGAAAAGAATATATATTATTTCAGAAGTTATTGGCACACTTTCTGTCAGTCCCCATCCTGATATGTAGCAGGATGCTTGGTCAATTCCAGTCAGTTGGTTTCCAGGAGTTGGAAGTGATATTGGATTTGTTGTGATGCCATCGATATCTACTGGTATGATCAGTTTCATGAGAGAGATGTCATATCCAGCAGATACGTCCAAGCTAAAGCCTTTAAATAAAAGATGTGCGGTGAAAAGGCTTACCTCATTATCTTATTGGTGTTTTCACACAAGGAATTAAAAATTTTGTGGTATTTTGACTCTTTTCTATATGTCCAGCAGTTAAAATAAAACTTCCATTTTTATTTAGCCGATCTTGGACCAAAAGTGACTTAAAAACCAAAAGGGAGAAGGCCGTATTAGTGCATTCTACACTTTAAATGTAGCTTCCGGCAAATAATTTCAAAACTTTTTTTTATTTGCCCCTTTGAACAAAACTTTGCCTACGTTTACACAACGCTATCTTTATTTTTCTGTAGATAAAATAGGCGTTTTAATCTTTTGACAAACCCCTCTGTTTTAAATTTAAAAGCATTTTCTCCCGAATAATGGTTCGACATTAAAACTTACTTTCATGATTATACAATGTTTCCACATCTCGCAATTGACGTGTAGAATTTGATTGAGCAAATTGGTTTGTTCCAAAACCAACCAATAAACTGGAAGCACTCACAGGCTTTCTGAAATTGTTGTTTGTGTCAGTCATCTTGGTTTCAAAACCAAAAGAAAATTTAAAAACATTCGCTTGTTATTCGGTTTCCATTAGATCATGGATTTAGTTCGTTTTTTCGGTTTGATGTTATTTCCTTTTTTTGTGAAACATGGGCTATATACGGTCAAAACGAAAATTACCAACTTCTTGAAATCATAAGGAGCACTTGCAACAAATGTAAAGAAAACAAAGCTTCCTGATTAACTTAGCCTCGAGCTACAAAAGCTTTTTACGCGGGGTACATTTTGAGCATCTTTGATTGATCTACTGTAGTGCTACGTACCCATTATCATCAGCAGTACAATGCGCAGCCGACACAGCCCATTGGGAATAAATTAGTGAGCAGCCACATATAAAAAATGCTTGTCCGTTGTCTTGTTTGCTTGCTAAAAATCCTTGATAAGGATGCTTTGATATTTGAGTTGTAGACCCTCCAATAATCCTAGATTGAGTTTGATTCGTAACTATCAACCCTGCGTAAAATATTTTTAAGTTCAAACAAAAAATCCTTCTCACAATAAGCTACACAAAAAAGTTGAAGTTTATTTGCAAAATTGTCTGTCATGGTGCTTCATACCAGAACCATGCTTTTTATAAAAGATTGAGGACTGCACCAAATTTTTTACTTATAAAGTCACTGATAAGTAGTCTTGCTGACATCCATTTCAATGACCCTTTGAAGATGATGTCTCAATTTTTGCATCACAAGGGAAGACTGGTCTTGTAAACCCGTGAATAATCAAAAGACTGCTTGAAGTAAGCTCAGTGAATTAGCGCTAGACCTAACAGCATCCTCAAAACTAAAAAATAAATAGTTACAGGACTTGAAAAATAAATTCTTAGCTACAGAGCATTGTTAAAGCACTGTTTCACTCGAGTTGGCTTTACGTCAACTTTACTTACAATCGCTTTGTGATGATTTAGAAAGGGATCCGCAGCATAGAACAAAGCAAGAAACAAATATCAAGTAGCGAAAGCTCATTTTTTCTACTTTGCTTATCGATACCGTAAAAAAGTACAACTGCCAAAAAAACACTGCAACATTTTTATATGCTGACCAACTTGATTGCCAAAGAACAGTTGTTTTCACTACAAGCTATTAGTACAACCGATCAATAGGAAATATTACATTTCTGATTCCAAATAGGTGGGTAAATTTGAAACGATTTCTTTACAATGGAAAAAAGAGAATTGTCTTTATCAAGCAGAGCGTCAAAGAATCGGACAGTTACATAATGGGCATTGTTCAAACGTCATAATACCTATTGTTTGACTCGAAAACATCAGCAGCAAACCTTCAAAACCAACCACAAGTTAATGAAAAATTTTAATTTACATAAGTAGCGTTGTTTGTACGAAGCAATCAGCAAAGACAACAAGGTAATGGAGAGGTTCTTTATTGGGTGATAGTTGTACATAGTGTGGTTTCTTTGAAATTCTTTGCCCACGTTGCTGCATTGTTTATTTTTGAGACAAGCTACTTCAAGCAATCTTTAACTTTTGTACGGCATAACAACTTCCCATCAAAAAGTGGAATACTTTTTTGAAGAAACAATATAGGTTTCTAATCCCATGGCCAGATGCCATAAGAATAGTAAAAATTATAATTGCGTAATTATGACGTCAGCACTGAAGTTGGCAAAGACCTTTCTCCTTTAACTCCTTCAGACCGCTTAAAAATCACGTCCTTAAAGACAAAATATTATAAACTTTTGAAAGCTAACAAATAAGCTGGATCAACAAAGATGCAATTAACTAGTGGGAGAAGCTCTATTGTTGGCCAGAATAAAAGAACTGGATTGTGACGAGCCACCTGAAGTTAGAGAATAGTGTAGATAATTCTTTATCAAAAGGTATATCGTTTCTTCTGAAACAAACATTTTGTTTTGTTTGAGCAACTATTTCTTATTGTTTGGCATTTTTTTTGCAAGTGGACCATCCTCATAATGAAGAAAGTCCTCTTACAAAAAATAGTTTAGGCAAGATCCCACGGTTTCTATTATCAACTTACTACCGACGGAGCAGCAAATGAAAATTTTTGAGAAGGATCCAAGTTTCTTTGAATATTTGAGATTCTAAAAGAAAAAACTTGACACCAACAATATCAGTTTGTATCATTTAGGCAAAATTTGCTTACTTTAAGTTGAATGAAATCGCTTTGACCGCAACTTTTAACTGATCTTCCGTAAACGCACCGAGGTGGGGTTCAAAAACATAAGGTTAAAAAAATTATTGAAAATATGTTAACGTTTCCTTAGACAACAATTGTTCCACTACGGAAAAAAGTTTTGTAATCGACTAGTTTGTGAGATCGCGTTAAAGAAGTTTGGTTGCCATGGCACTTTTGCCACCCTCGCTGCACCTGTTCTCCGTACAATGGTCCGCGCGCACGCACTGATGCGTGCTTGAAAAAATCTGGTGCATATTTTTGGCTTTCCGCGAATAGAAGTATGTTGACAAAAACGGTTTTGCAGAAAATTAAGCTAAAAATAAGCAGTTTATCGAAAAATATTGAATTTTAACCTTTTCACGGATACTGGGTCATATATGTCCCACAATTGTTAATTGTTGTGCCATTATGATATAACAGCCACTTTTGTGAAATCCATTATTTTCCAATTGTTACCAACAATTACGGAACTGTTTCAAATTTTATCAATTAGAATCTTATGATCCTTAAAAGGTTAAACGTGAAATAAATTTTATTGTGGGTAAATGCATTTATACTTCGAAACGTAACCTTAGTTTTTATCCCATGCAAACATTTATGATTTGTTTCACATCCTCAGGGCAAGAGTGCCTGCCGGCTCAGTCACTCTTCCACAAACACGCTGGTGCTTGCTGTAATAGCATCAGCAATTCAACAATGAATGCGATCGAGCTTATTACGCAAAGTTCGTTATTTCAAATTTACTAGATCTACGATATTCATAAAATTTGAAAACTTTTTCTGATGTAAATTTAGTGGCGGTGAATTAAAAAATTTATTTAATTTAAGAAATATTTTTGGCAACAAATTACGGAGCATTTGAAAGTTGATATTAAAGATATTTTGATTTTTGCGTTGATCAATGTTTTGATTGTGAGTTGAAGTCTCGTTTTTTGAATGCTATGAGATTTCTTTCTTTGTGACATCGAAGAATCGAGGGCACACTCGATAAAATGAGTTGGGCTGCACAAAAGTTAATCTTTACTTCCAGAGCAATATTTTTGACTTGCTTGTAGCCTAATACAGTTGGAAGCCGAATTTAGCTGAATTTCTATAAAAAAATCTAAATTTAGCCGGATTGCTATAAAATTCAGATATTTTTATAGAAATTCGGCTTCCACTTGTGTTTAGCTAAAAGCAAATCAAAAATTTAGCCAAATTTTTAAAAAATATCTAAAATTTTATAGAAATCTGGCTTCCAACTGTATTAAGCTATAAGCAAATCAAAAATTTAGCTAGATTTCTATTAAAATTCAATTTTTGTAGAAATCCGGCTAAATACAACTTCCAACTGTGTTAGGCCACAATGCAAACAGAGCACTGCTGTCTTCGCCATCTGTATCAAGCAGCGAAACCTCGCCTCAAAACCTGCTCCAATGATTGATAGAAAGTTTTGTTCCTGATTGCGAAAACTGCTATGTGCAACCGCAGCCTAAGATTGGGGTTCTTCAAAACAGAAAAAGCATTAAATTACTAAAAGCAACGTCAAAACCGTACGTTTGCACATTAGTAACCATCGATCTATTATTTAATTTGATTTGAAACGATCGTAGCTTAGTTTGATTAGTTGTGTTGTAGCTGTTAACACTGAAAATCTTTGCCAAATGGTCTGTGGAAAAATATTAATGGCGCTCTTAATCAAGACTGCTTTGAATCACAAACAGCCTGCTATTTCACAAGTTCTTATTTGTTTCTTCCAATAAATTGAGAGAGCAGTGCCAAATCTGGGGGATGGTGTCAAAATGATGATCGCTTTAACGATTACAAAAGTAGGATATCTAATGGTAAACCAATTTCTCGTCTTGGTTCGAGTCTTTTTGTAATTGCATTTCTGACATCAAGTTGTTTGTCTGTGCCTATATGTGCATTGAGAGAAAAGGGTTATATTTCCTCCCATATGTCTTTCACCCAATTTCAGTGGAACTACTAACCTATTTTCCAGCAAGAAAAGTTTGATCCAGGAGCGATTTAAGAGTTTTTTCTTTTTTTAGTATTCTTTCAATCTTTGGATTTTAATTATTATGTTTAAAATTTCGATTTTCACTTTGCTACTGTTATGTCAAGACAGGTCTTACAAAAATGTCTATCCCTTTACAAACTTTCATTCTTTACTCTTACAAAGTCCGCGGGGTAGCACAAATTTAAGTTGCTGGTGGGAGCCAAAATGCCCCTGATCCCGACCTTCTAATCCCAACTCTGAAACCAAAAGCGGTCTTTGTTACGACTAACGTTTTACAAATTTTTATTTGTTCCGTTTACTAGGTACGTAGCGGAAAGGGAGGAGGCACAAATTCATGGTGGACTCCAAAGTGATAAACGCATTTATAGAAATAAGCTTGTAAGTGATAGACCTTTTCCACAACTTAACGCTATCTTTTCCGTAATAGCAATTTTGTCCTCAAGTTTTCAAGTAATTTGCTTTGCATATTGTTTCAGGTCCCTTCGTGGACAAACCCAGGTCAGAGCAACATGGACAGTAACTCCACTCAATCGAAATCATCAGGCTCAAGAATACCAGTAGGTAGTTCAAACCGGTTTCGAGTATATGCAGGTCATTCTTTAGACAAGTTGTAGCTTAAATGAAAATCACACCGGCTAAATTTTTGTTCTAAAAAATGCGGATAAGTTTTTGAATCCTGCAGAAATTTTTATCACAACTCCATATTATGTTTTCAGGCAATACTTTTTCAAAAACTCCGTGATGAGTCAAAGACAATTTGTTTTTACAAAACTGAATCAAAATGAGTTAAATGGTGCCATTTTCAACGCAAGTGATGTACAACCAAAGGTTGTCTATCAACTATTCCATATTGGCACAAATATTTAGTGGTCCGCATCGCACTCAAACTGTTGTTTGAAGATTCATTACGAAATATGTCATTAATTATCATGTTCACACGGATGTTTATTTGCCTTCTTTGGATACCTTGAAATTTTTACGGGATTTTAGGTAAACTTGAAGTGATTTTTGTAGTTTTGTTAAACAACAGATAGCGTAACTTGTTGGTTGTTGTTGCATTGTGAGGTCACACTGATTGGTATTGACTCCACTCAGTGAAACTTTGTTTTTGTAACTAGCATTGCTTTGATTTCTGACAGCTTCCACTATTATTGCGCGCAGTGTTGTAGATAAATAAAAGTATGCATACGGGCGATATCCTGCTGCTAGAGAGGCTGCTGCAAGTTTTGGCATAGATGAAGCAGAGTGTAGTGCTTCCGGTGAAAAATGAACGGAAAGAAGAACCTGAAATAGAACAAATAATGTCCATTATTAAAGAAAAATATCAGCTGTTGATTGGTAAATGAAGCTAGGGAACCAGAACAGGCTGATGATTGTTTTAATGAAAGCAACGAAGATTTTGAGATATCTGTGATCCCACTTTCTGGTGAACGTCGGATAGAAACCGTGCTAGCATATTCTGGAACAAAGTAGCCTACAAAGTAATCATTATGCCACAGGAGAGCGGAACTACGGCCTATATCACGCTGGGAATTCATGATTTAGTATCTAGTTTCAAATGTGTATTTGACCAAAAAACGCTGGAGGCCATCATTGCTAAAACAAATCGAAAAGGCAGAAGGGAAAAGGGAAAGAACAGCAAGATGTTGCATCTATAAAAATGGATGCCTACATTGGTCTGTGCGCCATTTCTCAAAAGTATTAACGGGAGTGTTCGCGAGTTTTGGAGCCCAGTTAAAGGTAGACCAATATTTAGTGATACAATGACACTCAATCGGTTTGAAGACATTCCTACGATGCTATACTTTGATAACAGAGCAACGAGAATGGCGTGACCGGAATGATTTAATGGCGGTAACTCATCTGTTGTTTGATGGCCTCGTCATCATTAGCCAGAAATATTTCACACACAATAAGTGCGTGATAAATGATGAAGAGCTGTGCCCGCTTAGAGGCAAATGCTCATACGTTCAGACTGTGCCTGATTAAGATATGTGGAGGCACCTACGCTCTGGGCCATGTGGAGGCTTCTAGTTGCGTGCTGGAAGGAAGCTAAGGCCACGATGCAACCGGAAGAAAAACGACCACATTGCAAGCAATAAATAAGGCTCCAAAAAAGGAATTTAAAAGTAGTCAAGGCGTTGTCTAAGGCTGAGCTATCGAAACAGGCATGAGTAAAAGATTTAGCGGCTTGACAACGTTTAAATTACTTGCTTACGACTTCGGAAAAGAAACATAACCCCAGTGCAAAATGAGCCTTAATTGTTCGGTTTAAATGCAATTTTCTAAAAATTAAAACCAAAGCAAAAAACGACAGCAGAAATATACACAAATGGCTAACGATTAGCTGTCCGAGAAAAATCAAACCCAGCAAATATCAATCTGGTTTATGATTGGATACCGGTATACCGCATGAAAGTTATCAATACCAGTTGCTGTAATACTGGGGCAAGATAGCGCACCGCTACTGATTTGATATTCAACCGTTACCTGCCAAGCTGCCAATCGTAAACTAGAGCAAAGAATTGTCCATTCATTCCACACCTCTTTATGACATTGCTATTCACATTGTTAACGCTTTGCGTCGCATTTTCTTTTTCATTGCTTTTTCACATGGTAAAGTATAGAGAGTGCTAGTTACTAGCTAGCAAATTTCAGGCAATCTCCTACTTAAAAGGATCTGCTTCCAGCATCACACTGAAATATTGTTTGACTTCTTTTGCGTACAATAGAAAATCTGTTAGCCTATGCATTATGCATTTTTATTGTTGCGTGTGTTTTACACCCACCTGATAAGACTCAATGACGTCGAAATCGGTCGCTGGTTATTGACAGGTTGTATTGGATTGCTGTAAGGTGCAGATTGACGTTTGTGATCATTTTTGAGCAATTATTATAATTCACATTGATTATTCATCCGAGCGTAGTTCAAGACAAGCCGACGCGATGGTGTAGTGGTTAGAGCGTCTGCTTCGCAGTCGGTTGGCGATGGTTCATTCCCCATGTTTAGTCATAGCAAAAGACTGTAAAAATTGATATCCACAGCTTCCCTGCTTGGTGCCCGGCATTTAGGGCAGGTTGTGGAGAACAAGCCAGCAAGTTCGCTTAATGTGTCCTAGGGCAAGGTACTTAACGGGACGCCCCCACCTCTATGTGGAAGACAGGTGGCCCAGGCCTCTCGCAAATGGCAACTACCAAGAGAGTGCGGACGTCCCGTCCAAAATACTATAGCAATACCATTCGCTATATCGTAAGTGGGCGATAAAGACGGACAATACAAAAAAATAATAGCAGTTGTACACAATTTAGTTATTTTTTGTTCTTGCTCAAATTAATAATTTTTTGTGGAGACCTCTTGGCACCTGCTCAGGTTTCCCTCAACGTAGACCCGCCACTGCGTTCAGAACATGCCTAAAAACCCGGTAAATATGGTCAAAATTCTGGGTGTTGGCTGATGTTCAATCTTGTTTGGTTTCCTATACGTTAATGACCACCGGAAAGCATCCCACAGGTAATTGTGGATCAGGTAGTTTAGGAAAACAAGTAAATGTAATAGCAAATGGGACCACGCACGTCCAGTAGAGCAAAAATGCCCCCAGCGACAACTCTTTCACAACCCTGTTGCTTGCAAGAGAATCAAAGAAACTTGACTCTTTTAAGTACAGTACAAGACGATCGCATAGATCACAAATACAAGCAATACGAAGTAATCACAATCAAGAGCTTTACTACAGCAAATTTCTGTTCAGTAGTGTTGATCAAACTTCCATTCAGTTGATGAAAGCAAAAAATAGCAAAGAGTTACTGATCGTATTCTCAGCACACTACAATAGGTTAAATGACCATCCAATCCCACCAAAAAACTTGGTTATCGTCCTTCACAGTAAAACTAAAAGTGATGTATACATGGTAGATAGGATGATTGAAAACCGTTTAGTTGAATACAAATTCAGAAGATGGCATGATGTGTTTTTTGATGCGTTTTGGATATAGCGTGTTACACTTCACATTGCCCTATATTCAAAAGTGTTACCGGAATATGAAAGCAACAAAAACCTCATAAAAAAGCTTATTTCATAGACTTAAGGCTTAAGATCTCTGCCGGCTGCCGGGGAAATAGTCAAACATTGCCTTCACCGATTAGCAACGTCCATCATCAGGACCGATTTGTGCAAACAAGAGGAAAAGATGCAGGATTTGCTTTGAAAATGTAGTGAACAGAAGAACTGCTTTCTGCTGCAGGGACTACAAATGCGGCTGTTTTATATTAGACGCGGCCAGTTTATTGCGAAAACTGCTGAACTATTCGAAAACGTTATGCAGCAAGGCCGAAAACTATGATTGACTACATTGTGGAGCCGCATCTGTTCTTTTCAGTAAATTTGTTCCATGAGCTGGCAGCTCAAACGTTTGCTTTCATTTCAAGTGCAGATAGAGTTTATGCGTGGGCTGTCGAGGTTGCGGAAGAAGGGTGGGGACGTTGTAAAGAAAGCATTTGTTTACTTAGCAGAAAAGAATTGCAGGTGAGAGGACTAACCAACTTCATGTAAGTTTCGACCGGATTAAAAATGCAACAGTTTTCTTTAAAACAAATATAACAGTTCTTTTTGCAACAAAAATTCTGCAACGCTAACACGATAAGTGCAATTTCCATCTTACTGAAAAGTTTATGGTATTTTGAGGCTTCAACTATGCCCACGAATCCCGTATCGGTTTACTTATTGTTGGAAACAGAACAAACAATGCTTACTTCTTATTCTGGTGTGATCACATCAAGATTTTAAAATAATACCGTGGATTTGCTCGGATAACTTTAGCCGAGCACCAGGGACAATGAAATAAAACATAAAAAAGGTTCATGCAATGAGCGCTGTCAACTTGCCATCGTGCTGCAGGATCTAATTAAAATTAGCTATGAAGCTCACTCGCAAAGTTGGTGATAATCAAATTCCGGTGCAAAGCGAGCCCACCAAAAGTTTTTTCTGAGAATAAAATTGACTTTGGAATAATTATTTAAACCATTTAAGGGTTTGTTTTCTCACATTTGAACCCTTTTTCTGGCCCTTTCTAAACTTTTAAATACACAAATCTATGACGCTAATCAAAATATTAAAAGTGTCAAGTGTTCCCTCTGACTTAAGTAAATCAATACACAAACACAAAGCGCTGATTTATAGGGGTCTCACAGGCCTTTTTATGCATTTACAGAGACAAAAAATATCAAGCACTCTAAGTTTAGAATATCAAAATCATTTGAATTACAAAATGTTATGGTTTTGGTCAACTTTTCTCTTTTAGAATAACAAAAATTTATGAAAAAATTTTTCTCTCTCAAATATCTTTCTGGCTACTCCCTTGGCTTATTGCCTGACAAATGTTAAATATAATTTATTTTTGCCGGTCCTGAGCTTACATCAAAATATTTCTTTCATCTTACTTCTCACAAATTCGGACCACCCTGTTTAGTAGCGTATTTAGAGGGGGTAATAAAGTGTGATGGCCCCTTCAAAAAGTTTGATGGTAACAAAAAAAGTAAAAAAAAGTCTCATAAATAGAGGCAAACGTAAATTTAACAATTTTATGAGTTGAAATTACATTTCATTCCCTTAGCAACACGGAAGCTTCATCGCAAAATCATAGCTTCTATATTCAAAGTTACATGTAAACTGTTAAACATACAAAATATCAGATCATTAAAATTATTACAAACAAAACAAGAGTGGCCACAAGTGCAACCTATTACAAAGTACTTAAGAAATCATTTAAAGTACTTACGATACAATTATCACTACATGAAATTCTGTGTACCGTATAAGACGCTGCACTTGTATACCATAAAGTAATGTAAACTACTCAATATATTTTGTTGTCTATACCAGGAGTTTTCAGCTTTTCTGTTCTACAATCCCGTTTTGAAAAAGAAATGCTTATGCCGCCCCTTGATAGGCAGCCTACGCGTTAATGATATCAAAACAATACATCCCATAGCAAACACTGGCGTATTTGGAAACAGATTTGTTAGAGGAGGAGTCGTAGCATTAAGTAAGCTCTATCTTAATATTGAGCAATTGTGTGAAATAAGCGAGTTTAATCTTCTTTTAAAGGCGAAGCATTAAATGAAGAAAACCTTTTGAAAGGAAGAATTTTGCTTACTTTGGTCCCCAAAACAACTCTTATTTTACATATTTCACTTTTGTCATACCATGTGGTGGACCACCTCCCTTTATCCCTCACCCGATGAAATTTCCAACTAATCACAAATCTTAAGTGATATTTTTGTCTAGGGCGAAATCATGCAAATGCACATTGTCCAGGAGAGTAACTATACAGTCATAAAAGAACCGCGTAATGGAAGTAGTAAAGCGAATAAAAAATTAACAGTAAAACAGTTTATTTTATAGAAGTTATGAAGCGCATCAAAGTTTCGTTGGATGTATTTGCTTTATGATTCATGAATAAAATGAACTAATATGTAATATCGTTTGCAATCAAAAAATGTCCTCACAAACATATTAAAAACAATCAAAAATTGTCGCAAATGTATTTAATCTTTTTAGTTTTTGAATTTCGGAGTTTAAACCAAAGAGGGAGGTGGGCACTCTGCCCCCTCGAAATACGCTACTGGTTTGGCGCCCAATCTTGCATAGCTAATGCACTTTTTGTTGAACTTTTGCTTGGCTCTACTTACAAAACCGATCCCAAGGTATAAGGAATAGCTATTTCGAAGTTGCCTTGTTAGGGTTCAAAACAACTGGAAGTTACAAATAAAGCGGCGTAACGCTATTTCTTATCTGTGGCAGTATTAGGACGATGAAAAATAAAATTTGGCGTTTTTTCTCCACAATTTCTATATATATATCTTGTTTACCTACCTGGCAAGTTAGAAATTCAATTTCTTCAACTATTTTTTTGTAAACTTATTACATGTTCTCGTAAATTTGTTTCCTCTTGATTTCTCTTTTTTAATCATTTTTTTCTAAATTTTCTCTTTTACGACTTTCGGTGTCATATCCTCCGAATTGGAAGCCCTGGCTACTAGGCCAATATTGGGCAGAATGTTACAACAATCTGGACACAACAATGCATAATTTGTGATTGCTTGGTTAGCTTTACTCAAAGCTTATGCATGCATTATAGAGACAAAAACACAGTAGAAAATAATTACGTCATAGACCTTTTAATTTTTTTGTGAAGATTAAGAAAACCTTTGGTTCTGGTGTATCAAGCCAATTTGTTTTGAATTTATTTGGCGGCCCCAAAAATACATCTTGCGATCTCAAACGAGATCGCGACCCACAGTTTGAGAAGTCTTTGTCTGTACCATAAGAAACATAAATATAATTATTAGTAAATAATATCGTATGTATCGTATAAAACGTTGTACTTGTTCTTTTCCGTCTTTGTATGACGTAATAATGTTTTTGCATGATTGCCTGTTTTGTTTGTAATAATTTATAGTGTTTGATAGCATAAGTTGTCCCGATGCTTCATGCTTGACAATGCATGTCTTACTTAGGATATAAAAATTACCGTTTTCTGATAAAGTTCCCCTGTTACTATGGGTAGCATAGCGTAAATTTTACTCGTAAGATAGTGAATAAACTTGTGCGTCTATTCATAAGATGTATTACACTCGCGAACAACGATTGCCTGCATTATTTAACAAAATGTTCTTTGTGTTTAGAAATTAAAATGGGCGAAGTTGCAAAAAGTCGGTCTCCATACAAGAAAAGCCCTTCACCAGCCCCTCCCCCAATATTTGTAACACGCCAGTAACCCTGTTCTATATTAGGTTAAAATCGAAAGGTAGAAAACTTTTTATGCGAGTCATTTCATCATCAGCTGGTTAGTTGAGTCCAAACTGAGTTCGAGTCGTAGTGGTAGGGTTTCAAATCATTGATGCCAAGTCGATTCATCCGGTGCTAATAAATCGAGTAATGTCGAGTATTTTTCGCAGCTTCCCAAGTCGCTTCTAGTCCTTCCAACTGTGCCAGGCAAATAAGTTAGGCCAGAGATTCCCAACTGGGGCGTCGTTTGGAAAAAGTAAGGGTGTCAGAAGTTTACATCCTTGATGGCTTTTTTGTGTAATCAACCAGCGTTGAGAGTTTATTGTCTTCATCATTGACTTGATGATCACTGTTTTTTTAGGTCAACTTATGTAGATTGCTTTCTTGCCCCTATTTTTGATTTGATGACCTTTTTAGAGCTTTTTTTGAAGTCAACTTATGAAGTGCGTCGTTTAATTTTATAGATTGAATTAGTGCATCAGAAATTTATATAAGTTGGGAACTTCCGCGCTAGGCTATGCGCCTAGCCTACTATGCCTGGCACTGTTGAATAGACATGGAATTTATACTCTTGAAGAAGACGGAAATAAGGTGGTCTTCTTCTGGTGTAAATAAAGCAAGCAATATAATAAATCAAGTGAATGATAAATGCATAAATAAGCTACGTCAATAATAAAGAAAGTTTGTAAAATCAATCAACAAGAAATAAAATACATCAAATTGGGTTATGGTTAAAAAATGGTTAACTTCGATAAACAGCACACCTTCTGTTTTCAGAGTTAACCTCGACTGTGTGAGCCTACCATTAGAAGGAATATCAGACCAATTTCTGCAACAATAAGCTCTTGAGTGAATATCATATAAAATGTGACAAAAAATAAACACACAATGGGACTGAGTTAGAAACAGCTTCTTATTTCTATGCAATAAGAATAAAACAAAACTACAACCATAGAAAATCTGAAAAAAGTAAAATGCCCTTAGCTATAGAATTCATCAAGTAACAATAAAAAAACTAAGCAAAAATTTGTTAAAGCAGCTCTAGTAAAAAAAAATAATAGTGACGCAAAATCTGGTAAAGATTTTATTTAAACGCATCGCTTTTTCTCCACAAGAAATCAGAAAATTATTAATTAGAAATCTTGCGACAAAATTTTGATGTATTTTGGTGCACGACTCGAAACTCACTATTTAGCACATAAGGTCAAAATTGCTCGTGAGGGCCATCTATCATTGGCTAAACTATCCGCAATCTAATCACTCGTATTCAGGACCAGGTACCAAACGGAAAACCCAATCGAGAATCAGATGCTGCAAAACATCTTATGCTCAATCCAAACAACAAGAAACATTTTGATTCTTCTAAATTACTAGGTCACAGCAAAAATGCCAGAAATTTAAAATCATAGAAACATTCCTAATTAAAAAATTTCAACCATAATTAAATTTTTTTTGCTAATGCGTCAGTCGTTATAGAAAAAAAATCTCAAAAAGACTGCGAAGCGGACGCTCTAACCACTACACCATCGCGCCGGTTGTTCATATGATAAAGTGCAAGGAATCCTAATTTCAGTTGTGGAGTAGGGAAGGGGGAGGCGCCAAAGTAATTGATATATGTATTTTCAGAAATAGCCTATTAAATATTAGGACCACTATTCACGAGTTATTCGCAATTGAATGCCTATTTAAGCGACCTAAAGCATCTGGCTGCGCGCGCATGTTGCTTGGTCCTGGTACAAACGCAGCCATGCAAAGAGCAAACCAACCTGACGTGAAGGACTTACAATTAAGTTGTAACAATAGCAGCGCACCCACTAGTAACGTCGAGGTTAAGAATATCAAATCAAATACCTCCATGTTTTTGTGGGGGTATCACCAATTCGTTTGATTGGTTTAGGACACTGTTTAAAAATTTTAGCGACTTCATTTTTAAATAATTCGTTATGATAATTAAAATGCATATAGATAACACCAACGAATCATGCTTTTGAGGAAGAATAGTAAAAATGTTGCAAAAAACTAAGTTTTTATAGAAATTCCTATTTTGTGAAATGCCTGCACCAAAATTTTGAATGTTTTTAACCGATAGCCTTTGTCTCAAAATTTTTTAAATCTTCACTTTTTTGATGAACATTTTTGCAAATTTATGTAGTGTCAAATAGCCATGCTTGCGAGGAAAAACATTCAAAATGCACCAAAAAATTAACTTTTTCTAAGAAGTATAACTTTCTTAGGCCTAATTAAAAAATTGATCAACAAAAAATGTGACATGATGTATGGCAACCAATTTTTGATCAGCTATTATAAACTCATTCTTAGCCCTAACTAATCATAGTAACATATTGCTGGAAAGCAAATATCTTAAGTTTCCAAGCCACACTAATTGTTGGTACCTTATCATAACATTTTTAAACTTGCCTGTTTTTACTCTCCTAAACACTTTTTTAGGGAATAAAGTTACACTACAGGTCTTTTTTAGTACAAAAACTAATAGTAAACTTACATATTATGCATTACCGAAATTGCTTTTGAAATTCCCTTCCATCAGTTAAAAAGGTTTGAAAATTGGTTGAGAAATATGGACTCTAGTTAGTTTTTAAGCAAGCTGATTTTGTATAAGAATCTATAGTTGCATCATCAATTGAGCTTTGATTGTCATAAGAGTTTTTTTTCTCAAAAGCATCTAGCTAATATCTCAAAAAATTCAAAAAATGCTTCAGGCTGTAATCAAGCACTTGACCCAAATACAGTACACTGCTAACAATGGTCAAGAAACAAGACGTACCTATCACATTGAATTTTGGTTATATACCAAATGCCCAGAGATCTAGCTGGCTCATACAAGATCGTTTGCAAACAAAACAACTACAGCAATCGTGGTTGTTTTGCATTATCATTCAGAGATATCATTATTGGGATAACCATGCAACAACTGTAAATTAAGTCTTATAGCAGTTATTTCTGATGTCCAGTTTTTGATAATTTGCCAATGATGATTTTAGTGTAACAGCAAAAGGTTTTACAAAAATGCTTTCCAGCAATTTCGTTTTATTCTTTTTACTCTAGTTGGGATTACGCTGCAGTTCCATATAAATCCATACCCAAACAGTTTTTTATTTTTAATTGATAAGCAACGTTAAGACTGATATTTCAACGAACAAAAAATGAGCATCTAAAAACCCTCTTCCTGCTCCACCTTCTATAATTAAATTTGGTTGAATAGTTATGGTTATCTTGTTGTTGATCCAGTTTACATATGAAGAAACTCTAGTGTAGACTGAATATGCATCACGGCTGGAACAGTCCTGCGGTCCAAAACTTAAGATTCCAATTAAGACCCACTTGCCGTCGGTAGTTGAACGGCATGCTAGTGGTCCACCGCTGTCTCCGTCGCAAGTTCCAATCACATTTGCTTCGAATCTAAAAATAGAATCTGGATAAGGTAAGACGCTCGATTTGATTAAAATTTCAAATTTTGTCTAAAACATTGGCAAACATTTTTATAATTTGCGCTTTTGTGTTTGAGAAACTTCACTAATGGTCAAGCTTATAAAACGATACCTTTCCAGGAATTACATCACGAAAAACTGAGGTTCGGAGACAATTTTTGGCAAAATGGTGTGTTTGGCAACAATTCATCATGGCAAAATGGTGTGTTTGACAATAATTCATCATGGCAAAATGGTGCGTTTGCCAACAGTTCATCATGGCAAAATGGTGTGTTTGCCAACCATTCATCATGGCAAAATGGTGAGTTTGCCAACAGTTCATCATGGCAAAATGGTGTGTTTGCCAACAGTTCATCATGGCAAAATGGCGTGTTTGCCAACAATTCATCATGTCAAAATGGTGTGTTTGCCAACAGTTCATCATGGCAAAATGGCGTGTTTGCCAATTTTGACAGCGATGCAAGTGGCAGAATGGGAGTGGTATTGATTTTATGTAAAAGATTGGTAAATGCGGTCACCAAAAAGAAGTTAATCAGTTTAATTAGCCCGCAGTTGGCTCAATAACAAATTGAAATAGATCCAACTCTGCCACACAGCGAATCATCTTTCAATGAATCAATTAATGATTTGATTTGCTGTGAGCGATGATCTTCAATTAGTGACTGGCAATATGTTGTAGTGTTAAAGCCAGTGGCGCAGCCAGGATTTCTTCAAGGGGGGGGGGGGGGGCAAAGTTTTTTCAACAACACAGCCCAGGTGCAGTGGTAAAACTCTCAGGATCTAGTCACAATAGGGATATTGAGGTTTTTCTCCCCAGGAAATAAGAGGTGTGTGCGGCTTTTAAACAGAACGTAAAGAAATTTAATGCAATTGCACACACAAAAAAATTGTGTCCTTACACAATTGCACCCAAAGTATTAACTAATACAAACTGATTAGTAATGGTGATCGGCGAACCAAAAAAATTTATTGGTGCTGTATGTCAAAATTGAACTTAATTGAAATTTAGCCTACGATTTTTACGTGAAAATCCATCAATCATATGTTTAAAATTAATGTTGAGGTCACGGTGAACAAACAACAATACCAATCCATTCAAACGAGCTTCTTTTGTTGTGAACCGCTAATAAGTTTCCAAATATCTCAGAGCACTCGACAAACGCTCATTTGTTGCTATAGTAACCGGACCAGTTGTAAATATTTGAATAAGAACTTTCAAAGATGGATATGTATGCATTTCTTTAGCAGACAGCAACACGCCTAAAGTGTTGTACGGTATGGAATCACCTTCGTGGCGCAGCCAATATGAACGCCATCGCATAAATTCAACATCCACAGCGTCAATGCTGTTATCCACAAAGGCAAGATAAAAGTTCAAACCAAATGTCATGCTTTACACAGACAGATGGTATCAAAAATTGGAGTTTTATTCAATCAACAACATCAGAGCAAATATTTCTCTGAGTCACTCAATCACTGTGTCAATAAAAGGCAAAAAGACAGAACGCCTGAACAACTGTAATGGTGAAACAGCAAGTGGATTTGCTCTATTGGCTTGCCGATTCACAATTCAAGGCATGGGTATGGGTTCCCCTGTAGACACTTTTGGCATGTCTAAAGAGTCCAACAAATATTTCTTCATTGTCCCTATAAGCCTGGATAACATCTTTGCAACTGGTATTACTCGTAGCATCTACTGCAGTCAAAATAATTTCTTGATGCCTTGTAGCTTCTCTGCAACTGTTTTGGTAAGTTTCAGTGTAGCATTAATAACTTCTAGGCTAACCAAAAACCCAGCTGTTGTTATTGCTTTCAAATAAGGCATAGCCTTTTCAAGATCTTCTCCATCTCTTGATTTTGACAGTTGATTAAGAGAACCAACAACCGCCGGGTAAAACTCCTTGAAAACAAAGACAGCATCATAGTTCTCAATCCACTTTGTGGAACAATTACGCTTCAAAGGCGAATGCGAAGAATCAGGACATTTGTCATCAACTTGAGCATGCAGAAGCGAAAGACGTTTTTGAGAATTAGAAAAAAATACCAATATGTCTTTCAAAATGGTTAGGTAGGCTTGAATTTCGCGTACGTTGCAAGCCAGAGAATGTTACTATAACTTGTGCTATCTCTGATTGTAGCATCTCTGCTACTTTTGTCCGCTCATTAAACTTTTTATTGCGGTTTTTATAGTCTTCCTAAAAATATTCCAGAGAGAATGTCGAATTTTTAATTAGCAAATTGATGTTTTTGTTTCCTCCGCAGTCTATAGTCCAAAGCGTTTTGACTAAAATTAGAAAATTTAAATCCTCAACTATGGATCCGGGCTCGTCAAGATGATTTGGTAAATAACTTGCTGAAAATTAGAGACATGCTCTGCTACTTCATAAATCGTTTTTCGTTGGAATTGCTTTTCGATGTGCTAGAGTTTTGAGCTTGCGACCCTTTAGCTGTAAAATTTTGCGTAGCTGACCTGTTTGATAAGGTCAAATACCGAATTAGCGTATTGTCGTTTGTGTATCTTTTCAATTATTGTAACCGCAGCGCTATGCTCTGTTCTGCCGCATTGTTATTTTTAGCTAAGCTCGTTAACAGAATTAAATTCCGCTGCATTGCTCTAATTGATTAATATCAGTTGAAAATTGAAATTTCTACTCAAAACCTTTCATCATTGCATTGTTTACCGTAGCAGCAGCAGCAGCAACTAAAGTTCGTTAGTGTAAGGCAATATCAATTATCAAATCAACTGGCATCTTTCATTGTACCATTTGTTCAGCTGTAAGAATTTGTAATTAAATCAATAAAAATTGTTGGATGTTCTGTTGAAAAACAAGTTGGTAAGCTTCACATATCGGTCATTTACGCAAGTAGCAATTATATTGTATCTAGGGGCGGGCCTAGGGGGGGCCATAGGGGCAGCCGCCCCGGGCAGCACACTGTAGGGGGCAGCAGATCCAAGTTGTAGAGTTGGTATTATTACACATGTTTTTCTCGATGTGCTTTTATTTAAGTAAAAGCTGACATTTCGTGTATAGTCTTGTGTGATTGATTGTGGTGATGGTGAGTTAGCAATGGCTGACTGCTCTTTCCCACCAATGTGCTCGTCTGGTCATTGCGTGATTTAGCGCAGTCGATGACGCTTTCTTTGTTATGACGACGGTGTCACGCGCGCGCACTACTTGCGTGCATGCGAGGCTGCCAATTGGTTATGCTTGATTTCTGTACGACGATTACTGCTGAACACGACGGTTGGTTTTACTTATACTAGTTTTCGGTTTTGATTTCTTGTGTAAATTGATTTCTCCTAATTTGATCCCACGGATAAAGCGAATACAACCAAGTGGGGCTCAAAATCGCCGCAAGAAAAGACTCAGAGAAGCAGAAGATAATGTCATGAGAGGCTCTTTAGATGTGTGGGTGAAAAAGCAATATGTGGCAAAAGATCAATCGGATGCTGAAAATCGTGAACCCGTGACTGTCGTCCAAGATGGTGTCAGTGATCCAGTTAACACAGAACTTGACATTGGTGGTGATAATCAGGATGAAAATTCGTCGCAAAAATCGATTCCAGGTGACGCTGATAATTTTGCTGAGGTGAGTGCTAATGTTGAGGCGAGTACTGTCACTTTGAGCGATGACGCTGAAGGTAACAATAACGATGAAGATTTTTTTGAATTGTTTCGTGACCACGACTTTGGGCGTTTAAGAAAGCCGATTTCCTCACATTTAGTGAAATGCTTAGTTCAGCAAGGACCAGAAAATTTCCAACACAAAGAAGGTCCTTTTGCTAAAAGAGAAGGAAGATCTCTTTCTAAGCATTGGTTTGAAACTTTGTCAAGTAATGGAGAGCGTTTGCAGAGAAAATGGCTGATATATTCACCATGCAAACAAGCAGCCTTCTGCTTTGTCTGTTTTTTATTTTCAAGATGTGAATCAAGTTTTTGTAACGAAGATGGATTTAGCACCTGGAGAAAGTTGAATCCTCGAATTCATGAGCATGAAAGAAGTCCTGGTCACAGAAATGCAATGCGTGAATATTTGGATTTTGCAGCAAGACTTGAAAAATTACGCGTGATTGATTGTGAACTCCAAAAGCATAATGTAAGTGAGAAAAAGAAATGGCGACTTATTGTTGAACGAATTGTCGATGTTGTTTTTCTCCTTGCAAGACAGAATATTGCGTTTCGAAGTCATAGAGACGAAGGAGTTTCAAAGTTGGTTAACGATAATCCTTATGAAACCAATTCTGGAAACTTTTTGGAGGTAATCAGGCTATTGGCAGATTATGACGTTGTTTTGTTTGAACATTTACAGAATGTGAGGAATAAGCCCAACAAAGTCAATTATCTGTCAAAAAAGAGTCAGAATGAAATAATCAATCTTATTGCCAGTATGATCAAGAAGAAAATTATTTCCGAAATAAAGAAAGCCAAATATTTCACTCTGATGTTAGATTCTACTCCAGATGTATCACGTGAAGATCAAATTGCGGAGATTTTGAGATACGTTCACATCAATGAGAATAAGGATGTCGAAATTAAAGAAGTTTTTCTTGGGTTTTTTCAAGTTTCTGAGAAAAATGCCGCAAGCTTAGTAAAATCGGTGATTGAGAAGTTGAGTGATGATGGAATTGACTTAAATGATTGTCGAGGACAAGCATACGATAACGCGGCTGTTATGAGTGGTGTACGAACTGCAGTACAAAAACGAATTTTGGAAATCAATCCTCAGGCCCAGTTTATCAATTGCGAAAACCACAGCTTAAATTTGGCGTGTGTTCATGCAGCTGAAGTTCATCCAACAGTGGTTACTTTTTTTGGTATTATGGACAAAATTTTTGTTTTCTTTTCATCTTCGACATCACCTTGGGAAGTACTGAAGTCAAAGGTTAAGAAAACAGTCAAGAAGCATTGTGAGACCAGATGGAGTTCGCATTACAACGCAGTTGTAGTCATTCAAGAAAATTTTGACGAAATTATATCTTGTCTTGAGCATTTTGAAGGTGGAAAATTTTCAAGTGAGACAAAATCTGATGCCTATTTACTTCTCCATTCGTTGCAGCAATTTACATTTGTTTCTCTCTTAAAATTTTGGTGCTCTATTTTGTCATCCGTGATGAGAGTGACAAAACGTTTACAAGATCCCAAGATTGATTTAATTCAAGCAAGTGATGATCTTGATAGGCTCAATAGAATTATTGACCTAAAATCTAAAAATATTATAAAGAATGCAGTCAAATCGGCATCAGAATACTGTAAGAAGTGGAATGTACCCTTGGCAAGAGTCAGGCGAAGGAAAATGATGCCTGGAGAGAGTGTGAAAGATGATGGTTTATCACCAATTGAAGAAATGAAAAGAATAATGAATGAAATCGCAAACAGACTGAAGACCGAACTTTCAGAACGCTCAGGCCGCTTTCGTAGGCTCGCTGACAAGTTTTCCTTCTTAGTAAAGCTGGAATCTATTGATGTTGAAAAGATGGAACATTTGAAAAACTTAAAACAACAGTGCCAGAATTTTGCTAACCATTTTGAGACTGATGTGAACTCATCTTTCCTCTACGAAGAAATCGTTGATTGCCTTACGCTTTTCCGAAGTGGAAACAGAGCTTTTCCAAAAAATGCGAAAGATTTTCTTGCTTCATTAGTTGAGCTTGGCTGGGATGTTTTTCCAACTTTGTGCATTGCATATCGTTTATTACTCACAACTGGCTACTCAATTGCTAGTTGCGAACGATCTTTTTCAAAGTTGAAACAGATACAAACATATTTGAGGTCTTCGATGTCAAATCAGCGCCTGTCAAGTTTATCTTTGATTAGTATCGAAAAGAAATTCCGACAAGCGAGGTGAAAGAAGCTGTCGTTCAGACATTTGTTGACAGCAAAGGAGCGATTGGACATCGCAATAAGTGACTTGCTTTTTGTTAATAAATGAGTTTGATCTTATACATGTGAGTTTGTTGCTTAGTTTGATAATTTAATTAACAATACAAACATCTCACTTTTATTTGAGCTTTAATTTATTCATTCTCATGTATAACAACATCTACTATAATTAGTTTATCCCGCGAATTATTTTTGAAGCTAGGTGTGAGGGGCATCATTGTCAGAAACTCGCCCTGGGCAGCAGAAAAGTTTGGACCGCCCCTGTTTCCCGCCAAAACGTAGCTACGCATGCGCAAGCAGCATTTCCAGCAATATTCACTTAATTAAATAATTTATGCAGGGGGTTGCTGCACATGTGCAACACTGTTTAATGGCTAAGTACATAGATGAATTATGTGAAAGAGTAAATTACAAAATAATTGTGTTAACATGTGACTAAATTGTAATTGTAAGGTTCTTTCCTGCCACAGCAAATTTTGCAGATGCTTCGTCTAACGTATTTCAATAACTATAGTTTATAAATAAAAGTATTGCAGTTATCTCGAAAACTAGAGCCAATTCAGCAAAACCAACGCCAGTTTTGGATTCAGCGTGCCAAATTGATCCAAATATTGCTAAAATATCTTTGGCAAAAAGAAAAAAAAATTTTTGTTGAGCTGTGTTATCGACGAGCCAGATATATTATATCCTCAAATGATAAAAGTAGTGAAATCACTCAACCTGAAGCAACTAACAAAGGCTTCCAAAAATATGAAATGTGCCGTAGAAAGGTTGCTTTTGATGTTACAAGCAAACTGAGGTTGATGCGTTGCTCAACACATACCCAAAGGCCGATTGACCCTCTCACACAGTATCATAGTTGGTGCAATTTACGTAATGAAGTGAATGACCTGTTTGGTTTAGAGCAGAGCTACTCAACTGGCGGACCGCGGTCCGAATCCGGACCTTTGAGGTGTTACAGCCGAACCTCGAGCTTCAGGATGAGTGACAGTAAGAGCAATAAGGAACAGTTCATCAAAAACGGGGCGCTCAAATTCAGTTCGAGACGTTTTTTAGGTAGAATTGATGACTTGTAGCAAAATAGTCGGATTTTCGGCAGCCAAACAGGTGATGACCTTTTTTTTTTTGGAAATCCGTAGGCGGGGGTGTTCTCCAAGAAAGAAAAAAGGTCATCACCTGTTTCGCTGCCGAAAATCCAACTATTTTTCTGCAAATGAACAATTCTACTGGGCTGGACCTCATCAAATACTAAACTTTTCCGACTGAACCTTCATTAAAACTAGTTGAGTAGCCCTGGTTTAGAGCCTTCGCTTCATGAACAAATGCCACCTGTCTCATTGCGAAGTTGTATGTTTAGCAGTCATGCTATTTTGCCTCGAGAATATAGTTGCTGTTACTCTGCATCAATCTACTAGTAAGCCATAAAAATTAATTGCAGTGCTAAAGTTGTTGAAGCAATCCAATTACTTGTTCGATTTTTTGATGAAAGTTAGATAACTTACGTTTATGCGAATAAAATTTGCATTCTACTATCTTTAGGTGTTCCTGATTTCTCGTTGAATAAACTTTATTTAAGGCAATGCTATGGTTTACGTTTCATAACGAAGGTCTTTAGTCGCTGCGATTTTCAAGCTAAACAAACAACCAGAAACGTTAAAATCTGCCTTCTATTCTACTTGTTCTCTGTTTTCTTTAAGATTCTCGGAACACTCATCGACAAGTGACAAACCTATTATTGATCAGCTACTTTCTACCGAGCAAGCAGGGTTCCGACGCCAGAGATCAACTATCTACCATGATTTGTCACGCAAGTTATTGTCTTCTTCCTGACAGACAGCAAATACAGACGATCGTGGAGCTTCAACCCGTGCTACCAGTAGCGAAAAAGTTAATTAGAAAACTAAATCGCTTGAAGAACGGTATCTCCAAGTGATGTGTACTGGCCCCTTTTATTGAAACATTCCATTCGTGCCGTTTACAACTTTTCTGAAATATGATTTTGTTGCATTCTAATCATGCATCTAAGTCAAACGCAATTTCAAAAGAGAGGAATCCATATTGTCAGCAGGTTGCTTTTGTCATGACAACTCTTACAGAGGTAGCTGTAAGCTTTGCCACTTAGAACTTTGCCTAGAAATGTTGAAGTTGTTAATTTCAAGTTATTTTTCTACTTGCGCAACTACTTCGCTTGGTATCTAATTCACCTCACTTGTGATCACGTCATAACTGCACAGATTCGTATGGGAAAATCAATGTTGCAGCAATATGCCGACAACTTGGCAATCATTTACAATGCTAGAGACTGGCAGTAGGTAGAAGGGACGTTGAACAATAACATTGCAATATTTACTGGATATCTTCTTCAAGGTAACTGCAACTACGCAATAACAAAGCCGTGGCGGCAGTTTTTACCTCACTAACAAAGAGATCACACACAAACTGAACGTACACATCAACGACAACAATGGTATTTTTGCCCAGAGCTGACTTATCTCGGGGCATGCTGGACGGATACCTCACGCACCACTGTCATTTACGCGTCATTCCATGAGAAATCATCACAAAAAAAAATTTTTCACCATTACCTCTCTGATTTTGATCAAAATTGGTGTATGGGGTTATCTTATAGCCAAAACCCACTCGTGAAAATTTTAGATTTCTACGACTAATAATTTTTGAGTTATAGGGGGTGAAGTTTTGGGGAAAACTAAAAACCCCTTTCAAAAAATGCATTTATCTTCCTCAAGATACGTTTACAGTATAACATGTTATATATGCTTGGAATCAGAAAAAAAACAAGAAATTCAAATGTATAATATCAAAAATTCTACAAATATTAATATAAAAAGTTATTAACTTTTAAAAAATATTTTTCCTCCCACACCCCCAAAGTTTCAGACCCCCAAAAATTTTTTTCAAAAAGTTTTGGTTCGATAAGCCATAAAATATGCAATAAAAACAATGGGTATAGACTATTTATTGTGCTTAACACTCAATACAAATGATCCGCTAAAGCAATTTTTAGGAAAGATTTTACCCAATTTAATCCAAATATAATGGATTATTTTTAATAATGCTTTGAAAAAGCTATTATTGCCATAAGCTTTTTGTCAGACTCTCATCAGTGGCTAACACCTTAAAGGGAAAGGTCTAGAGCAGTGATTCCCAACCGGTGGTACGCGAAGGTCTATCAGGTGGTACGCGAGTTGATTATTTTTTTTGAAGGTTAATTTTTTATGTTCAGTTTGTAATATTCTATTCCAACTAGTACAGCATAGTTTAACACTTTCGCTGCTGCAGGTGATAATTAGCGCTTTCCGAGTGTACTGCCGCGCACGCTGTTTAATTAACTGCGCGAAACCCGATATCTGGTATTGCGGCAGCTAAAGTGTTAATTGCGTAATCTGCTACTTGCAGTCTTAAATCATCAGTAAATGAGATCTATGACGTAATAAAGAACGTTTTTGCGTTTGGTCATATCAAGAACTTTTGAATTACAGTGAGCAGTGAGTATTGTAGCACGTGCAGCAAGTTATCGCAAAAATTTGTTTAGTAATTTTGGCAAACCTAAAGAATAGCATACGCAAAGTTAAATTTGGCCACTTCAGTCATGTCCAAGCAAAATTGTGATCCAAAATATATTAAGTATGACTTTACTTCAATTGAGCACAACGCGGAAATTCTACCACAGTGTGTGGTTTGCCTAAAAACGCTTTGTAATGCGGCTATGAAGCCTAGTTTGCTAAAGCGCCATTTGGAAAGAAATCACCCGAATAAAATGAACGCAGACAAGAGCTACTTTCAGCGATTGGCTGACAACGTTAAGCGTCAACGTATGGATAAAACGGGCCAAATGCAGCAGAAAAGTAGAGATGTAGTTGCGGCTTCTCATGAGATTGCTCTTTTAGTGGCCGAACAGAAACAACCTCATACTATTGCAGAGTCTCTTATTCTGCCAGGAGCTAAAATTTTAGTGAAGCGCGTTTTCGGAGAGCAAGCAATGGCAAAGCTTCATGCTGTTTCCCTTTCGGATAATACGATCAAGCGTCGAATTGAGGAAATGTCAGATGATATCGCTGACCAAACACTAGCAGAGATAAAGGAATCAAAGTTTGGATACAATTGGACGAATCAACAGATATTACCAATTATTGTCAATTACTTGTTTATGTCCGTTATGCTCAGACGAATATAATGAAAGCTGAATTACTACAGAATCACGAAGTTTCTACAACTACGAAAGGGAAGGATATCTTTGATATCTTGGATAGTTTTTTTAAGAAGAATGGACTAGACTGGAAAAATCTTGTTGGGTGTACCACAGATGGAGCTCCCTCAATGCTTGGTTGTAGGTCTGGGTTTCAGTCGTATGTTAAAGCTGTTTCGCAGAATGTCACGTCTGTTCGCTGTTTTATTCATAGGTTCGCCCTATGCACAAAAGTGCTGCCTGCGCAGTTGTTAGCTTGTTTAAAACAAGTAGTGAAAATCATAAATTTTGTTAAGGCATCAGCCTTAAATACCCGGTTTTTTAAGCAGCTGTGTGAAGACTTAGGCTCGGAACATACCAGCCTTCTTTATCACACCGAAGTCCGTTGGCTTTCTCGCGGGAATGCTACTAAACGTCTGTTCGAAATGAAGAATGAGATGCTATTGCTTTTTAAAGAGTTGGGTCACCCGTATTCCAAGGATCTTGAATACGAAGAATTTGCTCAAAGATTAGCATACCTTTCAGATATTTTTGAAGCTTTCAATATCGTAAATCTGTCGCTTCAAGGACGAAATGGGACAATCGTAGATTTTGTTTCAAAGCTAGGTGTTTTCATTCGAAAATTAGATTTGTGGAAAAGGAACACAGAAAATAATCAACTTGGGATGTTCAAATGTTTGTCATCTTTAAAGATGAAGTGTTCTTTTTCTGAAGAAATCGCTAGTCATCTTGCATCACTTAAAGGGGAATTGGAACAGTACTTTCCAGAAGCGGCCAGTTATGAATACATAACAAATCCCTTTTCAGTTAATCCACACGACTTGGCTGTTGGAACCGGTGAGCAGGAAGAATTAATAGATTTGCAAGAGGATAATGAGGCAAAGATAAGACATAGAGATCGTCCCGCTATTAACTTCTGGCTTGACTTTGCTGCATCGTACCCTACGCTGGCCTCTCGTGCTGTTTCACAGTTGTTAACATTTCCATCAACGAGGGAATGTGAGCAAGGATTTTCGACCTTTCTAAACATAAAATCAAAAAAGCGTAACCGATTAGTTGCCCCTCAGCACGATTTTCGATGTGCCGTCAGCGAATCTATTAAACCGCGTATCGATCGTTTGGTGGGCAACAAACAAAGTCAAAAATCGCATTAAATTTATTGTGTGTATCTGTTTTTTATTGTTAAGTTCGTTAACATTGCTTTTTGTAGGTTTTTAGCGTTACTTTTGAAGTGGTTAGACCTAGACTTGTCAATGCTTTACAATCTTACAGCCAAATTTGATTAAAATAAATTAGTGGTACGCGCATTCAACGCATGACTTTATTTTGGTACACGATGGCAAAAAGGTTGGGCAACACTGGTCTAGAGTGAAAACGTAATGTTATTTCAATAATTCGGACGTCAGCTGACAGCACCAGCCACTAAGAACAAACTATTGGCATATAATTATGTTTTCCCTTTAGGTCTTTCCCTTTAGATGTAGAAGAAGTTAAATACAAACAGTGAGTGACAGTGGACAGATGCACTTTGTTGGAAAAAAACAAAATACTTCGATGATTTTAGTATTTCACTGAGTGAAAAAATATATTAATCAACAGAACACCACTATATTTCAAAATCTCTAGAATATTTTCTTCAAAATTAAAGAAGCAATCTTCTTACAAATGAAGTGATAATATTGTTGGATTTTTCTGAGAATTTTTCTTTCATCATACAAGGCGAATCCTAAGGTTTTCTTTGGGAAAATTCCCCATGTACTGTACACCAATTTGTAGTTTACCACCAGAAATCAAATGATGATGAAATTACCCATAAAAGTTTTTGTTTTTTATCCCCAAACACAAAGCATAATACATCTATGGTGTACCCTTTTATATCTGCTCTAATGCTTAAAATTAAGTGCTTTATAACCCGAACTGAGCAACATTTATTACTACAGTGATGGTTGCGCTGGACAATACAAAACAGATTTAATTTTATGAATATATGTTATTACAAAATGGATTTTGATGTAGAGTGCGAGTGGCACTTTTTTTTGCGACTTCACATGGAAAAAGTGCTTGTGATGGAATTGGAGAAGTGGTGAAAAAGATAACCGCTAAAGCTAAACTACAGAGACCATTTGAAAATCAAATATTTACTCCTCAGGACATGTATACATTTTGAAAAGAAAATTTTGGAGAAAAAATTCGTTTTTTTTATAGTTCTAGTGAAGAAATAGTGGAGAAAGAAAAATTTTTGGCGACCATTATCCAAAATGCTCTATTAATTCCTTGAACCCAAAAATTCCATAAAATAATTCCAGCCGGCAATGGTAGCGTTAAAATCTATGAAACATCAAGTGTTTATGAAAGAGAGGAAAGAATTACACAAAAGAATTCAAAAAAAGATGTGGTTCAAGATTTGCTTCACCCACAATCTGGAGACTATCTCATTTGTAAATATGATGACAAAGCTTGGGTGGCATTCATCAACTCTTACAATGAAGAGTTTGATGATTTTAAAGTTAAATTGTTGTATCCGAGTGGATATAATAAATATTGCCATCCTGAAATAGAAGTGTTTTAGAAACTTCTGGCCTGATGTCCCGCCTAATGCTGTCTTCTAGAATCACGCGTACCACAGGTTCCACACAGAGATTACAATTGAAATAAATTTAAAACGAGGGGGTTATGAAGTTGTTAGTAGATTAATGAATTTAGACTAAGATACGATGCGTAACGACGTAGTACGGTTTTCTGTAAAATAATTAACACACATAACTCAACTAGACAAACGTAAATTCACTGAAGCTCTCACCTACTATAGCTTGACCGGAAATCAGACCCAAAAAATGATCGAACAGTAGATTGTAAGCGTTCGACTAACAGTTGCTCACAATACAATCCAACAGTAATTTACTCAAATTCTAAAACTGACTCCGAGGGTAACAACGGTCAGCTATATTGGGGAGGCAACAGTGATTAATTAAAAGGCAAAGGTTATCCGGGGTAACGCTTAGTACGAAAAGCTATGACGTTATCTAAAGTCTATTAATAGAGGGCAAGGCGCGCGAGAAACGACGCTAAATAAGGGAACATCGAAACAAAGCGAACATAAGCTATGCGATAAACAAGGGAAATCGGGTTCAAACTTATGACGAATTGAAAAGGCAATACTTGCTGCAACAAGAAGACTCTTGCCATTTGGACAAAAAATATCTTGAAAATATTGGCTGCTCCATCCTTAAAATTAGGAACTCACAGGATCCAATATTACTTTAAACAAAAGAAGTAACAATTATGAAATGAACAAACTAATATTTAACTTGTTACAGTAATTTATGTACACCTTCACATTCAGCAAATACTTTAAATGATGTTTAACAGTCTAGACATGATATTTTTTTTTGCAATTTTCATTTGTACATGTGTTTAAAAATTAGTTTTTATAATTATCAGGAATATCTAGAACAATGGGATTGATAACTCTGTTTTCCTGCACTTTTAGAGCGTCTCAAGAAAAGTCAAAAGTACAAATAAACCATTGCTAGTAGCTGTGGATTAAGTTTGGTAATGCAGTGATATGATTTACACAAAAGCTATGCAGACCAGGCGCTAAGTTGTTTAGCTTATAAGTGTAAGCTTTGTTTGTCTGTCACTGCTCTATCTTGCACAGAATGCAATTTTCAAGACATCTGATTGGAATCATATCATTGCAACTTCGTCTTGATTTTGCTAAGTGCATTTAATTGCTTTGCCAAAAACCAGTTAAAACGTTTAAACAGTTGTACAAACTCGGAAGATCTCCAACTTAAGTGTTTGATAAAAGTTCGTACGCTCACTAATGGTCCTAGGCTTTTTGGGGGGCCTGGGCGAAGGTAGTAAGGGGGGCCTGGAAAAACACATGTAGATGCGGCCGTGCGGATTTGTATTGCAAAACTGCATGGAGCAATAATACATAAACATTGGACAAAAACCAGTAGCATCATTACATCAGCTGCAATAAACAAAAGCAATATTTTGGCTTAAATTTAACAAAATAACAAAAAGATTTGCGAAAGAAAAGCAAACTTTGGAAATGTGGAGGAACAAAAAAATTTTAAATATTGCTGTCACCTGTCAATATCGCTTTCAACAAATTTTTATAACCCATGGTATATAGGCAAGAGGCATGTGTCACGAATAAGTAAATTTGCGCTAAATAGAATAGTTTTTATGTATGTACAGTTATTGTAATCTGTTGTTTTATTTTGCAGTGATTGTTTTATTTGTAAATCTGAATTGTCTGAAGCTCTAAACTTGCTAAACTGTTTTCAAAAAAAGACCTTTTTTCTTTTGGATTTATAAATAGATTTGGAACTCACACGTTTTTCTGACGTCACAATGGGTGTCTACGTGACTTTCCAGCGTATTCCAGTAATTCTTGTTTCTTCTCGAAGATTTTCCTTTTTTTTATTATTATTACCGATTACGTAATTTATAAACCGTGTTTTTCCTGTGTCACGTGGTGTTCTAGCAATTTCTAGATTATTTTCCAGCCATGTATATATCAGACGGCAAGATTTTTTTCATTCATTCAGAGATTCAGAGAGTTTAATTCAGAGAGTGTAGTTTAGAGAAAGACAGCAAAGTGTAGTAAAAAGGCATTGTTCTGTGGTGATTGTCATGACAGGAATCAAGCGATTATTTTGGTGGTTTTTAGTTTAGTAAGTCTCTGATATTTATTTATTGAAGTGCTTTAGTTCTGTGTTTTGGCAAGCGAAGAAATTCGAAGTTGTAAAGTGATTTGTGAATATATTGTTCTGTTCTTGATCAAAAAGTGCGCGGGTTAAAGTATCGTAGTGGAAGCCAATCTTTTCCTAGCTATTAAGTTGCAACCAAACATAATTATTCGATGGATACTGCAAGTGGTGTCAATTTCAAGAAGTAAATTAAGATTGAGATAGATTCAAAACTCTATTTAAAATGGGACAGCATGCTTTTAAAGTTTTGAAAAACTGATCAATTATGATGATGTACGAATGTTAAGTACGAGGGGGCCCTTAAAGTTTCGATGGCCTGGGAAGTTCCCCAGTTTGCTTACCCCTATGGCCATCACTGCGTGCGCTAACATCCAAGGCATCTTTTTAAACTCCTTTTTAGGGCTATTATTTTGCTATTGCAATATTTATTCCCTCATTGTAGAAATTCAATAATGCTTGTGTATTTTTTTTGTCTATGCACTGTGCAGCTTCTTCATATTTAGAAGCCTCCTGTGCCTTGGTTAATTAATTGATGGCAGTTTAGACAAAATTCTTCAAAAAATGCTTAACTGGTGCTCACGAATCAAGTGTATGAGTTATGGTATTAAAATTTAATCACTTCAAAGTAAAATTTCATTGTGCAAGTGTTTTACCTAAATAGTTTGTTCTACTTTTTCTTCTGTGTTTTTGTTTGATATGGACCTATGTGAATGGGCATTAAGCAAGCAAATAATATAAGAACTTGACTTGAGCAATGTTTGGCTACATTTGTGTAGCAAGTGGTGCTGGAAATCGTGAAATGTACGCAATGTTTTTTACGGCTGCAATTCTTCGGCCAAATTTATGTGTGGAATAGCTACTACTGTATCTGTTTGCTAATGCAGTTGAATTTTGAAACAAAGTCTTTGTAATCGCAATACTTGATTTCTTTTTTCTATGACAACTCAACTACTTCATAACCAAGACAAAATTAGCCATTTAGTAATACATGTAATATTTTACTTTTGTAGAAATTGAGAAAGTGACCCTTTTGATGACAGCTACCAAATGGAGTTATCAATCTCGATGCTCTAGATATCCCTGATAAATATTGTTTCAAGCAATAAGCACTGATAATTATTACATATTTTGTAAAATTTTAGTTGATTATCTTTTTTCTCTATAGAGGATATTTTCAAGGTTGAATCTTAGGTATACAAAAAAAATTCTTCACATTTTAATTAAATTTTTGGAAATATTGCCTTAAAAATTGCTTTAGCGGATCATTTGTATTGAGTGTTAAGCACAATAAATGGTCTATACCCATTGTTTTTATTGCATATTTTTATGGCTTATCGAACCAAAACTTTTTGAAAAAAATTTTTGGGGGTTTCAAAAGTCTTGGGGGTGTGGGAGGAAAAATATTTTTTAAAAGTTAATAACTTTTGATATTAATATTTGTAGAATTTTTGATACTATATTTGAATTCCTTGTTTTTTTTCTGATTCCAAGCATATAAAACATGTTATACTGTAAACGTATCTTGAGAAAGATAAATGCATTTTTTGAAAGGGGTTTTTTGTTTTTCCCAAAAACTTCACCCCCTATAACTCAAAAATTATTAGTCGTAGAAACCTAAAATTTTCACGAGTGGGTTTTGGCTATAAGATAACCCCATACCCAATTTTCATCAAAATCAGAGAGGTAGTGGTTAAAATTTTTTTTGTGGTGATCTCTCATGGAATGACCCTTACAGTCATCACTCAAGAAGCTTACATCAAACATCACCCGTTGCTTTTATTGAAACAACTGACTGGAAAATGTTGGAGTGCTGGAGTTGACACTTCGAGGTTAGCAACTACAACCTTAGTCCATTCCGTCGGTGAGTGGTGCGCTGTTGTTCGGAGCCACAGATCTACACCCATTTCATATCGACGTCTTAATCAACAATGTCTTGTAAATAGTTACTAAATGTCTGCGATCTTCTCCTATAGACTACCTACCAGACCTCACAGGCATCAAACCTGCCGAACTCTGTCGCAAAGTAGCAACACTTCAATTAACTTGTCAAGAAAAAATCCTGGCCGCTTGCTTCGCTCAATACTTTACTCGTCACCTTAAAAGCCATTTCGTAGGCTGATGTCAAGGTGTCCTTGTGTGCAAATTTTGTTCCAGTTGACATAGCAGGCTGACTATGACAAAAGCGCAGCATATTGAATTGACAAAGTATAGGACAAGAAATGCAGGAATTTCACCAACAGGCTTCGTGATTTTATGCCCAATCCCGTGATGCAACTCGCAAGACTATCTTAGAATCAAGACCTCTTGGTCAAGCTTAACTCTTTTGCTCCCGCACCGGTAAGATCGGTTGCAAAAAAAAAGATTTTCCTCAAACTTTTTTCTGCAAAAGTTACACAATCAGTTTACTGAAAAATGGATTTTGACTCTATTTCTCATCCGATTTTCATAAAAATAGTAAAAGATCACGCTTATTTCCTCACACATCGGAAGATGTAAAATTTGTGCTCTAATTCTTGGATTTTCTTATGCAAAAAGGGTTAAAAAGACCAAGAGCCCAGTTGGAGACCACAAAAATTGCCAAATTTTCAGCAGACACGCACAAGAGCTTGAAATCAAATTGAGGTATCATGTTTACCAGGAAAGCAAACCCTTTATCATTAACACAGTATGAAAACCACTCTTTTAGTACATCATTTGACAAAATTGCAATCAATAATTAAAAAATTCATCTATTGAAATTTTTTAATTTTTTAGGGGTCTCAAAAGCCCCCCAAAAAATTTGTATGGTAGGTAAAAAAACAAATTTGGTGCGTAAAAAATATGATATGATGCTAAATATTGGTCTCAATTGAAAGTTTAGGTAATTTGCTTTCCAGCAATATATAACTGTAAATAGTTTAGGCTAAGGGGTATATGATATTTACTGATCAAAAAAGAGTACCTTACATCATATCAGTTCAAAACCGCCAAAAATTTTCGACTTACCTTCACTGAACTATAATTTTTAGAAAAACTACATCCTTTAAAAAGATAAAATAAATTGCAAATCTTTCACCACTAAAGTCGTCTTTTTGTATCAAGTTTCCAAGGAAATAGAAGCTAAAATACAAGTTTAAAAGTTGGCAGAAGTTTGGCTTCTCTAAATGAAAATTTGCTTTATTCCGCTTGTTTCCCAACAAATGGGAGGAATGTAAAAAAGCTTCTGTTTCATTGCTAGTGACAACATATTCTATTTAAACTTGATATTTTCTGGATCTTGAAGAAATTCAATTTTCAAAAATACATAATGTTACAGTGTGTAAATTTAACTAAAAAATTTAGTACCGGTCATAAAAAAGATCATAGGCCTCAGAAAGTTGCAAATTGTAGAAAACCTAGGTTTTTAGGTAAGTTTTGACTGATATACCTTGAAAGCTTATTTTCTGAGCATCATTTAGCGACCATTTCTAAAAAAGTCGGTATAAAAAAAAAATCTGTAGTGATCTTTGAGGTAAGGGTACTACTTTAATTTTGAAGACAACTCAGCACCTATTTGAAGAGTAATTTGCACAAAATTTGCATATTCAAAATTTTTCTTTACATTTGAAATCTGGAGATTTCAATGATATACAGGGTGGGCCGTAAATAACGCACCAAAGATTTAAAATAAATTGTGATGTGAAATAATGTAAATATCTTTTCTTTGGGTATTTTGAGCATTTTGAGCATTTGTGATTGTACCAGCGTGTACGTGTTTCTCTGTTCATTTGTTAAGTTTTGTTTTAATAAAAACGTTTGTTATTATTATCTGAATTGTTTTATATGCTTTGGTGCGTTATTTATGGCCCACCCTGTATAACACTTGATGTAGAAGTAAACAGATGAGTAGTGATTTACAAACAAACTTGGGGTATATAATTATAATTGATTATGACAGTTTTTCGCACTGCCACTTTACGGACATTTTTTCGCTATTCACGCGGTGGCGACAAGCTCTATAAAATGGTTGGTCCTTTTCTTGAGCGTATGCACAGATAAGTATTAGCTTCCTCTCCAACATGCAAGTGCGGTGCGGTGCAGCGGACTTCAGATTAGGTCATTCCGGAGTGGACTATTTAAAAACACCCAATGGAGCACATGGCCTGCATAAATTAAATGAAAATCAAGTCTGGCAATATTGCGGTGAACTCTCTTTGAGTTTTATTTTCTGAAATCACACATAACTAAAAAAAAAACAAAGCAATAAATGCTGTAACTATTCAGGAAAACGCTTAATAAATTTATAGAAGTCCTTCACATTTATACCAAGACAATGTAATTAAACAAAACTGAGGGTAAATAACAAAGACGACTTTAAACTATCTTAAAGTGCTTGCAATCGAATGTCTGCAAAATGCACAAAACTAGGAAATGCTACAAGCGGTAATCAAACATGGGACGCAGATACAGTATACTTAGCCAGGAATGGTCAAGAAACAAGTCACACTTATCACGCTTTTTGGTCATCTACCACCTGCCTAGAGATTTGGGTACATCGAACAAGCTCGGTCGCAAACGAAACAGCAATCGCAGTTTTTTCATATCGTCATTCGGTGGTGTCATTATAGTAATCAGCTAACAAAAATTAAGTCCTAAAGCAGTTAGTTCTGAATACAGTATCAAATTTAGTCTCACTTAAGGTATGTTGATTCATGTTGACTTAAGTTTAACCAAAATGCTTTCCAACGTTTAAAGCAAAACGTTTAACAAAAATGCTTACACCAATTTATTTTTGTTCTTTTCACTTAAAACGGAATTGTTTTACAAGTTCTAATAAATCCTAGCCTGAATAGACTTTCACTTCTGATTGATAAGCAACGTTATGACTAAGATTCCCACGAACAAAGCACAAACATTGAAAAACTCTCTGCGTGCACCACCTCCTGTAACTGGATCAGGTTGAATAGTCATGATTATTTTAGTGCGGATCCAGTTAACGTATGAAGAAACTCTTGTGTTGACTGAATAAAGCACACGACCGGAACAGCCATCTGGTCCAAAACTTGTAATTCCTATTAAGACCCATCTACCGTCTGAAGTCGAACAGGCTAGAGGTCCTCCGCTGTCTCCTGAGCAAGGCCGCTTTTCGTTTGCTTCAAGCCTTAAAATAGAATGTTGTTGATGTTGTGATTATCTCTTCCGCGGGATGGAGATAAGGCACGAACGGCAATCCAGGTTTATGCCGTCAACCTAATTGAATTAGGCTAGGGGAAAGGTAGCAGCCCATTTCAAACCACTCATGAATGACTGGTAGCCCCACCACCAACAAGGCCGACTGCCATTGGTGGGTACCCAAGAGTTGCCTCTTTCGACATGCTGGGTTAGCAGCTTCACGATTGTAACCCGGTGAAGTACGGGTAGGCCACTTTTCTGCCACATAAAGATGGACGCATCCCGTTAAGTGCCTTATCCAAGGACACAACAAGCAAGCTTGCCGGCTTGTTCTCCACACTATCTCTGTTTTATGCTGAGCGCCAAGCGAGGAAGCTGTGAGCACCATTTGTTAAAGTCTTTTGGTATGACTCGACTTAGGGAATGAGCTCTAGATTTAACGACAGCAAAGCGGATGCTCCAACCACTACACCATTGCAACGGTAAAAATAGGATCGGGAATAAATATGTAACTTGCTTTGGTTAAAGTTCTCGCTGATAACTTATGGCCAAAAGTTGTGTCAATTAATTTCTTCAGCAATGCGAGTGGCAAACTGGCAGTGCTATAAATTTTAGATAATGGATTGGTAAACACGATCACTTGAAAAAATGCAATTGATTACCCTACAGTCAGCTCAATTACAAACTGCAATTGATCCAACTCTGGTACACATTGAATCATCTTTTAATAAATCAATTCTGTGGCCTCATGCATAAACCTGATAAGCCACATTTTCTACAAAAATAAGTTAGCACCCTGATGTCATTATTTTTACTCTATATTTGATTTACAAATTTTTTCAGCGATTGAAATTGAGTGAGTAAAATGTTATGATAATTTTTTCAAATATTGCTGATATTCCATTTCACATTTTCCGTGCATAAACCTGACAATCCGCAAATCAAGATGGCGGCTCTTTTGCAAAGTGCTGCAGGAAGCCTGAAAAGGAAGCGTAAACTTCCGCTAAATGCCGCACTAGAGCTAGTGGATAATAGTAAGTTTATGATTCTCTTAAATTATACCTCTTTGCATGATATGTGCTGAAAGTGTGTTGCATGTTGGGTACATTTGCAGTAAAAAGTGCTGTTGTAAGTGGTTCTGTCTCTGATCCTGCTGAATTGTCTGGAATTCTACATCTATCTCTGGATAAGAATGCTTTTGCAATGGAACCTTGGCTTAGTCTAAGTAAGGATATAAATGGAAGGCCTATTTTGTCAAAACTCAGAATGGGGTCACAAATTAGCTGTAGAAACGGATCGACATAAGAGAGTATCAATACATATCAGCCGACAGTTTGCACTCAATGTGACTAGGATAAGAAAAAAATGAGTAACATTTTTTAATAGGCTGCTCTGTTGGTCAGATTGATTAAGAGTATAATAGTCTCATCTCAGTTAGTTTTGTGATTTTAAGGGATGTGGCGACGCATCTAAATTTAAATTTTTGATGATGGGTGGTAATTATTTGAATATTTTGAGTCACATTTTCTTTTATTTAAAAGCATTAATTATCTTTTAAGCTATTTAGTGTTCAGATAAAAATTCAGTTAATTAGTACTAACAAGCTGGTCAGACTTGAGTTGGTTTAATTCCTATCTTGGGTTTGCGTTAATATCACCTAGCCACATTAATTATAATAAGTCAGATGATGTTCATGTGGTCTTTGGACAGAGGAGTTATGAACCAGCTTGCTCATTCGACAGCGTTTTGAGGTAACTGTTTAGAGTTTGATGATTTCTTCCTGTTTTTTTCTTCGTATTGATACATGTGCGAAAGTTATACCTCATACTGATACCACTGATACCACTCGTCTTGAACACTATGGGCGCTAAAAATAGCGACCGCTATTAGCGACGCTAGTGTTGCGTTAGCGTTTGCTTTAGCGCCGCTATTGTTGTTGTGAACTAGCGACAATATTAGTGGGCGTTACTTTTTGTGCACAACAGCGCTAGCGGAAGCTGCGCTAATTTTTTCAAAAGCGGTTGCCGCTAGCGCTAAGCCAGTCCCTTGTCAAAATATAAATACCGTCTCAAAAGTGCAAAACGTTCAAAAATCACTGGCTGCCACAGAGCATCTTCCTAAGACAAATTTTTATAAAGAGCGCTTGCGGAGAAGTCACGAAAAGACAGCAGCAGTGAGAACCTATTAGACAATTTTTTCACGGAGAGACCAGAGTCTCAAAGTAAATCGATTGCTATGTTGCTCTCTAATGCGACATTAAGCGAGTTATTTGTGAAATACAACACTTCCATACTTTCCAGTGCAACAGTGGAACGCCTGTTTTTATTAGGGAAAGCTGTGCTGAAGCAAAAGCGATCTGGACTCAGCGATCAATGGTGGATATATAGGGTAAGATGAGTGAAGCACTTGCCTCAAGCCTCTTTTTGAGGGGCCCTCTTTGTGGCTTTATAAATTGTCATAAAACTTTATTGGTCTTTGAAAAAGAATATACCTCTACGTTCTAACTATCGTTTTATCATCCCGTAACTTCTAAGCTTGAAATTAAAGGTGCTAAACACAAGACATATTTTTAAAAACAGTGTATACAACGCAAAATCAATAAAACTGGAAATGTTGAAAACGAGACAGTACAGTACATTGAGACTTCCCTGACGTCATAAAAGAGTATCTTCAGAAATCACCCAATATTAGCCAATGGAGTTGCTGGGTAGTATATCTTAGACGCTGAGAGGGGCCTTGATGAAAGTTTGCCCATGGGCCCTAAATCAATCACTGTCAGCGATGAAGATTTTGAGATGCTCATTTTTTAGTAATAACTGTATTTCAATAAATATTTGTTTTTGTGTTGTTCTTGCGACAACTAGTACATTTACAAGTGTTGTCTTCTGGTATGCTAGTATTTCCTCTGCTGGACTGAGAAAAAAATGGCTGTTTTCTTTTTACGTGGTAACATGTTGAGTGAGATTCGAACTTGCAACCACTGCTTTTTCGCATTAGCGATTAACGACCGCTGGTTTTTGGAAAGAACTAGCATTAACGTTTATCGCGTTAAAGTTAAGATTGTTTAGCGGATAGCGGTGGCGACCTATTCCATCAGTTTAGGACACAGTCCCCAATACAGCTGCACAAGGTTTGTGAATTCAGAATTCAGATACACTTATTTGCTAGGTTACCACACCTTCAACTGCTAGTCTCTGGGTTTAGGCACTAAACCTTCTTTACGTAGAGTACAAGCAGTCACATTCACATGCAACTGGATGTACATCTATATTTATGGTTAGCTCTTGGCATTTTGTTAAAGCCCAATCTGCCTCATAAATACTTCTATCAAAATTTTGTCCAACGAAATACCAGAGGCGCACTAAACATGTCAGCTTTGTGCTCCTAATGAAACCAGGCTTTTCTAGTTACGGCTCAATGGACCCTCATGTCTTAGAAAGTACTTTTTATTTATTTACCATGTTATGTTGGTGAAAATCTGTTACGTATTGTTTTTATTACATTACCGTAAAGTTAGCGCGTGCAAATACACCTTATTTGTTAAACAGTATAAAAAAAAGAGCTTGAGGAGAGAAACGATTGACAATAAAAAGAATAGATGTAGTAAATTTCAGTAAACTATTTAGTGATGCAACTTATAAAACCTATCATAGCAAATGTGGCTTGAAAATGATGCCTAAAATTCAGTTGTGCGCATGAAAAGAACATGAGTCAATTTTTAATCATCTTCCGCTCTTTCACGCAGACGTGATATATGCGTTTTCCAACCTGAGTTATTCCATTTTAAGATCAAACAGCAGAATCAAGACCTGAAGTTGATTTTAACTTTGATAGAACTCACTTAGAAAGTGATCTATGGCATTCTCATTGAAAACAGTAGACTGTCACAAAACTGCCAATCCCGTGTATAATCTGTCGTATTATATAATAGTGCGACTCATTATAGTAGCTCGAGCTGGTTAAATGTACATACAAGTAATGTTTAACTAATACGTTTTATTTTTATTCTTTGTTTTAGTTTTTTTTTACTTTTTTTCATATGAACTATGGCCTTAAAGTGTCTTCCAATGATAATTGAATCTTTGTTACAAATTGAGCTTAACTTGAATAATAAAACCAAATAATTTGCCAAATAATTTTTTCAATGCATAAACTTGATCTGTGGGTTATCAGGTTTATGCACGGAAAATGAAAAAAAATCATATCAGTTTTTTTTAATTTGCTTTATAACTTTGTTCGTGTTCATGTTTCTCAACTGAAAAAATTCACAAATAACTTTGTAAATATACTTGACATAATAAAAAGAATTAAATGTCATTCTACAGTTGCATTTGTGTTTTACGGCCCTTTAAAGTTAACCGCATTTTTCTCAATTTGATTGTTGAGTGGGTTATCAGGTTCATGCATGGGGCCACAGAATGGTTGGTTAGATATACTCTATACGATGTTCAACTAATAAGTAATCGGCGCGATGGTGTAGCGGTTACCGCGCTCGCTTTGCACTTGGTTAAATTCTTTGGGGACATAAAGTTTGAACTTTAGAAACGTTATTCAAAGATTATCTGCCTAGAGCTAAGCAAGAAAGCGATAGTGTAAAGAAAAATCGGGCAAGGGCGCTGGTTGTCCTTGGACACGCCATGTAAGGGGTTACCTTCATTTACGCGACAGACATATGGCACGGTCAAGCGATCTTCCAGGTCCGATGGCCGACAGAGCGTGAGCAAAAAGAAAGAGCTACTTTATGCAAATACGTTATTTAGTCTTTTTAAATAAATTTGTTATCGTTTCTGCTGAATATAAAATGGCGTTTGGAATAAAAAGCTCTCGTTGAAGTTTAAACTATATCTTGCGTCCACCACAATGACAAGTACGTGTTACTGCTTACTTGAAAAATCAAAGGTCACTTCAAAAATTCCCAAACTCTGAGTTCACCTTGTGTTTCATGAGTTCAATAAGTTCTCTCATTTGTATGTTTTCAAAGGTTGAAAATAAGAATTGTAAAAACATTGATTTACCCCTCCGGAAAAGATGAAAAAGCCGTAGTTCAAGCCAATAAAAGAAAAGTCTTAAGATATAAAAACCATATTTCTCAGTTAAGTTATCCGCATGCAAGGAATTTTTTTATGTAGATAAATTTTTTTATGCAAATAAGTCATTCAAATTTTTGAATTAGTGTTTTGCTCCTCTATTGAAATTTACTGCACAAAAGTGGGACTAGTCACTCAAATGTGTACAATTGGAGTATACGTCTAACTTTTTTTTAATTAGTGACTTTCGATTTTTCAGCATTGGCTGAAATGGCCATAAAAGACTTATTCTTTGCCACATACTGAGAAAAAAACGTTCTTTGATTGATATATTTTTTTGTTGCTGCACTGAAAAGCTGCTTGCTTTGCGACTAATACTCTTTGAAGAATTGGTTTAATTTTTTTTACGAAGAACTCTTGGTTAAGTGCTGTTTTGATTTTAATTTAACTACGTTTTGAATGATATTCTTTTGACTGATTTCACCACTATAAAGAAGCTGAAATTTTTTCCTTGTGACCAAAATAGCAAACATTTTAAAGCTTCTTCCAGGTTCTTTTGGGGCAGCATTTCTTTTGGGAGATTTGAAAAAACCAGTAAGCTGACAGCAAGCTGAGTATTTTCTGTTTACAGAATGGTGAATGAGTAATTTTTGTGAGCGTTTAAGTCAAATAACCCAACATTCAAATATCCAACGAAATTTTGTAAAAAGTGACCATGCCAAATGGGATCATATGGGATTTAGATTAAATGTCATTTTACCACCTAATTAGATCTTTATAAGTTTTTTTATATGTTTGAACAAATTCAGTTAATTAGTTTTGTGATCCACTGCACACTCTGGTCTCCCTAATAGCATATTACTGTATTTAATGGTTATAAATTTACAACGCTTTACCAAAAATTTTTGCTCTTTAACCTCTTAAAAAATGGAATTGTAGAGGGCAGCGTTGTGCCGCTTTTCTAGAACTGCAATATTGATTCGGTTTTGCTCCGCTTTAACCACTATCTTCAAGCTTCAATTCAACATTTCAAGTTTTGACTACAATTTTCTTCGAGTAATATACATGTATAGAAGCAACACTTTTAACAACAATCCAACTTTTGCGTTGAATAAGAGATCAACATTTCTCTTCTACTCTTTTTCTTTTTTAGCACCAACTAAAATTTATCAGGTTGGCCTACAATAAATTAGTTCTCAGTACTCACCCTGTGCATATCTGTGTAGAATATATTGGATGGTTTATTATATCATATTTCTTTTGACATTGGGAATTGGTCACCAAAGGAACACGAGCGCTTCGCAATAAGAGAGAAATCTGACCAGCTACAAATGATAATTATAATGATAATTCTCAATGCAAATTCAGATTTTGCTTTGAACTTATCAACAAACTCGCGGCTGCTTAAATTAGGATGTCGTGATCGCAACGCAAATGCGTTTGTATTACAGCATCGTGTTTGAGCCAAAATTTTCAGTTGTAGATTGATTGGTCATTATTTTGCAAACTGACTGGAGTATATTTGGTACATAAAGAAGAACTTGCGGAGCCAATCGAACATACTAAGTTAAGATCTAATCTTGAATAATTGTGCTTGTGATGTGAAGACCAGTCTGTTGTGTACACGTCACCATCATAAGGCAAACTAGCCAAAAATTAACTTTGGGCAAGAAACTAACCCACAATTCCACTGCTTTTGTGGCTGCTCTTAAGTATGCTTCTATGTCAAATTGAAGTTGGCGACCTTTTTCCTTTTTTTATGGATTGGGGAAGGATCAACAATTCTGTCACAAAAAATTTTGAAGTACTAATGAAAGGTTTTTTTGAACCTCTCGCTGGCCGCACAAAACTTTCAGTGGTCTTTGTGTTGTGCAGGCCTGGTATAAGTGGATGACCACACTTTTGTGCTGTAAACAAGAGCATTTTTTGTAAGCTGCGGGAGTTCACATCAATCCTTGACATCTTGTTCAATTTTGCTGCACGTAATCAAAATGTGGTAGAGGTTGAGATTGGTTAGGCGTTTGATATATTGGACAAAGGTAGCCTAATCTGGAGTCCACCAACATTTCAGTTGCAATAGATTTTATAGTTGCCATTTCAATATTGCAGTTAGATTAATATGTTGGAAATATCTTATTTTGCTTTATTAGATGGTAACATGCATGCATGTGTGATAAAATTTACTATTTGCGTCTGGTTTCCGAAATAGCAGTAAAAAGTAACGCAGATGTTGTGTGCTAAAATGGTAACATACAGCTTTGTGACGTCACTTTATATGATGACAACAGAGTATCGTATTTAAAGTGTTCAAAAATAGGTTAAAAAAGATGTCTATTTTAAATTCTTAAAAATGAATCGCTTCGCTACACTGCAAATAAAACGCTAATTGTTGTAAAAATCAATCAATCGGAAGCAGCTTGTTCGTATCTCCCGAGAAAGCTTTCATGGAAAAAGTTTTTTGAGAAAATGATAAAAACAATTTCCTTAAACAATCGTTAATTAATGACGTGATCTTACCCCTTAATGGCGTAAAATTTCTTTTGATAGGAAAGTCAAGAATTTACTTTCATTTCAGCAAAGAAGCGTATTCCTTTCTTAAAAATGGAATTTTTTAAAAATTCATCTTTAATTATGTTGTTACTAACGACGCCACCAACCATCTCATGACACTCAATTCAAAGTGGTAATCAATCTTGCGAAGTTTCATGTTTATGCGGCCAGCATTTTCAAAGAGTGAAAACACATATACACACAAACAGAATTGCGCTTGATAGTTTAGCTACCACATACAACACAAATACGTTTTGTAAAAACATTGTTAGGTACCACAAAAATGTTCTTCTAGCACGATGTAGCCTGTGCATAAATCTGGTTTACCCAATGACGTCAAAAAAATAATTACGTCTTGAAGAGCAACAGCTAATGACGTCAATAAATAAATAAACCTCTTAGACTTAAATCATACTTTTTAAGATAGATGTACGCGGTGTATCAGTGTTCCTTTGTAGCCTTTCTAAGGCTGAAGTTTGCCTGTTTTTAGTTGTTTAGCTTTTTGCAATCTGTCCCTAGTCTATTTTGAAAATCTAGTATTCTGTAGCCCAGGGCTGTGCAACCTTTTTAGCGAGTCGGCCAACCTCAAAATACTTGAAAATTTTGTGGGGCAGCCAGAATTCATAATTCGTACTATTTGAACGCACAAATTAGACTCAAAGCACTTGCTGGTTGCGATTTGTTTTTTTCTTTTTTTTGTAGATCAATACTTTCAAAACGAGTTTTAAGCAAAATTTTCCAAATGTAACGTTGATGGACTTTTTTGTATTTTTAAATATCAGTTTTACCAAAATGGAATTGATAGCTTTCGCACCCAAGTTGTCTCACTAAATCCTTCTGCAGGCCATGGAATTTCACGTCACGGGCCGCCGGTCGTGCATCCTGTTCTAGTCTATTTTTATAATTGTTTTCGTAGTTTTTGTTAAAAAATTTCTTTTAAGTTTTTTTTATATTACTGGCAAATGTTCGTTACTAATTTTTCTTTTTTTAAGTTGACTTCCCTCATTGTAGGCCATGAGTGCATTAGATGTTACCAAGTGACAGGAATAGAAGAAGGATAAAACAGTGAGAAATCATGTGGTTCAACAATCTAGCGCATTATAAGTCTTGTGAAATTTATACCTTGCACCTAATTGGCAAAGCAGCATACAGCAAGCAAGCTGCTGATGAGTCCAAAAGGACGAAACGCGTCCAGGGATGGTCTCGTCTAAATTGGTTGGGTGGTATACTCATTATTGTTTCGTGGCATATTCATTTTAATAAATTGTTAATGCCCCTTACGCTCGTATGCTGCTTTGCCAATTAGGTGCAAGGTTTACAATTTCCATATCTTCGCCTATAATTTTGAAATTTATACCCCTATGCCTACTTTTCGTTAAGTGCTTGGCTATGGGTGGAGCAATTGAGCTGAAATTATATAACTTTTCATCAGTATTCTATTTTGTCAAACAAATAGCAATCCAAAATCCAAATGGTTCTCTTGACCAGTTTATACGCTTGGGTTAGTAAGTAGGGATATATCAACACGAGCCTTCGCCGTAAATTTCAGGCGATAAATAAATACCAGTAGCGGTGACACTTAATTTTGACAAATTGTGGTTCATCTCATGGACTGCTAGTAATTTAATTATATAATCTTAACTCTTTTTTAACAGATCTTTTTTCAAAACGACAAACCAAATCATTGGCATGGAGAAAATTATCTGTCGTTGCGATTGGGGCTGTGTGTGGCAATAACGTCTCACTACCCTAATCTTAACCTTAAACTTTAAATCAAAAAACCGAATTAGCAACACCGAAAAAGTGTGTAACTTGCCATTAGGATTGTGCGCAAGCATAGATAATTTTATTCAGAGCAGTTAGACTGGATGTGATTGAAGTGTAAAATAAAATGTTATTTTGATTAAATCCGATCTAATTACATTAAGTCGAAAATGTGACTTGGTTTGCACAAGTTAAAAATTTTCTTTGTGTCACTGTCAAATCAAGTTAAACGGCTGTGAGACGAAATTACTTGTAACCATGCCATCGCACCAAATTTGAAAACCTTTATCTGGTATCAGCATAATATAAATTTACAAAATCATTGTTTCGCAGTTGTATTAAAACTTGGCACAATTCATCTCCATCTAGAGCTGATTTTTGTAAGGAAAGTCGTGTTGTCGTGATGACTTCACATTGAAATATAATCTTTTAAATTCCTATGTCTTGACAACCCAACAGTGTTTTACTTAAACAACAATCACGACACGACTTAACAACTTGCAAAAATTTTATGCATTTACAGGGTAAAATGACGTCATAATTAACGATTAATTGTAGAAATTGTTTTCATCATTAAAAAAAAAATAGTGACTGTAAAAAAGCGGTTGAAAGCTTGCTCAATGGATACTAACAAGCTGCATGTAATAACGAGAAAGCGATTCATTTTTAAGCTTTCAAATAAGCATGTATTTCCTCTTGAACACCTTAACTGCAACTGTGTTTTGTCACAATGCAAAGTGACGTCAAAATGCTCTGTGATACCATTTTAGCAAAACCAGCTCCTTTTGCAATTGCAGGTTGACCATCACTAATCCGACAATCAGTTAGCCTGGCAATCAAATATCCGGAATTAATTTTACCTACAAAATAGTTTCTGCACTCTGTACTGCAATTTCAAATTTTCCTGGTCACCGCGCCAGCTTGGGTCAGTGGGTCAATGGCCGCTACTATTTTGGTGGCGTTGTTTTCTGCATTAACGAACTGGCAAGCTTTTCTTAAACTGTACTTTGTTTTTAACCTTTAATTTTGTAAAAAGGTCATTTTTTCATCCGTGGCTCCAGTGAATAACAAAAATAAGAGGTGGTTGGCAACTGGGTTTGTGTATTCTAAGATGATAAATGGCTAATCCGGAAAATGGCTAATCCGGCGCCTCCAGGTCCCAATGATTCCAGATTAGTGATGGTCAACCTATACTGCTATTTTGAAAAGCAAACACAAATAATAACTTTTATTGCACATACATGTATGCTGCCACTTAATGCAAAATAAGGATTTGCTATCACCTAAATTTGGTTTTAAAATATTTCAATGGCAGCTGTTAAAATCACAATTACAAGTATTAAAATGTTGGTGAACTCCTGGCTCGGCTATCTTTGTCAGTCGGGTCGCGTGTCTGACTAATCTCAACCTCTAATGCATATCGATTACGTGCAGCAAAGTGGAACAAAATGTCATATTTGATGTGACCTCCTGCAGCTTACAGAAATAATGCTCGTCTTCTTAGTACAAAAATTTGATCGGTTGGTTTTTCACTTAAAACGTAATCTATTGTTACAATAGAACTGTAAATGTTAGATTTCGGTATACACTTCCGGATCTCATTATTTGAAAGAGACCCTGACCTTACCGATTTGAAAGAAGCATGGTTCTAAAGCTCTCTTCTGGCCGCGTTTATGCCCGGACAAGGGAAAAGGTACCTAAGAGCAGCCACATACTTGACATCACACACGCAATTACGAAAAAGTCGTCAGTAAGCCTAGCAGTTAATAGCTTATGTCTGCCAAGAAAGCAACCACTTTGGCGCCTATCACAATTTATATTTGTGTCCTCCCCAACGCGTACTTAAAGAATAGAAAGAATATAAGCTTGTCAAACAGCAGGCAGTTTGTTAATAAGGCCGCATTTGATTTGAGAGCAGGGATGCCGAGATTAAAGGAAGTTTGGCGCCTAAACTCAACCTTGAGCTAATTCTTGCTATCTCGTACTCAAAAAAGGAAATGATGATTATTAGTAAAATAATAGAATGTTTGTATATAATACTAGTCTTGGTTTCAAAGTAGCCAGATCGTGATTAGTGGAATAGTTAGTTACATTTAACAAAATTTCAAGTTAAATGGAAAATCAAAATAAAACAACTGGCCTGTCATTGTAAAAAATTGCATTTACAGTGTCAGCATTTGGGAAAAGCATGGTCTCAATCTTTCTTCGCTATACCGGGACCAGGGCTGATTCATGTAGCCAAGAAACATGATGGCGCAAATGCAATTACGAAAAGCGACGCATCAAGTCTTGATAGGTCAATGCTACTACATCTGTTATTTCTGTAATCGTCAAAACCATCATCATTTTGGTGGAAAGCTCTAATTTTTAAGCGAAAAGAACAAATAAACGTTTGTAAAACGACAAGTTGTTTATGAGTATTTCCAATTTCAATTAAAAAGGTGGTTGATCATCATTTGAGGTGCAGGAATTGTAGTTTCTATTTGCAACAACAATGAATACTGCTCTCACACATGTCTTTACGGTGAAGCCAGCACAACCAACAAAACTAATATTTTTGTTTCACTCGACATAACTGAGTGGTAGCCCTTCCGGGCAACGCTAGCTGTGTCGACTAAATTTTGTTCATATAGCGCCAATTTAAAGTTTAATGTTGATCGCCATTGGATAAAAAAGGTGTTGAAATTTATCTGTTGTTTGAAATTCGCTAAAGTTAAACAGCAGTCCAGTTATAACTAATTAAAGTAAAAAAAACAGAGCCAGTATACTGCTGTATATATATTAATTAGGACGTTTCGCTAAACACTGCTAGCATTGTCAACCAAAATAGTGCAACTGAGAGTTGAGTTGCACTATTTGGCACTATATATAGAGTCGCACTATTTTGGTAGACAATGCTAGCAGTGTTTAGCGAAACGTCCTAATTAAAATATGTACAGCAGTATACTGGCTCTGGTTTTTTTGCTAAGAATTGTCAAAAGATCCCAATCGTTTGCTCCTAATTAAAATAACTTTCTGATGCAAATATTTTTGAAGAACTTTTGGGATTTTTTGAATTGAGTGTACACTTCTCGATTCAAGGTTTTAGAAATTAAAATAAATCGAATGACTTTCTTTGTAGCATTGTGGTCACTGATTCAGTTGTCTTTGATGACGCCTGAGTAGATTTAACATCAAAATCAAAAGCAATAACTGATAACCCTGCATAATAAAGATGAGTGAGAACTTGAGTTCACCCCACAAGCAAACTTCTGAGTCATCCTGTTTAGTAATATCCCTAATTTTCTAAAATGGGTCATAATTTTATCATATCACTTATTACTGCATTTATGGGAATAAATAGTTAGATCTCCGTTTTTATCCTACATCTATCATTATGCTGTAAACAAGGCATCGGGATCAAATTCCGGTTGCTGCGTTGCTTTTGATATATTGCGACTTGTAAGACGTAGGTGTAGACTTAATAATTATTATTATATTTCCCAATCATGCAATTTTAAAAATTAATTACAATTTTTAAAAAGTTATTAATATACCTTCGGTCAATCCCCATCCCGATGTATAGCAGAATGATTGATCGATTTCACCGAGTTGATTTCCAGGAGATGGAAGTGATATCGGAAATGTTGTGAAGCCGTTAATAGTTACTGGTGAGCTCAGTTTCATGATGGTGATGTCGTTTTCAAAAGTTGGGTCGGAGTTATCATAATCTTTAATATACAAGACAAGATTATCACATTAACGTGATCATGTTTATTCAAATTCAAGTTATTTTGCTTTTGTCAACAGGAATCTTCTAACTTCTCAATATAGCTTTCTGGAATAATTAAAAGTTAAGATTATCTTCATTTAGATTTAAAATCCACTTAAAATTCATGAAAATTCAACGTTTTGAAAAACTAAAATCAGTTTTTTTTTGTCATGAGTATCTAAGTTCAAACACAAACAATGGTTGTATAATCAGCAGAATGAAAAAGAGAAAAAGGAAATTATGGCAATGAACTAGTGCAGCAGCGACAACTGGCGGTTAAAAATTTAGAACTTTGTCCAATTTGATATAAAAACCGTTAATTTTATTGTTGAAAGCAAAATCAATTTTGTGTATTTAAATCGATTCGAAAAACCGTCTTTTTAATAGTCACTTTCCATATTGAATATTAAATATTGAAAGTATTGAAAGTGACTCTTCAATATTGAAAGTTTAATGTTCACAATTTAATATTGAAAGTGACTATAAAAAAGACCTTTTTTGGAATCATTTATATACACAAAACTGATTTTGCTTTTAACAATAGAATTAACAGTTTTTATCCCAAACTAGACAAATTTCTGAATTTTTACCCGCCAGTTGCCCTGCTGCACTAATTCATTATCATAATTTCCTTTTTCTCTTTTTCATTCTCTTGATTATGCAGTTTTTGTGTTTATGGTTCCCCCTTCTCTTCCTTGGGATGGAGGCACGGCATGCCGTCAACCTAATTGAAATAAGCTAGGGGAAAGATGGCAGCCCATTTCAAACCAGTCATGAATGACTAGTAGCCCCATCACCAACAAGCCGGACTGCCATTGGCGGGTACCCAAGAGTCGTCTTTTACGGCATGCTGAGTTAGCAACTTCACAATTGTAATCCAGTGAAGTACGGGTAGGCCACCTTTCTGCCACACAAAGGTGGAGGCGTCCCGTTAAGTGCCTTGCCCAAGGACACAACAAGCAAGCTTGTCGGCTTGTTCTCCACACTATCCCTTTTTATGCTGAGCGCCATGCGAGGAAGCTGTGAATACCAGTTTTAAAAGTCTTTTGGTATGACTCGACTTAGGGAATTAACCCCAGGCCTACCGACTGCGATGCAGACGCTTTCACCTGATTATGCAGTCATTGTCTGCGTTTGAACTTAAGTCACTCATGACAACGAAAAACTGATTTTAGTTTTTCGAAGAGTTGAGTTTTCATGAATTTGAATCTAAAAAAAGTAATTTTAACTTTTAATTACACCAGAAAGCTATATTGAAAATGCCAGTTATTATTAAAATGCTACCGTTATTTGACGCTTTCGCATGTGTGCGGCTGTTAAAAAGAAACTAGCTGTTATATTTACCCGATCTCTGTTTATTGAATCATGAAACAATGCTATGTTTCCAGACTTGTGCTGACTGGACTATTGCAAGATGCCACTGTTAGATCTAATGCATCCGTATTAGTTCTTTTCCAAAGTGAAAAAACTCGCTGGCTTTTACTCAGCGCTTTTAGATTTACTAACTTTTACTCAAAGATCCCTTTTGATTGAGCGCCAAGTAGTGAAGCTGCCAATTTAAATTTACAGTCTGTTTTGGAATGATTCGACAAGAGACTTGAAGCCAGGTTTCGACAAGAACAAGAACCGACTGAGATGGGGATGCTCTAAACACTACAGTACCGTGCTGATGCTCGTTTGAGTTACATAGCCATCACTAATTAAAGTACTTTAAACCAGCGGAGGTATTTTGAAGAAAAAATTCAACTACCAAAAAATAAAAACTTTTGCTTTTGTGATCGCTCTTTTACGCCAGATTTTTTTCGTTTTGGTCGTTTGACGAGGCCGAATATTCTGAATCTTGAAGCAACTACTTGAAAACACACGTTTTGCATTGGAACTTACCTTCGTGGTTGTAAAATACTTGAACATCTCGCAATTGACGAGTGTTGCTTGGTTGCGTTAGTAAGTATGATCCAAATCCAATCAAAAAGGAGGAAGCAGGCAAAAGTGTTCTAAAATTGTTATTAGTGATTGTCATCTTGGTAAAAAAAGTGAAACAGCATTTAAAATCATTTGTATGTTTTTTGACTTTTATTAGGTCGTCAATTCATTTTCCTTTATCAGTTATATTGTAGCTCTTAGGTAATAAGAACTAGGCCATGCATTGTAACAACGAAAATTATTGGTGCTTGAAATTACGAGTTTACAAGAAAAAAAGCTTATTAATCAGATTAGTCAAAAGCTTCATAAGCCTTTAACACGGAACGCATTTTGATCACCTCTGATTGATCTACTCTCACATACCGGTTTTGAATATAAGTGCAATGTGCTGCCGACAAAGCCCATTGGAAATGAATCAGTGAGCATCCACAGGAAAACATGGCATTTCCGTTTGCATCTTTGCGTGCTAGGAATCCCTGATAAGAGTGTTCCCATATCTGAGCTATGGATCCTCCAATAATACGAGGTCGAGTTTCATTTTTTGCTGTTAACCCTTCGTAAAAATTTTTAAAGTTCAGACAACAAAGTTTTTTCAAAAAGTTGTACAGAAAGTACAATTCGAACACAAATACATGCTCTTTTTTGGTGCATAACTCTAAACTTACTATTTACAAAAATTCATGATTCTTGCAAATTACTTTAATCAATGGGAGCGGAGGTGTAGTGGTTAGAGCGTCATCTTCTTAGTAGATAAGCTAAGTTAGATCGCCCTGTCAAGTGATACCGAAGACTTTTACACGAAATTTGCAGCTTTCATGCTAGGTACTCTGTATGAAGAGAACAGTGAATAAAAAGAGCTGACAAGTTAGCTTGCTTGGCTAAGGCTAAAGCGCTTAGCGGAATATCTCCACCTTTATGCGACAGGCATTTGTAAAAATCCACCAGTCTATCCAACTCAATAGCCCAGTCTAACCAAAAACTGACACACAAAGCAAGACCTCACGCACATAAATAAACAATGAATAATAATTCTTATAACATCACATATAAAATAAATCTACTGGCGTGCTCTAACATGATTTTTATTAAGTTGATGCCCCATTTTTTCATCACCTGAAATAACTGGTCTCGCAGACCAGGATGATAAAACAAACAATTGGCTGCTCAAAGCAAGCCCTGACAGTAGCATTCAGAAGTAGGTCAATACGGTATCTATCGACTCCAGTCTTGAAATTTTTATGAGAACCAGGATCTGTTTAGGGAATACAAAAAACCTGCTGATGTGCCCCACAAAATATACAACTCAAAATTCAATTTCTTTAAGTTGATTTGAAAAAATGCCTTCAACTCCAGAAAGAGCAAAAGCATCCATTTCAAGAAGTCAATCTTCAAAGAAAACCAAAATATGTAAAATAATTGTTTTCAAAAAGTAAATATTTATAAAAAGAATTATTAACTTGACAGAAAATAAAAATATCAATTTCTTTGTCATTCATCGTTTATTTCCGAATCAAAAAAGGCATAACTTGCCTCCTGCTTTGGGTACCGGTCCGAGTCAGCTTTTGAACTGCCCCATGCTTGGGTATTTGACACTACGCCAAAAAACGCTTTCAAATAAAAAAAAATATAGTCATGTTGATTGTAAAAAATCTGAGCTACGCTTCATAGTTAAAATACCATTCGACACTATTTGGCTTATGTTAATTTTGCTTACAATCGCTTTGTGAGAATTCAGCAGGGAATCCGCAGCATAGAGCAAGGCAAGAAACAAATATTAAGAAGCGAAAACTCATTATTTTCCAGTTTAAAACCTTTTATTACAAACAGAACCGAGCAGCTTGTTTGCTTTGAAGCAGTCTACAGTGCATGGATAGTTTTCCACACTAGAAAATAGGTGAAAATTATTGATAGAGAACTATACAACATGTGTGCATCAAATATCACGCTTAACTTTTTTTATTTTAGAAAGAAGCAATTCCACTAATAACGAGCTGCCATACGTCAGGATTTTCTCTGCCGTGTCAGAGACTAGGGTTAAACTTAGCGTCGAAGAAAAATGTTAAAAAGTGCTAAAACTTAGGCATTTAGATTGTTTTACATAAATTTATAAATTTTAGTTGACTTACTGTCAAGATAAAAAAATCTTCAGTTTAAAATTAGACTATAACTAGTGGCGTGTTTAGATGGAGGGGATAAAGAGTGATGAGTAGTATAGGATATTACTTTCGAACTAAAATGTGTGGCGCGCTCATACGTCATGAATTACTTCCTGTATTGCTTCCGTTTAACATCATAGGTCATGAATTACTTCCTGTATCACATCCGATTACATTTTATAACTCCCGTTGAACATTGTATGATTTCCGTTTGTACTTGAATTTGTTAAACTCGGTAATTGAAAGAAAATGATTTTATTTGTTTTGTGTTTTTATTTCTTTTAGTTTTTGTTTGTTTGAATTTTTGTTTTATTTGTTTTTGAAAATGATTTACTTGTTTGGTGTTGTAATTCCACTTCAGAACGTTCTCCAGTTAATACTAACAGCAGTTTGGTTTTCAACTGGAAATGATTTTATTTGTTTATGAAAATGATTTATTTGTTTTGTGTTGTAGCCCACTTCAGTTCGTTCCCCAGGTAATTATTGCAATTTGATTTTCAACTGGATTTTATTTGTTGGAGTCTTTGCTCTATTTATTTTTGGAGATGATTTTACTTGATTTTGGAAATGATTATATTTGTTTGAATTCTTTTTAGGAATGATTTTATTTATTGTGGAGATGTTTTATTTTTTTTTGAAAATGATTTTATTTGATGTTATACCCCCGCTTCAGAATACCCCACTTCAGAAGTTCTTCAGTTATTATTAACTTCACTTTGATTTTCAGCTTGGTAAACGATCTCGATGTTTTGTTCTACCGTAAGCACAGCTGTTGTAAAGCGAAAACATCAACTTCTACCTCGTGTCTTGAAAATAGAAGCCGTTGATATTACATCATAAACAAACTTCCTTGCGAGCAAAAACATCAGTCGCACGTAGTCGTTCACGTCGTTTTTTAAAAATTGTTAGTTATAATAAAATCAAATTGCCTCGTTCTTTTTTGGTTTATTGTTTTGATCTTATGATCACTTTGAATGTTGTATCTTTAGAATGCTCTTCTACATGCATTTATTGGAGATATTTTTTAAACCTGATATTTTCTTTTACTCGATTGCATTATCTTGATATGAGTTCTGCAGTTGAAAGGGTCTTTACGTTGATTCCAGTAGAAATATGTAGGCAATCGGTTCAGTCTTGTTACAATACAATCTTGAAGGAAGAAAGTCTTCTGAGTATAAATTTCAAAATAGTTACCAGTGTGATAAAAAAAAGACAAAAGTTTAAATAATCTAGCACCGGGAAAAATTTGCATGTTCATCACTAGTTGTAAACTTACAAAATAAAATAATTTAATAACTTTAGTACAACGAGTAGTTCAGAAGAACTAGCGGCAGATACGATCATGAAGGAGTGGAGTGTGATTTCAGAGTAGCTACCAGTGGGATGAAAGACAGATGTTTAAATAATGCGGCAATGAGAAAAATCTGCTTGTTTATTACTAGTTGTAAGCTTGCAGAAGAAAATAATATACAACCAACAATTTTTCTAGGTTTACTGGAGAAAAATCGCATGCAGTGGAGTGACGTTGTGAAAATATAAGTTTGCTTCAAGAAGAGATGAAACTTGGTGAAATTTATCAACGTGAAAAAAAAAATATCGAATTTGAGGCAATTTCAATCAAAAAGTTAAAAAATTTCCGTAACTTGAGCAGACTTTTGGGTAAAATTTAGACAAGATTGCTTCACGTATGACAGTAAAGTAGTAAAATCGTTGGTGCAATTTCGCAATGGAAACATTCTGTGATGTTAAAAAGGAAAGATCAGAGCAATGAAGTTTGTTTAAATTCAGCAATTTTCAATCATTACTGATACTTTTAATCTTAAAACTGAAAAAATTTAACTTTAATAGTGGGCAAATCGTTTTTACTTGTAAACATTCCCCACGCATCGAATTGACAACTCCAATCATTTTTAATGTGACAACTAGAAAACAAAGCTTGTATCCTATCATCAGACTGTTTTAAGGTGTTATCTAAACTTTAGCAACTTTTAAATTCTAAATCCACCAACATAAAATTCATGTTTCTCCCAGTTTACTTAGCTCATCTGCATTAAAACTAAAATAAGCCAAGCATTTAATACTTTAACATTATTTGTACGACCTTAGCAAAACAAAATAACTCAAAAATTTACCCTATTCTTATTAAACGTCTCTTCTATAGTGTTCGCTATCTACCCCAAACAGAAATTATTGATGAGTGAAGAATCAACTTTATCCAATTCTTTAACTTTTTGTTAACGTTTGCCAAAAACCACAAACAGAAAGCGTCATACTTTAAAATTTTATGTGTAATTTACAAAACAAAAAACCTGATTGTGTGTTGTTACCAATTCAATACTCGTTGCTTTAACACGTTTACTAAAAAGTTTCATCTAACCGTTAATTTGCAAGTACTTTATCTAAAATCTTGAGCAAACATACTTCTGTATTGTCACAAATTAAAAGTCGTCTTAGGTGGTTTTCAAACAAAAGACTTTTGTTTCGTACAATTAAACTCTTGCATTAAGTTTTGATCTATAAAAAGTTGAAACCATTATTTGTAATTTTGCTTAGTAATTCACAACTTTCAAATAAAAGAAATAAAACTTCTCACAGCATATTATCTCCCGTATACCTCGCAAAATAAATACATTAACCGATGTTCATTATACATTTGATATACGCTTTCCGTTATAAACACAGCTACACACGTTTGTAATTGCAGATTTTTCAAACTAGGCTAACTTGATTGATCTAAATTTACAAAATCTCTTGCTATCCATTTTTATCAAACTTTAAAACAAGTTCAATACTGCAGTATTGTCAGCTATTACCCATAAATTAAAAATTGGTTACAAAATATAAAACCTGAACTTACAATACCAACTGCTAAAGGTATTTCTACTAGCTTTCTCAAATCATTGAACGTACAAGCTAATACTCTGTCAGAAGCGAACAAACTCTGATAGTGACGCGTAGCATCCAACATATACTTACAGTTGTCTTTCTCAGTGAACTTCCCCATTAGTAATCACCGTGACCAACACACAAAAGTTTTGAATGTGGTACTTTTTCTCATGAAAGTCTTGACTAACTTTCTTGCAAGCCGATTTTAACGTTTTATCCTTAAAACAAACAAGTTTTTCTCACTAAGCAATCAACTTTGTAATGCTTGTCACACCTCAAAATAATCTAAACGTGTGAAATATTTTCTGAACTTCACCTTAATGGCTTTACCAAGTATGGGCTCACACAATAAATCTGAACTCACGACCTGCTATTTTCAAACTTTTGAAAAATTTCATTCAAGTTTTTAATCAATAAACAACAAACTCACAATTTGATAATTTGCACAACAAACGTTTCAAACTTATGGTTTATTTTTAGGAAAACTTTAAGAAGCACATCCACGATTTCTGATATTGCTATACATAACTTTGAAGCGTAAATAATTCTAATCTTTTGACCTTGCTACTTGCACCATTTCAAAGCAACTACAAAACAAAGCTTTTCATAGTTTACCGACAAGAAATATCAAAAAACTCAAGCTAATCACTGTCAACAGACATACATTTTAATCATCTCCGCACATACTAACAAACTTGCATCGAATTACTTTAAAAATTGCCCGTTTGGTAAAAATCTGCACAGTACAATTTATTCTTTCCAATCAAAATTACTATTTGTGACACCATTTGGTTGTAATTAGGATAAAGAGACGCTCTCTATCGATCGTAACCACTTGGAGCTAGCAATATAAATTTCTTTACCAACATGCAACTTTAAACCTTAAATATTTTCATTATACTTACCAAGCATCAAATTTAAATTTCTAACACTGTTATACGTAATTGATATACAAAATATCTAAGTTTGAAGTTTTATTCAATTATCATCCAACTTTCTCATCGAATTTACTTCTTTAAAAATATCCTACACCTCATTGTGCAACAATAAATCAAAGATCAACAACAAACAATTCAGTTTTTGCCTAATTTGCTTTACTACATTCAACTTTTTACGTAAGCACATTTGAATTCATATCAAAAGTTTATAGATTTACAATCTAATTATATCCTTTAGTAGTTTAGTTGAAAATTTTACTCTCACCAACTATGGAACTTGTAGACTTTCACATTTCTAATAACTTTTTAACTTTTCTAAGTTTGCAGTTTTATTTGACTATCATCTAACTTTCTCATCAGATATCAAATTTACTTCTTATAAAAATACTTTACACCTCGTTGAGCAACAATAAATTCAATCTTAGGATCAACAACAAGCAATTTAATTTTCGTCTGATTTGCTTCACTACATCCAACTTCTCACATCAACACACTTAAATTCATATCGAAATTTTATAAACTTACAATTTACTTATATTCTTTGGTTGAAAATGTTCATGTAGTTACTCTGGAACTTGGAGATTTTAGCAGTTCTAATAACTTTTTAGATACACACAAATCAAACTTATTGACGTTGAAACAAGTGAACAATCATAAAAAGATTTATTAGTTTTTAAATGATGCCCTCATGAAATATCTAAGTCGAAGACCACCAAGCCTAATGCATTGTGTGTGCTCAATGAAACAAATGTACTGTTTTTCAATTTTAAGTTACCAATCGTCATAACTCAGTTCAAACAAAAATGGTAAACGAGTGGACTAATATTTTTCAACGATCACGCACTTTTGCATTATTTTTTGCACCACGCAATACTTTTGTTGCTGTATACTAGGATGGAGCAAAAAAATTTTTTTTTCAAATAAAAAAGCAGGTTTATTAAAGTAGGCGGTTAGGTCTAAAAACACCTTCCAAAGTTGTTTTGGGGTTCTTCCACTTACATCCAGGTGGCTAAACACCCCCAAAAATTTTGCGCTCCCCCAAATTTATGAAAATCTCATAACTTAAAAACTAGTTAAGCTAGCAACTACATCACACAAGCCACAAATTAACGAAAATGATGTTTTTGATGAAAATCGTTAAAAAAATTATTTATTATTAAAAAATTTTTGTGAAATCCTTGTTTTAAATAAAGTCATTTGTTAGCTACTTGCACAAATAAAAAAATTTTCACTTAGCATTTAATCTAGCCGTCTTTGAAGCATGAAAAATTGACAAAAATGCTACCAACACTATATACTCAACAATAGTCACACACTATGTAGAATAACAAAATGTTGCCCAATTTACTAATTTTCAAGTTTTTTAGGCATTAAATTGCTTTTTGGTGTTAAAAGTTTTCATTAGTGTTCTTGATCGTGTTTCCTCTCTGATAAGTCCATCTCTATTTTGAAATCCAGCAACAGCTGCTGAAGTTTCAGAAACCAGTTTTATATGCCTTTTAACTGCTTGAAAAGCCCTAATTTCTTTATTCAATAAGTGTTTTAATGCAGGTGGTTCATGCATGTCTTTTAAACTCAAGCTTGACAAGGAATAATAAGTTTTTGCATTAGTATAGATTTTGGGTATTGTGAATTTTCTTACATCTGCTTCTTTATCACGACCAATATTATCCAAATTTTTCTTAGATACCCTGATGCTAAGTATTTTGTTGACTCCAAGAAGACGGACATTGTAATCATTATCAGCCAGCATCGCAAATAATATATTTTCATGGTGAGTAAAATAAGCATTTCTTTGCAAAACCGCTACAGCAATATCCTGAATAATTTTGTTTGGAAATCCCATTACTTGTGTAAGGATATTGAGATAGTTCTTTGGTCCATCAGTAATCTTACAAAAATACCTGTCGTCTTGGTGGTTGTTTGGCTTCTGCCATAACATTTGAACAATAAAAAGAATTTCATACCAATTGGTTATAACCGCGTTTCCAACTGGTTGGCATTGAATTGCAAGTAACGAAGTAACAAAGCAGATATGTGGAGCTTAACTCTTACCCTCATCTCCCTCGTTGCAGTTATAATAATGTCTGAATCAATTTCAGTTGCCTAACTGTAGCAAGTTTTCGTCGCTGTTTGAGAGAAGTAAATTGTCCACAACCATAACAAAAGTTGTCGACAAAAACACGTCTCCTTGTTGTAGGACCTGCTTATTAATCAAATTTGTGATTGCCTCTTTAATGCCATTTTAAATGATCTATTTTAATTATCGATACCTGTGTATTTTAATGGAAGTAGGCAGCGTTGGAATAGAAACACACTTTCAAAAAAATGTAAAAAAGTTAAAGAAAATTGAAAAAAACGCATTAGTTACGCAAAAACGAATGCTATCTTTGAATTCAACGGCTTAAAATTATCGTAGAACATTGACTCTTATTTCTGAAACAAAAATGCTGTTGACTAGTGATATCTAAACGAGGAAATTTTCTGCTTTCCTTGTCTTTGCTCATTACCTTAATCTTGATGAAAAGTACCATTGTGATTCACTTCATGAAATCTGACAGGATTGTTTTAACAGTTTGGCATACATGTTGCTATTGTAACGAAATCTCACAATGAGTTACTCCTATCAAGTATCATACAGAAACAATAGAATAATGTTATAGAATACATTTAGTTTTTGGCAGTGCTGTAATTTAATATCTGAAAACACACAAAGGTTTTTAAAAAATGCCCGAGAATTCTAAATTGTCACGTTTCGACAGGCTTTCATTCTTTAAAAATTTGATTCCAAATCTTTTCATCCGGTTATTTAAAACAAGCCAGCTTTGTCGGTGTCGCCCGGTAGGGGCCCTCCATTAGTAATGGAGGGGTTTAGTATTTCGGTTCAACCGGAAAAACCGGCTTCACCCATCGGGCTCTTGTGTGAGCAGTAGCAAAAAATTAATTAGTTTTATGTACTTCCACAATTCTTGTACATGAAATCGTGATTATCATATTCTCTTAATCATGACTGGCAATACTCACAAAGAGTCTTGTCACAAATTATCGTTAATACTGGTACTTGTGAGGGGGTAGGAATTGAAACACAATCAAAACTGATTGTAGCTGCGAAATGATGGTTGCTTTCACAATTACAGAAATAAACTATTTAATGGTAAACCTATTTTTCGATGTGGTGCTGCTGCTTTTCTATTTATATTTGTGGTATTAAGTTCCTAATTTGGCTGCGCTATTTGTCTTGTTTCCGGCATAGCGACAAAAGCGGCTATTGTTCTCTTTATATTCAGTTATACAAATTGTTATGGTCATGGTTTTATGTTGATTTTTTCTTGAACTTGGTATTTTATTACAATGCTGTAGAGTGTAGACAAAAATACCATAACAGGCAGCATATCAGCATAAGAAAATGCTTTTTAGTATATATGACGTCGTCACCCGAAGAGACCCCATCAGTGACGTTGGGATTGAGAGTGTCGGTTCAGCTGGCCAAGCCGGATTCACCTATCAGGCTCTTGTATGAAGAGTTGCCAAAAGTTTACGTGTTTTCTGCACATAAGATGTTCGCGACTTTTTGTGCCCCTTTTTCTAATAGAATAAGTCAGGGGTTCCCAAACTTTTTTTGTTGACGGCGCCCTTTGAAAACTTATCAATATTTGCGGCAAGTTTTACCAAAAAACTGTGTTTATATCATGTTTATTGTTCAAAATGCAAAATACTGAAAAACATTTAATGTGAGCAGTGAGCTAGTTGCTCTATTTTATCAAAGCGCGGTGCAATGTTTGATATTGCAACACGCATCTCGCGTTCAATGTCAATCTTATTGCGGTACTTCGACTTGATTACTGCTACTGCAGAAAAACCGTATTCACACAATTATGACGTTGCAAACGACACAAGAGCACGGAGAGCTTTACAGCCCACAAGTGGAAATTCAGCTCGAGCCTTAACCCAAAATGAAATGAGTGAATTAGGGTTGTATATGTTTTTCAAAGTGAGATCAGAAGTAAGATTGATAAATTGTTCAACTTCCAGAGATGTAAACCCCTGAGGGGGATTTGCATTATCAACAAAAGGATTTCTTATCCAGTTGTACTTCTCCATGTCTTCAGAAAAATATTTCTCAAAATGTGAGACTAGAGCATCCAAATGCTAACACATCACAGTCTTCATACCACACTCATCGGTATTCTGCAAGGAGAGATTGCCAGATTGCGAGTTTAAATGGGATTTTGAAAGTGCAAAACTATCACATTGCTCGTTATTTATCAACAGATCAGTTTTCCACAACTCTAGTTTCCTTTTAAAGGCTGTAATTTTGTCATGAAGTGGCAGAACGTAAGTATCTTTCCTTGAAGTGAGATATTCAATTGATTCAATCTTTCAAAAATATCACAGAGATACGCCAACTGAGTCAGGAAAACTTCATCCTCAAAGGTAGTAGCAAGTGCATGGTTTCCTTTAAAAATATGAAGATTTTGTTTCTCGATTCGTGCACACGTAAAAGAACTTTGCCTTCGGAAAACCACCTTGCATTACTATAAAATGTTGTGGTCTGTTCCTTTTTCATCGCAAAGGCGTTGGAAAAGTCGAGATTTAAGCGGCCTTGCTTTAATGAAGTTCACAGTTTTGACAACTACTTCAAGCACTCCATTAAGGTCACCACTGAGCTGTTGCGAAGCTAGCGCCTTACAATGTATTAAGCAGTGGGCCCATTTTACGTTCACGAAACGCCGTGGACTAACGTTCGCAGCCCGCCAAAACGACCAGACATAGCTCGGGTTCAATCAGTGCATAAACCAACGCAGTATTTCCACTCGAGGTTATTTTCCAGAAAAAAAATTGTTCAGTATTGCAAACAATTTATGTGCTCTGCGATTTGTGATCAATAAAGCGTACGTAACAAATCAAATAAGCATCTTTATCACTGATACTGGTTGTCGCCTCATATAACTGTACGCTGAACTCATATCCACACATTTTCGCTACCAGCTGATCACTGATATCATCCAAAATTTTGTCGATCCCGCTACAAACGGTATTGTTTGAGAGTGGAACAGCTTTTAGCTTTTGAGCAACTGATTCTCCAATCATTGTCGAGGCTAATTTAAGAGCAGCAGCGAGCACTAGTTCTTCCTCAACAGAATGCGGTTTTTTACATTTCGCGATTCTGTACGCAACTTTAAAAGACGCAAGCTGTGTGCAAAAATTTGAAAATAAAACCGACTGCTTATTCATTTCTGATAGCCTACGAGCGAAAAATTCGTGTGGTTTCCAGATAAGTTGTTGTGGTTTGTTGTTAAGTAACGTTTTAGTTCACTAGGTAGCATACATTCCACAGCTAAAACTTTGCAACAAATAACACATTGCGGATGCTCAACGCCTTTCCTTTCTGCAACTGTCAAGCCAAACAAACTTGAGATAACTATTGTCGCATTTTCCACTTCTTTCTTCCACTTTTTTCTTTGTTTACATCAACTTCTATCGGTCTCTTCCGAGGTAAAATACTAGTAACAAATGCGGCCACAACGAAGTCAATAAATTGTAAATATTTTGCTGCAGATATTGTTTCACACTTTGGAAAGTGTTATTTTTTACAATCGTGTGGTTGCCATACAAAATGTTAACATGGTAAAATTGTAACAAGTTGATAACAACTTTCGCACTGTAACTATCAAGCCGCTAACAAACTGCTGTCAACCACGCACTATAATTTTTTTTGTGAAGAAAGCAGCGAATGTATTGCCTTCTCGTATAATACGGTATATGATCCATTAACAGCAGAATACAGCGGACGTCACCAAACAGCAGTTAGGCTGCTAGTACCTTACTCTGTTCTTTTGACCTAGGAAATAGCCCTGTCTAGGCAGGCGACACAGACAGAAAAAGCAAACAGATAATTCTACGCAAGCTGGAGCCAGGCAGTTCTTTTCTCATCCAGACAGTTCCAACGTGAATTTAGAAAAAATATAGCAGGCATTCCTCGTATGTCGAGTGTAACGATATTTCAATCAGATCACTTCGTTCTTTCGACAAATTTTCTATTCAAATTTAACGTTTCGCTCCCCTTAGTTACCGGGGAGCTTCTTCAGAACACGGTAGATGTTAATAATGTGACATACAAACTGTACAACATAAAATTACAAAGACTACCTGTATTACTAAACACTAAAAATTATTTATCAACAGGGCAGGCAACACGTAATAACAAAACATTGTTACATCACAGATACAGGAGTGGCCAAGTGAAAAGTGTTGTGAGAAACATAAGACATTACTTATTGGAGACGAACACACTATAAACAGTCGGAAAATTCGCACCATCATTGCGATTAATAACATTACATGAACAAGCCTTTTGATTTATCAAAAAACTTTCCGCAACGCGACGTCTGTATGCATGTGATTCTGACTTCAGAATTTTGACATTATCCCAATCTATTCTATGATCGAATTCCATAACATGTTGACCTCAGCGCTGACTTTTTAGTGTTAAAAGTCTTGACCACATCAACATGTTCCCGTTTCTGGTTCTAACACTAAGTCCTGTTTCACCTACATACACAGCATTGCAATCCCGGCAAGAAATTTGATACACCAAACCACGCTTTTGTTCAAAATTAATAACATCTTTAGGTTTGCGAAACAACTTTAGAATTTTGACTCAAGTTGGTATCGAAGTGGCTTTAAAACCACATCACACGTTGTCTTCGTTGTTTCGCAAACCTAAAGATGTTATTAATTTTGAACAAAAGCGTGGTTTGGTGTATCAAATTTCTTGCCGGGATTGCAATGCTGTGTATGTAGGTGAAACAGACTTAGTGTTAGAACCAGAAACGGGAACATGTTGATGTGGTCAAGACTTTTAACACTAAAAAGTCAGCGCTGAGTCAACATGTTATGGAATTCGATCATAGAATAGATTGGGATAATGTCAAAATTCTGAAGTCAGAATCACATGCATACAGACGTCGCGTTGCGGAAAGTTTTTTGATAAATCAAAAGGCTTGTTCATGTAATGTTATTAATCGCAATGATGGTGCGAATTTTCCGACTGTTTATAGTGTGTTCGTCTCCATTAAGTAATGTCTTATGTTTCTCACAACACTTTTCACTTGGCCACTCCTGTATCTGTGATGTAACAATGTTTTTGTTATTACGTGTTGCCTGCCCTGTTGATAAATAATTTTTAGTGTTTAGTAATACAGGTAGTCTTTGTAATTTTATGTTGTACAGTTTGTATGTCACATTATTAACATCTACCGTGTTCTGAAGAAGCTCCCCGGTAACTAAGGGGAGCGAAACGTTAAATTTGAATAGAAAATTTGTCGAAAGAACGAAGTGATCTGATTGAAATATCGTGAATTTAGAAATCCACAAACATTATAAAGAAAATTCAACCAACCTTCTTTATTTTCGGAGTCCTAGCAACATAAGAGCTGATTTGACAAGTCCTTGGTGGAAAAGAAAACGAAAGAAAAATAAAAAAATGTGCTCGCTTAATATATATCGAAAAGACCGGTGTTGCACTTAATCACGTCATGCAATGCTCAAACGATTGTAAACAGCGGGATTTCTCATGATTTACACCAACATCGGCCAAGAATAGAGAAAAGAATATAATTACAATTTTACCATAATCAAGTAAAATACGCAAGAAGTGCTATCTTTCTTCATTATCTCCTCAAAAGGTGGGCAAAAATTTCCGCCGAATTTTTCTTCACACAGGTTAATGAAAATGAACGAGTAATTATTACACAATATATTACATTATGACGTGTGACCATGTCACCTGTTTAAGAGCAACTCTTCCAGAGAGTATTTTACATTAAAAATTTTGAGGTACAGAGCGGACTTGACAGTGACAAATGCAACAACTTTCGTATGCTTTCGCGGCGCCCCTGGCAAAGTCTCGCGGCGCCCATTTTGGGAACCACTGAAATAAGTCATTTCAAGATCCTGGCTATGCCTTAGGTCTTCGTGCTCTGTCCATTGCTGACACGAAACCCAAGGGAGCCTTGCGTTTCCAGTAGTTTGGAAGTAGGGATCACATTTTTGGTATTAAGCTATTCTGAAGCAAAATAGCAAAAATGTCTCTGGTGTGATGCGATTTCACACAGTGTCTTTGTTTTCTTTTGATTTCTCCTTAAACTTTCTCAAGTCCTCACTGGCTACACATTATGTATCATGTTCTTTTCTCCCTACTTGACGTGCTCTGGGGAGTTTAAAGTGTCCTTGCTTTTCCTCAAATGTTTGGTTTAATCCCGGTAACTCTATAAAGCTATTATAAAGCAAAATAACAGTAATATCGTTCATGTGGTGCGATTTAACACAGGGATGTTGTGTGTTTTGATTTCGCCTCAAACTTTCTCAAGTCCCTGCTGGAAACGCATTATGGTTCATATTCGTTTTAGGTATGCTCATAGAAGTTAAACGAGTCCTTGCTTTTCCAAATTTTCAGATTTGATTCCGGTAGCTTTATAAAGCTATTACCAACCAAAGTAGAAAAAAATATTTCTCCTAACTTTGGTGCGATTATACCCCTGGCAGGGCATACTATCACCCGTGCCAATTTAAAACGTATCAATTAATGCAGCTGAGCCAGCTTCACCGTACAAACATTTGTCAAAGCAACAACAAAATGTTTTAGTAAATGTAAGCCATAGTTTCTGTACATGAAATGGTGATCATGTTGGTTTATTAATGAAAACTGTAAGTATTTAAAAAGAAAAAACGATGACACAAACCAACATTTGTAATATTTAAAAGTAAAGGGGGAGGGTGAAACATTGTCAAATTGGTGGTGTTTCCCAAATAGTGGTCGTTTTGACAATTAAAGAATTAAGTTGTTTGGTGGTAGGCTTATTTGAAGATTGGTGGGCCCGCTTTCGTATAAATATTTGTGACATTTAGAGTTTTGCCTGCGCTGCTTGCTTTAATTCGGCCATATCATGAAAAGGGATCATGCCTTTTCTTGAAGTGATATAACCTATTGCAATAGACGCCTATTAAGCTCTTTTCAAACAAAAACATTCTCTCTTAATCCAGTGTCACAAATTGATGCTATTAGTGTTTAATTTTGATCTTTTCGTAAGTTTGTGTTTTTATTACATTTAACTTTGCACCTAATCCAGACCTCCCTACTTCTAAATGAAGATTAGTGTTTTGCACCGATAGGCCTCTCTTTTCAGTTACAAGTATCAGTAATTGGCTTTACCATTTATGTTCGCTATCAAAATGATAGCGGATAATTTTGCTGCCTGCTGCTGATTTCACTAAATAGTGGCAAGCATTGTGATGCCATTTAACATTATACAATGAGTTTTGAGCCATTAATTATTAGGTTCGCTACTTACCACTTTTTCGTTATTGTAGGCGAATTAATATAAACTAACGTCTTTGACTACGTGCATGTTACTTGGCCCTGGCATAAACGCCGCCATGCACATGGCAAACTAACTCGAAACAAAGCACTCACAGTTCTGGTATAGCAGTAGCGGGGGCCCCCATTAATAATGTCGAGGTTAAGAATATGAAATTAGCTGGCTGTTGCGGAAGCCTCGCTCAATTGCAAAGGAAATTGCTTCAACTGTGCTTTATATTATAGATTTTAGCGTGTTGCAACAACCCGAAAAGTCACAAAAACTACATTGTTTGTTAACCAATGGAGCAAACTATTTATTGAAAAAGTACTTTGGCTCATACGCTACACTTTTTTGTGTCAAAGCGAGAAAAATTTATGTTTAGATGGAGAAAAAAGCTGTGAGCAATTTATTCAATCTTTATTTCTGAAGTAGTGCATACATAAACAGTTTGTCATCCATTGTTTTAGAGATTTTCTTGAAGGTTTTTGTGCCTACGTTCCAAACAGTAAAGAACAAATCGCCATCTTGATTTAGATATGTATGAACTATGTCTATGACACTTTATTGGTCTGATTTCGACTTTATAATTACCAGTAAAATTCTGCACGCTTTCATTTTTTGTAGAATATTTCAATTGGCGTTGAATGGTGGACAATTATCATTTAAGACCGTTTTCAAGAGCTTCCATTTGTCCTTTTGAGGAATTTCTTTTGTTTATTCAGTGGATCGCTATGTAGACATATTTCTAGGAGTTCCAGTTCAAGCGTTTGGTTTACCAGCAGTGGCTTCCTGTTCAATACTACGGAAAACAACATTACTTCTATTCGCACATTTAATTGCTCTTTTGAAACGTAGATATTTTTTGATTAATTTTCATCATCGCCATCTTGATGAGGAAGAGATGAAAAATGGAGTAGAATATGCCAATCAGCTTTGCAACTTTTGCTTTTATTGTTTACAAGAAATAACATTGCTTCTTTGACGGAATCTATTTTACTGTATAAAGCAGAATTCTGTCTGTCTTACGTACGGTTTCACTCTTTCGAAATTACTGGGCCTACCAATATGAAACATGGAACGATTAATCATTGCTTCGAAGTAAGTGTCATCAAGGGGTTGGTGGGGGGTTTATTAAGACATAAAACAAATCAAGAATATCTTTTACAAAAATTGTTTTCTGTTTTATTTGTTTAAGAAAAGCCATTTGTCAGTTTGAACTGACATAGGAGTAGGAGGAAACGAGTAAAATTGACGTTTAATACATTATTTATGCACTTTAAATAAGCGGTTTTCAACGTCATTGTTTTAAGCGTTTCAACAATCATAGTAACATTTAATGTGGATTATGGGGGAAGCAATGATATAACAGGGTGAGTTAGTAAGTTAGATGTGGATAATACTCCAAATATAATACTCAAAGTTTAAAAAAGTTAGATGCAGGTTATCGAGGAGACAATGATGTAACAGGAGAGGCACTAGGTAAACAGAAGTCCAGATCCCCACAGTAAAAAAAATCGTCAAAATGTGCACGTTAAGGCTAAAGCTGCTTATTTGTCTTTGCAAAGCGTTTTTGTTTTTTCTATCCTTGCGATATTTAGCCACTCTAGAATCTTTGTCTTTTTTGGTTATGACATGTTAAGATAAGGCGGAAATGGTCGCCCTGGCATCGCCTGCAGCATTGTTTAGCATTCAGGTAAGACTCATCTTTCAATCCGCCACAAGTTTACTGGTAGCACCTAAAATTGTTGCAAAGCTTGAAATGCATTATTGCTGAAAAATTGTCGCATTATAAAACCATACATTACAGGTACCAGTGCTGCTAGCACTTAGCCGCTATCAAGTGAAGATTATACAAGAAAATGTTCCCCTACATCAGACTAGGTAGCCCAGAAAATTGTTTGACTGGAAGCCTTGAGATTGAAGAGCGATGCAATACTTGGCAACCTATTTCAGGAAACACAAAGCAACAAGGCAAAAATGGAATACCAAACACAAACTAGGTCGATTTAATCATACTCTTTAACACTTATCATTGTGAAACTGGTAGGCCTACATAGTTTTACATCGTGGAAAAATCTTTGAAGCATTCCATATGCAACACACATTGTGTTTTTTACATGAAGAGAGCGATTTGCTTTTACAGCTTAATTTTTCACAATGACATTGCTTTCGCTTTATAATCCAGTAATCTTTGCCATCAAATCCTATTTCTGGCAAAATGCTTCTGCACTCCCTTGGAGCAGATAAAGCTAGAACACGGATATTGACAGTAGGTCCAGCTCAATAACATTTGCTATAGTATTCTACAACAGCACATTGAAGGCCAAGTGAGTACCCGTTTTTGGTATGGGATCACGAATTTGCATTCTATACAACTGGAAAGCATTGTTCGGAGCGACATCTACGCACAATTGAAAAATTGGCCCCCTCATCTCAATCTTTGGTGCTTGACCATGTCAACCGCTAGGTTTTGGTCCATGCGATCTTCTTCACATTTATTGTAGACTTCCACAACTTTTGGTTAAGGCACTTGAATTTTTTTCCTGTCTGATTAGTTAAAACGTTTTACTCTTCTCAAAGGAGCTATTCTACACTAAGTGGAAACTATAGTCACCAGTTTACTGTTTTTCCATCTTACCACAGCAATGTTGCTACATGTTTCAACTATAACATCGTGAGTACCTCTATCCTCCTTTTTCATGACATTCACTTTTTTAAAGAAGTAGTTTCAAGTTGATTGGCTCTAATGGTGCCAGTGGCAAAAATACCCATTTCTTGCAAATGACGCCGCACGGCGTGAATGGTAAAAAAGTTATTTGTAGCATTATGGTAGCTGGCATAATTTTGTGGAAGACCTATATTTGAAAATTATAGGCGCAGATATGGAAATTGTAAACCTTGCACCTAATTGGCAAAGCAGCATACGGGCGTAAGGGGCATTAACAATTTATTAAAATGAATATGCCAGGAAACAATAACGAGTATACCAACTAACCAACTTAGACGAGACCATCCCTGGACGCGTTTCGTCCTTTTGGACTCATCAGCAGAGTCCGTCCCGTCGCAAGCAAAAGTAACCCACTCATTAACGTTATCCTTAAAAAAAAAGAATCCAACTATGCACATGCAGAAGCACTGAGACTTCAGCCGACGACGTATTGCGTTGCTTAACAGAGCGGGTTGACAAATTGGCTATATATGCAGCGTTTAATCTGCTTTTTCAGATTAGTGTGTAAACTGATCTCCCAGTAGATATGCAGCCAAAATCAACCAATTTGTCAACCCGCTCTGTTAAGCAACGCAATACGTCGTCGGCTGAAGTCTCAGTGCTTCTGCATGTGCATAGTTGGATTCTTTTTTTTAAGGATAACGTTAATGAGTGGGTTACTTTTGCTTGCGACGGGACGGACTCTGCTGATGAGTCCAAAAGGACGAAACGCGTCCAGGGATGGTCTCGTCTAAATTGGTTGGTTGGTATACTCGTTATTGTTTCCTGGCATATTCATTTTAATAAATTGTTAATGCCCCTTACGCCCGTATGCTGCTTTGCCAATTAGGTGCAAAGGCATATATCTGTGAAACAAGCGAGGCGGCACAGACCGTGTTTGGCAAGGCAACATCGATTGTAGGGTTACCATGATTTTCTAAGACAGCGATATCCTTGAAAAGGTAGTGGCGGTGTTGATGGAAAAAATCGCTGCACTCAGGTTGTGTCGTCACCGGTGTGCATCAGATAAAGCAATTTTGTCAAAGAAGCTTTTAAATCTTTCAGTTTTACTACAATATAAGTCTATGTATCAACTACAAACAGCGATGAGAATGACGTCGCTAAATTTTATGAGGATGAAGTGAGGCCCATAAATCAGTTCAAAGCGGATGAAATCACTATGGTGATTGGTGAGTTTGATGGAAAAGAAAAAATAGGAGATACATCAAGACCTGATGGATAGGAAATCAAAAATGAGAGAGAGATTGTTGCATAAAATGGTGCAACGAGTAGAACATAATGATTGCCAATACTTGTTTTATGCAACAAGCTAAACTAAAATAAAACTAGATTAGCCTAAGAAAAGGGCTAGAAATCAAATCGACGTCATCACAATAAATGAGATGTTTAGATATGCAGCAAAAGCTACATAGTTATATCCAGAAGCTGTTATTAGCGGTGATCGTGCCCCCGTTGTCAACAAGGTCCAGCAGCAATTGAAGAAACTTAAAAAACGGCAAGGAAATAAACATCTCAATTACAAATTGCTGAAAGAGAAAAAATCAAAAATCAGTATGCAACTAAAGTAAGCAACAGCTTTGAAACACATATTTAAGAAAATTGTCAATTCTGAAAGGCAGATGTTTTGTGAGTTTGTTGAAGATTCTGTTAAAGAAGTGGTTCTTGTAAAGAAAAACGTAAGAAAACAAGAATATATGGCTTTCGAGATTATCAATGTTATAAAGGAAAGAAAACAACAAAGCGATGATTTAATCAGAAAGAAATGTTTTGAGGCATAAAAAGAATGGTATAACAGTAAGAGCGAATAGATTGTGAAGCAAATGAATACCAACTCTATGGAAATGCAAGATTATATCAAAGAAATGTGCAAAAAGAAACCTTTATCACATCCAGATGTATCAAATAAAAAAATGCAATGGCCATTACAGAGAAGAATGAAATTATTAAAAGATAGACAAAATATATTTTAGATCTATTTGATGACAATGAATGAGAATTTCCTGCGTACAACGAGGAAAGGGATTAGCTTGATATTCTGCAAAGTGAACTAAACTCCATCTTTGTCAAAAACTCAAGATGAAGAACAACAACGCGATTTGTTCTAATAAAACAAAAGTAGAATTTATTTAGCGCCTGGATGATTTAGTCTTTATCAAGCTAACAGAAGTGCTGAATGAGATTTATTATTCTGATGAAATCCAATCATATTTCTCCAAATCCATCTTTATTTTCTTTTACCAAGAAACCCGATAAAATGTTATGCATGCGACGCAAAACATTGAAATCTTTACGAATCATGTAGTGAAGATCTTTTTAAAGATAAAGTGTAATTAGGAAGAAATCAAGAAATAAAATCAGTGCTAAACTTTTAGATTTGCAGTGTTATATCACAAAAACTGTGAAACAAGAAATGCAATTTTTATTATAAAGAATGTGGTTCAAGTGGAAATTAAAGATGATTTAGCCGGACCTACACTCGTGCTTTATTAACATGGGACACGAGTCTAAGTTTGAATTTGAGCAAAATATAACTGAAAGCTACGAGTATGAGTGAGAGACCGAGTAATCATATGCTATGAGTCCAAAAGCGAGTCCGAGCCCCATTTTTTGAACTCGAGTTTAAGAACCCAAGAAGATAATATTTGCTTTTGCAGACAACCTCATTGACCTCTGATTCGTTGATGATCGCTTAGTAATGGCTGAGCTAAACAAAAATCTATTGGTAGACACAAAGCTTAATATTTTTACATCTAGCTGGCTCTTCCGTCGTTGCCCCGCAGGAATACCCACCGGTTAATAAGGTAACATCATCATTTTCACCGTAATATCATTTGTGAAAGCCGTAATCTAAAGTTGCTATAAAAAAGACCCATAGTTTCTGTTTCTCTAATGGTGTTTATCCTAGGCTCTAATCAAGACTGGTGCAACTCATAAACAAGCTATCCCGTCATAAACGTTTATTCGTTCTTTTAATGTCAAATTTGGGGGTGAGCGCCAAAATTGTGTTTGCTGCCCGAAAATGAAATTCATGTTTTGACGATGAAGGAAATAAACTATGTAGCGGTAGGCCTATTTCACGTTGTGGCGTATCGCTTTTCATAATTACAATTGTGATATTAAGTACCTTGGCCGGGCTTATTTTTCCTAGTCCCGGCATAGCTAGAAAAGGAGGCATGCCGCACAATAAATGTCTTGTATACCTGATACCAGCAGGCTTGTTCAGCTATTGTTGAGCAAAAAATCTCCTCGTAGGTGCAGTCTTGCACATTGCTAAGTCTGTTGTTATATTTTGATTTTCCCTCAAATTTGAGCTTTTATTATATGTAACTATTGCCCTAATCCCGATTTCTCTACTTTTTAATCAGTACGGGTCTCGAAAAAAACAGCCTATCATTATTCAAATATTAATTCATTCCTTTTTCATTATAAGTACGGGTAGGGAAAACTAATTCAAAGGCGTGGGTTGAAGTCAAAGTGCTCCTAATTTTGACCTCCATACTCTAAAAATAAAATGATCTTGATCAGAAGAAGTATATTGCTTCAAAGATATTCATTTTTTACATTCTCTACAGCACTAGCACATTTCTGACTTCAAGTTCCTGACAGCGCTTGCATTTTCTTGGTTTGACAAAGGCTCGACCAAGGAAATGCTTAATGCCTCCACCCCACTCAGTAAGTTTAGGATTTACCGGCCAAAATAGTGAGGTCAGGAAAAATAGCCAGGAGTCCAGCATCTACTGTTTGGTTATTACAATTGAATTTGGCCTGAGTAAATAACTCACCGACCAAATTTTTGAGCTAGGAAGATAACTATGTTTTTATAGAAGACGCAGGAGCTCAAAACAAAACGTGACATTCTCAGCAAAAGCGAAGAGCCAGCATACTGCTGTACATATCTTATTAGTACGCAGGATATTTGCTTTGGTTTATTTGCTAAGAATTTTCTGTAAATATCAATTATTTACTCCTAAAATTCGACATCTTGTTTCACTTTGCTACATATGATCAACGTATATTGAAGATTGAGATTAATCAGGAATACGACATGACTCTACAAAGATGGTGTGAGCTGGTCTCCCTCTACAGTTTAGTTATTGTAACTTTCGTACTTGCCGTCGCAGTATGGAAAACCAAGTATGTATGTAGGCAACTGTCACAAATAATAATTTATAAAATTGCTTAAGTGCTATTTTGATGTTTACCAAATTTTGATTTAGCAAAACATGCTGAGGAGATTTCGATTCAGCTAATTTGTTGACTACATTTTGAAATGAGCAAAGTTGCTGACAAGATCAAACTTTTGAAATTGTAGTTGTGACGTAGCAATGAGTGTGGTAAAAATCGCAAGTTTGAACGTCTGACATCATGTTGATTTTCCATTGTTGTTTACCTGGAATCCTACATAACAACAAATTTCCGAAAATCTTTAGAAAGAGAAATAGTTAGTTGTGTTCATGCGTATCTGCGTTGTTGTTTGAAGTTGTTGTCGTTGTTCATGTTGTTGCTTGAAGCAGTAAAGGCCAAGTGAAACTGATTATGTTGCAGTTAGTAGGGTAGTTAAAGAAAAATTTTAGTTGAGAATATATTTCTCGTTATTTTGAACAAAAAGTGGTGTGGATGTACAGCTAGTAGAGAAGATATTTGGTATTGAATACCAAATAAGTCTCAGTAAAATTGCTGTCAGATCAATTGTTTAAGCGACACATTACGTCGCCTCAATCATAAAACACTGTTATTGAGATAGAACCAAAATTCTATTGCGCGACATCTGGGGGAAAAAGCCCTCGAAAATTCATTCACAGGGCTTCAACTTAGTTAGCATGATATGGTCTGCCGACCAAAGTCTGAGATGTTATTAATTTACAGCGCCGAATTACTGAATCAAGCGCTACAATTACTGTAGATATGTAAGAACATGGGAAGATATTGGGCGCTGGCTGAATATATTTCATGCGACTGATGGTGCAAACATAAAGATCAACTGATACATGTAAGCAAAACTTGAAGTATTTTCCGTTACTATGAAACAAACCAAATGAAAACATCTCAAAAAATAAAATTTTGTTGAAATTTTGAAATCGTAGCGATAATTCGAGGACACCTACTAGTTTCATTTTAGCGAAACTCTGAGGTCAGTTCATTGATTTCTAGTTTCTCAGGTTTAACCTTGTAATTCAAATCAATCGGATGACTTCGTTTATCGCTATCTTTGCGTGGCCAATACAGATTCGGTTGCCTTTGATTGAAGCACTTGGCTTGAGAAAATCTCGCACAAATATCAATAGAAATTTTCAATAACACTGTATATTTTCAATAACACAGTATAATTGTACATGATACCAACAACATTGTATATCATATCGATTTATACTTTATTTTGGAAAATTAAACGCGGCAATTTTTGATAAAAATAAACAAACTTGAAAAAAATAAACAAGAACTAAGCACTGGTTGACCTCCACGAACATTACTATTGAACCAGCCTGTCTAACAATATTCCTGATTTTGTACAATTGGCCACAATTCGTTTAAATTATTGCATCAAAGTGAATAAATAATTAGATCTGCTTTTACAAATTACAGCTGCCAGCATGCTATAAGCAAGCTTTGGGATTCAAGTCTTACTCCTGGAGTGGTGTTTAACAGGATACGAGGTGTAAGATTTAGGTTTAAAATTAATCGTTACTGATTCAATTTCGCAAAAATGCAATTTTAAAAAATACTTCAGCCACATAATTATAGAAAAATTATCGGCATTTTTTCTGTCAAATTTCACTTCTGGAGTGGTATTCAACAGGTTACAATTTGTTACTGATTCGATTTCGCAAGAATGCAATTTCAAAAACTACTTCAGCCACATATATATATGGAAAAATTATCGGCATACTTTCTGTCAATCCCCATCCTGAAATGTAACAGAATGTTTGATCAATTTCGCTTAGTTGATTTCCAGATGGAAGTGATATCGGATTTGTTGTGAACCCATCAATTATTACAGGTAAGCTCAATTTCATGAGGGAGATGTCGTATCCATCAATTACGTTGGTGAAGCCTTTAAATACAGTAATAATATTTGTTAACAGGCTGAGAATATCAACTCTGCCATATTTGCACATGTGAATTAGGTTAAAGTATTACAATAACTTGACACTTTTCTGTATGCCCGGCAGTAGAAAAACTATCAACCACATTTAGCTGTTCTGTGTTCATTGGTTCATGCGCATGAGGTCATGCTCTGTTTGCCGGTCTTTACCTGCTAAGGGTAGACTTCTCTGTCCAGTAACATTGACAGAGGTTTCAGGGTGTAACTACGGGCCCTCGCGCGGAATCTTTAAGGGATCCTGATTTACTGTGGTGCGAAAGCAACACAAAATTCAAGTTTGTATACTTGTTCTCAAAAAAAAAGGCCTTCGACGGACCGATTGTGGTCAAGCACAGAAGCTTATTTTCAATTATAATAAAAAATCACAAATGGTGTTCAATATATTTCTCGAATTTGACAACGGTCTTGGGTCACTTTCTCAACGCCTCTGGCTCGCCATGCCACCCGTCTGTCTCATAGAGATCGAGATATACCGTTAAGTTCCTTTTACAAAAGCACAACCAGCAAACTTACAGGCTTTTTCTCGACGCTATCTTTTATGCCGAACGCCAAGCAGGAAAGCTATAATAATATCTTCTCGATATCACTTGACAACAGAATTTGATTCTAGTTCAACAAACGAGAAAGGAACACTTTGGCCGTTACACCTTCCCAACCGTGTCATGCTGCGTTGGATAAAACCCATTACTTGAAATACAATAAACAAGCAGACGTATTTTAAAGACAAAATTTGACTTTCTGAAAACTAAAATTGTTGTTTTTTGATCGCTCTTTTACAAAAGAAACAATTTTCTTTTTGGTTGTCTAAGGAAATCGCTTAATCTTAATCTTACAGTAAATATTCCTGCATACTCGTTCGACATAAAAACTTACTTTCGTGGTTGTATAATACTTGAATATCTCGAAATTGACGCGTGGAACTTGATTGCGTATGCAGGTTTGTTCCAAATCCAACAAGTAAGGTAGAAGCATTCAAAGGATGTCTAAAATAGTTATTTGTAATTGTCATCTAGGTTTAAAAAATGAAACGGTATCTAAAAGCGTCTGTTTTTAGCTTGCAGTAAGTTTTGAATTCTGTTCTCTTCACTTGCTTTATGTGAATTTTTGTTGGTAAAAAGTAGGTCATGAATGGCTGCGACGAAATTTGTTTAGTTCTTGAAATTACAGGTGATGCAATAAAACAAAATTTATTGATGAAATTGGCCAAGGGCCACAAATGCTTTTAATGCCGACCACATTTTGAGCATCTCTTATTGATCTCGTGTTACGTACCCAGAAGCATTAGCAGTGCAATGTGCAACCGTCAAAGCCCATTGGTAATGAAGCAGTAAGCATACACATTTAAATATAGGATTTCCGTTACCATCTTTGTGTGCTAGAGAACCCTGATAAGAGTGTTCCCATATTTGAGCTGTGGACCCTCCAACAATCCGAGGTTGAGTTCTATTTCTTACTGCTAACCCTATGTCAAAACAATTTAGAGAAAGCCTTATTTAAATCTAAAATTCTATCATGGGCTACGGGACAAACCACAAATACTTAGGATCTAAGTAATTTGAACTTCGTAACAATAGTTACAATAATAATATTGTTGCTCTCAAGCTTGGTAAAAATATTCATTGAAATAGGTTGTGATAAATCAAAACATAAACGTCTTTTGTGTCAGTTTATGCAACAACTTGCCTGTACACGCGAAAGTGGCAAACTATCTAACAATATTTCGTTTTGTTGTCATTCCTTTATAGAAGGGGTAGGGAGAATTTTTAGTGAAAGACGCTATTTAAAAAATTCGCTACTCTATAAAGACATGCAGGTATGAAATAAACCAATCATTGTTTTAAATATAATGTAGATGAAAATAAGAAGCGTTGCTTATGTTTTGTTTTTCCTCGCTCTACTCCACACAGTATAAAAAAAGGGATAGTTAAGAAAATATTTTTTGTTTGATTTTAATATTTTTCCTTACACACTGGGGAAAATAAACGTGGTGGCTCGGAGGAAGACATAAAAGCGAATTAGTATGTACATAATTCATTGTTACAACTTCTAATATTTAAAATTTACTCAGGGAAAGAGAAAATTTACTTACTTTCTGCATATTCTCCATACTACAAGGTGAAAAGAAAATAAATATGATCAAATATTTTTTGAATCTTATGCTGAAAACACGATATTTACCTTTATAATTTTTGTTGTTTGACTGAACTTATTACGCGGCCCAAACAGCAACCTTTATTTTATCGTTCTTCCATTTGACTTGCGTGGAACATACCGCGAGAGGGGGCCAAAAAAGAAGTAAAGGGTAAACTGCTGTGAGTGTATGATTTGCAGCAAAAAAGAGCACTTTTCGTTTTTCATCCCATTCGACTCGGATGTAAAAACAATTTTGGACTTGTCAAAAAGAACAAATTTTATGTCATCCCATTCAGTGACCGGCGCGATGGCGTAGTGATTGGAGCGTCCGCTTCGTAGTCGGTAGACCTGAGCTTCATTTCCCAAGTCGAGTCATACCAAAAGACTTTTAAAAATGGTATTCACAGCTTCCCTGCTTGGCGCTCAGCACAATAGGGTAGTGTGGAGAACAAGCCGGCAAGCTTGCTTGTTGTGTCTTTGGGCAAGGCACTTAACGGGATGCCTCCGTCTTTATGTGGCAGACAGGGGGTGGGGCCAAGCAGTCTACCCATCGTGGTGACCAGTCTAACTGAAGACTCGCAAACAGAGCATGAGCGCTAACGCATTGCATATATATCTTCCTGCATTATGCTCAGAACGAATAGCTCAAACGATGAAGAAGAAGAAAATCCCATTCAGTGTTCTAAATAAAAATTGAACACAAAATATATTTTTTACTTTCAATATCCATTTACTAGAGTATTCAGACAAAATGCTTGTGCTTAAACGACGACCTTTGCGGGTCACATAAAATCCTTTTCTCGAGCATGCGGTCTGCTGGCCATAGTTTGTCCCCCTTTGGCTCAAAGTCTTTTGAATCAAGGTTTGATCATTCACATTCAAGGGCTAAATCTTTGTCAAATTCGTCCAAATTTCAGGCAATATATTTGCAAACAGCAAAGTTCTTCACGACCGCTGGTGAAAAGCAATTTGATTGATTGGGTACAATAACGGCAAAACAGCTTTGTTAAATGCAAATATCAACAGTTCGTGTTCGTGTTGAGAATAATATCGCTGTACAAATTTTTAAAAGTATTTATGCTCATAGATTTATAATTGACTCCTCGTATAGCTGGATCAACTGAACAAAAACCGTGTGACTTTATTTTTATGGCGACTCAAGCAATTTACACTTGATGTTCAGACGGGTAAAGTTTCAGCTAAAACTTTTTGGCGGTCAAAGCATCTATATAGCCTGAGATTCACTATTCAGTGTATGATAGGGAATCCACGGCAAGTATAGAAGCTGCGAAAACGGTCACACTTACTGTCAATTAAAAGAAGTTGATCTACATATTAAGAGCAAACCAAGTCTCCATCTGTATTAATTTTTCTTGCGCCCCTGTTTCCAACTCTTAAACATCTAGGTCAATCTTTCAATATCTCAGGCTGAAACCGTTGAAGGCTAAACTTTTAAATAAAATGAAAAACTTTTTTTTCATTTACTTGCTTCATTTACTGCTTTATTTATTTGCTTCATTTACTGCACAAACGTTGAGCAAGTATAACGTGCATGTGCAAGACGAAGCTTTTGTCTGCTTATTAAGATGTTTGCTACCAGTGGGCTGCAATTGTTGCATTAATGTGCTGTTTACGTAGAGTGAATCATTGTTTCGTTAACTTAGAAGTTAGATAACTCAATATTCAAAAATATTTCAAACTTTCTGTAGAGGTCAAACAGGATCGGAGTTAAATCAAATGTTATTGTTCCAAAAAATTAAGTGTTTCCACGTTGGCTTATATATTTGAACTGATTTGAAAATGATTAATAATTTAATGTAACCTGATTTTCCCTTGGGGTAGGCAACATAACTGCATTAAATCTGTAGTGAGTTTGCTACCCAATTCTGGTTTTGCTGTGCAACCCCAGTAACAACGATATAAACGATGCCACAGGCCTACACACTTTTCAAAAGGACAAAACCGATTGCTGATACGACCGTGACATTGTGATTACGAGGTTAATGCATTTGAACTGAAGCATCGTGTTTGAGTTAATATGTTAAGTTGGAAATTGATCCCTTACTACTTTGTAAATATTTGGTATCCAGGGGCATGCTGAATTAAAATCTATCACTGAATTATGATGTTGGTCACCTAAAATCAGTCTGTATACATCACCTCCTAAAGATAATATCAGCAAAAACTTAACTTCGGGTAAGATTCGTAACTAAGATTTTCTACTGGGGTGCAAACTGACATTATTGTACAGAGAAAGACCTTGACTCTGCATCCCCTCGTTACTTTTTGTAATTTTTAGTACAGCCGTCACTCATCAAGACAACTCGTTGCTCACTTAAGACCTTATGTAAATTGTATTTGTAACCTCAAGTCTCTGGGAAAGTGTGCTTAGCGTCCGTTTCGCAGTCGGTAGACCTGGGGTTCATTCCCCCTGTCGAGTCATACCGAAAGACTTTAAAAAATGGGCATCCGCAGCTTCCCCGCTTGGCGCTCGGCATTTAGAGGAGGTTGTGGACAACAAGCCGGCAAGTTCGCTTGTTGTGTCCTTGGGAAAGGCACTTAACAGGACGTCCCACCTTTACGTGGAAGACAGGTGACCCGGAAATGGCAACTCCCAAGCGAGTGCGGACTTACCGTCCAAAACAGAGCGATACATCGCTTTCTCGTAAATGGAGGATAAATATGGCAAATAAAAAAAGAAAAGTTTTCGTTTCCTGTTCCTGTGTAGAAGCCGACTGGGGAAGGTACTTGGCAATGTTGTCACAGACCAAATATCAACAAAATTATATATGCGTCTACAATGGGTATCCCAGGTCTACAATGCAATTTAAGTACCAATAAGGATTAAAGTGTTTTTGCGATTTATCTAGTTTCTTAACTCGTTTTTTGTACCGTTAATTTATTTCAAAAATGAGTTATTTTTTATGTTAATTAAAATTTACCCTACCCACATGGTTAATTTTGAAGCTGCCTGCTTAAAATAAGTAAGATTGCGAAAGTTAGATGCAATTTCAAAGTTGTAATTGATAAAAGAAATCATAAGTGCGCGATAAAACCAAAAGCGACAAGATCTGGCTTTTCAAATCAGAACACGTTTTTGTTATACAGTGATCCCTCACCAAATCGCGGTTCAAGCTTCGCGGCTTCAGTGCATCGCGGGTTTTTCAAAAATATTTATCAAAAAATATAAATTCAAAAATAGCGCCATGTCGCTGATTGAATGCTCATCATGATACCCTTCTCGTTCACGCTTTTGACTGTGTCTCGCGTATCTTAGTGTTGTGCTTGTGATCAACTTTTCGTTAAGCCCTTACAATGCCGCCTGAGCGACGTGCTCCTGCGAAAGATTACTTTAGAGTGCCCTAGAAAGAGGAAGATCTAGACCACCAGTGAAAAGGTCAAACTTGTGTTCGGATTAAATAAAACAGAAAATATTTTTAATTTTTCGTGTTCTTTTTCCGTCAGTTTTCAGAAAAGTAAGTTTTCGTGAATATTGGCCCCTAAGGCGGCAGGAGTTCTCAATTGCCGACACTTCGCAGTTTTTCACTTATCGCGGTGGCTTCTGGCCCCCATTAACCGCGATAAACGAGGGATCCCTGTACTGGTGATCAAATTGTCGAGCCTTAGCTACAATTCGAATTTTGGTAGTCTAGTCTCAAATCACTGTTTTGATTTGTTATGAATTGCCAGATGTGAATGAAATATTTCTTCAAATGTCTAGAGTCGAGTAGATTTTTTGTAAAACTGATATCGCCACCAGGCTTTGCAGCCATCAGCAATGACAAACAAGGGTCAAGTAAACTGCAAAATGTGGCGAGATTTGCATTCTCTTTGTGCCATATTTTTGCCCAGCTTTCCTCAATTTTTTAAGAAATCCGGTTTGTTTTCAAACTAAACAAAGGTCTATGGCTCGCTTATATTAACCCTTTGCGGTCCAATTTTTTTTACCGTATCCGGCCCACCAGGTCCAAATTTCTTTCAGCAATAAAAAACCTAACTGCTTCGTTTTCAATCACCACGTTGTTATCAGCAAAGTTTGTGCTAAAAAACCATCCAAGCGTAGCGTCTGACTGCCGAGATGCGCAATGGAAAAAAGGAATACGCAATGACGTGAAAAAATCACTCCAGAGCGAACCTTGGACCGTCTACAGCAAGAAAAACAAAAGATCATCTCTGAGATGACGTTGGACTGAATTACATAATTTTGTAAATCATCTCTGAGATGACCTTGGACCGCAAAGGGTTAATATTTATTTTTTTGGAATTTCCTGGCTGTTTGCCTTATTAAGCAAGTTGAAATTGAAATAACAAGCCGTGACTCAAATCAGCGGAGCCAAAAGCGAATTTTGGGAGAAGACAAGAATGTATGTGATGTATGTGTTTGGGTTTTCTGTGTCTCAACTTAATTTGATGATATTTTTTCGTAAAAATTGATGTTCAGTTGCTGTTATGCTTAAAACTACCTTCGTATCTTAATCAGGCTACAAGAAATCAAGCCCATTTCTAATGTAGATGTCATGGCCTAGCGGTTGAGAACCGCTACTTTAGCCACACAAACAAACTAAACCTTGCAATAACATAGAAAACTATTGTAACCAGAGATGTTGAAGCGGAAGCTGGAAGCGGTGGAAGCGGAAGCGCGAAAATTCAACCGCATCCGCTTCCACATAAGTTATTTGACTTGTGAGTAACTTGGCAAAAAGTTTTGTCTATTTCCCGATGTGGATTAAACAGAAGTTGCACTATAAGTTTGAATGAATGTGCGACATCAGTAGCGCGAAAGAACAAGAAAAAGTATAACTAGCATCACATTTTATTTCGATTACAGGTAAGAAAAAGGTAGTTTGGACAATGAAACGTAGCTAATAAAATGATGATTTGATTAAACTTAACCAAATTTGGTTAGGGGGTTGAAAACTTTGAAAAGCAAATTACTCACGTCGGTAACAATTTGATCATTCCACATCAGTGCTCTTCAGCAGGGGTTTCGCAAAGCATGGAGTTATATTTCTTGAGTTTTAAGGATTTCGTGAGAGGACCGCGGAGAAGCTTCGCGGTCCTCTCATGGATAAGTGTAATAACTAGTAATAAACCCTTCGTTTATTACTAGTATTTATTTCATATTTCAGTATAATGATTTTTCATATGTAACAGCGTTCCGTATATATAAATAGATAGTAATAGGCCTACTTAGTCTTGTGATAGCAAGTTGCAGATTGTGAGTTAATTCTGTTTTCAACTTTAAAAACGTCTGAAATTACTAACTCACTTTGTTACGTATTTGCTAACTACCTTTGTTCCGTAAAATACGTCTGCAATTTCAATTTTACTGTTGTTGTTGTTGTTGTTGTTGTTACCTTGCCCCTTCCAAGGGATGGGGGCATGGCGGAAAACCACGGGGCCCCAGAAGCCGGGTAACTCCCCAGGGTATGGACCAGAGGTTGAAGAGAGACAGAAAATCGCGAGCGGCGCAAAAAGTTCGTAGCTGGACAGTGCAGAATGAGATAAGAAGTGTCCTGAGACGGGTCTCCGCAAGCGCTGCAGGAAGGATTCTCGATTCTGCCAATCCTAGAGAGATAGAAGCTTAACAGTAGGCTGTGTCCGTTGCTGCGAAGACAAGAGAGAACACAGCGAACGTGACGAGGGAGCACAAGTTCCTCTGTGGAAATTGAGGTAACCTGCGTGGCAAAGAACTTCGATGAGACAGTACACCTTCAGTCCGAGAAAAGACAAGAGTGGATACGAGAGATAAGAGGAGAGAGATTACAAGGGATTGTCGATGGCACGAGCAGCGCTCCCCGTCTAGCCAGCTCATCAGCCGCGTTGTTCCCGGGAGAAACGAGTGTCCGGGTACCCATTGTAGCCAGATAGAACAGGAGATAGAAAACAGTTCCCGCCACATCTGCCAGAGAGATTGAGGTAAATGAAAAGATGGAGGAGAGGACGGAGTGGCGAGGACAGACCGAGAGTCAGATAGGAGAAGAGAACAGAAGTGGCAGACTTGTTGGTGCTGCCGAGACCAGCAAAGAGCTTGCAAAATGGCGCAGGCTTCAGCGGAAAAACTTGAGCATACTGGGCCTGCTAAAAAGAATAGGGTGGCCTCAGTGCCAGAAAAAGAGCAGTTGGCAAGTACGCCAGAGCTGCCTTTGCCAAAAGAAAAAGGAACAGAGCCGTCTATCCAGAGCGCCAGATGGTAAAGAGGGCATTTGGTGTCAGAGAAGTAAAGAGAACAGCAGCTGAGGAAAGAGACGAGTATTCCTCTGCAGAAGAACAGTGAGAGTCAAAGTAAAAAGCAAACCAGTCAAAGTAAAAAGCAAAGAAGATGTCAGGGGAGGAGCAATTGCCAAGAGGAGCGTTGGAGAAGAGTAGGTATGTCAGAGTCATTGATGGGAAAAGATCAGAGGAGATGACTCAACAAATACTTCCTCACCAGCAGCGGTCGGAAGTATCTTTTGAGTCCCAGAGGGAGTGATGGCAATTGAAATCCCCCAGAATAAAGATATTTTTGGAGAAGGGAAGGATGGAGGGAGAAAAGGAATTGGTTTTGCTATCCGTCGGAGAAGAGCGAATAGGGGGAGCGTAAACATTAAGAAATGAGAGCGAGGAGGAGTTGTTTAGAAAGAAGTTGACTTCTACATAATCAGAGTAGGGGTCAAGCGAAGAAAGAGAGGAAGTAGAAAGTTCAGAGAAGGAAAGGCTCTGCTTGACAAAAATGATGATGCCGTCGCTAGCGTCTGTGACATCAGTAGAAAAAAGACCAGGCCGGGAGTAAATGCGATCAAATCGCAGAGCAGAGAATCTAGAGATTCGGAAAGAGGAAGATAAGTTAAGGTTAGATTCCTGAATACAAATAAGGTCAACGAGATGAGACAAAATGAAGAGTAGAAGTTCAGTGCTCCTGGCTCGGAGTCCGCCAGCATTCCATTGAAAAACCCTGAAGGAGTCAGGGAAGAGAAGAGAAAGCAGTAGGCAAAGAGAAACAGCCAGAAGCATGAGGCGGTGATGAGTTTGCAGAGGGAGAAGATATGAAGTGAGCGGAAAAAGGATAAGAGGTTTGAAGGCAAGGTGGAACGGGAGTGCTGCATTAGCAGAGGGGGGGCAGATGGGCCAAATTGAGCAGTGGAGGCATACAAGCTGGAGCAGTCCGAGGAGGAAGTCACAGTGCTTGTAAGTGTGGAATCTCCAGAGGAAGCAGGGACGCAGAAGGGAGGGCAGCTCCAGGAGTGAGAGCTGCCAAGAGTTTTGAATCTAGAAAAGAAGAGTAGTGAGCACTTTAAATGAACCCTTTTATAGCAGGTGCAGGATTGCACTAATCAACACCGCCAGATCACATTTTCAGCGCACACTGAACAAGGAAAGATGGAGCAAGGATTGGGATGAACGTTGCCGCTCATCAGGAGAAGGAGAAGAATGAGAAGACGGGCAAAAGAAAGGCAGGAGAAGAGAGAAGACAAGTGACCGATTTGAAAGAGACTGTGTGCTGCCCTTTTGCGGTCGTTCAGGGAGCAGCACGGCGAAAAATGGCTTGTGAGAGGGGAGTTCCCAAAGTAGCTGGGACCCTCGGGAAGTCCAACAGCCATTTTGACCAAACACAAAAAGGTTGGGGACAGCAACACCACGATGATGTGGCTGTTGATTGGTGCAGTTCAATTTTGCTCGCTTTATATACTGTACATACGACAGAAATTTCGCACTTCACCATTTAGAAAGACTAGAGTCATTACGTGTTTTGTGGACGGACAAAAAGTCCGTATTGATGATTGGAGTTAAAGTTAACTCAAAGTCAGAGTTGGTGAAAGATAGAGAGGAAAATTCGCGCTATATCGTGTAAGTTGTTGTTGTGACGGCAGGTTATTGTCGAGAGCTGTAATATGTGGTCATACGGTTTAGATCTGAGAAGCAATAGGTTTACTGTTGTAAAAGTGGTTGTAAGTACTGAAGGAACTTGTAATAACTGTTTGTTTGCTGAACTGTTTAATCATTTTTTGAAGTTTGGTAACGAAATGTTTGATTTTCTTGCAACCAATTTGTGATTTCTAAATTTTTGTAAGTGGGGTCCGTGGCAAACGCGAAAGTACATTAGGGGTTTCGCAATGACAAAAAGATTGAAAAGCACTGTTCTACATTCAACACGAGTTCTAATATCTAAGAAAAAGAAACACAGAGTAGTTCGGAATAATAAGCTTAAGCAAAATAGGTAAAGTAATAGCAATGTATGGATGGGTTTTTGTCTTATCAAAATGATAAAGTGTAGGAGAAGGCAGGTTACAGATTCAAAAAAGTTTTAAAAAATTGTCAACGTTCGTTTTCTCATTTTTTGTTAGTGGAAGCGGAAGCCGAAGCGATAGATGTGGAAGCGGAAACGGTTGACGAAATAGCCGCTTCCACAGCCCTGATTGTAACATCAGATTTTAATTGAGATGTGATGGATGCTAACAGCAAAATTGCAACCAACTGCTGTACATGCTAGCTAAAAGAACTATGAGCGCACAGCTTTGCTTTAGGCCTACGATTGTATTGTTGTGCTATTCTCAAGACATCCGCTCTCTATCCAAAACACAGATATTTCTGAAGAAAAAGGACCTTGAAAATGTGCCATATTTTCTGAACTATTTAAAACTACTTAGCTATAAGATACTTCAGAACAGCAAACATTGAATCGCTGAAAAATGCAAAATCAAATACAAAAAGTATTTGTTTTGTCATTACAGTCATTGTAGGACAGCATGAGCCAGAACGATGAACTGCAGTGCCAGGAATCTTAAAATCCGATCCATTGAAAACTCGTCAGTCACTGCAGGAAATTCAACCTCCCCGGATCCACACGAGAGCAGCTCTTCCATACTATTCCATGCTCTGACAACAAATAAAACCATAATATTTTTAGAAAACCGACTTTTTGTCATTTGTTTTAGTTCTACAAGGAAGCAAGCCTACTGAACTATTTTTTTCAGCCTTGCCCTGAACCTGTTAACTGTGGGAACAATGATATTGTTTGCGTTTGCTAATCAGTAGCTTCACATAAATGAAAAACAACGTCAATGTTGTTTACGAAATCTGGAATGTAGTTGTTAGATTTTGCGACATCACTGCAGAGCTGCTTTAGCTCGAATGCGTGCTTGAACGCATGTTAATCAACTTAAATATCTGTTGTTTGCCATTTCGCTTCATATTCTATTTTCTGTTGTAGTTATCCGACCTCTTCCGAGGGATAGGGCATGGCGGAAGACCATGGAACACCAGAATCCGGGCCACTCCCCAGGGCATGGACCAGAGGTCGAAAAGAGACAGAGAGTCGCCAAAGAGTGAGCGGCGCAAAGAGTTCGTTGCTGGAAAGTGCAGAATGAGATGAGAGGCATTTTTTTCTTGCGGCATTTGTTTGTCTGAACGTCATAGCAACTCGATGACTTCGCAATCACTTTGCTGTCATTCACGACAATTTTGATTTGTTCATTATTATTGATGTGATGAGTGTCACGTTAATAACTTGAAATTTTTATTTTGTCTGCTCTTTAAATCTAGTTACTTTAGAAGGGTTTTTGCGGCCGCCGGCAACCATTTGAATCTTTAAGCCTCTTACTGAAAGAAACCTCGGCTAATTTACCCCCAAATATAAAAGCTTTTTTAGACGTCGTAGAGGAGGTTGAACACATTCTCCCGACGGAAAAGCCGGGATGAGGAACTATAAAAGATATGTTTTTCTGTGTTCCTTACGCTCTCAATACGGTCATATCACTCGTTGTCATTACATAAGCTTAAAATTTGCTCAATATTTCAACTCTTATGAAAATCCGATAAAAAGCAATCTATAAAAATTGTTTTACATCTTCAAAATTTTTGACTGGCTACAATTTAGCCAACATTTTATTTCCCTTTATAGTAAATGAGTAAACAACTGAATGCCTTGTCTCTACTGATCTATCTAATATCCCCTGTTTGTTTTTATGCTGTTGAGAGTAGTTGCTCTCTGTATAACAAGCTCTAGGTCTAATGCTGAGTAGCAGCCGATGATGAAAGAGAATGAAGTTTTTTGGCGCTTTTAGCTGCAAAAGTTTCCCAGTCAGAACATTGGGAAATGACGACTGATTGAACTAGGAGCAGTATCGTACGGCATTCTTCGCAATCCACTGAGCGCCAAACTGGTAGTCTGTGAACAACATTTTTAAAACTCTTGGTATTATTCAACAAGTAAATAAAATTTCAATCAAGTAGTTTAGGCGCAAAAATACAAACTGTTATCACAAAATCGGACGGGCTACAAAACAAAAACATAAATCAATTTTAAATCTCAGAACAGAATGACAGTGAAGCCACAAAAATCAACACAAATAAAAATAATCAATATAGAGAATGTGATAAGAAAAAATGGAAAAAAACGACATAAGCTTGTTTTTATTTTTTGCATTTTTTTTAGCAACATTAGCGTTACGTAAAAGTCCACTATCTAAACCTTCTTCAAAATTCATTTGAATTACTGAGTATTATTATTACTATCAGTAAAGTCGATGCTGCTCCAATTCCACCAAACAAAAATTATTATACAGCTTTTCCTAAAAACACAACAACGTAACCACTGTGAGGTTGGAACCTATGAACGTTGAATGACTGTCGCCATAACACAGTAGTTTAATCTACTTGATGGCGTGGCCGATAAAACATAAAATAAATCAAAGAATTAAGTTTGCACTTGAATGCGCTCGTTTATTTAGTTCCTAAATCAACGCATATTAACGATGAGGACATCATAACTTCTAAAATATCAAACATCAACTTCAATTACAAAATATTTACGTGAGAACACTTTGCCTTATGGACAAAACCACGAACAAAATGTGGTAAAGGGGTAACTTTCTATTGAAATATTTCACAATTCCTTCACAAATAACAACTAAAAATGCTTTTACCCCATTTTCAACTACTATCTACAGATATACACCTTTACAGCACGCAATTTTTCAAAAATTCGGAGGGACGCGGGCCTTTCTGCTTTTCCCATCATCCTCGCCAGGCCGTGCTGTGAGCCTAGAGGATATAGAAAAGAAACTGCTCTAGTCAAAAGCGTTGAACAAAGCCGAAAAACCAGTAATGCAGCAATGTCGGCGCTCAGCGTGATGTCATATTGCCGAGTAAATGTTGCTCGGTTTCATATTTCATTCTCTATATTTACCCCATTGCGAAAAACCAAGCAAATTTAAACAAATTCCCCTTATGTTTTTAAATTAACTGCTGTTTTATGTTCATGTATCCCCCTTCCACGGGATGGAGGCACAGAGCAAAACGGTTGAATTTCGGAATCGACCGTTAATTTACTGTAATTATAAGATCAGGCTATGAGAATAAGGCAACCAATTTTAAACAAATAACGCATGTACAAATTCTCGTAAAACTTGACAAAAAAGTTAATTCCAAGTACAGATATTGCAGAGAAGATGCTCTAATTACTCGATAAAGAGCGTCTGACCTTTTTAGCTGAAGGACCACACACAGTTTGCCCACGACTTCGCGGACCACTTGACAGGGGTTATGTTCCAGTTTTCACTGCACTGACTACAGGTTGGCACAAAAACAGGCAAAACCTTTGCACGGCAGTTTATTGTCAGAAATGTGTACTGTCCCTTTTTACAATTATAAAAACAGCAAAGAGTAAAATGACAAAATTATTGTACGATTGCGCGGAAACAAAGAAGTGTAACAGTGTGGATTGTAACGTCACAAAAAATAACTTCAATAATCGCTGGCAGCCGTTCGTAAAAAGAAAGAAGTCTGCAATCCGGCCGAAAAAAGCAAAATAGTAGTGCACCCTTGCCCTGGACAGTGTTGCAAACCAATTTATGAATACCTTCTCAATGTTTGCGAAAATACTTTACATGCAATGACGACACTAAAATGAAGATTTTTCGCTTATTCTGTCTTTCGCTCTTCGAATTACATCACGATCAGATGATGCGTGGCAACTAGCTGCCAATTTTGCCAATGAAAGTTCAAGCTAAATTACACCAAACAATCAAGTTTACGTCATTTCGAAAAATACCGCGCGGCCGACCTGTTAAATGCCCCGGCCCTTCGCTATACCAAAGTGCCAAGTACTCTGCCATGATACTGCATAACCTCACAACTATATTTAAAAGTTTAGGGTTAGGGTAACCCTAACCAACAACCTTGTTTTCTTTTCGTTTGTGCGAAGCCACTGATCAGCAAACGAGAAAAAATAATTAATATTCGTACAGTTAACAGCTTCACGGCAAAAATGAAAAAATTAAATCTACTATTTCCTTGTTAAACAATAATAAACAACAGCAAAGTCAATATTCTAAAAAAGGTAATTTTTGTTGTTGTTAGGTTTCGCCCCATCGCGGCAGTACTTTGTATTTATGACCGGTTCTAAATCGACTGCCGCTTTCTGATGGTGATCACGTTTAAGAGGCGAGCATGAAATGCTGTTTCTTTGCTTCCATGTCGAGAAAAAGAGGGGCAACGGACACAAGTAAGATTCAAAATCAAATATCGTTTGTCAACACAAAACCTGCTCCTTGAAATAAAAGAATGTAACAAACTCGTACAGTGAGTACGAGGCTACAATAAAGATCCGAGGTGTTAGGAGAAACAACTAAAGTGATGAAAACTTATTAAAAGCATCAGACACAGAGAGAACGGAAAGTTTTGGAGAACTCAAACTGGGATTACGGTTTTCGAGTCAGTAATCACCCACACCTGCCATTGCAGATAACTCAAGCAGTAAATCTAACTAATAATGTGAGCTTTAATGCAAACACCAGCTCCCTGGGGGATGTTGGACACAACGTAACGCTCTGAACGCTGAAATCTGAAGTTTTTCAATGACAATACTCACACACTCAGTTCGTTGCGTCATGCTGATAATAAAATATAAATGCACCGAGCACTAGATGAATCAAACAGCAGGTGAACACTAACCAGAATGCTAAACAAAACATTGAAAACTGAATACAATGAGCAACGTACAATTTGCTTCAAGCACATAACACTTGCTCTTCGTGATACGTAGAGGAAACAGCAAGCAATATCACAACTCTCCTCTTGACTAATCTTCCCGCTTTTTAATTATTTACTGATCACGCGACCTGCACCGGAAATCTGATTCGCTACATATTTAAATCGTCCATTGAACCACTTGGTTTCAAATTAGGAGGCGGCTGCTGTTCGAGTTCGTCGTGGCGAAAGTCTGGGAGGAGATAGCGCCTGGTGTAACTGCAAAAAACAACTTGTAGCATTGTTTTTCATGAACTGTTTCATTAATCGCTATGACAACTACGGTTTCATCAAACAGAATTTCCGAACTCTCTAGCTGTTTTGACAAGATGGTCCAAGGCTGCTATTGATCCTTTTTTCAGAGGACACGTCCTCCATTTGCAAGAAAAATAATTGTCCTGCGGGAGCACAAAAAAATGTCCAAATGTAATTTATTTTGCGAATCAATCCATATTTTAGGATATAAGTTTACAGTATGTTCGCGCAATCAGATTCGGGAAATGGGAAATGGGAAAAACCTCACTGTCAAGTAGTCGATTAAAAAAGCATTGGCTCTTATGCGGAGAAAACTGAGTTAGAATAGAGAGGTTAGCGTGACCAAATTATTAGGTGGCAAATCGCATTTGAATAGTTGATTGACAAAACAGTTTTCCGGCTGAGAAAACTAAAAAAAAGAAGTAAGCGGGAACAAATTAGGAAAAGAAAACGTTGTCGAGCAGTTGATCTCCAAAAAAAGATCTTTTAGTAGAGAAGCAAAGAAAAAAGCTCCCGGTTATAACTACCCCTAAATATTGTCCCCCATTTTCATGTTTGAAATATGATACTTCACATACTGTATAATCTGACCATATTCAGCTCTGGTTACTTAAGGAAAAGGCAGTTATGGGAGGTGGAACTAATGGTCATATTCGCGCTTACGTTTACTCCTCCTTCCTTAGATGGCATTGCATTAACAGCAATTTAAGTTCACCCCGTTAACTCAGCGAAATCTGGCAAGAGAAGAGCGGCCATCCCTTTCTAACCATATTACCGGTACAAATAGCAGCTCTGTAGCCGCACCTCCCATTGATGGGGGCCCAAATCTGCTCTTTCGGCATGCTGGGTTCACTACTGTAAATTGGAGAAACATAGGAAAATAATTACGTTTAGAAAGAAGGTTTGGATATTGTGAATGGAAACGTTATTCACACCCAAACAGGGTTTGCAAAGACAATTTTTTAACTATAGCAAGAATTTATTCTAATTAGTGGAATTTAAGACTGCATTCGTGACTTGCACAAAATGAACTGTAGCTTTCCTCTGGCTGTCGCGAAGACTGATGATTGGTCGCGATTATATTTTGCATATAACTTTACGTTTATTTACATGTGTATTTATACATGCAGGATGGCATAAAAGTCAGGCACCATAGGTGTTTCAGTTTATCCTGCGATTACTTGTTTTAGTTTCAATCTATTGGAAATAAACATAAAATCCTAGATAGAAAATATTGACGACTGAAGAATGCATTTGCACCACAACCCCAAATGCAAATCCTTTGAGTTTTGCTACATTAAGGTACTTGAAATCTAAGGTTTGTTCAGTCAAAAACGGGGATAAAAACCGTCTGTGCCAAAGAATTGTAGATAAGTGCCATTCTATTGAAGCGAATTTGGCTATTCTTCGTAACTTGGTAATCGCTTACAGTTGTCTTTTGACGTAAACGGAAATCACATCGAAAACATTTTGTAGCTACATTGCAGAATAAGTCATAATTTTAATGTAATCCCTATGGTGCGTGGCCATTGGGCCATCCTGTACAGTAGCATATGGGCCGCTATCACTGATGCAAGCTGTGCTCTCAACAACTTTGGGTCGCAGAAGAAAATGGCTGAGAAATGTTGCTTTAGCCTAATCTGATTGGGTTAGCGGCATGATCGTGGACAACCGCTTCCCGCCATGCCTTTGTCCTAACGATTAAGAAGGTAAGCAACACCAAAGTAAAATGAACAAAAAGTTTGAAGGAGGTACCGCGTGAAACGATTTTTTAGATTCATTAATTAAATTAGACTTGGCTAGAAGAAAAGCAACAGCCCATTTCGAACCAGCCAAGAATGAGAATTGCAAACTGGTAGACCCACCACCAAGGCAGACTGCCGTTAATGGGTACTCAAAAGTTGCTTCTTACGAAATGCTGGGTGTCAGTTTTACTATTCTGAACTACTCGTTGCTGACCTTGTTTTCAAAATATTTAAACCGCTATGTTGAAATGGGGCACTAATTGTTTATCTACTGCAGAAAACATACCGGTGTATTATATTTTTAAGTGCTTGTTTGTAGAGATGGTTTCCTCTTGTGCTCTCCTCGGCATTTGTTTCCCGTTGAACCGGATAGCCGGATCGCTTCAAACAAGCACAGCCTTTCTGTAAAACAAATTAACAAACTTTCAATCGACTGAAACAGCCCGGAACGATTGGCATACGATTGCAGGATGAAAAAGCAATAAAACAACGGCTTGAAGTTGATACTCTCCGTTTATTCATAACCCCACAGAAGACAACAATAAGAAAATATTTTCAGCAACACAAATTCGACAGATGCAAAAGCAAAGCCGAGTGTAAATTAAATAATATCAAAACAATCATGAGAATGTACCCACCCTTATAAAATTGTAAAAGCTCCTAATGTCTCTCGTTGAAGGAAAGAGATTCATTGGCGGGGGTCGAGGGTAAACTCCTTTCCTTATAAACTTCATCCAGGTTTTGGAACGATGGAACTTCCATTCCAACTCAGCGTTGTTTCGCACGCGGTCAAATGAATGAGACAACATGGCAACCAGCACGTTAAGCATGACCACAACGGCCCAAGCATGAAATATCATCGATACTATCTGGCCAACCACTTCGGTGACGCCCTTACTCTGTTAACAATTTAACTGAGTAATATTTCTATCTCATGGTCACGAGAAAATTGTTGCAATAATACGAAAAGCGTCCTGTATTCAAATCCGCTTCAGAATTAATATCAATGCCAGCACGACACTTTTTTTTATCACAAACATTGTCCTTGAATATTTAAAAATGTGCCGTAAAGTCCTCTCCCAAGAGCACTGCGCGACACAGAGATAAAAAATTACCTTTTACCTTTTCTCAAGGGCAACTGCTAGTACTGCAACCAAGAAGTTTCAATGGATTTCTCATCAGCTCACCCAATGGAAACCCCAAATTCGTGACCTCCAGATTTCGAGATCAGTCCCTTGATGGCTATTCGTAACGCCCTCTCCAGCAACGTGGTCGAGCGGATTAGAACACCGATTTAATGCGACTATAAACGAACGATCGCGCTATCGATATCAGCAATGGCTGTGTTTTAGCCTCGAAAAAGGCACTTTACCATGATTTCTTCTGCTTAGTAGTATATTTGTCGAAAGCAATATTTCCTTTAATCAAGCAGAACTTCGAATATGAGAAACCGGAAAACAAGTTTGAACAACTCTTACTTAGTTCACCTGCTACTTAATCAGTCTGCTCAGACCTTTCCTTAACATCATCACTTTACCCTATGTTTTAGTCGGTTGTTACTGTTGCTTTTGATTGAAATCTTCGATCAATAAGATTTTGGTAACTTACATTACCCAACGTGATCAAAAATAATTTCGAGTAATAAAGAAGTGGTGATGTATATTGTTTGAATCAATTACACCCTCTAGTAGAGTGCAATTTTCAAGTGAAAAAAACGCCAGAACAGACAGCGAAGACCATCGTGCATGGGTAGCAGATATCAGTGCACTATCTTAAAGCTTGTATTTATATTAAGAATCGACGGAAGAGGAATTCATCTAGAACGGAGATTAAACCCTCGATTGAAGCGTTAGCCTCAAAGAAAATCAGTTTTGCGTCACCACTATGATACAGCATCAGTAAACGCTGACTTCGGGTGGCATTCCATCCCACAACCAGCACCGGCTATTCTGGGGAATAAACCCAGGCTTTTGGTAATGAGACGCTTTACCGGGAATACCGCCTTAATTACTTGGCCACCGAAGTACACCAATTAGCTGGGAGAATTTTCTAGGTTTACACCCTAGGATAGCTGGTGCGGATCGTGGGATGGAATGCCACCCGAAGTCAGCGTTTACTGATCCTGCGTTATGGTGGTGACGCAAAACTGATTTTCGTTGGGGCTAACGCTTCAATCGAGGGTTTAATCTCCGTTCTAGATGAATTCCTTTTTCGTCGACCCTTAATGTAAATACAAGCTTTAAGACAGTGCACTGACATCTGCTACCCATGCACGATGGTCTTTGCTGTCTGTTCTGGCGTTTTTTTCACTTGAAAATTGCACTCTACTTGAGGGTGTAATTGATTCAAACAATATAGATCCCAAGCATAAAGCATCAGCGTTTGGGTACCATAATAAAGATGTGGATTTTTTTAGCCAGCTACTATTTTACACAGTATACCGCTTAAAGACTATTACCGCGGTTGGGGTTCCTTGTATGCTAGTTGCATGTGGGGGTTCGAGACCCCATCCGTATCCATATAATGTCCAGTATTGCTCTAACAGTGAGGGAAGTACGGTGGAATAAACTGGGGAGCAAAATTTTTCATCAGAATCCTGCATGCATTCATGTATCTCCGTTTTATTAACATTGAAACTGCTTGCCTGATAAAAAAAGAATGTGTTGGTCAGAAAGAATAAAACACAAAAAAATTGATTATTTAAATATTTGCCTACAATAAAACTTTCTACTTAAAAGGTTCGTAAAAAAAAGAAAAACGTTGAATATTTCTTTTTCAGGGCACATTACATTATTAAATTTAAATTTTCAATGTTTGATTGAGGGGAAAAATTGCAGTTATTCATAAAAAAACTTGCGTTTACACCCGCTTCACAGCTACCAGCACTGCTGGTGGGCACCACAGTTTATTACAAGAAGTGCAAGCAAACAGAGGAAATCGCCATAAAGTGCTTTAACGTGTGACAGATCAGATGCTAACAGCACAGTTTTGACGTATATGGTTCCATCAGACCATTTGCGTCTTGAGTTGAAACTCCATTCTTGATACTCACGATAATTGGCCACCTAAGAACAAGCTCATGCACTATTTGCAAGTCTTTTGTGATATTGGGCCTCAACGACGAATAGACTGCTGGACTCTGCCCAGTGGTAAATTTAGGAATTTAGGGGTCTGTGACAAGATTTCATAAGAGGTCCCCAAAGCGCCCAAGGATTATAATCAGTTACTCCAGTTGGACTGAAGTGCTTAAGATCCAAACCAAAACGGCATTTTAGTTGATAAAAGATTTTCGCTCCCTACTCTTGGCTTGCATATTCCATCCGGCGCACGAAACAATTTTGCCTCAAAAATCACAAATGAAAGAACAAGTCTGTGTAGCAGTAAATTTGTGTGCGTGGGGTACATTTTAGGTTTCATTAATTTTGTTCTGATTGTGCTGTTTCAACAATTTTTGTGCTGATTGCACCTTCATTCTCAAGCTTGGAAGTTTTAGAATAATATAAAAGTTAGTGAGAAGATTAGATTATGTTCATTTCTAAAGACTCATAAAGTTTTAAGATATTTTTCAAAATCATAAAGGGGCCCTTTAAAGAGAGTAAGGCACTTTACTCACCACAAATCTATCACTGGCCCCACTTCTGTCCGCCACAGAGATCAAGCAATTCCGTCAAAAGCTTAACCCAAGGAAACAACAAGCGGATTTGCCGGCTTTTTTTACACTACTGCCCCCCCGGCGTCGAGCGTCAAACAGGGAAGTATGAAGAGAATTGATAATTGAGTTTAGCCCTCGATCTTGTAACTCTCAGCATGTAGAATACAATGCTGGGAGTGGGATTTGAACCAATAACTTTAGCATTATTTCAACAATGGTTATGGTTTAAAGGTGTAAAGTAAGGGTTTCCAAAGTACCGCCCGCAGGCCGGATCCGGCCTGCCAAAGCTTTTACTCCGGGCTGTCGAGTTCTCTTCATAACTATAATGCAAATGTATTGTGTTTTAGCAATGAGCGCGCACTCGATCAAGTAGCGTAATCATATAGTTCATAATGTCTAAGAGTTGATTTAACCTTTCTTCATTCCAAACTAATGTGATGATAACCCATTGTTTTGGAGATTATTAAAATTTTGAAGGGCTGAAATAATCTATCTTTATCCCAAATTAGAATGAATAATTTAGAATCTTGGCCCCCGAAGCTTTAAAAATTCAGCAATGTTCCCCTCCGTCCGAAAAGTTTGGAGATTCCTAGTGTGGAGCATGACTTAATCGGAGTAAGCGCCTTAACCATTTCGGTCATCCCAGTCTGACGGTTGATGTAATTAAATTTACTTTTGAATTAAAAAGGTGCTATCACCTAAATTAGCAAGTGTCCTTTATAATATTTTAAGCAACAATGACAGTGATTCTAGAATTCCATATCAATAATGGCTCTGTTTGCTGTAGCTTAAACTGTCATAAACCGCCGAGTTGGAATGACCGAAGCAGTTTAGGCACTGTCTCTGTTTAAAGGCTGGTTTCCATTTGGCGGAGATTGCAGGCGTGGCGCAAAAAATTCTTTGTTTCTCTATTTCGTTTTACGCGCGGAGCGAGCGCATAAAACGAAAGAGAGAAACAAAGAATTTTTCACGCTATGCCTGCAATCTATGCCTAATGGAAACCAGCCGTAAGTGGTGCTCCATACCTATAGGCCATAATCATTCTTCAACGGTTGGTGTTGATGTGAGTTTAAGTCCACTCCCAGCATTGTTTTTAACATGCTAATAGATATGAGATTTAATTCCCTTGTCACATAACATTTAACATGAAGCGCTTTTCCATACCCACAACACAGAAATTACACAAGGATATTATTGAAAAATGCTTTTATTGCATTCTCAATAACGGCGACAGTCACAATCGCAAGTTAGTGACTTATTACAGTAAGCCAAGCTACCACTCCGCTGCAGATACCACATCTGCCAACAAACCTCGTTTTCAATTTGCTCAGCGTTGAGCCAAATTGGAAAACCGGAAACTTTTTTGAAGTGGTAAATGGGGTGAAGTTAATTTCATCAAAAGAGTCAGATTGAAGGTACCTTGCTAACACTTTTGCGTTGTTCTTTTTTAATTTTGCGGCTCTCCGCTTAACAGCAATTTTTCCACTAATGCCGCTTACTCAAATAACGACGTTGGGTGTCTCACCTTGCCCCAGGCCCAATATAGCTGCGTCATCGCGAATGCAAATCCGATAAACGTGACAAAAAATATCGAGAGGAATCGAATTGTGTCAAGCAGCATTTTGTCGAGGGAAAGCTGAAGAGGACCTGGAAAAGTTAAATATTTACACCCCAAAAAGTTGCAAATGAGCATAGAAAACCAGGAATTGCACTTTATTCAATCTCATATTACAGGCCAGCGTAGACCTATTTCACACTTGCTTCTACTTGTGGACAAAAAGTTTAACCAAAAAGTTAGGCTGCCAGTAAGTTGAAAGCAAATTAAAATAAAAGTAGAGATAATTGAGTGATAGTGTGAACAAAGTTAGATTTGCGAAATGCAACTATTATTTAATAATACACAGCATAGGCACGCACCATTTTTGACCTTGACCTTTGGCTGCCTCATCAATGTAAAAAAGCAAGTGTAAACAAACAATACAAACGAAGATGAAGAAGCATCAAAACTTAACTACTTCTGAATGAAAATGCTTTCGTCAGTTCACAACAGTAAATTATTGAAGAATGCGGCTGACTGCATTAAAAGTGATGACGTCTACACATAGTAAGCTGTATTCAGCTATGATAATCTTATCAGTGTGTAAATCAAGTTAAAATAGAAGTCGTCCTTCACTTTTTTAATAAATTTTTAAAACATAGGCTTAACCTAAACAAAAATACCAGCAAAAAGACTATTTCAATAATATAATAAAATAAGACAATAATAAAATAACGCTACTGAATTTTCTTTTTTTTGCCAAAAAAGTGCCCATTGTGATTACTTTCAAAAATTCCCTCTTTCGTTATTCAATTTGATAATATTTTTCATCTTTTCCCTCCAAAGTACATCGCTAGTAAACCTTGTTGTAGCAACAAACAATATTGCATCAAAACGTACCAAAAGTTCTATCTGTATAAAGCATTTCCATTGCTCTGATGTGAATGAGGAAATATATAACTGCAAGAGCTGCTTCCATCACTGTTATGGGAAAAGCTTCGTCTGCTGTCCATTTGCTACGAGTGCAGCGCCTCTGAAAACATCAAAATTTAAAGACAGATCATGGAAGCACTTAGATGGATAGATAGATAGATAGACCGCCCATGTTCTATTTTGCTGCATGAACTCTACCAGCATACATCGATTATATTAGCTGAAAAAAACTTACCTCAAATTCTTCTCCTTCAAGCTTTAGAGAATGCAAAACTTTTTGCTGATAACTCTGGCTCATATTCACTGCTGGGCAAAAGTGTGGATCTAAGTTAGGGGTATAATATGTGACGTTGTGCACTTTTAAACCAATCACCGTCAAGAATAGTATTGATGTAAACAGATCGTTAAGAGACCATACGTCAAAAATGAGTTCTCTGAATGGCATATCCCGCAACTTTTTGACCTGAAAAAAAAATGTCTGCAATGACCTGACGTCAACAATCAAATGAAAGATTGCTTAATCATTTGGATCATACAGTAACAAAAAAATTCAATTTTGAACCAAATCGATATGAAAAATCACAAAATATGGTTGAAAACCTATTAACATTGATCTCAAAATCAACTAAAAACTATTGCCCAAATTTCTTATGGTGTTCAAACTAATTAAAAATTGATGAGGAAGGCTACCAAATATGAGTGTAGAAACCCATCAAAAAGCATTACAGAATTGCTTTTTTGGTCTCTTTTGTTTAGGGCATAAACTTCAGGATTTTTGACAGAAAATCGTAGCATGCCCACCCTCTCTGATTACTCCACAGCACAACTTAATTTACAATCCAAGATTACTTACCTGATTTACAATACGAGCAAGTACCCACACCCAAATTATCCAATCAATTGGGTACACTGTCATACCCAAACAGTCACAAGGGTAAAACTCGGTCAGTAGAATAAGACGAATTATCATCAGAAGCAAGAAAATAATGTCAGAAATGATATGGCAGGTCATATTCACAATAGGATTGCACAGTAAAGATCCTAACCTGTAAAAACGTAATTTTATCGACTTCGAGACTTTTCAAAAAAATCTAAACGTTATTTATTCATTCGTATGAGCATTTCATTAGACCTTTTTTTGCTAGCCTTCAGTTAGACTGGGCCACCACGACGGATAGATTACTTTGCCCCGCCATCTGTCTGTCCCATAAAGATGAAGGTATATCGTTAAGTGTCTTGCTCAAGGACATAACAAGCGAGCTTACTGGCTTGTTCTCCACACTATTTCTTTTGTGTTAAGCGCCAAGTAGGGAAGCTGTGACTACCATCTAACAAAGTCTTTTGGCACGATTGACTTGGAAAATGAACCCAGTCTTCCAATTGCGAAGCAGACGCTGTAATCATTATGCCATCGCGCCGGTAAAATGCCTATAAATTATGTTAGACCAAAACCCTATGTCAGGGCTACTCAATTACTATTTACAAAGGTCCATTTACAGAAATTCAAAGCTTGCCGCGGTCCGTTCACTCCAGAGAAAAATTACAACACAACACAGAATATATGGTAACAAATACAACACATGTTACGCGAACAAAACACGTACCGGTAGTTATTTATTGTTCAACTAGCCAGCTAGTGGGAGAAATGGCATTTCTTGTTTCTTGCTAATTCCTTAAATTTGGGTTCTAATGTAGTGATAGCGATTCGTACGCAGTCATGAAGGTTTTCATTTGTCATACAGATGCGAAATTTATTCTTTATGAAGTTCATGGTTGAAAATGCAGATTCGCAGCAGTATGTTGATCCAAACAAGGTGAGAATTTGCACTGCCAATTGATGCAAAAGAGGAAAATTACCAAAGAGCCCTTCCTTTGACCAAAACGTTTCTGGCGTACAATTGCAAAATATTTCTTTCACTGCTATATTCTCCTGAAATTCGATTAGTTCAAGTTGAATTTTGGCCACATCCACCCATTTGAAGGTTTCTTTTGCTTCAGCTGAGAAGTTCACAATATTTGTTATTAGAAACGGGTTTTCAATGAACAGTAACAACTGTTTTCCAAGTGAAAAGTCGCCAAACCGTACAGCAAAGTTGTCGATCAACTTTTCAATAAATGCGACGTATCTGGCATCTCTTTTCCCTTTACACTGCTCCAAAAGCCTTTGAAAATGGTTAAGTTGATTCTGAATATCATGTTTGAAAATTGTTAATTTTTTCTGAAATGCGTGAACTGCATTGATCAAATCAAAAATATTGCATTTTTCTCCTTGCAGTTTTAGACATAATTCATTGAGGTGCGACATCATGTCAGCTAAAAATCCAACAATTTCCATTTTTGTATCATCTCTTAAAAATGCTAAAAATGCATCTGCCTTCACGTTGTTTTGAACTTCTAAAAAAACCATTAACTCCTCCCTTATTGACCAAAATCTCTCCAACACTTTTCCCTTACTTAGCCATCTGATATTGTTGTGTACCAGCAAATCTGAATAAACAGCATTGTTTTCGGAAAGAAAATTTCGGAGAAGGCGATGCTGTAATGCGGACGTTGATCTAAGAAAGTTTACTAGTTTCATAATTGTTTCCATAACTTCACGATATTCTTCTCCCAGACTGGCACACAACACTGCTTGGTGGATAATACAGTGGAAAGATATCAAATTAGGATTATCTTTTAGTAGTCGCCCAATCAGCCCCCTTCCTTTACCAAGCATTGCTGGAGCTCCGTCTGTGGTCATTGAAATGATCGACTTCATTTCAATATTTCTCGATTCCATCATACTTTTCAAGGAATCATATATATCTTCTCCTTGTGTTCTTCCTTTAAGAGCAGCCACTCCAAACAACTCCTGCATAAATTTTTTCTTACTTCCATCATAATATCTCGCAAACACCATTAGTTGAGCATTGTCAGTCATGTCTGTTGACTCGTCAATAGCCAATGAAATGCAAGGTGCGCTTTTCAGTCCTTCATCAAGTTGCAGTACAAGATCTTCAGCCAATAATTCAGTTCTCCTCATTGCTGTAGAATCGGACAATGGGATCTGCTTTAATTTATCAATAATCTCGTCTCTCTGCTTACCATCAAACAAAGTCTCAGCAGTCTGTATCATGCATTCTTTGACGACTTCTGCATCAGTGAAAGGCTTTTTATGTTTTCCTAAAATCCAAGCTATTCTCAATGAGCATTCAGTGGCTTTTTCTTGAGCTGTCATGGTATTAGCAAGAATCATAGTTGACTTTTCATACTGCGAAACAAGTAGCCTTATTTTTTTCTTTCTCTCTTCGGTTCCTTGCTTATACATCTTTTCAAATCCACCATGCCTGCTTTCATAATGGCGCTTTAAGTTGCTGCTTTTCACCAAGGCAACACTTTGACTACATATGAGGCAGTGCGGATTTGAACTGCCTGTGGGAAGAATGAAAGCATATTGCTCTTTCCATTCTTCCTTGAACAAGCGATTTTCATTATCAAACTTTCTTCTCTTTGAAGATGTCATCATAAGATTAGTCTGGATAAAAATTAGTCTGAAAGTATTAACAGCAATGAGCTTATATTGACGCCGCAGAACTAGCCTCGCAACAGAACGACACTACAGAACTAGCACTTGCTACTATCTAGTTTGCGAATGTAGGTTTCAAAACCACGCATTGGAAGTGATTGTGATGACAAACAATCATAACAAAGATAACATTATGAACAAAGACTAGAATCTTAGGCACTTAGGCTAAGGCTATCTGAATATATAATCAGTTCAGGCGGCCTTGCTAAGGCAGTAATATGTTTTCAGCAATGGTTCTCAGTGCATGTTATCTACTGTTTCAAAAATAACCACAATTGTGAATTAACGAAGTTGTAAACAAAAGGAGCAAATGAATGCAGCCAAAATCACCAACCGGACAGGGTCCGGAACGAACACTTGAAAGGTCCGGACTCGGACCGCGGTCCGCCAATTGAGTAGCCCTGCCCTATGTCTTCATTTTGTTAGCAACGTGGTCAAGTGAGTGGTAAGGCAGTTTATGGCAGCCATGATTGTGAGTGCACACATTTTCAACACTACGTTGTCGTGTTCTCGGAAACGTTAAAGGTACAAAAAGCTATGAGGAACTAGCGCTCCGGTCTGGCAATGTAGCAGTGATAAAAATCTAAAATTAAGCATGCTGCTCAATACCGTTTAATGCTGAAAATGCGACGAGCAGTAAGCTCTAAATCATATTCTCAGGACCAGTTTACTTTAAACTGGATTAGTTAGTTACCATGACAACTTGAACAACCAGAAATCTACTTGGAAGCTGTTCGATTGTCATGACAATCACGACTCCACGAGAAACATGGTTCCCACGTGACCCAAAGATATAAAAAAATAAACTATTCAACAAATTTTTGCTTACTTTGACTTTGGAGCCACAGAAAACGCAAGGCACAACACTGGGAAAGCGAGGCCAAGCAAAACCCGAAAGCAAAGAGTGCGCCATCCATGCTCCGATTCAAACAAAGTTCCCAGACGCAAGGAGGAGACAGCTAGCTGACTGTTCTCGTGAGCCACAAATCGCTTCATACGAACCTCAATTGCTCGTTGCACAGGGGTCAAATAATTTCTCTGGCTCGTCTGCAAAATGTCAAAAACAATAACAAAAACTATTCAACTTATCAAACACAAAATGAATACAAAATTTAAAAAGCAGCAAAATGCCTTCACGATATTTGAGTCAGCAACACACAGCACTTGGTTTATATCGTTGTAAGGTGTGCTAGCCATAGTTTAAACCTAATGCGTTAGCTGGGAAACAATGATGTCATTTCAGTTTGCCAAGTTGGCGCTTTAAATAACAGCAAACTAACCATTTGTTGATCACAAGTTCCACACTGATAATCTATCGTGTCACTTTCCAAAGATGGAATAAAACGTAAACAACTGCGAAATGCGACAAGTTACTCTTATGCCCAAACTACCATCAACAAGAGTTTGATTACAAAATAGAATTTTGGCTCTTTCTCATACAGCTTTAGAGAATTCATCTTGCGCTTACCCTTCTAGGCTCCCCTGGAGGATCAAATCTTAGGAGGTTGGCAAGATCGTCGGAGGAACGCACCTCGCTCAAGAGGTCACAAGCGAACTCTTCAACCTGTAGAAAAATTCGTTTTCTAAACCAACAAGACCTAAATCACGTTTACATGAGTAAGCTACCTCGTTTTTTCGGACTAGAAGAATAGAGCTTCAATATTATTGCAAGCAATCATTGGGAGCCATCAATGGCAGTCCGCCACGTTGGTTGACGGAGCTGCCGGTCTATTTGTGACTGAATCCAAGTGGTTGTCACTACCCCCTAACCTGATGACTACGTGTTTACTTGACTGAGCCTGCAACGTAAGACCTGCATGTTCTGTTTTACACTTTGCCTTCATTCCAAGGAAGCCGAAGACAGTCGTGATCCCAAAGAAAGCAAAGTACAGTTGAGAATGTTTGGTTTGTTTGATTACGACGTTTTCTAAGGCAATTAAGCGATGTTGTGCGGTTTTGATATTTTAGCGGAAATAGAAATCCAACTGAGGTATAGAATTTTGTTTTAAATTGTTTTTCAAAAGGCAAATGTTCTGTGGAACAGAGATCAGGCCGCTTTATTGTGACGTCACACAAAACCTATTTGAACTGCGTCATAAAAAGGCAGCAATGGAAGAACCAAGCCAAACCAAAATTTATCTTTCAATAACGATCTTAGTCTCAATGAAAACCACAAAAGGAATTGCCATCATAAAGCATCAGGGGCAAACACTCACGTAAACTGGCTTTTGAATTTTTGAACTTATTTGTTACTAGTCTTATTATTTTATCTCCAAGCAAATAAGCAAACAAACAGGCCTAATCTCGGTTTTGTCAAACTGTATAACTTGAATTTTTAGAGAGTGAAGCAAGGGTTGTCCCTAAAACCTCTCTTTCCAAGTGGGATTTTGGAATAAAAACACCACCAACCTTGTCTGCCAGTGGAAGGTAGAGCGACTGCACAGCCGGTTCTTTTGCTATTTTTCGTTTCAAATTGCCATACAGAAGAAAAATATGCTCGAGAAAATCCCAATTTGCTGAAGAAAAATAACGAAACAAATTGTGAAAATCAAGAAACTAAGAGTATACAATGCAACCCGCATAGATTGCAATCGTGAGATCTAAGGTTTAATGTTCTGTCATTTTGTCGTGTCGTTGTGCTATTGGGAAAGCTTGGCTCCAATTTCCTCCAACTTTGTTGCAGTGCCTGTGGCGAAAATGGTACCGGCGGATTTGGGTATTTTAAAGTACATGTAGGTCAGAGCACAAATAATTTGCATTTAACCGTAAAGGTTTTCCCGTCAACGGAGATTAAAATACACAATAATTAACGAACTCTGCAAAAGCGATATTTTTGACAAGAATAAAGCCGCACATCAAAAGGTCATAACTCAAATAGCTGAATCTGCAAAACTTTTTGTTTGAAAATAAAGCTGTAACTTTTCTTTGTCATAAGGAAGTTTTTTTACATGAGCTTGTCCCCTGTTCGTTGACTGCTTGATCCCACCATCTGTTTGCCATGTATAAGAAAGAGGTATCCCGTTAAGCACCTTACCCAAGAACAAAACCAGCAAATTCCCCGGCTTTTTCTCCACACCATTTCTTTCTTGCTGAATACCAGGCGGGTAAGCTGTAAAAATCGTATTAAGATACTTCGATTTAACTTGGCAAGGAATTTGAACTCAGCTCTATCGACTGCAAGGAGGACACTCAAACCAATATATCACCACAAAAATTGTATACGATTCTGTGATACTGTCGTAGACAAAATACATCACTGCAAGTTCAGTGTATCCTATTGTTATCAGGCAATATATCAGTGATTCCCAACCTAGCGCGGGTACCACTGGTGGCACGCAAAGATCTTCCATGAGGTGCACGAGTACTTTGTTTTTTCTTCACAAAAACTTTTTATATAGCTTTTTCTTTCACTTATCAGGTTATGTTTATGAATAAGAAGAGGACAGATATTGTCAAATTATCTTATGAACTCGTTTTCCCGGTGGCCAAAAGTACGGAAGCCCATACATACCATTGCAAAGCCTTTTGTAATGCCAGCGGCAAAGATTTTGCTCAGACAAGTGACTAGAGTGGGGTCTGTGGCAAAGTTACAGCGTGTCCCTTTTTAATAACGCAACAATACTGTATAACACCCTTGAAAGGAAATCTCAGTAAACAATGTCGGTAAGAGTATTGCGGAACTAAGAGGCTCGAATTTTCAGTTTGTCACATAAGTAGTCTAATCAACATACATTGTCAACTGCTGTAAACTACTTGTTTATATCTGCTCACACAGAATAATGCCGAGAAAACAAAAGGAAAGAGTATTTTCAACGTTTTGGTCAATTTTTTCGAGTGGAACTAACTGGATTAGGAAAACCCAAATGAATGCACGACAGGTAAGGTTCTGTTTGTGCTTGGTGGAAAGTCTGAGTCTCAAAGCCATGTTGTAAGAATTGCGTCATCAAATGTCACCGGTGTTTATTGTTTCATTCACAGACTTGGTTTTTTCACTAAGCTACTCCCACCAAAGTTGTTATCGTGCTTGAACCACATCATCACAACTATTAATTTCGACAAAACGTCAGCTTTGAGTGGTCGACTGTTTGAGCTGATTTGTGAAAATCTCGCCTTTGATCGCACTTGCATTCTCTATGACAGGAAGTGTGCTGGGTTTCCCGGAGGAATACGATGAGGCGTCTTTCTCATTAGAGTTATGAATCACTCGGATTTTCAAGAGAGAAGTATTACGATTTTTAAAAAGATCTGGAGGTCGAGGAATTTACTGAAAGATTGGCTTACGTGTCATACATTTTTGAAGTCATCAATCATTGAAATCTGTCATTTGAAAGACCAAATTGCACTGTCCTACATATTTCAAAAATGGATAGCTTTGTCCTGAAGGTGAACTGATCGAGAAAATAGATAGAGAGCAAGCACTTTGAAATGTTTAAATTCTTGACAAACCTAGACAGCAAGCTCAATGATTGATTTTTCCATGAAATCATTGATCATTTCCCGCTGCTAAATGCAGCGTTGAGGCATAACTTTACGGATGTAACACATTTTTTCTAAATCACCATTCGTTCTCGGTTGATCCAGCCGACCTGTTTGTCGGCTCCAGGAACAGGAGGTTATAAATATCCAGACTAACCAGATAGCAAGAACCAAATACAAAGATTATTCTCTAAGGAACTTATGGTTAAAAATGGCTGTAGCAGTTTCGAACTTTCATTTTATGTATTTGTGTTTACTGAACTTAGTTGCCTAAATCAGTATAACCAATAGCGTACGTTTATTTCTGAAATTTCATTTGATTTTTTGTAGCGCTCTTCTGACAATTAAGCTCGTTAGTTTCTAGTTTTGCATTAAGCATTTTCCGCATTACTTTGAATCAGTTCATTTAAACTTTCTAAATCAGTTTAGCCAATTCCGTTCAATTTAATCTAGTTCGGTTTGTTTCGGTTTAATTTGATTCAGTTCAGCTTTGGTTCAGTTCGAATCAGTTCCTTACGTTAATAAGACGGATCCGTCTTTTGTTTGTTGTTTGGTCCAGGACCAGCACTTCAGTCAACTTCGTTCTGAGGGTATTCAGTTGGTTCAGTTTGTTCATTTCAAATTTGCGTCAATTCTGTTCAATTCAATGTGGTTCGGTGTGTTTCAGCTCATGTTAATTCTATTCAGTTTTGGTTAAGTCCGGGTGAGTTCCCTACGACAATAAACGGAATTGAACAGAATAACTTTGAACTAAAATTAACTAAACTGAACCGAAACAAATTTGAAACGAACAAATTGAACCAACTGAATACCTGCAGAACAAAATTAACTGATCTCAAAAAATGCGAAATACGCTTAAAGCAAAACTAGAAACTAATTAAGCGTGCACTTAATTGACTGAACAGCACAAACAAACAATTCGTTCAAGTTACAGAAAAGACGTGCGCTAGTAGATTTCGTGATTAAGGCGGCTAGGTCAATCAACACTAAAACATAAAATGTGGGCTCGAAACCGTTGCATTGTGTCTTCATACTCGACGCTAGTTTCCTACCCTATTTCCCGCAATCAATTTTTCCTTCCACTGGAGAGTGCGCCCAAGAATCTCATGAAGTCGAAAAACGAAACTGATGTGTTGCGTCCGAGCAAGACTTTCAATGAGTTGCGAGCAAATTCATGTTCAGCATCGAACAGCAGGTGAAAGATAAACAATTGCAGCAATAGCATTAACTAAATTTGACTTTTGTTGTTTCTTGTTTTTTCATTATGTAAAAATGATATTTGTTCGAATGAAATTCTTGAAAAGAGGTGGTTCGCGGTAACAGAACGAACACCTGAAGGGGTACGCGATCACAAAATGATTGGGAACCATTGCTATATCACAAGGTGTCCATGAATTATACCCAAAATTTCAAAAAGTTAACAAATTTTTATGTTTTGGGATATTTTCATTCGGTTTGTTTCATAGCAACGGGAAATGCTTCAAGTTTTTTAGATATGTCAACAAACCTCTGCGTGTGCATTAGCTGTCGCAAGAAATCCAGCCGTCGTTCAATATTTTGCCATGTTCTTGCAAAACATACACAGTAATTGTACTAGTTGCTTCAGTTATTTGATGCAGTAAATCAATAATGTCTCAACTTTGATTTGGTAGACTATATTTTTTTAGATAACCCCCACAAGAAAAAATGAGTGTGGTATTTGTAACTGCCCTACAAATGCACTTTCAAGGGCTTCTGGTATATCGTACGCAGAGCTTCAATTTCTTCTTCTCATGTTTGAAATCGGTCAACTACCTTTCTTTGAAGCACATTACCAGTCTCCATAAACTTTTTATGCCCTGATTAAATGGTAAACCCCGCAGGTGGCTATTTTCCACCTTTGCGTCTAAAATTTCGCTGGGCTTAAGTGTTCGACTGCGGGCCTGTGAACCAGGAAACCCTCTGGGATTTTTCCTGCCTCATTTTCATGAACTCCACTTTCGCTGATAAATTTTAAAGATTCTGCTAAATCACTAAATAAATTATAATTTCAAACCTGAAAAGTGAGAGAAAAACAACTTGAAGTTGTATTTTCATTTGCTATAAAAAAAAAAACAAATATACATATCTGAAAAAAATTTTCTTAAATTTTTGAAATAGTAGCGATAATTTATGGACACCCTGTAGTATATTAAAATAACACGATTAGTTTTATATACAAGATTTCTTAGCAACATGTTGTTTGCAAACGTCTATTTACAAGAGTTAAAAATTAACAAAACAAGATCTGCTGAGCGTATTCATTGCTGTTGGCAAGTTGATGTAGCATTCAAACAAAAAATTTTAATTTCTCATTCAAATAGAAACTAGTTGATTCTAGAATCTATAGACGTTGCAGTCGCAATTAAAACATTTTTATTACTGCATTTCCCTGTTTCTGCCGTTTAGGTTCATTAGAAGTATCAAAAATATAAAAAAATTAGGAAAGTGTAAGTTTCTGACAGGTAATATTATGATTGCCAAGATTTTAAAGTATGTTGTTTATATTTTTAGGATTCGTATGATTCATGTTGTTTTATCTCAAATCGATTTTGAGCTATTTACTGCGTTGGCAGATTTCGAGCGGCAAATCTATTTTTTCTGTAATTTTTCGAAATTTATTAAATATTATATTAAAGGGTACAGGCTGAATGGGTGAATGACAAAGACATCTCTAAATATGCAATAACCGTTTCCTGGTGACCGTATCAGTTGGTTTCCACGCTTCCTGAACTCTTAACGCTATAGCGATTAACATTTGAAACCATTTCGTAATTGTTTGATGGCAATTGCATTATAACACGTTTCACAGAAGTAATTTTTATGTAACAATCGCGTAACAAATAGCAGTCATGATATGTGTGTCCGCTGCTATCTGAAAGAGTAAAAAACAAGCGAGAGTCATGTTCAGCAATCGGCTACCCCAATGTTTTGAAACTGATATCTGAATAAAACTGACCACGTATGCAGCCAATATTTAGACCAGGCATGCACAACTCAAAGCAGTAAAAGCGTCACAACAACGAAATATTTTTTACGCCGACCGCATGCCGACACCGTTAATTAATTACAGATTAGGATTAATGTATCTCAAGAGGAACAATTGATAGCATTTTTATGGCAGTCACGTTCACACTTTTTAAGCACAAAAGGATCATTTTGGTGTTCAAACAAACGTGAAGACCTTTTTTGCTTGAAGATCAACTTTTCCAATGAGGTAACCAATCCTACATCCACCAAATTAGTTTTTCAATAAAGTTGTTTTCACCATTTTGTTCTCACGGCAAACATGACTTTAATCAATTAATTTCTCCTCCAGCGATAAATGTAAACCAAATTTTGAACATTTTTTCAAGTGTCTGGCGGGCAGCCGGCCTATGTTGTGTATGTCTGTTTTAGACTCTAGACCAGGGGTTCCCAAACTGGGGTACATGTACCCCCAGGGGTACATTTTGACTTTTCAAGGGGTACATTAGATAAAGTAAAAAGATGTTCTTTCCAAAACTTCTACTCTGCCTTAAAATATTTTTGATCACTTGATGTTAATAATTTGAAGACCTGAGTTTAAGAGCTCCTGAGGAAGTGACATTTTCACCTTAGTAAAAGCTTTAACTAGAACTACAGTAACTACCAAGTACACTTTGGTACCTCACATGACTTATTTTGTCCAATCACAGCATGGAAAGCAAAACAGCTTCGTTGTGCTGATGCTAATATTTTACCTGGTATTGATTAATAAGCTTGTTGCTAAAAAGCAGGCTCATCCATCACATTAGTTAGGATTGCTGGTCTTATTCAGCCGATATACTGTTAGTTTGATTGTAGCATTTGTTAAAGCTTGGATTACATTGCTACGAATAACACTGTGTGCTTTGGTTAGTTACCGTTAGTATTAATCACGCAGCCTTTTCATATTAAACTAAAACAAGGGTTCTTAACCGGGGGTAAATCTGACCTGCCTTGGGGGTAAATTTTGTTAGCAAAAAATTCACACTTTTACCTATTACTATAGGCCAGAGGTTCTCAAACTTTTGGTCATGCAGAGCCCATGAAGAGGTTGACCATCACCTACGGAGCCCCACAATATATTTTCAGAAATAGAAACACATTGACTCTTGCCGATTGATGTCAGCCAACTGTTATTTTTCGTTTCAGAACATGCGGGCCCACCTCGCATCGATCTTTTACCGCACGTGGATATCGTGCTCTCTAAAAAAAAAAAAGGTCAGCAACTTTTTTTTTACGGAGCACTTTGAGAACCAATGCAATAGGCATTTGTAGAGGTGAAAATATAAAAACATTTGGGGGTAAATTCTACTTATGAAATTTGCCAAGGGGTAAATGAGAGAATAAAAGTTAAAATAATCAATTTTAAAGTTTTTAGCAAACTTGGAAGGAATGTAATTAGTTGTCTAGCTATAGAAAATAAGTTGTGCATCAAAGCAAGTTGAGCTTCGCAGCCAAAAATATGAGAAAATTTTGGGGGTACATGAGCAAATCTATAAATTGTCCAGAGGGTACCGATGACCAGAAAGTTTGGGAAACACTGCTCTAGACTGCATTTTTTCCAACCTTCAAATGAGAATAAGATTAAATAAAAACAGCTCCGAGATTGGAGTGGTGGAAACACTAAAGAGCCCTAAAATTGTTATTTTCAATTTTTGCCCAAACGGCGTATGTTGTTGGAAAAAATTATCCATGCCATAAAATAATTGGGGAACAATTATGCAGCTTCTATGTGCCTTTTGTGCTGAGCACTTAACGACACTACCAATCCCCTTTAACTGTTAAACATATTGTTTATGATTTACTCCTTAAAAAAGTTTGCAGCATTTTGGGATCAGATGAATTATACTTTTAATTCTAGTTCCTCCATTCTTCATTCCGCGGCAACGCTCCTATGTATGGCCCGAACTAAGTCAGACTCGTCACAACCTTTTTTAATACTTTAAGTTAGCGATAAAAGTAGTGATCCTACTACCATAAAATTATAGCAGTTCTTTATCAGGCACATAAAGACATCACAAATGGCCACTATAAAAGTTAAAACGAGCAAACAAGCAACATTCAACACCAAACCTTCCACACTTCCTTTTGAAGTCAAGCAAAGGACAAAGATGTCACTGCCCAATTTATTAAGTCATTGATCTGCCCGGCTAGGAGTTGAGCCCAAGATCTGTACAAGCCTGCCCATTGCTAAGCTTTGAATCAAATAGCGCTAAGCCTAACCTGACGATTCTTCGCTCCCTAGGCCATTGTCAAACAGCATAATCATGTAGGCAGGGCTGCAGATAGCGCGGTAGCACAGCAACTGATGGTTCGATGAATTCCAAGCGCGGTCCAGCACTGAGATTGTTCCCGACGACGTGCGGGTTAAGATCTCTTCACTTTGTTTCGCGAAAGCTCGATCGCGACTCGTTTGAGTGATCCTGTTGCAAATGTGGATTAGAGTTTAAGTACATGGCATAGGCATAAAATATCATCATGCGGGAGTAAATTATGCATCCTACCTAATTCCTCACATGACCCGACATTATTTTTAAAGTTTTAAGTTTAGCATGAAACGGCAGTTAGTAGCTTTGCTTTTTAAATGTTGCAGTTGGAAGCACCAAAAAACTTCATAATATTGCATGTGCTCCGCGATTCTTACTGTGCATTTGGCAAAGTGCATTTACTAAATGGCCATTTAAAACTGAATGAAATTCCAAAGCAATACGCAAAACTGATATCTTTTACAGTCAAAAACGAAAACTGCAAGCACGCTTTAACTATTTTCAGTCACGATAATACACTGCAACCATGTTATTGCTGCGTCATGACATACATATTAGTTTTCGCTTGAAAATGCCTCTGCCCTTGATCTTTTTCACACATTGCACTATGATTGTCACCCAAAAGAAGTCGGGTGATAATCAGAGTGCAAATGTCACCATATACAATACTTACAACTTCAGGAATCATAAGTTTCACAGTTTTCATAGTCACGCTTTCGCATTCTACGTTCTAAACAGCTGTAAAGCTGCTACAAATTTACCTAACGATCTTTAGCTACGATCGTGTCAAACGCAAAAATATACTTTATTATCCCTCAAAAACTTTTTCTTTTGTGGTACCTAACAACAGCTTGGTACTTTTTTTGTTCGACTTGCTGTAGTACAGGGGTGGGCAAAGTGCGGCCCGCGAACACTTTTTGAAACTTGCATTGATATGAGTTAAGATGACAAGGGGAGGAACACTAGCTGTATCACAGAGCCAAAGACTTTAGAAGCTACCATTAAAAGAGCAACCGTTGGTTTGCACTGACGCGTTTTCCGTCAAATCCAAGGGTAATGACCTTTTTTTTAGAGACACCATCATTTTCACTACTGGAAATGCGACATTGTAAGGTGATAACGCAAAATTTCAAGTGAACGCAAGCTTTTGCCTTGCATACAGCTATTGCAAGATTTTAAGCGCTGACCCTCGGCCATTTATGAATGGTGAATGCAGCCCTCGACCAACTCTTAAATCCTCAATGTGGCCCTCCCGATGCGTTCGTTAAACAGTGCGGCCCTCAGCTAGCATCCGTGACCGCGATGCGGCCCGCAAGCCAAAACAATTGCCCACCCCTGCTGCAGTAGATAGGAAGGCAAAAGCACGTTGTTTGTTGGCTGTCGTTAGCGTGCTCTTTATGGTTGAACGCAGAAGCAGCAACAGCATATTTTGACATTACAAAAACAAACGTAGCCCACTGCCGATTGCGCACAAGCATTATTCTAATCAAAACAAGTATTGCGCTGACTCTACTTCTGGTTTTAGCGTCTGGCTCACGTCTGTGGAACTGCTGAGCTTAGTACGCAAGCATAATTCAGCGCTGATCGAAATGTTAGTGACAATTGCACAGCGCTATTGGGCGCAACTACTTCAATCAACAGCTCCAACAGCCCTCAAAAAAGCATTATTCGGAAAAGCGCCTTAGCTTGGTGACAGTGGCTGTTGTGGGAATGCACTCTACCGGTAGTACTGACAACTCCACAACGAGTCTGAACCCAAGTTTCTCAGCGAATGATTGTAAACATTTTCTGTGACAGGAGGAAATGAGACCAAGAGCAATCCTTGCGTCACCATCAAGTGGACAAAATTATAGTGATTTGTGAAAAGGAACCTCCATCCACGCTGGCTTTGATCGAAGTAACTTTTACACCACAGAAAACATGATTTCGCTGCAAGTAATTTATATTGTCTACATCGTTGTTAAAAAAGGGTCTACTGCAAATAAACAGTAACAATGTCAGCTTAGACTTTTATTTGCCATAAGAAAAATTAATTTAGCTAACGCATCCTCAGTTTTTTATTCAAATAGAAATCAATTTTTTTTATGGCAATTAAATGTCTAAGCTGACTTTATTACTGTTTATTAATAGCAGACCCTTTTTCAACATTTACTGATATGGAGTAAAGTCGCTTGGATAGATTGTCCTGCCAGGGTTTGATCACTGTTTTCTAATTTTAATTGTTATTATTGTCTACATCAAAGTGACGTCACTCACGAGTATCCGTGGTCGTGCAGCATTCGAAGCATGACGTAATCGTTTTTGTGGGCGGCCAGTTGCAAAGGAGTTAAACCTGAAAGAACATGTGCTGATAACAAAGACTACTTATTAAGGCTGACTTACACCCTTCACCCCAAAAAAGTTTCGTTTTAGGGTTTGTGATGGTAGGGGGCTTTTATTATTTGCACAACTATTACTTTGTAAAAGAATCACGTCATTCGTGTGAACATGCATAAAAAGCGCGTAAATTACCTTTATTCCTCAATAAATCGAGGGTTTGTGATTGTTTCGACGTGAAACTTAATCTACTTTCTTTTCTTTTTTTAATAGTTGACCACAATCAACAATGAAGAAATCATCGAAAGCGGTAGCACTAAATTGTTATTTGCAGTGGTTATTGTGACATCAAAATAGACAGTAACATCATGTATCATTTCATTATACCTTGTGCAAATCAAGTCAAATTTCGAAGCTGCGTTCGTTCAACTGTACTCTCTTGCCTTAAGCTGCTTTCATCGCTTGTTCTGAAAAAAGCTTTTGCACTCATGCGCAACTACTGTCAATAGAAAGTGAAACTTTCAGCTGACAGACAAAAATCTTCGTAAATGTCGATAATCATGTTGCTTTTTGCTGAAGGAGAACATAATGACCGTCTTCATTCAGCGCTGTTTTTGGTCGATTTTCAAATGCTGCTGGCATTTCTTTCACGAACTATTTATTAATTTTTTTGTTTTATTAACTGACCAACTGTCACAAGCATTGCCAAAGGACATGTTTTCCGAGATTTCATGGACCCCATTACGTTATTTTCAACCATAATAGCAATTTTTTCCGCTTTTGGAGTGATTACAAGGCTAGTACCGTTTTCTTTTCGTTTTCTCCTCGAACACTGAACTTCGTCTGAAATCATCAAAAAACTGAAGTCATGGCCTTGGGAACCATCTCTCGTTCCCCCAGCCATGTTTGGCACGCCTCAAAAAATATTATTCGAAAAATTACTTTTCTATAAAGTTGATCCGCAAACAAAAGGAAAAAGATTTTCAAGATAAATTTGGGTGGAAAACATGTTTGCTAAATTGAGACTTTGAAAATATTGACAGCTAGAAACAAAAGATCCCCACCTTAAATTCAGATTGAAAATAAAATTTTTTCTCTTTGCCGACCAAAATTTTTGAGAAAGGCTCTGCCTAAACTTTTTAAAGTGGGGGCCATATTTTGGATAGACACGGCATTGACGGAGATAATTATTTGTATATAATCAATTTCAGTTGAAATGAATGCTATTTCATGCAACTTAAAATGAAAAATTTTGTGAAATACTAAATCGATATTAAAAGATTGTAAGTTTAATCAAATATTTTCGTTTAAAATATCAAAATATTTTGGAAAGATTTGGCTTCCCTAAAAAATTTCTGTGGCTACGTCCTTGAAACAATTTAATTTTATCTTCCATACCGCAATTTGCTGCAGCAATCATTTCCACACTAAACCGTTTACAGCATTTCATAATTAACTCTGCATTAGTAATTAAGAATATGATAAGAACCGATGGTATTAAAATTGGGTTTCCGGCAAAATTTAGATAGGGGTTCGCAGAACGGATAATTTATGCAAAGGAGTCTGTGACTACAAAAACAGTTTCGAAGCATTTGAAGGTCATTTATTGCCCGGGGAGAGAAAGTCAAACTATTATAAGGTACAGTCGCGGTGGTGTTGTGGTCTGAGCATCCACCTTGTTGTTGGAAGACCTGGATTTAATTCCCTTATCGGGCTATAATAAAGACTTTGATAGCTTACCGGCTTGGCGTTCAGCACACAAAGAATGTTGTGAGGAAAAAGCCAACAAGTTCGCTGATTGTGACTTTGCGGCTTTTTTATTTAGGAACTGGTGTAAAGTACTTAGTGGAATTCCCACATTTTTGTGAGGCAGATAGGTGGTGGGGTTGAGCAGCTCGCCCCTAGCGATAGCTCAGCCCGACAAAAGACTTCCAAATAAAGCATGAGCTCACACGCATAAATAAGCAATTATCAGATGACCATTTGGTTCTTTCTTTGTTGTTTTATATTATATGACCAATGTCAGCAAAATACTAAATCATCATCATCGGAGAGGTCAGAGAAAAGCGTCAGCGTCAGTCCAGCGTCATACAAAACGCGGATTGATATTTTGCTAAAAAGCGTTATATGATGAAGCTATTAAATCTTCTCAACGAACAAGTCGCTCAATGCAAAGCCTAATTTTAATGGTATTTTAAACTTACTTTCCTACGCTGCACCTAAAACAAAATCATTTGAATTTTTCAGTCAAAATTAGGCGACCTCCCAGGAGCCGATCAGAAGAAACAGCTTTTTGAAACTAATCAGTTCAATTAGGGTTAGTAAATAGGAAATTTCAAAATAATAAGATGCCCTGAGGAGTTTGATTAAAGCATTAGAAGGTAAGCGCATGAGAGAAAAGAAAATCAATAAATTGCTTTAATACGTCTGTCCATGTGTGTACCTATACATCACACAATAAAAGTATGAAAAATAGGGTTAAAGCAGGTCTGCACAACTCTAAATAGCAAAAGGACTATTTTGCTTTTGCTAGTTGCGTGAGCCAGACGTCGGCATTTCAACTCATACTCAATGTTACGTTCTACCGGGACCTAAAAAATAAGGCGGGCCGCAAAAAAGGTTTTTGAGAGCCGCGTGCGGCCCTTGGGCTGTATTTTGCGTAGAGCAGAAATGCGTAAAAGGATAAGCCGAAAAACAGATTGAGTCATGAAGGGTGGAAGGAGTCAAAAGTATCAAAGAGTTTTTAAACTTCCCCCTTGGTAAAATTACTTGAGTGTTGTTCAAAATTTTCCAACCGAAATCCGTTTCCTAAATAAAAATGCAAATTGCTCTTTCGGAAACAATGGTACTCGCCCAACCCAACAAAGCTCTACTGCAATACCTGCTGGGATAAGTTATTTAAAAAGTACCAGTTCAAAAAATTACCGCAATATTGCCCGCCAAACCAAACCTTGCTTAATCTGGTTGAATTTGATCTCAGAAAAGAAAAGATTAATTTTACAGTAGCCGCCATCTTGTATTGTGTTATGGGCTTCAGAGCAGTGCCGTGTCAAGGCAGCCCCGTACCTCCCCGGTCGGGGGAGGCCCCGACCATTCCTAGGAGCCCCACAACACAGATTGTATCAGTAAGTTAGAGCCATTTCTCAACCCTTGACTGTCAAACATATTGTTTGACAGTCAAGGGTTGTCAAAATCAGTCAGTCAAGGTTTTCTTTTCTTGCTTTTGCCCTCATTGAATTGCGGTAGATTAAGCATGTAATATCATGATTCGTTAATTTCGAAAAAGAATCGCGGACGTTCGGATACCATAGCAGTATTTTGTAAAGTTGTGGTTACGTCAGAAAAGGGCCAATCGTTAATAAAGTCCTGACCTTCTTCACTTAACGTCTGTGGCTTCGCCCTTGAGCGTTAAAATTCTCGGTAAAATTTACGTCATAATGAATGTGCTGTGGAGTGTCGTGCAATCGCTTTGTAGTTGCGTACAGATAGAGAGATTAGGCTTCTAGTTTACTAGGTTTCTTGTATTTTGTGACTTAATCAGGTTTGCAAAATGAAGCGCATTTATAAAAGTGGCGCGCAAAAACGAAAAGAGGCAGCATCTTCAAGGCAATCAGCAGCGAAATTAACAAAGTTAACGCGTTTTTTTGGTTGCACAAGCAAATAGGTCAAGTGAAGACGCCCCTACTGAGGATGCAACAGGACAACAACATCCGAAATCTATTCTACCAGCCCCAGCAGAGTCGGAAGATTTCGACATCTCTGAGCAAGAGCGACCCTCTGGTTCTTCATTAACTGCTAATGTGGAAACCCAAAACGAAAGTATAAGAGGTGTTGGCGTAGCATCAGAAACATCAGTTTATTTCCGCAACCTTCATTCAATCCGTTTTCGAATGACCCAACTTGCTGGCCAGATATATATCAAATGCACAGCGATGTGACATCGTCAAAAGAGGGCATCAACAAGTTGACATAAATTTTCCCGTAAATGCTGCAAGACGAAGATTTTCAACATATCATTACAGGCGTGTTATGAACAATGACGAAATTGTCCCTAGATCATGCCTAATCTATTCGCAAGAAACGGATAAAACGTTTTGCTTTTGTTGCAGACTCTTTAGCAATTGTAAAAGTCCACTTTGTACCGGCAGTAATACATGGAAAGGTATAGCAAAAAAATTAAAAGAGCATGAAAATGGAACTGCTCATAAAAAATGCTTTAGTGATTGGATGTTGCTCAGAGAAGGGATTCGATCCCACTCAACGGTGGACAAACAAGAAATGGAAGCCTTTCTTTCGGAAAGAACGTTTTGAAGAAATGTTTTGGGATGATTAATCCACACTCTAATTTTTCTTGCTGAAAAAAATTTAGCTTTTAGAGAGTCTGATGAAGTACTCGGCTCTCCTCACAATGGAAACTTTTTAGGACTCTTCGAATTGCTAGCAAAAAGAGATCCAGTTTTGATGGAACTAAAAAATCGAATAATTAGACACAACAAAAAAGCACTATTTAAGCAACACAATTTAAAACAAGTTAATCGATATTGTCGCCAAGAAAGTGGAGAAAGAATTGATGACACATTTGACTAAAGCAAAATATTACGCTTTAAGTCTTGACTGCACATCGGACATTTTTCACAAAGAACAAATGACTGTTATCTTGCGATTTGTTCAATGCGATGAAGAGGATGGCGTTACAGTGAAAGAGGCTTTTTTGGGATATTTGAGAGTGGATGACAGTACAGGTAGAGGATTGTTGGACTCGTTTGTGAAGCGTGCAGAAGAACTAGGTCTTAATTTTGCTGACTGTCGCATGCAATGTTATGATAATGGTGCTAATATAAAAGGCAAAGAAGCAGGCGTCCAAGCCAGACTTTTGGAAATCGATTCAAAAGTTCTGTATGTGCCATGTGCCAACCACTCATTGAATTTAGTAGTTGTGGATTGCGCCAAATCTTCAACTGAAGCTTTGCTGTTTTTTGGTGTACTTGCTTAATTATACTCAATGTTTTCTTCTTCCACATCACAATAGACAATTATGAAGAAGCATGTAAAAATTTTAATCCAATCTCCATCTTCCACCCGTTGGGAAAGTCGAATTAAATGTATTGTATCGTTGCGATTTTACTTGTCAGACGTTCTGGATGCACTGGAAGAATTGCAGAGTTATTGCATACAAAAACAAGACGGGAAAACAGCTAATGACGTTCGTTCTCCGATAAATGTAATTTCATCATGGAAGTTCATTTTGGCAATTGTTATATGGCATGATATTTTGTTTCAAGTTAACAAAACGAGCAAACTTATGCAAACTTGCGGCATTTCATCGGATGTTATAAAAAGTGAAATTTATACCACGCAATCTTTCTTGCAGGATTATCGACAGAATGGCTACAACACCACCATGGTAAGCGCTCGTCAGATTGCTGAGGATGTTGGCGTAGAGAGTGCGTTTGTGGAAAAGAGAAAAAGAAACAGAAATAGAATGTTTGACAACGAATCAGAAGATCAAAGCAATGTATTGTCAGAAGAATCACAATTCAAAGTTGACTTTTTTTAGCACCTTGTCGATCATGCCATGGCTTCACTGAATGATTGATTTGAGCAAACGCATTTTGTGACCGAAATTTTTAATTTCTTGCTTAGCCAAGAAAACCTCTTGCAAGCATTTAATGAAAACAATATTCTTGATGCTTGTAAAACATTTCATGGCAAACTGGGAGACATCGATCCACTTGAAATGAAAGAAGAGCTGGGACGTTTTGTACATGTTATCAACGAAAATAAAGAAAGTCTTAAAACAATAACAGATTTTCTTAATTATATCTGCAAAAAAAATTATTGGAAGTTTACCCAAATTTGTTCATTGCTTTACGAGTGGTAATGACATGCCTCATTTCCGCTGCCAGTGTAGAAAGAAGTTTTAGTTAACTTGTCAAAACCTTTCATCGATCAACAACTATGGATGACAGACTCACATCATTGGCTTTAATATCTATTGAAAGTGCTTGCGTTCGCAGTTTGGATTACAACGACATCATTGATGTTTTTGCCACCGCAAAGGCGCAAAAAAAATTTTTTGAATATTGATACCGTTCTTGCGGTGCATGCGTTTGCTTATTTGCTGAATGTGTAATAAAAATGGGTTAAGTTTGTTCAGATTAGTTTGAACAATGCAAGTTATTTAGAATGCCAGAACTTCTTCCTGATTAAAGATTATTAGTTTAGCTTAGTTTGGTTTTGAAATATCGCTGCTCAGGGACAAATTTGAAACTGGCTTGAAAAAGCACGCAGCTGCCTAAATGCTTGCTGATATCAAAGGGCCCCATCTGGAGTTTTTGGGGGGGCCTCCAACAGCCTTCACACGGCACTGCTTCAGAGCGAAAGATCTGGTTAATTTTACAGTAGCCGCCATCTTGTATTGTGTTGTGGGCTTCAGAGCGAAAGATCTAGAGGTAAAAACTGTACACAAGCACCATTGGTATTCGTCAGGAAGGGCATCCGGAATTTGAAAAGCCATGTTGCTCCAGTACAAAGTCTGGTTCAAAAGCAAGTGTGTAGTGGTAGACATACATTGAATTAACACGTCTGAGCCTGCGAAACGCGGAAAAATGACATAGAGTCGACTTTTTTCTTTCTTTCTTATTGACCAACCAACTCGAAATGACTTTGGTCGCAATTACCTGAATCTTGAATAATAAAGACGTTTCGATACGTTTAATGCTGCTTGTCTCGCAGTGAAGTCGATAAATGAGAAGAACTGAAAGTTTTGGCTTGTCTGAATAAGGACGGTCTAGCAACTGGACTACGTAGTAAATCAATTCCATGCTACTTCAGAACAATAGCTCCGTTTTCGCGTAGACTATGTGTGCTATGTTAAACAATGCCACGCGACTTCAAAATCAAAAATATAATCAGTTTGTTCATAGGTCAGAAAGGTCAGCGAGACCGGTTGGAGGTTATTGATAGGTTTTATTGGTTGGTTTTGTTGTGCAGTATGATGTTGGTAATCATTTTTCTGTTTTACCTTAGTGTTTTAAGTAATAATTCCTTGTCAAATAGGAGCAAAACACTAAAGATTCTGAAAACCACGCCTGAAGAATTCAGACTTCCTCTAATCGGCTTTGGCACGCTTGAGAAATGCCAGCTGCGTCTTTGGTAACGTCAGAGTATCATCACAAACTTCTACAGCATACCTGGTGAATAAAATGACAATTCTCCTGAAATCATTTGTGATGTGTCGTTTTCATAGCGCATAAATACCTCGACTATGTCGTAATAACCGAAGTCAATTGCATGATAAAGGCATTCTTCACTATCAACCTGAAATATAAATTTAATTGGCAGAAGCTGCAACAGCGTTTCGCTCCGTAAAATCTGGCAAGAGTATCAATTCCAAGCTATATCAATTTTAAATGATTTGTGAGGACGAAAAGATTGATTGATATTTGAACACAGCTTATGTCGATCTACACTCTCATGAAAGAATGCAAGGTTTCACCCATGCGAGAAGCTTCATTTGTAGTGTGGCGGTCTAAGCTATGCTTTATTAAAAGCCTCTGGCTTCTAATCGGTCACCAACTGCACTCAAGAGAACTGATAGGTCGAAACGGTGTCACTGCCTGCAGTTTGCTTTATGTTGTCTTTGTGAGGTATAGCACTTACATATATCGTCCAGACTGGCAGGTCGGCGACAGGCGACCGTGCATAGCACGACTGTCCCAGCCTCTTTCAGAGTTTTCAACAGTTCCCTTAAAAGCTAGGTAATCTTTTCATTAATTAACTGCTTGTTAGAAAATGCTGAGTAGAGAACATTGTCGTTAAGTATCTTTCCCGAGGACACAAGAACCCAGTCTTCGTTAGGTCTTTAATGATGACCATTTCATTATTGTGGGTGAATTAATCCGCGTTAACTACCTCGTTGGCATTCTCGATTGAGCTTAGCAAAGTATTATGACGTCGAAGAGTGATGATAAAGAAATATTCTTCTATAAAAGAAGGTCACCACACCTTGAAAAAAGGGGTGTGATAAAGTAATATAATTGGATAAGAGTAGGCTTTCTTGTAAATAACATTTGGGTTTTTCAAATTACTAAAATCATAGTGAAATATTAGGGATGAAGAACTACAAATTCAGTTATGCTGTATGCATACGAGAAGTGAAAGGACAGAGGCTACGAAAAACTGTGGATGGCTGAAGCAGTGCACTTGTTGCTGTTGTTGTTGTTGTTGTTGTTGTTGTTGTTGTGATTACCCCTCCTCTTCCTCGGGATGGAGGTACGGCACAAATGGAAATTTACGTTCACGCCGTCAACCTAATTGAAATTAGGCTAGGGAAAAGATGGCAGCCCATTTCAAACCAGTCATGAATGACTGGTAGCCCCACCACCACAAGGCGAACTGCCATTGGTGGGTACCCAAGAGTCGCCTCTTACGACATGCTGGGTTGGCAACATCACAATTGTAACCCGGTGAAGTACGGGTACGCCACCTGCCTGCCACATAAAGATGGAGGCGCCCCGCTAAGTGCCTTATCCAAGGACACAACAAGCAAGCTTGCCGGATTGTTCTCTACATTATCCATTTTTTATGCTGAGCGCCAAGAAGGGAAGCTGTGAATACCATTTTTTAAAGTCTTTTGGTATGACTCGACTTAGGGAATAAACCTCAGGTCTACCGACTGCGAAGCGGACGCTAACCACTACACCATCGCATTGGTGAGTGCACTTCAACAAAGTGCAATTTGTTTGGGTGATTCATCTGGCGTGTCATTGCCCAAAAGAAATGAAAGACCGGGAACCCATTGCAGCCTGAAAGAAAACAAGAGGAAACAAAGGATAGTCCCTGCCAGATGTGTCAGAGAGAGTAAGACAGAAAAAAGAACAAAGAAGAGGAAAGTGTAGCAAGAAGAAAGCTAGAGTCGGAGGGCAGGAGAAAGAAACCGCAGCGGCAATCTTGCTTCTGCTTCCGAGACCAGCGTAAAGCTCGCAGAATGGCGCACGTTTAGCCAAAAAAGTTTAAACACACTGGGCATGCCGAATAGTAAAGCTTGCCTCAGTGCCATAATAAAAAAAAACATTTGGCATGGACGCCAAAACTTTCTTTGTCAAACAAAAAAGGACAGAGCCAGCATTCCAAATCAGATGATGAGATGGGAGAGAGACAAGATAGGCGAGAGCTGTACCTTGGCAAAAAAGAGGGAGTCAGAGCGGTAAAATAAAGTAGAAATAGTGAGCTTTAGACTAAAGAAAAGTGGGCTTCAAGAAAAAGGACAAGCAAAAAGAACTTCTTTGGGAGAAAGGAAAAAGCATAAGAGAGTAAGAAGATTCAAAGACGCTCCAGAAAAATCTCCAGAGCAACTTGTCGATCAGTGAAGAGCCTCCAACTTGGTAGCGTTGAGAAATAGAAAATATGTGGGTGAAGCATAAATAAGAGCGGGCCAAAAAGTTTTGCATACAAGATAAAGGGACTCCTTTCTGTGAGTGAGGTATTTTAGCATGAGGTGGGTGACTTGGTCTGGGGCGGCGGTGGCAGTGGAAGAGGAAAGGTTTGCAGCAGCCGCAAGAAATTCACTGGAAGTGAGAGGGAGCAGAAAGAGAAATGATACCTCTCAGGGTAGGAAGCCCGGTGGAGCTTAGATAAGCAGCCTATGGCTATGCTACGCAGGCCTTTAGTTGAAATGATTAAAAGTGAGATCACAAGTAGTTGGTATAAACCGACACTGGTTCCCTAGGCGAGAAACAGATAAGAAAGTTAAAAAAAGATGAAGACGAAGAATCACAACCCGCTACAGATATAAGGATAAATTGGACCGAGTTAGGATCAGTTTCAAGAGATGCCTTAGCCTTGACTTTCGCGATGATGGACGAGGTATGCCGAGAACCTCAGTTATAAGCTTATAGCTTTTCATCACTTTTGTGAACGGAAGTAATAGCCTTGCGTCTTTCTGTTACTGCTTCTTCCACTTTAAAAGACCACCAAGCTTGAAGTTGACGCTGAATGCGGCCGAAAGGAATGGGAAATTTGGTTGCACTCAGTGTCAAAAAGGCAAAGAGAGCAGCAGCAGAGAAAACAGAAAGAGACGAGTACTTCTTTGCAGAACAATGTAAATCGATATAGAGAGCGAAGTCATTTGAAAGAGCTTTCTCAAAATTGATGAAAAGAGGACTTTTGTTGGAACCTGAAAATGGAGAAAGAGAGATAATAAGGAGAATTGGGAGATAATCACAACCTAAGTTCTAAAGCATTTACCAGGACCTGGAGACTGCAAGAAAGGAAGAAGCGAAGAAGATGTCAGGAGAGAAGCGACTACCAAAGAAATAGAAATATCAGGGTTATTAAGAAGGACGTAAAAAAATGACCCAGTCAAATTCTTCCTCCCCACGGGGATCTGAAGTACTTTTTGAGTCCGACGAAGTTGAAGTCAGTTGAAGCCCTCCAGAATAAAGTGATTTCTTGAAGAAGGGAGAACAAAGGGAAAAAAGATGTCGGTTCTACTATTCGCTGATGAAGAGCGAAAAGGAGGAGCGTACATATTTGGGAAAAAAAGAGAAAAGTAGTTTTTCAGCGAAATGTTGTCCCCCACGTAGTCAGAGAGGGAGTCAAGCGAAGAAAGAGGAGGTTGAGATTTAAAAAAGTAGAGCCCCTGTCTGACAAAGATGACGTTACCGTCGTTAGCGTGCGAGCCAGGCCAGGAGTGAGTGCAATCAAATCGCGAAGCAGAGTATCCAGGCATCGTAAGAGATGAAGAAGAGTTGAGATTTGACTTCTGGATGCAAACAAGATTGACAGAAAAGAGTAAAACAAAGAAAAGAAATTCAACGCTTTTGGCACGAATACCTCCTGTCTTTTTTTTGAAGAACCCTGAGTGTGTCAGGAGAGAAGAGGAGACAGGAGGCTTAGAAGTAGAGTCGGAAGTGGAGGAAAAGGAAGAAATAGACCGAGGTTAAGTTTCTGGAAAGAAGGAAAGAGGGTGACGTAAATTTGTAGCGCGTCAGGTTAAAACGTTGCTTGTAATTTGTTTCTTGATTACTGCGCGTTAGTTTAATGTTTGCCTGAAGCACGAGGATCCAATCATTGTTTTCTGCTACAGTTGTGTTTCTTATCAGTTCAGTGTTAAGTCGCTTTTGTTGGTCTTACAAGTGCTTCAGTTTAAATCTTTAGTTTAGGCGTTTTTGTTTGTATATGTTCTATATATTTTTATGTTTTTAGATATCAAGCGTTTTAGTTGATTAAAGCCGGATTTATGAGGCTTATGGTATAATTTGGTATATGCGCCGAGTTAGCTAGAATGCAACAGAGGGTTTGTAGGCGACAGTGAGAAAAAGAACTGCTTTGGCAGAGGGGCTTGGGTGGCTTGTAGTTTACAGTAAAGATATATGTGCTGGAGGGTTCCGAAGAAGGTAGCACTGTGTTGATGGGCTGGATACGCCCAGGAGAAGCCGAGATACAGCAGGGAGGAAAGCTTCAGGAGTGAGCGCTAAAAAGAAATTTAAACTCCGGGTAGGAGTGGGAGAAACATCGTAAATACACCCATTTAGAGCAGGCACAGCATTGCACTTATCTGCCTCCTCAAGTCCTATTGCTAACACTCACAGAACAAACAAAGATGGGGTCAGAAATTGGATAAACGCTGCGGCTCATCAGAAGTAAAAGAGGAATGAAAAGGCGAGAGAGAGAGGCAGGAAAGAAAAAGAAGTCAGACGACCGATTTTGGGTGCATATTGCCCTTTTGCGTTCCTTCAAAAGACAGCATAGCAAAAAGAATGTTTGGTGTAATAAGAGCCCCGGTATAAGGGACCAACTGCCATACTGGGCCAACCCAAAGGGAATGTAGGCCGCACCACTACAATGAGGCAACAGTTGATTGGTACGGAAATACTGTTCATCGCAATATAGTATGGTCAGTGAAATCACAAAATCAAAGCTTTTCCGAAATACAAACACACCTTGTATCGAAGTAGAAGTTCCAGCATATCCAAATTGTGATAAATTATTGCTAAAAACATAGCTGATCTACCCCATTGGTCTCGGCAGTTTTTATTGAATTTTCGTTTCTTTTTCTTCTTTCTCTCACCATTGTCAATATCGCCATGTTCGTCTTGCTCCTTGTAATGTAACGAGCTGGTACTAAACTTTGTCAAACTAACCGGCAACGGATTTGCACCTGAGTGCCAGGCTTTTTTTGAAGAGCCATTGGACATAATTGACTTTGTCTTTTTAGGTTCAAACACAGGTATCTCTTCCATTTCCACAATTTCTGAAGCAATTTCATTTGTTTTGTTTTGATCTAATAATGGTGTTGAACTCATCCTTTTTTTTACTGTGTCAGGCCCATCACCACCTCCATTTTCATGCGCCTCTTTCATTCTATCAACTTGATCGTTGGCAAGTAGCATTTTTTCAACTAGTTCAACGTTTCCACTTTCTACAGCTCTGAAAAAAAGTAGTGTCTAATTCCGGTCATTTCCGATAGCTTCCAATTCTAGTAATGTAATTTACGGTCTAAGTATTGCTTGCCAAAGAGCAACAGCAAGTTTACAGCAAGATTTTTGAGCAGAGTATCAAACAGCCTATTAGGGGGTGCAACTATCAAATGTAACAGCCAAAAACTTTACTTTCATTTTCATCTACTGTTCTTCGGTTTTTTTTCGAACCAAGAGTAAAAAAATGACGTATTAATTGTTTAGATGTGCAAAGCGCGGCCCCCAAAAGAAGTTTTTGTGCCCCGTGACTTGTCTCGTGACTATTTTCTGCGACAAAATACGAGTTCAACGTTGATTTTGGCTTTACAAATAGAGTAATCCTAACTAGGACCAGTTGAGACCCGCAAAAATAGCTCTTTTGCAGCCAGTCAAGACTCCACATAAAATGTGATCCGAATCGTAAAAACTTTGGGCATCCCTACCTTAGATCTTAGTTGGTTAAGCGCCGCCCATGGCAGCAATGGTCGTCAGTTGCGATAAGCACTTTACTTACCCCATTTTCTTACTCTCTCATGCTTTTTCGGAAACAGTCTGAACGTAACATTCTCATAGTTTAACCTACAAAAAGTGTTTGAATGGCCAGAAGATAAAATTAACAACTCAATAAAAATTGTTCAAATTTGACTTAGTGTATACATTGCATAACAGAATATTGGGATGTGGTTTCAACTCTTAAAACAATATTTTTTGAGGGGAAGAGCAATATTTTCTACTATCGTTTACTTTACCAAACTTACTGCAAATAAGCCTGTTCTTCATCAATGATATGGCTTTGCTGACAATCATGATATAGGTTTGAAAATAATCCAATAGCATGAAGTTTTGCCCGTGTTGGGGTTTTATTCTGTAATGATATAGGCAACGTTCCAAAATTGCTGCTCAGTTTCTCAAAATTCTTTCCAAAATTACGATCCACAGTCATTACTCTCGCTCTACGTAGAGAAAAATCGTAAACAACCATGGCCACATACAGGCCGGCGGAATAGAGGACGGAAATAGGCTTATCCTTCTTTCTTCCCCCACCCGAAGATTATAATATTCGCTTGTTACATGACCACAAATAGTTTGCGATTTAACCCATCTACATTAGAGGTGTGCAACCAGAGGTCCGCGAGATGATATTGTATGGCCTGCGAAAGGGTGTTGCCTTTGGTCTGCCGTTTCATCAAGGCATAAACTGGTTGAATAAAATTGAGTGAGTTTGACCCTCCTACAAGAGTTGCACATCTTTGTTTCGTCGTAATTGATAGATATGTCTGTATTATTGTTTTTCCACTACCGACATTATTGTGGTTTAGCGTTTGCTTAAAGCAATTGAAATCTACATGTCAGCATAGGCGTAGCCAGGGGGGGACCAAAGGGGCCATGGCTCCCGCTGAATTTTAAGTCAAATTACAAAACAGTATCAAAAAAATAAAAACGAAAATTTTTTTGCGCCTCTGCAGGTACATTAGATGATTAGAGTTTATTGTTGACTTTTAGCAAGGGGGTGGGTCGGAAGTGACTTTATAAGTTTTTAATCTTTCAAATGTTATCAAACAAGATGTGTACGTTTTACACACTAAAAATCGCCGAAGTTTTTCTTTTATGTCGCAGTCGAGTAATGAATTGATATTCCAAGTTATGGTAATTGCAAGAAATAAGCGTCTCGCTGAGCGCTTTCTTGTTTTATTGCGATACGGACTACTACAAAGACGTCGCTTCTTTTATCAGAACGTTCAACCTACCAGTGGAAGTGGTTTCCTTGAAATTCCTTAAATAGTGCGTTATACGTCACAATTGAAGTTGAACTATTGAAGCCGTTCTTCATAAAACTACATTAGATCAGCGAAATCGCATTCGCACTTTCTCAGTTTTGTACAGCAATTTTTATAGTAGCGATGAGCGCAGTTCACAAAAGCCAAAACGCCGTTATAAGTAAATGACGTCACATTAAAAGTTGCAAAATTTGGCCCCCTCTCAATTTTTCTCTGGCTACGCCCTTGCAAGTCAGTTGTGTTTTTATGATATTGAAATCATTTATCTATGCGCATGCGCTCTACTACCTTGTTTTTAGCCAGATCGGACCACAGGGACCACAGGAAAGTAGGCCTCACTACCTTTCTGCCAGGTAAGGTAAAGGAATCTTGTTAAGTGCTTTTCCCCAGAAAAAAACAAGAAAATTTGCCAGCACTCATATCGGCCCTTTCGCGCTGAACGCCAAGCACGGAAGCTTTTAAAGTAACTTCTAAAAAGTTTCTGGATATCACCAGGTCGAGGCTTAAACTAGCAACGCACTGTGTTCAAAACGGAAGAACCAATCACTACGATATCGAGCTAGTACGGTATTAAAGGTAGAAACTGTTTCAAGCAAAAGCTTTCAGGTACAAAGATGCATGGATAATGCATTCCGTTGACGCACACTAAATAATCAATTGTTATTGGCTCAATATAGATCTCATGACGTACGTAAAAAACTTTTTAATAAGTGCATCCGCATTTTTTGATTAATTGTATCAAACGGATGCTTCTTCATTTTGGGTCTATAGTTGAGTTCATACAAATATGTAACAACTGTTCATAGTTTGTAGCTTTTGTTGTAAAAGTTAATTAATAATGTAAGACGTCATAGTTTCCAATACAATATGAAAGAAAAACTACTTTTAGAAATCTATTTTAAACCGCTTCGGAAGAATAGCTTCCGAGAAACTGGATTGCTTTTAGCACAACGTAAACTTACTCTGGAGAGACCCCAGAAAAGTTTGAATATGGCTGCATTTTCGGCGAGCGACCAGTACTGATCTTCAAACTATGATCAGAACCTCCTGGAGTCTCTTCGTCCTCACTCGGTGCAAGCGTGTACCGCGGCATGCTCACCTCTCAAGCAATTCGGTCTGTAAAACGTAATCATTACATACACTTGTCAAAAATTGAATAATCTATTAACCACAGATAGACGACTGAAATTCAAATCGTATTTCATATCGAAATCAGTGCCTACGATATCTATGGTTTCAACAAAATGAAGAAAACAAAATCACTCCAGCGTTCCTTTGTGGAGTGTGTAAGTAGAAACGAACTTAGATATGAGCACATCAGCATTTTTAGCCTCCTAACATCCCGCCTACAGCTTGCCCAAAACCAAGTTTTAACTTACCTCGGCATGCCCATTGTGATCAAATAATGATTAAACTATATTATAAAAAAACAGCCTAAAATGTAAAAGTTAACGCTGATTTTAAACAAAGCGATTGAATTTTTCCTTCATATTTGCATATTCAAGACCATGTCAGAATAAAGCTGGAGTATTTACAAACCATAAACTACATATAATCTTACAAACCTCGAACTATAGTTCGAAGTTTTTTTGTGAAATTCCCTAATCTTCTTTTGCATATTGATCTTTGCCAATGTGGTCTCTAGCGACAACAAAAGCTCAAAAGCGTCATCTTGTTCTGCCTAACACGTCAAACGGTTTTTATTACGTTTACAAAAATAAGTAATAAAAGTTGGCTCCATCATTTTAAAACCAGATAAGTTTTCCGGAGCCCCTTCTACCCGTTAACAAAATTAAGGTTGAGTTCATGTGTCGTTATATATCTTTTTTTTCAGTTTGAGCATAAGTTTTACAGTCGCACAGGGAAGAACTTGCATTCAGACCTGCTTTGGAGTAGCCGACATTACCGAAAATGAATTATTATCACAAGCACTGCAACCAAGTTGGCGTAAAAATATTTTATTTACCGTTTTTTAGTGCAACTAAAATGCAGAAACCACAAAAGTCTCGAACGCGGAATCGGTCGCTCGCAAGCCCATCTAATAACGTTGAATAATGGTCCAATCCTTACAACAAAAGCTTAGCATAAATTTCACTAAATAAATGTTGAACTTTATGTTTCTTGTAACACAGAACTACAACTCATGAATTTTAGTCACGAATGGTCCACTAAATGATTGTCATGGCCACATAAACTCGAAAACGTGATACCGTCTTTATCATTACGACCTCAACTCTTACCACAGCTCCTAGCTCAAGTAACGCTAAATAATGTAGTTAACAACATAATTTTAAAAGTTTGCTATTTGTGAAAGCTTAGTGAGGTACTTCATTGTTGCTCTCATATCTATTCTGAATGTATGAAATTCCACTCTTTAAAACGCTGGTCAGCATTTTGTCGCATACCGTATTTGGCGGCATGTAGGATGCACTAGCATATAAGACGTCCCCCATTTCAGCTAGTCAGAGTCAGGAAAAAGTTTTAATGACGTTCTACGCAATGCTTTGTTTAAAGCCTTTAGCTATTTGTCCGTCACCAACCACACAGAAGAGACCTGATAGGTTGAAACAGTGTCACTGTCTGCAGTTCGCTCAAAGCGCATCGCTGGCCTTTTGTATTACTTTAATAAGCACATATTGTTGAGAGCTATCTAGCAGCACATTTACTCATTGTCATGCTTTTTGGCGTAATCTAACACTTGTAGTTGGTAGGAGACTGTGTAACTCAATCTTTTTCCTTCTGTTGCCATAGCGGTGAAGCTGATCGTGTGACCAGGTGAGTTTTGTGAGTTTTATTATAGCCCAGAACTTTTTGCAACAAGAAGTCCAACCTATACTCACTCCAAATGCCCGAACTGGCAACGATGACAAAAATTCCGTAGTTTTGCACCTCACCGTCAGAGGGCATCGGGTCCGGGTTCCGATCAGCTGATATTTATAAGCATGCGTTATAGCCTCACAAGTTGGACTGCTTTAGTTTTCGGGATAAAAATTTGTTTTGCAAGAAATCAACAATAATGTCAGCAATAAAATAATAATGCATGGAGTTAGGGTAGGTAGAAATGCTGATCATTGGCTAGTCTGGAAGAAGATTAGCCCTGAGAGGTCTCCAATTTCCATATTAGACGCAGGCCAATTTTTTGAGACAAAATTTTGGGAAAAAGTGCGTATTAAAAAATCCATCAAATAGCCGTCAAATACGGTAAGTCTTAAACTTCAATTTTTCTAACAAGCACGCATAAGGCTGGACCATAAGGCCATTTGGCCTCAGGTCTACTGCTCTTGAAGAGGTGCATTTGTCCTTTGCTCAACTAACTTCAAGTTTAATGAGAATGTTGTGCACTATTGTAAATGTTGTGACAGTGTTAAATGTTGTTATTACTCCTAGCCCCAGATTGCGGCTAATCTTACGAATTTCAAATCGCAAATCAAATTTGGGTCAAAGTTAAATACCTCACAGCAAGAGTGCAAACAAAGAGATGTGGCCCGAAAAGAAAAAACGGTAATTGCGTCCCTTACCCTTGTATATTCAACAAAGAATCAATCGTAGAATTTTTGGTGGGCCAATTTAAAAAGAAACAATAGATCATCATTTTCCATAATAATCTTGTATATACTCCCAATTTTGACAGAGAAAAAAGTCAGCACCTCAAAATTGTGTGGGCGTGATACAAGTAGTCCTTTTCCAAATAATTTTTGATGGCTACGTCCCTATGTCACAAAGATCGCACAGAGGTTTCGTTAAATAAAAGGAAACGAGCGGTTTATTACACGTTAAACATACTGATTAGGTCATGACTTTTAACCCCTAACAGCCAATACACAAACACGAAGTAAAGAGAAAAACGGGAGCGTTTAAGGGCAAGCGTAGAAGTTAAAAGTTCACCCAGAAATCGTCAAGCGAAAACGTGACGTTCAAATTTAGAACACGTCGTTTTTTTAACGTCAAAAAACGAAGTTTGAAATGGCATCAGCAGCACATAGCATATTACACTCTAATTGTTAACTTTCGAGGATCATCGATTAATCCGGCCACTATCGGAGGCAGCATCTGATTTAAAGATATTGGTTCTCTCACTCTCTTCTATTTCTCTCATTTTGTTGCTTTGTCTTTTTCTTTTTATTTCTCTTTTTCTCTCACTCTCTCACTGGCCCTCTATGAAGTAATGTCGGTGATGTTGTATTAGTACAGCTAAAAATAAAAGTGTAGAGACGCTACTGACAGACTTCATGCATTTAGATAAAAAATATGTTTGATATATAAGCGTGATTGATAGCGTCGTTAACTGCTCAGCACAAAAGGCACATAGAAGCTGCATAATTGCTCTCCAATGACATATTTTATGGGATATACAGGGTGGGCCATAAGTTTCCATACATATTGTATTTTTTTTGTTTTCCAGATATATAGTGTATTTGTTTTTGTTATAATACATACATAGTGCATTTTTTTTGTTTTCCACATACCCTAGAAGATGCGTTTGACGAAAGAGCAACGAATTGAAATTATACTGATGGCTGGGTCGGGAAGCAGTCGCATGGTTGCACTGAACTTCAACAGAAAACATGGAACGAATATCACACATGACACTGTGGCTAAACTTATTAGCAAGTTTAAGAAAACTGGAAATGTTGCAGATCAACCAAGAAGTGGTCCAAGACGTACGGCCACCGATGAAAACACAACAGCTACGATACTTACAGCGCTTGTACAGAGTCCCAGAAAAAGCACGCGACGGTTGTCTGCAGAAAGTGGTGTCAGCAGATCGAGTATCAGGCGCATTTTAAAAGCAAACAAATGGCATCCATACAAATTGCATATCCATACATATATTAGAAGCATACCTTCAAATGTGCTGATGCGTGTTCATCAACAGTGGGAAACACGGGTTAATATGTGCTTTGAAAACAATGGGAATCATATAGAGCACATTATATAAATAAAAATGGTTTTTCAACATAAAATGTTTATTTTGCCTATGTATGGAAACTTATGGCCCACCCTGTATAATATATATAATTACTTATGTGATATATAATGTAGATTTGGATATATATGTAGATTTGTCAGTAGAGTTATTGCTTGGAACCTTAGATTTAGTTGCTTTTATTGTTCTTTTACAGCACTGATGATGCTTTATAGCGAAATGCATTTGTCTTAACGTATTAATGTATGAATAAAGTTTCGAGCTGATTTAGTTTTTCGAGTCACATCTTTTGAGTTCTTAGCAACAGAAACGGAATCGCTCGGATATGTCGGAGTTGGATAGGCGGAATATCTCTGATCAAAATCAACTAAGCTTATTACAAGCTTCAAAGCCGAAAGAAGGTATCCCTATCATAGACAACTCTGATAGCTTAAAAAAGTACATTAAAGCAACTATTTATGAAGAAAAATCTTTGTTCTTAAAAGAATGCGTCAAACTTAACATCTTATTACCATCCAACAATATAAAAGGTATTGACTTTGACCTCTTACTGGTTCAACAAGAAAGACGTATTTCTAAACAGTTACAGGATACTGGCACTTTTAAATTGCAAATTCAATTAAAACCACATGAAAAGCAGGATATATCTAAAATTAAATGGCATTATAGAAGGAAATATATTGACAAAATCAACTGGCTGTGGTTCAAGCAAGCTGAAAATAGACGTTCACTCCCGACTAATTTTACAATTAACCGGAATAAAACTCGGCGTAACAGGCGCAGTAGATTGAGATATAGAAAGAGACGCAAAGAAAAAAATAAAGCCCTTAATCTGGCCCAAGTTAATTCAATTGTTCTCAATAAATCCAGTATTGATCTGTCGAATGACGTAAAAGAACTTCTGGCGAAAGGATTGAACTTTGTGCCCACACCCAAATGGAATGAAAACATTTGTGACCAAGAGTGGTGCTTTTTAACTGAACATACGCGAAGAGTGGAGTGGGCTGATATATTCAAAAACAATGAAAATATGCAAAATGAAGAGTGCCTACCTACTAAACTTATAATCCCCAAATTTTCTAGACCACCAACTGAATCACTCACTGAAGAGGTCGCAACCTACAAAAAATTAGTTGAAACCAAATTAGGAAACTTAGGTCCTAAGGTTGAAAAGCAATATCTGCACAACAATAACCTTCCATTTCGTCTAAAACAAGCACTTAAAACTATAAAAATGTTAATCTCTGAACAAAAGGTTGTGGTGTGTCGAACAGACAAGGATGGAAAAATCCTTATTGTTAACTATTCTGACTACCATGAAATTATGGAAAAAGAACTAAACAAATTTGACGTTCTACAATTCACTCCACAAATTATGCATAAACAATTTGAAGTTAATAAACGCAAATGCGAAAACCTTATTATCTCGTTATTTGAAAAAGGAGTCATATCTAAAGATTTGCTTTATCATAGCACAGGACACAGAGTTAAAGAAAATTGTTATCAAAAGGTAACTGGAGAGTTGGCTAAATATTTTGCATGCTCTAGCCCAGCGTATGCGTACCCCCTTTTCAAGACTCACAAGCTCCAACCCGATCACCTATTTGAATGCTCGAATTACTGACATACCAGTTAGATTATTGCAATCGGCGGGACACATTCCTACATCAAGATTTACTGCAATGATTGAATACATCTTGCATCCTATTGCAGTGAAATATTGTCAGGATGGGATCAATGAATATTGCAGAGATAGCACCCATTACCTACTCGAATTAGATCAATGGAAATCAAACAACCTGAATATTCAAAACAAGCTCATTAACGAAGATCTGTTTATTGTGGCAGCAGATGTTATTGCACTCTACCCCAACATCAACAGAAGTACGCTTAGAGATGCCCTCACAACAGCTCTCAATTTACAACCGCAATTTTGCGCACTGGGTCAAATATATTTTGTTGAATTAATTATGCTTACCCTAGAATCGGTTATTATACAACATGGACAGCACTTTTATAAACAATCTAATGGCATAATTACTGGTGACAACCATTCAGTCTCGCTTGCAAACATAGCTATGCATTTTGCTACAACTCCTGCATTCCCTATTCTAAAAAAAGCGGTTATTTATAAAAGATCTATCGACGACATTATTTCTATTGCTATTGGGGAAAACTCAACGCAAAATATAATCAAAGCAATAGAAAATAGTCTTGGAAAAGTTGGACTTCAAATAACCACTAAATTGTTTAATACCAAATGCTCAGACCAACAAGTCGAATTTTTAGACGTTCTCCACAAGCGCTCATCGGACTCACCATTTAAATCTGTCACGAGTAATTATGTCAAAAAAACTGCCCTTGACAGGACTTTCATAAATGGTGCTTCGTATCACCCCTTATGGGTATTTCAATCTATTGTAGTATCTGAAGCAATGCGCATGCGGCGTATATGCGAAGACAAAACCCACTATGATACTAGTCTGGAATATCTAAAAAACAAATGTTTTAAATCCTAAAACTCTCACATCCAAGATAATTGAGCAGGCCAAGTCTTGGATGGATAGATTTCATCCTATTAACAAGAGCAAATTAAAGAAAAATAAGCAGAAAAAAATCGTATGGGTTACCCAGTTTCCTAAGCTACTGCGGTCTAGCCAGATGGAAAAACGTCTGCAATCAAACGTAATGCTTGCATACAAGCGCCCACAGACACTAGGCAATTTTGTCGCTCGTTATAAAAAGCTTTCATTTGGTCCTCTTGAGGGTAAGGATGGGGGCATATCTGGGCCCTGTGGTAAATGTGCACTATGTGGCAATCATGGCTCACATAATTCTATGGTCCCACTGATGAAACATATACGAACACCTAATGGAGTACGTCCTTTGACCCAAAAACTAAACTGCAAAGATTATGGTATTTACGCGGCATGTTGCAAAAACTGTGACAATTACTGTTGGTCAAACAATGACATCTTTTTCACAACGTTGGACAAAACATCGAGTACTATGGAACAAATTTCACTACTCTGAAAATAATGATAATTCGGCCTTACTTAGACATTATGATAAATTTCACAAGGAAATATTTACCGGTAAACCTGATATAGCGCAATGTTTTTTTGTTATATTTATTATAAAACCTGAATTTGAAAATTTAAACTTTTATGAAGCCAAATGGTATCGCATACTTAATGCAAAAATAAATATTAATAAAATGATTTTACCTCGCATATAACCTAGTATTATTTCTCACTGTGCTTTAATATTTTTTACTACTTTAAATTTAGTCTACTATCAGCCTGCGTTTTAATCGTATTTTTTTCGTCATAATGGTCTGCTGCCTTGTGGGTAATACTGCAATACTATAATATGAAATTATTTGTTTTGATACGCTGGATATATAATTACTTATGTGATGAGTGTAGATTTGTCAGTAGAGTTATTGCTTGGAACCTTAGATTTAGTTGCTTTTATTGTTCTTTTACAGCACTGATGATGCTTTATAGCGAAATGCATTTGTCTTAACGTATTAATGTATGAATAAAGTTTCGAGCTGATTTAGTTTTTCGAGTCACATCACATATTTTATGGGATGGATAATTTTTTCCAACAACATACGCCGTTTGGGCAAAAATTGAAAATAACAATTTTAGGGTCTTTTAGCGGTCCCACCACACCGGTCTCAAAATATTAGTTCCTCTGCCCCTTTCCCAAACAAGTTGTAAATACTATACTGGTTCAATTCTCACTACAATAGCTTGACTAAGTAACTACGATCGAACTGCAATCACTTCAAGAGCCATAGAAACTAATGTGCTCTTTTAACATTAAGTTTAAGGAAACATTCAGGAGTTTCACTTTCCGAAAGGTGTAGAACTTCCTTACACCTAAATTAACCCAATGCTAAATGCAACAAGCCCATGGCCAACAAATCCTTGTTTTTTGAATCTGAATAGGCTATACTTAAAAGTGATTTCTAAGGCCCAACTTCGAGTTTTGGCAGTGTTGGGTAATCCAGAGAGACTTCTCTTTTCTGTTCTTTTATGTTTCATTCTGTTCTCAAATACAGCACTGATTGGTTTAGCAAAGCACACATCCGGTTATTTATAGGCTTACATGTAACTGGTTTACAACTAACTATGAGACAGGATTTACTCAATTATGATAAAACAATGGACGAATAATCCATCAAATGTGAAATACTTCCGTCATGGCAGGCACGTTCTGAGATTTATACACAAAATATCACATTAGGTCAGCATAGTTTGATCTCTTGACACCAATAATAAACTTACTCTAGAGTATTCATGTGTGTGTTATGTAGGAAGCTATAAGCTGTATGATTGAATTTCTCTAAATGGGAGATATATATCAATGAATAGTCTATACAAAGACAGACACACAGACAAACAGACGGGAATATAGACGCAATGCAAGTGCGAGTGTTGGTCGAATTGACAGAGTGCTCTGTGGCTAACGTCAAAGCAAATAACAACTATAACAATCGATCTCTACAGGTGCATATTTTTTACAGACATTAGAGCTTGTTGAGCCGCGAGGCTTCCCAGGTCCGTCTATACTCTATACCATAAAGCAGCTTTGTCTGTGTGTGAGTGAAAGCGTGCCTTCCCTTAAATTCTTCCAAACTGCTAGGCATCTAAGCACCAAACTTGACACGATTGACCATTTCCATGGGGTGAGTGTCATAAGGGGGTCGTTGACATCATAACAAAAATACTTTTTTTATTATTTGTATTTCACGGAGAATACGGTTTTTCTCTCAAATAAAAGCCAATTCCCGACTTAACTTGCGGAAAAAATTTTATCCTTTTAGGATTGAAGAGGACGTCTCAATTAACGTTTGATTGCAAAATTTTTTCTTCTTTTTTTAAAAAAATACCACAGAAACGCGGTTAAAAACTTTTTTGGAAGATAAACATAAGAAGCTTTTGATGAAACAAATTTTACAACACTTTCAGCTTTAATTGAAACAAAACAAGTGATATCTTTCAACACAGAAAAATTAACTCGTCTTTTTTCCCTTTTTTTCTTCAATGCGCTATACCAGCACAACTGAATGCTGTAATTCAGTGGTTCTCAAACTTTTTTCGATGCGACGCATTTAAAAAAGCTTACGAGACTTTGCGACGCACCAAACAGCATCCTACAGTTTAGTTTGCCTTACTGCAAAATAAATGTGACCCATAATCGACACAAATAAGTGTTCTTATGCTTCCGAGATTTTGGATTGGTCGGTCATCTTCAATCTTAAAATTACGCTCTTCTAAGTTTGTAACTCATCGTTCCTGTTTTCGTCGAACATACAACTGAATGCTTTATTCTTTATATATTTTTCGTCATTTAAGGTAAACTTCTGCAATGTTATTTATGAATCACAAGTCAACAATTACAACAGTGTATCAAAAACACTATTGTGAAAATATAATTGATTATGAATGTCAAAAGAAAGTAAAAATGGAATCTACGATCAGAGTTCTTTTGACGCAATAAAACCTAGATTTAATGACACAAAACCAAATTATCCCGCGACGCCCTTGGAAAATTGAAACGACGCACCGGGGCGTCGCGACGCACAGTTTGAAAACCACTGCTGTAATTAATCAAATATAACATAGTTAAACAAATTGACGATTTTTCATGCCCAATTATACAGCAACTAGCCAGCTCTGCCGGCGTCGCCCGGTAGGGGTCCTCCATCAGTAATGACGGGGTTTAGCATTTCGGTTCAACCGGCTGCGCTGGCTTCACGCATGGGGCTTTTGTGTGAGCAGTAGCGAAAAGTGAAATGATTTTTGTGCACTTTCATAATTCTTGCACACGAAATTGTAATCATAATATTCTCCTAATCATGACTGGCAATGCTCACAAAGAATCTTGCCACAAATTATGGTTATTACTTAATGGAGAAGGGATTGAAACAATCAAAACTGATGGTAGCGGCGAAATGGTGGTTGCTTTCACAATTACACAAATAAACTATTTAGTGGTAAGTCTATCTTGCAATGTGGTGCTGCCCCTTTCCTATGTATGTTGGCCGGCTGTTTATATTTGTGGTATTAAGTTGTTTTGGCTGCACTATTTGTCTTGTTTACGGCATAGCGACGAAAGTGGCTATGGCTTCCACAAACTCATTTACCATATTTTAGTAGGCGCATATCAGGCCAAGTTATTTTCAAACAAAACGCTCAGAAATATTTGAAGAAGGCTTCTTTTTGTTCAAAAGGAGCATGAAGTGACATGAAGACTGAACTGAGTGCCTTTAACCACCTTCGTGCAAGTAATATAATGGTCTTGTGTATTAAAATTTCTTGAGTTTACAGACAATGCAAATGCAATGTAACTGTCAGTCCGCTAAGAGTTAAGCAAGGCGTAGCTCTGTAAAGCTATTACCAAGCAAATAGTAAACATTTTTCTCCTAAGTATGGTGCGATTTTATCCCCACAGGGCACATTATCACCCGTGCCGGTTTAAAAAGTATCAGTTAATGCAGCTGCGTCAGCTTCACAGTACAAACATTTATGAAAGCAACAACAAAGTGATTAAATAACATTCCCTCTTTCGTATTAATATTTGTGATATTAAGATTTTTGCCTGCGCTGTTTTGCTTTAATTCGGCCATAGCATGAAAAGGGGCTATGGCTTTTCTTTAAGCCATATAACCTATTGCAATGGGCGCCTACTACGCTCTTTTCAAACAAAAACATTCCCTCTTAATCCAGTGTTACAGATTGATGCTATTATTGTTTAATTTTGATCTTTTTTTAAATTTGTGATTTTATTACATTTAACTTTGCCCCTAATCCAGACCTCCCTACTGTTAAATGAAGATTAGTGTTTTGTAACGATATCCTTGCAATTACAAATATCAGTAATGGGCTTTACCATTTATGTTTGCAATCAAAATTCGGAAACATTATTTTTGGTTTTGCGAATTCCAAAAAACATTATTTTGGGTTATGACGTCATCATGACGTCACAAATACCCTCATGACACTCACCACGTGGTGATGATCAATCGTGTCAAGTTTGATGCTTGTACCAGTAGCAGTTTCAGAGGAGTTAAAACAGACACACAAACAGACAGACAGACAAAATTGCGCTTTATATATTAGATTATCTGCTTCTTTGGCACCAAAAACTAATCGATGGATTATACTCTTAAACCATAACCTTACCTATTGTAATAATTCAACTGTAAGTGTTTGACTTCGGGTTTGTTTACGCTTCCCTTAGCTACGATTACATATGCCAGGACCTAGCAATATACACGCAGCTAGAAATTCTAGATCATATAAATATTGATGCAATTACGAAAAGTCGTAAGTAGAACGCGAAATATTTAGCACATTATTTCAGAAACCACACAGCAATTATTTTGGCATTCTCCCTCCCCTCCCCCTTTTACAACTTTACATTTATGTTTCCATGCTAGTGGTGAAATTAACGAATAGGTTTGTGAAATTGTTGGCCATTTTAATTGTGAGCAAGTCCAGTTCCTAACTACTTGCTGGAAGCAGTCAAATACGACGTTGCTAGAGATTTCAGAAGCTTAGATAGAAATATAGTGCTATGCCCAACATCTCATAACGGTTTTTTTAATCAATTTATTTTCAATACGGTGCTTTTGATTTTGTAAAGACAATAGCCCCTATAACTTCTCAATAGAGCTCTTCTGGTGTAATTAAAAGTTAAAATGATATTTAATTAGTCATTGAATTTTTATGAATTTTATGTGGATGTTAAATCTATATAAAGATCATTTTAACTTTTAATTACTCCACTACAGCTATATTGAGAAGTTAGAAGATGCCTGGTGACAAAAGCAAAATATAGCAATTGATTATGTAAAAGAAATATTAACTCGTCATCACTATTCTCACAAATATCGATTGAATGAAGCCGACGCAGCCAGCTGACCTAATTCTTAACCTCGACATTACTGATGGGAGCCCTACCATTGTAATAACTTAATTGTGAGTGTTTTACTTCAAGTGAATATGCTCTTTCCTAGCTGCGTTTATGCCAAGACAAAGCAACATACGCGCAGCCAGTGGCCTCAGCTGATACCAATGCACTTCCAATTACAAAAAAGTTGTAAGTAATGGGCGTAATATTTAACAGCTTATTCCTAAAATCTTAAATTGATCATCTTGGCGCTCTTTCACAACTATGATATGCTTTCAAGCATCGACTGAATTGAACCGAAAAAAGTTTGTTCAGTTTAAGGAATGCTGAAAACAAAGCAAATATGACGTGACTAGGGACTTCAGAAACTTGGGAAAAATATAGCGGCTACTGATGAGGGGTCCTACGGGTACCGCCGGCAGAACCGGCTAGTAAATAAATTGCCTATATTACAGAAATATTTCCATCCCTGGTTTATCTCACTCGCACAGGTGCAGCATAAGAGCAGGCAGAAGCGATTTTAGGACAATTTTCTTGATGAAGCGCAGTATCAAGCCAGTAGATTTTGCAGCAAGGCTTGTATTTTATTTTTTTTGATTTTAGTTCTAAACCTTTCCTGATAGCCTTTTTCTGCATCTTTAGCGTTTCATATATTTCTGTAATTTACGTTGTAGATAGAAAGATAGATGGTTAGATAAGGCACACACACACACAAGCAGGCATATAAAATTGCGTAGACGTAAATTTCAGTTTGTTTGTTTTGTATGAAAAGGGTTTATTACTACAAGCCATGAATTGCGTACAAGCTTAAGTTAAGCTACTGGTAAAACAGTGAATTTTACGATTGAGAGGTAAATATTTTTTGTGCAAATATTTATCTTATAGTTTGGTATAGTGATGTTGCAAATCTATTGTTGGTACACTAATTAATTGCATCCGAAGATGGCTTCGTCGTATCAGCGATTTATTGTGAGCATTATGCAGAAAGATGTATATATAAGTTACACTGCGTTAGCCCTCACTCTCGGTTTGCAAGTCTTCAGTCAGACTCGGGCCACCACGACCGGTAGATTGCTTGGCCCCACCACCTGTCTGCCACATAAAGATGGAGACATCCCGTTAAGTGTCTTGTCTAAGGCCAGAACAAGCAAGCTTGCCGGCTTGTTCTCCACACTATCCCTAGTTGCTGAGCGCCAAGCAAGGAAGCTGTAAAAACCATTTTTAAAGTTTTTTGGTATGACTCGACTTGAGAAATGAAGCCCATGTCTGCCGACTGCGAAGCGGACATTTTAACCGCTACGCCATCGCGAAGGAAAAAGAAAATGGCAAGATTTCAGACAATTTGCAGTCATGCAAGTCGTTCTAGCGATTAAGCTACAACAATACGACTCATCAGTAGGGTCCGCTAAAGTCAATAAAGTCAAAATTTTTTCAGGACCTTCTTACATGATCAAACGTATACTAACGTTCGTTTCAGGTGTTCAGGAGTCTGTTTTGGTAGATTATATAAGACAAAATAAAGTCAAAATTTTGCATAAAGTCAAAACTTGTCAAAATTGTCTTCATCAAAAATTTCTTTACAAAAACGAACAAATTTAGATTTTTTTAATATTTTTTTCAATTTTTGAGCTGCTATTAAAATTTTATGCGCAGTTTTATTTGATTTTAAACTTCTCAAATAGTTGCAATGGTAAAAATGCGTGCGATAATTGAGAAAGAAATAGCACTTATTATGCATGAAATTGTCATCGTTGATGCATAAACACATAATTGTTAGACAATTAATCTATTCCTATAAAACCTTTGCGCTCTTTACACGTGGTCTTTTTAAGTCGTGGCTTGCAAAGCAAAGAATGCCTAAACAAGCCAAATCTTCTACAGCGAAAGTTAGGCAAATTTGCCAGGAATATCCGGATAAGTTTTTGGCAACTCCTGCCCGCGACTTGCGATGCAACCTTTGCGAGGTGTTAGTCAAATGCGACAAACAGTTTTTGTGGAAAGCCACCGAAAAAGTAAGCAACACCAAAGAAAATTGGAGACGAAGAACAAATCCCAAAGTAAGCAAATCTTTTTACAACTCGATCAAGTAAACTTCAAGGAACAGGTTGTCTCTTCATTCTTCGCTGCAGATATCCCACTTCATAAACTCAACCATCCTTTCTTAAAAACTCTGTTTGCTACAATGGGAAAGGTATTGTCTTCGGAGACTGCAGCCCGGGCATGTGTTGCTAAATTAGCATCCCAAAAAAGAAAAACAAATTCAAGAATTACTTCGTGACAAAAAAATTTTTTAATTGTGGATGAAGTAGAGATTGCTAAACAAAAGTATATTAGTGTGCTTGTGGGCAGCTTAGATGCCCAAATCAGACATTCCTCGTTGATTGCCATCCACTTGACAGCGGTAGCAATGTTAATAGCAGTATTATTCTGCACACTGTGAATGACATATTGCGACAACTTGAAATAAAATGCGAGAATTTTTCATTGTTCTTGACTGATGCTGCTCGGTACATATCTTTGGCTGGAAAAACATTAAAGGAATTACACCCTTCTTTGATGCATGTCACCTGCGTTGCGCACTTACTACATAACTGCGCTATGCGTGTGCGTGCTCATTTTAAAAATATTGATGAAAATCTTGTTGGTGGTACAAAATTTTAATATAGCTTTGAAAAAAGCTGTTTTAGCCATAAGCTTTTCGTGACGCTCTCATCAGTGGCGGTATCGCGTCAAAAGGGAAGATCTAGAGTGAATGAGTCTTTTATGTGAATAATTTGGATGTTACGTAATCAAGACAGGCCAATGATTGCGTTTGTATTGCAAAGCGCGCGAAAGAAAGATTTCGCAAGTGCGAAAGTTAAAGAAGGCGCGGCAGGAGGCCAAATGCTGCGATTATCGAAAGAGTTTGAGACGTGTAAACAAACTCTTTCTGTCTGCATAACACCGGGCGTCGGGTCTTGATATAAGTAGCCTCTAAAAGATTGAGATGAAAGAGCTGCGCGCTGCGGCAAGGATTGAAAACCGCTTATCATCATACTTTAATGCGCATCGATCATTATCTAAAAGATGCTGACCAATGGCGGAGTCACAATCCGTTTGGTGTCGGTTCGTTTGCACGATCTGTGTGGTTGAGATCGGCGTGGACGAGTCAATTGCTGTCTTAACCATTGCGGAACATGTTGCTTGATGCGATCCTGTAGTCGTTGAGATGTTCGCCCTACGTACCGACTATCACAGTGGCACTTGTATTCATATATGACAAAGCTTTTCTGAATGGCAGGTAGAACATCCTTGCGGGCCACAGGCAGCATGCGCTTAGACGTAAAGACCAGGCGGGTGCTGACGGAACCATAGCAGCTTTCCACGGCGGTTTTGACTTCTTTTTCTAAGTTTGTAGATGGCTTACCTATCCAAGGGACCCTCAAGTACACAGGACACTTTTCAGGGCCAAATCGCTTAAGGGTGGAGAACTGAGCAATTTTCTTGGTGATCTGAGTGTTGATGATGTTTTTAGGATAGCCATTGTCCAGTAATATCTTCTTAATCCGTTCTATTTCTTCATTGAGTCTACGCTTGGTGCAAATCATTAGAGCTCGATGCACCAATGTAGATATTAGACTTATTTTTCGTTTGAGAGGACTAAAGGACTCCCAACGCAAATACTGGCCAGTGAAAGTGGGAAGTGCCACTGTGATAGTAGTTCCCACTTTCACTGGCCAGTATTTGCGTTGGGAGTCCTTTAGTCCTCTCAAACGAAAAATAAGTCTAATATCTACATTGGTGCATCGAGCTCTAATGATTTGCACCAAGCGTAGACTCAATGAAGAAATAGAACGGATTAAGAAGATATTACTGGACAATGGCTATCCTAAAAACATCATCAACACTCAGATCACCAAGAAAATTGCTCAGTTCTCCACCCTTAAGCGATTTGGCCCTGAAAAGTGTCCTGTGTACTTGAGGGTCCCTTGGATAGGTAAGCCATCTACAAACTTAGAAAAAGAAGTCAAAACCGCCGTGGAAAGCTGCTATGGTTCCGTCAGCACCCGCCTGGTCTTTACGTCTAAGCGCATGCTGCCTGTGGCCCGCAAGGATGTTCTACCTGCCATTCAGAAAAGCTTTGTCATATATGAATACAAGTGCCACTGTGATAGTCGGTACGTAGGGCGAACATCTCAACGACTACAGGATCGCATCAAGCAACATGTTCCGCAATGGTTAAGACAGCAATTGACTCGTCCACGCCGATCTCAACCACACAGATCGTGCAAACGAACCGACACCAAACCGGATTGTGACTCCGCCATTGGTCAGCATCTTTTAGATAATGATCGATGCGCATTAAACTATGATGATAAGCGGTTTTCAATCCTTGCCGCAGCGCGCAGCTCTTTCCATCTCAATCTTTTAGAGGCTACTTATATCAAGACCCGACGCCCGGTGTTATGCAGACAGAAAGAGTTTGTTTACACTCTCAAACTCTTTCGATAATCGCAGCATTTGGCCTCCTGCCGCGCCTTCTTTAACTTTCGCACTTGCGAAATCTTTCTTTCGCGCGCTTTGCAATACAAACGCAATCATTGGCCTGTCTTGATTACGTAACATCCAAATTATTCACATAAAAGACTCATTCACTCTAGATCTTCCCTTTTGACGCGATACCGCCACTGATGAGAGCGTCACGAAAAGCTTATGGCTAAAACAGCTTTTTTCAAAGCTATATTAAAATATTGATGAAATAATAGCAACGATCAAGGCAGCAACAATCAAAAACAAAGATCGCAAGAAAGATTTTCATGATGCTGGTCTGCCATCTCCTCCTGACCCTGTAATTACAAGATGGGCAACTTGGCTTAGAGCTGCCTTATATTACAGTGAGAACCTTCCAGCTGTTCGTACCATTGTCAACAATTGGACAAGTGCAGGCCTTAGTCAGCAGAACAAAAGACGCTATCAATGTGGAAAATTTGGTGCCGGACTTGGTTAAAATAAATCAATACCGGACTCTAGCAGCCAACGTGGAGTTCTTAGAAGGAAGTGCCTGTACGATAACAGAAGCATAATGACTGCTGAAGAATATGCAATTCGATGATGATCCGTGCGCAATTAAAAATTACATTAAAAAACGACTATCCAACTCTGATTTAGAAACAACAATAAACTGTACCAACTTGACAATTGACCCAACAAGCTACGCACTATTGCAAAAAGCCCAGCCAATCTCTGCTGCTGTTGAGAGGTCGTTTTCTATGCTCAGTAAATTACTGAGAAAAGACACAAATTTTGATGTTAAGAACGTAAAAAATATATGATGCTGTATTACAATAAAAAGTCCTGGTAACTATACTGTGTGGCTTTTGTTAAAAACATCATAGACAGACTGTTAATGTACAGTACAGTTGCGACAACAACGCATTTTTTGTATTACACACTAATTGATACCGGTACACACAATGGCTCGTTATCCTAGGATTTGACGTCATGCGTCGCTTTGTTGCATTAGCTTCAAGACTGAATGATTGAGAAAATGTTTAAAGTAGGCTACCTTCTTCTTTAAAAACTTATGTAAATTGCGGATTATAAAACATTTTTAATCAAAAAAGTGCAACAAGACATAAATAATAGGCGAAAGCGGTTAGGTCAAAATAAAGTCAAAATTTTGCTAAAATAAAGTCAAATACAGTATATATCTTTTTAGGTCAAAAAAAATGGCCCTACTCATCAGTTATACGGTTGGTTTGGTTTGGATGCGATAATCGGGCATACAATCAAATTTCTAAACCGTGACACCAGCCGACAAAAAATGTTCGTGGCGTAGCTACACTAAAGTTGACTGACCAAAGCCCTTGTTCTTAGCAACAAAATGAGGAAAACTCCAAGCTACACTCAACGACTTTGCAACAAAAATACCATCAATATATAGTTTTGGGGTTACTTCTCTTTTCAAAATGCTACTCGCACATCTATTACAATGCTGCAGTAACATAATCAGGCATGGAAAAATGGGGATCGGGGAATGAGATTCCCAGGAAAATTTTTGAAGTTTTTGTGGTAAATCTGCTATCTTGCTACGTTAAAGCGAGGCCCACCCATTTGTGAACTATCGGTAGTTTAAAGTCGCATCGTGCTGGTCGGCGCATCCTTTACGGGCAAATCATACTTATGACATCACAACAGCGTGATTGTCAGTGCTGCTTGCTTCGCCTTTGAATCTCTTTGATAGCAACTTGCGTCGCCAAATCGCTTTCTTTCCGTTAATTTAACATAAACCTTGTCACTTTAAAGGCGTTTAGAGCGAAAGCTGTAAATTTGATTTACCAACGGGAGTGAAGTTGTTTTGCGCGATCTTGTATCCAATTTCTTATCAGAGTTAGCGCGTTTATGTCATAGACTCATTCATAGTTATTGGCTTGCCGAGTTCGCCTACTGCAAGTTAGTTGTATCAGTGTACTTGCCGGTAGAATAATGGCTTCAAAAGAAACTAGATTTAAATCAAAGATTTCCATTCAGTGTAGTAATTGTAAAGTATCTATGCGAAGGGACAGACTTAGCTACCATACCCGTCAGCAACATCCCGGTTTGCCTATTAAAGAACGTGATCAAACAAGTCTCACAGATATTTTATCCCGGAAAAGACCACATGATCGAGAAAATGAAGGAGAAAGCAACCCAACCGCAAAAAGGAAAAAAACCGATGGAGCAGATGAAACACAATCTGGTAGTACTGCTGCTACTAGCGAAGTCCAAGTCGAACAGATTGCCACTGAAATACAATCCGCAGACAGCGTAACGTCAAATACCCAACAACCTGAAGAACCTTATCATCGCAGAAATAAAGCAGCTGAATCAGAATCACCAAATTCCGAAATTAATGTAAAGTTTGACGCAATTCTCAAGAAACTCGCAGATATAAAATTAACAGCGAACAAGAAATCTGTTGTTCATAAACCTGGAGAATACGATGAAGTTTCAGCCGTAAAAATATTGGTTCAAAGCAGCAAATCGGCAAAACGATTTGGAGAAATCGCCAAACTCACCATTGATGTCCATAACAATATGCTAATATGCGGTGCTTTTTCCACTGACGTAAGTGTTAGATTACGCTGCGGTGCAGGACTATTTAATTACGACTTTGCTCTGGGAATCGATTTCGCCGAGAGAAACCAGCCAGTTGGTTTTGTCAACTTTAAAAAATCCATAGCAAGACACGGAGCTTCAGAGACGCATCAAGCAAATTTGGCTCGCATTGGTGAAGAAAGTGAACATTCAAGGAAATTGGCTGCAAAACAGCAATCAATTGGGATAACGGTTGGCAAACAAGCATATTGTCTATTAAAGTATAGACGCCCGTTGGCAGATTTCGAAGTTGACCTTCTCTTGCTAGCTCACGCAAACGCCAAGATTGGTAACTTAAACCATTCCAGAAAGTTTCCTTCAGAATTGAGACCAGTCTTTGCCAAAGTTATTAAAGATAGATTGATGGAGTATTTGGCACAACCGCTAGACGCAACATCCAATTTACCGCCATTGGGTATTGTTGCTGACAAACTTACGACAAGACGGCGTAGTGGACAAATGTTTTGCAGGTATCCTGTTTACGCCAGGCATGCCTAACCTTCTTACAGCTATTTCATTGGGTATTGAGTCAGTTGCTAAACATGATGGTAATAGCATAGCGGAAGATATCGGTAGCATGTGTGCAAAGTACAATATCCAAAATGATCAAATCGCAGGGTTCGGTTTTGATGGCCAATATTTCAATTTGAATGTTCACACAAAACTGCAGGACAAAATGAAACTAAGCAAGAACGTCAATTTTGCGTGGTACCCAGCACATTTGTCACAGCTCGCTGATGAAGACATGCGGAAAAGCATTTCCTGGGTTGATAGCCTTTGCAAAGACATTAGTGCTGTACTGAGCAAATTCCTATTTGGAAAAAAAACTTTGAAGCTGCGCTTGACATGGCCCACAACCTTGGCGTGGATTTGAAAGCTCCCACATGGTTCTTGGAAACAAGGTTCGCTTCATACGCACATAAAGTTTTTAAAAATTTCTCCGACAATTGCGGTATTGTCCGCCGTGTCTTAGACAACGTCGCAGCAAGTGACAATCGCCAGGCAAAAGACGCTGATGACCTTCTCCGTCGTATCAGAACACTGGATTTTGTTGTGAAATTGCTGTTGTGTGTTGATTTTTACCCCGCTTTAGTAGGAGTTAGTCAAACGCTACAACAAGTCAATATTCCGTTTTGAAAAAAAACAAAGGCGATAGAATATTTTATGGTATGTCTTGGTGAAATGGATGAAAGGAAACCTGACCATGTACTGGAATTTCACACCCACAAAGCAGACCTGCAAGAATGCGTTTTTGCTGGATTGCCCCTTGTCAGTAAAGGCGTCGCTTTCATGACCCCATTACGTGAAACCCGTTCTCTCCCACACAGCGCTGCGCTTGCAGACTCAACCAATCTAGAACTTCTTGAAATTGTTGTTGGAAACGCATTGACAAAGCGGAAGCTAATGTTTCAAGCGATGCTTTCAAGCATGAATCAAAGGTTTACTGTAGAATACTTAAGCGAAATTAAAGAATAAGAACAAGCAGCATCACTTTTTCCGTTGCTTAACGGTGCCAAAGTTGCCGCTAACGAAGATGAGTTTTTAACGTCTGAGCCGGTTCGCTTGCTTCTATCGAAGCATCTAGATCAGTGTTTCTTAACCTTTTTCTTCCACAGCACCCCTTCTGGTCAAGCCTAAGCAGTCCAGCACCCCCTACCATTGGCTAACACTTGGTCACTTGTAAGGATAAAGTAAAGACAAGTGCAATACATCTTGATCATTTGCTTGGTTTACTCTCCAAAACAGCTTCTTGGCCAAAGTCAGGACGCTCAGTTGTAGATCGCAACCTGACGGTGGGGTGGATCTCCAAAAAAAAAAAGGTCACCACCTATTTCTTGTCGTTGTCGGCTGGTTTCGCTGCCAATATGCCTGGTTTATCAGCAATAAAGCGGGACATTCCACAATTTAACGTCGTAGCGGGACTGTCCCCCTTGAACAGGTCATATGGCCATCCTGCCTTTTACCTCCCACCACCTCATTTGTCACCTTTTCCAGCACCCCCTGAAATTAAATTCAGCACCCCAGGTTAAGAAACACTGATCTAGATTATGTTGAAGGCGCGAGAAATTTGTCGATCAACATTTTCCGCAATCATGATACTGAAATGCTGAAAAAGTGCTGTTCTGAAGTTAAATTATATCACTGCGTCTTTACGACCGCTATCTCGGTGCTGAACACGTCCTTAGCATAATTGGCCAAATTTATTGCAGCTCTCTCCCAGAGAGCGGCGTTGAAAGCATGGAAAGTGTTATCGAAAAAATTCGAAATGTTTGTGGTGGTACGAAAACATCAACAAATAAAAAACATCAAAGACAAAAAAAAACATCAAAGGTTCTGTATGGATGAATCCTGAAGTACTACCAATTCCACTATTTTCTGTGTACAGGCGATTTAAATAATAAGCTAGGCTAAGGGTTGACAACACGTTCATGATAAGTTCTGATTATTTTCTTGTTGACTTACATGCGGTGCCGCCATGCCGGTAGTATTTTGTATGTATTGTTGAACACAGCTTTTTTCGTCTGACGGTTTAAGGATGACTCATCATTAGCTTGTTTACGCACTGCACAAATGCATCTACGCTGTTCAAGCAAATGTCTGCATTTGCATGGTCAAGTTAAACTAATGGCGTTTCGGTAATACGATTTTTATTCTTTCCAGCTTTAATTCTTTGCGCACTCGTTTTCGACGCTTGCATACCTGTTGTTCAGTCTGCTGTCTACCCCTGCGTTGCTGCTATTTTTCTTGATACGTTTTCATTCACGTGCATTCCATTTCCATACACGGTGAACCCGTTCAAGCATGCGTTGTTTTCCTGTTCGCAATTGCTTAATTTTTTGACAACAAAGCGACGCGCGCTTCTCGTGTTGTTTGATTGCTGCTTATCGAGTCGACGACTCGATAAATGACGTAATCGTAAGTACGTGACCTGGGCAGTAGCCTTTGTATGCGTGCAGATTGCAGCAAGTCGACGATTTTGTTTGTTCACTTGAAACTTACGTTAGCCTACTATAACAAAAGATGATGAATTGACAATTAAGGACTGCTGCTATACTAAGAACTATAAAGTAATGCTTAGCTATCGACATTTTACGTGAAGATTTCGCTGAAAAGAATGGTGTTAAACAATTATGACGTCATAATCGCCATTGCAAGCCGCGGGAAATTTTTAGTTCAAAAAACGGATTCCCGGAAAACTTTGCATTTTTTCCAGGCATGAACACTATTCTTATTTTCTTGTCATAACAGATGCAGTATAATCTTTTTTACAAAATTGAATGATGAAATCTCAGGTGGCTACGTTTAAAATACACCCCAAAAATGGAGTTCAAAAACTGCTTTTCAAACAGTTATTATAAAACCTAACCGATACGCTGGTACACTCAGCCCTTTAGGTTACAAATTAGTCTGCTTAAATGTGAATTTAAATAATTCACTTAATTTAATAGCAACTTTACTTTGATTCCAATGGCAACGCATGCGTACTTTGTGTAGTGACTAGAAATATCTGCACAAAAAGTCAATCGAATAGCACCGCAAATGATTTTGCCATTATGATCACCAAGCTATAGGAATTCTCAAGCAGAATATCACATGCGAGTGTTTATCCACATTGCTGCAATTGCAGACTATTAGGTTGAATGATTGATGGGTATAACAAAAGCGACACCCCAGCCATTGGAAGCTTTAGCTCTTGAGAAATGGTCAAATTGTAATTATCAATCAACAACACAGTGAAAGCCACTCTAAAAATTTTAAGTAATGTTAGCACAGCTGTCGTGCTGCATAAGTAGAGCTAAAAATAAAAGTGTGAAAACGCTACTAATTAATTTTCATACACAGAAATAAAGACAGAATCTATGTGCTAGGTTTCTATCCAATTCGTTAAATGCTCTCCAAAAGAAAGTCCTTCCACAGATGTTTGACCCCGTGTGAATCCGAAACGCGAGCCACATTCAAAGTAAACAATATTATCCTATTGCTCCGGAAAATTATTTTCCTTCGAGAGGGGCCTAATATGCTCGCAGAAATGGGGTGACATTCTAGTTCTGCCACTGAGCTCTTCTTTCAAACAGTGTGGAAACTGTGCTCTTATTCCTCTACATCCCTGCATGTCAGATAACCGTATAAGCGCCATGAATATCCCGATGTCCACCAAGGTTGTTACTGCCAACGTTCAACACGCAAGCCCACAGTAGACCTACATTTGGGACTTAATTTCGTGGATAAAGTTGAACAAAATGTGGAAAAGATTCTCAAAAAAATGTTTGCACTCGCCTAAAAAAATTAAAGAAAACCCATCTACGCTTGAAAAAAGAAAATTGTCTCTTTCCCGTCCTCCCCACAAACAGAAACTTTGTCAACGGAAACTTGTCGTTACATCATCAAGACATCTACTTTTTTTAGCAAGGGCTTAGTACGTAATTAGCAATGCAACGCTAACTTCTCTTAGTCACGAGGCAGTACGTACGACTTATCGTCATGGTCCTTGATGAGCAGATATAACGCCTAAAGCTGCATTTAAACAAATGACAGTCAAAACCAGAAGAGTACATAAATATTATCAGAACTATACCTAACACCGTTTTGAAAGGAGGTTTTGGTACAGATGGCCATTTGCGTAATTTTTGTTTAACTTACCGAAGATTTCTGCTATTTCAAGGAGGAAAGGGAAAGCCGAATTTTCCTGCACCGGGTTTAATTAAATAATACGAGAGTTATCTTTTCCAAGATATTTTCAATTTGACTATTTTCTGAAACTTTAGTCGAATCATATTTTACCTGCACCTCACCTGTTTTTAATTACCCTCTCCACTTCTAAATAAATGTGTAATCACCTAACTTAACTCTCTGGTTTGATCGAATGATCGTTGTTGACTCTCTCCCCTCCAGAAATATACTTCTAAACAGCATCCCAGTCATATACACTAAACAGCCTTGATTTTCTCACGTTGTGCTTACGAAAGCTTGTAGCCAGTATGCAGTAACTAGCACGCTAAAGCGAGAAAGTTTTCAAAGAAAAAGTTTCTTGTTTACTGCTAGGAAACATCTGCTCTGGTATTTTAATAGCTCAGATCTAAATTTTATTTAGAAACCCACTGTCATATAAACCTAACGCTGTACAAAAATTCCTTGAATTTCTTTTCAGTTCTGTTTATGGTTAGCTACGTGCAGTTCCATCTTCTTCCTTCAACCGCGAACAACATTAAAAATTGCACGAATAGTTACTAAGTTCCAAAACGCTGCACAATATTTCATACATATTTGTCTTCACCAAATATTTCACTTTTTTTGGGTTCAGATCAAATGTAGAGTTGCTACTACTGCTAGCACAATGCATTTCTACCATAGGTTTGGCGATTGGCTGAAATTACGTTATTAACTTTGTTATCAGAACCATAAAATAGAGCGATTAGTGGTCGTTTCAAAGGAATCATTCGTATAATCGCAATGACGTGGTGAAACTGTATATCCCAAAGGCGATTTAAAGGCAAATAAAAATTTAATGAAGTTTCAATTTATTTGCAGGGAGTCATACCACAATCACGATAGCATTAGAAGGGTTCAGGAGGTCAAATACCTTTCCATTATTTAAACTTCTAACCAGGGTTACCATGGTGAAAATCTATCCTTCCGGTCACGCATGACAAGGTGCTAAGTGACGTAATCTCAGAGATGAAAAAAGGTTATTGCTACATAGCACAAGTATACAAAAACAACGATAATGTCAATGCTTCATAATACAAATTAGATGAACGTGCTGTTGTTTGCTATCAAAAGTGATTGACTCCGAACTGTTTAATGTCTACCGGATCAAAAGTCACTTTTTTGTCGACATACCATGACAAAAAGAAATAATCGTCATAAAAGTCCTACAATCTTGAAAGAACACGTAACTGCTCACACCTTTCAGTTAATGATAGGCCTAACTACAAAAGCAATTTGTTAATCTCTTTGACCATCGATGCAACAATAAATCCTTCATATAAATCTAATGTTTAACTTGATCTACTTTGGAGCAATTAATGGCTCTTTGATAATGAAAAGTACAAATCCATGTCGGATTTCTTCCTACACAGTATCTGAAATTTATTTTCGGAGAAAAACCTTTTTACTAGGAAAATACTAAAAACGACTTCAAGACAAGGCCGTAAACTCAATCAACTTTTGTTTGAGTTCAAAAAGATTTTATAAGTCCAATTTCTAGCGCAGCAAATAATCACTATGATCATTCTCGAAAAATACAGAATTTAAAACTCAATATTTTTTACTTTTCACCACCATTTGGACCCCAAATGTTGGTATTCATCTTTTTTATACTTTTGCTATTCGGATAGCAAATTCCGTGATCGATTTCTTTCAAGTTTAAGTTCAGGCATTTATATTTTACTGAGCTCAGCAAAATCGACGAATTCTTTGGAATTCGCAAACCGTGCTTTTTGGTGAAAAAACATGAAGCTATTTTGTTTTTTGAGGGCTAGATCTCGTGCTTTTCTTAAACATGATTTGATTGGGATCTATATAAAAATAAAGCAACTCTGTGCTGCATTATTTGCTGCATTGCAAACCTAATGACTGACAAGCCAGCACTGCATAGTTCATCTACCTCAACTCAAAGAAACGGCTACATCCGTTAGAGTCTATATCTAACTTTCGCACTTTGCGAGCATAAGTTTGCTAAACGCAGGCTGTGCGGTCAGAAAAAAGTAAAAAAATACCACTACTTGCAACATACGCTATAAGTTAAAGTAACTTGATGCTACGAAACAAAATGTACTGAAAATAACGAAAGAGGACAGCGCAAATCTCAGTTATTTTTCTGTGCAATGGAGTGGAAATTTAACAAATGGAGCAGAAAAACGCTTTACTACAAAACAGTTTTCTACAAAGCAATTGTGTAAATCAGTAGTTCTCAAACAGTGCGTCGCGACGCCCCGGTGCGTCGTTTCAATTTTCCAAGGGCGTCGCGGGATATTTTGTTTTTGTGCAATTAAGTCTAGGTTGCGTCAAAAGAACTCTGATCGTAGATTCCTTTCTTACTTTCTTCTGACATTTTCACAATACTGTTTTTACTATACTGTTGTAACGATTGACTTGTTATTCAAGAATCAAATTGCAGTAGTTTAACTTAATTGGTGAAAAATATATAAAGAATAAAGCATTCAGTTGTATGTTGGACGAAAACAGGAAAGATGAGTTACAAACTTAGAAGAGCGTAATTGTACGATTGAAAATGACAGACCAGTCCAAAATCTCGGGAGCATAGAGGCAGTTATTTATGTAGATTATGGGTCACATTTATCTCGCAGTACGGCAAACTAAACTGCAGGATACTGTCTGGTGCGTCGCTAAGTCTCGCAAGCTTTTTTAAATGCGTCGCATCGCAAAAAGTTTGAGAACCACTGGTGTAAATTAACACCAAAGTATTTTTTTAGTTATGAGGAACTGGAAATTCCAAACTGGGTCTAAATTGGCTTTACTAATGTGATCAGACTTTTAGGGGCGCCTCTGGTGGCGATAGTTCATGGGAGATTTGGGTACAATAAAGCAGTTTTATATTTTCTGTGAATTTTATGTGTCCCATACAACCTTTTCCAAGTACAGTCTTGGTTGTTTGAATAAAAAAGATTTTGCTCAAAAACATTACAGCCAGTAAAGTAGCAAATATTTTATTTCAAAACATTTCGTTTTGTACTTGGAGCATCATTAGTTGTAATGTTCTATTAGGCTAAGTTAAATTTTGTGAGCTGTAGTTCATTTTCATCGCTTTTCTAAAATTAATAAGGATAAATCTAACGGTATATATATTCTTGAAGTAATGACAACAGATAAATGTCAAATGATTCTTGGCTCCTGATGAACTGTTTACACCGCAGTAGTTTTGGAAAAAAGAGATTATTTACCTTTGTTTGTATATTATGGCATAATCAGGAAAAGATTTTCGAACTACGTCATATGAAACAAAATATTCAAGCTGATCTTAGCGAGCCAATTGCAGCCTATTGTTTTCGAGTGGCAAGTAAAACGTCACATCTAACTGCTTTCAGTAAACGCACGAGTTTTTGAATACACAATAAGCAACGGAAATTCCACAAACTTCTTACTTAAAGACTAAATGTCACAAAATAAGTCAAAAAATGGCTTCAATGACTTCAAATTTAAACGAAAAATCATGACATTACGCCGTTTTGTAAGAAATCAACATACAAGAAGTTACTAAATTAAAACTAAACTGAGGACATATTTAGACAAATACATATTTTTGCTTTAAATGTGCCGCAAGGTGCGTTATAAATACTGCCTCAGCTTTTTTTTTTCTAATCCAGATTGTGAAGCTGTTAGAAATTACAAGTTAGCTTGAAAATCAGTGACGTAGTCAAGACCGCAAGCAGCAAGACCAAGACCGCTTAGGACCCAAGGCCACTTATGAAAAAAAATCAAGACCATAACTTTGTAAAATCTGAAAATCAAAGATAGTTTACGATTAATGGTTATTAGTTTACTACAGTATACAAAGTGAGTACCCCGTGGCAAACTACGGATGTAAATAGCTAAATATGTTGTGGTCTGTTAGGCAAAACCTAAATTCGTGCAAAATACGTTTAATACCGTTCACATTATGTTCGCACCACAGCTTGCAATTTGCTAACCACAAACAACACTGGTCGACAAGATTTTTATTTTCTGAGTAAAATAGTTGCTTCTAAGACAATTTGCATATGCTGATTACGAATCTGAAGCCCCTTTTTTTCTATCAGGTCAGAATTTTTCGCAATCTGCGATTTAATTTTTTTGCATTACACTAGCAATAACAGCTTATTCTAAAAACACTCCGTATTGTTGCGTCAACGTTGTTGTTGTCGTAGCAGTTACACTTCATTGTAATGTCATAATCATTACTTTGTGGCATCACTGAAGGGTTTTACTTTAAAACGAATGAACTAGTCTTCATTGACCTAGTCTTGCAGTTACTTTTGTTTAGCCTGTTGCTTGAGTTTTAGAACAAAAAATGTCATCTAAGCAAAGAGGCTGCGTCAATGGCCCAGATATGTTTTGCTACATATGCCGAAGCATTGTTCCATCTGTTCAACAGCAGAATATGACACCATTTGTTAAAAATGTCTATTATGCTTGTTTTGGTGTTAAGTTGGTAGACCAAGACGAAGCATGGGCCCCGCACAAAGCAAAAAACTTACCAAAGACCCTAAATTTCTATCTGCTACGATAGATGTGGAAAAAACATGGCCTTCCTTTGCAAAAGTAGTAGCGAAGTTTCTTTGCAACACTAAAGATTGTGACTACTAAAACCTTGTAGAAAACATGTTAGCTTGTTTTAAAGCACTTGGATGTCGCATGAGTTTGAAAGTTCATTTTTTGCATGCACACTTGGACTATTTCCGATAAAACTTGGGTGATATGAGTAAAGACCATGAGGAACGCTTTTACCAGAACATCAAAATTATGGAAACTAGATACCAAAAACGATGGGATGTATCCATGATGGCGGACTACTCTTGATGCCTGAAATGCGATTGTAAGAGTGGTGAAGTTGCAAGAAAATCCAAAAAAAGGAAATTCATGCCTCACTTTAACGAAAAAAAAACAGTTTAGTTTGAAAAACAATTATTGAGCAAATGAACAGAAATGTGTGCTTATTGGGCTTATTAAATGCGTTTTTGAGTAAAATTTTGATTTAATTTTGCAAAAAAGTGTGACATGATGGGTGAATTCTGATTGCAAATTCGGAATCAGCGTAGTCAAATCAGGTAAACTCAACTAATTGTCTAAGAAAAATAATAAAAAGTTGCAAAATGTCGCCTAGTGTAATTTACTCAAGTTAAGTGTGATGTTTAAGTTATTGAATATTTATTGTACAGTCGGTTTTTGTTTTAAACGAATATTAACAATTTCACATAAAGTGCATTTTTGCGCGAAAAGCTTTACTTCGTTTATTGGTAAAAATAATTGTATACGGTTCGATCTTCTGTAACAAGCTGCGTTGATGAATTTACAACCTACTTATGCGAGAGACCGGGCATGATATTAACTACAAACCGAACTACTGCACTTCCATTCTTCACATTTTAGTCAACTTGGCACTGCGATATGAGATCAGCTGCAAAATAAAGTTTGCTTTTGATTTTGTTTTATCGATTCGGTTTTACTCCACGTGAAAGCCGTTCGTTTTGCCCAGAAGTCATCGAACGTCTGGACAATTGGCTACCTGACAAGCAAAAATCATTGTTCTTCTCTCGATTTCATTCGAAAGAAGCTTGCAACTTCCCGCGTATTTTGGATTTGCACCGTCGCGCCTGCGAATTGCCAAAAAGCTGCTACCTTGTTCGATTTTCTCACGACATCCCTCAAAAGAACCTCTTTATCTACTTCTGCATTTCGCAGTCGCGCGTTCGCGCGGTCACACCTGCGAAAAGCCACCTTCTTTAAATACCAAACGAAAACTTGGATTCGCTGCGAATTACAATTAGACCACGTCTCTATTTCGATCGTCGTAAATTTTTTGAAAACGTTTTAGGCTGGAATGATTCAACACAATCACCATCGAAATGAACACGGTTTAAAGACATTTCGAAATATAACACTGGTCTTTTTTTGGTCTAAAGACCATGAAACCGAAGACCTTAAAAAACGTTCTAAAGAACTACATCACTGGTAAAAATCAATGTATTGTTCGCACTTAGTTTCGTCTGTTAAATTTTCGCCGTTGCACTTCAAGATCTAGACTCAAATCTAGAATTACCTAAAGTAATGCAAGAGGCTAGCGATGCACTTAGTAAACTGCAGACATTGACACTGTTTCCACCTATCAGGTCTCTTCAGTGCAGTTGGTAACCTTAAATTCAGATGCAATAAGCTTTTGATCCAATCATGATGTTGTTTTGTTATTAGCATGTAGTACTCTGGGTAAGCAAATTTTGTCCATGAAAGTTCAAACTCTTAGCGGAACAAACTTAGATTTAGCTAGTCACGTAAGCGTAGCATAAGGTATAAAATATTGCTCAGACTATGAAATAAAACCGATAAAACTGCTTAGATTGTATCTTTGAAGCTGTCTGCGGCATATTGGCAAAAAATCAGCAAAACTTTTACATTTAGTTTGAATAAATCGAGCTACAAAATACCTGCAGTATTATTCTGTTTTATATGTAATACGTTTCCAGTGTGACACAACAGCTTTTGATAAAAATCTAAGTTTACGATAGATAACCGTAAAACTATTTATTTCTTTAGTAGGATGCGGTAAGCCTAAAAAGTAAAGAAACCCCAAAGCCACAGTAGACTTCTAATAGATAATGTAGATATATGAATCCCCACGTGGTACAAAATATCAAAGCAGGGAATGCGGGGCATGATGTCCAATTGAATATCGTAGAAGACTATTTGAACCCAGGGAAGTAGGTGATAAAGAACAAAAAGGATACTTCGCTCCCTCGCTCTCCAAAGTTATCATTTTAGAAGGCTTAAAGACGTTTTCTTAAAAGAGCATTCCTGAAATTGGGCAAACTACTTCCCAATTTTTAGCAAAATCAACAATTAAGGGTTCAGAGGAATCACTGAAGGAAAGCAAAAGGAGTACGAAAAAATCAAATGGCTAAATAATAATCTCTAAGTTATACAATTCTTACCTTCACTGCAGTTGTTGTGTAGATATTGTCGCACATAGAAGTTATTCCAGTTTTATATCTTCTAAAATTCAAAATCCACAGTGTGAATAGGCTGTAAGATGATTTATACTAAAAATATAGTAGCCTAAAACATTGCCAAGCTTAATCTGTCATTATTTTAGAGATTTTTTACAATCAATAGTGAGGTTTATTTGCGGAAGAAGATAAGTGATACAACACTTCGTAGTCTCATAGGGAAAAAACTGGCTTTCTTCTCTGGCAATTATGCAAATACCTAGCAGTTGTGATGGTCTGTAGCAAGTAGAAGGCAGTATCACGGTGAACAATTGCGGCACTATATTGTCGTGACGGTGCTTTCAAAAATTGTAGTGGTACTACGGTATGTTTTTATTTTTTACACCGGTATCCATATTTCAGAGGCTTTGCTTTTATGAAATGAATTATAAACGAGGAGGCAGTTCAAAAATTGTTTGATGCATTTTGGCTAAATTTCGACGCCTCACACATCTTATGATGCAAATCATATATGCTTCCGACCCACTCTCTAACGCTTTATTTCGAAAAAGTACACCAAGCAATAGACGTCTTAATCAATCTATCGATTTTTCCTTCCCTGGGGTGACATTCTTCGGGCTCTTTAGTCAATCTATCTGCTGAGAGGATCTTATCATGATATCAGAAATTGCTTTATGCACTTAGCAAGAGCAATTACTTTTTAAAATGTGGAGTCTTTTGTGGCAAATTTAGGGGGAATAAATAGCGATGAGCTCCCAAACGGTATGACGGAAGCAAACAAATTATCGCGTTTCAATAAAATTTTCGTTCTATCTCAATCTTTAATTTACTTCTTAAAATTGAGGCGACGTATAGTATCGCTCGAATAATTAAGTCCGGTTGCAACTTAATAGCTAGGAAAAGATTGGCTTCCACTAAGATACTTTAACTCACGCACTTCTCGATCACCAACAGAACACATATATTCACAAACCACGTTACAACTTCGAATTCCTTCGCTTGTCAAATACAAAAACTAAAGCACTTTACTATATAAATATCAGACTAACCAAACTAAAACCACCAAAATAATCGCGTGATTCCTGTCACAACAATCACCACAGAACAACGCCTTTTTACTACACTCTACTTTCCCTACTGACTACACCCGGAATAAATAAAAAAACATCTCACTGCCTCATCTCACTGCTCATACATACGACTGAAAAATAATCTAGAAATTGCTAGAACATCACGTCGCATAGAAAAACACCGTTAATGAATTACGAAATCGGTAATAATAAAAAAAAAGAAAAATCTTTGAGAAGATACAAGAATCACTAGAATACACTGGAACTTGGTCACGTGCTCAACCATTGTGACGTCAGAAAAGGTGTTTGTGAGTTACAAATCTATTAATAAATGCGAAAGAAAAAAAGGTCTTTTTTCGGAAATATTTTAGCGAGTTTTGGTCTTCAGACAATTCAGATTTACAAATAAAACGATCACTACAAAATAAAATAACAGATTACCGCAACTACACATATATAAAAACTATTCTTTCAGCGCAAATTTACTTATTCGTTACAAGCAACACAAACGTGATTTCTTCCCCCAAGACATGCTAAAATGACAACATTTCTCATTTCCACACGCATATCACTCAGCAACAAAAACATGATTTCTTCCCAGAGACATATCATACAACAACGAAACTTTTATTACTTTCCTCAAACAAATCACACCACAGCGTAAATACAGTAAAGTGCATTTTGTAAAATAACGCTCTTTGGAAAACAGTGCTACTTGCAAAACACCCTTGGTAACTTTCATGGTTATCCGTAAGCGGTGGGTTTCGGTTTACTGTTAAATGTGCGAGTTCTTTATAGGCGATTACCCAAATCTTGTGGCTTTCGATTAACCACGAATTTTTGTGTTGCAAAACATCAAGAAGCGTTTTGCTTTCACCGTGTTTTCGCTTCGTTTTGTTTCGACTAAGGAAACTATTAATGCTTTCATTGCAGTATGATTTGTGTTGGTAAAGTAATAGATGGTTTCGTTGCTGCATGATTTGCGTTTGGGAAGAAATGATGTTTTCGCTGCTGCATAATCTGTCTTTGGAAGGAATGTTATCATAGCTGCGTATGTCCTTAGAAAGGAACAATGTTTTCGTCATTGTATAATACAGTATGTCTTTGGGAAGGAATAATTTGTTCGCTGCAGTCTTACATCTTTGCGAGAAAAAAAGCGTTTGTTGCAGTCTGATATGTCTTTGAAAAGGAAAATATACTTATTGCAGTAAAATGTGTTTTTGGGAAGGATTAATGTTTTTGCTGTAGTAAGATATGCCCTAATCACTACACAGTTTTACTTTACTTCGTAGTTTACAATTAGCATTCCCATACAAAAAGACTGTGTTTCTAAAATCAATATTTTCCATCCAAACTGAACTCGAAGACCATTTTTTCGGAGATTATCTACATACCTCAATAAATTAGTAACAGCTTGCTGAAACACTGCAGTCTATAGGTAAATTATTACGTAAAAACTTAAAACCCTTGTTTTTCCTCTCCAATTCCTCCAATGCGCAAATTTCCTCCCAAAAAGAAATATTTCTTTCCTTAGTGAGCCAAGTCGCTACCGGTTAAGAACTACTGTTTGAATGTTTTAGACCTACCGAAAGTGATAAGATATTGCTGTTTTCCTAAGGCAGGAACCCCTAAGGGCATTGAACTCGTTACAATCCGATAGAAAGACAAAATTGTGTCTGATTAAATTTCCCAAACTCTTGGATTTTAAACATTGGGAGCCAAAAGGCAAACCACAAAATCAATGATTTTGGCATTTCCATTCCAAACTCTTTGACAATAGCAACAGTGCTTTTCTGCTTTATTTTCAATGTGCAGTTGTCACCGACGAAATGCTCCTTACCCTCGATACGCACTGCGCGAAAGTGAGAACAAACTTGGACGGAAACTACCATAGATTGGTACTCACCAATCTGCAACTAAACGATCAGAAGCAGTAAAATAACTCAGAACCGAGATGAACAGCGCGAAATTGGCTTAGCTGTAATCAAGAAAATCGTGGCCTCATGAAACCGTTCACAGCTAAAGTGCCAAACATCAAATATTACGCAGTTTTGGCTTATTTAGCTGAAACGACTTCCAACGTCAAGTTGGTTATGACAGAGTAAATTTTGCAGCATCACTACATTTCTTTTTCTACATTACTCCTATTGGCTTTAGATGGGGGAAACTTTTCTTCTACGGTTTAATGAGCCAAATGAATATAAAAATTAGTACTTTAATGAACATGTTAAAGGTACTGAAGCAAAACTAACAAAACAAAACAAAAAACGCCGAAGCTTTTCGTCCCCTCTCGAAGATCTCATCAGGGCAAATAAATTTGTAAATTCAACGATAAATTTAATATTAGAGCACTACTCACTAATAACGAGAGTAGTATCGTTTTAACGCTGCACCTCTCAATGAAACACGTGCAGAAGCGACTTTGCTCCTTGTAAATGAGGAAGTTTCCTCTGAACTACACTCTTTGAATGAATGGAAAATCTCTCGCCTTATATATACGACTGGAAAATAATCTAGAAATTGCTAGAACATCACGTGACACAGGAAAAACACCGTTAATGAATTACGGAATTGGCAATAATAATAAAAAAAGAAAAATCTTTGAGAAGTTACAAGAATCCCTAGAATACACTGGAACTTTGGTCACGTGCTCAACCATTGTGACGTCAGAAAAGGTGTGTGAGTTACAAATCTAATAATAAATGCGAAAGAAAAAAAAGGCTTTTTTCGAAAACAGTTTAGCAAGTTTTGGTCTTCAGACAATTCAGATTTACAAATAAAACGATCACTGCAAAATAAAACAACAGATTACAACAACTACATATGTATAAAAACTATTCTTTCAGCGCAAATTTACTTATTCGTGACAGTTTCAAACTTAAATTTCTGCTACCCCACCCTTTTCTGCTCGAATGTTGTTTGTCAATACAGTACATGTTCTTCGGACAAGAAAACGTCATACATCCATATGACGACTAGACAACTATTCGCAAGAATTGAAAACCATCTTTCTAATTACCAAAGTTCATTTAAATCCGCCATCAAATCCTGTCGTGATCAGTGTAAAGCCACTTCACATTATTACAAAAGTGCCGTTTTAAAACTGAAACCGAGCTAATGGAAGCGCTGCTAATTAAAAACGCCTTAAGCCTTCCTTAAATATAAAACTTCCTCATTTACCACGAGCGAAGTCGCTTCTGCACGTGTTTCATTGAGAGGTGCAGTGTTAAAACGATACTACTCTCGTCAGTACTGAAACATTAAATTTATTTGTCCTGATGAGGTCTCCAAGAGGGGACGAAAAGCTTCAACATTTTTTGTTTTGTTTTGTTAGTTTGGCTTCGGTAACTTTATTATGTTGATTAAAGTACTGACTTTTATCTTCCTTTGGCGCTTTATACCGCTATTAGAGCGCCAACAGGAAGAACTGGGATAATCGATCAATAAACTTACGGTATACCAGTTTACTAACAGTACCTTGCATCTGTACTGTCGCACAGTAACAGTCTACCAAATTGAGTGCTATGCTGACGCTGCTTTTTAATGAAGATAACTCAGCACGGCTAATTGTTTTTCGAAGGAATAGCACGTTTTGTTCTTTATTCAAGTCACGTCAATGAAAGCCAGCAGTTGGCAACAAAACGTGCACGGCCTGTTAAAAAAAGCTATGATTTAAAATGCTTTCCCGCCGACAAAGAGCCGCTTAACACAACGTACTTTTTTGTCGGGTTTTACATGCTTTTTTGCTCAAGCATTTTGTTTCGTAAATTTTCGCCCGCTTGGATATTCGTATGATGGTTTGCAGTATATAATGTTGTTCGGATATTCGATTTTGTCTGCAAAGTAAGTACTGTGTGCCGAAAACGTACAAAAAGATGTTTGTCGACAACATGTAGTAGTAGTGGTGGTAGTAGTTGGCAATTTGTTACGCTTCTGTTTTCTCAACAAAAAAACTCGACAATCGGATAAAAACAAGGAGAGAAAAAGGAATGGAGGTGACCAAACAACTTGACGTTAGACATACTCAATTTTTTTAATATTACATTAAAGAGATTTAACAAAGGGTCATGGTCACCGCTCCTAACAAAAACATTAAGCAGAACAATTGAAAAAACAAAACAAAAAAACTAAAAAAGCAGTCAACCAAATAAACAAAATTTTACTCTTGTGTAAAAATCCCCGATAATACCTATAAGAAATACATCCCTATCAGTGCCAAACTGTTGTTACCCTAACGAGGGGGGCTATTAGGTACTACAGCTTGCCCAAGGGTGACCTGGGAGCAATGACTGTTAAAGAGTCAGCTCCATTAACACTCTAGGCAGGACCCTGTTGCCGGATGCAGTTATAGTCTTACTGCCCAGGCAGTTATAGTCTTATACCCGGTTGTTCACACAACAAAGTGTATAATATACTACTATGTAGGTAAAAATTTTCCAACAAAATTGCAAGAGAGCAAAAAGCCCAACACCGGTCAAAAACCGAGCAAACACGGATAATGTAAACCGCCATCTTCAGTTTATACGTCGAAATTGACAAGCAGCCGACACAAAACGATGAAGATGAGTAAAACACGGCAGATCAGTTTTAACCCTTATCAAGTGTTGTGTAACCCTATTAGTATTGGCATGTGGACCATCTGTGAGGATCATTTTTTAGTCGTTGGTATGACTCGACAAGTAAATGAACCCAGGTCTACTGGCCGCAAAGTGTGCTTGTTAGTCTCACCACCTTGCCAATGAATTTTTATGCTTTGAAATGCCCATGAGAGAGAAATGTCACAACAACTTTTCCGATTTGCCTACGGTGTTAGCAGTGCAGGTTGATCTCTTGCCGTGAAGTTGATCTGTCACTTTCAATTTTTAACCCAATAAAAACAGAAGTTCTCTAAAGAGTAAGATTTGTTTATATTTCAAAAACAGGAAAGCTTTAGTCAAGGGTGCAACTACGCAGAAATTGTGTAGACATTGATCTCCTTACCTCTCGCTTGCGAGCAAGCACATTGTTGTGCCAAACAAGTTTCCAGCTACGATCAAGTTGATCGATTATATGACAAATGTAAAATACATTCATCAACATTCAATGCCAGCATTCAATATTTCACCATCAAATAACGCAAATTGTCATTTTTTCTGACAAACCTCAACATTTAATGAGACTATTGTTGCAGCCATCGTAACTATGGTGCAAGTCGGCACAGCTGGTCATCCATGGGCAGACAATAAGTGACGTGTACTAAGGGGCAACTGTGGAAGCAAAAACGCCTCCAGCTTTAATAAAGAGATGATATAGTACATTGCTCAACGACTTTTAACTGTGGTTTGAAGTACATGTCTCCTCCACTTTCATTTTGATTTAGCCTTCTGAACGAAGTCTTGGTGTTGTCAACTTCTGCCTGGTAATAGCAGAAGGGAAGAAAATAAAACAGGAGCAAAACATTTGCACTGCAGATTCGAACACAGCAATAACCCAAGTCTTTTCATTCATAAATTTACATAAGTAAGGTCGGGAAAGTTAGCTTAGGCTTGTAATCAGTTGCGTCAAAATAAGCCCAAGTTATTTGCAAATGTCATAATAATACTTATTGCCTGTTAAAATGTCGTTCACTTATGGTGGTCAGATTAGCTTTATGAAAACAGCTCTCAAGCGTTGCTAGCGGTAAAAGATATTTAATTAAACTGCGGCTAAATTTTTATTGTAAATTTTCTAGCCTCTTGATATATCTCATAACCTGCTACTGCGTTGACTCTGGGGGAGACAGTAAACACTTTTTTGTACTTGTTTCTTATCCTAATTGCTGTGCCATTGTGATGGGGTGCAGCTGTGCCCCACGGTTCACTAAGACTACATGAATTCTAAAGCAATTATTTTGTCCTTAAATTTAGAAAAAGGCCTATCCAAAAACTTTGATTTGAAAAAGAATTAGAGGGCTTTTTTAAAGACGAATCTACTTTATAGGTCCTTTTTTTCCATTTTAGTTTCTTGCCCTTCTATTTTTTTGGCGTCGTTAGTGGCTATCAATTTTTGTTTGACAAATACCGCTGAAGAATGATATAAAACTTAAAAAAAGGTGAAGCTGTGATCAGGGCTGGGGAGACGGGAGCCCTTGGCTAAAAAGTTACGAAGAAGCCAGAGCTAAGTTGTCAAATTTAACAAAGCCAGAGATAACCTGATTAAATTGCTAGACCTGTAGGTATTGAAACTTTTTTTGGCTTCGGCTTCAATCCATCTTACAATTTGATGTAGAATGGAACATTTTGGATTTGACCGCATTTGGAACTTCTTAATAAAACCCTTAATAGGTAACCATGATGCCCCCACTGCTACAGGTAACCTGGGGTCCAGCTAGACCCCAGGTTACTTATGGTGATAAAAACATCTAAAAATGTTATTTTTTAGTCAGTTACAATACTTTATTTGTTACAGTATAAAAAGACAGCAATGAAACGAAAAAATATAACAAAATTGCGCACTATTTTCCAAATAAATTCTCCTTTACTGCGTGAAGTATTTCCTTAGCTAAAGTTAACAGAAAATTTAAAAAAAGATTCACATGTTACAAATAAACACAATACATTACCACAACACATTTGCAATACAGTTTGAATAAAGTTTCTCTTAAAACTAAACTACACTAACTACACAATTGGGTAGTATGAATGGGAGGTAAATGAAGTAACTCGCATGAGCTTCAAACAAAAACATAGAGAACATAAAAAATTAAAAACGTGGGGTCTGTTGAGACCCCAGGTTACCTATTAAGGGTTAATAAAAAATACAAAAATAATTCCCAGTGGCAACCATGGTTTTATGCTAAGAAAAATCACTTTTAATTTACATATTTAACTTACTTAAAAACATTGCAATTTTTGTCAGCAAATCATTAAGGAAAGCATAACAAAAAGCCAACTAAAAAGGGGCCTGCCTTGCTTCTTATTTAGCTTGTGTAAAACTTGTAAGCCTCTACATTTTTGGCAGTTTTTAACTTTACAATGCTGAATACATCTTTCAGTTCTATACTGTATGGCAAATGCAACACAAGATTTTTTGTGGAGCGGGAACAGAAGGCAAATCTACTTTTCAAAAATTTACAGCTTCGCAGCTGAAGTCTGTGGCTTAATGCTTGAAAGCTACAGAGCTGTAGCCAGTAGATAAGTGCTTGAAAGCTCCGTAGCTGGAGGCGGACCCTATGCTCTTTTTACTCGCTTCACAGGCCTGGAAGTAACACGAATGAATAAAATTTTAAACACAGCAATTCTTTTAAGGTGGAGCTGCTGCTTTGTATTTACAAATTAAGCAGGATTGATTTGGTTATTTAAGTAGATTATCCAAGGAAAGACTTACTTGTCAAATCACAAAAACTCCAAAACGAGAGCTAGGCCACCCTTAAACTAGATGGATGAGTTACCCAAAAGACTTGGGCAAAAATTAACGATTTGCGTTACAGGATAAAGCTGGAGATGGGGAACTATACAGAAAATTCTTAGAATTGCTTCCCACGCGACCCTCCTTAAAAGCAAATTTTATTATAATAACCGTAAATGATGCATTGTACATCGAAAAAATACAATACAGAAAAATGCAACAACATAACTTTTAAAATCCTAGATGCAAAATTTCTCAATAAAAGTTTCTGCGGATGTTACAACAAGATAAGAAGTTATCGTTCACGTTTATTTTGTTTTATAAAATGGCTTTTACTCTGCTTTCATGCAAAAAATCAAATGACTTGGAGAGCCCTTCTGTACGATTGTCGCGATTACTTTTGCTTGATGCACCATTAAGAATGAAATTTGTAAAACAAAAAATCCACTTGTTTGAAGCAATCTTTTTGCTTATCAATCATACAGCACTCCATCGAGCGAAGCTTAAATCTCTATTCTAATAGCTACTTTTACTTTGATAAGTTGCCCCCTTATTTTGTAAAAGATTAAAGTCATTTCTATAAACTCAAGGACATGTGGTGGTTTTTCAATCAAAACTAATGCCAAACGTTTGGAAACTACTGTGGGAAAATTTTTCTTTGAACCAGAGCGTGCTGACGGAACCCCAATGGCTGGGAACTATGGCAGTCACAAAGAAGGAAGCGCAACAGTAATATTTTATTGCATCAATGCACGCAATTGTGTCAGACAAAACCACATCCGTTCGCCACGACGTTCAACGAAAAAAAAAAGCCGAAAATCTCCGGTCGCATGATCGGTAGCAAAATACTGCACACGTTACCAAAAACTAGGTCGTTGCACACGTCTGTATAAACCAGGTCACTACGCACGTCACCTGAACAAAAACAATCGACAAACAAAAGACGACGGGAAAGGCAAGCCGATCACGGAGCTACCATGAGAAGAAAATATAAACAATATCTATATCTACGAAAAAAAAGAAAAAAAATGTGTGTGTGATTTTAGACACATACAATAATAATGCACGAATACACATAGTAAAAACTAGAATCACACACAACGGCGGGAGTGAGGTGCTGAGCCGCCGAAGGCAGGCTAACAAAAAAAAATGTAAAAAAAAGACAAAACGCTGTTTGGCATGGCAGCTCGATGAAGTGCGAGGCGCAACACGCTACGACTACACCACCATTTGTGTTAAGTAAGCATGAAAAATCAACCATTCCATCAAAAATTACCACAATCAGCCTTGGTTTTGGTATTTCTGGCGAGAACAAAATACCAAAATCTCTTTATATTTTTGACATTTTGCAATGTGGACCATAGTACCTATGCAAATTACTGTTTGCATCCATACAAACAAATTGATGAGCAATTCGTTGAAAAAGTCTGCCGGTTACAAAGCAAAGGAAGGGTTTTGGTAAATCGCCATTTTGGATTGCTCGATTTACCGAAACCCTTTTAAAATTACAAAAAAAGAACATTTGCAAGGTTAAAAGATCGGGGCAGCAGACAAAACATTATGAACTAAACTTACTCAATTGGCATTATTCATCAATACTCATTACTGAAGTGAATATTATGTTTGTTGTATTAATATTTTTACTCGGTTTTGGTGGGTTTCGGTAAATCAGCCTACCGTCCCCACAACTAATAAAACTATAGAATCTTAACCTTGCCATCTTTCTATGGGTTTTACTAAATACTGTAGCAACCTGAGCAACTTCAACTACAAACCACAAACAGAAAGTCACCAACAACAGCTGGCTTTACATATGGATCGCCATCTACGCTCAGTAGCTATCATGATAGAAGTGACTAGCCGCCACATGGAGTGCACTTATTTTAACTCGAATTACAATCGGATGCCTGCCGTTTCGCTACAATGGTGACCACGCGAAGAAGCTACATCTTCCCCGATGCAGTTGGACGGCAGCGTCTTCAGTCAAGCAGCACAAGCGATCGTCGAGTGGTTGAGCCCTAACGTCAAGACCGCCTTCCAATTAAAGTCTTGACGGGAATCTCACCTTCTTCGGCCGGCAAGCCTCTCACTCTTTCAACGTCAACGAGGAAGGCATGTTGCGACCCCAGCAACTTCTTCCCTTCTTAAGTACTTCTCCACTAGCTCTGCTTGCGTGAGGAGGGGAATTGTGTAACAACCTCAGCAACTTCAAATACAAACCACGAACACAAAGTCACCAACAACAGCTGGCTTTATAGATGGATCACCAACTACGCTCAGTAGCTATCATGATAGAAGTAACTTGTCTTGGATTACAGTCAGATGCCTGCGGTAGTGCTACAATACTTTCGTCCTCGTTTTTTCGGACCTTGTTACTCCAAATTTTGGTTTATCTGGGCAGTGAGTCCGGTCGGCCGACAAATGTATTAAAACAACGTGTACCTCGCGTACTGCGAGAAATGCAAAGTTAGGTGGCTACTGTCGCTTATAAGCATCGTCTTTTGTCAGATATCAGTGAACAATTCTGCCATTCCATACAAAAACATAACGTGATTAAACAAGTTTATCAACACGTCGTTTATCAATACGTGTGCCGCTGTGATTGTCGGTACGTAGGCCGCACATCTCAAAGACTGCAGGATAGAATAAAATAGCACATACCAAAAGCAATAAGAAATCAAGCTCAACCAAATCGTGACTTATTTCAATCCAACCATACCAGTACTTCGGCAATTGGACAACATCTCCTCAACAATGAAAAATGCGCCTCTCACTATGATGAGAACCAATTTTCTATTTTGGCTAAAGAAAGAACACTTTTTTATTTATCTACCTGGGAAGCAACTTTCATCAAAATACTTCAACCAGAGCTTCGTCGCCAGAAAGAATTCGTCTACACACTAAAATTACGTCATTGATTTGGACTCGACGAAACGTCTGGTTGTCTACCAATCAGAACGTTCCGACATTTTCACCGGCTACATTCGCTATAAACACCTCGCTATCAACACCAGGCTTCATTCTAGCGATAACTCCTCAAAAGAACTAGATGAAAACATTAAAGTCTTCACTTATTCTTTGCAAAAGAGTGCAATGAAATGGTCGATAACTAAAACTCTATCAGAATAGAAAGGAAGTTAGAGTTAATGGAGTAGGATTGGACTCCAATTAAATTATGTGACTCTACCCAATTGTGAACAATAACAAGTTGTCTAATACCGGGTACCTATTGTTGCTGAAGGACGCAACCTGCAGATATACCGTACTGCCCTTATAGTACCACTGTCATTCTGTCAGAAAGAAAGACCCGCTTCTACTCTCAGGTAAATTCGCGATAAAAATTGAGCGACTGCAAGCACAAGAAAAGAGTCCCCTCATTTGTACGCATCTAATCTATAACTGAGGCTTTGAAAAAGTAGTTTTTGGGAACACCGCAAGTGAAAAATTGCTAACCTATTGCAAAGTTTGATGGTGGGACCGTCATAAACCGCTCATCAGAATAGCTACTTCTTCTTCGAGTCCGTTTGAGCTAGATTAAGTTGCACCAAGCCGTTGCGATTTTTTTGGCATTGCTGTTGCATTGTAATAAGTCATCCATGGTGCAGGTTGTTCCAGTTTTTTCGCAAGTTAACAAATGGTTCATGGTTTGATTTTCTTTTCCACTCTGGCAGGTGGTTTCAGTGCCGGGGGATAAGTAGCCCCACTTCAGTAGAAGAGACTTGGTCTTGCCTACACCTGATCTTAAACGGTGGAGACAACGCCATTTATTCCATAGTAACTTGTATCCTGGGGGGAGAGATTTTTGAACTGGGAAATTTTGGAGCTTATGTTGATCTGGAATATTATCTGTTGAGTTCTGCCATAGGTTCTGTGTTTTGAGTTGGTGCGTGGTGTGCTTGTCGAGAGGAGGAACAGTTCTTAAAAAACTCTTTTTTTTTAGTAGTAGTTGGCAATTTATTTCGCTTCTGTTTTCTCAACACAAAAAAACTCGACAATAGGATAAAAACAATGAGCGAAAAAGGAATGCAGGTGACAAAATGAATTGAGTTTAGACACCCCCAAATTTTTTAAGGTTACATTAAAAAGATTGTAGAAAAGGGCATGGTCACCGCACCTGACAAAAACATCAAGCAAAAAAATTGAAATAAAAAAAACACAACAAAAAAGAAACAAAAAATGCAGTCAGCCAAATAAACAAAATTTTACCCTATGCAAAAAAAACCAATAGCTAAAAAAATACATTCCTCTCAGTGCCAAACCGTTGTTACCCTAACGAGGGGGGATAGCAGGTATTACACCTTGCCCAAGGGTGACCTGGGAGCAACGACAGTTAAAGAGTTAACTCCATTACACTCTAGGCAGGACCCTGTCACCGGATGCAGTTATAGTCTTACTGCCCAGGACTATGCAATTTGTAGATAAATAGTAGCACTATAACATTGCATTTGAATTTTTATGACCTGATTTTAATTACGTGATTGTGGATAATTTAAGTAAACCATTGAAAGTGTCCCTGTCTTTTTTACTCAAATAAAAATTAATCATTTATTCTAATGAATAGAGTGAAGTTTCATGGATCTATATCAGTACATGGCAGGTGAATTTTCCTTATTCTTCTTCTTCATCAGAAAATATTTCGAGGAGCAGTTGTCGCCTGAAGTTGGAGATGGAGTACAAAATAATCATTCTTTCTTTTTAAATTGGTACCGGTAGTTCGAAAGTAATTGGCAGATTCTGAAAAAGAAAGAAAAACATCAAATACCTATTCTTTCACTTTTTATCCTACTTTGAAAGCTCGTTTTACAATTATATCTTTAAGCAATCAAAAGAAGTAGGTTTCCAGTTTTAAAACATAATATATACTAATCTACTGATTTATAATACAGGGTGTCTCAAAAGTAAGTATACACTTTAAAATTTGAATAACAATCTAATGGCTTATTCAAATTTGTCAAAAGTTTACAAAAATATTCTATGAACTACTAGAAACAGATTACCGTCCTAATATCTCGTTGAATTTATTTATTGACAGAATGTTAGACCTCAACGTGGGAGCCACCAATTTCGGGAGATTTCAGCCACCTTTGGATGCATTCTTGCTTGACACTTTGCAATAAATCTTTTGTAACTAGTCCACATGATGCTCTAATGTTTTGTTCCAACTCTAAAAGGTTTTGAGACCATGTGGAGTAAACTTTGCTCTTAAGGAAACCCCAAAGAAAAAAGTCGCATGGGGTTAAGTCAGGTGAACGAGCGGCCCATTCTAGAGGACCTCTGCACCCAATCCACCTACTGAGAAAAAACTGATTTAAGTAATCTCTGACTTTCCTGGTGTAATGTGCAGGAGCTCCATCTTGCTGAAAGTAACAGTTTTTCAACCGAAGCATTTTTTGTCAACTTTACTCCACACGGCCTCAAAACCTTTTAGAGTTGGAACAAAACATTAGAGCATCATGTGGACTAGTTACAAAAGATTTATTGCAGGGTATCGGGCAAGAATGCGTCAAAAGGTGGCTGAAATGTCTCGAAATTGGTGGTTTCCACGTTGAGGTCTAACATTCTGTCAATAAATAAATTCAACGAGATATTAGGACGGTAATCTGTTTCTAGTAGTTCATAGAATATTTTTGTAAACTTTTGACAAATTTGAACAAGCCATTAGATTGTTATTTAAATTTTAAAGTGTATACTTACTTTTGAGACACCCTGTATATTCTTTAAAGCATTTGATGAACTTGAAAAGTGATTTAATATCTTTGAGTGCTACAGGTAGTTTATTCCATAACATTGGGCATCTAAATTTCAGTGTTTGTTGTATGAGTTTTATTCTGCAATATTGAGGGCACAATTTGGACTTAGATCGAGTACGAAGAATGGCTTTCTCGCTAAGAAAGTTAGAATCAAAGATGTTTGAAAAAGCAGGAGGAAGAGATTTATTAAAATATTTGTGCATAAATTTGGCAATTTCAAGTTGTTTAGACTGTGGTATTGTTTGCAGATTGTGTTGTTGAAAAACGTTAGGCTACTGTTTTTTTGCTTCTTAGTATTAATCAAATTAATTGCTTTGGTTGAAACTTTTAGTCTTTTCTAGATTTTAGTCTGGATGGGCCAGCTGTCAATGCGTACATGGGATGTTGTTGGTCCAAATTGCATTTTTGTCGTTCAGATTGGCCGGATACTTCACGGCGAATGCTGGGGGGGGGGGGGGGGGCAGAATAACTACAAACTCATGTGATAATGTGTAACCATGCAAGTTTGTATAGCTATTTTGATGAGCGCTTTGTGGCGGACCCACCATAAAATTTTGTTATAGGCTACCGGTAGCTAGGTAGGTGAGCAAATTCTTATTGTTGTTGAATGTCAAAATTATTAAAATCCCTTAATGGGAAAGGTGTTTAATTTGGCTTAGACTGACAACAAGTTCGTCATGGTTGGTCGTCATTCTTTTTAGTCAGCAATAACCTCCCCCGACCATTATCACGCGAGTTTGTAGTTATTCTGATGAGCGATTTATGGCGGTCCCACCATCAAACTTTGCAATAGGTTAGCAATTTTTCACTTGCAGTGTTCCCAAAAACTACTTTTTCAAAGCCTCAGTTATAGATTAGATGCATACAAATGAGGGGACTCTTTTCTTGTGCTTGCAGTCGCTCAATTTTTATCGCGAATTTACCTGAGAGTAGAAGCGGGTCTTTCTTTCTGACAGAATGACAGTGGTACCATAAGGGCAGTACGGTATATCTGCAGGTTGCGTCCTTCAGCAACAATAGGTACCTGGTATTAGACAACTTGTTATTGTTCACAATTGGGTAGAGTCACATAATTTAATTGGAGTCCAATCCTACTCTTTTTTTTTGTGACAGAATGACAGTGGTCTTATAGTCTTATTTAGTGCAATAAGCTATGACAGACTCCTGACTCTATGCAAGCACCACATTTCAAGTTTGCTATAACTTGGATGTGGTGGCACAGCTAGTGTTTTGAGTATGACATAAGATATTTATGCCCTGGCATGTACAGAGTTATAACTTGTGCCGTGTATTTGTGTCCTCTAGTTTTGTAACAAAAATAGAAAACGTTGCTCTGTTGTTAGGGTGGTGCAAGTGCTACCAGCTATCAGTGCTGTGTGGTAACATCTTCGCTTTCAACTCTTTTTGGGTGTTTCCAATTCTTGTGTACTGCTACTAGCAAATATAAACCTTAATGTTTTTCACTTATCTAACTTTGGGCTATAAACTAAACTGCACTTGGTGGAGAAAAGTAAAAAACAGCTATAGGGCCTGCACTGATTAACCTGTATACACACCTTACTGTTGTATTGGCAGATTGCTGCACCTTTGACTTTGCCAATCTAGCTATTATTGGCTGTAGTGACTAATGAAGGCTGGTTATTAGTAGGTCAACAATAAAAGATTTGCTGTGCAATATTTAAAGAAAATGGAAACCATGACAAGAGAAGGCTTTTTATGTCCAATTTGTATGCAAGATTTGAAGTCATACCACAAACTTCAAAATCATTTTGAGACTGCTCACACTGCAGAAGATAAAGCAGTTCTTAATCAAATAAAAGGTACAGTAATCTCATTTTTACACAGATAAATTGGGTTCTACTAAAAAGCACACGTGTACAATGTCCATCACAAGGTCTTGCATAAATAAATAATCTTAAATTTAACTCAAACGTTGTGTAATACATGTACTAATTAAAACTCTGGGCCAAACTTGGCCAAAATGATGTTGTTTGTGTGGGTCTCTAAACAATCAGCCATATTGCCTGAACTTTCCTAACTCCAACCTTAGCACTTGATTACATGGGATTTCTGCATTTATCCAAACGACATATTGAGCAATGCTGCTGATTCTTATGGAAACTTGCCAATGTTGCTACTTGCAATACACTATTATATCAATAATCCTGTTTAACCTAGCGATATTAACAGTATAGTTACCTTAATTGTTTCAATCCAGAACACGTTTTTTAAGTTTGGCACAATACCACTTCAATTTTTTGTGTAGTGAGATACCTTGGGTACATGGTATACAAAGTATTCTTTTGTATTATCAGTTGTATTTAATATTGCTATGTCAGCAGTGCAGCATAGGCTTGTTATCAAAAATATGCAAATTGAACACTAAGTGTTATGTGGCACTGTGGCAGGGCTAAGTAGAACCAATGTTGGGCAATATTAAGATATGGAAATGGAAATTCATGGCAACACAGAAATTTATTCAAAAGTATGAATTACTTAATCACAAAAATACGTAAAGGTTCATTCAATGATAGAGAATAAATAAACCTTGGTAATTCATTTTAAAATGTAGAATTACTAAGTTATGGAAACTCACATCAGTATTTGAAATTATTAAATTGCAGAAACTATTTTTTGTTGACTTTTGTAAATTTCAATATTCCCTTAATTTCCATCTTGCGTTTTAACATTCCTTTAATTTTTCTACTTTAATTGATGTTTTTATAATTTCATTATAAATTTGCTTCATTTGGTGATTCATACATTTTACGTTTCAATTGTGGTGTGATTTTTCTTAGTGCTATATTTTGATATTGTTCTTGAAACCTGCATTGAAGCTCATGTTTCAGTTTCGAGCCACTGCTTGTACTGACTGCTTACTAGAAAGCAATAAGGTCATTTTGTAGCCTCCCAACTCTCTCTTCTACTGTTCACTGAATTAAATATGCTTTCATCATATATTATTTATTTACATTGTGCTGCATAAATTTGCTGCATATTGGATTACTATTATAGCATTATCTTGTTTGTTGATAGTTGAAATGACTCAAAAACCCAATAGTAATTTTGTTGTCTGCTGTAAGCAATGTCAAATGACTTTTATATTGTGTTTTCTCTGTAATACTAGCGCTGTCAACAAAAAAAAACTGACACTATTGTTTTTAGGTTTGTTTAGCAAAGCTAAGGGACGTTTCTTGGGGCGAGATGATGTTCCAGCAGCATCAGCATCTTATTCCAGCCAATATTCTCCCCAACCTGTGGTTGCTGCACCTATTTGGGAACCTCAGGAGTTTGGTTAGTTTATAGTTTGATGATGCTGCTAGTTGGTAAAGCTACTTCATATGCCTAATTATAGGTGGTTTAAGAATCTTTACTCAAATTCAAGAAATTCACAACAACTTAGAGAATAACTTGCAACTTGAGTTACTCATTCAAGCTGAATGAGCTATGCTCTGTTTGCTAGTCTTATTGTCAGATTAGGCCACCACAATAAAAAGACTGCTTATCACCACCACCTATTTGTTACATAAATAAAATATCTTACTGCAGAGCACAATAAGCAAACTTTTCCACTTTTTTTTCACTATCTCTTCTGTGCTGAAGGTCAAGCATGGAAGCTGTGAATACTGTTTTTGATGTTTGGTGTGACTCAATAAGGGAATTGAGCTCAGGTCTAGCAACAGCAAAGAGGACACTGTAATTACTATTGCACCTCACCAATATTTAAATGTTGAGTTATACATGCTCTGCTAGCTGGGAAACTATTTATTAGTTATGTTCAGACTTTTGTTTAGACATGCTGTGAAGTTACCAGTTGTTGTTAGCACAATGCATTTCCACCATGAGCAGTGCAATCAAGTAGAAAAAATTGTTGTAAGTGCCTTTATCAAGGACACAATCTTCAATGCAATCTTTGTGCCATTTGAATGCATGTCCGTGAGATCATTGGTACCATAAATCTGCTACAATGTATTTGGCAGCTTTTATAGCCAAAAACTGTTGTCTCTTATTGAGCGCATAGTTTAGAGTTGACTGATATTTTATTTGCTTTGTAAAAGCGTTTGCAGTTACCTTTTTTGTTTACTGTTCGGGATAAGACTGTAGTTAATTTATATTTAGTTCTATTCTCAACTCGAATTCTTTTCTAAGACCAAAAAGTTATTCTCCAATGAAAGTAATAGCAGTTCATTGTTCTCTTCACCCAATTTTACGTTTATGGAATCAAGTTAAACGTAACGTGTTTACTGTGCATGGATTTAAATTATATTTTTGTGTTTTAAATGAGTAAAGCTGAAATTGTATCTTTAACCATTGGCATGAATTACTTTTCAGGTGTTATACGAAGCCATAAAAATTCGTTTAAAAAGATGCGTGATGCAAGAATTGATAGAATGGTTATAGAGTCCAATAAAATCTTGATTAGACTGGATAAGGTACCACATGTATTAATGTAAATTTACATTTTTTTTGTACATAATAATTCAAGCAAATTGACAATATTCAATTTAAACATGTGAAACTGAATTGCCTTCTACAATGTCTTTTGCGGATTGATTACCCAATTTTTCGGTTTTGAATTGTAGTTGTAAATGCATTTTTATATCAAAGGTGTGCTGACGTTCATTGTGATTATTTGGATGCGCTACTTCAGCTTTAAACTAACGGAAACACATGTTGTTTACAGCTACAGTTTATTTTATGTGTCTGGTTTCTTGTTATAGCTTATATCACAGCTTGGTGTATAGTGCACCCTTAGATATAAAAGAATTTTGCAAGGGTGTAACAACGTGATGGGGTGGGGGTAACAGTTTTTAAAGTAAAGACGAGTTTCAAAATTTGTTTTGTTGGTAGTTCAACTGCAAAATCAAGGGCAACCATCCCATAAAATGCTGTTTAAATTTCATTTTTTTTGTTCACTTAATTTAAACATGGGTGGGGTGGTGTGCAAGTTTTTTGGATAGGAAAATTGAGTCTGCTGCTAAGGTGGAATAGCACATGTTTAAATCAATATTGAAGCATGTACAGTATGTTTATTATGTATGCGTCAATATAAAATTGTATTTCTTTCTTTAGTTATTCACTCAAATTAAGTTAACTCGAAAAGAAAACTCTAAAGGTAGCATCAGATTTTTGTATTGGTTGTACGTAAACTGCAAGCATGCATGTTTGACTGTCACACGATTTGCTTAGTTTATCTTTTTGTATGCACTCGTATGTTGAACTTGTTAAGCTGGATCTGTTATATATTTTTAAGATTTTACGCTTTACTTTCTGCATGCTTTCTTATTTTTTTAGTTGTTATGCCTTGACCAATTAAGCAAGAGCCAAAGAAAAGGTAGTGTATGCTTGCATGACTTGATTCTCCCAAGGATTTTGCAAAGCTTGTCAATCATAATTTGTATGTTTGCAGTTAATTTTCTTACTATTTGTTATTTACTTTGCATGGAGTTCCATAAGGCTTACACTTCTATTGGTATAGTGCCATTAAGCTTTTTGGGTAATGGTTACATATATTTTCTAAACTCACTTTTCCCATTAGTAGCACTCTCAGAAGTTGTCTTTTACCATGATGATTCTGAGCTGCAGCCCCTCACTTAATTGGTTCCCAGTCAACCTTAGCGCAAGTCAGTTTTCTTGTATAACTCACTCCATGATTTCAGTGTTTACTGAGGCTCACTTGGTGTCAGTGAAAATTATTTTGTATTGATTTTTGAAGATTGTATATACATTTGAATCTTGCCAAATGAAAGGTTTGACGATTGCTTTCCATATTTTGACACGGTCGTTTCATACAGCAATGAAAATAGTAATTGGGAATAAGTTATACATGTGAGCAATGTATTTATTCAGTGCACTTTTTCTTTGGTGACCATATTCAAACTTGCAAAAACGCATTTGCCTTGCAGAGTTTGAAAAAACGTTAGTACCTTGGGTGAAAGATGCGGACGTGCCATTTTGCCCGACTTGTGGCGACAAATTTAATGTCGCTCGAAGAAGACATCATTGTAGATTATGTGGATCTATTATGTGCACCAAATGCTCCATGTTTATTCCTTTTGAACTTGCTGGTAAGCTGCTATTGATAATAGCGTTTTTCTACGATCGAAAGAGCGCTTTAAATTCTTATTCTAGTCCTAAAAACGATTCATTAGTTTTGAAGTCATACAAAATACAAAAAAAAATAATGCTAGCCTGGCGTGTTGTAGTTGTAATAGTTTACAGCTACTGGTTTAGTGGTTCCCACGCTCTTTTGCGTTGGCTGGCCCGCTTTCATCCTTGAAATAATGGCGGACTTCATACAATTTTTCAAAAGCAGAAAATTCAATAAGTGTTTAGCAATTACTACAACAGTAAACGAAATCCTCGTATATGCTACAAAAATTGTCAGTTGACGTATCGGTAATCAAATCTCCATTCATACTTTTGATGCACTAACCGAATACAACTGTAGCACGATAATTCGTTCTTTGACTATGGTCGTGGCCTCAATATAAAATCATTGCATAATAACACAAATGTCTGTAGCAAATATATAATTTATCAGTCCATAAGTTCGAACAAAAAAGAACCAACGTAGTGTATAACTCAGAAACTAAAGGACCTCTAAGAAAACTTTTCGCGTAATCCAATTTGGGAACCACTGTACAAGTTGACCGATAGAAAACTACAATATTTTTCATAGTTGTCTCTGTGATTATCAGTGTATGTTACAGTAGTCTTTTTGCAGATGAATTGGTTGTAGCGTTGAGAAAGGCGTCTGTCTCTTCACAGCGACCTCGTTCTGCGTCGATGTCACCTATGCGCCCAGTATCAGAGCGATCTCATGCTCAGATACGATGCTGTGGTGAATGCGATAAAATTTTAATGAAGAGAAAAAAGAAAATGGAAGAAGAAAATAATCAACCTCTACTGGTGCTGCTTTACGAGGTAAACATGCGTTAACTGTTGCTATTGCTGTAAAATTTTTTGGTATTATTTTAATACGGCAGTTTTGTAAGAATCATTACTCTCTTCCTCATGCCCTAGTTTTGATTTGCGATAGAATCTACAATAGCAACTTATTATTATCATAAACTGTTTTTTTATGCATTGTACGTTGGTAGTTCATCTGAGCATTTATAAATTCCATGGCTAGCCACGTGGATACAGGTTTCCATACGTTTGTGGAGGCATTTTTTTTATAGATTGTGATAAACCTGACATCAAAAGCACAAAATTCTTTTGAGTTTAACCTTGAGCTTTGAGTTGAGCCTTAGAAGCACCCCAAGTTGTTTAGAGGTAGAGATAAGCAGTGTTTGCTGTAATGTCACTGTTGTTGATGCGTTATAATCATGGTTGCCATCTGCCTGGACCAAAAAATAAACACGTTGAAAAACGATGTTTTGTTCTAAATTTGAGATGATCATCTTTTTTTGATAGTTCTCATTTAAATGCCTAAATTTTTAATAAACCTTTCTTTTGGAGATCCACACTGTGAGCAATAAAATTCTGAGACAAAAATTATTTTTAGACCTACTAGGCAGACATCTGAAAAATAATCGGTTTTTCGGAAGTACGCACATTTTGATTTTCTAAGATGGTGTGCTTGAAGATAAGCAAATATCTAAAAAATAGGCTCAAAGTGTACTGTTTCTCAACCCCGAGGCTACGAGCTCATTTGAATGAACATAATCGTTGTTTGAGTCCTCGATGTAATTTTCTCTGTACCGTCACAAGCAACACGAAAGCGGTAATAACTGTAGGTGATTATACAGTGAGAAGACGCTCATCACTCTGCATTGTGTATCTCACTCTGCTGTAGCTTTAGCTAATCATAACATTCGATATGCATTGGTTACCATTGCTCTGAATTTCGATAAACATATCAAACAGGTTTGTGGATGGGGTTGAGATTGACACTGAAAGCGAAAGTTGACGCGACAAACGATTGCGCCAAATATTCGAGCACTTAAAGTTAAAATTGCTGTGTTGTGCCAGAGAATAAATGATGAGTAAAAGTGTTATTAGCTTTATGCGTTCGTTGAGTAGTAGCAGTGTGCCTACCAATCATTTGAAGTTGCTTGCGTTTTAAAAAATTTCTATGTTCTGCTTGTATTAGTCAGTTAGAGTTACAACAGCAGTTTGTCATGATGCTTGACGTCATTGACAACTGTCGAAGGTTTATCTATGGAACTGTTGCTGAAAGAAACTTCAATTATCATGCTGTTTAAGACATTATTTTTCTGAAATGTATTGAACTTTTGACACCACTTATGACTGATATGCCTTGCTGTGTAAGTGACTGGTTGCATTGCGTGCTGGTGTTACAGCAAAGCACATCTGAGCATAAGTTGTTCTGAGTAAAATAGATCAAGATTTTATTTTGGCAGAGAGCTATAACTGTGTGGTTGGTGTAAGTGCAAATGTTTTTGTAGAAACTTGAAACTGCTATGGCATCAGCCTCCAAGTCTGCTCCAGAATATAGGAAAATGGCTGAATCTCTCAAGTAGGATATTTCTTTTTGCTAAATTTGGCTTGTACAAGCATCTATCCATTGCTGTACTGTCACTAGATAGATGTAGTGTGCAGTTATATCTAATAAAGCCCACGCTCTCTTTGTGTCCAACTGGACATGAAAGCGAATGGATTTTTCTGCAGCAAACAGAAGCCAAGCACCTGGCTTTCTGCCGTTGCAATATCGCTTCAATAATCGTTTATGCAGATACCTCACTGAATGGTTTCGTAAACATTTATGAATTTTAGAAAAATAATCTTGTAGCGACAGTTCTCAGCGCTGTATTCGAACTTGTTGCCTTTAAACTGCAAGATTGATGCTGAGTCCCTTTCGTCACTCGTTGAACAAACCCAAGTTTTGAAGTAATGTCACTTATATAGCGTAATGTCACTTATTCACGAGAACATGAAACTTCTCTCTTTTATCGACCAATATCTTCACAGCTGGTAGGCGTGACTCGGTGGCTCAGTGTTTAAAAGACGGTTTTTCCGGTTGAAACGTTCCGTTGCCAAAACCCTGGGTTCGCACCCCGAAAAAAAGCGGACCGTGGATTCAGATCCCACTTGATGATACGGTTTTACATTTAAAACTGCCGCGGTCACGAGTAAGATTTTGGCTGTTCATGTGTTCACTCCATTCTGGTTTTACGTGTTGGTAATATACACCCAATTTGTTGAAAATAGTAATTAGCCAGAGGTAAATCCAGTTTTTGATAGCTTTTCCATTGCATTACCGGGAGTATGTAATGTGCTTTAATTGCCATCGCATCTAGACAATAGGACTTATGACGAGACAGGCTGGATCAATAACAACATGAAACTTAAAAAAGATTTTGTGCACATTTCCCCCTCATTGCAGGGCTTAAACATGCAGGTCCAGTGAGTGTGTGTCTGCCACTGTCCTCTCCTTTCGAACTGGACTTATTACTGCAGCAATATGCCAACAGCAGATGCAAATACGATAGTATTTTAACGGAGTTTTGAACTTCTGGCCTTTTGCTCTGGAGTCGGGAATAATTGCTTTTGTACCACGGCTGCTGCGATAAAGGCTTAGCTTCTACAAAGTTGCAGTGTTTTATTTTTTTAGTCAAGGCGAGGAAGATTATGATTTAAGTCGAGCAAATGAGATGCGATTTAAGATGATGAAATACTACGAGACAATTGATGTCATAAGTAAGAAGATCGCGGCACTGAATACGAATGACGCAGACAACCCGCCACCACGAAGTGCACTACGGTTGCAAACCTCAATTCGTCAAGCGGCGCACGCCTATTTACAAGTAGGAAATCTGTTGCATATGGCCTTTGCAAAGTACGATGGCCCCAATTGCGAAAGCAGTCGTAGAGCGATTTTACTTGAAAACATTGACTTTAGTTATTCCGAGTTGAAACCTAGTTTTTGTTTTCTGTAGCCGTAATGCAATTTTTATTGTTTTTTTGATGAAGTTTGTTACAGTATTGACGTTGAACTTGCTACGAGTTTTCTGGTTTCAACATTTGGGATAAATTGCATTGTAAAGGCTGGTTTCCATTTGGCGTAGATTGCAGACGTAGCGTGAAACATTTTATGCTTCTCTATTTAGTACGTAATACTTTCGACAAATTTACTGCTTGTTTCAATCCGCCAACAAAGAGAAACAATTATAAGATACCGTTCCCGTGGAGAGCTCGGTGACGCTGTGAGGTTAGAACTCAAGTTCTTTTTAATTATGATCTTAAAAACTTTTCAACGTGAGAAATTATTGCATGCTTTTTGTTTTTGTTTGTGGTCTTTTTTACTTTCCCAGTACTGCTAGTAGCAGCAATGCGCTATGCATTGTTAACTTTAAAGGAGGTGTGAGCGGAACGTTTTTCTATGTGTAACTATACAGGTTTTCCTTATACCAAAGGATCAAGATAAAGTAATCGATGGCTCACTTTGTGGTTCTGCATTTTTTGCGGTGACAATCCGTGCAGTTTGAGACGTTTTCTGCGTTATTAGCGGTTTCCGCAATACCTTTTTCCCAGGGGCAGCAATTAAGTTCAAAAGTTAAATAGATCATAAACATGCAATAAAACGGATCCAAGGTGTCTAGGCAAATTATTTACGCGTGTGGCCTCATTCTTGCACCACAGTCTGCGTGGGTCACCACAATGGGTCAAATGCTCGATCACTACATGTCTGCCTCAGAAAGATGGAGGAATACCGTTAAGTGGCTCAGCCTTACCCAAGAACACTGCAAGTAAACTTTGTGGCTTTTTCTTCGCTTTACCTCTTTCATTTCACGCACAAAGCCTAGAAGTTGCGATTATGATTTTAAGGTCTTAGTATGACTGGACTAGAGAATTGAATTCAGGTCTACCGACTACAAAGTGGACGTTTTAACTATATGTGGGCCTGGTGTTTGCTAATTTGGTATATAAGGTGAAGCGTTTTGTTTCAGACTTTAAGGTAAATGGTATTTCATCATTTTGCAGCAATATTTTAAACTTTGGTTCTAACTTGATAATATAGGTTTGTGTAAAAGTCTTATTTTGCAACAAACATTTTCTAGGAAAACATGCTCACCTTGCAATCTCTCCCATCTTTGCCCAAGTTGGAAGTTTTACAAAAGCAGAGAAGACAGGAGCAGGAAAGGAAGCGGAGAGAAATGATGGAAATTGTTGAACAGGAGAGAGCAGAAGCGAAACGTTTACAAGAACTGGAGAGGTTGAAAGACGAGAGAGAAGCGTTAGAGCGGTGAGTAATCGTTTGAGTAATGCTCTTAGAGTCGGCTTGTAAGTGGACGCTATGCAAGCATGGTCACCGCTTCCAAATTGTAGGCTATTTTTTGAAATAGTTTTTGTGGAAATGATTGATAATCTGTAAAGCGCTTCATAATGCGTTGCAAAATTTTTTCAAATATTGAGGTTTTTATAGTGATGAGAGTAACTTTGTTTTCGGCGGCGGAAGTGAGGTACGAGGAATAGTTTCTGTGAGACCTGCTTTGGGTTGGTGAACACCGCAGGCACTGGGCGTCTTAACTACAAACGCTACAACCAAGCGAGAGAAATTGTTTTGTTATTTGCTTAATCTTCACCCACCTAAAAAAAAGCTTGCGGCTTTTTGATTACAAAAACAATGCATTATCTTACTAAGCTGCCGCCACCCCCATCAAAAAGTATGCAAGTGTTTCATGAATTTTTAATGATTTTTCAGACGAAGCAATGGATTGCCTTCCAGTCAACCTCGTTTAGTTTTGGACAATGGCTGGTCTTCAGTTGTCCCAAGCAGCAGGGGACCTAAAAATGGGGCCTCAGATGGCGAATTAAGTGATCCTATTTTAGAGCAAATTTCCTTGGTCAAGCAAATGATCTCTCAGGCTGAAAGTGCCGGCCGACCTGATGAGGTGAAAAGTCTTATTTTAAATTTGAACGAATTGAAGAAAGAGTACAACAAGAAGATGGCAACGCATGCCATCTCTCCCCGAAACTCTGTGTCCTCCAGTACCCTCACTTCCTCCAAGCGACCGCGAAATCCTTTCCTAAGTGAAGACGATGAGAAACCAATTTCGCGTGTCTTGTTCAAGGATCCTTTTATGGAAAAGAACGTGGATACGAAAAATCCGTTTCTAAATCATAACGAGTCAAATAACACGAATCCTTTTTTGGAAGAGGATGCCTCAGAATCCGATAAAAATCCGCTTTTAGACCAAATTTGTTACATAACGAAGCGCCTGGACGAAGCGACTCGGTTAGGCAAGAAAGACGATATTCTGATTTTAAGAAAAAATTTAGTAGAATTACAGGCATATTTTAGCGGATGAAATCAATTTAAAATGTCCAAGACTGGTGCTACCTCATGAGGTTAATGGCAGACGTTCATTGCATCTTCAAAATTTAACATTAGTGCTTGTTAAAGTTAACGCATGACAAATGTGAGTGAAACTGTTAAGTGATCTTTTATTCTCTGTCGTCTACATGACCAGTGTAAGCGATTTTAAGTTTTATGTTTAAGAAGATTTGTTTTGCGGTTGCTTCCTCCTGGGACGCCATGGTAATCGAATAACCACGTTCTCATTTCAAACTACATCAAGATTAAGTTTGGCTAAAGCGGCACTTCATTTCGAAGTGGTCGTAGGGGCAGGCTGGTACTAGTAACAATAGAATGGATGCCCACCGTCTGATGGTGGCTTTTTACGACGCGCTGGCTGAGCTATCACTATGTTGTGAAATTGAATTTAAAGTGCTTGAAAGAAGGCTGTGAGGGCGGCCGAAGATGAACTGTGGAAAACAGGTGGAAGAATAGGTTAAGGAGATAGGATTCTGGAAGAAAGACGCCATCAACGCACCGAAGTGGCGCGGTGCTGTTCATGAAATCGCGTGGAGCTGGGATGATTCTGGCGACTTGAGTTGGCGTGGACAACAAGGAATTTTGCACGTTAGATCTCTTTTTGGAAAATAAAAGGGCTCTCCTTTTCATACATGTCCGATAAAGTATTTCAACGCTTCAAAATAGTGGTAATTTCCCAAAAAAGTGGTTTTATAACCAACTTAATCAGTTTGGGGGACCTAATAAATTTTTGTTTCATGCCTCTCTAAAATCCTTAATCCGCCACTGAGTGTGAGGTCATGTCAAATAACTTACATCAGCAGTGGTAGTAGCCTGCGATTCATACCGCTTTGTCTTCAAATCGTCGACTTTTGGTGCAATATTTTACAAACGGTAATTCTACGTTAAACGACATGCAGTTTTATCGTTTTTGAATTGCTGTTGCTTTTCAGTTTTTGATTCCAATTTTATTTTGTTATTGAAATTACTGATTCTTTTATTGAGATTGTTAAAAGTTTTTCAGCTGATGTTTTAACTTTATATCAGTGTTATGATCAAAATATAATCGTCTTCTACCAAATTTTATTTGTGGTCATGTGCATATTTGTTTGTTGGTGTGATTACTTAACGAATACGAAGAAGTGACTCCAAGCATAACCTTGTTGCGTCTCTAAATAATTTGTACACGGATATTACCGAAGGCCTAAGTCTTGTTTTGTTGAAATCTGCGCTGCAATCCGCTCACTTCGATAGTTTTAAGCGGTTTTTGCAGTTAGAATGTTCCGTTGCGTAAAGGCGTTGTGCTCATTTATTGCAGGTGATACGGATCGGGTTTCAAATCTCACGTTTATGAGTGAGTGAATTTACTCCTCTTTCATGGATGGAGGTACGGCATGAATGGCATTCCATGTTCTCACTTTCAACTTAATTTAAATTAGAATAGGAAGCAGGAGCAGTCCATTTCCGGCCAGTCGCAAAAATGTAAATTGTTTACTTCTAGCTCCACCACCAATGCTGCCACTTTTAGGAAGTTTTCCACTAGATTTAGTGGTTTATGATTTTATCATGAGAGTTTCGTTTGAAATCTAGTAGTTCCCAAAGTTAAAAAATTTTCTCTCGGCAAAGCTTAGTCTGCGTTTGATCATTTTTGCGGAACATGAAGAAAAATGATAATTGCTTTATTTTCAAATGGAACTTAAAGTGTGGTCGCCATTATCCGCCGACTTCAATTGCCGAAAAATCTGCAGGTCAATGATTTTTTTGTAGCTACCAATGGTTTTGTAGGCACCTATGAGCAGATTAGCTACTACCTACCTAGGTCTACTCAAGGCGAAGATATGCACAGACTTACATTTTGCACTTGCGCTACCGTTGAGAACTGTAACGGTACGTCAGATACTCAGCTTTGTTACCAAAGCTGTTAGACCATAACTACGAGATGATCATGGGCCATTGTTGGCATTAAGTAATGTATAAGTTTTCAGTTGTATAGAACCAGTCGAATTGTTGTAGTAATAGGTTAGAATAAACAAAGCTAGCAAACTATTGGTGCAGTATGACATTACAGCCCAACATAAGTAATGTAGTGTCAAAAGTCTGGACTCAGTAACGGTACTGTCAGCATTCATCGCGTGATAGTTTAAATGGTTGCCCACTGAAAAACATTAAAACTATTGCTACCGATAACTTGCCTATATTTGTAGGCCTAAGCTGTGGTATTTCTCTGATTTGATCTATTACCAGACTTCTTCAACAGACCAATACAGAGGTGGGCATACTACGGCTCGCCAGAGCACTTTGTGCGGCCCACCAGCACTTGTAGAAGCCTCCATATATCTAATTTAGTATGACAAGGGTGGCCACATTTGCCGTATCAAAGGGCCAAAACGATAGAAACCCTCATTGGAAGAGTCGCCAGGGAATTCTTAGTTTGAGTTGACGCATTTTCCGTCCGATTCGAAGGTGATGACCTTTGGAGACCATCATTTTCAAACCCCGTAATTACTGCAAGATTGTAGGCAATGGCTTTGGGCCTACTCTTGAACGGTCAATGCGGCCCTTTAGCCAAAAAATTAGCCCATCCCTGGACAAATACATTTTTACTATTTGTTTACAAAGTTTAATTATGTGTTGTTTTTGTTCGATTTTTTATTTTTGCAAATTGATGTTTTTTAGATTAAGTTAAAAGTTTTGCGTAACTTGTTAAAAAAGTATCAACGAAAACAAAGCTGAAAGCTCTATTGATTAAGTTTTTCAAGTTCGAGTTTGATATAAAAAAATTACCGACATAAAAATGTAAGTTTAGGGTGTCGCCTACACACAAGCTACGATAATCGAGTTTACATGTCCGAAAGCAGTGGTTTTTCTCAAAAACAAACCAAGAAAGATCAGTCCGCTGTCTTATATTTTTCATGATAATAATCCATCAATTTTTTTCGAGATTATGTATTTATTTTTTTGATATAAAAGCGAATCTCCAATATATATTGTTGAACTTTTTCCTGATACTGTTGACGATGTAACTGATAAGTGTGAGTTCAGTTATATGTCCCAGTTCTTTTGAGTTTGAGTTTGCAGCCTTGTAAGAAATCTAGTTCTACATATGTATATTAACCTATTTGTTTTATAATACCGTATTTCTTAAAATTTTGTTGTGTGCTAGAACCAAATTTAGTATATACAATGTCAAAATTAGAATTTAATTATTAGTTTGCAAAGTGTTCATGATGATTTGCTAGTTCGGTGAATACTCAAGACTTCATTTGCCACATCATTGCAAAAACTGAAGCAAAAGAAACGTTATTGCAAAACGATTTGTAGTGATGCTATAAAGTGCAAGATATTTAAACATTTGATTACTTTTGGTTTTTCTAGATCTTGATATTTTCATGAACTGTGATTTTTTGAAGGATCCCGCGGGATTTAGGAGGTGGCAACACAGCCCATCACCAACAAGGCGAACTGCAATTGGTGGGTATCCGAAATTGTCTTTTACAAAATGCTGGATGAGCAGCTTTACTATTTGAGCCCAGTACGTCTTGATCCTCGATTCGTCGACAACGTGGTTGAGTGAATTGTGGCGCTGTTGATGGTAGCAATGATCACGCGTTCAAACCTCGCGATGACTCTGTTGTTGTATCTTTGCAAAAAGCACAATGATTTAATGTGGTAATGACAAAATTTGGTCCGAACAATTTGTCTTTTTGGCGTAACCGGCAATAAGTTTTCCCTTGACTGGAATATATCGATCTCATTCACCAGAAGTCAGCTACCAATACTGCCATGTGGTGTTGACGTATTAACTGGTCATTATCGAGACTAACACCAAATATATTCAGAGATAGTGGTTCTTCAATCTGCATGACCTTTTGATAGTTTTTATCGATAATCAGCATGCTTTTGTTAAGATGTCCCAAACGAACATCTACGAAGACAACCCATCCGGCATTGAAAAACTTGATCGTTACAAAGGGGGGTGTAAATTTGAGTAGAGCTGGATATGCATCCAACTTCATGGAGGTAAGTTTTATCAAAATGTGATTCCTCGTTCCAACTTTGCCGTGGTGTTGGAGCTGTCGCATCAAATAGGGGCTGCGATCCAATGTTACACTGAGGTATATTGAATCGGAAAAAAATATAAAAGCATTACATGAAAACAAAAAACTCCGTTTTTTTACTTTATTTTGAAAAGGAAGGAATTAAAAGTTTTATAAACGTGGAAAGGCAAATGCGTAAAAAAAGGGTGAGAAGAATAAAACAATGTTTTAAAGTATTATTTTATTCTGTAGCATTACAAAGTGGCTAGCATTATTGAGGCGGAATCCTTACACTTGGCTGAGGATCTTCCGGCTGGGGGAATGGAGACGGTTTCCTAGTGCTGCCGGCTTGGTGTTCAATAGGAAAGGAATAGGGTAAAGAGAAGCAGACAGATTCTCTTGTTGTGCCCTTGCATAGGTTGCTTCACAGGATTCCTCCTTTTTATGCTGTGACCAAGCACTCTACTTGCTGCTGTGGCTCAGTTTAACTAAAAACTGGCAAACAAAGCATCAGTGGATATACCTGAGCCAAAAAGAAAAGTTCAAACAAAGACGTCGATCATAGATGTAAAGAAACAAAAATCGATTTGAAGATCGAAAGCGAGATTTCCACTTTGACCAGCTCTCGTTTCTTGACAACAAACGTTGCGTTTCAAGCTTTACCGCACTCGCTCCATTTAACATGAATTTCTTGAGCACAAGAAACCGACAGCAGAGTATCGCAGAAGCAATGCAGGTATTGTCTCATCATGCTGATGCGCAAATTTTGATTACAGAGCCAGCGTGAATCCTAATGGTTGTTCTCTTAAACGCTTTCTATCAAAGGCTCGAATAAGAAAGAGACCGAAGTCTATTATAAAAATTTTACATTTTCTGTGGAGAACACAGCAAAAAAGCAAAACTTCTGCAATGAAGTTCTTGAATTTGAATTGATAACGTGTTGGTTTCGAGCGATTGGAAAAATTAACAGTTTGTTTAGACTGAGTAGACCTAGCTAACTGTAAAAACATGCAGTAAAATTTGTTGTAGAAATAAAATCCAAAAACCGCGTGCAGGAAGACAAGAATTGAGATTGAAGTGCCATGATTCGGTCTTAAAGAGATACAAAAATTGTCAAAATCAGCGTTTTGAAAAATTTGATCTCAAAAAAATGACTTAATTTGGGGAGAAATATAAGGAAAATGGCGGCCGCTGAAAACAAAATCCTTTTGTTGGCATTATCAGACTGGGCACGTTTCAAAAATTTTAAGAAACCCTGATTTATAGGTTTCATCACCCTCTTTCCTTGAATTAAGACCTGGGTGGAAGATATACGTAACTGGGTAGATTCGTTAAAATCACGAGGCCCTTGCCACAAATTTAGTATTTCGAAATTTTGGTCATTGGCAGCACCAAAGGGGAAGAAAAGTTTTTTTAGACCAGCGTTTTTTATGACATTTGTAAATAGTGTCAATCCGTAAAACAATTTAGGGGAATCTGATGAAGGTTAGCGGTGCACACATGTTGCCTGAATAAAACTATTTATTTAGATAATTGCGAATAAGGTACAAGTTTATTGCACTGCGTTATGTGCTTACAGTATCGGACAAATTATTATAAATTCGAGAAAAATGTGTAATTTTAAACTCTTCCGAACCAGTTTAGGGCGAGGAAACAGCCTGCCATACGATTTTGAAATCGTATCCCATCTATAAGTTTGGTTTTGTTTGTCTTTTTCCTTATTGTAAATTACTAACTAAGATTATTTTAAAAAATGGCCCTTTAAGTGGTCTTTTTATCAAAAATCGAGCAAATATGAGAAAAACTTGTGATTTAAGCTCTCGGAAAAAGGGTCGAATTAGAGGTCTTTTTGAAGAAAGCTTGCTGAAAAGACTGATATTGCAAGGAAATTAAGAGTATTCGGATCTGCTGCTACGGTCACACAGATAAAGAAAAAAATGCATAATGGGAAAGATTTGAAGACCCAAACACAAAGTAAATGTGGTCGAAAACGTAAAACGACAGCACGCGTGGGCAGGCGAATAATAGCGATGACTTTAAAGAGAGAAGAGCTTCCTGCCAAAAAATTTAAGGTTGTTGGCTGCTGAAGGTGTTGTAATCTACAAGAGAGCTGTAAACAGGCGGTTATTAGCAGCTGGACCGAAAGCATATCGACCCCGAAAAAAACAAAGCTAATTGAAAAATGAAGAAGCAGCGACGAATTTGGGCAAATAAATTCAAAAACTGGACATCTGATGATTGATCAAAGGTAATTGACAATTTATCTAAATAGGCTGACATAAATATTTTTGCAATGGGTTAATGTAGTGTTTTCAATAATTATTGGTCGTGCAATTCTTTTAATGTTGTGTTTCCAACAATAACTGATAGTAGTCTACAATTCATTAATGTACAAAAATTTACTTTCAGTAAATTTTTATGAGGTTTAAGACCAGATTTTTATAACCAACTGTATTTGATGTATTTTCATTTCAAATTATTTATATTTCAATCGATTTTCTCAGATTTATTCACAGTTGTTGTGTTAGATGACCGGGTGCAGTCAATCAGATGAAAACAAGGTGAAGAATTTAAGCCAGAATGTTTGAAAAAGATAGTGAAATTTTTAACGAAAATTATAATATGAGGTGCAGTTTCAGTTCATGGATCCAGACGATGGCACATTGTTAAAGGAACTATGAATACCAAAAAGTATATCAATGTGCTTACGTCTCGTTTGCTGCCCCAAATCAGTGATCAATTTGAACAGAAACCTTACATTTTTCAGCGTCACTCTGCTCCTTGCCACAAAGCAAGGCCGTTTACACCTGGTTTAAAAAATAAAGTTAAAGTGCAAAACTGGCCTGGAAATTTACATGAATCCCACAGAGAGTATACGGGACCAACTTAAAAATGAAATCGAGGTTACAATAACTAAAAAAGTTCAGTTGAAAGAAAGACTTATTCAAGTTTGGTTTCACTCACCCAAAACAAGTGGAAGCCCTAAAAAATGGCCAAAGGGGGCCAAACTAAGTACTAGAAAAATGCATACACATTATTTTAGATATTTTCTTATTCTGAAATAAATTTTATATCTTAAAAGTGAAATACAGCGGAAATTTTGTGAGTGTATAAAAAATTTATGATAATTTTTCCAGTACTGCGTTTGGAGCCAATATTAAACTTAGCTTACGACTGTACATTGTGGTATACGAAGATAACACAAAGTTTAGATATGCAATAAAGTAATAGTGTGTCTTCTAAAATGAATCTCTCGCAACAACCGGCAAAGCATCAGACATCAATTAAATGTCGGTATGCTTGTCAAAGCTAGTCCATAAATCACCAACACATCCTTCAATAGTGGTATAAAAGGGTGGTTTGCAAATAGTGGGTAGCGATACCTTGCACACTTGATCGCGAAAAAATTTTAACTTGTTGCAATTATTCCACATAACGACACATTTTTGTCAGGTTTGCTAGTGCGTGCAATCAATTAAAATTCAAGTAATTTCTTTACACAGAGGCCCATAGTAGCCTATTGTTTGTAAAAAAGGATGTTGTTTTGTTGTCACACATTGACTTCTGTAATGTTCGTTTCTTACGTGACATCCTACTTTGTGGTTAGTAAACATTGTGCAGAGTTTGCAGCAAGCAGAGCCTAATTTCAATGAAAGTATAGCTTCCTCGAAAATCAAACCTTGACTGGATTTGCTGTATTCTAAACACAGCCAACAAAGTTCATTAGACGGAATAAATACGAGACTCATTGATTTCCTGTTTACGTAGCAAGTTTCACACAGTTTCGTTTCAAGAAAAATGCTACAATCACCGGTAGCTTTATCCAAATCACTTTAACAAAAATTTTTTTTGCGCAACTATGCTATGAAATCTTTGGTTAGCAAAATTTTAAAACTGTTTTTTGGGTCGTGCCGAAAAGTATCTGCGGACCCTTGCTATTAATATGTGAGTAAAAGAGAAACCTTTAAAACAGCGTTTGCAAAATAGAAGAGCGTGAGATAGTTGATTTTAATTATCATCACTAAGAATTATCTACCTTCCGCCAGGTCTCTCACAATAGCACCGACAATCATCTACAACAGAGGTCGTTAAAATTATTTTAGCCTCAACACCTACCTTCCAAAGTAGAGTAAATGTAAGCATGTATCTTTGATCTTTTTATTTTGTGAGCGCTTATATTACATATTTACTACTACCCTACCTCATGTGAGAAAGACTGCAGCTTCAAAGCAACTGCTCTCAGCTCCTATCCAGTAAAAATCAAACTTTTTTAGAAACGAGTGAGCTAAAGTGCTACTTTTTGAAAAGTTGTTGTCGTCGGCCGAGCATTGGTTGTTATTGGTTGAGTGATTGATTGATACACAAATAATTTTTAAAATTTCACAAAATTTATGAAGACCGAGTTCACATTTCAGCAAAAAACATTGAAAAAGATTTGGCTGTTGCTCTGTCAACTGATCTGAAGTTTACCATCGATATTATTTCTGCTGTTTAAAAAGTAGAGTATGCTTTGGCAGTGCAAGGACGATCGGTTATTGGGTCGAGAAAAAATGTTTGTTCAAAATCATACAAGTCATGAGTATGACCCCATTTGGAATATGCAACCGCAGTTTGGAAGTCATTTTTAAAAAAAGACATCCAGTTGGTCAAAAAAGTTTAAAAAATACCACCAAATGCTTTCGTGATTTACAGCGTTTATCAAATGATCAAAGGTTGGCTCAGTTAAATCTTCATTTTCTGGAAGAACGTAGACACATTGAGGATGAAATAGAAAATTTCAAAATTATTTATTCTCGATTTCAAATCACTCCAATTTTTTCCTTTGCAAAATAATTCTCGTACTTGTGATCATAACTACAAAGTCTGCCAAAAGCATTCTCTTTTGCATTGCAACAGTAATTTTTTTCTCAAGGTTGCATTAATGTGTGGAGCAAAGTGCCATGGAAAGTGTTCAACAGTGAGTCTACAACTCAGTTCAAATGCCTCCTTTCTAATCACTTGCAATTGTCTTTGTTTTATTTTTTGGTTTCATCAGCTAATAACTTGTAACATTATTGAGTGCCATAAAATTTCTTTTGTTGAGAACTGCATTAACGCCGCAAGCAGTTTATTTGGTTGATAAATTCGTCAAAATTGTTGGAAGTTATTTATTTACATGCATTTTGTTTCTTGGTTGGAAAGTTTACCGTAATAATTCTAATGCCAAGATTCGTCATAACTTTATTTGCATAATTCGTATTTTTCTGAATACTGTGTGTGTGAACTATTCTTATTTTGTTATTTGATATTATTTGCTATGTTGTGCACAGTGTACCGGATCAGAAATGCATCACAGCACATTCTTGCACAGATTTTTTTAGGACTTCTATGATATCATTTGTCATGCATCATTGACTACCACGGCGTTGCTTGACTGGCTGGGAAGCCAGATGCAAAGATGATCAACTGTTGAACTTTCTATAATAAGAAGAGTTGGGAGTATACGATAATATTTGGTGAAACTGCTAATTAGACATTAACCTATTTATATTGATCTCCTCACAAATTTTTTTGATAGTAGATTATGGTATTCATTTTTAATTTGTGTTATTTTGGCAAACACTCAATCTGTTTGCCAAATTAATAAAGTAGAATTAACTGAAATGATGGTCCAATGTTCTGACTTATGAAGTGTTAGCTTAAAGAAAAGCATGTTCGACTCCATGTAAGTTTATTCTGCATTAGAGTAAGCCTACACTGTTAGTTATTTCTTGCAACCTCTAGTTTTATAGGTGAATTGGGTTAGTTGAATTGTTTATACCAGTATCTAATATCAAAATGATTAAAGCAGTCCCAGAAAAATTTAATTTCCCTCAAGAAGAAGAAAAAATTATTGAATTTTGGAAGGAAATTGATGCTTTTCAAACATCTTTAAAACAATCAAAAGGAAAGCCAAGGTAAAATGTTGGACATTGTGGGTAAGCAGGTTAAGCGAATTAGAATGCAGTTTTTTGGCAGCAGTGATTGCATGCGTTAGTGCTTGTGCATTTTGACCTCACAATAACATGTAATCAGAGTCGTACTGAGTGTTCTATTGCATTAGTGTTAACACTGGTAAATGATATAGACAAGAAACTGAGTCATGAGTTTCACACTGGCAGATCATGGAAAAGCTAAGACCATTAAGCACTGTCATTACTGATCTTGGCTGTAATAAGCACTCAGCCATTACTCACAACATAAAAGGATTTGGTGGTATACTAAAACCAAATATGATATTAGGTGATACTGATTGGCTGTAGAATACTCTTTTCAGCAATCATCTCTGCTTGATTGTACTGTGTTTGATAGGTATGCGCTATAGCAGCAGTACTGGTACAGTATCTTCAAAGCAGCATAAGTGGCCCTAGGCATGTTCTTTCTAAATACGGTAGTATATGTTGGCGTTTTGAATTAACATTAACCCTAACCTTTATTGGCGACATAATGGGTGTGTATAGTACTAATTAGAACGAACTCCTCTATGTATTGGGCCAATTGATGGCAGGTGTTTAGTGATTGAATGGTGATAATTTATTATGTGTTACTCTTTCTGTCAAAATGTGCTATTTTTTGTCATATTCGTTTTTTCACATATATTTAAAACCTGAAATTTGGGAGCCTAGCCATTTGTGCCCAGTTTACCTACAGAATGGGCAAAAAGTCTTGTTTCCCTCTTGTAAAATTAATACAATATATAATGTACAGTAGGTTTAATGTGAAAAACTTAATTTGGTTTTAGATCTTGTCACCCAATTCAGAATTGTCACTATTGGTCTATTGAATATGTTTGTGCCCCATCATTGTCATAACATAAGTTTATTTGACACCAAGTTCTGTCAGACATTCTCCTAATCATTTGCAGTGTAACTTTGTTGAAAATGTCTGTCACTGCTTGCATCAACTCATCCGTGTTCATGTAGTGCTGCTGTGCAATTTTTCTCTTATGAAGTCCCATAGAGAATTATCGCATGTGGTCAGGTCAAGGCTTCAAGGCAGCCTGTCATGTGGAACTGACAAGATGGCAAATTCAATGCCAATCCAATATCTGGGAAAAACTTCTTTAAGATATTTCCTTACAGTTATTGCAAAATGAACTGGCACACCATCTTATTGGAACCAGATTATATATATTTCAATCCCAAGGCCTTGCAGTTGTGGTATAAACCATTTTTCAAGCATGGTTAAGTAATTAAGATGATTGAGGGGTCCATCAAAGAAATATGGTCCAAACAGGTGCTCATTATTCATTGCTCCCCGTACCATAACATGTGGAGGATGATGCTCCACTTCTTCGCAATAATGTGAGTTCTGCTTGGACCAAAACACAACACTCTGTGATTGAAAGCTTTGTTGTTTGGCACATTGATCACTGAAAACGACTCTGTCTCTTTGACACCGTCTAAAATTCCTGGGGGCTTCTTCCACATGCATCATGTCAGTGGTTTAAATCATCATTTGACAGCTCTTGAACAAACATTGGCCAATATGGAAACAGTTTGAGGTCAGCTTTCATGTGCCTTCTTGTAGTGGTGCATGGCACTTGAACTCTTGCTGATAGCTTTCTTGTTTACTTTTTTGGAGACTTGCTAATTGCATTGTCAACCTATTGGCATTGAGTTCCTCTTGATTGTGGTCAGCCAGTTTTTGGTTTATCTTTTACACTCCCAATTTGGAAAAGTTTGTGTTCTCATCTCAAGAGTGTATGTTTTGGTGGAGGTTTTTTTCTAAATCATTGCTGGAAGTCAGCCGGCACCTGTCTCGTTGACTCTCCGTTTGAGGATGTTCATGGATTCAGACACTTGCAACAGTTCTTTCTTCCAAAAGTGTGATCGCTTGTGTCACACATGCTTCTAATGCTTATCACAAAATAATCCCTAAAATTTTTAAAAACGATGCAAATAAACAAAATTGAGTTTCACATATGTGATAGGTAATCTGGTTTGGAAACAACAAGTTAAGTTTTTTAAAGCAAATATACTGTACTTTATGTGTTGTATTACTTTATGGAGATAAAAAGACTTTTGGTCCACCCTGCACTTACTATCTTAAAGTTATTTTCTTAGAGCATTATGTAAATAAGATAGGAATCACTTATCTTAGTGGTAGCCAAATTTTGTTTTAGGCTACCCTCAATTTTAAAAAAATTTGAAGTCTTTACCACTCTCCATTCTGTTTGCATTTAGATTGTTTGTTGCACAAAATATGTGTACTTTTGGTGAATAGTAATATGTAGTCCAAACTACAAAGCAATGCAAACTAAGTTTGCTAAAGTAAAAAAAAACAAAACAAAACAATGTATACCCTTTTAAATGTATAACTGAAATTTCTTTCTATTGAAGTGAAAGCAAATTGATGAACTGGTGAGCATACTTCACCGTAGTTGCCCTATTAAGAGGATGTTACACCATTTGTGGTTAAGATTTCTACTGCAGTAGTCATATGATTGCATTCTTACAAGTTTGGAAGCCATTGTAATTTCCACGATGTAGATTAGCAGTTTTTTAACCAGTGGAATATTTTCCAATCAAGGCAGCAAACGTATTAACCAGAGATAAAAACTCCAGCTTGGTAATTAATGTTTGTGAGAAAGTAGACCACAAAAGTTAATGGCTGATGTAAATGCTTATTGTTGTTATAACTCGCCAAAGACATAGGTGCAGGCCTGGCCAGAATACACCAATGGCAGGGGAGAGACTAATTCATTTGTGATAGAATAATTTATGAATTCTTTTAGCTGCTCTGATAAATTTTACCTCCTTCATCTTGTGAGGTAGGCTATATTTGATTTTATGAAATTTTGTATCTTGTGGCAAATTTAGTAAAATTTAAAATTTGAGGAAAGATAGCACAAAATTTTCCTGTTCACATTGTTTGCCACTTTGCTCGATGGTAGCTTAGTGGGGAGATTGGGTTCAAGACATTTGGGAGAAGACACGCCTCTACCTTGTAGTACACAAGCTATTATCTGCAACATTGTAAGTACCGTCCGTAGTCTATCATAGTTACAACAATTTGTGCTTTGACGTTATTAGCATGCTGTTCCTGGTAAACATGAGAGTAGCCACTAGCCAGTATGTAAATTTTTGACACAACAATAGGCTTTTTTATACCAAAAAGAGAATTACAGTAGCTGGAGCTCACCACGAACTGCAAATGAAACAATTGTTACAAAAATCAGCAGCGTGATTTTCTCATTAATGAAATAACTGGCAACCCTACCTAGAAATGCGACCCACAATTTTGGGACCTTTGCCCTACCTCGAGCAGATTTTATCTTTTATTTGTTTAGATATGCTTTCTATGATGGTCCTCCTTTTGCTACTGGATTGCCACATTATGGACATATTTTAGCTGGAACAATTAAAGATATTGTCACCCGGTTTGCTCATCAGAGTGGGTTTCATGTTGATCGAAGATTTGGTTGGGATTGCCATGGTTTACCTGTTGTAGGTTATGTATTTGACATCGAATTTTTTATCCATTTACCTGACATAAGAATAAAGCAATTTTTTTCTGTAAAGAAAAGGATGAATTTTAGTGATCTGTTGTAACGTTATTACAATACTATTTGTTTAAACTGTAGATTTATTTTTGTGGTATTGCTGGCAATCTTGTTGAGGAGTTACTGTGCGATTTATGGATGCAATATTCAAACCGCCAATTGTTCAAATCCTAAAATGACTCCTCTGAGGTGCCCTTGGAAAATGCCCTTGGCGATTTCTTTTGGTTGGCGCATTATAACAGCAGTAAATTTAGTAAAAGCGTTACCATGCAGTTAAAAGAGGAATGTTAAAACTTGAAAACTCAGAAATGATATTCTCCAGACTGCAACAAACGTGTGCAGTTGTTGCTGTCTTGCAAGCCTAGTCAATTTTAATGTCCCTTTTTTCCGCATCCCTTGGGCACAGACGTGCTAATTCAATGTATTGTCTACCACTATACACTCGCTTTCGAACGAGACTTTTTTTCGGAGCAACATGGCACTTTAAATTCAGGTTGCTTTTCCCGATGAATACCATGTGTTTTTATAGATTTAAAAAAACTTTATTGATGAATGAGTTGCTCTCACGCAACAGATTTTTTCATTTTGAGATCGATATGCGAGAAAGCATTTATCTTGTGGTCTACTGTTATTTTACAGTACATGATTTTTTCAAAATATTGAGGAAAGTTGTAAATGGATTCTAGATTATTGTGGTAATACTTGGCAATATCATATTCAGGCTTTTGTACTTGGGAATCAATGTATTTTTCAATTTATTGGCCATTTAACTTAGGCTAAACTTGGTTATGCATGAAAACGTATTGTTTTGCGGGGAAAAGCTTCGTTGTATTACAGGAGTATGAGATCGACAAAACACTTGGAATAAAAGGTCCGGACGATGTTGCAAAATTGGGAGTTGCTGCTTACAATAAGGAATGTAGATCTATTGTTATGAGATATTCCTCAGAATGGGAGGTGAACATTTTTGTCTTCTATGCATTTGTTTTACATTTAATTATGACACAGTAAAATATGGTTGAAATATTCCCTTTCAAGACTTAAGTGGTACATTGCAGAATGTTGGGTCATTAGTCGTTTCACTTAGAATCGGAGATTAATTGCAAATTGTTATTGATGATCTTGTGTCGAAGCCTATATGTGAAAGCTTGTGGCGGTCGTTTTTTTTAGTAAATGAAACTAGCAACTTGTCGGTTACCAACTGCACTGAAGAGACCTGATTGGTGGAAACAGTGTCACTGCCTGCAGTTCGCTCAAAGTGCATCCCTGGCCTTTGGTATTACTTTAAACGGCAATGACTTCTATTCTGTGGTAGTTGCTATGATGGAATGCTGATGATAAATAATTATGTAATGCAGGGGTGCAAAATTTTTTTGGAATTTAGTAGCGCGTAGAAATTTTTGGTAGCACACACGTATATATACTTTACCATTCGTTACTCATATCTAGAAGTTGCTGCAAATCCTGGTCGCGCGGCGCGAGCGTGCGACCGTGTTTTTTGCCCCCCTGATGCAATGTAAAGTTTGGTTTTTGTATGTGCCGGTTTAAACAAAAAACTGCAAAATTACTGTAACAGGCAGCAGATTACGTACGTGTATGTACATGAATATAGAGTACAAAACATATTAAATTATATTTTTGCGAAGTATACAATATTATTGACTTAATAAAGACGTTAATTACTAATCAAAATGAGTTTTTCGGTCATTATTTAGATATAAAGATAATTTGTTTTTCAGACAATTGTAAACCGCTTAGGACGCTGGATAGATTTCAAAAACGATTACAAAACTCTGTATCCTTGGTTTATGGAGACTATTTGGTGGGTGTTTAAACAATTATACGACAAAGGCTTGGTTTACAGAGGTTTTAAAGTCATGCCTTTTTCAACTGGTTGTCACACTCCTCTGTCCAACTTCGAATCAAATCAGGTATTCTTACTTATATTTCGTGGTCGGTAGGACACGAAGCACCCGACTGTTAAAACACCTAAATTAATGCTTCTCCAATGCTTCCTTTTATATTCAAAAAAGTGCAAATTTGCGAAATCATATCCGGTAGACTTGCAGTTTAACTCCTCCGGAACGAAACAGGTTCGGGAGTTTTTAATAACTTTTTAGTTCATTTATATTCTTTTTTCAACTGACTGTTTAATGCTTGGGAGGCAGGAAAAAGGAATCGAAGTTTTGATCGATGTTTTTTCTAGGGCAGCGCGACGTCTCTGGGAAACATCTCGTCGCCGTGACGTAGCAGTGAGTGACGGCAACTTAAGTATCGTGGAAGCCGTTACCATGCTTCTTTTACATTACAAATTGTCTCTCAAGCATTCAACATAAAAAAAAAGGTCGAAAAGATTTTTTTTGTTTTAGTCTCTTTCGGCCATTTTTTTGTCGTAGCTCATTAGCAATAATAGCCATTAGTTTTCAGCTTTGGTTCAACACAATACATTATTTTTCAATGAGTTCTAAACTAAGTTGGTTAAAATCGATATTTTCTATTTTCGTTTCAAAGCTAATTTCTATCGTTTCTGTTAAGCTATAAAAGCGCGTGGCTCTCGGTTTCAGTTCAGCACATAACATACCATTTTTTGAGAAAATGATTCAGTTTTTGTAAATTACGAATATATATAGCCGACTGTGAAAACCACGAGTAAAGAAAGAATATGAATTTCAATCAAATAAGTTTTTGGTCCTTCGAAAAATGGTTTAAGTTATTTTGTTTAAGTCTAGCTGACAGCAATGTGCTGCGATGGCTTAACAGTCATGACTGAAATTAGCCTTGAAACGTGAAGAATAAATATAAATTCTAGTTTCAATTTCCGTAGAAATGTTTTACGTTAATTGCTTGAAAGTGACTTCGTGTTACAGTAGAATTTGCCTAGAGGAACGCTTCTAGGGGATTTAAAAATATTGCTTTTTACTATGATCCATTCCAAATCAATATTTTTATTTAACGTATAGGCGTTATCTAAAGGGGTTTACCAATGTCAAGCAAAACTACTTACTAATTGTTAAAACTCACAGAAAGTACACTATACGAAGAAAACTTTGTGTATAGCGTAATCGTGTGCGTGCGGCTATTTTGTTATTTACTCTGCCCTTATACAGTTTTTTCATCAAGGTAGGAAGGATTCCTAAAAGTATTTTGAGAGAAGGATGGGCCCCTCGAAAATTCAGTAGAGTTATTTATTTATAAATGGAGGATATTTTTTTACAGCAAGCGCCTCTAAGGAAGACCTGCAGTTTTTATATGTATAGTTACAAATATTAGCTTTTCAAACTTTCAACAAAACCTAAAAGCTGCGTTTATCAAACCCGCGAATATTCAGGGATTTGGTAAACGAATAGTAGTGAAAGCAAAAGAGAAATGTTTTGACGCGAATATTTGCATTTACGAATTCACATTATTTTCGTTAGCTTTGCCTAGTGGTTCCCAAACTTTTTTAGCTGGCGGACTGCTTTTGTTCCTTGAAACAACCGCGGATCGCCCATCAATTTTTAAAACAAGGGAAATTAAAAAAAGTTTGCTTGGAAATTGCTAATGCGTAGGATGCCTCAGCTAGGCCTTTGTTTTGTTTTTCAAAATAGCCTTGGAAATAACACATCTATCGTTTTAAACCGATGTCATCGTGTCGGAAGAGGCTGAGATTCTTCCCTGCATGTTTTGAATAAAGATAGCGCTTGAGTCCACTAGGTTTTTTGCTTAATGTAGTAATACAAACAGCATGACACAAAACACATGAGAGTTTAAGTCACGTCATACCAATTGAAGTAAAACTTAACGTAAGATAGTCGCTAATGTAGTTTCATCGCTTCGGCATAACTGTGTCGGGGGAAAGAGTTAATTAAAAACTTTAGTTAGCATCATTTGTTTCACTTACTAAAAACAGTTTACGCACAATGACTCGTACTTTAATTATGGCGACGAACGACAAGACAAAATTGTTGGAAATAACGCAGGGCGGGTAAAGCAAAACACAGGCTATTTAAAAGAAAATCGGCAAATACTAAAATGATTAAACAATCGATGACGTCGTTAAAAAAAAAGCAAACTTGCCCTATAACTCAAAAATTAAAGACTGTTTCGCGGACTCCTTAAAACTTCCTTACGAACCCCAGTTTGGAAACCATTAGCTTAGCCCAGGGTTTCTCAAATTTTTTTACTCACGGAACACCGAATCTTATCATTTTAGCCCACGGAACACTTAGCCAAAAATGTTTTAACTCAAGTTTGTCAAGATATAACAGACGTTAATTTTGCGATCAAAAAACTAAAATTACTGAAGTTCCTTTCAAAACAGAACAAAGCAAAGAAAATAAAAGGTTAAGATCTTATAAAATAAAAGGAATGCAATTTATCACTTTAATGAGAAGGATGAGCTTGCATAGAAGCAGAAAGATGTTTAACGTCTGGCCTAATAGTTGATAGTTGAATGTACATATCTCCTTCAGCATCCAATCTGTTCCTGTATTTTGTTTTTGTGGACACATATCGTGAAAACTCTGTTTCACATAGGTAGGTTGTTGCGAAAGGCAAGAGTTTCTTCAGAGCTTCTCTTGCAAGAGTAGGGTATTCTTTATGCACACTTAGCCAAAACTTGCTTGAGAGGTGGCTTGTAAATTGCAATTTCAAATTACCATCGCTTGAAAGTTCGATGAATTCTTCCATAGTTTTTCCAGTAAATGGAGCAGTCGAACAACTAAATGGATTACGAACCCAATCGCAATTGAACATACCCTTTGGAAAATATAGAAGAAAAGTATTTTGCAGTTCCTGCAAGTGTCGCACAATATCGCTTTTCACAGATTGATCTATTGTGAGATTATTATCTCCAAGAAAGTTTTGCAGCAAAGGGAAGCAAGCGAAATCGTCGTTTTTTACATTTTCGCACCAAAATTTTAGTTTTCGTGTGATGGCTGTAGCATGATCTTTTACAGAAAAAACAGTTGTGTACTTGCCTTGCAGGCGTAAGTTAAAATCATTCAACTTGCCAAATATATCAGCCATATAAGAGAGATACTGCAGCCATTTTCGCTCGTGCAACCTGCATGATAAACCAAATTTGTTTTCTTCAAAAAATATCAATAGTTCATTTCTTAATTCAAAAACTCTCGCGAGCACCTTACCTCTGCTCAACCAGCGTACAGATGTGTGCAACAATAAATTGCAATGAATACTTCCCATTTCTTTGCAGATAACAGAAAAAATTCTGGCTTTCAGTGGTCTTGACTTGACAAAATTGACAATTTTTATCACATCATCCCAAACATTGCTAAGTTCAGGAGGCATGCCTTTTGTAGCCAGTTGATGTCGGTGGAGTGCACAGTGGGAGTTGGAACATTCCGGATTTTCTTTTTTAATACGTGACACCACACCTTTTATAAGGCCAGTCATGCTTTTAGCTCCGTCGGTGCAGACATCCAAGCATTTTTTCCATGGAATTTTATTTTCGCTCATAAATGTATCCAAAATCTTGAATATCTCTTCTCCTGTGGTAGAAGTGGATAAGGTCTTGCACAAAAACAAATCTTCTTGAGTGTCTCCATCATAGACATAACGAACAAATGCAAGCAACACAGCCAACCTTGCCACATCTGTCAACTCATCCAGTTGAATACAAAAGAAATCGACCTGCTGTAAACGAGAGCATACTTCAGATTTTATATACATTCCCATGTCATCTATACGACGGCTAACAGAACTGTTTGATAAAGGAATGCTTTCCAGCTTTTGGTGGTCACTTTCGTTAAGCAAAATTCTTGCAGCTTCAAGCATGCAAGGCTTGATAAGGTCTTCGGCAATTGTGTGTGCCTCACCTGCTATAGCAATTCTTTTACTTATTAAATAGGACACTTCCAATAGTTTTTCGGTGGAAACTGTTGTTGAATGAATAACTTTTTGCATGTCTTTCACTTCGCGAAGTCTGGCCTTAAAAAACAAGATGTTTTTTCCAACTAAGTTAGGGTGATGGCTTTCCAAATGTCTTTTCATTTTGGCAGGCACAAGAGAACTATTGTGTAACTGTTTTTGGCATATGACACAAAGAGCACCAGGGTAGTCTTCAGAACCTGTCCAAGTAAACCCGAAGCCCAAGTAACTGTCGTCATATTTTCGTTTAACGCCACGTTTATTGGAATGACACTTTGGGCCATTGGTAGGTACAATAAGGTCGCTGTTTGCTAACAAATTATTATCACTGTTTTCAATTAAACCATTATCTTTTACATGTTCAATTTGTTTGTCATTTGTTAGAGGCAAGTCAGAATCATCACAAGTGTTTTTGAGGTTTCCAGTTTTCAGCCAGCAATCCATTAATAAAAAATATGCGTATGTATGCTAAAATAAACGAATTAGCAGATATAAACACTGCACCTATGCATAGAAATAATTTAATAAAATAGTAGCTCATTTAATCAACAAAGTATTAAAGTTGGTAGACAAAATACTAACTTTTGAAACATGTCTTTCAGCAAAGCATTTTTACTCTAGTCCAGACTCCCTTTAGCCCAGCGGCCCTAACTAGTTGTGAAATTTCTTATCTCTGAAAGCAAAAAAGCCAATGCTTCTCAACCTTTTCAGCCTTGGAGACGTCCGGTATCATGCGATATGTGACCTCAAGTAACCTCGCAATATGTACAAAATAGGAAGAAAAAGCTTTCTTTAAACCAGAATAGGTTTAAAAAAGAAAACAGTCGTTTTTTTCTATAAATTTATTTGTCATGCTCAGTTTTTTTTGCTCAGTAAAAAGTTAAAAACTTCGCGGAAGTCGCGGAACACTTTGAGTAAGCTCATGGAACACAGTTTGAGAAACGCTGGCTTAGCCTATACAATCAATGAATAGCAATATTAAAAATATCCTTTTTACCACTTTCAAATGAATTGCCAAGGCTGGTGGTATCGCTTTGTTCAGCAATATCGGCCAATATTTATCTGGTGGTTTTCGTACATTTGATAGCTACTTCGCACTTGCGCCTGCGGTTGCACACTTAAACACTATATTTGCTCTGTAGTAAGAGGCTCTCTTTGATATTGTTTGTGTACACACTAAATATTTGAGGTCAAAAAATGGTTAAACACACGAACTAGTGTAAGCAGTAAACCGATTTTTCGTCTTTAGTTCGTGGTTTATTCATATAGCCTGGAGTATAATTACTTTGCAATAGGAATTTCCAACCGTTTTTGTCGTTCTTGTCCCTTTTTTTTGTCAGCAAAATATTTCTTGGCTCACTACTTATAGTTTCGTATGCATGGGTTTTTGTGTTTTCGATCTTCAATCCAAATTGAATGTAAGAACCATAAGATCTTTTTTTGGGAGATCAAATTTTTCCTAGTCTATATTTTTGCCCACTTAAGGAACCACTGTCATACATAGTTAGAATTGAACCTCTGGCCCAACCGACTTAAGTGCCTTGGCTCTTTGGTTGAGAATCTCTGCTTCAAAAGATTATTGCGTTTTTCTGTTGTTCGAACACGCTGGATACATTTTACGGTTTGAAATTTGTCTTATGTACTATGATAATGTTCTGAACGCTTTAGCATTCACAGTGAATATGTGATTCAGAATTACAAAGATACGGTTGACCCTGCTGTTATCGTGAACTTCCCACTAGATGAGGACTCCAATGTTAAAGTTATTGCATGGACAACTACTCCATGGACTCTACCAAGCAATCTGGCTCTTTGTGTCAATCCTAGCATGACTTACGTGAAGGTGAAAATTAGCAATGTCAAGAAATTAGTTGATTTTGTGTTTGTGGCTGAGAGTTCTTTCAATAGTCATGTAACCACAATCTATTCAAAAATACAACTTGTAAGCCATTTTAAGTAAAATTTCGTACCTTTAGGCGAGTATCATATTATACAGCAGCTCTGGGGCGTAGGGGACAAGCTTTGAAGGCTCCTCCTACAGAATGGCAATTATCTTTACGTACTAGCCCTGAGCCAATCAAACTATGTTTCCACGTAAGGGGTCTTCGGTTCTATCATCTTGTGGGAAGGGTTTTCACGTTCTACCTCCACCATGGGTTTATACTATTGCAATAAAAGTAATTTCAAGCTTTGTTGGCGCAAATATTTGTTGTCATGTCCGCCAACCGGTCTATAAACGAGATAATCAAAGAGGTAAATAGCATCTGTTTGTTCATAGTGTTTAAACAATTAAAATGATTTTCTACTAGTTGAATGACTTAAAGTACATGATATTAGCACTGCAAAGGCTAACTTTATTTAAATGAACCTGAGTAGCGTTGTGACAACATCTTTATCAGGTGCATTTTTAGAGAATTAAATGCTGCTAACCCCAGCATAAATTACTTCTAGTTATTATTTATTTGAGCATTTCCTCATGTTTGTGATGATAGTGATTAAGTGTTACGTTCTCCTTTCAGGTAAAAGATGTGGCCACAGGAAATATTTACATATTAATGGAAGCGCGACTGGTCGCTTTGTACAAAGAAGAGAGCGAGTATGAAATCCTAGACAAATTTCTCGGAAAGACCATGTTCGGAAAAAGCTACAAGCCTTTATTTCCGTATTTTTCGGAGGTAGAAACAGTTTTCATTGCACTTAAAACTTTTTCCGATCAAATTGCATTTACAGATGAAAGAAACCGGAGCTTTCCGTATTTTAACGGATAGCTATGTCACTGATGATAGTGGAACAGGAGTGGTTCATCAAGCACCGTTTTTTGGAGCTGTAAGTTTAAGTATCTTGTCATAGTATCGATAAAAATAATGAAACTGAAGACGTGTTTTCATTTACACAGCCACGCTTCGGAACATCCGCCGGTTTGTTTATTGTTTTAGATGCGGTGTAGGTTGAGTTTGTACTTAAATTTTTGGATTTCGTTTACCCTTATCACAAATTGTCAAATTTCATTTACTTGAGCACAAAAGTTAATCAGAGCAACATAAGATATCAATGGACATCAGTGATACAACCGTGAAAGTGAAAAGTACAAATATTTAACACAGAAAGCTGTGTGCTAACTTTATGACTGTGCTGCTACTGAACCTGAGCAATTAATTTTTCAAACCAACGATAAATGAATTTTTCCAATGCCCCCTTCATTCACAAGTTGACACATGAAGTAAAGTTGGAAATCTAAAGCACTAAAATTTAGACACATTTGCAATTATTACGTAATATACAAGAAATTTGACCCAGCGTTTTTACGAAATACAGTATACAAGAAATGTGACTACGCATGATAAGCCTAAAGTGAAGATATAATTGTGTAAAAAAGGAGTGGTTTGCACTTGGCCTGGTGTTGTTTATGCGAAGCATTCTACTCTTCAGTGATATTGGGTAAAAATAAAGTAAATAATTTCATTGACGCTTGTAAAATTTTGTTCCCTGGTTAAGAACCACCAGGTTATAGCATCATTTTTGACAACAACGTGTGTGTGGGTTTTTTACCCCTTTTCTTCTTTGGGATGGAGGCAGCATAAAACGGTTATATTCTTATCCACACCACCAGCCTAATCGCAATTAGACAAAGGAAAGCGACAATCAATTTCGAACCAGTCATAAATGCAAGCTAAAGAAGGTAGCACCACCACCAGCAAGGCGGACTGCCTTGCATACCCAAAAGCCACCCCTTAACGACTTGTTCGTTGAGAAGTTTCACTATTATAACCCGGTAGAGCATCGGTAGACTACAGCAGTCGTGTGGTCTTGCGTTTAAACCTCTCGGCTGTTGTGTTCTTGAAACACCTTGCGATGATTACGTTTGCTTTACAGGTGAATTCAGTGGAACCAATTTAAGCAGGATGTTGTAACTTAATACTATGAAGCAGGTCTGTCCAATTGTCTTTTAAGTTTAGTTGCTGTCTTGCGAGTCTAGACGGAAAGTGCGCCATAAATAAATGTTTTGCGCTCTTATCTGTACTCACATTTCTTGCAAAAGAAAGAATTTTTCCGCTACATTTTTAAAGGCATGTTGAAACGAGCTTTAAAAGTTCACAGTAGGTTGGGCTGCACTGCATTTACCGGTAACTAAAAGATTTTTTTCTGATTTAGGACGATTACCGCGTTTGCTTGGCCAATGACGTTTTTAAAAAAGACGGAAAACTTATCTGTCCTGTGGATTCCAGCGGAAAGTTCACGCAAGAAGTGGTTGATTTTGCTGGGCAGTATGTGAAGGTAATTCTAAAATCTCCATTTAATTCCACTTGAGACTGTATTGTGAGGGCAACGTCTAACTTTGGGGAAAATATAACGGCTATGCGCACTTCCCCCTTATGTTTTTTTAATCGATTCCTTCTCAAGAAATGACACTTGATTTTGAAACCAGAATCGGCTGTGTCAAGAAACAACTATTGGTTAAAGCTGGCACAGCCGGCTGAACCGATATTCTTAACCCTGGCAATACTTACGAAGCCCTAAGGGCGAGATTTGCAGAGCCGGCGAGTATCTAATATACAAATCAGAGTTCTGTTGTACGTACGTTTTAACTCCACCGAAACTACCGGGCATACAAGCATAAGACTTGGCACGATTAATTTATGACACTGAGTGAGTGTCATAAAGGGGTTGATAACGTCATGATGACGTCAGAACAAACGATCATTTTTTTAATTTGTATTTATTGGCGTAGGTAGGAAACCATTTTTTTGTTCAAACGAAAGCCAACTTCTAACTTGCAAAAATTTTACCCCTATATAACTTAAGATGACGTCACAATGACGCTTGATTGCAAAATTTGTTTTCATTTTCTCAAAAAATAATGACCGTAGAAACACGGTTAAAAGCGTTTTCGGGAGATATAAACAAGCAGCTTTCAATACAAAAATTTTGCAAAATTTGAAGTTTTTTGACCACGTGAGAAGCGATTTTTTGAAGTTTATTTGAGTGTAAAAAACCGTTTCTCTACTGTTTGTTTCAAACGCTTCGTAAAACTTATGTGTGCCAAAATGCTGTCTGCTACGATTTTAGTGAAAACAGCAGCAGGCAACAGCTACACTTATTATCAGGAGTCAATGGTGTGGGAACGGATAATACTCGCTTTAACCTGACTTAAGGATGTGTATTTCTTCTATGAATTTCTATGTGCTGTTCCTTGCGTAGCATAAATGAATAACTTGCAAGTTATTACGTAGCAATCCGACAACATGATTGTGTGATTATTATTGTGACGTCATAATCTGAAGTTCTGTTGAAAATTGCTGTTTTTGGGAGGTTCTCACATTTGGCTATCGTTTATAAATTGTGCGTCCCACTGTTTTTATTTTAGCTTTGCACCCCTGCTTATTACCCACTTTCTTTGTGTAACCAAACAAAATGTGGATATGACGCCTGTTATTACCGTACGATATATTGCCGTACTAACGTACCGTTATGAATCTTTTTTAATAATGCAATGGCAAACACGAAAACTACTGTAACTAAACTGAAGGAGACTCCACGTTAAAATACCTTTGTATAGTTGCGTCTCGAGCTTGACTAGTCTTAACTCTTAAGACATGTTAGTCATGTGTAGCAAGGTGAAGCAAATGGCAAAGTTGTGTTGTGAGCTCCTTCAGCAAGCGTCATGGACCAATGAACCAAGGTAATATTTTCTCTTCCAATAATTCGTGAAACGTTTGTAAAAAAATTAAATTACGTGTCCCGATGCCATACATCTTTGACCTGAATTCAGTTTCCTAGCAGCCGCGATGGCTTACGAATTCCAGTCACTAGTTATTAAGTGTTTTTATGATGTTTTCATTTGTGAAAAAAAAACATTTTTGTTCAGTATAATTGAGGTTCATTGAACGCCTATCATTGTACAGTAGCTGGTTATGTGTCAAACGACACGCTGTTTGCTATTAAGCAGGTCCACTTGAAATTTATGACAAGAAAGATTGACAATTGGGGCACTGTGGAGCCTACCCACAATTTTATAATGGTTTCCATTCCCACACTTATGGAAAGAAATGGATGGGTCTTTATAATTGATAAGCTGTTTGTACGTAAGATTATTCTTGATTTGAAAGTAGGGAGGTCCCGCGCTTTTTATGATTAAAACGGATAGAATTTGTGAAATGATTGAACGTTTGTGAGTAAGACCAATCTTAATTCAAAGGACGACGATCGAGAATAGGGATATACCTCATGAAATCCCAAACTTGCTGGGGAGGTCAATGGAAAAAATACGTCAATAGGTTTACACCATTGAATGAAATCGTAATCACCAAATTTATACTGTCGTGCCTTCGGAGAAAAATTTTTCCTTGATAATGGGTTGTGAGACCAATCGGGTGATTGGATTTAAGAGGTGTTATGATCAAGAAACTTTAAATGGGGAGGAAGAAGGTTGAATTGATCCGTTATAGTTGTGTCATTGAAGGTGAGAGCGTTCTTGTTTTTTTGGAGATCAATATTTTAGAAGTCCAATTTTTTTGAAGAAATTTTTTTCTCAAGACAAATCCAAAAAAAGAGTTTTTTGAAACCAAGATTAAGAAAGGGTGGTAGTAGGGATGTATTTTCGCCGAATACGCCACTTAGGTATATTCCCTATTTTTCTAATCCGGGATTAGATCAAGAAACATAGGTGCAGCCTAAAACTTGATATCACAAATAGTATCATGAAAGGGGTTGCACCAAGGCATAACTGAGCTTACCACCAAATAACTTCCTTTTGCGATCGTAAAACAGAAAACATTGTGGCGCCCACCTTCAAATTTGGATTGGTGCCTTAGTACGTATTAGATAGAATTTTTGATATGATAGAGGTATTGTAAGTACGACCAGCTCCAATGTAGAGAATCGGTACGACAATCGGGGGCAGGAGTGATCCTCCCATTTGCACCAGCTCATCGTTGCTGCTCTCATGAATGTTATTTTGAGGGAAGCCGTTGCAGCCGGCTGAAGCAACATTTCCGACTCGACGTAACTAACCGGTAACCTTGCCGGGCGACGCCGGCAGAGCCGGCTAGTTGTGTAATTTACTCGAGGTTTCGCGGTTAAAGCTGCAGCTTCGTCGGGTACTCTTTATTTAAACAGAATCTAGCTAGTAGAGAAAAGTAACTCGGAAACCACGACTTCAATGTCCATCAAAAAACATCTAAATTTTGAACCATACAGCTGCAATTATTATTGTTATTATAGCAGAAGCGACTAGTAATCAACATTGAGTGCAGTCTTTTGGAACCCGGTTCGAGTCAGATGCGCAATCACAGTGCTGCAATGCCTCTTTACTTCACGTTCGTGATTCGGCTTTAAAATATTGTTACATCGCAATTAATTTAACTCTACTAAAAAGCAATACCAAGTTTCTCTCATTTCATTGCGGATTATCTTTCTTTAATGACGCTTTTCTGCCACATTACAGTCTTATTAGGCAAACGTTTTTGTAATTTGTAGCAATTGTAAATTACCTTAATTTCTGACCCAGCTATCTTGCCTGAAACTAGGAATGTGTTCACGGTATGCTGCTTACCGTGGAAAAAGCCTGTCAATGTGAAATTATGCGTCACTGATATGTGATTTTGGTTGGTTGGTTTGCCTCTCTTCTTCCTTGTGCTGGAGATACGGCGCAAACGGCAATCCACGTTTACGCCGTCAACCTAATTGAATTAGGTTAGGGGAAAAGTGGCAGCTCATTTTAAACCAGTCATGAATGCAACTGACCGGTAGCTTCACCACCAACAAGCGAACTGCCATTAGTGGGTACCCAAGAGTCGCCTCTTACGACATGCTGGGTGAGCAGCTTTACAATTCTAATCCGGTGAGGCACGGGTAGTGATAAGTGATTGGGTTGATCGTTTTGTCACGTATCATGTTTCTGTTTTATTGTTACAGGATAAAGGACTTTAATGATGGGTTAAAGTTTGCTTCCCTTTTTATGCACTTTCCAAAGTAAATTGTTGAGGACCGAATTATTCTAGTCTTACGCGAACGTGAGACCTCCAAATATAACAAGCTTAAGTTTGAACCCGTAACCATTAAGGTTAGCGTAAGGAAAAATAGTTATACGTGTTTAAATAATGTGAAATTAATTTTTTATTTGTGGTTTGTAACGTAGTTGTGCCAAACAAAAGGTCTAAATGAGGTGTTCCGTATTTCGATACATGAATCAAGAGAAGGTCTTGTTTGTGTCACACAGTTGTGTACCTTCTGTGAAGTGATGACAAAAAATATTTTTTGCTTCTATGAAATTAGATAAATTTTTATATATTGTACTATCTGTGGCGTAAAAGTGTGGGGGCCCTGAGGGCTAAAACCTCTCTCGAAATTGAGAAAATGGACCAAAAAATGTAGCAAAAAGTGGCTAGATAGCAGAAAATTCGCTCTTAAAAACTTGAATCCCAAAAAAAGATCTGTCGATTTTGAAGCTAAGAACAACAAAATTGTCACTCTAAAAAACTTGATTTCCAAAATCACGATTTACATAATTTTAAAGCTGAAAATAGCAAAAAAGTTGCTCTGAAAAACGTAATCTCCAAAAAATGGTCTTCGCCATTCTCTTGAGACAAATGTGTTTCGCCGATGACCGCTAAAATATTTTTTTTTAATTTGCAAAGCTGCGATATATTTCTGACATCAGCACTGGTACATAATTTAGACAGTACATACCGTAATCACGTAAAGGGATACGATTTTAAACATATTTTTCAAAGTTGTTTTGATGATTGAAATCATTCATGTTGATGTGTAATGTTACATTCTCGTATGAGGTGGCCAGGGTCAGGATTTTAGGAGTCGGATCCGACAGGATTTAAAAAAAAATTTGGATGTAGGTTTGGATCAGAAGAGCAAGTTCTTCAGATTATCAACATTAGGCCTGCATCACGAATGGAAAATACTTGTACTGTCAATTCAGCTGTAGATGTATATAGATGAAAAACATGCGGTAAAAAAGGTCTAAGGTTTATTTCGGAGTTGAATCATGATTAGAATTCAGTTTTTTTTTGTGCATAGCAGGAGCTAGATCAGGATTGAGGATTGTGTGTTCTGGATCAGGATTGGTTTCGGACTCTATAATTGAATACTCGGGCCAACTGTGATTCTCATGCAGTAATCTAGGGATGACTGCGTGCTTTGGAGCAGTGCTTTTCAACCGCCGGACCGTCAAAATGTATTTGAATTTAAACCGTAATTGCAAGCAAAGGTGCTATGACTTTAGAATTAAGACAACAAATTTAAAGTTGGTGGAAAATCTAGCACGTTCTCGCTCGGTAATTGGCAGCATTATGACGAAATGAAGGAAGGGTACTGGAAGTGTTGCGCTATGTTGCATGCAAAACAAATGACTCATTTAAGACTTCAGTGACTTACTAGGTCAGGGTTTCTTTACCAGGGGTACTAGCTCTGTTCCTAGGGAGTGCGAGGATGCTAAATCATTAAAATAAATTATTAAATACGCGGTCATTACATACGTAGCAAACTTCAATTTTACCAACGGAAAATCAAAAGAATTTTGATTTCTCCTTGGAAATGTGCAACAGTGGCAAAATGTAATTTTAGAAAGGGGTGCGACAATTGGTTGGTGATTTCGAAGGTATGCAACAGGGAATAAGGTTAAGAAGTACTGTTCTAAGTAATCTGTCAAATAAACAAAATTTGTTACTTGAACCCAGCTATAAGTAAAGGCTAACAGAAGGACCGTCATACATATGTTACCAGACAATCTAAAAATTAAGGAAATTTCACAGTTTGATGGAGTCGAACAAACAGCAATATGTTCTACAGTTTGTTGAAAAGAAACTTAATAAAAATCAAGTTGGTAGTTTTTACAGGAACTGCAAGCTACTACTTTAAATTTGCCTCAAGTGTTAAAATGGCCAAGTGGTGCTGAAAAAGATTTCAATTTGAAAAGAAACTTAATAGTAAAAGTTGAGTTAGTGGATCTCACAGGGAACACGAAGCTACTACTACAAATTTACCACAAGTGTTAAAACGGCCATGTGGCACTGATATAGATTACATAAAGAAAAGTGTAGAGGAATCTTTGTTAGGCAGTGTGGTACGAAGTACGTAGAGCTTGGTTTCGCTATTGCTTGTAGCAGCGAAGAAGTACCATGTCCCATGAGCTTGATCTGCGCCAAGATTGTTTCAAATGAAGCAACGGAGGCTTTAAAGCAGGGTTTCCCAAACTTTCTGTTTATCGATACCTTTGGACAATTTATAGATTCGCTCGTGTACCCCCAAAATTTTTTTATATTTTTGGCTGCTAAGCTCAACTTGCTCTGATGCACGACTTAATTTCTATAGCTAGGCAATCCATTATATTCCCTCTAAGTTTGCTGAAGACCTAAATATTGACTATTTTAGTTTAATATGGAAAAGCTGCGTGATTAGTACTAATCAAAGCACACAAAGTTATTCATAACAATGTAATCCAAGCTTAAACAACCACTACAATCAAATTAACAATATATCGGCTAAATAAGCTCAGCAATCCTAGCCAATGTGATGGATGAACCTGCTTTTTAGCAACAAGCTCATTAATACGAGGTAAAACATTAGCAACAGCACGACGAAGATCATGTTCAGTTGTTTTGAGCTGTGATCAGTATTTTGATTTGATTCCACGCAGCACTGAAAATGTCGACTCAAACAACAACAATGCTTGAATGGCAGGTTTCGCAATCCTTTTGTACGACATGCACACCGTAAACCAAAAGTCACTTAAATTTCTCTCAGAGTACACATCGCGTGCAAAGCCATCATGTTGGAGTGCAATCAGTTCCTCTTGCATACCTGTCCCAGCCTGCAGTGTCTGAGCGTTCGCGGTGAAAGGATTCCTAAGATATGCAGCTTCGTCTTCACGAAGAATTCGAAAATAGCCGTTAGTTTCCTTTTCCAACATCATAAAATGTTCAATGACCAATTCTATGAACCTTGTGGTCTCAAATTGGGGATTTTGACACAGAAATTCTGTTACAGTACTACACAAGGAAAAGGTTCCAGAGCAAATATTTCCCCTCCGCAACTGAAGTTTCGCCAGAAATTCTTTGACTTTAGCTATGAACTCACACATTGTTAGGTCTTTACCTTGGAGACTCTTGTTTAACGTATTCTGAACATCAAAAATATTAACAAGGTAGGCCAAAAAACAAAATAAAAACCATCCCTCAAGGAAGTGACAAAATTTTCACATTTGTTAGATTGTTGAAAAAATCCCAGCAATTCATTACAAAGCTCATATACGCGTTTAGTAACATTTCCCCTGGAAAGCCAACGCACATTACTGTGAAATAGAAGTACACTGTAATCGGCACTTAAATCTTCACAGAGAATTTTAAACAACCGGCTGTTTACACTTACATTTTAAACAGCGCACTCTCTTTTACGTTGTTGACCATCTTAATCACCAGTGATAAAACGTCGAAGAGTTCACCAGGAAGGATTTTGCATGACAATGCAAATCGGTGGATCATGCAGTGCAAAAATATCACATGAGGAGCTACTTCCATGACACTAGCTCTAAAACCAGGCTTTCGTCCAAGCATAGCTGGGGCCCCATCCGTTCTGCAGCCCCTTTGATTTTCCCATTTTAAACCATGTTGTTTGAAAAAAGAATTCACCATTTGTTACATCTGTAGGCTACAGAGCACAGTTTATTACTTCTGTAGAATCGTCAAGTTGAATTGCGAATCTACTTTCAGATCTACAAATATCACTAGTTACTTGCAGCAAAATATCCACTGACATTTCTTCAATTCTTCGTTGGACTATATTATTAGAGAGGGAGATGGAGTTAAGTTTTTTCACTGATTTATCTCCAAAGACACAACATACCATTACTTTTGCAGCCGGTAGGACTAGGTTTTCCCCAATGGTGTGTGCTTTTTTTTTGCTTGGCAATCATGAGGAAAACTTCATAAGATGCCTGTAGTGAAGCATTGGTTTGCTGAAAAACATGCCACCTTTATCCAAGCGTTGATTCTCAAACACTAATTCTCTATGCTTGAAAATGTCAAGTTCTTTGTCTTTGAATTCCGGATGAGCTCTCTCCAAATGCCGAGTGAGAAGGCTTGGTTTCGTCGAATCTTTTCCCAATGATTTTTGACAAAGTACACATACTGGTATATGCAAACCATTGTTTGTCATAAATGTATACACGAACTTTAAGTAGGTTTATGAATACTATCTTTTTTTGACACTCATTGTTTAGCTTTTTAGAAAGTTCGAAAATAGACAAAAATTTTAAGTAAAACAATAGAAGTTTTTGAACGCAGCATCGCGATTAGCTAATCATTAAGCGAATTTATATTGCACACTGAATCTAAAAGCAAATGAAGACCTGAATTGAAAAACATTGCAAACTTATTTCAATCTCAAGTTAAATCGTTTCACTCTTATTTTACGGTAGGCTTAGGCTACGCCTGAAATTCATGCAGCCTTCAGTTTTTTTCCAGTTCGCTCCTTAGGCTTTTTTTCATTTTTTGCAATTATTATCAGTACAGTAGTCCCCGCTTATTAAGCCCATCGTTAATAAGCCCACCCACGTAATGAACCCAAAATTGTCCGGTCCAGAATTACTACATTTATTCCTGTAATAAAAAACCCACTTTATAAACCCAAAACCATGCTTAACAACTCACATCTTTTGTCTTGCTTTGGATGGCTTCAGACTTCGTTACGCTGCTGACTATTTCTTAATTCCACTGTTTCATCGCAGATCATTGATTTGGGCTGTAATCGATTGGCTAGACAACTGATGCTCTGTACATTTTATTTTCAAAATCGCAAAGAGGCGTGAATGCTGTTTAATAAGTGGGGACGACTGTATTTGCTTTCTAGCCTTTGTAATAACGGTTCTCGTAGCAATCACTCAGCTGTTTTGTCTTGCGTATTGTGATTGGATAAAATAAGTCATGTGAACAGCGAAAGTGGACTTGGTAGTTACTGTACTTCCAGTTATAGCTTCTACTGTGGTGAAAATGTGACTTCCTAAGGAGTTCTTAAACTCAGGTCTTCAAATTATTAACATCAGGTGATTAAAAATATTTTGAGGCAGATTAGAAGTTATGGAAAGAATATCCTTGTACTTAATCTAATGTATCCCCCTGAAAAGTCGAAATGTACCCCAGTTTGGGAGCCCCTGCTTTAAAGCTTCCTTGACACTTCCATTCGCAGCATAGCAACCTTTTTGGCAAACGTTTTGCTTATTTTAATGGAACACTGGGCGAAATTGAAAATCAAAGAATTGATATGCAAAAGGTGAAAACGGCCGATAAAGCCCTTCTCAAAACTTGCATTTAATTTGGTTTCCACCTAAGCAAAACTAAAAAACCTTTTACAATGGGAAAATAACTGCTAAAACCTTGCATCTTAGCAGCTGCAAGAAAGATTTTGAGTTGAGTAACTGCTCAAAATTTAAAGGCGTACCACTTCCAAATGACTCTGCTCAAAGGAGAATAGAAGATATGGCAATGAACGTTGAAGAGCAGGGTTTAGAACACGTAAAGAAATGGAAATACATGTACTTCTCTATTCAGCTTGTCGAGTTAACAGAACTGAGAAACTGTGCTATTTTTATTTCCTTTGTTGGATAAGAGAATGATGGCAGTATTAAGGAAGAATTTCCTAGTTGTTTCAACTTCCTGGACGAACAACCGGTTCAGAAATATATCAGTTGCCCTTTAACTACTTACAAAAGCAAGGTTCAGATAGAGGGAAATGCGTCGGGGTGTTTACTGGTGGTGCTACTGGCATGGTTGGCTGTCACTCGAGTGTAACTATGAAAATAAGAGAAGTTGCAAACAAAGGTCTGCGGTCTACTCACTAAATTATCCACCGGAAACGTTTTTCTGGGAAAAAGCTGTCTTGAATTAAGCGACGTTAGAATATCAATGGCATTCGTGCCAGAGCGTTGCACTCCTGGCACTTTGAGGCGCTGTGAAAGTGTATGGGTTCACAGCTTCATCAGCTCTTATCCCATCGCCGAATTTCGAAAGTTCCAAGTTGAGGAAAGAACCAAATGTTTTTACGAGAAAGAAATTTCCCTTTTAAAGAACTTTTATTGGTTGATATGTGGACCAACCATCATGCATACTCGCGGATATATTCAGTTGCGTGAACAATTGTTACATCTCTTCGGGACTATTGCACCAGCATATTTACATTGCGCGACAAAACTGGTACTTTCAAAAAGAAGCTGGTGTTTCGGTATAGCCAAGGATGATATCGATATTGCTGCATGTTTTTGCAAGACTAAATTGCAAGTTCCTGTATTAACACAAAAGAGTTGTTGCTGTTATTAGTTATCACTTAAAAGAGCTAGCCCGTTAGTTTTGGCCGAAAATGCAGATGCTAGTACTGGAAACTTTTGGATCATTAAACCCTTTACAGAGGATATTAATTCGTGCAATCTCATTGCTACTGAAAAAGAAACGTTGATTGAATTCTCCTGTCATGTCCCTGCATAAATTCTTGCCATTGTCACAATTATGGATATCGGTTAAAAACGAATACCCGCAACTCAATGACAAAGCAATGAAATTGCGGGTAATTTTTTCTACTGCTTACCTACGCTGGAAAAGTTTTTCAGCTTTATCTCTCATCAATACCAAGCAGAGAAATCGCGCGAATGAAATTTGCCTGCCAAAAACTTCATTAGTCCCGCGTTTAGCACGGATTATATCAAAAAAAAAGCGGCAAATTTCCCCACAAATGGAATTTTGCTGACGCGATATGCTTATTTTTGTCTTTCCAAAATTCTTTTTATCAATTTATTGCGTTGATTGCATATGTGTTAGATTTTTAAAAATCGCTAGGCCGCAAAAGTTCTGGTGAAATATTACCGGTCCGCAAGATTAAAAAAAGTTGGGAACCAATGCTTTAGCGATCAGTGCCGCCGTCAGAAATCACTTAATGGCACTTTGAAAAAACTAGTAAATTCTTTAATTTTCGCGATATGCTTGAACCGATTTATTTTAGACACAGCTTTAGTCGTAGCCAAGGAAAACTGTTGGAGTTATATCCCCTTCTCAAAATTTTGTGAACCTGATCACGCCAGAACAAACTTTTGGAAAAATTTGTTTCCATTTTTTTCTGATTTCACTTTTACTCATAAGGGCGCAATTCCAATTAAGTTAAAAAATTAGCCATCTTTCTAACGTGCAATTAGTATTATGAAAAATGTCATTATTGTAAATTGCCAGGCACAGGAGTAGATGCTAAAATGTGACTTCAGTCTATGGTATCGCAATCGATACCAAAGCTATTCTAGTTTGCGATATTTTTGAAACACCAGATCGCTTTTGGCTTGCTGATTGAACATTTAGTTAAGTTTTGCTGAGAGGAAAAAAGCCTTTTCAAGTGTTTGTCTCTCACTTTAGTTTTTAAAAAGCAATATTGCCAAATGCACAACATAAACTAGACGCAATGGGCAGCAGGTAAGCTTTTAAAATACAAAGTGCCGAATTTGAAACCACCTCAGTTTTTTTTGAAAAGACGTTCGAATTGAAACAATCGACGTTGTTACTAATAGGCATATACTGCTTTCGTGGCAAAGTAGTTAAAGTGTAGAGCTCGAAAACAGTTGGTTGCTGGTTCAAACATCAACGTAGTCTTACGTAAACCTGTCAAAATGGATTCACAGCTTCCTGCGTTGCGCTCATTACGAAAGAGATGGTGTGGGGACAGAGCTGGGAAGTTCATTTTCTGTGCTTTTAGGAAAGGCACTAAAGGGGATTCCTTTATCTTTATGCGGCAGACAGGTGGCTTGAGCAGTCCACCGGTCACGATGACTCAGTCTCACTAAAAGAATATCACACAGAGTTATGAGCTCATACACATGAATGAAGCTGGTTTATGGCTGATTATACGACGTAATTTAGCGCAGTAATGCAGTTCTTGTAGTCGTTGTAATGTATGAGGACTTGAGTTCCATAACCGCGTGGTTTCTTTGCTGTTGTGAGTTGGATTCGTGACAAGATTGTACTGCGCCGGCTGTACTGCATATTCCTAAATGGATTTGAACCTCTACTAAACCAAAACCGTCTTTGTCATGGAGGCGCTCAGGGTGACATTGTTTGGAAGAGGATGGTGAAGGTCTTTTTATAAAAAGCACTTCCCAATAGCTGGTGAAATTGTTGAAGGCATTTTCTATATAGAGAATGCTCCTAACTGGGATAGAGTAGGCTTTTTGTTTTGATGGTGATTTCTATCTTGTAGTCATAGTATTTGAAGCTAACTCTGCTATAATGCGCTCTAGTTGCTCCGTTGTTATGCGGGGAGGGTGAAAATATGCAATGAATTTGGCACTACATTTCTCTACAGGATGCTGATAAAGAAATCTGCCGACACTTGAAACGAGAAGGTCGTCTAGTCCATCAGAGTACAACGAAGCATAGCTACCCCTTTTGCTGGCGTTCCGAAACCCCTCTAATCTACAAAGCTGTGCCAAGCTGGTTTATAAGAGTGGAACAGATGTCTCAAAAGCTATTAGAAAATAACGCCAAAACATACTGGTAAGAAAAAAGATTTTTCAAACGTAAATCGAAATAGCGCTTTGTCTACTTCGTATAAGATAGAATTGGATTTAATTTTTTTGTCAAGTCGAACTAAAGACTTTTGGAAACGCATTTCCAGATCTCCCTACTTAGCGCTCAGCGGTAGGATAAGTTGTTTGGAAAACAAAATATGTAACTGTAAAATTGGCCTAGTAGTGATTTAAAGTTGTGGTGCTAAAATATTAAGCAGTAGAAACGCTGCATTTTTAGTGTAATACTTGATAGGTTTCATGCGGTATGTTCAAAATATTATTAGACAAAATCTTGCAATTACATGATGAAAGCGAAAATTGGATTTTTAAAGCGAAGTTTTTGAGTATGTTCAAAGATAAAATATCTGATGACTGATTTATCATTCTTACTATAAATCCCTTTTTGTTTCTCTGTGTACGAGTGTTTAATTCATTCGAAACTACTGGGCTTACATACTTGACACTTGCCACGGTTGTTTACTACTGCGGGGTGAATGGCTTTAGGTGATTGATGACGTCACAATTCAAGATTTTTTTAACTTGTAGTCGAACCATCGACTGCGAAGCGGTCACTAGCCATTACACCGCCACATCGGTGTGATAGCAGAGGTTAAGAAGAGTTTGGAACTCGACTTATAAATTTAGTTTAGAGACTACATTTTGGCATGTTTGAAAAGCTTTACCAAGCTAGTGCATTTCGGAGTGTTTTATGCCCTATTAATGACGTCTCGACGGCAGATACGGCAGCTACATTGAAGTTTCGTATTTACAGATCTATAATCTTAAAGTTTTTAAATTATTTTCTAGGGTGCCTGAATTCGTGAAAGAAAAACGGTTTGCGAATTGGTTGCGTGATGCGCGTGACTGGGCCGTTTCCCGAAACCGTTACTGGGGCAACCCCATGCCCATTTGGGTGAGCGATGACATGGAGGAAATGGTCTGCGTTGGGTCTATAAAAGAATTGGAAGAGCTGTCTGGCAAAAAAATTACCGACTTGCACCGAGAAAAGTAAGTTGCATGACATCTCCGTGATCACGTAAGGTCGTTGACGATGACGCAAGTGCTTTATCGGTTTTTACCTTTTTGGGAGCTCGTTTTCCCATGCATGCTCTAATTATGAGGTACTTCTTTATTGTTTATTTCGTTGAAAATATTCTCCGTACAGCTTGCGCTCTTAAGCAAAGGAAACAAAATTAATCTTAGTAGCTTACTGATGCCTCCTGTCAATTTATTTATCTCAGTAGGCTTACAAATAACTCCAATCACTTTAACTCGAACGTTTATTCCGGTAATCCGGGCTCCAAATTTTCGCTGGAATCATTTATAAGTGGTCATGCAGCTTTTTGGTAACTTTACATTGATTATTTTAGTGTTGACAATGTCACCATCCCTTCACGCCTTGGCAAGGGTGTTTTGAAGCGTATTCCCGAGGTTTTCGATTGCTGGTTTGAAAGTGGTGCTATGCCGTACGCTCAAATGCACTATCCGTTTGAAGTAAGTGGAGAGGGAGGTTGAAGCACCGCTTGTAACTGAAGTTGCAATTGAGTGGAGTGGTAACTACATGCAAAGAATGATATAATCTAAATAAACAATTTTTAAAGACTCAGATTTCTTTATTATCATTTTCAGCCAACTTGTTTCATTAAGTATGAGCTACCACGACGTAAAAGTCACTTAGGTGGCAGTGCTATTGTTACCAGTCTGTATTACTGGCCACTTCAAAACAGGTTGCAGTTTTTCATCTTGAACGGCACAATATGCCATCAGGGTTTCCTCCACCTAGACCAAAAATTAAGCGTGCTGTTGTACAATGGCAACAAAGGTATAAAAAATGATGTTTTTTTCCTTCTCAAATTAAAAGCCTATTTTATATTTTTTCAAGATTAACTTCACAAACTTATGAAAAAGCGATGTTTTCGCTTCCCGAGTTGAAGACCTGTTTTGTTTGTGATAAGGTTTACAAGCTTTTTTGGAGATCAATGCTGTAAAATCAAAAGGTGCACACAACCGGCGCGATGGCGTAGTGTTTAGAGCGTTCGGTTCACAGTCGGTAGACCTGAGTTTTATTTCCCAAATCGAGTCATACCAAAAGACTAAAAAGTGGTATTCACAGCTTCCATGCTTGGTGCTTAGCGAAGAGGGATAGTGTGGAAAACAAGTCGGCAAGCTAGTTTGTTGTGTCTTGGGCAAGGCACTTTACGGGATGCCTCCATCTTTATGTGGCAGACAGGTGGCAACGAGCTTGGAGAAGAGATGGGCGGGAAGAGCAGCCTCTTCTCTCAGTTCCTCCCGACGGCTCATCAGTCATGGGATGACCGTGAAGTGACACATCAGAAATAAAATTCTGAGATAAATGAGCACATTACTCAATGATATATTCTTTTATTGGATATTAGCACGTTAACCCCGGCTGTAGCCTACATCAGTGGTTTTCAAACTTCGCTCTAGGTCCTCTTTTGTTTCTTTGAAGTAATACCAGACCTCCAACAATTTTTAAAACAAAAAAATTTTCAAACTTACGTTACCATAATCTCTACACTCTTTAAAAAAATCCTCACACATGCCACACAAATTGTCGGCTAACTTGGATAAATTGATTTTCTGATCTCTGTTACTTCGATCGAGGCAACTCGAAATAGATAAAATTATCGGAAAATGTCGCAAAATGGTAAAACAAATAAGAAAAAGGTGAACCATTGCAAAGGCTAATCGGCAAAAGTATTTTTATTAGACAATGAATTCGCTACAAAAAGAAACTAAGTTGTAATTCAAAAATAAAAGGATGTTGCGCGGATCCCACGAAAGTTCTTCACTGACCCCAGTATGAGATCCATTGACCCATGTGGTAACAAGAGTTGCGAAATGCCTTGACATATGAAAGTGCTTTTAATGTGTGTATGTCTCATGTTACTGTTTGATACAGTTGTATTTGAACTAAAGTTGGAATTTTGCTGTGTTAGCTACTTGTAAAAGTAACTTGAAAACTGTACGATAGCTGCCATGATTCACACGACTCGATTTCAACCCCAGCCCTACCTGCCAAAAGTCTAGGTTCAAAGCAACACGTGATATTAAGCTTTGTATCTTTCTCAAGATAATGATAAATTCATTTGCTTTGTTTTAGAATAAGAAAGAGTTTGAAGATTCTTTTCCTGCTGATTTCATAGCAGAGGGCATTGATCAAACGCGCGGTTGGTTTTACACTCTCTTGGTTCTCTCCACCACATTATTCGGAAAACCACCGTTCAAGAACCTCATCGTAAATGGACTGGTACTTGCCAGGTAACTTGGCTGTGCAATGGACTAGTGAGAGGGAAAACCGAAAAAAGAAAGGTTTGCTTCTGCAATTCTGAAAGATGAAAATTGAATGGAGCAAACACGTTTCGTTCAATTGTTGTCTTGTTCAATCTTCCTTGAAATGGTGGCACGGCTTGAAATAGTTTTTCACATCCTAATCGCAAACCTCATCAAGATTGCGCTGGGGGAAAGCGGTTGTCTATTTCGAATCAGTCATGAATATAAATTGACTGTTTGCTCTGCCACTATCAGCAATCTATGGGTGCTAAATGATTATGACTTATTACGACTTGTTTGAAGGAAGACTCCCGACTATTGAAGTCATTATTGCATTTCATCCATGTAGTTTTAGTCGTTTCAAATCACATACTGTTTGTTCAGCGATGGAACAAAAATGAGTAAGCGTAAAAAGAACTATCCTGATCCGACTAAGGTCATCGACTCCTACGGATCAGACGCACTCCGCCTTTATCTCATCAACTCTCCGGTTGTGCGAGCGGAGAACTTGCGATTTCAGGTTTGTTGCAACTTATCCCAAACTTCTTTACATCAAAAGTTGTAAGTTCTATATTTTCTTCCTCTTGTCACGGAAAAAAGCTGTTGTAGATCATGCAATGCATGGAGCTATCAACGGAACAGCTTCGTTCAGATCGGTGCTGTTGATACAGGGCATTTCTATTATTCTTGCGCGCTATTAATAATCCCTTAAATATATGTGTGTTATCTCCAGGTAGTGCTACACCGAGGATTTTATGAAAAGGGGTCCAGCGTTATTTTCTATTCAGTTGGTGGATAATGACTTTTTGAGTGATCAACTTTTGGTGGAAGGTTTTTCGCACAATTTTTAAGTTTGCGACCTTTTTTTTGAAGGGCGACCACGACACAACTGCCCCTTTTAAACAGGGCTCTGCTCTCGAATTGAGAATCAGATATTTAAATTATGCTATCAAAGTACATGATCACTTTCTTCGCATTGCACTCTGATCACAACTTCGCAGCGGCCAGTCATATTTCAAGAGTAGAAAAATGCGTCCCACTTTGTAAAACCTTGATCACCTTTGGAGCATCATTCTTTTAAGCTTCATATGCGTGATGGTGTTGCAGCGTCTGTGCGTTATGTTATAAAGGTGATCTAATCTCCTTGGTTTTAATCACGTAGCTTCCTTCACTGTCGCTTTACATGTGCTTGTGCAAATCTAAAGTTTCATTTAGTTTAAAAGGGCGGGTAGCGCCAGGCATACGATACTGAAAAAGGCTGGTCTAAGCCCACAGAAAGCAGGAAAAAGGACGTTAGCTTCTTTTACGTGTTTTTACAGGAAACTGGGGTTCGTGACGTGTTGAAAGACGTATTTCTTCCTTGGTACAACGCTTACAGGTTTCTCATTCAGAATATCTTGAGGTAAGCCGCCCAATCAGCATATCTTTACTTTTTGCTACAACAACAGAACTTTTATTGATTATTATCAACTTTTGTAATTGTCTGTCTGTTCACGCCACTTTCCTGTGCTTGGTCACAGTGTTAATGATAGAATCGCTTTTTTTCGATTAAGGACTTTGTTAGTAGTGAAGTCAATTTCTTGGTTCACTTTGAGCAGCCACTTCGTTGTTCCGCCGTTCGGAACATCGATGTCAGCCATGCATGGTAGTGAAAAGATTACATGGAGAGTTACAGGGTGTATGGTTCGTTCCTCTGCACCACACTTGCACGTATGCATTGTATTTACCACTCCTCTTTTTGAGAAGATATGGCAAGACACGGAAATTCCATTTCACACCGCAAAGCCAGTCAACAACAGGCTAGGGGAAAGCGGCAGTCCATTTCGAGCAATGTCACGCAGACAAATTGACTGGTTGCTCCATCACCAACGCGACAGACGGCCCTCAGCGGGAACCTTAGAGTTGCCTTTTGCGATATGCTGGGTGAGTAGCTACGCTACTCCAACCGAGTGAACATGCCGCATTTGCCGGTGCGACGTCAGGGTTTCAAATCGTTTGTTGCTGGTGCGGAGACAGTTTGGCGTTTACTTTAGTCGCCTTCTGAGGTAGAAACGAGTCACGTAAAGAACGAAATACAATGTGCCAGCAGTATTAGTTGCGCGGAAACAGATTCGAACACAAGCTGGTCCATGTAAAACCGCTTTCTCGTTACCAGAGAACAAGGACGTGGAAAATAAATCCACTATACATTCTAGACTTGAAAAAGAAGAAGGCATTCGATTTGAATATAAGGAAGATGATTTAGGGAAATCGAACAATGTCATGGATCGATGGATATTATCTTTCACTCAAAGTTTGGTGCAGTTTGTCAAACAAGAAATGGATGGTGAGTAGGGTAAAGCTTGTTCCAATCTGACTATAACTAAGCTACCTCAGCGGGTCCATACCTTGTGCATTTGTGATTGTATGTGTTTGCTGTTTACACCTGATCTTGGGATGGAAGCGCGACACAAAACGGGGTATTTTTCCGTCTGCACCACAAACCTACTTAAGATCAAACTCGGGAAGGCATCATTTTAGTGAAAAGCAGAGTGGTAACCTCAAAAAATGCAGGCTGATATTAGTGAATCATCTCTTTCATGCTAAGCGAGCAGCTTCATTATTCTATTCCCGGAAGCATGTTCAAGCATGGGGGCACTGCAAGCATAGAGGCACTGTGAAGCATGGGGGCACTGCAAGCATAGAGGCACTGTGAAGCATGGGGGCACTGCAAGCATAGAGGCACTGTGAAGCATGGGGGCACTGCAAGCATAGAGGCACTGTGAAGCATGGGGGCTCTGCAAGCATAGAGGCACTGTGAAGCATGGGGGCTCTGCAAGCCATCGCTCTGAAATGTGTAACCGACCAAATTCGATTGTGTTTAGGATATCGACTATACACTGTTGTGCCTCGGTTGGTGAAATTTGTTGATCTTCTGACTAACTGGTACGTCCGCTCTAACCGCCGTCGTTTGAAGGTTAGTGTAGTATTACCTCTGTAATTTGTTGGTTTTGTCCCGATCTCAACATTTCACCAGTGGGCTTACAGCTTGATTCGAACGCTGGTAGTGCCGTGATTAAATTTAGATGAAGAAAATGTTTTCCCATAAAAAATTTGTAAAAGCAGCCTCTTGGATATTTTCGCAATGTATAGTTTTATCCACTAGTCCTGGAAAAAGTCTCATGTTAAATGCACGACGTAATTTACGCCGTGGTTGAGATACGATTAAACACGGTTGTGTTTAGACCCGCTTCGGAGTTAACAACTTTTCTGGCGCATTACATTTCTGTTTGAAGCACAGGAAATTACCACCAGGCGTTTTATCCAAGGGTACAACAACAAAGCCGTAGTGAGACTTGAACACGCGATTGTTGCCACCGTCAACGACGTTTAACCCACTCGACCAAGTTGCGTGGGAGTTTCTATAGATGTTCAGAATTGGTGACTCTCTTATTGTTTGATAACCATGCGAGAGTTAGGAGAGGGGTGAGGCAAACCTATGGACGGAAATCTTTAAGAGGGAGAAGGCCCAAACGTAGCTTTGAAATATATTCGTTTGTTGAAAGCTATTTGATCCACGTATTAGTTACGGTGTTTGATCAGGGGTCACGAAAGCTTTTGGCAAGTTTTTAAAAATCGCATTTAGTAAGCTGCAAACTTCTGGAAGATGCGTATACTCTCTCTTTTAACCTTAATTTCAATTTTATTCATCAACAGGGTGAAGGAGGACTGCAGGATTGCCAGAATGCGTTGCAATCTCTTTTCAGTGTTATCTTCACGATGGTTAAAATAATGGTAAGCCGCGTGTTCATTCGTCTTTCATTTGATATCTTGCAATTTATCCACCGCTAGATGATGCGTTGAGCAATATTTAATTACTTTATTTCAGTAGATTTTACTTCCCTTTTCCCCGCTTTTGCAACTGATTGGACGTTGTAGTTCAGTGAGTGGTTGCTGCTATTTCTTTGTTTGCGAGCCAGGTCTTTTGCTGGAGGAGCACAGCATTTGAGATTTTAGATGCTTTTCCTGACGAAACCGATTACGCTTTTAAAGATTTCAAATAAATGAACTAGATAAGATAAAAAATAAAAGTCCGATGCGCAGTTCTATCACTATGGATTAAATCCCTCTGTGGTTGGTTTGTCATAAACAGTTTTTGTTTTACTCGTAATGGGTGCGATCAAAATTTGAATAATCAATTTTTAAAAAATTGCCGAAAGCGTTTTGAGACCCACTCGCCATTAGCTGGCACTATAGAGACACCCACGAAGTTCCCTGTTTATGCGTTTCGATTTATATCGCGTAACATTCGAGTTGTTAACATAGAAGTTCGTTTTTCTTATCAATGTGAAAGCGCCACTGATGAGTGCATCACGATGAGCTCCTGGCAAAATGCTTTTTTAACGACTTTGTGTGTCGTAAGAAGCTTATTTTTCAGGCACCGTTCACGCCATTCTTGACGGAGAACATTTATCAAAATCTTCGGAATTTGATCCCGTCGCTACAAAACGATCAATCATCTAGTGTGCATTATTTGATGCTGCCTCAAACGATGTAAGTTTTAAGTTTGTGGGTGGAGGTTGTTTGCATATACGGGAGGTACTCACAATTATTGATGGAGCAATTTGTGTCCACATCTGCATCGGAATGACCAATACCTTTAGTTCGTTGTGTTTTTACTACAAGCGAGACAACCAAGCAGGGAAATTGCCGTCAAGCTTTTTTGCTAAGGCATAACACCATCAAAGCCACAGAAATGCGAAAATAGCATCGGTTGCACGTGTAACACATGATTTCTATGATGTAACGAGATGTCATGCTGTTTTTTATTGCTTTTTAACTGCAACGATTTTTTTAATGCGTGGACACGCTGTAATCAAAGTTGAGTAATATTTGCGCTGTTTATATTTCATTCTCCTCATCCCCAGTGTTGAGCGTCAGGCAGAAATGTGTGAATACTGTTTTTAAAGTCTTTGGTGTGACTCGACTAGAGAAATGAACCCAAGTCTACTGACTGCGAAGCGGGCGCTCTAACCACTACACCACCACCACGGCGTTTTACGAAAAAGTTTACTCGTTATAATTCCAGGACTTAGAAGTTATCTGCGGTGATAACGTTTATTTAATTTGCGGCAAAAATAAACTTGGCTTTATTGATTATGAAATTTCCGAGCACAAAAGACTATTTTCTCTTTCTAAGTAACCGGCCAATCTCTTGTTAATTACAAAATGAGCTGCTGTTGCCTCACATGCACTTTTCATTAAAGTTTACTTGCTTTAAATAGCAGTTTAACCTGAGCATGCTTTATTATAGCAGTTAGCCTTAATCAACTGTAAACAACAATTTTTTTCTGATATCACAAATCGTGCTGCACACTTCACTTTAATGAAGTACTGTTCCAACTAACCATGCAATCATAGAAATTATGCGAAAAGACATCAGGAACCTAAAAAGAACTAAATAATGAGTGTAGTAGAAACCTAATATGTTGCGTTATTTGAAAAAAAGTGTGTTTACGCACTTTGCAATGTTACGTCACGTGTTTTTGCCATGGATATATGGTAAGCTTTCTTCTTGGCACAAAATGTCGGTTGATAAAGCTGTTTAAGCCTGCTCTCATTGTGCTTGTGTACTGTAAAAGCATTGACTAAATGGAATGAATTAGAAGCAAAGCCGGTCGATTTGGATGTAACACTAACAATCCATTAAAAAACAAAAAACAGATCAAGGAATATGAGAGGTAGTCATGCAATTTTTTATATAATTTTTTTGTTTTTGTTCCGATGAATTAGATTCTTTTATATCTTGATCTACATCTCATAGAAGAGCAGGCTAATCGTCCTTTAAAGTCTGCTAGCTTCTGTTGGTATAGGTTGAAGTTTAATCTGACTGTTTTTCACTTACACACGTAAGCAGTTCTTTTATTTTACCAAAAAACTAATGGAGGTATTGGTTTAATGACTGTCTGCCGTAACATACTCGGTTTCGAACCATCCGATTATTGCAATAATACAGCTTTTCAAATTCCGAGCACACTTTCTGACTAATACCAATGATGTTTTAATAGAGTTTTGAACTTCGGGTCTTTTGTACTAGTTTGAAACACTTGCCACTACACCACTGCTGCTGTTTTCAGCAAAATTAGCTGACAAAAAATACATCAACAAACGCTTGTCGCCTACAGTGTGCAAGTGGTCATTTTCAAGCTATTCAATTTGTAAAATGCTTCCAAAAATTACGAGAATATTACAAATTTTATAAAGTTGCTTTCAATTTTGAGTTCCTAATGGCAATGCTTTATTTTGAGAGTGGTTTCTGCGTGAGGTTGGCAGCAGAAGCAAAATTCTCCTAAACGGAGTATTTGAGCTTGTGTGTAGATTTTTGGAAGACGCAGCAAAGGTGAAGCAACGGGGTCGAAGGCCAGCTAGAAAATTTGGTCTTGCATTGGGCTCATCTCCCCCATATCGCTGTCCCAACACAATTCATATAGCTTTAAAAAGCTGTTTAACCAGTAACCATTATCCCCTATTTTGACAAAAATCTTTAGATAAAGTTTGATTCAAAGATTTTCGAAAGTATTTTTTCACTTTTGGGAGAATATACTTTCGCGAATTTTTGAATCACATCAAGATTTTAATCAAAATTAAATTTTAATGTGATTTGATCAAAATTTTCCGAAAAAGGTTTTCGAAGTTTGTTAGTTACATTCATACGAGTTGAATATTAACCATGCTACTTTCATGTAGATTTTTTTCAATTTAGCTTTAATGTTTATCAGAATCTAATAGTACACAGGTATAATGTGGAAAGTACCGTAGTCGTAAATGTTTTCTTCCCTGCAATAAACCTAAGCAATGTAAATTTTCAACGCTTCAAGGATTTAAGACAACTGCTGCAGCTAGCCTGACCCATAATCACTTACCTAATTGATTTTTCATTATCGAGAGCTAATCAATTAGCCTACTAAGAGAACATATTTTGAGATTTCAAGTCGCAGTGTTATCATCAGTTCTTATTTAGATAGTAATACTAACAATTAAAATTGGAAAACAGTAATCAAACCCCAGCAGGATAGTCTATCCAAGCGACTTTGCCTTATATCAGTAGATGTTGAAAAAAGGTCCTCTATTAATAAACAGTAATAAATGTCTAAGCTGACTTTATTGCTGTTTATTAATAGAGGACCCTTTTTTAACATTTATTCAGATAGGTGGTTACCATTGGCTCGAGATAATGAAAAACAACATACTCGTTACTAACAGCACCCGATTGCGATACACTGACCCTGTGAAAAGTGAAACAGCTTGAACCTCTGCAAATGCTAGAAACCCTGCTTAAATACGCGACTAAAATTGACCCTTACAGATGGTGGAAGCCAAAAAGGATGTTACATGCCATGTGCAAGAATAACGTATTTGTTAAAAAGTGCACTCGCTTAAACTCCACAGCTTTCAAAGTAACATGCTGCAATTCTGCATGCTTATTTTGCGACAAAAATAAATGTATGCTCGCAAGCGAAACTAAGTTCTCCTTGAAAAAAAAGCGAGTTTAATTCAGAAGAACAGGCTAAAAATATGAAAATGTACTGATGTTACGTCAACTTTTTAATCAATGTAACAGGCAAAAGGGCGTTGTTAAAAAATAAAAACCCCACTGCGTAAAGGCTATGCAATTAATCAGCGTCTTTTTTAGGCCTATATAGTGGAGTTTATGTATAAATTAGACTTTTATCTTAGTTTCTACATGAATTAGGCCACCACGGCGCTGTTAAAGTGTTCGGGTATTCAAATTTCTTGGTTGAGGGTTCAAAACCTCCGGTAGTCACCATCAGGATTCATCGGAAAAGTTGATGCTTGTCTTAAGTGTACAGTTGCCCGGTTTGGTGTCCCATCCCGTTCTGATTTATTCTTGTCCAGAACATTACTCGATATATACTTTGCTTATAGTCATGGATGGACGTCTCATGCAAAATACGCTGCAGTATTGCCGTGATCAAAAAAACAGTTCGTTTTCAATTTTCGATGTACATGGTAAAAGCTATCTTCAACGCTGCAAATGTTTGACTATTTTAGTTTATTTTGCATTTTCTCGAAAGGATGCAATTGAGCATTGCGCAATATCATCATTAGTCTTTTTTCTGGATGACACAAGATAGGGTTATTTTCATCGTTAGGTGAAGCGGGATCTCGATGAAGCGATCATTTTTAAGACTGCTATCAAGTGGTCGTGCTCAATGAGACGACGCAGAACAAGCCACTTTAGCGCCGCGATTAAAGCAATAGTTCGATTTTGGTATACGTCACGAGATTTATCGTCGCCTTGCGCATGATCTGGAAATAAAGGCAGTAACAAATATTGTGTTCGTATATGAAAGATTGTTATTCTTAAAGAAGCATTTTGAATGATTAGTTTCTCATTTACCCTTTTTTTGCTCGTTTTCAGTTAGACTGGGCCACCACGACGGTAGACTGCTTGGCCCCGCCACATAAAGATGGAGGCATCCCATTAAAGTGTCTTGCCCAAGGACACAACGAGCTAGCTTGCCGGCTTGTTCTCGACACTATCCCTTTTGTGCCAAGCGCCAAGCAAGAAAGCTGTGAATACCATTTTTAAAGGCTATATGGTATGACTAGACTTGGGAAATGAATCCCAGGTCTACCGACGGCAAAGCGGAGGCTCTAAGCGCTATGCCACCGCGCCGCCATGTCTACCGCTGCTAATACTTGAGTGCAGTTGCGGTGTGTTTTGCATTTGAAAAGGTGCAATTGGGGATATTGCAATATCACTATTAGTCTTGTTTCTATCGCTAACTACAGACCAACCTCGATATAGTTATCGTTGCCGAGACTCATCAAGTGATGCATTTCAATGGACCAAATCATCGGGCGGTCGCAAATTGCAATGTTTTTATCTCCCCTGGCGAGACATCATTTACCTGCAATAATGTCTCTGTTTTTCATTCATGTGTGCATGCATCCACTGATGTTAAGCGCTCTTTGCTTCATATCGTCTTTTACAACTCTCCCAAGTCTTTTTTTGTCATTCTGTCTTGATTTGCTGGAACTTTATAAACCTTCACTTATTCAGGTTTTGACGTGCATTGTGGAATTTATCATCATCGTGCAGATGATGTGAAAATAATAGCGACAACAATAGATTTGAGGAACCGCAAACAAATAAATAACTTCACCCCTGCGGTTCCTCGTGTGCACTTACAAGTGCTAGAGCTGTGTTTTGCGCTGCTTCATTATAATGCAATTGGGCATTTTTAGATATCATTATTAGTTTTTTTCTGTGAAAAACACAGGATTGATGTATTTCTGTCACCTGCTAAAGTCTAACTTCAGCGAGGCAATCACTCTCGAGACCACTCGATAAAGCGATGAAATGCATTTCGATTGAGCAAGAACAGCGGGTGACATATCCATGTTTCTCTGTATTGACCTGAACATCAAACTTAACGTAATATCAGACTTAAACATAAATTTTCAAAGGAGAGCCTGGGGGAAATAACCAAAGGTTTTGAACCAATTATTGTGTTTTTCGAAACTCTAAACAGTTTTACTGTGCCACAGCGGCTTTTATTTGTAATGAAACAAACTATCTTTATTTTAAGTAAAATGTCTTACTTTTAGAGTAGTTTTTTGTTCCTCTTGATTTGCTAAAAAAAAAATATAAGAAGATTCGTCATTCATTTTACACGAGGCAATGATTTTCTACCGGCTAGCCAGAGTCAATTAGCTCGCGATGAGCTGTCCATTTTTTCTTCGTCTGTGCATCCCTCAATATTGGTCGCTCTTTTTCTCCTATCTTTTCTTACTTTTTCCACGTCATCTCTTGTTTGTTTTGGGACTTTGTCAGCCCGCAATCTTCCGTCAGTCTTGCTGCATTTATTTTTTTGACACGGTTAGCCATCCCAATTGGTGTCTTGACTTCCCAGATGTTTTTCTGTATTTTTAGTCTGTGCACTCGCTTTTAACGCGGCACTCTTTTGAGTTATCGTCTACCGACCGCAAATACTTCTGCATCCGCTTGTGGAGTAAGTTGCGATGAGGCAAAGAAACGAAAAATTTATTAATATTTTTAAGCGACCTGCTAATACAGTCCATTAACACAAAATTAACAGACTGATTGTTTCTGCATATCGTCAGTATAGCTGTGAAATCTGTTTTGGTGGCGGGTCGCTTTGACTGGGCGAATAAAAATACAACTTTTTCATAAATGATTTTGTGATATTTGAAAGTCATTTAGCACTCAAAACTGTGAATTTTGTTAAAATTTCTGCTGCAAAAAACTTGAATGACACCATTTTTTATGCGGTTGAAACTTTGATTATGAATAAAAAAAGGCTGTGACAGAATGCCTTTAGTGTCGTCTGCAAATTTGAAGCGCGATTCCAAGTCTGATGAGAAGCCAGGTACAGTGAAAGTCGGGTTGGCGAATGAGTCGGAGTTATACGAGGGTAGGCTGAAAAGTTTGTAGCCTGACTAAGAAGGAGTTACGATAGAGCCGTTAAACTTGGCATGTGTTAAAATCAAGCTTTCTTGACTGCGATGTTTTTCTTGAGTAAACTTGCATCGAATAAGTAATTTTGCAGTTCAAAAATTAGTAGTCGAGAGATTTTGTAATATCGATCGAATTTTGTATTGTGGCGTTTCGCAAATCTTGTGAATATGGATAAGATTCGGCAATGTGGTGTTATCAGATATTTGCAGAAAAAAGGATTAGCCCCCAAGGAAATTCGTGCTGACATAATTGCTACTTTGGGAGATGATGCTCCAGCTTTATCGAGTGGATGGCTGCTTTAGAAGGGGTAGGTAGAGCCTTGAATATGACCCCAACATTAGAACGTCCTTCCACGCCCACTACTCAAGAAAACATTTGCCGAATTCATCAAATGCTGATGGATGACGAACGTTTAACTGTGAATCACATAACTGATGTTATGAGCATCTCCCGTGAACGAGTAGAGAACATTCTCCACATGGAACTTGGCATGCCGAAGGTTTTGGTGCGATGGAAGCCCCGACTTTTGACGCCTGATTAAAGGCTCACCAGATTTCTGATTTCAAAGGCGAACTTGGTAATATTTGAAGCAGATCCGGATGTTTTTGTTGAGCGTTTTCTCATTCAAGATCAGTGTTGGATCCATCACTTCGACCAAGAGACCAAACGGCAGTTCATGCAAAGGAACCACTCGACTTCTTTTGCTTCAAAGAAGGTCAAGGCGGTGGCATTAGCAGGGAAGGTGATAGCCTCCGTCTTCTGGGATGCAAAAGGCGTTGCGTTGATTGACTACCTTCAGAAAGGTAAAACTATCAATGGAGAATACTATAGAAACTTACTGAGGCAGCTACGAAAAGCAATTAAGCCAAAGCGGCCCGGAAAGCTGGCAAAATGTCGTTTCAAGACAATACTTCTGCTTACGAGTCTGTGTTTGCCATGTCCACTGTAAATGAACGTGGATTTGAATTGATATTCTCCTGATTTGACACAATCTGATTATTTTCAGTTTCCTAACGTGAAAAATATCTGGCTGGAAACCGGTATCAGACCGATTATGATGTCATTTCCGCTGTAGAGGACTTTTTGGGGGTCAGAAGGAGAACTTCTACAGTACTGGAATCCAAGCACTGCAGCTCAGATGGAAGAAGTGCATGGACCTCAGAGGAGATTATGTTGAAAAATAAATGAGATTTTGTCAAAGCCAAGTACTGCATATCGGTCAGGCTATGAACTTTTCAGCCAACCCTCGTATGATAGTTGATAAGAAATACAGGTTAAATCCTGTGTCATTCCGGGATAAAGAGTTAAAATGCTCTTGCAAAATGCGTATGTAAATTGTAGACCTCATGTGACGATGCGAAATACTTGGGTGCTTGCAGCGATAGAAATGTTTTAGCTCCTGCAATCTTAGTAACTGGTATGACGTAAAGATAAAATCGAACATCATCAAATGTAATTTCAGCCGCTACGAAAATTCATTAGAGTAAATACGGAGTAAATTGTTGCGTAAGGTGTAATTAATAATTTTGTGGGGACCTTTCTGCAATATTACTTAAATGATGCGGGATCGGACTATCTCGCATTGACTGCAATATCATTGTGATAAGGACACTATAGGGCGTGTTATTGAATCAAACTTCAAAGTATTTCAGTTGATCGAGAATCGTTTGGTAATAGAAACTTTGTTTCAATTCTAATGAAGGCGTCGTGGTGCAGTGGAAGTGTCATGGGCTTTAAAGCACATAATTTCGGTTTTAACACCTTATTTCGTTGTTATTGTTGTTGTGTTTACCCTTCATCCTCCTTTAGAATGGAGGCACCGCTTAAAACAGTGTTACAAATTCATGCCGCTTACCAAATAAAGATCAGGTTAGGGGAAAGCGGCAGTCCGTTCTGAACCAGTCAAGGATGCGAATACCAGGCTGGTAGCACCACCGTCACTAAAGCTGTCTGACATTGGAAAAGTCCACTCGTACGACATACTGAGTGAGCAGCGCTGTTCCAACCTGGTGAAGCACTGGTTCGAAACCTTTGTGATCACCATTAGTATTTATTTGGAAACTTTATGCTTGGCTCAAGCTTAAGGTGTGATGTGAAAACTTAGTTTGCCATCGCCCTACCGCGACCACTTTAAATTGGTCTCGATTTTTGATCTACTAATAGTGTAGTGCATTATGATTTGATTCGTCTTATCGAGTTTCACATCAGTAAGTGCTGTAAAAACGTATTATCCTGTGTTATTCCTGGAAAAAAACATAAATGATATTGCAAAATGCTTAATGAGACGGTGCAAAGTACGACTCTGTATCAGAGCCACTAAAATAATAGGTTCGTATTTAGTTTTTAATATTCGTCTGGGGAATAATCGTTGTCGCGCGGATGATATGGAGATAAAAGCGATAATGATAGATTTAGGGAACCGCAAACGAATAAATAACTTCGCCTCTGCGGTTTCTCGCGCTGGCGAGTGTCGAGGTGTGTTTGCGCTGCTTATAATGCAATTGAGGATTTATAAATATCATTATAAATCAATTTCTGTGAATAACACAGGATTGATGTATTTCAATCACCGGCTAAAGTGGAACCTCGTCAAAGCGACTATTAGGGAGACTGCCATTAAGTGGTCGTGCTATTGAAACAAAGTTCGATGTACTTTAACAGAACAGAAGAAACAAAGGCAAACTTATGTTTCTTTGTATTTGCAAGAACGTCAGATGTTAAAGCAAAATTCAAGTTACTTCATGAGAACCTGTGGTAATTACCAGAATTTTTGACTCCCGAACTGTGTGTTTTGAAATATTGACATTTCTACTGCACCGCAGCTGCTTCCATTCAAGCTGTCACGGTAGTTTGCGCTTTCAATGAAAAAAAATTTCGTCGTATATAAACAGCGCCATTTACGGTATTTGAAGTTGGATTTTTATAAACAATTTCCATTACTGACTTATTCACTTTGTGATCAGCAAATGCGTTTGGAACACAACGAATATGATGCAGGTAATTTCCGACAAACTGGGTTTCAGTTCTCCGAAGGTTTTGAAATGGCACTAATGGTTTTAAATATCTCAACTTATTCCGATGCGCCACGGTGGTCGCTATTTGTAATGAAACGAAGTTTTGCTCAGTGAGTTTGATTAGATTAAACTTAGCAGGCATTTTTCATTTATCGAGTGTATGGATTTTATAAACAGATAGACTCGTTTGTCTTACAATTTATTTTTAAAACTTGACGTTTCGCTCGCCTTAGTAACCGGGGAGCTTCCTCAGAAAACGGTAGATGCTATTAAACTAAAAATTATTACTACCAAGGCAGACATTTATGTAACAACAAAAACATTATTACATCGTAGAACCAGGGGTGGGCACAAGACAAAGTGCTATAAGTTACATAAGACGTCATTTATTGGCGTTTAGAGCACACTATAAACTGAAAGAAAATTTGCACAATCGCTACAATTAATTACGTTTAGTGAACGAGCCGTTTGATTTATCAAAAAACTTTCGGCAACGCAACCCCTGTACGCATGTGGCACTAGTGCATAATTTCGACCAAGTTGCTTCATAGGCAGACCCCTGGTAGAAATTTTGCTTTTTCGATTATGTTTTATTTAGTTCGCTTGCATTGCTCACTTGAAACCGTACTGCTTTTGATGTAGATGATATTTTTATAGCATTTTTCACTGTTTCCGTTAATTCAAGACAATTAATTCAATTATTGCACCGGATATATAATCTATTTTTCTTTCCCTTTCGATGGATGTCTTAAAATATTATATTTTTTGTTTTTTTATTACGATGTGTTTAATCTCTTTTACGTCATAATATAATTATTTATTGGATATAGTTTGAAAAATAACTCAATTCAGTTGAATTTTTACTTTTCATTGCAATTACGCACAAGCTGTATTGTTCTAAGAACTATCTATTGCTAAGCAAACATCAAATTCGTAAAAACATTTAACTGTTTCAATGTAGGCTTAGAATTGCATTACCGATGATCTACTAGAAAATAGGGGTGGCGTAAAATGCAAAACCTTACAACCAACTTGCTAATCAGCTGCCATTACTTGAAAGCTGACAGCTTAGTTGATAAAACTTTGTATATTGACATGGATCTAAGATTTGATGAAGGGACAGTGATTTTGCGGCATACGTGGTAACGTATTGCCTATTGCAGACCCATGGCGACACAAGAATGATCAGGAAGAAAGTTGAGACAAAAAACACAACGTACGAAAGATACATAATCCGTACCGCGCAAAACCTTACACGCTTTCTTTTTGATGTTAACCACCTAAAGCTGTAAACGACAAATGTATCAAGTCTGTAGTCTGGTTTGACCAAGAGTTGAAGAAGTACACAAAATTTCTATTGATTTAAACAGTCTGTGTGGGTTTCACAAAGAGACGAACACTGCAAAAAATATCTTAATTAGCAGAGTCAAACCAGTTTTCAAACCCCTGAATCTTAATTTTCGTGCTAAGCAACATTTTTTGATATTATACCCAACCGTCTGTGTTACTATTTCGACCGTGACGTGACTATGACGTCACTTCCACAATAATGCTCTCACAAACATTTTGCTTGTAGCTTTCAGCTTGCGACAGTTGACAGTCAATACAGGATGCTACCATTCCCTACCAACATCAAAAGTTTGCACATATTCTAAAAATATTCGGGACGAAACCAAGACAGAAACTGCTCGATATTATTAGCTCTTTGCTTCCTGTATTTCCGTAGGCATAACTACAGACATTCGTAATTATTTCAGTGAAACAGTAGAGGTCTTAAATAAATATGCAGTTTGCGCAATCTAGAGGCCTTCAGTTTAATATCTCTTTCGATGCTTTACACGTGCTACATCGGGTTGGAGTGATGAAACCCCTCACCCAGCATTTCGTACGAGGATACTTTTGGGCAACCATCTATGACAGTTCGGCATGTTGTTGATGAGGCTACCAGTTGGCAATTTGTATTCATAATTGGATCGAAATGAACTACCGCTCACCGAGTATAATCTTGATTAAGTGTGCAGGATACCTGGATGATCCCTTCATTCCGCACCATCATTCCTAGAAAGCGAAGGGTATACACAACAGCAATAACAGCCTGCGCTGTGTTGATGAGAAATCGGTTTACAGCATTTTCTTCTGCTTGTGCGCTATGCTGGCACTACTAGCAAACTCGAAGCGGATCAAAGCAAGTTTTGTGTGTACATGCAACTGCAAAAGGTTTTCCCTTAATCAGAAGATAAACTCTCTTGTAGTATTTGACGACGCTGTTTCTGACCTGCACATTTACATCACAACTCTCCTAACTTTTTGGGCCATGAAGGTAGCATTCAATAAGGCTACGTAACAATAATTTGAATAAGTGCACACATTAAGGTCACTAATTTGCACAATGGAGAGCGCAAAACGCTAAAATATTCTGTTTGAATTTGAGCCCACAACTTAACCGTTAACCAGGAGGCTGTGAGTTCGAATTTCATCGGAATCATTGTAGCCTATCGCACTGCTTTATGATGACTCCGATATGCGTAGTTGTGAAAGAAGCCAATATATAAACCTCAATAGAGTATGACATCTCGTATCAGACATGAATCTAAGCGAGGTATTCTTGTGTGCTGCACCGGGTTGAAATGATAAAGCTGCACACCCAACAAGTAAGAGGGACATTTTGGTACCCACCAGTAGCAGTCCTCCTTGTGGGTGGTGAGACTACTAATTTGTAATTCGCATTCATGGCTGGTCGGAAATGGACTGGCGCTTTACCCTACTCTAATTTAAATTAGCTTGACGGTGTGAACCTGGATTGTTACTTCTGTCGCACCTGCATCCCAAGGAAAGAGAGTGGTTAACTCACTCAGGTATTCTTTCAGGAAAGGATTGATTGACGTCGGGATTGAACGAGCAGTTGCAAGGATGCAGAGCGTGATTGAATTGGCTCGCGTTATCAGGGACCGCAAAACGATGCCTACCAAGGTGATGTATAAAAGTTGCGTATCAGTACCCACTGGTGTATGTACAACGAAATTTCTTTTTTTTTTTTTTTGGAGGGGGCAGATCATTGCGCTGTGTCAACCTTATTTTCGAGCGATCTCACGAAATAGGTAAGCTCAATTTTTTTTCAGCCATAGCATTAAGGAAAATAAAAAATTTTGCTCATTTTGGTTTCCTACGCAACAACAAGATCTTTTTTCAGATCAACTTTTTAAAGAGTAAGAAAATTGCTCTCCAAAACAACATGATGACCTTTTTTCGGAGATCGACTTTTTGAATCTGGAATTTCGTCTCCAAAAAGATTTTTTATATTTTTCTTTTGTAATATTGCTTGTTAGGGGATGTCGCACTTTACCCCTCCCCATAATTGCGCCTTTGCGAGTACCTTAAGTTTGCACTCTTGAGGAATGATCACCGCAGCAGTTGTAGTTTGGTTCCATTTGTTATGTTTTCGTATTTAGTTGAGTTTCAACCTATTTAAGAGCTATATTTTGTAATTTGTATTTGCCAACTCGACGTGCAAGTCACGTGGGAGCTCTGTTAGGATTGCACTTTTTCAAATACAGTGTAACTGTTGAATAGCCAAGCAGTCTTGATGCAAAGCAATTGATTGAATATGTCAAAGTAAAACAGCAAAGCTTTTCGTGTGAACGCCAACCTTCAATGTTTTATTTTGGACTGATATGTTCAGTTAATCACTTTGCAATGGTTTGCATCATAGTAGTTAGATGGAAAAGTTTCCACTTTCTGAAATGAAATATGGAAATCGTATGTAAAGAATTTTCTTCGAACGGCGGACGAAGCTCCTATTTTTCTTTCCATCCATTTTTAAGCTTTCTAATTCGGTGGCTGATGCTAAAATATGTTTTAAAAGTAATTTTAACTTTTTTCAAATCTGCTCCTGTACTCAAATCAAAAATTAAACCGGGGTGTCACCAGAAAAGTATTAGATGTTTTCGATCTTTTCCATGGCAATGTCTACAATTATCATTTTAGAACATGATGTTAAACAATATTAGGCTAGTGATTTGCGTTTTTTTCAATCAATCGTAACTCCGTTTTTTTTTTTCAGTATCCGCTTCCAGAGCTCGTCGTCATTCACAAAGATCCGAGCTATCTGGATGACGTCAAAAGCTTGGAACGCTACGTAACTGAGGAACTAAATGTACGTCACGTGACTATGTCATCGGACAAAGACAAATATGGAGTTAGTCTCAGAGCAGAGCCAGACCACATGGTGTTGGGAAAACGATTAAAAGGTGATCGTTGGTGCTGTTGTCTTTGGTTATTTGTTGGTGTTGTGGTTGTTACATGCTGCTGTTCTTTATTGTTTCTGGGTTTAGTTGTGTTTGTTGGTTTTTATTGCTCTTGTTAGATACATTTGTTTGTGTGTGTTGCTGCTGCTGTTAGCTAATTGGCGATCAGAGGCAGCTTTAGAAATTTGCGCGGGCTAATGCTGGTGTGGTTGAAGCTGTTTAGGGCCTGGATGAATGCCAGTATTAGAAATAGCATCAACAAGTTTAGTTTTTTTTTGAAACACCTCCTTTTCAATTTATATCATGGAGCATGTCCGCTATTCCTACTGCTTGCGACTACCATCGCTAAATAGGAGGTCGACAAGGTAGAATGCGCTTTCGGCTGTGTTTAAACTGACGACTCTCTGCTCTCAGGTGATTTCAAGAAAGTGACTTCTGCCATCAAAGCTCTCACCAGCAATCAAATCGAAGAGTTTGTTAAAAGCGGACAAGTTTCACTCGTCGGACACGTAATAACCACCGGGGAGTTGCGACTCATCTATCAGTTCGCGCAGAATAATTCAAAGTAAGTGAATTGTTTTTGCGCAAGTCGCGCTTCTGTAGCTGTGCCTATATTCAATATTTCGCAATGTGACATCATGTAACAAGAATAAAGAAAGAATGAGAGATTGCAAAGCGACCTCAAGGTCTTGGAGTCAGCAGTCAACCTTACGTTTCATTGTGATCGACGTAGTGCTGTCGCTAGAGGCCACTGTACCCAGGGCGGACACGTTTTGTTTCAAATTTTAAATAAGACGTCTTTTCTCAACTACTGATTAAACCCGACGGTGATTTTAGAAGCGGCCTGCGTAAATGTTACTGTGTACAGTGCTTCTACATTTGGTTTTGTATGGTGTGAAGCCAAGCTTTGAAGCTTCATGATTGCTTTGCATTAATTTTCGCGTTTCGTAGAAAGTGCAAATGAAAATTGACGCCATTTTGTATGCGTGTTCGCAACATTTTTTATTTGCAGTATCTCTCATTTTCACAGATATGAAGCTCACAGCGACAATGACGTATTGGTGCTGCTTGATGTCACTCCAGACCAATCTATGTTGGATGAAGGTGTGGCAAGAGAGGTGGTCAATCGCGTGCAAAAGCTCAGAAAGAAAGTGAGTGGCAAGCTGCAGTGATAAACAACAGTTATGCTTTTAATAACGCTGGAAGGTGGCTGCAGGGCTATCTCGTTCATAAATGACAGCCTGCCTTGCTAGGCTGACCATACCAGTTGAGCGTACATCAAGTTTATGTTGGTAAATTGATCAAGTAGGTACAAACCTCCTGACCTGGTTTGGGAAAATTCGTTTCGAACCAGTCATGAATGCAAAAGTAATTCGTTCACGAGATGGCGGACTCGCCGGACTGTCATTGGTAACTGTCCAGAATTAGCCTACGACATGTTGAGTAAATACCTTCCTTTTTCCAACCCCGTGTAGCCACCATCATCTTATGTGTGCATGCTTGTCCGAGCTTCCTATTTGCTATTGTTTTCTCATGGCCCAATATGCTTTTAGGCCGGCTTAGTTCCCACTGATGACGTCACTGTGTTCTACAAAGCTTCGGGTCCCGATTCGTATCTGAAAAAAGTAACGGAAAACCACAGCGATTATATATCGACCGCCATCAAATCACCATGGAAAAATTACCCTGTGCCTTTGTGTGACGTCATAATCGAAGAAGCGACGCAGGTGATACGAGTTACAACTTAGATTTTAGATGTGAAAATTGCGAATGCAAATCGAGTCTCATTTTTCGATCACTTGCCGTTGGCATGCGACATTAAAAACTTGAGTAATCACGATGTGGTAACACTTCATTTTTTTTTATATGTTTTTCGCAAAAGAGCAGCAGTTCTGCGAGCTTTTTTTGCAAACCTTTTAACCTTCACCAACATCTTCTAGCTCAACTGTTTCAATTTCAAGCCATCTGGTCTATCCACTAGCCAAGATATTTCCGTTATTAATTGTAGATTTCTGTCTGTTTTCTTAGTTGTGTGGTTAAACGGACTTTTTACCGTTTTACATCATCGTTATATTTTGTTTAAAGCTTAAAGAATCCAAATTAGAGATCACTTTAGCCAAAGGCATTGTTGGAAATGCATCTGGACCGGTTTGCAAATACGTCAATGTGCAACTGACCTCCAACCGATTACCGATAGGTAAGCTGGTGAAACTTATGTTATCGAGGTATTTATGGCAATGTAGCAAGACCTTCCGCTTCGCCTTCGACAGGCTTGTACTAACTTTCAAGAGTTGGGTCAGATCAAAGATGTAACATCAACGACTAATCGTTATTACAACTTCAATCATAAAAGTTAGAAATGATGAGAAAATCGATAGTTTTTACTGAAGCCTGTCCTACTCTGAAACCGAGCGCGACTTATTCCTTTGTTTCATTTTGCGTCAGTGGTCTGAAAGTTGACGCTGGGGAATTCTTTTTTACACAATTGTACTCGAGGAAAATTTCTTTCAAAATTTTTCATAAAATTTTTTAATTAAACTGAAATTGCAATTCAGTTGCATTCTGTGTGTCGTTGCATTGAGTGAATCACTTATGACTGACGTATCAGGCTGTCGCATCAAAACCTGAGTCACGTGTCTGATAAATGACGCATCCCCTTGCAGCTAGTTTGCAGCTTTTGATACGGACAGCAAATTATTAATGCTGGTGGTACAAAATTTGAATATAGCTTAGAAAAAAGCTGTTTGAGCCATCAGCTTTTCATGACGCTCTCATCAGTGGCGGTATTGGATCAAAAGGGAAGAGCTCGAGTGAGTAAGTGTTTTATGTTATTAAATTGGACGTTAGGCAATCAAGACAAGCCAATGATAGCGGTATTATTGTAAAGCGCGCCAAAGAAAGATTTCGCAATAGCGAAATGCTAAGAGAAAGCGCTGCAAGAGGCAAAATAGGAACGCCGCGATTATCGAAAAAGTTTGGGAGTGTAAACAAACTTTTTCTGTCTGCAACTGATGCTATGCACGCGTAAACGCAATGGAGAAATAGATCGGATTAAGAAAATATTACTGGACAATGGCTATCCTAAAAACGTCGTCAATGCTCAGATAGCCAAGAAAATCGCTGTTCTCCACCATTAAGCGTTTCGCCCCAGAAAAGTGCCCTGTGTACTTGCGATAGGTAAACTTGGATAGGATAGGTAAGCCCTCGGCAAACTTTTAAAAAGAAGTCAAAACCGCCGTGCAAAGCTGTTATGGTTCCGTCAGCACTGGCTTGGTCTTGACGTCAAAGCGCATGCTGCCAGTAGCCCATAAGGATGTTCTACCTATCACTCAGAAAAGCTTTGTCATACATGAATACGTCACTGTGATAGTGGGTACGAAGAGCGAACATTTCAACTACAGGATCGCATCAAGCAACATGTTTCGCAATGGTTAAGACATTAATTGACCCGTCCACGCCGATCTCAACCACACAGATCGTGCAAACGAAACAACACAAAACCGAACTGTGACTCTGCCATTGGTCAGCATCTTTTAGGAAATGAACAATGTGCATTAAATAAACTATGACAACAAGCGGTTTTTAATCTTCGCCACAGCACGCAGCTCTCTCCACCTTAATCTCTTAAAGCCTGCTTTTATCAAAACTCAGCGCCCGGTGTTCTGCAGACAGAAAAAGTTTGTTTACACTCCCAAACTTTTTCGATAATCGCAGCGTTCCTATTTTGCCTCTTGCAGCGCTTTCTCTTAGCATTTCGCTATTGCGAAATCTTTCTTTGGCGCGCTTTACAATAATACCGCTATCATTGGCTTGTCTTGATTGCCTAACGTCCAATTTAATAACATAAAACACTTACTCACTCGAGCTCTTCCCTTTTGATCCAATACCGCCACTGATGAGAGCGTCATGAAAAGCTGATGGCTCAAACAGCTTTTTTCAAAGCTATATTTAAATTATTGATGTTCTTGACAATTTTCATCATGATTGCAGTGGTTGCGGTAGAAATGAACTGTACCGGCGATACTGGTGTATCTGCATGCACACTTTACTATGGCTTATTGTTCAGCTGCGAAGGTTTTCTTCATACTGAAAATTGAAGATGATGCCGTTGCCATTTTGCCAATCTATCAAATACTTTTTACTCTTGAACATTTATCGAGTGACTAACTATCGCTGATCTTCTTTGCAGTCTATAGACGTTGGTTCAATTCTGCTGTCAAATTTTTCCAAATATTTTTTAAATGGTATCCATAGAATTTATTGCTTGACGTTCAGTAATAAGCTTAATGCGAAGAATGAAATATGAAGTGACTTTACTCTGGTACGAGTAAAATATGTCTCGCCACTGAAAAAATCGGTGCAATTAAAATATTCAAGAACACCATATTGTATTTTTGCTGATTTTAGAAATAATCTGCTGTTTCTGTCGCTTGTTCTGTGCATCGTTTTTTAGCACCAGGACATATTTAATTGATATGGGTTTCATATTTCATTTTCCACGTTGCTTCTACTGATAAGAGGCAAGCAGAAGGTCTATGAAACCAATTTTAAAATCTTAGTATATTTCTGCAAGAATTACACCCTATAGTTTTCGGACTGTAAAAATTCGCTTTTTGTTTAAAGTAATAATTCGCTTTTTGCTTTCAATGTTTTAAGCCGCAAGCTTTGTCTTGGTTTTTTGCTAGGTAACCCTGGTACCATCATAATTGAAAATCCCAAGAATGTTCCCACAATGCGGACGGTTGATGAATTACGAAACTTCGTCATTAAGTTATACAACCTTGCAAACATTGGACCAAAAAATCTTCCCAGTATGTTACAGCATAAGAATGGAAAAGGTACTTCAGTAGTTTTAGGTTTTTATCACTTCGCAACTGTTAAGGATATGTATCAAATTTTAGGTTTTGACCATTCCCTTTTCATAGTAAGCTTACCAGGTTTAGTGACAAACTCTCTTCAAGACTAAACTGATCTAACGCAAAGACATTCCCGAGGGAACGAAAAGGTAATTCCAACCCTTCTAAATTTTCTGAAAAAGTGCGCAGTCGATAGAGAAGACCTTATATTTTTGGAGATTCTTAAAATTTTGCAAAGTAAACGTGATGAATGCGATATGCCCTCTTTCCCTTCCTAAAAAGTGTTTGCTGATTACGTTATTGATCTAGTTTTTCCTTCTTGTGGCAAAAAACCTGAGCTTTGATTTGATGAACTATTTTCTACTAAATAAGCACAAACACTCCCGTGTTTATGCTCTTGTGTGGTGGGCATCTTGCACAGAAAAAGGAGGCAAACCACAGAGATAAAGGCTTGAGTGTCAAACATATAATAAAGCCCTTTTTCACTTTCTCGAAGGAAATCTCTTTAAATCCAATTTTGGCTGCCACATTTGACGAGCGTATACGTTGAAGTATTTTCTGTTTTTTCTAAAGTTCGAGCGCTGTAATGAGTGCAAATGATATAAATAATTTATCGTACGTTTTCTAAGTGTGTGCGAGTGAAAATCAATCTTATTATTTCATGAGATGCATGCTACTCTTTACTGGGTTGCAATGCTGCAGTTAATTCTGTACAAAAGCTCTATATTTCCCATGTGCTGGTTACATTCAAAAAACGAATGAACGCATTTTATCAAGTGCAGCCTCATAGAGCTTTTTTGGTGGCAATGCAACTGGAATTTACAATTTCTTTCAATTTATTCTGCATAGGACATTGTATCAGGTCTACGTACGTATTTATACGATTTTCTCTAAAGCTTAACTTACTTTTCCGAATAGCTTTCTCGGCTTCCACGTTGTTCGACGCGTCATTTACTACCAATTGTGAATTTTTGCTACAATTTGCATAGTAGAGTGTTAAAATTTTTAAGTGTACGTTTCTTTGCAGATTTTGTAATAAATTCTAGCGCCAATTTGATGGATTTAGCCGGGGAAGTTGTATTTGTTGATATTGGACCATCGCAGTCTCCATTGTTCCAATCCAATCCTTTACCCGATATTGCTTGCAGATATGTCAACCTTAAGTTAGTGCGGGGCAAATGTAGAGGTAAGAATTGGTGTCGGTCAATGCGCGTATAATCGTGCGTGTGGGTGTAATTTCTCCTTTGTTGAAGTGTAGCGGCATGCGTATGTTTGTGAGGTTTTGCTCGAGTTTAGGTCCTCGTGTAGGTAAGTGCACGTGTTCGTCTGGGATATATTCTATGTAGTTTGCGGCACTTCAGATTATCGTGGGAGTAAGTGCGTTTGTTTTATTTTTTCAGGTGCTAACGGCCGAGGTGACATGGGGACTGTTTTACTCGAAAATCCGGTTGGCAGCAATTACCTTACCATGGAGGAGCTGATGTTGGAAGGTGGAAACATATTTGGTCATCCTGGAAGAAAGATTTCTCTCTCAACGTCACCTGATTTATCAACAGGTAAAGATTAATCGAAATTGTTATTATTTTTGTTCTCAGGTCATGGGAGAACCTTGGCTGTTATACGCTGAACAGCCAGTGTTTAGCTCTGGAGTTACCTTGGCAGGGCAGTTAGAGGGTGGGCCGAGCTCAGTACTAAAGTTTAAAGATTTCCGACAAATAACTCTGGTCACCTGCCGGTCAGCACGATGCCTGCATAAAGGTCGCCGTGAAGTTTTGCCTTGTTTTTGGGTGAAATTTGGGTTGGGGCTTTTTTAGGGTTCGCTAAGGATTTGCGCTAAATTTCAAGGACGCAAAAAACTTTGGATGTGGATGATGGCGGTTGCCTTATTTCGAACGGGCGCAGAAATTCCAAAAATTTTCTGGTCCCCAGGGCACTCCCTGGATCGATCTCTCGACGTTATTCTTCACTGGAAACCCCTCTTGCAACCTACCCTACATCATCGTTGTTATCAAAACCGCTTTGTAGCTATCACAAGCCTGTAGCCAAGCAGCGATAATTGTCGTAAAGTGCCTTTTCTAATTGCACACCAACACAGCTATAGTGGTCATTAGTTTGTGTGGCTGGCGACCGTTCGCTGAATAATGGTTCGATTGCTTGCTTGATGCTCCACGTGGACAAAATAAAGGTCGAATCCGTTTGTTTGCATGAAAAAACTCATCCACTCTGAACTTAAACAGAATTACATTGAACCAAACAAGCTAAACGGACTTAACATGAACAAACTGAACTCGGCTAAAGCAAAATCAGCTAATTTAACTAATGCAGCACATTGCATAGGGCAAAACCAGAAACTTCAAATGTCCGCTTAGGATAACTCTATAGAGCGCAAACTAAAGCAATTAAATTAAGCTACGCAACAAACGTGCGCTGTTGGATAAAGTGGTTAAGGCGACTAAAACTTCGGAAAAACCACTATAACATAAGATCCGGATTCTAAACCTCTACGTAGCCATGGTGTGGTTTCAACACGGTTGGAGTGTTAGTGTAATGTCACATTACACAACACCAATCCATTTGACAACGCAGTCGACAACACTACCGGTTACCAGTACTGTCAGCATTATGTATTTCTACCCTACAGCCAAAGTCAAAAGTTGCTGTAAGTTTTGTGAGGGGACACAACTTGTGTGCGCCTTGAACACAAGTGAGCTCTAGGGTACAAAGCTGGTGCTTTTCTTTCGCTGAGCTTGTTACCGAGTAGTAATAAGCCCAAGTTTTAATTTAACAATTTACATCAAGACTCTATTTTTAGATATAAGTTCCGTTGAAAGTTTGAAAACCAACGATGTTGTCTATGTTGGATTTTGAGTTGAAATCTCCCCAGAACCGCGTTGAGATATTATTTTGTGGTGTTAGCAAATTTTAAAGAATAAATTATGTGTCCACACGATAATGCTATTCCGAGATAGGTTAGTTGAGAAAACGAGAAAGTAGTGATATTGATCTGTGAGGTAGCCAGGAATGGTAAGCAGGAGACCCCAATCGCTTACCGATTTTGGGCTTTAATAAATATCCTATTGCGTGTCTATGACTTCATATAAGTGTGTGCTTACTGCGTAATACCTTCTGTGGCTGGGGACGAAGGCTTGACGGAAAGCAGTTGTTGAGACTCTTACCGTAAATCTAATTTAAATGAGGCTGGAGCACAGTAGTAAGCCGCTGTAAACTGTCATCATTACAAATTGACTGGTTCCTCCACCATTAATAAGGCAGACAGCGATTGATCTGGAATGGTGGATTTAGGATAAGCCAGCTGCCTCGGGTCCCCTCTTTCAAACATTTAAACTTCTGTGTTAAAGTCATTGATCTTCAAAAAATATGTCTGCGCCCCAATCGTAAATAAAAATAAGCTATTTCAGTCTTTCGAAAGAGTGGTCATCTCCAAACAAAAAAATCTTCATCGAGAACTTGAGCGGTTTGGAGGTCGCTCATGAATTCTTTCTTCAGGCCCCTAAAATCCTTAATCCACCTCTGTGGGTGCCTACCCAAAAGTCGCCTCGTCGGATATGCTGGGTGAACAGCCTCACCGTTCCAACTGGGCCGTGACAGAAGTTGAAAGTATCGGGCGCCGTTTGAAAAATAACTTTTTAATGGTTTTGCTCGGTGAAACTGTGCTCATCTTGCTAGTGCTTTATTTATGTGAACATAAAAATGCATTGCAACATCTTCTTGCACTCTTAACTTGGTTTACTAAACAAATTGTGTTAACATAAATTTGCATTGCAACGACTTTTTGCGCTCGGAATTTGCTTGTTTGAACAAAATCGGGTGAACATAAACCGGCGTCTTTAGTGTTGGTACCAAACAGGCATAGCACTGGCATGCTGTGCCTACTACAGCGCCTGTTTGATACCACCCCGTATGCTTACTTACCGTACCATATACTGTAAGTAACATACTGGTGAATTTACAGCGATAAGCTATAGGTTAGTGATTGTCAAATGTGACAGAATTTTCTACGAACGTAAAATGTGGTTATCAGGCCTATGTATATAGAGGTGATGACTAAAAATAAAACCAGTTGAGTTGAAGAAATAAATACCTAATTGCAACATCAGAAAATAAACCTGATATCGTTCTGCAAACCATTAGCTTGAAATTTTATTTCGGTTGCCATACAATCAAAATGCTTGCCATAAATTAAAATTGCAATTTGCTTGGGACATTCTTTTTAAACCTTATTTATTCAAACCGCTCGAACAAAGCTAATTTTCGTTGCTATGCAAAACATGCGCGCAAACGAACTTAAAGATGCCTGTTTATATACACATGATTTTCTTCAAACTAGCAAATTCCGAGCACAAAAAGTCATTGCGATGCAAGTTTGCGTTAACACAATTGTGTTTAGTAAACCAAATTATGAGAGCAAGAAGTCGTTGCAATGCATTTTTATGTTCACATAATTTTGTAGAGAAAAGCAAATCTTGAGCGCAAATAAAGTTTAGCAACAAAACGTTAAAAGATGTACACAATAATGGACAATTTTACCGAGCAAAACCACAAAAAGTTATTTCCCAAACGGCGCCCCGTGTGAAAGTGAGTTGGCCATAGCTCTGACTTTATGAAGGCTTTAGCAAAGTGTTTTTTCAAAATTTTAACGAGCGCATGCTGACGCTGCGTTGATTGCGTACGCGTCATTTATACCGTAGCTGCATGTGTTGCAGCCAGGGCAGCAATTTTTTTATTAGCAAAAGCTACCAGGCACTAAATCAAACAGATTCTCTTTTGGACTGGAGCAGCTAATAATATTCTCTGAGCTTTATCACTAGAACCAATCAGTTTCGTGACATCTCGTCACACACTATCAGCTGTACTAAAATCAGTGTACAGGAAGCCAAATGACTTACAAACTACATAGAAAACTACCGTTTCTGATACCGATCGATATATTGGCAAAATTTACATTTTTGACGGTTGATATACCGGTACATATTGCAACATTGTTTTTTTGTTTTATTTGCCATGTTTATCCTCCATTCACGACAAAGCGAATTGTATCGCTATACTTTGGACAGGAAGTCCGCACTCGCTTGGGAGTTGCCTTTTTTGAGATTTATGGGTCACCTGTCTTCCACATAAAGCTGGGGCGTCCCGTTAAGTGCCCTGCCCAAGGACACAACAAGCCAACTTGCCGGCTTGTTCTCCACAACCTCCCCTAAATGCCGAGCGCCAAGCAGGGAAGCTGCGGATGCCATTTTTTAAAGTCTTTTGGTATGACTCGACAAGGGGAATGAACCCCAGGTCTACCGACTTCGAAGCGAACGCTCTAACCACTACGCCATCGCATCGGTTTTTCATGCATATTTTATAACATGCATATTTCACAACAAAAAATCAGCACGAGAAATACCTATTATCATCCTCATCAAGCGCAGTAGCGAGTTGGGCAGTAAATAATTTTGTATCAATTGTCAACCAGGCAGCAAATCAAACATGAACTCGCAAACAATAAACTACGGTATTTTACGTAGAGACGCCAGCTTATTTTACCTGATCGATACACTATTTTTACTTGAAGTATTGTAGAACAAGAATTACGCACTGCTTCGTTTATCAACACAAGTGGATATAAAAATCCGTTTTACAGTTTTGTTAATTGAAAACGTACAGGGTGTTCTAAAAATTTGATATCATATGGCATGTAGCCTAGATATTACAGAAACTTAACAGTCAAACCAATTGAAACCAAACAGACTTATTGTTGAGCAGCTGAGTTATATTTCTCTGCATTTAAATAAAAATTCAAAGATACGTGAGTTCCATAAAAGATTTCACCAATAGTGCTTAGCTGTTGATGACTTTATAGAGAACTGTCACAAACGCACGCTGCACGGTTTTGTTTGATTTCGTGCGAGCACCAAACGTCATGTCTCTTTTAGTGAATGCCACAACACACAAGCTTAAACACAGTATGAATAGTTTGTCAAAAATTTCTACACCTGACAAGATAAACATATTAAACATTAAACACAAAATTTTGGCCCACTTCAACGTATGCTGTGCAAATTTAAAGTCATTTAAACGGGAACTGACAAAGTTGTAAGATTGCAAAATGATATCGAATTTTTTGAAACATCCTGCGTACAGAAATGTACCTTAGAATGTTCTCATATTTACACAAATTACTCAGCGTCACCTGCTCAAAACGCTTCGTGTCTTGACGCATACAGAACGTGAGGGTAAAATAAAATCAAGCGTAAATTCTCATAAAACGTGCTAAATTTAGAAAAACCAACTTTTTGAATAAAGATTGAAGATAAACAGAATATATCACCACTTCAAGCTTGGCACGATTGTTAAAATTACGACAGAAAAAATTCCAACACACCAACGGACTATAGGACCACGCCTACTGAGTACTTGGCATAAATTAAGTAAATAAAAGTCAATTAAGCTTCAAAGGGATTCTTTTCCAAAGTTTTTAACTGCACCGGTGTATGAATTTTTATCATTGACATACTTCTAAAGACTTCCACAGTTTACTTCAATAATCAATCGAAATGCTACCGGCAGTAGAAATGTGTTCTTGCTATGATGTAACGGTTTCATCAACTACAGAATGGTGTTAAATCTATTTTGGCGAACAACTTCCATCAAAAACTGCGACCAACTCCATCACGATCAGTGGCGTCAGCTGGGGCAAGGCGGGGTGGTTAGCCTACTCAGGAAAAATTATTTCAGGGAGTGACAGTATTTAAAATTTTTTTCCATTTTTCAGAGAAACTTTTATTAAAACAGCGGTAAATTTGGCTTAACATAAGATACTTTTTGAGTCCGTACGGGATGACATCATTTTAATTTGGTGATGTCATTGTTCAAAGACTCTACGGGTCTCCATGACTCTAGCGACGCAGTTGATTGCTTTCCTGCTTGCAAAAGCAGCCGACTAAACAGAGTGTAGTCAGAGGGTGAAATTCTTCCCAGTAAACAATTTATCAAAGCTCCGTTATTGGCTGGATACGTAAGTGTGCTCCATATAATGACTTTTTCTAAAACTAAACGCTAACTAATATCTCAAAAATTCACTTAATACATTTGATTTTTTCAAAATCTTCGCAGGTCTCCATCAAAGTTAATCATTTTTAAAATAATCCAGCCCCACAAAAATTTGCCTTTTCCGAAATTTGTAGATGGCTAGAACTTCGCTAATAGATGGAGATACCGTAACAGCCAAAAGACTAGCCCCCGGTTCTTGAGGCTTCATGGTCTTTCACCGGTTTTGGTTCCAGGAAGAAACTAAATCGGCTAACTCCGCTAACCAATGCCAAATCCTTTTTTTCAATTAATTTTTTGGCAAAGCTTTCACAACCTTATTCGGCAACATCAATTAATTTACGTTTTGTGATAAAGCAACAAGTAAGCCAAAAGATTTGTGCAGAAACTTCACCACAGTTTTCAAATTCAATCTGATCAATATCTACAACCGCATTACGTCATTTACATCGCATAACATCAAAAGTAGTTGGTTTTACGTTAGTTTAGATCGGTTTTTTCGGCAATTTAAAAAATAAAGCATTTATAAAATCAAGTTAAACTTCAACTTTGTCAGCAACTATTATGAAATGTAATTGAACTTCAAGTTTTAGTGGAGTTGCATCCCTGATTTCGATTCGGGTCGAAGGACAAACATTCATGTAAACTAGGATTTTGAAAAAGGTGATCTGCAACTTTCAAGCGCGAGATCTTTCCCATTTTTAATTACGCATGATAACTTGGAAGAGAGGTTTCATATTTCTCCTGTTTTCTCTTTTTATTTTTATTTTTTTATTTTTCTCTTATCTTTCTTACGCCCCTGTTTATTCGTGCATTTATGACGAAATGATTATTTACTATTTTCTCATAATTTCGTAAAGCTTTGGAAGAGAAAAAGTACTCTTTTACCTAAATGTATTCTTTTGCTTCTGAAAACCATCCGCCATTTTTGCATGATGCAGTTTAAAAAGTTAGATTGGTTTTCCTTATTATAGTCCACCAAACGAAGTTCAAAAACATAAGTTTATTGAATGTAATTCATGTAAATATTACCAACATAAATCACCCAGATTGTTTTTCTTTTCAAGGAGCTTCATCGGAGCAGACCAACATAAATTTTGATTTTTCTTTGGTTGGACAAGGGTCGGAAAAATAATTTTGTTTATCTGAAATCTATTTGAAGAAAATTTTTTAAAAAAATTTTAAAAAAGCAACAAAAATTAAACCAAAGAGATTAGTATTTGTTTTGTTTTTTTTTGACATAAAATGAACTCATATATTACCATTGACGAAAGTGCCAAAAATATTAGGATTTCTTTTAATTTGCTCTGTTTTGACTTCGATGACATTTTCAAAAATTAGATATGAGTGACCGGTTGAGGCATTACTGTTATAAAAGGTCAACCCAAGTAACTTAGCAAGAAGTGACACCATTCGTTAATGACGTCATGATGGCATGCAAAGAATTCATTCTCCACTTTACCATCACAATTTTTTCTCCTTTTGTGGCTGATCAGCTCCCTTCTAAAAAGTTGCTAAAAACGGTCGTTTTTTTTTGTTTTTGCTTAAAGTCCCCCAGCTCATAAAAACAAACACTGACATGTTTATCTCATCACAAGGTGGTGGTGTGGTCAAGCCATGGGCAGCATAAGCTTTGCATCACAATCAGCAAGGTTCTAGAAATTCGACACATGATTTTAATGTTCTAAATAGCTATTAAAAACAGTTCAGAGTCTCAAATTGCTTTTACAAACAATTGAATTGAAATGGCGCATCAGAAAGGCGGCAGTAATAATACGACTCGTACATTGCAAGTCACAAAAGTCTAAAAAAAGCTATTTGGGGGTTGTACATGCTGTTTTATCCATTCATAGATTATTTTTTCAGTAGTTGTAAATTGTTACAAAACTTCTTGCACTAAGAAACGTGTAAATGCGGATTAAATCTACTTTAGAAAACTACTGAAGTATCACGTTTAGTCGACTGCCAACCAATAAATATTTTTTCTAAATGCTTATTAAAAATAAGTTTAAACCGGGTATCTAATCTTACCAGCTTTCACATAACCTAAATTGGTGATTCAATCACTTCTTCCAGGATCTCGAGAAAACGAGATTGCATGAAAGTAAACTCTGCCAAGTGCGGTACGGTAAATCAAAACGCAAGTCAAAAAACAAACGTATTCCGTTCACAATTTAAAAAAATATCCGCAGTGATAAAAGCATTTACAAAAAGTAATTGAAAGGACCCAATTGACTGCGACAGGGCCAAAATAAAAACTTAACTTTTGCCTTGCAAAGGTTTAGCTAAATTTTTTCTCGTTATGGTTCCACATTTTAGCACTGATACGGATGCTACTTTTAATTATACAGGGTGTCCCAAAAAGATGTACACACTCTTTGAATCGTTATAACTTAATCAAGTTATTGATTTTTGCTTTCAAATAAATTGATGCAAAAGAAAGAATAAACATTTAAAGAATTTGTGAGAAAAAATATACAAAAACATATCAAATTAAATCTTAATAACACAAAAGACACTTGGGGCAATTTCAGAATGTTTACAAATTGACGAGTTCACATATGTACTCAAACTGGTGGCAGTTTTGCTCAATACGCTTTTCATATCTTGAAGAAATGGACTTAGAAAAGTCCAGCAACATTTTCTCTGGTATTTTAGCACATTCTTTTTCAATTGCTACTCTCATTTTAGCAATTGTTTTAGGTTTCCTACTGCAAACTTCGTTTTTTAGAAACCGTTGGAAGAAAAGAAACAGTTAGGATGTTCACCTAGTTTACCAGATTTGACACTGGTAAATTTCTTTGTGTGACTGTTTCTAAAAAACGAAGTTTGCAGTAGGAAACCTAAAACAATTGCTAAAATGAGAGCAGCAATTGAAAAAGAATGTGCTAAAATACCAGAGAAAATGTTGCTGGACTTTTCTAAGTCCATTTCTTCAAGATATGAAAAGCGTATTGAGCAAAACTGCCACCAGTTTGAGTACATATGTGAACTCGTCAATTTGTAAACATTCTGAAATTGCCCCAAGTGTCTTTTGTGTTATTAAGATTTAATTTGATATGTTTTTGTATATTTTTTCTCACAAATTCTTTAAATGTTTATTCTTTCTTTTGCATCAATTTATTTGAAAGCAAAAATCAATAACTTGATTAAGTTATAACGATTCAAAGAGTGTGTACATCTTTTTGGGACACCCTGTACAAATTGTTGTTGCTTTTAACATTAGTATAGGCTTGTAAAATATCAATAGATGGCCTACTAATTCTTTTTGAAAACAATGGGAAAATTTTTCTTTTCCACTTACCTGCACTCGATATTAAGGCCAGACGCAATGCATTCAGGGTGAAAACTAACATCAGTTATTGCTCCAAACCTAAATCAAATCGCATCAATAGGCCGGACTCGGGAGGGGAAATATGTTTTTGCTACGCCATCGCTGAAAACAAATTTGTCATCACCACATCCTTGGATCAAAACCCCACGAACCATTCTTATATGAGGCCTATATCTTTAAAAATATTCTGCTGGCCAACAACAAAAATTAGTTTAATTGTTTTATTTTTTCTATTGTTGGTAACGCATAAAACAAATGCAATGTAAATTTCAATTCATGCACACAAAAAAATGACGGAAATTACGCAGCAGAATAAGATAAATTTTCATAGAATAATGGGTTAAATAAATCAATAAAGAAATATTTTAAAACAAGCATAGCAGTTTCAGCGTAAAAGGGCAATAAATAAATAAAAGAGCAAATAAATACCAACTTACATTAGATGTAACAAAAACTACTTATGCATATTTTAGTAAATATGTATGTAAATGCCATCACCTTTGTATAATGCCACATGAATCATGATAAGCCTGTAATTATGATCACACGAAACACAACATATTATGAGAACATCTTGATTTGCATATTATTAATGTATTACATAACAGTCTAAAAACGATATCTAAAATTTGAGACATGTAGCTGTATCTCCCAAACATTTGTGTGCTCTCAAACAAATTTCCTACGCTTTGTTTTCTATTGTGTATCCTCTGCATAGTTGCTGGAAAGAAATGCGCCTCAATTTTTGAGAGCCTGCAAGAGGCAACGAGCTTATAAAATTACTCCTTTATCTTTGCGTTTAGTTTTTTCGAAAACAAAGCTTTTAATAAATAAATCAAAATTGATTTAAGCTTGACAAAATGAAACAAAGCCAAGATCGCAATCAATTAAATTGTCAAAACTTTTTTTCTTTTTCAAGTTGTACTTAAACTCTTCGACACGTCCAGAGTCGAACGTGTCCAAGAGCAGTAAATGTGTAAAGAACGGAGTTTTATCCTCAACCTCATCGTAAAATGGAATTCTTAAAACGGATTCAAATCCGTTGGATTTGTGGAAATTGGCGGATCTGTCGCTATGACTGATCACGACCACTAGGGGGGCTTTTGCTGTGACCGACTTGTGGGTAGTTGGCATTTTCGATAATCCCTTAATTTTAGCGTCACATTCAATGCTTTTATTGATGACTGCGTTTGGAGCCATTGCTTTTTGTTGAAGCAACGTGCGGTAGTTTGCGGACGTCAAGCTGTTGACGTAGTCTTTCAGTGATAACTGTTCTTGCGGTTTGGTAAAGATTACAGAATTATTATTTGTGGGGGGGACTTTGTTAAAGTTTTTATACCAGTGCTTTGCCATGATATGGACTCCTTTCTCATACACAGAAGATCCCAAACCCTGACAAGAAAACTCCGGCTCCAAAGCGCAAAAAAATCCATTCCAAAGTGGGATTCGCGTGGCGAAAGCTTTTTCCGCAATGTGCTTGTGTTCCCAGGCTTCGTATCTGTACACAAATATTTGTTATTATCATGATTGTTAATATTTGAAAAAAAATATTTCGTTTCTCGCTTATAAGACGCTTTCTATCGATCGTAACCACTTGGAGCTAGCAATTAATATATTCAGTAAATTAAAAATCATATCAGGCAACTAATTAAGATTATCACATTTTTGTGTGGCATCAAGCGATATTTCTAAATGTTGTTATGAAATTCATACAACGTGTTCATTAGTAGGAAGCGGGATTAATCAAAGAGAAATTTGCTGCTTGTTTTGTTATATAATCATTGTTAACATCAAATCGAGACAAATTTATATTTTTTTCAAAGAAATCGAAATTTAGCTTGGTCAATGGTTCATGCAACACATTGAACTTACTCACAAGTTTTGAAAGCCGAGGCTCAATATTTAGTTCGGTTGGGAAATGATTACTTTTATAGTATAACATTGCACGTTTACGTTAAATTAATGACACGATTATTGTTTCAAGTTAAGTTTCATACGTTGCTCAAGAGCACTCGGTTTCTTGCAATATTTATTTCTGGCAAAAACAAATATTTTTTACCTTTTAACTCTTTGCAATCCTTCTTTTGAGATTTTTTCAAGTCCATGTTTTTCGTATGCTTTCCAGTAAGGGTCGTCGTTACTCATCGCCCAACCACAACCGTCATCTGATGGCGGCATAAGAATGGCTCCCCCTATTGTTTTTCGTATGTAAAAATTGCCGGAACAGCTTGTGCATCGACATTTGCATTTTTTCTCCACCTGCACGCTAAGGGCGACCATTATTCCTTGGCCGCTGCCCACTGTGACTTCATAATTCGCGTCAAGGTAGGCGCGAAGAAACTTCTCACGAAGAACGGAGTCTGGTTCGATGTATTTGTAAAGGGAATAGCCGAGGAACGATTTGACGTAACACTCCCGAATCACATTCCACTCCTGTCTGGATTCCGACAACGCCACGACTGGATTTCTAAGACAGAAATATATTACAAAATTCGAACAGATTTATTAGAATGCGGCAAACGCAACCAATGATGTTTCAATGAGACGAAATCAATTTTGCAAACATAATTTACCTCAAATATTAACAATTTTTTTAATTCCGGCAAATAAGCTATATGTTGGCCCTGCATATCCCTCCACGGTCAGCTATATTTGATTTTTTACTACGTATAATCGACCAACTTACTTGAAATTACATTTGTGCGTCATTTCTTGAGAGAAAAACTTCTTAGACGTTTTGATATCACTTGTATGTAACCTGCTGTTTGCGAGACTTATAATCATATCGCAACACAATTCGTGTCGCGCTCATATTTATATAAACGCTGGTGTGAGGTCATAATGCAACTTTTTTCTTTACTTCCTTTAAAAAAAAAGAACTTTCTGCTCGTAATCAATTTCGCTTTCTTTTAAATTTAGACACTCATTGATTTAAGAAAGCAGCTACACGCAGGGTGATATTATAGCTACTATCACTACAAAATCTTTCAGATATATTACTACTGAGGTTAAAGTATAAAATGATATTTTCAAGTGTTCCCTCTATTTTGATGTCAAAAGATGCCAATTTTTATAAATACTCATTTTTTACAGGATCTCTTCTAAAAATTCGAACCTTATTGTCATCAAAATAATTTCAAAATATTTCAAAAATCAGTTTATACTTTAAACCGCAATCATATTTAGGTTATCTAAATTCGGGGCCTATGTTGCTCTAGGTTGTATATAACATAGAAACTGGTAAATCGATGTCAATCGGCAGGGGGGTAGTCGAGTGGATCGGAGCGTGGTACCGACGGCTCCAAAGTGGGTCTTGGCTCAAAATGTTCCACGCGTTACAGCAAAAGGTTTTCCGTGACCGGAGAATGAAATAAACGACAGACAGGTTTTACAACTTGGTTGCCTCACGTGTCCAGGGGGAAATAGCATTGCTAAAACACGCTTAAAATGGGCCAAAAGCTCGTTTTTTGAAGACAGATTTAAAATGGAGCGATGATCTCTTTTGGAAAGAGTTATCGTTTTCACGGACAGCCCTAGTCAAAAATTTTTAAATCTTCTGGTAAGTTGTTTGGTAAGCTTGGAGTAAAATTGCACTGTGCCGGCAGTATTTATAACTCTGAAGCACGTCTGAACGCAACTTGCTCTTAGTCAGTGGAATCAGAGCACGCCCCCTCCTTCACGAAGAGCTAGATGTCATTTTCAGCTATTATTTGCAAAAAGTCATTCTTGCATTCCCCTCAGAAAAATTTTAAACGTGAATTTTAGCCAATTTGTTAGTAACGGTAATACGCACATCCCCTAATTTACCACTCAGAATCTTGATCTCCAAAAAAATGGTCTTCATCGCCACCGTCACGTGAAATTTGCTGAAGACCATTTTCGCGTTCCCCTCCCCTTAATGAATTTCTGCGTACGCCCCTGATCTTGGTAAAACGTTTAAGGCCTTCCTGTAAATGGAGGATAAAGATTAAAGCTAACTAACCAGGCTCATTTAGAGAAAAAAATTTGGAATACGAGGTTATACTATCCATGTCATAATGATGTCATCAATATATAGCATGATGCTGTGGCAAGCTTGGGGAGGCTCTAGGCTACATCGCTGTGGACAAGTAATATTTTAACGTTTCAAGAAAGGGAGGTAAACTTTTCATTGTCCTCTTTATATTTGGCGTTGCAACAAAAATTTGATTTGTAAAGAGGAAGTAGGTGGAAAGTGCTTGCTTTTGGCTAAAAATTGCAAGAAATATGGGTTGCTACAATGAAGAAGATCTCTAGAACCTCAATAATATCAGCTTGCCCGAATATATTTTGGGCAATGATTAGCACTTGCAAAACTACACTGCGAGTGCTTGCAACAATAGCAAGAACTATAACGCAGTATTAACTTTTTGGACGTAGAAAAACAAAAGTAGGTCTTATTTTTAAAAGGGAAGTTAATTTGCACTGTGCTTTTTGAGAGATTCAAACCTATTTGACGCATGAACACCATTATTTTTTGAAAACTTTTATTCAACTTTTGTAACTAATTGCAAAAGGGGGCATTATTCAAACTTCCAAAACACTTTGCCTTTCTCTGTTGTTAACTAAAATGCAAAATTTGGCGGCATTTCGTAGCGTAGAGAGATGGCTGCCTCTCTTTTATCGGTTCTCAATCGTTATGTTCATAACAGACGATAATTAGTTGCTAAGACTTGGTTGTCACAGTGTTTGCATTTTCCTAATCTAACATTTAGATTTCATATCAGTCACACTTTTTTAAAGATATATATGTTTCAAATTCATGTTGTGTATTTTTAAAGATTTTAGTTCGAACAACCCACGAGAATAACCATTACATATCCTTTTGATACTTGACGTAAGCGCATTTACTGACCATCTATAGATAAAAAACGTATTTAAATTATTGGCGTTATATAATACTATTTAGCTTCAAAAAAAAGCAAGTACTTCAGCTCTTAGTTTTATAAAACTTTATGTTTTTGTGAATCTTGGCTCTAAGTTCAGAATTAACAATAACTGTTGCTGCTATTTATATAGTAAAATACTGAAAAAAAACAGTTTGCTGATGCCTTTTTTGGAGTTGTGACGTGTTTATGAGACAATTTTGATCTAATTTCAATCACATTGTCTGTTTGTCGAAGTGTAAACAAGTGTTCAATGGGGCAAAGGAAGTGATCTCTTTAGAGCGTCTAGAAAAATGCTTTCTTGAGAAGTTGTAATTGTTTCTTTTTACTTTTAGTTTGTTTACTGTTTTACAAAAGCTAAACCAAGGTGGAACTCGAGATATCTTTCACTTCCAGAAAAACTTTTTTATCAAATCTTTAACATCACTAGCATATAAACGTCGTGCAGTATCTACAGCGTAAATGAAAGACGAAGGGGCATATTTTGGGAGTCGTGCATTCAGATAGGCAACTACCGCGTTTCAACAGAAGTTTCAGTTATTTAAACAAGATCATACTCAGTGTTTATATCTCGGGGGGGGGGGGGGGGGGGGCTCGATTTCTAGGTGTGCCACGTTTGCTGTGCAAAAAACTTTAATGCTAACACTTCGAAGTAGTTTTTTAGGATTGAAACTTATATTATGATTTATGATCAAATGCTTATTTTTTATCTAAGGGCAAAACTATGGGGAAGAATTGGAAAAGGAATAATGGCACCATGGATCGGGAAACGTGCCATTGATTGGCATTTAAAACAATATTTGTAAACGTTTCATTAAGCGTAATTTAGCAAACAAAAATTTTATGTGATTTTGCTTTTATTTTTTTTGAATAAATTAATATTATTTTTTTACTATTTTTGTGTAAGCTTGCATTTACCATTGAAAAATCAAAGTATCAATAAATAAAGATCATCTTTTAATATCATAAAAACAAAATACAAGCAAATTTCGAAATCACGGGATATGTTGAATTTTTATTTACAAAATTATTGATTATTTGATTATGTTATATCAATATTATACAATTTAGCAGGGGGTGCAAGCTATGGCACGCACCAACAAATTGATCACCCAAAATAAAAAAAAGTTTTTTGCTTAAAGCCTACCCTCTTCTGAGGAGGATGTTTAAACCAAGCCTTTGTTATAAAAACTCCACCTTTTGTGGTTGATCTCTGAAAAACACGAAGGCGTTGATTAAGCCGTGCACCTGGTTTGCGGTGTAACCCAGTTATATTTTTTGACATTGCTAAATCTCATTCCGCAACAAAACTACCGTTTCTGGAAAGGGGATCGATTAAAAAACATTATGGGGGTGTTGAAAAGATGATACACGTCTCCCAAGTTTCTGCAGTCTCCAGCAACGTCTTATTTGCTCTGTTTTCATCATAAACCTTCTTAAACTTTGCAAAACTTTATTTGTTAGCTTCAGCAAGTGCTTGAGCCTCCTTAAATATCAAACTTGTGAAAGAGCGCCGAGGTGATTAATATGTATTTTCAGGATTAAGCCATTTAATATCAGGCCCGCTACTAACAAATTTTTCGTAACTACAGGCAAATTTGCATGTACAAAAACCTCTGGCTGCGGGTACTTATCTTGGCATCAGCGCAGCCAGGGAAGACGATATTAAAGTGAAGCGAAGCATTCACAGTTAAGTTATTGCAAATGCAGGGCCACCAGCATTAATGCCAAGGTTGAAAATATTGGATCAGATGGCTGCGCCGACTTCATCCAATTAATAGTAGTAAGAACAGTAAAGAAAAGTTAATGTTTTTCACACAGCCATATCTTTTTCCAAAATCAAATCGATTAAAAAACTTTATAGGGGGTTGCGCATGGCCGCTATATTACCTCCATAGTTTCTGGAGTCCTTGGCTACGTCTTGCTTGCTCTGTTTCCAGCACAAGCGTACTTGAGAACTGGACTTGCTCAAAATTGAAATATCCAACAATTTTACAAATGTTTATGCGTTTATCTGATGAAGTGCATGGAGCTATAATATCGAGATGGAAGGGCGCCAAAGTGGTTGATATGTACTTAGATTGATATGTACTTAGATTGATGTGTGCTAAGTGCATCGCTAGCCTCTTGCATTTCTATATGATTGATATGTATTCCAGGAATAACCTATTCAGTATTAAAACCACAACTTACAACTTTTTCGTAATTGTATACGTGTTTGTAGGACTCAAAACTTCTATCTGCATGCATGTTGCTAGGTCCTGGCCTGAACGCAGCCAGAGGAGCAAATTAACCCGAGGAAATGCACTTAGGCTACAGTTAAGTTGTTGCAATTGCAACTCCCCTATCAACAATGTCGAGCTTGAGAATATGGTTAGTTACCAAAACAGTAATGAAAAGTTAATGAGTTTTTTGACGTAGCCACTTAACGTCACAAAATCGAAAGTACCGTGTTTCTAATGGGAATCGAGTAAAAAACATCAGGGGTTGTAGCGCATAGCAGCATATATTTTTATCTAAGTTTTGAAGCCCTTAGCAAGTTTTATTTGCCCTGTTTTCAGCATGTACTTAGGAACTGGACTTGCTCACAGTTGAACCAGCCAATAATTTCACAAACTTTAATCCGTTTATTTCATCGCTTGCCTGGAAGCATAAATGTAAAATTGCGGCATTGGGGGGAGAAACTTCTAAGTAAGCTCTGAAATAAGCTCTTTAATATTTGGCATATTACTTACGATTTTTTGTAATTGTGCGTCTATTTGTATGACCTAAAATTTCGGACTGCGGAAATATTGCTAGGTCTTGGCAGAATCGCAGCTAGGGAAAGTGCAAACTAATCCAAGGTCAAGGACTTATAGTTTGAATCATTACAATAGATTGGGTTGTGGTTTAAGAGTACAATTCATCAACCAAGTTTTTGTAGTAAAGATACGGATAATTGTCATGATTCCTGTACGTGAAACATCGTCAATTCGTTTAACTTTGTTATATTTGATTAGTATGTCTTAAAGGTTAAGATCAGTCGGGCTCGCGGCATCACTTTGAAAAAGTATTACAATTTGCCTTTTCATTACAGAACTCTAGGTTTTTTTGACCTACAGCTATTTTAATACTTTAATGTATCACTCTTGTCTCGCAGGCAGTGTATCACTTGTTTGTTTTTGAAATAACAGTAAATAAAGACATAACGCATAGCTGCTGCCTGTAGCTTTTTCCCCTTTTTTTCAGTTGTATCACATCAGACAGCATTATGACATCATTGACGGAGTTGATAGCGTTCAATAAAAAAAGAGAAGAAACATAATGCTTAAAAAAGAATCGCTTGTTGCTTCGGCAAATCAGCTTAAATTGTTGCAAAATTTTTTCTATTGAAAACATATTGTTATTATCTCCCTAAAAAGCTTTCAACACTTTTGGTGCGACATGTTTTTCCGGAAAAAGTGTCTTTTATAATCTCTCGATTGTTCATCAGAAGACTACAAAAGAAAGAAAAAAGTTTCTCTTTGTTACGCTTCAGAGTTTTGTCACGTAGAACTACGTAAATATATCCGGTAAACAGCGACTTTCTGCACCCAACTGATGAGATTTTATTTTTCACGTATTTCTACGTGGTTTAACTCCGAATATACGGATCTTAAAAATGTAGATTTACGCGGATCCGCGTTCAATGTCTTAATCGGGGTTTTCGATCATTACTTGGGCTTATTGCGAAATTGCAATGAATAAATTGTGTTATCAAGCCTTAACTGTTAAATCACCTTAAACCCCGAGGGGATGAAATTTTTTGAAATTGATAAGTTGGGGACTGGCTTTCACTCGAGCAAAGATCGATTTTCCTCTGTCAAGAATTGCAATATTTTAAAAGTTATCTTTAATTATAACGTCATGATGGCGTCATAAACCCTCTACGACTCTCACTCCGGAAAAGTGATCAATCGTGCAAAGTTCGGTGTTCATACGTCCAGTAGTTATAGAGGTGTTAAAACACACAGACAGAAAGCATTGTGCATTATAGTTTAGATAATATTGGCTTTATTTTAAAAAGCTTGAGATTGACAATTAAAAAACAAAATATCTCGTATCTAAGTTGGTATTACAGTTTTTAATTTTTGTATACCTCCGCTTTCCTGGCACGCAAAAACGTTTGCTAATTATGCTAGAAAACCGTTAAGTTCATGTCCGCTTCGGGGTTACCAGCGCTGCTGACACAGCGCGTTTCCGCCGCAAGAAGTCCAATCAATCCGGGAAAATCACCGTAAAGTGCTTAACTCTGTCGCCATCACAAGACGCGAACGCGCGACAGTTGAAACCATAAACGGCGCTCAAACTCACTTAACGACGTCGACCACTAAAGGAACGACTAAAAAACAAGACGTTGCAACTAAAAAAATCTAAATTAAAAAAAATCTACCTGTGCTTTACCTAGTGAGAATAGTGAAGCTGCTTTTTTTTGTTGATTGCAAACATAATCAAAAGAACCCAAACAATAAAAACAGGAAATAAAGCATTTATATTAATTTCTAAATAAATTTTAACCATTTCTTAACATGCAGTTATAAGTTGTTACTTTTCTTGGCAACGCAATAATCTGATTATTGATTTAATTGTCAAAAAGTAATGCAGCATGTTAGGTTTTGTATTGAAATATTTGGAACCGTACATCAAAAATCTTGCTGATATAGCAGCATATTAACCAATTGATAATTACATTTGAAAATCAAAAGAGTTTGTGAAAATTGTTTGAAGAAATATTGATACGATATCTTGATAAAATCTACTTAAATACGTCATTTCAAAAAGCGAAAACGATTTTGCAATCTGAAGATAAATGTGTCACAAATCTTCAGACAACGAAAACTTGTCCACAACTGCCCAGGAGTAACTCCTTCACCACAACATCCAAAGTAAAACTTCGTTTATTGTGGTCAACTCAGTTAAAAGAAATCTGAAATGAAAAACTCAGTTAAAATAAATTCCAATATTGAATAAAAGAGGAAACAGCAAAAATTCATCGAAGGCTTCTTTCGTAAAATAAAATTGATGCAGCAACAAATAATAAGCAACTACTTTGAAATGAAAGAACTTCATTTATTTAGCGTTTGGAGCGAGAGGCCAGCTAATCAAATGCAAATCTCGCCGGGTTTTAGGCAAAACGCACGAAGAGTTGCATTTCAAACTCAAGCTACCAAATACCAATAAAGAAAAGAAATAAAAAAGGAGCGAGAACTAAAGGCGTGGGTTCAGTTCAGCTACGGAAATCAAGATACATTTATTTTTTTTTTATTGTTCTGCAGCCGATTCTGTAACAAAATGTAGCCTTTCAAAGTTTAGGGTTCTTCAAGAAAGAACGTGCATAAATTACTAGAAGCAATATTAAGTCCATGCAGGTGTCCATTATTGTTGTAACCTAACAATCGATCTAAAGTTTAATCTGATTTGAAAGAACCGCAGCTTGGTTTCATATCTTGCATAGTAATTATTTTCATAAATTACATTATTGATCAATCAATTGCATCGAATTGAGTTTGCAATGTATCACACCGTTTTAGTTGCAGCTTAGTGAGTGCTTAATGAGAGTAGTAAATTTATGCGCGATCTTACTTGAGCTACCAAGAGCAGCAATTTGTTGTTTTACAATTTGTCTGGTTTAAATAATTCTGCCGCTATCCTGTCGCTATGAGCGATACAATCTGTTTTGTGCAGTGCTTCCATCCTAAGGAAGCGGAAAGGTAAGCCAAACAACAACAAACCTTGATCACACCAAGAAAATACTATTTTGTGATCACGATTGCCTAACACGCTCATCAGGTTTTTACATGTGTGTACTAGTTAATAGTTACTATTGATATAGCATCACTTAATACGAGTATGTTTCTATACACGTTGGTATATGTGATCTATTTATACTCGAGAATGTCTCAGAGAAATACTAAAATAAATTCGTAAGTCAAAAGTGCCAATGCATTATTACTATAAACATGCATGTAATATCGTAACACTTTACGAAGTAATTTCTCAGCAATACGCCTTTAATAGTCAAGTAAAGCACTGTAGAAGTTACATGCCAGATGCCGTGTTCGACATGCAGCTCGCTGCAGAACCTCTATGCTGTTTTAAAGCAGTATCACTGGCAGAATGCGCCGTGTTTTTACTGGTTACAGTGATTCATTTACAAATATACACTAAACAACTTGCGATTAAACGTACTTTCGAGTTACCAGCACTGTTAGTAGGTTACAGTACTTTTCTACGTCCAGCCAAGGGGAGAAAACTGCAACAATTGTTATTTAAAGAACACAACAATGAAAACTCACCGTGGAGTTTAACCTATAATCTCAAGCTTGCTACTCGGTGTCCCGTTGTTTTGTAAAGATTGCTGCTATGAAAAGACTGAAGTTGATATGGTCTGAAAAATTCAGCCCAATAATAATCCGCTCCAAGTCGATCCAAACACAATTTTAAAAAGTCGAAATTTAGAAATGAATTCAAAGCCTTGTTAAAATTGATGAAGAAAATCCAGCCTATTTGTGGTTTAGACAAGGGCAAATGGTAAAAACTCAAGCCAAAAATATGTAAACGAAAATTGTGTATTCAGGCTATAATAAAAGCTTTAACCTCACTATTATGTAAAATGCAAATACCACATGTAGGAATTATAGGCTGATGGAAAACAGCAGATTAGTCCAGAAATGTTTCGTAATTTTTCTATTTTTCTTTGATAACTTGAATTAATTTGCATCAAGAAAAATGATATGACTTGTTCTTTTCCTTGCTTTAACTGCAATGATGACGTTGCAGCGCCTGAACTTGCTAGCATGTGACGTAACAGACGAAATTGTGAAAGCTGACGCGCAGCAACATGAAAAATACAAAGCTTAAGTAGCAAATTTACAAAACTTTCCATTTTTTCGAGGGCGATGAGGAAGCAAGTGAAAGCGTTTGGCACGCCGCTTGTGAGGTCATACAAGAGTAAAAAAGAAATGATTCATATCAAATTTAAAAATAACTTCGTAAAACATTTTTTGCTGCTAATTGATGGCCGTAATTCGCCGGTTGCTAGGGAGAAATTTAAGGAAGTATCTATTTATAGATGTATACAGCAAAAGGATCGTGTCATCGCTAAATATTGAATACTTACTTAATATCACGGGAACATATTCAATTTATCAAACAAAAAAATCGACATATGATTGGGAAACAGGGAAATAAACTGGCGACCTTCGAGTCAGATGTCACCCATTCACACCGTTTCAACTGCAGCAAACTTTAGCTTGAACCGAAAACGTGAGCTTGAGAGCAAACTGCGTTTACGCTCAACCACGCCATGTACAACATCACCTCAGCGATCAACTCGCACACTTCTCATCGAGTTCGTTGAGGAAGTAGTGGTATGCTGTTGATGTGCTACATACTTTTTTTTGTTTTGTTTGCCATATTTATCCTCCATTCACGACAAAGCAAATTGTATCGCTATCCTTTGGACGGGAAGTCCACACTCGCTTGGGAGTTGCCTTTTTCGAGGTTTATGGGCCACCTGTCTTCCACATAAAGCTGGGGCGTCCCGTTAAGTGCCTTGCCCAAGGACACAACAAGCGAACTTACCGGCTTGTTCTCCACAACCTCCAATAAATGCCGAGCGCCAAGCAGAAAAGCTGCGGATGCCCTTTTTTAAAGTTTTTGGTATGACTCGACAAGGGGAATGAACCCCAGGTCTACCGACTTCGAAGCGGACGCTCTAACCACTACGCCATCGCCACTACTGCATGACAAAGCTATCAGAAACGTAACTACTGGAGTATGTGGGCTAAATCTTGACTGGAAATTGTTAAGTGTTGATCTCGGAAAAATCAAGAACTTTGACTTCAGTAAAGAGATAAATGGAAAGATATTTATCACAACCAAACAGCGTCGAATAGAGTCTGCGATCAAGAACCAGTTTTAAAATCAGCTTAGACATTTATCTTCAGTTTTTGTACAAAAATCAAAATCGCATAAAAAAGCACCAAGTTTTTCAAACAAATAAAAAAGACCTTCTAATGATTAAAATAAATATCATGAACAAATGTTATAGTAAACATGTAAATCCGAAAAAAGTTTTTGTAAAATTGAAAAACTAGAACAACATCAAGCAGGACCTAAAGCGTACCGCAAATAAATTAAATAAAAATAAGACTCCAAAACTGGGTAACTAGAATATAAGAACCTACAAAGAAAAGACTTGAGAAAAAGTAAAAGCAAGAAACAAAAGTAACAAACCTAAGAGTCAGATGAATACGATAAAAAAAACTTGAGAGAAATCCTAATCCCAAACCACCAATAAAACAAAATCCCAAAACACAGTAAAAAAACACCAGACATTAAAAACACAACACAGGAATAAAAAATCATATAAAATAACAAACGAATGTGGACCAACAACGTCTTGGATGGACTCCGAAAAATGTCACCAAAAATATACCCAGAGCCTACCCACCTTCTAGTCAAGCATATAAACATATGTGTTAAACTGAAAATATATGCTTAATTGAAAGTGTGGAATGTCTGGGTATAGAAGCTTAATTATAAACTGGAGAAGCTCTAGGCATATGCTTGGTGACATTTTTTGGTGTCCACCGTAGTCGTCGTTGGTCTGTATTTGTTTGTTATTCTAGATTTACAGCGTCTGAGTGTATTTTATAGTATTCGTTTGTATTTTGTATTTTGACTACTAGCTGGTCATTTTTATTCGTTTAAAAAAACTTTCGTGCTTTTCTATGCGATTTTGATTTTTTACAGAAACTGAAAATCCTTCAACAAGATTGATTTTTCTTATAACAAATAGGTATGTAAGCTGACTATACAATTGTTTTTTGATAGCAGAATCTTTTCGATACCAACTGGAGAACCTTTGCAATAGTGTAAATCTTGTTCTAAAACTGAAATCAATTTGTACTCGTCATTTACGGTTTTAAAGAAACGTTCATTTGAATATTATGCAAACATTCATGAAGCTCTGCTAATTAAACAAAGTAAACCACCTCTTAATAAACAGCTATATGCGAATGGTTGTTTCTTTTTGGTAAAAATATTTTAATTTATTTGTCTTATTCCGTCGCAATCTATCAATCTACTCACACCTCTTGATTTTTTTGCTTGGGGTCATTTGAAAAATGCCGTTTACGAAAGGAAACCTGCGACAATCGATGACTTAATGAACTTCATCACTGAAGAAGTACATAAAATCACCACCGATATGTGTCAAAACGTAATTCAATGTTTTCATCGCCGACTGCACACTTGCGTAAAAAATGGCGGTAGTTCGGTCGAAAAATATTGAACTTTTCAACAACCTTTTTAAATAAAAGTGAATGATTATAAAAATGTGTTCCATTTCTCTTCTAGTTTGCTTATTTACGTAAATTCTAATAATCAAAGAGTAATATTAAACGTTCTATTAGTCCATACATGGCAAAGTGCAAGAATTATAAACTATAAAAATCCCCAAGCTACTTTTTACACACCCTGTATTGTATTTGCCGCTATTTCGTAAAGTTATTTGTAATTACAAACGGATCTAGTCGTTCTTTTGACAAATTTATTGTTCAAACTTCGATGTTTCGCTCTCCTAGGTAACCGGGGAGCTTGTTCAGAATACGGTAGATCTTACCAGTGTAACATATAAACTACGGTATATAACATAGAAACACAAACACAACCTTGAGACTAAACACTACTAATTATTTACCAACCAGGTAAACAATTACGTAACAACAAAAGCATTATTACATCACAGAACCAGGGATGAGCACAAGTAAAAAAAGTAGTAAAATAGGAGATAGGAGATATCATTGATACATGAGTTGCTAGTTGCTAGCCAGCAATTTTCAAGGCAATCTCTTGATAAGTCTTGACAATGATCCTGCACCCCTATTAGGGCTTACCGATGTGACTTGTTGTCCATGTCATGTGTGTGTGTCCTTGAATGTGACCCCCATGATATAGGTATTGCTGTATCATATTGTTTTGTATTGCATTTTTTTGAACCCAATGGCAAATTTGTTTTTTTAGCATATTTATTATTGAGTGTTTTTTACACCCGCCTGATGAGACCCAATAAGGTCGAAACCGGTCGCGGGTTATTGACATGATGTAATAGATTGCTGTATGGTACCGTATGATGCTGGTGATTATTTTTGAGCAAATTTTTCTATTGTACTTTGATGCTGGAGGCAGATCCCTCTTGATAGGAGATTGCCTTGAAAATTGCTGGCTAGCAACTAGCAACTCATGTAAAATACGTAAGACATCATTTATTGGCAGTAATCAACTATAACAGCAGGAAAATTTTCACCATCATTACGATTAATTACATTTAATGAACGAACCTTTTGATTCATCAAAAAACTTTCCACAACGCGACGTCTGTACCCATGTGACTCTGATTTCCGTGTTTTGGCATTATCCCAATCTGTTAAATGATCGAAATCCATAACATATTGACTCAGCGCTGACTTTTTGGTGTTAAAAGGCTCAACTGCATCAACATGTTCCTGATTTCTGGTTCTAACACTATGTCCCGTTTCACCTACATAGCATTGCAATCCCGGCAAGAAATTTGATACACTAAACCACGTTTTTGCTCAAATGTAATAACATCTTTAAGTTTACGAAACAACGAAGATAACGTGTGATGTAACCACTCCGATACCAACTTGAGTCAAAATTTGGCTAAATTTCTATTTATAATTTGACTGGATAAGGTAGTGTAAAGCCTAAATCTACTGTATATTAATATTTTATTTAGTTCTACAGGGTGCGGACAAAGTTCTTGGACAAAATATAATACTTAATTTAGTAACTCTTAAACATATGCATTAACTTCACACTGTTGAATATTAATAATTTCATCACTCCTCTTTTACATTGTAACATATATTTGTCAAAATTTAGCTTTAATATCGAGTATGAATGATAAACGTGCAGCCATCATTGAGCTCTATCGCGCGGGAAAAACAAATTCTGAGATTGTGAAACTTCTTAAAGCTCCAAGATCAACTGTTTACCACACGGTTAGCAGGTGTAAGGAACTTCAAAGTACCGAAGATCGTCCTCGAAATGGAAGACCACGATCTTCTCGGACGCCAAAGATGATTAATGCTGTCAGAGCCAGAATCCGACGCAATCCCAAAAGATCCATGAGGGCAATGGCTCGTGACATGAATATCAGTGAGAAGACGATCAGAAACATTGTTAAAACCGATTTGAAGATGTCGTCTCTTAAAATGCAAACTCGTTAGCACCTCACAGACCTCCAAAAAAAAAAGACTGGCTCGAGCGAAGATTCTTCTTAACAAGTTGAAGGTTGGTACGGGCACGAGCGAGGCTCGAGCGAAGTTTCTTCTTAACAAGTTGAAGGCAGGTACGGACACGAGCGAGATCATTTTCTCTGACGAAAAATTGTTCACTGTCGAGGCAATCTGCAACCGACAAAATAACAGAATCCTAGCGAAGTCCTCTGCAGACATTCCTGGCTCTACGCGAAGCGTTTTCAGGCGACAAAAACCTTCTTCTGTCATGGTGTGGGCTGCCATTTCAAAAACATGGAAGACCCCCCTCATTTTTGTTCCACAAGGAGAAAAAGTGAATACAAATGCGTACATTGAAACAATCTTGACTCCTGCACTTCAAGCAGCCAAAATGCACTTCAAAGAGAAGCCGTTCATCTTCCAACAAGACGGTGCACCATCACACACGTCCAAGAAGACACAGAAGTGGTACCAAAACCATTTTTCAGGATATTGGAGCAAGGAGGTTTGGCCATCCTCATCACTAGATCTCAACCCGATGGACTTTTGTGTTTGGTCCCGTGTGGAGGCAGATGCCTGTGCTTCTTCTCATGTGTCAGTTGGAGCCCTCAAGAGTTCTCTTGAGAAGGCATGGGCGAAAATACCCCAAGAAACCCTGCGTAAAGCAGCAGAGGGCTTTCGTGGCAGACTTGAGCGTGTAATTCAGGCCAGAGGGGGACATATTGAATGACATTTTGTACTATTGTTCATGAAAGTCATGCCAAATAAAAAAAATTAATTGTTTGTAGTTATATTCATGATTTACAGAATTATCAAATTTTTACGTTGTCCAAGGACTTTGTCCGCACCCTGTATATTATCATTAAATTCTAATACTTGATACTATGCTCGTACATGCTTTCACAAGGGCTTGATGAAAGGAAAAGACTTTTAGCTTAGAGTGTATGTAAATCAATTATCAAAAACGAAAAGTGGTTTAGTGTTGCTATGTAGTATCCATTGCCACATTTTGGCATTTGGAGACCTTTGGTCACTAGACCATGTGGAGGCCCCTATTTGCATGATTGAAGGCCCCTATTTGCTAGACTAAAGAAGGTAAAGTAATGATGCAACCGAAAGAAAATTGTCCACATTGTCAGGAATAAAGGGACAACAACGGCTCCAAAAAATGCCTTGCCTAAGGTTGATCGGTCGAAACAGGCAGTAGCGGAAGATTTAGCGGCTTAACGATTTTTGAATTACTTGCTTACGATTTCGGAAAAGAAACACAAAGCCAGTGCGAAATGAACCTTATTTGTTTGGTCCAAAAGTGGTTTTCTAAAAATTAACACCAATGCATAAAAAGCAAGAAATGATAGCGCACACAAAGCTAGCGATTGACTGTCCAAGTAAAATCAAACCCAAGCCAATGTTCATCCGAATTATAATCGGGTACCACATTAAGGTTGTCGATAGAAGTTACTATAACTCTGGGGCAAATTAGAAAATACTATTTGAGGTTACAAAATTGATAATATCATTACGAAAAGTCGTATTACCATTTACCAACAGCACTAACGCTAATTCAGTAGTTTGAATACTGAATCAGAAAAAAATAAGACCACAAATTAAACGTATCAGCAATAAGAAATCGGCTTAATAAATTCATATGCATGAACAAACGCAAAAGTGCACTGGTTTTTGATTAAAGTGTTAAATAAATGTTTTAACATTCAAATGAATGCAATAGAGCAATGAGCCATTTTTGCGCAAAAGCATTTAGGCGGCTGCAAAGCATCATGAAATGAATCATTAACACTTACCTAACTTACTGATCCCGCCCATTTAAAACGAAATAAACAAAAGTATGAAACTGAAGCTCTACGAGTTAGATCTAAGTGAATAGTTAGATAAGACCTAGAGCAGTGGTTTTTAAAACCTTTCCAATCCTTGGGACCCCCTATTTCTAAAGATATTGGCTTGGGGACTTCTTGTCTGCGCAACCTGCAAAGGAGGTGTATGTTGAAAGAACAAACGTTATTGCGATATAGAGGATAAGTTGTTTACTACTGGATCTCTGATTAATTAAAAAACTCTCTTTACGAAATCATAACACAAGTGGTTAGTGGAATATCACAATTTACTCGGCAAAACACAGCACAAATGATTATTCAGTGTCACCTCTGTTCTTGTCTCTTCGAAACAAGCTCATCAATACTGGGGTTAATAATGCTGAGAGCAATTCTCATGTCATTTGCAACTCTAAGGCGATTACCGTATGTAGTTTTGATATTAACTAGAGCAGACATGGCAGCTTCACAGAGGTATGTCGTTGGAAACGGAATTAATGGTTCCAGAGCTCTTTTTGCCAGTTCAGGATATTCTTGCAGCATACTGCACCAAAATTCTATCAGTGAGGAAGAGCTGAATTTGGTCTTTACAGTTTGAGAACTGTGCAATTCCAGATGTTGCTCATGAAGGTTGAGCTGCTCATTGTCGTTCATCTCAGCAATAAAAGGCTGCTGAATCCGTGCTGAAGAAGGTTCAGATGTTGGAAAGTAATGTTCCATTTTTTTCTTGATGTTGCTTATGTAATCATCAATTAAAGCAGCCAGTCATTTGTTAGTTTCCTGATCACCAATTTTACTATCCAATCGTAAAAACATAGCAAAATTCTGGTTTCTTACTCTCTTTTTTCGTAGGCATAACTTCTTTTGGAAGGTGGAGACTTTCTCTGCTGCCTCTATCTGAGATTTGTTTTTTCCTGCAGAGAATAACTGAGCTCATTCAAAAGACTAAAGATGTCTGCCAAATAAAAGACCTTCAATTGAAATCTATTGTCATCAAATAATGTAGCAAGTTCCACTGACCCATGCTTACGAAGGAACACAGCAATTTCAGTGACAAGTTCTGTAACACGGAAGAGCACTGTTCCCCGCGATAACCATCGCACTTCGGTGTTGAAAAGAAGGTACTGATGCTCCTTTCCCAGGTCGTCGCAAAATGCTTTGAATAGTCGGGAATTCACGGCCCTGCCACGAATGCAAATCACAGCCTTTACTACAGAATCAAGAACGCTTTTCAATTCAAGAGCGAGTGTCATACAAGCTAAGGCGCATTTATAAATAGCACAGTGATTTGATACCATATGCCGAACAACTTGTTTCATTACGGCTACAAAACCGGATCGATGCCCTATCATAGCGGGCGCATCATCTGTGCATACCGATCTCACTTTATTTCATGCTATTGAACTTTCACGAAGAAATGCATTACCAAGATCAAAGACGTCTTTAGCTGTAGTTCTCTCCTTCATTTCATGACAAAATAAAAACTCATCAACAATCGCATTTTCTTTAACAAATCTCACGTATGCTACTAATTGGCTTATAGACTTGATATACGTTGTTTCATCAAATTGAAGACTTATTCTGCATGGGCTTGGATTTCAGCGAAAAGCTGACTCAAAATGTCATTTGCTATATCTGCAATCCTGTTATTTACAGTGTCATCGGATAAGGGAACTGAGTCTATTCTTTTGGCCTCGTTTCGGTCAAGTAATATTTGTGCCATTTCTACCGCACTTGGCTTTATTGATTTCTCACCAGCAGAGTGAGGTGCTTTTGCTTTCGCTATTATCAAAGAAACTTCATATGAAGCGCGCAGGAGTGGTTGAGAAGTTAGGCAGAAGCCTAGCGCAAGGAGCGTTCTCATCATATCATAACGATCTCTTTTCGCTTTGAACGTTTCAACTGAGTCCGTATTCTCTTTATGCTTCAGTTCCTTGTGCCTCTTCAACTTCGACGGCTTTAAGGAATCGTTGCCCAAAATGACATTGCACAATGTGCACTGAGCATTGCCAAGTTTATCACAACCAATAAATTTTGTGAAACCATACTGAACGTAAGAATCGTCCCAGAAACGTATTTTATGTCTATTTTTCGCAGCCATTAGTAAACAAAATGTTTTGACCTAAGAAAGCGAAAATAATGACTAACTGAAAAGTCTCAATTAGGCTAAAAGTGGCTAAATCAAACAAATTTACTTTCGTGGTAATCGCATGTAAAATGTAGAAATGATGTAGCAAATACTAAAAGGAAACAAGCATAGTGATTGTTTTAAATTCCCTCGGCTCCTTCATTGCTTAGGTTGTAAAATTCTACCCAGGCCGGTAGCAACTAGCAATAAGATACCAGAAAGCTCCTAGAAGGACATTAGACACTCTGGTATTTCGCGGTACCTGTAGTATTCTGTTTCTTCCTTTCATGCAGTGGGGTTGTGAGTAGAGCTAGAAAAGAAAGTTCCGCAACTGCAACCATTATACTTCAACCCTCAAGTCCCACAAGTGTGACGGTCGGAAATAGGTCCCATAAGTGTGACCTATGCTAGATGCAAGCTATGCTTTATTAAAAGCCTCTAGTTTCTTGTCGGTCACCAACTGCACTGAAGTGATCTGATAGGTCGAAACAGTGCCACTATCTGCAGTTTGCTGAGTGCATCGCTAGCGCCATGCATTACTTTAATAGCAAGTAATTTTACTGGAATATTAAAACTTGGAAACTCTGAGACAGATCTGGGGGCCTTCGGACGCTTAAAGTCCATATTGATGTTTTGCGAGTCTGTAGGATTCTTCTTTTTGTGCTTTTCTCTTTAGGGTCGCAGTTTATGGAATTATTCCCCTTATTCGAATCGTTCTATCCTTTGCATCCTCTTTCGTCAGTCCTCCTAGTTATTAATCTTCTCGCATGCAATTTTCCCATCTCTGCTTTGATCTTTATTTCTTTCTTTTTTCGACCACCAATTCTATGGTTTCTTTACCCACATAATCGTCATCTCTTCTTAAAACGTGGCCAAACCATCTCAGTTGTCCTTCCCCGCATTCCTTTACCACTTTCCTTATCCCAAATGGCTCCCAAATTTCTTTGGTTTTGATCTTACCAAGTTTTTCTCTCCCTTCGTGAATGTTAATATCCAGTTTTTTTTAAAGAATTTGTCAGTGTAATTGCCCTAGTGCCATACGAAATCGGCGGTTGGAACACAGTCTTATACAATTTTCCTTAAAGTCATAATTCAACCTTTTTATCACCAGTAATTTCAGACAATTTCTTCCAATCGAACCAACCAGATTGAATTCATCGATCAAGTTTCCAATCAACATTTCCGTCTTCTTGGATAGCAGTACCCAGTTACTTAAAAGCATTCACCTTTCAAATTTCAATTAGTGATAACTTCAGCTTTTCATCCCTCGTCCAGATGCACATATACTTCGTCTTTTTCTGGTTGTTCTTCATTCCATGATTTTCCTATAATTTTTTCCATTTCTCAAGATGTTCGCTTAATGTCTGGTAATTTCGGAACAAAGCACAATTTTTTCAGCACAATTTTCGGAATAGAGCGCAATGTTTTCTTATACCTTTCTTCGCACGTGGTCTGTCAGATAATGCATTAGCAATGCAAACAAACGGGGGCTTAAAGCCGATCCCTGGGGTATTTCCACTCTAACTGCAAATTCTTCGTTTTTCCTCTCCGTGCATACAACTGTCGTTGTGCTCCGGCTTACATATCACAGACTAAACGCTCGTGCTCTTCTGGCACATTCTTTTCTCTAAAAAAATTCCAACGCTCTTATCGTTGTACTGCATCATAAGCTCCAAAATCAATAAATAAGCAATAAAGATTCTTCAAACCGTCTCCGCATTATTTCTTTGGGCAATTGTCTTAGGGAAAAAGCTGTGTTCAAGCTGCTTTTACTCTGCATATAACAAAGTTATTTTTGACTGAAAATCGACTTTACTTCTTATTTGCGCTTTAACCGCTTTTTCCTAACAGTTCATTTTTTGTGACAACAATTTCATTCATCAGTAGTTTTTACAGTCTTAAACGTCGCCTTTATTTTGAAAATTGGAAATTTCATTTTGAATTAAATTCAATTAAAGATCAAAATTTTTGTTTCTTTTGTCCCAAGTGCTTGCCACGTTCAATGGAAATTATATCAGACCTACTGCTTTCGTGTTTTTCATTTTTTTACGCTCAGGGTAATTCCTCTTTGAACACAACCTCCGCTACAATCTTGTTTTAGTCGCCTTTTTTAGTTTTCCTGCCATTTTCTTTATTTATCTACTTCTTGAAGCACCTCTTTCACCTTATCCTTATTGCACATTTTTCAACCAAAGATCTTGTCATTTGATTTTTAATAAATTTTGTTTGATACATTTCTTGACTTATTATGAGCTTTAGTTTTGAGGTTTGCAGAGTCATTTTGTGTCCATCTTCACTCTCCAGTTTTTTGTATAGCCACCTGAAACCACTTTGCTTTGCTTTCGCCACTTCCGATTCTGCCTCCTTCTCATTCTTTTTGTACTCCTACTTTCACATTGTAAACTTAGGATCAAAATGCTACTTCTTTTTAGTTTTACTTTTCTTCTTCGCTGCTAATTAAATGATTTAGTTCCATTAAGTTTCTTTCTTCTTGGATCTTCCTTTGGTTTTATCCAAAAGTTCAGTAGCTACATTTCTCATCTTCTGAGCCACAATTCTTCCAATCTGCTGCGTTTACTCCTTCCAAAATCTTTTTTACAGAACTATTCTTTCATTCCTCCATTGTCTATGTTTCATCATTTGATCGTTTTGATCCCCTGGATAGGCGCTGTTTCTTCCTAATAGACATATATATGCCAAAACCAGTCTGTGTTGGATGGATACAGTTTCTCCGGCCAAATTTACAATTTTTACAAATTTCAAATCTTTTCTACGACTTAATGATAGTCAACTTGAAAAGTTCTTTTACCGCTTTTGTATGTGACTCTCTGATTTATCCTTTCCTCGAAGATGTTCAAAGCTGTCATTTCCATACACAGTGCAAAGTGACAATCTTTTGGCAGTTTTTCTTTCTTGGTGTTCCCAATTCAAATCTTCCTATGGTTCCGATTTGTTACGTTCTTCTCCAATATGTCCACTTTAATATCCATCAATCCAGATTACTTCCTTTCTTGTTATTGAGGTCAAGAGCCCATCTACTGTTTTCCGTTATTTACTTTTCTCGACAATATTTCATCCGGTTTTCAATGTGTAGATGCAATCAGTGTTTGCGGTTTGCTCTAATACTGTATTTCGAACATGTATAACTCAATCAGACTTTCTCCGCACTTTCGTTACCTTCAATGTGAACTTTTCATTCAGGCTGATGCCCAATCCGTTTCTCCTCCTATCATTCACCCGATAGAACAGTTTATATCCATTACCCCGTTTCTTGGCTTTTTCATTCTTCCACTTGTTTTCTTGAACACAGAGAATTGCTTTCTTTTTTCTCTCCATCATATCTGCAATCTCCTTTCCTCTTCCTATCATGGAACAATATCATTTAGCGGGACAACTCTGACCGTGATCTTCTCCACTCTTCTTTTTCTCATGTTTGAATGGGCCTTTTTAGGCTTATCCGCTTTTGACGAGGTAACTGTAGTCCATTTCTCGCAGAATCACAGCAATCGCTCTGTGCGTCACTTAACAGGAACGCCTCCCACTATACAAAATTGCTGTGAATTGTACCATCATAAAATATATTTAGCTTAAGATTTTACTCCCGGATGTGCTTCCTGCCGGAAACCTTCTTCCTTTATCCTGGCTTGGGACTAAAAATACCTCAGAGCAAAACTTTCTTCTTTAAAATATTGGTGGATTTCCGGAGAGTCTGCAGAATAAAAATGCATTTGTCGAAAGTCCCAGACGCAAATCCAGCACCTGAACGTGTTCAATAGCACTGAGCTTGTTGGAAACGAGCTTGGTGTTTTTGACCAGCTGAACCGTGAGCACAATGTTTCTGACGTTTTACTTCTAGGAGACTTTAGGAACACTGCGTAAGTAAAGAGCATTGCAGCCCTAGTGACGTCAGATATTTTTCAAGTAAATCTAGCAATGCAGTGTAATAATTTTACGTCAAAATGGGTAACTAAAGCTTGTGTTTTGGAAACATTTTTGATTGTTTACTATCAAAGTTCATTTCAATTGTTTGCGAAGCGCTTCTACTATTAAATTGATTAATTACATTAATTATTCAAATTCATTATAAATAAATTAATAATTCTACTACGAAATTAAGGAAGGCAGAATAGGTTGTGAAGTCACCATGTGGCTTGCTAGTTTGTTGCCGCAACGAGATTCAGACTTACTCTGCAAATATTTTTCAAAATTACAATCACCAGAATGATTTTACTAATAACTTTCAGCCGTAAATTGTAAACATAAAAATTTGAGCCTCATTTTTTCTTGTTATAAAAGTCTTTTCAAACTAAGTAACCACTAGCCTGCAAAAAAGTCTAACTCTTTGTGGGCAGTTTTTGAGGGGAAGGAACCTCAATTCCAACACACCGCCAAGCAATTTTTGTAATTCCGTTCAAGTTTTATTGTGAGTAAACTCATATTGAATAAAACCTTGAATTCCTAAATAAACAACTCACAAGGTAATGAAATTTAACATTAAACTGGCATTTCAAAGTAACTTAAGTTAACGTAAGCTTAATGTCTATTGTGCCCTGGGAAAAGGCATTTCAAGGAATTCCTCTACCTTTGAGCAGCAAATAGGGGCCGAGCAGTCCATCCATCCCTGTAGCTCAGTCTGGCTAAAGACAATAGCACAAAAAACGTGATCTCATCTGCATAAATGAACGCGTCAGTGATGTGATCTACACAGATTATTTTTTAAAGCGGCCCTCACAAACGGTAGAGATAAAACATGCTACTTGAAAATGCACTGAAGGCGTTGTGAAACTACGTCGAGTTTTTGTTGTCTGGTTGGAGTATTAGTGTTTCATATTTGTTGATGCACATAAAAGGAAGCGTGGACCCTCACTGCCGTGTGACTTAAAGCATACACATTACGACTCTGCAAAAAGACATTTCAAAAATATCTAATGGAGTTTGTCTCTAATTCGAGTAAAAATTTTGTTTGGAGACATTCAAAAATGTATAAATAAGTTGTTGGTGACACCGAACTTAAACAAAGCTTTGAAACAAGATGTTTTGCCTGTAGATTTTAGTAAAGCTCTCACCAGAACCAATGCTGTTTCCAATGAAATGTCATACATTTTGTTGACGTTTGGAACTACAACGATTTTTAGCGCCAAGATGTATTTTAGTTGTGACTTAGTCAATTCGGTTTCATTTTTTAAATTAATTTTGTTTTTGAGGATCATCCAAGCAGGAGATCAGTGGACACCATTTTCAAAACCTTTGGTTTGATTCGATAAAGGAATTGCGTTTACATGTACCGACTGTTAAGCGGAAGTTCCAACAGCAAGACCTCTGCGGCGGTTAGAGTGAGCACGTTCTCATATTTTAAAGTTTGAATTAGTATTTACCTAGGTAATTAAATTGTATATTTGCCTTCCCTCACTTACAGTTAGACTCTCGCGATACTAAAACCTATTCATTTTAGTTCCTCCCTTTTGATACAATACTGCCACTGAGTAGAGCAGTGTTTCCCGAAGTGTGTGCGGCGGGTTTTTGTAACGTGCTTAATATTATACAAGTTTTCAGCCAAAATTGGTAAATGCTTGGGTAAACCAAGTGAAGTAATGACCGATAACATCGAAAGTCGTCTCATGTTACCCAAAAAAGTGGTGGTCTCCAAAAAAAGGTCATCATCTTTCTCGCTGTCACCTGTGATGCTACTCGCGATCAATATGAATTGATTCATATGGCTGTTGTGCCGCGAAAGTTGTTTAGCATTTTTACTGTGCCGTCAGACAAAAAAGTTTGGGAAACATTGACTTGGAGCAACACAAAAACTTTGGAGAACGCAAGCAGTTTCAAACAAGCTTCGGCGTTTCTCTCATTTTGCAAGCCGTGCAGTGGTTCGAGCGTCTACATCACAATCGATAGACATGGCTTTAATGGCCTTGTTGAGTCATGCCACATCCTAAAAAAATACCAATCACATATCTCTAGCTTAGCGCTCAGCTCTAGGAGTGACTTAGAAAATTAAAAATGAAGACTTACCTTAGTCATAATAGAAAAAATGTTCTGACGTAGAAAAACGTTTGCAGTTAAAAAGCGCCAAAAACTGTACTATGTAATATAACAAAATCTTTGTTCCACGCCTGTTCTTATTCGCCTTTTTTTTGAGCCCAAGTGTTCGACAACATGTAATTTCGCCTCGAAAATATAAGTCTATATTTGATTCCTTTCTGTCTCCAGTTGATATTTGTAAGAACACTGCAATTTTAGATTTGGCTCAATTCGTTCATGCTTCAAGGAATCGCCAGCAAGAAAATATTTTTGCAATTTAAGCAGCGTTGCCAGCTTAGTAATAACATATCAATCACGCCTTTACTCTTTGTACCTTGTGGGCCTGCTCGATTACTTCGTGATATATGCAAGAATGGGTTTGATAAATGGGTTTGATATACCGCTGCTGCAATGATTAGGTAAGTGTTATATTCGATTTCAAATAGTTTTTAATTCTAGTCCGATCATGGACATTTTCATTGAAAATTTTTCACGCTTTTTAGGGGCCAAATGTGTAAGTGCTATAACCAAAATACAAAACCAGCCCGAAATATCCTACGTGATTGCAAGTAAAAACGAAAGCAAATGAACCATATTCTGACTTTATTGCTCTGAGCATGAATCAGTGAGCATCCTGCTATTGTTGGTAGCGTCAATTTAATACATGTATGATTGCACGTTTTATGAGTCCACATATGATTTATTTACAATTTAGCTTGCGCAGAAACAAAAGAGTAGAAGGCATTGTTCATGATTGATCATCATTTTCAGGTACTAAAAGTTTTATCTTGTTAAAATTTCTCCAATTCAAGAGTCAATGGAGTGGAAGCCAAAATGGTGTTTCACATTAAATTTTTCTTTTTGCGTTGTTATTGTTTCATAATCACTCGTGCTATTGTGTTGCCACTTATTTTGCATTATTTAATTATCTGGATCTAATTTTGGCGTCAAAACGTAGAGATTGGTTGAGCTTCACCCATCGATTTTAATATCTTGATGCTTAGGCGGCTATTTAGTCTATGAACCAAAATAAAATAGAGCGTTGAAATTCTAATCCATAGATTTCGATTTCGAATCCCGGCTAGGATAATTAATCATACAATATTATTCACACTAAACAATTTCAAACTGTAAGACAACTGCGGTTTGTGCTGGCCTAAAATCGTTTGCCTATATTTTGTTCTAGCAAGCTTGAATTCTGTTTTTAGTTATTTTCACCTTTTTTGTGAAGCTAAGTATAGTTAAGACTAAATGTAGTCTAATAAATGCAGATGAATTTTCCATGATTCAGTATCAGTCACATGCTAGATCACGCCAGTGGCGTCACTGGAATCCGTGACCCCGAGGATGGCTTCAAAATGCATCAGTCATAACAGCATCAGTGTCTCACTAAATGTATAACCCGAAAATTGTCCCGACAAAAGTGTCCCAAAAACATACAAAAAATGAGCTTTCAGCAACCAATTGTGGTTGCGTTCGCACATACCGGTTTTCATAACCAGGAATAAAATTTCTTACCGATATTTAGAGCAAGTTTTGAGACGAGGATTCGCTGCTTGATACTGATTGTGAAGATAGCGTTGCTCTGTTTAGAATATAAGATAGTAGAAGATTTGGAATATTGTATCATTTAAAATATTCAAAAATTAGGCTTTGATTGACAGCAGTTTATGTTTCCAATTTTCGTTATGAGAGCGTGGAATAACCGTTGGTACTAAAATAAAAATGTTACTTCTTTTTACTAATTTAAGAACTGAATTTGAGTAATTATTTCATCAGAGGCTTTTACGTGCTATTTTTTGTAATTGCCCGCGTAAAAAGCGGCGGGAATTGCCCACGTGGCTACAGGGAAAACTTTTGCTTAGTAAATGTGGCGTGATTACGAGATAGATTAAAGTGATTGCACAATATATAACCCACTAATGTGACGTGATTATGAGATGGATTAAAATGATTGCACAATATATAACTCACTATTTCGCAAACAATTTCAGATGCAAAAATAACATCAGCCATGAGTAAGAGATATCTTGCTGGCTTTATAAGCCATCGCAGCTAAAAAAGCGCAAAACACTGTTCAAGATTTCTTTCACAATCACTTACGTTTAGGCTATCGGTAAATTGCAGGTTAAACAGCAATTCAAACTCATGAGAACTAGTAGGCTTCAAAAGATGATTTTTTTATTTCATTTCATGTAGATTAAATTTCACGCAAAATCGATCAATTTGCTTTAAAAGAACCTGACATATTCGTAAAAATTTTTTTTCTCGTGCTTGCAAATATTTTCATTGTTTTTAAACTGGATCTATCAACTGTGCTTGCTATTTGATCTGCCTATTTACTGCACTTGGGGTTTCTGATTTTATTTTCAAGCCACAACAAATACTCTTATTGCCGTAGTTGTCACGTTCAGACCCGTTTAAAGCCCATCACTGCCGCCACAGTCAATTTCCATTGCATGTCCTATTGTCAAACTGCATCTCAGGCAGCACAAAAGATTCTTTTCCTTTAAAACACAATAAGCAATATGTCAATAGGATTTCAAAAAACTGTAAATGTTTAAGCTTGAAAGGTCGTTTACATTAGTACGACGTTGAAGTGTGATTTGAAGGGTGGTTTGTTTGTTTTATTTTTGCTAAAAACGCATATTTCCAAATGATATAAAAAATATATCACTGTTGACTGGGTGGCAGAGATGTTGGTGGTGACAATGATTGCAGGTTCAAATTTCATGATGGCCACGTTGCTGTGTTCTAGGAACTTTACAGCAATTTTCTCTGGTTGTAATGGTTATGATGAAAAATCATTGTGTTCGGCTGTACCGGTAACTCGAAAGGAAATCTGAACGTATGTTGTTCCATGCATTGCAAAACCAACAAAAAATTTCCAGTAATCGGAGGATAAAAATATGACGAAACAGACATACTTGATTACGTCCAAATGTTGCACTGGTGCAGTGTTTCCCAACGTTGGGTTCACGAGAAGGTTTCAGGGGTTGGGTAAATGCATGGTGAATTTTGACAAAGCTAAAAACAATTTAATTGATTGACAATTTGTTAAATTTTTGATCACATTTACGATGGTTCGCATAATTAATTAACTATGACCATGGTTGCCAAACTATGAGTCGCTACTCCAAGCGAAGTCGCCTGTAGTTTTAAAAAACTTGATCTCCCTCAAAAAAGGTCTTCCCATCTATCCATTCAAGAAAATTAGTAAATTTGGACTTTGAATACATTGATCTCAAATAAAAAAATGAAAAAGTTTTAACCTTTATCTGTCAATAAAAATTCATAAATCTCCACCTTAGATTGTATTGACAGGATGGAAAATACTAGCACACTTAAACTTTTGTTGAAAATTGGGTCGCCTTTAATAAAGTTTGAAATAGTATCTTATAGTATGTTTGCCGAGTTTGGGTTATTCTTTACTAGCCTCCACATGACGATACGCGTTGACTCATTTCGTGGAGCCATCTGTTTGCCCCAAAGACATGAAGACATCCCGTTATGTGCCTTGCCCAAGGACACAACAAGCTAGCTTGCCCGCTTATTCTCCACACTATTCCTGTTATGCTGATCGCCACGAAGGAAAGCCGTGAATACCATTTTTTAATGTCTTTGGTATGGCTCAACTTGGGAAATAAACCCCAGGTCTGTCGGCTGTGAAGCGGACGTTCTAACCAATACACCATCGCGCCGGTATCTATGAGGTAAGTAGGGTGTTGATGTCTTTAGTGGAAGGATATTTGCTATACCTGAAATATCGAAATATGGTAGATATAAACAACCGGCTAAGTATCATATTTTTCTTCTTTATGAGTGAGAAAAATTTAATTGTAGCATAACAATTGATGGTAAATTTATCGAGTTAAATTAAACTTAGGTAGGGGCCTTTGGGACTGACAATTTCTATTAAGAAGTCCGTGACAGCAAAAACGTCGGGAACCACTAGGAAACGAACTTGTATATAAGCCCAGAGAACATCTAATAAACCTTAAACCTTTACTTCAAGAAGCTGCCTTCCAAAAATAGGAAAATTGCTTTGAAATGCTTTTCACAAGGACTCATCAACACATAATCCACGCAAGTTTTAAACTCACAACCTCACAATAGCGCGCCAGTGCTATTTACTGCGGGGGGAATTACGAGGCAAATTATTCTTTACAATGAGTAAAGAGAAAATGTCAAGAGAGACATTAAATATGATTTGATCAAAATGCTGCTTCGTGGTGATAAACACATACATGTATTCTATAAACTGACTAACTGTCAACTTTCTATTTCAACAGGTCTTATTGTAGCGGTGTAGGAAGTGAAAGCAGTCTGATTAGGTTTGCCGATCTGCGAACACGTGAAAAGATGCAGAAAAACATTGAGCAACGTTACGCCATCAAATTTTGTGTTAGACTTAGAAAAGCCAAACAAGAAGTTTATGGATTGTTAAAGGAGGTCTATGGAGATGAACAGATGAGCCAAGCAAGTTTCTATCGGTGGTTTAACAGATTTTCTGAAACAAATGAGCAGGTTGAAGATGAACCCAGATCTGGAGCATCGAAAAGTGCAAGCAAGGAGGAAAACATTCAGGAAGTGCAAAAGTTAGTGATGCAAGACCGTCGAATGTCTGTGAGGATGATATCTGAAGCTGTTGGTATTGGTATTGGCACAGTAGATACAATTCTGACCGAAGATCTGAAGATCAACAAAGTCTGTGCCAAGTTTTCCCAAAGATCCTATCCGAGGACCAAAGACAGTGATCAGTGGTGGTTCCACCAGGACAATGCCTCATGCCACAAGTCAACGCTGGTGACCATCTAGATGACCAACAGCGGTATGAAACCAGTACAACACCTACCCTACATCCCTGACCTAGCCTATTGCGACTTTTTCCTGTTCCCACGCATGAAAGACAGCCTCAGGGAAATCAGATTCCAGTCAACAGAGGAGCTGAAAAAGGCATCGAAAAATTACCTAAAAAGATTTCTGAAGAAGGACTTCGAGGAAGTGTTCCAAGATTAGAAGCGACGCATGAAGAAGTGTGTAGATGCAGGAGGCAATTATTTTGAAGGAGACTAAGCTTTGTAAGCTTAAGAAAATAAATAGTGTTTCTGTAAATAGTTAGCAGTGTTTCTTTAATTAAGCTTAGTTAGTTTTCTCTAATAATAGTGTTTCTTCTAAATAGTTAGTCAGCCCCCTTAGTTTATTCCCCGTTTGTAGCAATTATAAGTAAGTTCACGATATATCATTAGCCAACTTTGTATAACCAATTTTCATTTTTCAATCAATGTGAGATAGCCTGTTCTGTTTTCCTATTTTATAATTGCATTAAGTTGGTTTATTCATTTTGTTTTTTTGTTCTGCATAGAAATTGAAAATGCTTGTATAGGGCGAAATCGATTTTTCTTAAAATAAAGTAGTTCAGCTGATCTGGTGTATCATGATTTTATCTATTATATGATTATCAACCTGGATCGCTTCGAGCAAGTTACTTCACGAGTAGATTCCTGGTGGTATTTTTACTTCTGCTGTCACATAGTGTTTCTCCTGACATTTTCTCATTACTTATTGTACATACCTCGTAAGTGAGGAATGAGCTCAAAAACTCGACAAACAAGTTCGAAAATGGCTTTGAGAGTTTTGGCTTGCCTCAACTCATTTCTGTTCATTGCAGATGTGTCTGTGTTGTAATGGAATAGTGGGCAAGATTTCTGAGCCATAGGTTATGGGAAGGGATGTATTGTTTTACAAGATTATCTCTGAAACCGAACTATTGGTAGACCTAAAGTCTTCAATGTGTTTTTTGCTCATCTCAAATATTTTTTTCAGATATTGCTTTCAAGCTGTTTTTGCCGTTTTTTGGATAGATGTGCAAATAAACCTACATTTTTTGATATTTAACTTGATGAATGCAGATAAACTTTTAAATTAAAACCAAATTAATTCATCACCAAGGAAAAAAAGAAAGCGTCTTTTAAGCCCCTTCCTTCTGCCAACTCCACTACTGGTTCAGATCAACAAAGCTGACCAAGTTTTAGGCCCAAACCTAAATGTTTTCTTTTGACCGCCAAATGATAGTGCGTTATCGATTAATGAGAACGGCTTTCAAGTTTCGAAATAACAGTTTACTCTGTGCAGACAATGCTGTAGCGATATTTCATCACAATCACATCATATTTTATGAAGCGTTCGCTGCAGGTTCTTCATTATCCGTAAAAATTTTACTACTTATTCACATTGTAACGTTTTTATTAATCGTTTGATTGTGTGAGTAAAAATGGCAAACTAAATTGCTGACGAAATTGTTTTGCAATTTTACTTCTCAGAGTAATAAAAAAAGACAGGCTAAATTTGCTTATTTTGGTCATAGGTTTATAGGTGTTGATTGAGCAACACTGCTGCAATAGTACAAGAAATTCCTTTAAATGTTTGATACTTAGCTTTTCGCAGAAATCAAAACAGTCTTTGTTCATCAAAAGGCGAAAGAGAGGTTACTCTATTTCCGAAATTTAAAATCAAAACAGATTTGAAAATATATAAAGGAGTTTCAATTTAAGTTTTAATGATCAATTTCTTTAATGTTTTAGAGCAGTGCTTACGAGTCTTTTTGCAGTAGCAGGCTGTACATGATTTTGCTGGCCGAAAAATCTGTACAGTCCAATCATCTTGCACTTCAATCGCTGCTGCTGCCTTTGAGGTTGATTTCTAAAAAAATGGTTGACAAGTTAAAACCGTTATTCCTTCGAGATTCATTTCAAAAAAGAGGGGTCAACTTTGCAAAATTCTTGTACACTCTGAGGTGTTTTACACCGTTTTGAAATGCGCTGCTCTAGATAGCAATGCTACGAATTGGGGCAAAGAAAACTGAGTGAGCTTTAGCCTAGCTTAAATGTATTAATGCAATGCACCGGCATGCATTATGTCTCTGTACATTGCGTAATGGAATAGTAATCCAGAGGTTCGGGATACAAATTTGGCAGGCACGTTTTGTTTTACAACATTGTGTAAATTCAACAATTGGCACATTCAAACAAACATACTAGGTGCGGCAGAAGTAACGCCCTTTTTGTTATTTGAGTTTTCTAGTTTTTGTTTGATTTTCTCTTTATTTTACAAATGCATCGTTTTTGTATCTGAGTTTTCTAATTAGTAACTGTTTCATTTTTTGTTTAGAGGAAATTAAGCAGAAACTAGAAAACTCAAATAACAAAAAGGGCGCTACTTCTGCCACACCCTGAATTTTGATCATCTCAAGAATTTTTTAGATATTGGGTTTTAGTTATTTAGCCGTTTTCAGCAATTAACTGCAAATATGCCTATATTTACTTTAATAAATGCAAATGCGTTTCAGATAAAGCCAAAGAAATAAAGTTACGTGTGGATTTTAAAATACTCCAAGCCAATAATTTATGGGCAGCTACTTCTTCCAGAATATTTAGAAATTAGTCCTTAAAACTTAAATTGAATGTAGTTGATGCACTCTCAAATTAGCTTTGATATCTTGCAATAAGCTCAAGCCCGAAGTTTAAAAATTTGCTAGTAGCTTTGCATTAATGCTGTACGATAAGCACAAACGCCTCGTAGACCTTCAGTAACTTATAAATAATGAGATTTTTTTATGACCTAAAAGATGGAAAACTATGACTTTATTTTTTTAACTATATGATTATATTTTTAGAGCAATAAATTTTTGCTAATCTCGTAATTAACAAGTCGTATGCAAGTGTTTTTTAAATATTTTGAAGAAAAACAAGGTTGATCAATGACTTATAAACATGCCTATTTCACTTGAAAATCATCAGGTCATCAGTATCACACAAGTTCAAATGTCTCATGCATTTAATCAATAGGCATTGAAGTATAGTTCCATGTAGTATACAATATTAGCATCAGCAAATTTCTGTTTGAACAAAGGAGTGATTTTAAAAGGGAAAACGACCGCTCCACAGAGGCTGAAGTAGGCTGACATTGCAACAATTTTGCGTACAATGCTGGTGGAAAATCCGGCCTACTTAACTCCACAATGATTTATACATCACTTTTTTGATGTACTTTTTCAGCTGCAGAGGGTTACTTCCAAAACCAAGAGAGTTGATATCATCATAGGCCTTTTGTATTTTGTATGTAGAATTTTCCATTTTGAGAATTAGGTTTGTCAGCCTATTGTAGTATTGGCTGATTTCTGTCAATTGACTAGTCAGCTTTTGTTCATTCACTATATTTTTGACCTTTCGCACAATCACTCCTTCATCATTCCATAAATTAACAATTTCGCGAACTTGTGGAAATTTCTCAGCAAAGTAGTTAGCAGCATCCAACCAACTCCCCCAAGGGTTACTACTGGTTGCGGAGGTCTACCAGAAACATCAAAATCAGCCTATCTGCTTTTATTCCTGACAACACTTGCTTTTACTGCAGCAATCAAATCGTCTACTTCCTTGTAAAAACTTTTTACCTTCAAAGCCCAGTCATGCATTAAACGTGCAAGACAGGTAACATCCAGCAAGTTTGAATATATTTCTTTCAAAACTTTGCCTGCACTGCACATCTAGGACGCAGCATCAGATATCAACAAATTGACATCTTTCCTCCATACCTTGAATTCCTTTATGACATCATCCAGTTCATGAATTACCTTTTGACTATTAGCCGAACCATCAGTAACACAGAATTTAACCAAAAGCAGCATTCCGTTTTATTCAGCGAACCACTGAGTATCTGCAAAAAGTTTTTACCTCTTAATTCAGTTTCATCTATAACAAAAAACAACGGTTTCTCACTCAAGGCTTTTGCCAGCTTCCGATAATTTGTTTCACATAGCTCTTTAACTTTCAGATGGTACGCTTTGCCCCAAATCTCAAAAAAAGCTTTTAAATAGCTGGGTGATTCAATTTTGCCAACGGTATACCGCATGATGCAACAGCTTGAACAAGTTTTGTTGCAAAATCTTGTTGTTTACCACCACTGATAAATGTTTCTCGTGTATCCGAAGTTCCAGCACTATTTGTCTTTTCAATGCCTTTCCTGTTCTTAAGAGTAGCAACATCTTGCTGCACAAAGAATTGCTTCTCACTGCTTAATTATGCAGCAGCATAGCTGACAGTATAGTTCATCTTTTGGGGTGGCTGTGAACTCTTTGAAGTCTTTTGTAAATGATCGGACCTTTTTCGCTCTGGAAACTTTTATTTTTGGCATGCTCACTTTACAATCTTGCTCACTTCACAATATATAATACTTTTACTAAACAAAAAATTGCAGATGACAAAATAGTGCGTCAAGACAATACTACAGTGGAAATTGTCATCAAATAGAGAGCGCTATTATTAGGACACAGTTAAGAATGAAAACACGTCTGTGCAATGCTTTAAGATACCCAGCAGTAGAACTTTTATTGCCTCCCTCATTCAGTATATAGGCCTAATTATCAAATTTTAATGCCGTAGGACCTGTTTACACTGCATGAACAAAGTTACTGGGGTTTAATCTTTGCATTTTAAAGTAAAAACAAAAAGTCATATTTTATGACTTAAAGTGGAAGATTACCTTACAACTTCTCAAATACACCCGTAACAAAGTATTTTTGGTACTTGTGGGTTATCTGTCACCACTTTTTTTCACCAGGTATTAAATTACTATTATTTAACTTAATTTAAAAGAAAGGCAGTGTACACTGAAGGGGCAGGCCAGGTATGTAAATGTACGGGGCAGTGTACACTGGAAGGGAGTGTACAGGGTGGGGGATAGAGACCTTGTTTACTTTAGGTTTATTAGGTTTATTAAATTTAAAAAAAAGTGGTGACAGATAACCCATAAGTACCGTATTTTTTTTACTATTATAGGTTTCATAACTTTTTGTATCACCAAAAATAATATGTCTTTTACTCACCCTACAACTAAATATCAAATTTACCCGACACTTCTTTTTATTTTTCCAAAAAGTGGAATTTCAAAACAGTTTCGTCAGCAGTGTTATTTTTCCTTTTACTGGCACAAGTCAAAACAATGGTGAGATAGATAGAAAAATTAACAAGCAACCTTTCATGAAATGTGGCGTGATTATGAAATTTAAACAGCTCTCATGAACTGCTCTCCAGCATCTCAACCATCCTGACGATTGCACGACAACTATCGATGGTCATGTAAGCTACCCAATACTGTAAGCTGGAGCAGTAGTTTCCATTGCTAAATTGCATGGTGCAAACTTGATTAATTGTAAATTAGTTGAAAAATTAAATATTAAATTTGGACTTGGGTTCAATTCCTTCGTCGATATAAAAAAGACTTTCCTTTGTCGATATGAAAAAGACTTCAAAAATGGCAGCCTATTTTCAGGCCTCATTGCTTGTTGCTCTCGTTGCTGCTACCTGATTCCTCCCCAGGAGTGAAGGCATGGCCGAGTACCACGAAGCCCCAAAAGCCGATCAAGTTCTTAGTCATTGGATCACAGGTCGTATATAGAAAAGGAGTGGCTGGAGAGCAAGCGGCGCAAAAGTCCCAAACTGGACTGTTCAGAATAAGATAAAATGAGTTCTGTGTTGGACCACCGCAGACCCTGAATGAAGGATTCTCACTTCTCCCAATTGTTGGGAGATTTGAGTTAAACAGGATACTTTGTCCGTTGCAGTGGAAACGAAAGCGGATACAGCGAACGTGACGCGTAAGTACAAACTCCTCATTGGATGTTTGTTGTGAATTCTTTCCTGACGCTTTGGCGGCGCCTTATTCGCACCAAACTACGGCTGCTACGACTTGATTGTTGATATTTATATTTCTGCAACGCGTTTCGTATTGGCTTCCTCTCAATATCTCCAGACTTTGAATTGAACAAATGTTATTTAGATATAAACAAAGACAAAGGATAAACGAACAAAGATAAATGATTTTAAAATAATAACAATACTTGGGCTCCAAGTGCGAGAGTTGGGGTGGGAGACCGTTCAAGCACGCGGTGTCACGGAACAGTACAAGACGGTTTCTATAAAAGAAATATACCAAAGCCAGTTGCTGCCAATATGATTACGTCGTACTTAAGGAAAATTAATACGTACCAGAAACAATATTGCGCCAAACTTCTATCAAACAATTATAGCAACACACTTTAATATTACCAACTTCATCTAAATTCAAGTAGAATAGTTAAGTTTCCGGCTTTAACTTACTAAACACCTAATCTAATCTACATACAACTGCCAGCTCTTTTGGCTTGCTACTGAAATTACAAAAACAACGGTACAGTGAAAAAACGAATTTTGCGCTGTGCTTGAACGGTCACGTGATCGTGTGATCAACAAAAGGCAGCAATTTTAACGTAAAGAAGGCTTACAAAAAATGTGGCGGTAACAACCAAACAAATATTTAACATTGGATATTGAAGGGATCTGTGTGTTGAAGAACTGTAGATAACTGAAGCAGCACCCCTCGTCTGGCCAACTCATCGGTCGTTCCGGAAGAGATGTGTGGCCGGGGACCCATTGTGATCGAATAGAAAAGGAGGAAAAATTGAATAATTTCTTCCAAATCTACGTGAGAGAGTGAGCGAGAAGGAAAGACGGAAGTGAGAAAAGTGTGGCAAGAGCGAAGGTCTGAGAGGAAGAAAGGGAAGGAGAAGTGGCAGGTTGTTGGTATCTCCGAGACCAGTAGAGAGCTTGCAGAATTGCGCAAGATTTGAATGCAAATAGTTGGCTGCAGCGTCAACAAGTGAGTAGTTGGCAACGATTGACCTTTTTTTGCACATTTCACTCAACTTTGTGAGAATTGAGGAGTGAATTTTATGTGAAGGCTATTTTTTTAAAGTCACTAGAAACCCGAATAAAGGAGAAGACTTTGGCAGATTATAAGGTTTGCGGTCGCGATTCTTTTTTAGAAATATTAAAATATGTAAGACACCAAAAACTCTACAACCAGATCTTTTGACAAGTTCTTTTAAGGCGGGGGTACTTATTTCTTTCTTGCTATGACCCGTATTTTTGCCAACAACAATCCATATCACAATTAGGCCTACTTTTTACCCACAAACAATAAGCAAAGTCTAACAGAAATAAGTTAATTGAAAATATCTTCGGAACGCATCAGAAGAGATTTTTGAGTATGTTATTGTACCGAATTGTTTGATAGCAGCAACACCAGGAAGTGGAAGTGTCCATTCTTTAGTGCCAACAGGAACGTAACCAGGATTCTGATTAGGGATGTTAAAAACAGCAAAAATGTGTAAATTAGATGTCTTTTTTACTTCATCCTTAACTATTCTCCAGATTCTTTAGTTTTAAAATGCTTGCTAACAGGCCGAGATTGTAAGAGTCAGGAATGTGCAAACTAAAATATTTGGCCCGCAGAATGATGTTATTTCAAATTAGACTCATGCCGCAACCTTAATAATGAGTTCTTTCGAGCCAGCTTTCAATCTTTCTCAAAAATGATTTTTAAAACTTTTTTGTCGATTTGCTCAAACTAAGGGTGTGCAACCTTTTTTGTAGGCTGGTTATTTCCCAAAAGCTGAAAATTCTGCTGGCCAGTTACAGCTCATCAGGGCGGCGACAGTTAAAAATAAGTGGGGGAGATAATAGGCGAGATACCTTCAAAGTTTTAAGTTCAGAGTTCAATGGGATGCAGTCACGAGTCACGGCCAGGAGCCTCGCTACATCCTGAGAGTTTGCTCAATGCGACATGATATAGAGGTTAACTTAATTCATTCACTTTTAGGGGTTAGAGGTTGCTTTGACTGTGTGAGTCAAAAGTTGATTTGAACGAAATTTTTATTGATTGCTTGGCGGCGAATCATGTAAGGCAACAGCCTATAACGAGGGTCTATACAAAGAGTCTCGCGGATTTTCTCCCCAGAAAATTTTGAAGAACGAGAATTGATTTGATGCCATCTGGCTTATATCTTGTGGGAAATTTGCTACAAAACAGGAAACAAAATTAATAAGTAAAACTGGGACTATTAAGGCTATTGTTCAGGAACTGACATTTCCGTGAAATATGTATAGTGTTGCGACAAATTTAGATTATTCAGTTAGTGGTTTAGTCTGGTCCGGTAACACCTATAGTAGACTGTGAAAAATCTGTTATAGATCTAAACGCGCCAGATTTAGCTACCAACTCTACATTGCCATCATGCATCACCTCAAAGGACGAATCCCTGCTTTCGGACATCTGATTATTACAGCATAACAGAGTAAAAACTTGCAAAATTTAATCACTTAGTTTACCCCACGCTAAATCATGATAGGTAAACTACAAAACTACTATAATTACGTACATAGTTATGTATTGATGACGAAACAACGCAACGAACAATCTGAGACGTCCAATAATTCACTCACGAAAAAAAGTGCCGGTACTGCACTTTCATTACAAATCCACAAGCTCTCAAACTTGACTGTCTTGTTCCGATCACTGAGACCGCATAAAAGTTTAAGCCACGTGAGTTTTCAAAATACTTTTCGTGCTTCAAAACGTAGGGGTCCATTTCTCCTACCCCCTCAATGAAACTCAACGAGGGTGCACAAATTACAGAAATGGTCCTAAACAAAAGTGGGATGACGAGCCCATCCCCTTCCCCCATGGCGCCGGCCCCGCTCGTAATTCAAGCTGTTTGTACGCACAAATAAGGTTTGAATCACTAGCTGGAAGCATTTTTGTTCAAAACGAGAGTGAAGGCCTTTTTTTGAGATTAATACTATCAAAGCAAGTTTTTCGCCAAATTTACAATAAAAAGACCTTTTTGAGAGAATGGCTTTTCCAAAATAAAATTGACAGGTTTGACGTCCGATTGGTGTCACAAAATCTTTCCACGAGCACAGAACTTCAGGTCAAAGGCAGCTGGTTGCACATCCCTCGCTTAAACCAATTTGATTTATTTACGCAATCACTGTTGATTGCTGATTTATAAATGCTAATCCGGCTAAAGCAATAAAAAGAAGTCTCGTTGTCCGTAATCACTCTATTACTTCATTTTGAAGTGAAACGGGAGTTTTTTGTTTGTGCACATAGCCCATGAGCATATTGTTTCCTTTTGGCTTTATTTCAAACTTTGAATTTCAATGATATTCCTTTTCGACGAATTATTATCACAGGGAAAAAATTGATTTGGGCGACTGATTTGTATAAAATCAATCATAAGTTGAAATCAAAGCCATTTACTCAACCTAGCGTGCAAAAATTTGGTTGACTGAAAATATTAGTTTGCTATATGTAGGTCAAAATTTCTTCTAAAATTTTTTTGAAAATTCTGGATTCCCAGTTATTTTTTCTCCCTGCGTATTTGAACTCTGGCCCGTGGTGCAATACGTTTGGATGTGTTTGGCTTCACTATGTTGAAGGTTGGACACCACTGAAGCAGATTTTCAATGTAAACCAATTTTTTGATTATCAATGCAATCTTGTAAAAAATGAATGACTGGACAAACTTCTAGCCTGAGCTTACTGCATCTCTATACAATCATTCCAAGCAAATATTATAAGGCTATGGTTTGAAACAAGCATTCCAATTCTAAATTTGCTAAATCTAGAATATAGAGGAAATTGATTTCATCATTACAAGGCATCAAAATCACAAAGGATATATAAAAACAGAATGGGTGCTATTAATAGAATACAAGTTTTGAAATTAACATGTAATTGGATCAATGACTTCCATAAAAGCAATGACTTCGCTTTGCTTCAGACTTTCGCTATGCATGACAATAGCATTTACCCATGAAAAAAATTGCTTTATTTGCAGTAGAAACCAACTCTACAAATACCACTGACGGTTTTCGATTGAGGCGTTTAAGGAAACTTAGATATCAACATCCTTTATTGCATAATAATAAAGTGCCTTGCTTATTCATCACAGACAGATCCCATTTTTTTAATCTCTCTCCTCATGAAAGCAATCCTTTAACACAGCTTTGATTCACTTTACACTATTCATTTTACTAGAATATCGTTGCCTGGGCTCCTGCTTTGCGGCTACCGACGCTGTTGGCAGGGCGCATTTTTGCCACAGGCACTTGCAACCAAACGGCGAAAATTGTTTTCCGGAGGACACATACGTTGCTCTCGCACGCTAAGCTTTGAAATTCCGTTACCTGTAGTTCACTTACATACTTGATACAATGCCTTGCTTATTCATCACAGACAGGTCCCATTTTTTAATCTCTCTCCTCACGAAAGCAATCCTTAAACACAGCTTTGATTTACTTATAACAAGTATGTAAGTAAACTACAGGTAACGGAATTCTAAGCTTTGGTTTTGGTTTAATTTGGTTTTTTGGTGGTTTTTTGGTTTAATTTGTTTTTTTTGTTTTTTTTTGTTTTTTGGTTTAATTTGGTTTTGGTTTTGGTTTAACGGAATTCTAAGTTTCGGAAAACAATTTTCCCAGTTTGGTTGCAAGTGCCTGTGGCAAAAATGCACCCTGCCAACAGCGTCGGTAACCGCAAAGCAGGAGCTTAGGCAACGATATTCTAGTAAAATATTTCAAATATTGTGGCTTATGAACAAATATCACACCGGCTCCGTAGGTTTCTTCTCTTGATGCTGCTTATCATATCAACAAGCTTTGAATGCAAGTTTGTTCGACTCGACACTTCGATTAGCTTAATTGGGTAACGACTGTTGCACGATGCGGTACCAAAGCGTCACCTTTCAACCAATTTTTAAACAGACGAAGAAATTCATGCGACAATTTCTCCCGAAATGGGCCTTTACAAAACCAGACATCCTAATTTCGGAAGTTTATCCAGTTGGCTCCTCTTACTGCGTTAATGATAAGGAAGTAAAAAGTGCAATCTAGAATTATGAATTGCAACAAGAAAATAGCATTTTAGAAAAAATTTATTTTTTAATTCACAAGCAGCTTGCCCACTGTTGTGGAGTAGATGACGTAAAAAGGAAGTCGTAAAACCATTGACTAAACAGCGCCATATAATTCACCACGCTAGCATATAATGGGTTGACAACGCTGATGTCAGTGTGGGGAGCGTTGAGTCACGGATGATAAAAAAATTATTGTCCAAAGGTAAACGTCGCATTGGGGTTATCGTAATTGTTCTTGATTTCGGAACGAAAACTTTGGAGTTCGAAACTTCAAAAAAGCTCTATTGGTTGCCTATTCGTCAAACGGAGGTGAAGATTTACAGTAATGCTTTGCTCCAGCGATAGTCTGGTTCTAAACCGGTTGTATGGTAAAGATGCACTGAAACAGCTCGTCTAAACCTGCAAAAATCGAAAAAGCGCGTCGTATCAAGCAAAAAATACTTGAGACAAAAGGAGCAAATTGAGGTTAAACACTATTGAAGAAGAGTGCGAAACCCATCCACATGCCCCACCAGCCATCTGCACCAATCAACAGTCGCCTTAACGTGGTGGTGGTGCGGTCCCCGACCCCGTTTGGGTTGAATCGAAATGGCCGTTGGACATCCCGAAGGACCCAGTTACCTCGGGCACTCCCCTTCGTTTTTTCACTATGCTCTCCTTTGAACGACCGCAGAAGGGCAGCACACAGCTTCTTCAAAATCAGTCGCCGGTTTTCTCGTTCTCTCTTCTCCTGCCCTTCTCTGGCCCGTCTTCGTCTCCTCATTCTTCTTCTCCTGATGAGCGGTAACGTTCATCCCGACCCTGGCCCCATCTTTCCTTGTTCAATGTGCGCTGGAAATGTGACGTGGCGGGGCAAGTCAGTGCAATGCTGCACCTGCTCCAAATGGATCCATCTAAGGTGATCACGACTTTCCATCTCCGAATTCAGAACTCTTGGCAGTTCTCACTCCTGGAGCTGCCCCCCCCCCCCCACTCGTAACACTGCGACTCTCTCCTAGGAATTCTCTGACATGTATACCTTCACTGTACAATCTAGCCCTTCGTCTGCTAATGCTGCACTTCCGCCTCACCCTCGTCTTCAAACCACTTATCACCCGTCGGCCCATTCTGTATATTCTCCCTCTACCCCTTCATTACCGTCCCTTGCTCCTGGCTGTCCTTCTACGATTCCTGCCTCCTCTCCTCCCCCTGACTCTCAGGGTTCTCCAATTGAATGTTGGAGATCTTCGAGCCAGGAGCAACGAGCTACTTTACTTTCTTTCGTCCCATCCTGTTGACCTTATCTGTATCCAGGAATCCAATCTTATCTCATCTTCCTTTTTCCAGATTCCTGGATTTTCCGCTCTGCGTTCTGATCGCACCCACTCCCGGTCTGGTATTCTCTCTCGTGATGCCACGCACGCTAGCGGCGGCGTCATCATTTTCGTCAGGCAGGGCTTATCTTTCTCTGAACGTGCTACCTCCTCCCTTTCTTCGTTTGATCCCTACTCTATGTAGGGGTCAACATCTCTCTTAGCAACTTCTCCTCGCTCTCCTTTCTTAATGTGTACGCTCCCCCTATTCGCTCCTCTCCGAAGGATGGCAGAACTGACTTCTTTTCTCCCTTCATTCTTCCCTCCTCCAGAAATCTCTTCATTCTGGGGGACTTCAATTGCCATCACCCCCTCTGGGACTCAAGAGGTACTTTCGACCCACGCGGGGAGGAAGCATTCAGTTGGGTCATCTCTTCTGATCCTTCCCCGTCAATGACCCTGACACATCCACCCTTCTCCATCGCTTCACTGGCAGTCGCTCCTTCACTGACATATCTTTTGCTCCCTCCTCTCTCACTCTTTCTTGCTCGTGGGAGGTGCTTCAGGACCTGGGTTCTGACCACCTACCAATTCTTCTATTTAACTCCCTCTCTCCGGTCTTTCGCCCCCACCAGCGTCCCCCTTCCTTCAACTTTCAGAAAGCTTGCTTGGATGACTTTGACTCCCGCTGTCCTTCTGCCAGAGGAATAATTGTCTCTTTCTCATTCTTCTGCTGCTGCTCTCTTTGCTTCTCTGGCACTGAATGCGGCCAAATCTTCCATTCCTTTTGGCCGCATCAAACGCCCTCCTAAAGCCTGGTGATTTGCTGAGGTGGAAGGTGCGGTTAATGAAAGACGCAAGGCTTTTGCTGCCGTTCACAGAAGTGATGAGGATCGCCAGGCTTACATCTCCGCTTCTCGACGCCTCTGGTCAGTCATCGCCAAGGCCAAGGCTGAGGCTGAGGCAGACGACTTGCTCTTCTCTTTCACCTAGGTCTAACCCTAAATCTGTGCACTCTTTTTTTCGCTCTATCGCTGGCTCATCTTCCTCCTCTCCTAACATCCCTAACTTTTCTTGTCCCAAGGAATCGGCCTTGGTTTATGCCGTTTACCTGCGATCCCACTTTTCCGTTTCTCAGTCAAAAGCCCTGCGTAGCAAAGCCAGAGATCACCTTTTCGAGCTCCGCCGAGCCACGTGCCCTGAAGAGTCTCATTCGTCCTTCTGCTCTCCTTTCTCTTCCACTGAATTTCTTTCGGCTGCCTCCAACATTTCCCCCTCCACTGCCACTGGCCCAGACAAAGTTGCCTATCCTATGCTAAAGCATCTTCCTCGCTCTGGCATGGATTTTCTTCTTCACATCTTCAATCTCTCCTGGACTCTGCATTTCTTTCCTTCCATTTGGAAGACATCTTCCATTATTCCCATCCATAAATGGGAAAGCCTCTTGACTCTCCTGCTTCCTTCCGGCCTATCTCTCTCACCTCCTGCGTATCAAAGCTTTTTAAACGCATCATACTATCTCGTCGACTCTTCTTTCTGAAATCTAATTCCATTCTCTTTCTCCGCCATGTCGGTTTCCGCTCTGGACGGTCTACACTTGATCAAATTTTGTTCCTTTCTCAATCCATTTCGGATGGGTTTAACTAACCCAGGCCGGGCTCTCGGACGATCCTGTCTGCTATTGATTTCTACAAAGCTTTTGAATCTGTCTAGCATCCCGCTCTTTTCCATAAACTGATTTCGGCTGGCCTCCTTCCTTGCTTTACTCGTTGGACTCAATCTTTTCTTTCTGATAGGCGTGCTTGCCAGGTTTTTCAAAATCACAAAAGTCATTTCGTTCGAATCCGTCGAGGTGTTCCGCAAGGATCCGTTCTTGGCCCTGTTATTTTCTCTCTCTTTATTAATTATCTCCCTGCTTCTCAGCATTTTTCCGTCAGCTGCTCTATTTACGCTGAAGATCTGGCCATTTGGGCCTCTTCCCCTCGGTCCCTACTGCGATGGAGGCCTCGCAAGGAGGTTTGTTTGAATTGGAGCGCTGGTCTGAGTACTGGTGTCTTCCTCTCAATCCGAGCAAATGTGAGGCCTCCTTCTTCTCAGTGTATCCCCGCCAAGCTAACCTCCAGCCCAACCTCCTCTTATTCAACTTCCGCCTCCGTTTCAATCGAAGTCCAACTTTTCTTGGGGTCACCTTCGACCTCACACTTTCCTTTTCTAAACATGTATCTTTCCTGAAGGTCAAGTTATTCCCACTTCTCAAGCCCTTACGTTGTATCTCTGCTTCCTCACGGAGCCCCTCTCTCTTTTGTGTACAAAGCGTTTCTTGGGCCCCTTCTCACTTATGTTTCACTCGGATGGTTTCCTTTCTTAAGCGTTACCAATATCACCAAATCGGAATGCCTCCATCGAGCGGCCAGTCACACCATCACCGTATGCCTCTCGCCTTTCACTATTCCACTTCTCCTCTCTGAGGCTTCTTTATCTCGCCTACGAGTCACCCTGACTCATTTCACTCTTTCATCTTATAAGCGGGCTTATTGTCTACCAACCTCCTTTACCATTTCAGGTTTGGCCGGACTTGAAGTAAAACCAAGACTCTGCAGAACCTCCTGCAGAGCTTTTGCGTCCACTCACCCGCTCATGCTTTCTTCTACTTCCCTTAGGCAGACTCCTCTTGCTTCTCCTATCTCTCCTCCTTGGAATCTGCCTTCTTTCACTGTGGAGTCCACCCTTTTCTCTCCATGCTCCCGCTCGGATCTCCTCCTCTCTCTCTCTCGCCAAATTGCCGCTCTCGCCCACCTTGACTCTCTCCCACTTCATGATCTGGTACTCTGGACTGTCGGCTTTGTTCCTTTTGGCAAAAACGGCTCCGACATACTTGCCAACTGCTCTCTGTGTGGCACTGAGGCCACGGTTTCCTTTTTAGCAGGCCCAGTATGCTAAAGTTTTTCCGCTGAGGCCTGCGCCATTCTGCACGCTTTTTGCTGGTCTCGGCAGCACCAACAAGCCTGCCACTTCTCTTCTCTTTTCCTCCTATCTGACTCTCGTTCTGTCCTCTCTTCCATCTTTCCTTTTAGGTCTATCTCAATCTCTCAGGCAGAAACTGCCTTCTCTTGTCCTCCTGTTCTATCAGGCTACAATGGGTCTCCGGACATTCGTTTCTCCCGGGGAACAATGCGGCTGATGAGTTGGCCAGACGGGGAGTGCTACTTGCGCCTTCTGAAATCCCTTGTAGTCTCTCTCATCTTATCTCTCGTAACCACTCTTGTCTTTTCTCGGACTGGAGGCGTACTGTCTTATCGAAATTCTTCGGCACGCAGGTTCTCTCGGTTTCCACCGAAGAACTTGTGCCCTCTCGTCTACGCTGCAATGGACAGAGCCTACTGTTAAGTTCTTATCTTTCTAGGATTGACAGAATCGAGAATTCTTCCTGCAGCGTGTGCGGACACTCGTCCCAGGACACCTCTCATCTTATTTTGCACTGCCCAGCTACGGACTCTTTGCGCCGCTCACTCTTTAACGACTCTCTGGTCAAGGCCCTGGGGGAGTTCCCCGGCTTCTGGGGCTCCATGGTCTTCCGCCATACCTCCATCCCTCGGAAGGGTCGGGTAAACAACAATAACAGCAACAACCAACCCATCCACCTATGTATTAGCAGTCCACCGACACTGCAGTTTTAAAGTACTTTTATTTAAATTTTGTAACCATAAGTCGGAAACTTATCAGCGAATAATAGTTTGACGTTAATAAAACACATTGGCATCTTCGCAACTATTCAAGCAAAAAATGAAATCACTCATACGAGCGAAAAATACATCTATTCATACGAGCATAGAGTGTTTCCAAATGGTGTGACTTAAACGGCGAAGACCCTCAAAAATTTCAAACTTTGGCATGTTTGACCACATCAAATCGTAAAAACAACCATGCCCGGCCTACATAAGCTTTCGCTATAACCTTTTCCAAGTAATGCACGTGCCAAAACTTTTTCCCTAATCGATTCCCCAAACAAATGCAAAGAATTTACAACAATTTGACACAGCTAAATTCTAACTATATACAAAAAAATACTCTTGAGTCTACAGGTAAAATGAAGATAAATGCACAGTGTTACAGAAAACAAAAGCCTAAAATATGTACAATCTTTTTCTATCACACTTAAAAATGGATTCTTTCCTATTAAATGAAAAACAAGATAAGAAGGTCATTGCCTTAATATCTTAGGTCAGTAAAGCCTTCAAATATCCAAATGGTTTAGACCAAATTCAAGCAATGTTTTCTTGTTCTTTTCTTGAATAGCAACACTTTCGCTTTCCCATTTGGTCTTAGTCACTTCTATTTTACCGATCAAGGAATCCAAAGATTCGACCAAAACACGCTCATAAGCTCCCTATACAGACAATATACATTGTTTTATAATGTTTATCCGAAGAACATTTCATTAATTAATTGATTTCTAAAACTGGCCATGAAGACTCCATGGTTAAGTGTAGCCGTTGCGAGGTCTGAACGTAGGATTCGATTTTCGCTCCCACAAAAATGGAAACGATCTCATTCAAACTCAATACCGACAGTAACGTCACATAATGCTAACATGCTGCTAACCCTTTACTACGCTTCTTTTTCACGGAAGATCACAGAAGTCACCAAAAAATGCGTTTGAAACTGCACGTAATATAAATATCTTGCTGTAACAATGTGCTAGTCCAAGCAGTGGATGATAACAACCGAAAAACTTGACATTTTAAACTTGTTTGTGTTGACAGTTGACTTCGCCAAACTATTACGGGAGTCCGACAATGTGGTCGAGTGAGAAGCAGTGGCGTTTCCACGGCAACAACAATCATATGATCGTGTGTTCAAACCTCGCAATAACCGCGTCGTTGTGGCTAGGGAAAGGCACTACAAAACGATTTCAAGCAAACATTAGTACTATTGAAATAAAAAGCAATTCAAGAGAAATTTTGCAACGGAGCAACTTCAAAGCGCCTCCGTCTAGCGACCTAAGAGGATAAAGATGCAACAAAGCGGAATACCATTAAACTTTGCGACGTTTACACCTACTGTTAATTTGTAGTATCGGAGCATTTTCTTTTGTTTTTGACAAATTTTATTCTCCTATTGCTGCACGTTAGGTGAACTGTAAATAATGTTTATTTAAAAGAACATAGTACCTCCATCCCGTCAATTCTCATTTGTAAATCGGCAATTCTTTGATCTTTCTCAGCTTCCATTCTTTCCTTCTCTTTCTTGGTTATATCAAGTTCATTCTGAGTGTGCGAGAGCTGCTGTCGCAGGTGACTGACCTGGAATAACGAATGCTGGAGTGAGCAAAACACACTGCAATCGATGAGTCTGGGAAAATGCGAAATGATCTTACGTTCTTCGAGTCTGCAGCCACCCATAAACTGTCATTCCGTTCCGCCCGAGCGTAGTTTGAACATAAAGCGTGAGCTTGAAAGCAAACAAATGTTCCGCTTGGCTATGCAGCATGCAAAGTAGCGCTCTGAGAATTCAAGCCCTACTTCCAGCGACAAGTTGTATCTTTCATCATCGCGCTATGCCACGGCTTACTAACGACAATTGAAGCTGCGTGCCTATGATTGCTTTCAGGAATGTCAACAACACAAATTATTCAAAAATTTTTCAAGTCCAGAAAAAAACAATTTTCTGAACTAGTTGTTCATTATAAGATATAAAACATCTCCAAGGGTATGGAGAATCAATACGAGAGGTACGTAAAAATATCTGAAAGTCAGCCGGAAAAAAAATTGTTCCTTCTAGGGGCACAACCACAAAACTAAAGAGTTTAAAGCTGCCCTTTAGCCAAGCTACTTTGTCTCAAAGATGAAGATAGTGTTCTTAGATACACCAAACCCCTCTGCCGTGAAGAGTTTTACAAAAACTTTGAAAAAATTCTACAGTAGGTCTGGTTTTTTTCGATAGTCGCCGCATACCGACTTTCTATACTATCAAAAAGCTTTTAATTGTGGCTAGTAATTTTTGTACAGAGCTAGAGTCAAGAAAAAAATTAAAAATGCATGGTAGTACATCAACAGAAATTTGAAGTTAAGGATTGAGAACTTCTGTTCCCTACAAAATGATTTTTTACGAACTTGAAAAGTGTCTCATAACAACAGTCCACACGATCTTTGACGCTACCATGCGCAGCTATCATTATGAAAAGATAAGCTTCTTACTGACGTATGAGTACGACACGTAACCGGTACAAGTCACACAAAAATGTCACCAAATATGATCTGAATTTATATTGAAAGCGCAAACTACTGCAAAAGCTACAGAGAACGCTAGTTGCTAGCTAGCAAATTTCAGGCAATTTCCTTCCTAAAGGGATCATCCTCCAGCATCACACCAAAGTAAAATAGAAAAATTGCTCAAAAATAATCAATTTTTTTTATTTTACCTTAGTACAAAAGCTATCAAAAGTGATGTTAGAAGTAACTAAATGTTCCTTGTGATGCATTCTTACAACAGTAGCCATTACATCGAAACAAAAAAAGAGAATCTCTTGCTCTCCAAATAGCAAACCTTGCTTTTGAATGCTACGAAATTTTGTTTATTGGCCTACTTCAAAACGTATAACACCAAAAAAAATGCAAAGCTTTTAAAGCAAATGCCAAAAGTATTGGCTGAATGACTAAAACCACATGCTACACAGTTAGAAATGATAGATGTATCCATAAATCCTTTTTTTAACGTTTCTGAGTATTAATACCAAAAAAAAGGTGCGTTTATCCTGTCAAATTACCAGCCACCTTGATGCACTTACACCTACCTCAGTTTCCAGCTGCCGGACTCTAATTCCCATCTCAGTTTGCATTGTTTTATACTGTCTGGTGAGATCAGCGCTTACGTCTTTTTGATCATTCTGGTGCTCTTCTAATATTGCTTGAGTTTCAAGAACCTTTTGCCGGGCATCTGCTGCTGTTGCTTGGGATCTTCGGGCAATTTCATTTCGATGAGCTTAAAAAAATTGATTTGCTTTTTTATCATCTCTACTCACAGAAAAATCTTTGCCAATATATAATTCAAGCTACTTGAATTCATACCTGCTTTAAAGATTAATCATCATTTTTATATTGCATCTTTGGAGTCTAGACAGGACTAAAGAATTTTGGAGTCCTGACTCTCAGGACAGCAACAAGGGCATAAGTAAGCACAAAACAATTGTCCACACCTGCTCTGGAGTCTCCAGTTTCAACAACCTGTTCGATGAGCTTATTGATGAACTTCCTGCTAAACGATATTAGAAAAGCAAAGGAAATTATAACAAAGTGACTTTCAAAAGAGCCTAACAATGCAGTCTTGGGAAGTACTATAAAACATCCATTTATTTTTTTACATAACATTTTCTGGTTCTCTCTCAGTCCCAGCAGGCAATTTTTTCGGTACTTATGGGTTATCTGTCACCACTTTTTTTTAATTTAATAAACCTAACCCTGTACACTCCCTTCCAGTGTACACTGCCCCATACATTTACATACTGGGCCTGCCCCTTCAGTGTACACTGCCTTCCAAACTCATTTTAGGCTTAAACATTATATATACAGTTAAATAATAGTAATTTAATACCTGGTGAAAAAAAGTGGTGACAGATAACCCACAAGTACCATTTTTTCTATGAAAACTTAACATCAAATGAAAGTGTGATTTGACAACAATTCTTATTCTTTTATAAAGAGCTAGGGTTTAGGTTGTGGATAAATGCAGATTTAGCAATGCAACCCTTACTCATCACAAGCTCAAGACCATACGAAAGTCAGCACGTGATGACTGATGTTTAGGTAAAACACCTGTAAGTTGCTCCAAACAATGGCAGTAAAACTAGAAGAGTTGCCTATCTACTTTTCTTTTCATTTTCTAATTGCAACCGTGATCTATTGTATTGCACACCAGAAAACAATTAGGAGATGCAGTGTAAAACCAACCTTTGATTTTATTTGAAACAAAAAGTCACAATAGTAAAGCTAAGGGTAAGCTTACTGGAATGCAATAAGTTATTCAGGTTTATGTAAGACATTCAACTTTGTAACCCTGATCTCAAAATCAATATCTATTTTTCATAGAAGTTGTTATCATTTAAGGTAGCATCCATCATTATTCATTATATTGTTACACATTATGCTGGGGCGCCGAAGGCATCCCCATGTGAAATTTGCTAGTGTGCTTGCCTAAGTAGATAGTTGTTACTGTAGACACAGAGGCAAGTCATGGATTTGGTGTAGCTCAGTGCTTTAAGAAATAGGTTAAGTAAAAGTGCTTAGTTTCAACCAAACTTTTTTCAATAATAACTTGATCCTGAGTACACATGTAGCCAATTAAAAATGCTTACTTTTTTAATAGAATTACAGTTCAAATTGCTGGCAAGTGCAGGATTAGCAGTTTAACCTCAACTCTCATAGTTACCAAAGATTATGCAGAGTCCCATGGTGGTCCTGCTGGTGTTTAGATATGATGCTTGAAGTTGCTACAAAAATATGGCAGCCCAAACAAGAAGGGTATCACTAATTGTAAGCTTATTTAACAATATGTATTTCTAGTTCCGATTCTTATGTTTCACAGGTTCTCTTGAATAATATTATTGCAAACAATTCCTTTTGTTAAACTTTTGACATTTAATTGAACATAATTTCAATTTTTTCTTAGTCTATTCCGATTGCACAGCTATTCCTTAGCAACTATTGTTTAATGTATGGATGAGTTTCATTATGCAACAGATCAAAAATTAGCACTGCATCTGATATTGGCTCACAACAGCAAGAAACATAACTATAAAAGCAAATGCCACAACTGCAAAGTGATAAAAATAAAGCATTTTACACAGTCTCACTGTCTGAAGTTTGCTCAATGGGCATCACTGGCCTTTTATGTTACCTTAACTAAAATGCCATAAAAAAAGCTATATTTTAAAACATATCTAATACCACGTCATACCCAAATGATCCTTTAATATTTCAATTTCTCGAAGAGTCTTTTTGTACTTGTCTTCTTCTTTTGCTTCATCTTTTTTGCCTTTTTTACCTTTCTTCTTTCCTTTTTTCTTTTTAGGGGGCATGTCAATAGCTATCACAAAACCATATGTTATTGCACAGTGGATGCACACCTATTTCTACACTTACAAAAAGACATTGATGCCATAATTAGTAAAAGTCAAATGTATGAAGAGAGTGTGAACTAGCATCCTTCTGGACCAGGGTCTTTTTATTACACCAAAATGTTTTCACTCACCCGTACACGGTGCCGCAAGCTTAAGATTTAAAATACTGGGCAAAAATTACCGCGAATATCAAAAATACTATTAAAATGTTTAAGCCTCGGCTACGATTATCTTAACAAAAAAAATGCCACACCAACTTCACTCTTGCATCAGGGTTGCCAGGTTTTTTTTGTAGCTGGATACCAAATTTTCAGCAGTTGGATGCCAAAATAAAGAGTGAGATACCAAATTTTTTGTGGTTTCTTTTGGCGATATGAAACAAATTGAGCATTAGCGGTAATTTATTATACCCTTGAAAACCTGAAAAAGAAAGCACGGGGTCACCTATTATTGGTCATAAAAACATAAACAACAACGATAACAACACACCTCACACTAGCAATTGCTTAAAACGAGAAATCAATAAATCATACTGTAACTTACGAGAGAAAAAACAAAGCAAAGTCACACTGCCTGAAATAAAACAAATCAAGCGCGACTCTGTATAAACAAATCACAGCCTACTTAGAGTCATTTTGATGATGGAAAATAAGTATCATGTACATTACACATAATAAACACAAGTAAATAGGCAATATTGCTAAACATATTTATGCTAATGATGAGCCTGCTTCTCCTGCTAAGCCTGTTTCAGTAATGCTATACATACCAACATTAAATTTTTGCAGCATTTGTGGTGTTGTCTTGAAGTGTGTACAACATTTGTCATCCATGAGTAATACAGTTTTTATTGTGATGATTGCATCAAGCATGCCTACTTTCAATTGATTTCTAGTTTTTTTTTGTTATTTGAAACACGAGAAAACATTCTCTCCACAACGGCATTGCTTGCTGGTGTGGTCAGACATGTCAATGCATGTTATGCAAGTTCTCTATATACATAATTGTGAACAGTCTCTTTAAATTTTCATACTTGAACGCAAAATTGTACTATGTCTTGGGTAATAATGCAATCTGCAAAGATACTTATTTCCTCAGCCCAAGGATAAAACAAAATTTTGTGATACTGTTCTTCGTTTTTTGAATCAGCATTAGTAGCTTGAAATGACGCATTAATTCTTTTAAACTCACTGACTACAGGAATGGCAAACTGAAAATATAAGTATATAATGTTATCATGTAGCATGTCAGATATTATACAAGCTTTGTATTGAACATCTTGACTTCCACATTGACTGGCACAAGCAAAATATGCCTTCAACTCTTTCCAGTTCAGCATTAATTTGCTACTTACCAACTCTCTAGTTTGGGACAGCTTTGGAAACAAAACATTTCCTGCAGATTCATCCTCATCATTTGTAAGTTGAAACAAACTTTTGAATTGCAATGAATTGAATTGTGTTCACCAATCATATTACTGGCACTGGCACTGGGAAAGCCAATGCAAACACTTAAAACCATACCAAAATCTCCAGCTAGTGTACTAATAGCATTAAACAATGATTCACCAGTGGCATCCATAACGGGAATCAATCCCAAGAAGCAAGATCCTATTTGATCAGTTGTATCATCAAAAAATCTAACACAAATACAGATGTGCTTTTCACAGCTGATATCAGTTGATTCATTTGCTAAATGCAAAACTTCTTTGCTTTAATCCGGCTTACAGTGCCATTTTTCAAAGAAGATGCAACAAAAGATTTTATTAGCAGTGAGCACTTTGTGCGATGCAACCTGATATTTTCCAAACTGCTTCCCTTTTCAAGTTTTTTTGTTATTTCTCCGAAGTGGTCTATGGATGCTATTGAATTATAACAACATGTTGCCACAGCCAACTGCACAGCCTGTTTAGTTTGATTTGACAATTCTGCATTCTGTGGAACAAAAACAATTTTATTGTTTGATCTGAAAGGCTTTGATTTATATAGATGGTCTTTACTAGTACTATGCTTTTGAATGGTGGCTTTTCTTGGCTGTAGTTCCTTTTTACAGATATTGAAAAAAGTCTTATCATTGTCCGATTTGCATTTTTCAATCCATGGATACATCTTTTCCCATTCAGGGCGGTACTTCCTCCCTGCTGTGAATGACTCTTTCCACTTGGGCATGACCTATATCTTATGAGGTTACGGAATAAATCTACACTAGTACAACTACCAGCATACGCCTACCGACCTAGGTTACACAAATTATATATTTTAATAGACAGATACAGGTACACATCTGCAATACAGATTAGACATTAGCCTGCATCAGTATACTGCCGCTTCTGTAGCTCTGTGCTGCTGGCAACAAGCTACTAGCGCTCATGATTAGGCCTATGCTGATATTCCTGCATTTCCTACCATAAATCGTAGAGATCTGGACTGGTCACGTGGTATGCACGGCAGGTACAGTTATCATGTAATTAGAAAAGCAAAGTAGTTAGTGCCCAATCATAATAAACACAAAAACGGACACCCATGAGGATCCTTGTTCAACAACAATTTTAAAACATTAAAAATTTCAAAACATCAATTTTTTCGATAAAAAGTTGCTATTTACCGAGGATACCAAATTTGTAGTTGGATACCAAATCTATTCGCAGAGGATACCAAATTTTTGCTGGATACCAAATAAAAAAAGTGGATACCAAACAAGCAGCTTGGATACCAAATTAGGGTCTATTTGGTATCCTAGGATGCCACCTGGCAACCCTGTCTTGCATTCCCTGCTTGGAGATCGTCATGGACACACCACTGTCATTCTGCCAGAAAAAAGATCCGCTTTTATTTTAAGGCAATTTTGCGATAAAAACTGAGCGACAACAAACATAAGAAAAGAGCTCCTTTGTTTGTAAGCATCTAGCCTATCACTGAGGCTTTGCGAAAGTAGTTTTTGGAACACCACAAATGAAAAATTGCTGACGTATTGCAAAGTTTTGTGGTGGGACCGCCATAAGCCGCTCATCAGAATAACTATACAAACTTGCATGGTTATTCATTATCTCACGAGTTTGTAGTTATTCTGATGAGCACTATATGGCGGTCCCACGATGAAACCTTGCAATTCGTTAGCCATTTTTCACTTGCAGTGTTCCCAAAAACTACATTTGCAAAGCCTCAGCAATGGTTGGATGCGTAAGCTACAAAGGAGGTACCGGTAGCTCTTTGGTTAGTTGTCGCTCAATTTTCATTGCAAGTTTACCTGAGAGTGAAAGCGGATCTTTTTTCTGGCAGAATGATAGTGGTCAGAAATGGCCTGGCCTTGGCTTCGCTTTAGAGAAAATCATCGATAAAAAACCTTGTCTATGGCAGGATTATCTGCAGGTTTTATAGTCTTTCTCTTCTTTGAAAGCCTTTTTTTAATTGATCTTTTTGCTTTATAATATCGTAGATACTGGACTTTTCAATGTTGTACTCACTTGCCAGTTCTTTAGCTGTTGTTCCCTTCTAAATCGTTCATTGACATTTATTTTATCCTCTAGCGTTAATACATTTCTGTTTAGTTTGGTTGCCCAGTTGCTTATAGTAAAAGTTGGTTACAGTAACTCTAAGCAAAACAAAATTTTAGAGCATTATTTTGAAAATCAGCAAATTGTAATTTTCTCTTTTGTTTTGTTTCCGGGAATTTTAGCCGAATAAAGTGGTTCATTTTATTTTAGCTCTTCTGGTAATGATAACGCTTATTTTAGTTTGATGCGAGTTCTTACCGTTCTTACTTCAATATCCGTCAACGTTTTGAACAGCTATACAGCTGTTCTTTATCAGGACTAATAATAAACGAAAGCATGAGTGAAGCAAAATTAATAGTGTGCTACGCAATCGAATGAAAAAGGCAAAACAAAGAGTTTAAAAGCGAATAATAAACAACTGTAGAATACGCCAAATTATGATAAATTTCAGAATAAAAACAATTTTCTTTATCATTGATTGCATTTTCAGAATTATGAATAAAAAAGATTTGAGAAATCGGCATTTGGTAAAATTTGTTTCAAAGATAAAATTTTGCTATGATCCAACTCAACTCGGTGATCTTTGGTGATGACATGCTTAACCAACGCCGTTTTTTTATTAAAATTGTTGTCATTAACTTTTGCCAGATTTGCAGGCTTCAAATCCCTTTTGTGCTCAGCCAATCTTGTTTTGTAAGCCCGTCCAGTTTCCCCAATGTAGATATCAGTGCAATCTCGACAAGGAATGTGGTAACCTACACCAGGTCTTGATGACTTTTCCACCAAGTCTTTTCCCTTGGTAAAATGCCTTTTAACTCTTTCGCTCCCGCGTGAATAGCGAAAAAAAATGTCCGTAAGGTGGCAGTGCGAAAAACTGTCATAATTTGTCATAATCAATCATAATTAATCATCATAAAATACCCTAAGTGTGTTTGTAAATCATTACTCATCTGTTTACTTCTACATTAAGTGTGATTTATCGTTGAAATCTACATTTCTTGAGAATTTCAAATATAATAAAAACAAAAAAAATTTTTTTTGAGTATGCAAATTTTATGCAAATTAACCCCCAGACTGGGGCTGAGTTGTCGTCGAAATTAAAATAGTACCCTCACCTCAACGATCACTACAGATTTTATTTTCTACCAATTTCTTTAGAAATGGTCGCAACATGATGCTAAGGAAATAAGCTTTCAAGGTACATCAATCAAAACTTACCTAAAAGCCTAGGTTTTCTACAATTTGCAATTTTCTGAGGCACGTGACCTTTTTTTTGACCGGTACCGACCGGTACCAAATTTTGGTACTTAAATTCAGTACCTAAAATATGATCAATCATTATCTGCTAGAGGTTAGCCTAAACCATGTAACATTATGTATTTTTGAACAGGGAATTTCTTCAAGATTCAGAAAATATCAAGTTTAAATAGAATATGCTGTCACTGACAATGAAACAGCCGCTTGTTTACACTCTTCCCATTTCTTGAGAAACAAGGGGGATACAGCAAACTTTGATTTAGAAAAGCCAAACTTCTGCTAGGTTTTAAACTTGTATTTCACTTCTTGTCTCCTTGGAAATTTGATACAAAATGAAGACTTTAGTGGTGAAACATTTGCAATTTATTTTATCTTTTTATGGTGTGTAGTTTTTCTAAAAAGGATAATTTAGTGAAGGTAAGTCAAAAAAGTTTGGGGGTTTTGAACTGATATGATGTAGAGTACTCATTTTTGATCAGTGAATATCATATACCACTTAGTCTAAACTATTTAAAGTTATATATTGGTGGAAAGCAAATTTCCTAAGCTTTCAAATGAGACCGGTATTTAGCAACATATGATATTTTTTACGCACTAAATTTACTTTTATCTACTTATTATTCAAATTTGTTTGGGGGGTTTTGAGACCCCTAAAAATTTGGAAATTCAAAAACGTAAAATTTATCATTATCGCTTAAAATTTTGTGAAATGATGCCCCAAAAGAGTAGTTTTCAGACTGTGTTAATGATAAAGGGTTTGGTTATGTGGTAAAGATGCAATCTCAATTTGATTTTATGGTAGTTGGCACGTGCTGAGAATTTGGCCGATTTTGTCGTCTGCAACTGGGTTCTTGGTGTTTTTAACCGTTTTTGGGTATAAAAATCCCAGAATTAGGGCACAAATTATACATGTTCCGATGCGTGAGGAAATAAGCGTGATCTTTTGAAAATTTTATGAAAATCGGATAAAAAATAAAGTCACAAATCGATGTTTTAGTAAACTAATTTTGTAACTCAATTTGAAAAATTTGAGGGAAACACTGAAAACACGAGATCATCAATCGATGATCGCGGGAGCGAAAGAGTTAAAGTTGAATGCGGTTTGCTACAAACAGGGATGTGGAAGCGGAAGCGGAAGCTGGAAGCGGAAGCGGTGGAAGCGGTCCTTTTTCTGTGGAAGCGGAAGCAGAAGCGCGACAATTCTACCGCTTCCACTTAGGTTATTTGACTTGAAGAGTAACTTGGCAAAAAGTTTTGTCCATTTCCCAATGTGGATTAAACGGTGAAGTTGCACAATAATTCTGAACGACAGTGCGATATCAGTAGCGCGAGAGAAGAAAAAAAGTATAACTAACATCACATTTTATATCGATTATGGGTTAGAAAAAGATAGTTTGGACAATGAAACGTAGCAAATAAAATAATGATTTGATTAAACTTAACTAACCTTGGTTGGGGAGTTAAAAACGCTGAAAAAGAAATTACTTACGACGAAAATAGCTTGATTAGTGCTCTTCAACAGGGGTTTTGCAAAACATGCAGTTGTGTTCCCTGAGTTTTAAGGGCTCCGTGAGGGGACCACGAAGGTTCTTCGTTTATTACTAGTATTTATTTCATATTTCAGTATACCGGTATTGATTTCTTATATGTAATGGTGTTCCGTGCATATAAATAGTATTGAAATCTTAGGATAGCAAGTTGCAGATTTTGAAGTAATTCTGTTTACAACTTTAGGAACGTCTACATTTGCTAACTCCTTTTGTAACGTAATAGTGCGTCTGCAATTTCAGTTTTGCTGCTGTTGTTGTTGTCCGACCCTTTCCGAGAGATGGGTTGATGGCGGAAGACCATGGAGCCCCAGAAGTCGGGAACTACCCAGGGCCTGGGACAGAGGTCGTAGAGAGACAGAAAATTGCAAAAAAGCGAGCAACGAAAAGATTCCGTAGCTGGACAGTGCAGAATGAGATGAGAGGTGTCCGCAAGCGCCGCAGGAAGGATGAATTCTCGATTCTGCCAATCCTAGAGAGATACAAGCTTAACAGAAGGCTGTGTCCGTTGCAGCGAAGGCGAGAGAAAACGCAGCGAGCATGACGTAGAAGCACAAGCTACTCGGTGGAAATCAAGGGAGCCTGTGGGTCGAAGAATTTAGATGAGACAGTATGCCTCCAGTTCGAGAAAAGAGAAGAGTGGATACCAGAGATAAGAGAAGAATAACTACAAGGGATTGCAGAGGGAACAAGTAGCGCTCCCCGTCTGGCCAGCTCATCAGCCGCGTCGTCGTCCGGAAGAAACGAGTGTCCGGGACCCATTGTAGCCTGATAGAACTGGAGAAGAGAGAAAACAGTTTCTAACAGAGATTGAGGTAAAAGGAAAGAGTACAGGGTGGCAAGGACAGAGCGAGAATCAGATTGGAGGAGAAGAGAAGAGAAATGGCAGACTTGTTGGTGTTGCCGAAACCAGCAAAGAGCGTGCAGGATGGCGCAAGCTTTAGCGGAAATACTTGAGCATACTGGGTTTGTTGAAAAGAAAAGGGTGGCCTCGATGCCACAGATAGAGCAGTTGGCAAGTATGCCAGACCCGTTTTTGCCAAAAGGGAAAGGAACAGAGCCATCTGCCCAGAGCACCAGATCGTAAGGATGGCATTCAGTGTCAGAGAAATAAAGAGAACAGCAACAAAGGAAAGAAAAAGAGACGAATATTCCTCTGCAGAAGGACAGTGATAGTCTAAGTCAAAAGCAAAGTCATCTTGAGGAGCTTTCCGAAAATTCAAGGAAGGGAGGCGTTGGTTGAGGCGAAAGGTCGGAGAAAGAGGGACGGTGGGCAGAATTGGTAGGTGATTAGAACACAGGTTCTGAAGCATGTCCCAGGAGTAAGATAGGGCGAGAGGGAAAAGAGCAAAGGAGATGTCGGGGTAGGAGCGACTGCCAGAGAAGCGATGAAGAAGAGTAGTTGTGTCAAAGTCATTAAGGGGGAGGAGGTCAGATGAGGTGACCCGATCGAATGAAAGCACTGTTCTACATTCAACACGAGTTCTGATATCTAAATAAAAGAAACACAGAGTAGTCTGGAACAGTAAGCTCAAGTGAAGTAGGTAAAATAATTGCAATAAATGAAGGTTTTTGTCCCCTCAAAATGATAAAGTGTAAAAGAAGGTAGGCTACAGACCCACAAAAGTTAAAAAAATTGTCAACGGTTGTTTTCTCGTTTTTTGTTGGTGGAAGCAGAAGCGGTGGAAGCGGAAGCGATAGGTGTGGAAGCGGAAGCGGAATCGGATGCGGTTGAAAAATAACCGCTTCCACATCCCTGGCTACAAACCAAAATTCCAGCGTTTCTTAAAATTTTTGACAAAGCCTCAAAGTATCTTGAAACATAAGGCAGCACAATATGTGTTTTAATTTCTTTGCTATTGGCTAATGATGAATTTGTTTTTCTTTTCAAACTATTAACTGTGCGTTTCAGAAACCATTTGGAATAATCATTATTTTTTAAAGCTTCCATAATTGTTGAAGTTTCTAGTGTTTCATTTGTTCGCTTGGAATTTAGTTGCGATTGAGCTCTTTTTAAAAGACACTTTCCCAGTCCTTTCTTCTGACTCATGGAATGCGCTGAGTTGAAATTTAGATATCTGTTGGTGTGCGTTGGGTTTTTATAAATCTTCGTCATTAACCCCCCACTAGCTTTTCGAGTAACACAGACATCCAAAAAAGGTATGGAATTGTTGGTCTGATGTTCTATGGTAAATTTTATACTAGCTACAATGCTATTAATATGATTATGAAATTCATCAACTTCTGTTTTTTTAACAATAACAAACGTATCATCAACATATCTCCTCCAATATTTGGGTGGGTTTTAGAAGGTTGACATTGCTCCTTTCCTCTACATTCTCCATCACTAAATTTGCGATTATGACGGAAATAGGTGAGCCCATTGCGACATCAAAGATTTGACGATAAAATTTACCACGAAAATAGAGATACATGTTATCAAGACACAAATTTAAATGCAGTCATAATATCAGTCAGGGTAAGGTCAGATTTATCATCAAAGGTGTCATCCTTTTTTAATCGTGCTAATGCCACGGTTTTGGCCACATCAACTGGTATTTTGGTAAACAAAGAAATAACATCAAACATTATTATTCGCTTTTAAACTTTTTGTTTTGCCTTTTTCATTCGATTGCGTAACACACTATTAATATTGCCTCACTCATGCTTTCGTTTATTATTAGTCCTGATAAAGAACAGCTGTATAGCTGTTCGAAACGTTGACAGATATTAAAGTTTTTTGCATGCTCGGTAAGAACTCGCATCAAACTAAAATAAGCGTTATCATTAACCTACCACAAGAGCTAAAATGAAATGAATTTATCAAAAATATCTGGTAACCAGAATAACTGAATAAAGTGGTTGTCCGGTATAGGCGGAGTCAACTGTATTTCAAGCTTTTTAAATAGTTTTTGTGTCATCATGGAATTTCCCTGAGAGCGTCCGGTTAATCAAATTTCCGATTAGTCAACGTCCGGAGAATTGAGGTTCTACTGTATTGTACATCTTAGTGAAACCCCACTCTTGAGAATAATAAACAGTAAGAAACAAAGAAATCATTAGCACGAATGGCGTTCCTAGTCCTGATTTACCTGTTGCTTCTTATGCGCCACGCTTCTGAAGAAATTGCTGGCCTTGGATGTTAAAAGTGCCACGTACTTCCAATGGTATGCCTAGTTGTAAACCTAAAGCCTTTGGCTGGGAGCATGTTGCTTGGTCCATAGCATAGACGCAGCCACGTAAAAAACAAACTATCCCGAAGAAATGCAATTACGGTTGCAGCGCTCATTTGTAATGTCGACGTTAAGAATATGCGCATTTTTAAGAGCACTTATGAAAAGTTAATGTTTTTTGCAAGGCTAATTCTCGTTCCAAAATGAAAAATACCGGTTTTTAAAATTGATCCAGCCTGAAAAACATGATAAGGAGTTGCGCTTAGCCTCTATACTTCTTCCAGAGTTTCTGGCCAAGTCTTACTTGGCCAATTTTTTACTTAAAAAGTCCACTTGCTTTTTTTGAAACACAGCCAACGATGTTTTTAAGTAAGTTGAAAAGTTTTGTTGGCTCGTTATAAGTTTTGTTGGTTTAATGTACACAGTGCAATGAAGCATAATTTTAAAATGTTGTATAGCAGGGGGCAATTTACAGGGGTCTGTTTGATAATTTTGACGGACAATGCTGTAGCGGCTGATCATTATTACGTCGCCGCTACGTGTACATATAAAGTGCCCGCACTGTCTTTTTCTCATTATTCGGTCATTTCATTCGTTATTCGATATTATGCGGTCAATCGGCCAAGTTTGAATAAGTTAATTGAGTTTTTCTGCAAGTAAAGTGATTGTATCGGTGATAAGTGAAAGTCTAATTTTGTGTAAGCAGAGTGCGATTCAATAAGGAACTAACTGCACTATCGACGTGGTAGACAGCTACAGAATTAGTCGTCAGTCCTCTTTGTCTGTTGTGTGTGTGTGTGTTTACCCTTCCTCTTCCTTGGGATGGAGGTACGGCATGAACGGTAATTCAGGTTCATGCCGTCAACCTAATTGATATTAGGCTAGGGGAAAGATGGCAGCCCATTTCGAACCAGTCTTGAGTGACTGGTAGCCCCACCACCAACAAGGCGGACTGCCACTGGTGGGTACCCAAGAGTCGTCTGACATGCTGGGTTAGCAACTTCACAATTATAATCCGGTGAAGTACGGGTGGGGCCACCTGTCTGCCACATAAAGGTGGAGGCGTCCCGTTAAGTGCCTTGCCCAAGGACACAACAAGCAAGCTTGCCGGCTTGTTCTCCACACTATCCCTTTTATATGCTGAGCGCCAAGCAGGGAAGCTGTGAATACCATTTTTTAAAGTCTTTTGGTATGACTCGACTTAGGGAATGAACCCCAGGTCTACAGACTACGATGTGGACGCTCTAACCACTGCACCATCGCGCCGGTTGTCTTTGTCTGTTCGCTCTCGTGGCTCAATCCTACCTACCATCGTCCACCAAATCGCTACAATGCCAACGAATTATGATTTTGAGGAAGAATTGTCAAAATGTATCATAAGACTTGAATTTTTGTAGAAATTCCAATTTTTTGTCGCCAAGACACCAAAACTTTGAACGTTTTTGACCGGTAAGCTACATTTTGTGACGAATTTTTTGAAAACTTTCACAAATATTGGCAAAGACGCATGTTTTCGATCGAAAATAGTTAAAATGTACCATGGAACTAACTTTTTACAAAAATTACGAATTACTTATATATAGCACGACGTTTTAACCAAAAATGAAATAGACGCCGCAAATTGGTAGTACCTTACTGTAATCTATTTGCATTACTTATCTGATTTTACCCAGCTTACCACTTTTTGAAAAGGGGTAAAAAGTGACATTACAGGTGTGTAACGAGTTCGTCGCACAAAGACCCTTGGGTAGTTTTCGAACCAGAGACAAATTACGGTAAAACTGATTAACGAAGAGTTAAATACATGAAACGCGCGCGTTAGCCTTTCTTCGCGGTGTCGTTAACGGATCTTTTTGCACAAATCCTTTTGATGAAACTGTATTGACGATAAATAGAAATTGAAAATAGAAATTACGAACGTTGCAAATTGATATAAAAAACAGATGGAGTGACACAGCCTAGCGTGGCAACGACTGCGGCGTCGGTTTCAAGCTAATTTAATTCCCAAATGCCTATCTTTTCACGACAGCTCCAACACGATGACGATCGACAAAAGAGAACAATTTATTCAACTTTCTTTTACGTTGGTACCGACAAGCTTCTCCTTTGTAAATAGTTTTCCACTTAAATACACAAGTTTACAAAACTAAGTATACAATCCTTCCTGTTGCGGGTCTACTTTGAGAATAATGCAAGAATGGAATAAAAAGGCATTTATTACTGCATTGCTTGAAGGTCAACCTTGCAAATCCAAGGACTAATTAGTGATAACCAACGATACCGCAAGTGCAACAAACATAGCAATGACACAACGCTAGTTCAACGCACGCACGGGCTTTGCAAAAGACTACAGATTTAGAGTATTAGAAATTGGAAATATTGTGTCGATATCTACAAGATGTTACAATTCAGTTTTTCTAGCAATACCCTTAAATTTGTTAAAAAGTTTAAAAATGGATTTTAAAATGGGATCAAAAGTTAGTTTTTTGAAAAAACTTTCAAAAATTTTGCCATTTTTGAAAAAATTAGCATATAGTGATCTGTGTTAGCGAAAGACTGTATTGACCCTACCAGAAGTATTACGACATCACAGAGCGAATTTAAAGCAAAAAGAAAAAAGCGAAGCCTGCTTAGAAGGCTTAAAAAATCTGTTGTTGCATTCGTCAAGGGAGCATAAATTGTTGTTTAAAGTTTTTTATCAAAAACACCTTGTTGATACCTTCCAAAAAACTGTTTAATCGCGTTTCTATCATTATTAGTTTTTGAATAAATTAAGAAAAGATATTTTATAATTCATTGTTAACTATGACTTGTCCAGATAAGATGCTACTGAAATAAAATTAGTGGATGATAAATCGGGTACTAGCTTTCGTATAAGCTCCGTTCAAAAATGCAACTTTAAAAAAATTATGTGATTGTGACGTCATCGTGACGTACGCCAGGCATTTTGGAGGACTTAAAACAGACAAACACACAAACAGAATTGCGCTGAATATATTATACTGCACAAAAGAATTTATACGAGTCCAGTAATTTTCATGCTTTCATCCCACAGCCATTTTCCCATACTTGCATTTTTAGCATGAGACATGAGCTCCACGCGAGCGCAATCTTCAAAATAATCACCACTGTACTGGATAACGTCATCATCTAAGGCACAATAGAGAATCGTCTGGTAACCATAGAATGGATCTCTAAACAAAACTTTTCCATCAGCCTCAATTTATTGTGGCAAAATTAACTATGGGATCATCACTCTGTTCTTCACCAGAATAGATACTCAGAAGCTATTAAATCAGGATGTGGGGATGAATTTACCCACCTATTTGTAGTACACGACACTATTAATATTTCCACAAGTCTGTAGTTACGAATGGTTTCAAAGTGTTTTCACATTTTCTACAGCACAAACAGCATGTTTACTCGACGCAATCTTGCTTGTAGAGTAAATATTTTGCTCTATTCCGTTAAAACTAAGAAAATGCAACATAGTTGTCACACAATCATCCTTTCAACTCATTCGACCTCCAACAGATTTGCCGTGCTTCACCAGGTAAAACAGTGAAGTTGCCAGCCCTACATATTGTAAGTCATGACTACTAAGAATCCATACACCAATGGCAGCCGGCTTCGTAGTGGGGCTAACTAGTCTGCAAGTTGTAGTCACGATTGAATCAAAATAGTTTGGCCCTCTCCGTAACCAGATTTTGATCTGGTTTGCGATCTGAACTGGTACGTTTCTTTCTTTATTACCATGTCCCACCCAAAGATAACGGAAAGCATGCAATCAAAAAACAAAGAAACTAAATCTTACCGCAAAAATAGTGGAGTTATAACCCAAACCCTCAAGAAGTCAAATAACTTTGAAGGAAGCTGTTTTCCGATTTGAGTGTCAATAGTACCTACAGTCACACTAACTGTTAGTCAAATGAGACCACTGGCTATTTGCCATCATTAACAAACAGCAAAGAATACCAGAAGGTCTGTTTGAACACGTCAAACCGGCATAGGCCACACAAAATCAAACCTTCTTTAGGTTTTGCATTAAGCTGGCACAGTAAATTTCTACCACCAGTAGAGCAACTAAGAAGTGGAAACGGCAGTAAAGTGCTTTTTCCAAAGACTTCAACGCAGCTGCACCAATCAACAGCCGCCTCAACGTGGTGGTGCGGTCCCCGACCCCGTTTGGATTGGGTCGAAATGGCTGTTGGCCTTCCCGGGGATCCCAGTCACCCCGGACACTCTCATCGCACAAACCATTTTTTTCGCCCAGCTGCCTCCTGAACCACCGCAGAATGGCAGCAGGCAGCTTCTTCGAAATCGGTCGCCTGTCTTCTCACTTCTGCCTTTATCTTGCCAGTCTTCGTTTCCTCATTTTTCTCTTTTTCTTGATGAGCGGCCACGTTTTTCCTAACCCTGGCATCACCTTCCCTGTTTAGTTTGCGCTGGAAATGTGATCTAGCAAGTTAGGTCAAACCAATGCTGCACTTGCTCCAAATGGGTTCATTTACAGATGTTAACTACTCTCCTCTAAATTCAAAACTCTTAGTAGCGCTCAGTCCTGGATTTGCCCCCTGCTGTGTCCCTGCTTCTTCTACATCTACCAACACTGTGACTTCCTCCTTGGACTCCTCCAGTTTGTATATCTTCACTGTTCAAGCTGGCCCCCTCTGCTAATGCAGCACTTCCGTTTCATCCTCGCCTTTAAACCTCTTATCTTCCTTGCGCCCACTGCATATATTCTCTCTATGCACTCTCACCACTGCCTCATGCTCTTGGCAGTCTCTCTGCACCTTCTGCTTCCTCTTAACCCCTGACTTCCTTAGGGTTCTTCAATGAAATGCAAGGGTCTCCGAGCCAGGACCACTGAACTTCTACACTTTTTTTTTGTCTCATCGCGTTGACCTTATTTGTATCCAGGAATTTAACCTTAACTCATCTTCCTTTTTCAGAATTCTTGGATTCTCTGCTCCGCAATCTGATCGCACCCACTTCCGGTTCGGCATTTTTTCTCCCGATGCCACGCGCGCTAGCGGCAGCGTCATCATTTTTGTCAGATACGGCTTATCCTTCTCTGAACTTTCTATTTCCTCTCTTTCTTCGCTTAAACCCTACTCTGATTATGTAGGGGTCAACATCTTACTAAACAACTCCTCCTCGCTCTCATTCCTTAATGTTTATGCGCCCCCTATTTGCTCTTCTCCGAGGATAGCAGAACCGATTCCCTTTCCCTCTCCATCCTTCCCTCCTCCAAAAACCTTTTCATTGTGGGAGACTTCAATTGCCATCAACCTTCTCGGACTCAAAAGGTACTTCCGACTCTGTGGGAAGAAAGTATTCGATTGGGTCATCTCCTCTGACCTCCTTCTCCTCAACGAACCTGACACACCTACTCTTCTCCATCGATCCTCTGGCAGTCGCTCTTCCCCCGACATCTCTTTTGCTCCCTACTCTCTCGCACTCTCTTGCGAGAACCGCAAGAGAGGGTAGTGCTTCAGAACCTGGGTCCTTACAGTTCTACTAACTGTCCCTCTTTCTGCGGTCTTCCGCCCCAACGAGCGTCCCCCTTCCTTCAATTATCAAAAAAGCTCGCTAGAATGACTGCTTTTTATTTTGACTCCCACTGTCCTTCCACAGATGAATACTCGTCTCTTTCTCTTTCCTCTGCTGCTGCTCTCTTTACTTTTCTGACACTGACCGTGGCCAAATCTTCCATTCCTTTCGGCCGCGTCAAACGCCATCCTAAAGCCTGGTGGTTCGCTAAAGTGGAAGAAGCGGCTAGTGAAAACACGCAAGGCTTTCGCTGTAGATCACAGAAGTGATGAAGATTGCCAGGCTTGCATCTCCGCTTCTCGACGTGCTTCGTCTGTCATTGCCAAGGCCAAGGCTGAGGCATGGCAGGCAACTTGCTCTTTTTCTCTCGCCCATATCTAACCTTAAGTCTGTGAATTCTCTTCTTCACTCTGTCGCTGGCTCTTCTTCAACCTCTCCTAATTTCCCCAACTGTTCCCCTCCCAGGAAGCCGGCTTCGGTCTTTGCCGATCACCTGAGATCCCTTTTTTCTGTCTCCCAGCCAAATGCCCTGCGTAGCAGAGCAAGAGGCTACCTTGCCGAGCTCCGCCGAACCACATGCCCTGAAGAGTCTCAATCGTTCTTTCGCTTCCCCTTCTCGTCCGCCAAATTTCTTGCAGCTCCCTTTAACCTCTCCTTCATCCACTGTCACTGGCCTAGACAAAGTTGTCTATCCCATGCTAAAGCACCTTCCTCGCTCTGGCATGGATTTTCTTCTTCACATTTTCAATCTTTCCTGGTTTTTGCATTTCATTTCTTTCATCTGGAAGACATCTTCCAATATTCCCATCCATAAGATGGGAAAACTTCTCGACTCTCCCGCTTCCTTCCGGCCTCACTTCCTGCGTACCAAAACTTTTTAAACGCATCATACAATTTCGTCTACTCTTCTTTCTGGAGTCTAATTCCATTCTCTCCACCCGCCAGACCGGTTTTCGCCCTGAACGGTCTTCTCGTGATCCAATTCTGTTCCTTCCTCGTCCATTTCGAACGGCTTTAACAAAGCCAGGTCGGGCTCACGGACGATCCTTGCTACTATTGATTTCTCAATAGCTTTCGACTCTGTCTCGCACCCCACCCTTTTCGACAAACTCCTTTCGGCTGGCCTCCATCCTTGCTTTAATCGTTGGATTCCATCTTTCTTTTCTGATAGGCATGCTTGTGTGGTTTTTCAAAATCACAAAAGTCCTTCCTTTCGAGTCCGTAAAGGTGTTCCACAAGAATCTGTTCTGGGTCCTGTATTTTTCGTTTTCTTCATCAATGATCTCCCGGCTTCTCTGCCTTCTTCCGTCACCTGTTTTCTTTATGCTGACGATCTGGCCATTTGGTCCTACTCCCCCTCGGTCCATACTGTGATAAAGGCCACACAAGCAGCTCGGATTCAATTGAGCGCTGGTCTGAGTGATGGTGCCTTCCTTTCAATCCAAGCAAATGTGAGGCCTCTATTTTCTCAGTGGATCTCCATCAAGCTAACCTCCAGCCCAACCTCCTCTTATTCAACTCCCGCCTCCGTTTCAATTCCATTCCAACCTTTCTTGGGGTCACCTTTGACCGCACACTTTCCTTTTCTAAACATGTATTTTTGCTGAAGGCCAAGTTCTTCCCTCGTTTCAAGGCCTTACACGGTATGTCTGCTTCCTGATGGGCCCCCTCAAAGAAGTTTCTTTCTCTTCTGTATAAAACTTTTCTTTGGCCCTTCTCATTCATGCTTCACCCAGATGGTTTCCTTTCCTAAGCGTTATGAATATCACAAATTGGAACGCCTTCACCCAGCGGCTAGTCGCACCATCTGCTGCTGCCTCTCGTCCTCCCCTATCCCACTTCTCCTCTGTAAGGCAACTTCATCTCACCTACGAGTCACCCTAAATCGTTTCTTTGTCATCTTATGAGCAGGCTTTTTGTCTCCCAACCTCCTTTACCATTTCAGGTTTGGCCAGACTTGGAGTGAAACAAAAACTCTGCCGATCCTCCTGCAGAGCTTTTGCGTCCACCTGCCTGCTCATGTTTTCTTCTGCTTCCCCTAGGGAGGCTCTCCTTGCTTGCCCTCCCTCTCCTCCTTGGAACCTGCCTTCCTTCACTGTGGAGACCACTCTTTTTTCTCCATGCTCCCGCTCTGATATCACTCTCTCCCACAAAAATGCGACTCTCGCTCACCTTGACTCTTTTTCACCTTACAATTTGGTACTTTTGACAGATGGCTCTGTTCCTTTTCCTTTTGGCAAAAACGGCTCTGGCGTACATGCCAACTGCTCTCTCTGTGGCACTGTGGCCACAGTTTCCTTTCCAGCAGGCCCAGTATGCTCAAGTTTTTCCGCTGAAGCCTGCGCCATTCTGCACGCTCTTTGCTGGTCTCGGCAGCACCAACAAGTCTTTCTTCTCTTCTCCTATTTGACCCTCGCTTTGTCCTCTCCTCTATCTTTTCTTTTACTTCGATCTCTCTGGCAGATCTGGCAAGAACTGTTTTCTCTGTCCTCCTGTTCTGTCAGGCTACATTGGGTCCCTGGACACTCGTTTCTTCCGGGGAACGACGCTGTTGATATGCTGCCCAGATCGGGAGCGCTACTGGTGCCCCCTCCAATCCCTTGTAGTCTCTCTCCTCTTATCTATCGTATCCACTCTTGTCTTTTCTCGGACAGGAGGTGTACTGTCTCATCTAAATTCTTCCACACACAGGTTTCCTTGGTTTCTACTGAGGGAACTTGTGTTCCCTCGTCACGCTCGCTGTGTTCTCTCTCGTCTTTGCTGCAGCGGACACAGCCTACTGCTAAGCTCTTATCTCTCTAGGATTGCAGAATCGAGAATTCTTCATGCAGCGCCTGCGCACACTTGTCCCAGGACACCATTCATCTCATTGTGCACTGTCCAGCTACGGATTCTTTCCGCCGCTCGCTCTTCGGCGACTTAATGTCTCTCTATGACCTCTGGTCTGTCAGTTTGCGGTGGAACAGAGCATAGCTTGAAACTTTACGCCGGTTCTAGTCGCAGAAAACTATTGGCTTTTGCTGTGGCGTGCCAACTGTAAAGCAAAATTTTGATGAGTTTAGGGCAAATCATATAGCAGTGAAAGCGTTTTTCCTTTGCAAGACAAATCATTCAGCAACTAAACAATGCTACCCCTTGGGGGTAAATTCTGTTCGCAAAAAATTCACACTTACCTACTACAATAGGCATTCATAAAAGTGAAAGTATAAAAAAATTCGGGGGGCGGGGGTAAATTTTACTTTTGATATTTGCTAAAGGGTATATGAGAAAACAAAAGTTGAGAACCCTTGGTCTAGAGTAAGAAGCTTTATAAGAACACTCTTGGCATTTGCCACCGACATTCGAATTTAAACTGCAGTGCTGCTCCAGCAAACAATCTGGTTTGAAAACTAGTATGTAATTTTAGATATAGACTGAATCAAAACTTCAAAGCCTTCGCAGACATACCTGTGCTTTACCACATTAGAATGTTGGAGCTGCTAAATCATCATGCCGTAAGAGGCGACTCTTGGGTATCCACCAATGGCAGTCCGCCTTGTTGGCGGTGAGGCTACCAGTTAATAATATGCATTCATGACTGGCTCGAAATGAGCTGCCACTTTTCCATTAGCCTAATTCAGTTAAGCTGATGGCGTGAACCTGGACTGCCGTTCGCGCCATCCCAAAAAAAAGGAGAGGTAAATCTACCTATCTACATAATTCGCAGGAAAAAGGATGTAAAATCTTTTTGACACGACACCATGAATTAAGTATATGGTTGCGCTGATAATTTACCTTCATAGACAAAAATGATACAGTTCTCAACTAATACAACATTGCCAAGAAACAAGATAACGTTTCGTACTATACTATTTCTTTCCCAATGAAAGCAAGTAGAAAAAGAATGTTTCCCCCTCTCACTACGAGTGGCAAAAAGAGGAATGCTCCCTTACCCGATACAACAACAAAGTTTGCTGGACCCTTTTGAAGTTTAATCTTTCCCAAACCAATGCTGCTCATTTACAACTTAATTTCACTTTATATCAGCGCTTCTCAACCGATGGGTCGCGGGGTCGCGGAAGGAAAAATTGGGGTCGCAGAAAAACTGGTGACTAAAGCACCAATTCCTCTTTTTTTTTGAGCAGGGCGATGAAGAATTTTTCATAACGAATTCCGAAATAAAGAATGATAAAAAAAATCCAAACGTTTGCATTATGAAATCAATTATTTCAACAATACTAATTTATTCAAAATCTTTTTGATTTGCCCAGAAAACTATTAAGATCGCGGTTAAAACTTTTGAATATGAATAGGAACTGTAGCAGTGGCCTTCACAATTACGTAGAATTATAGGCAGACAGTTGGCACTAGGCAATTTTGTTGGTCAATTATATTTGCAATGCAACGCATCTGATTTTTCTAAAAACCCTCAGGAAATGAGATTAGCTAAGTGTTTATTTTCACAATTTAGTAGTTCGATTTCTGCTCTCATTTTAGTTTAACTCTAATCTGCATTTTTCTATCCAACAATATTTTCTGCCTAATTTTTTTCCTGTCAATTCTCATTTTAAACAACAAGCCTTCCGTTCTTTTCTTTTAAAACAGAAGTATGCCTTACTATCATTACTGTCTGCATTTTAGGATGAGAAAATAGTTTATGTTTACAGTACCTCGGATATTGATTTCAGTGTGAAAGTTTTCACTTTCTTGGCGATAAATCTACAAACCTGCATCACAATGGACAAGTGGTTAATAAGTGAACGAAAACACCTGCGACAATATGCCGTGTGTCAGAAGCACCAGTAAGGAAGTGAAACAAAAGCCGTCAGTGTCTGGAACTAAATCTACCAGAAAGCATAACTACAATGAAGCTTTTCTTCACGATGGATTCACAATCATAACTCAAAATGGTGAAGAACGAATCTTCTGCTTAATTTGCAATAAAATCTTAGCTTCTGAAAGTCTGAAACCTGCCAAATTAAAAAAGCATTTAGAATTTAAGCACTGCCCTTATGTGTCAAACCCAGTGTCATACTTTGAGAGACTATTACAGGCTTCTCAGGAGCAAAAAAATCTTTTGGGAAGCAGGTACAGGTGCACGCTAAGTACCTTAAAACTTCTTATAAAGTTTCCTATTTGATTGCAAAATCCAAGCCTTTTACTGTTGGAGAGGAGCTTGTTCACCCTGCAACAGTAAAAATAGCCGAAATTGTTCTTGGGTCTGCTCATGCCCTTGAAGCCAAAAAGTTCCTTTGTCCAATGACACTGTAGCTCGCAGAATAAGTGAAATTAGTGAGAATCAATTACAGCAGCTCATTGATAGAGTAAAAAATAGTCCAAGATTTGCCATTCAGTTGGACGAATCGACAGATAACAAATGCTGCTCAACTAATGGTACTTATCAGATATGCACATGGCAGCAATATGCTGTTTTGTCAACCACTGGAATGATAGACCACAGAAAATGACATTTTTGTTAAAGAGGATACTTTTTTCAAAGGGGTAGGCTTCAGTTGGGACAACTGTATTGGTGTCTGTACTGATGGTGCAGCTGCCATGACAGGTAAAAATATAGGGTTTCAGTCAAAAGTAAAACCTGCTACTAATACTTCAATTACTTTTACTCATTGCATGATTCATCGTGAGGCCTTGGTAGCTAAAAAGATGTCTACAGACCTCTATGAGGTCTTGAGTGTTGCCATCAAAATTATAAATTATATTAAAAGCAATGCTCTGAGCTCTCGTCTATTTCGCAATTTGTGCTAAAACGTGGACTAAGAATACCAGAGCCTCCTGCTTTATACTGAAGCACGGTGACTTTCAAAAGGAAGATCCCTGCGCCGCGTCGTAGATTTAAAGGAAGAAGTGATGATATTCTTGTCAGGAAAAAATTCGCCTCTTGAAACTTTTTTTCATGACCAGAAATGGCTCAGTAAACTTTGCTGCCTTGCAGACATTTTTGAGAAGCCAAATGACCTGAATATTTCTATGCAAGGGGAAAATTGTAATGTGTTAACCCTGAAAGCCAAAGTCAATGATTTCCTGAAAAATCTCCAGTTATGGATTAATTTAGCTGAAAGCTCCAAATTCATCATGTTTCCTTGCTTAAATGATTTTATTGAAAATCAGATGGATATAGAGTTAATTAAATCTAGCATTTCAGATCACTTGAATTCCTTGAAAAATAATTTTCTCATATATTTTCTCCCAGATGTAGATACTTCAAGGTTTGATTGGGTCCAAAATCCATTTGCAGCCTCAGCTGACACAGTTCAGCACTTGCCTGTAAAAGCACAGGAAGAATTTACAGACCTTTCCACTGATACACAGCTGAAGTTGAAATTCTAAAAACAACCACTGAGTAGTTTCTGGCTAGACATCAAGTCAGAATTCCCATTACTGGCAGATTTTGCTATTGGAATTCTTTTGCCATTTGCTTTAACGTATGCTTGTGAAGCCGCGTTTTCAGCTGTAACAACACTGAAAAATAAAAATCGTTGCGGACTGAAATCGGTGGAAATGGTATTAAGACCAGCTTTGACGACAATTGAGCCAATGTTTGATGAAATTTTGAAGAGGAAGCAGGCTCAACCTTCTCATTGATATGACAATTCTTTTTTTATTATTACCATTGTTCTTTATTTTTCAATTTGGATTTGCTTTGAAATTGTTGAGCGCTAGTACTACAAGGTATCTAACCTATTTAATTTATAGTGAATGTGACAATCATTTGTGGCGATGTGATTCATGGAAGTGTGATTTATTTTTAGAAGAATGGGGTTAATTTACTCTTGATAAACTTTCTTTTTCAAATACAGCGTTTAATTTTGAAAAGCATGGAGCAGCAAAATGGCTTTCCATTCATAGTTCTCAAGAGTTTTTATAAAATATTCCATTTTTCTTTTTTTTTTTTTATTATAGTTTTAACAGCTAGCTAGTTTTAATCATCCCGATTAAGTGGTGTCAAACAAATGGAATTGATCTCTTGAATGAAAAATATTGAGCAAATGCTCATCAAACGTTTATTCACATGAATTTGACAATTTTATCAATTAATGTATTTATTGGACTTATCTAGAAAGCTAAAAATGTTTGCCTGCGACTGGTCTAGAAACTGGTTCAGCATAATTCTCTCTACAAGGGGTCCTTTAAAAGTTTCTAAAGAAACGGGGTCGCTTGGTAAAAAAGGTTGAGAAGCCCTGCTCTATATTACCTATGCTACAACAAAATCATCTCGATAATTGTTTGCCACCAACGATGCGTTGTTTTTTTTATTTACGGAAGGTTTTTTAGAGTACAATTTTTAAAACCTAACCGCAACATTGCCTCAAAAAAATAAATACCTACCCGGGTGAACAGAATAAGTAGTTATATCATAATCCTTCAGACGATTATGTAACTCTGAAGTAAAGTAAATATTGGCAAGTTTGGTATTGCCGTAACCACGAAGCATTTCAAAAACCCCATCGTTGATATCTTCATAGAAAGCTTCATTTGATAATGTTCCTACCCTATTAAAATAGATAGTTAGATCAGTTAAAGAGCATATCTATTTTACTAGTTCTTCTGAATGGATAAATCAAATAGCACACGGCTACTTAAAGTAAAAATCTAATTATCTATTCAAACTGAAGTACTGAAGGAGTAAGAATGAAGCTGTTGTAAAGGCCAACAAATAAGACCTAAAAATCTCTAAGTGATCGCATGTGAAAATAAGATTCAAGTAAAGCAATGAAATGTTTGGCTATAACAACTCAAGGGAAGATCCTAAACGCCTTTTATCAAATAAAGGGCAACTTACGCAACGTGTTTGAGTAGGTTGGAGCACTGTTTGTGGTGGCGATGACCGCGTGTTCACACCTCACGATTGCTACGTTGTTGTCCTCGGCAAAAATGGCTTTCCCTGTTCGGTTGCATTGCTTGGGTAAATATGCGTAAGGCCGGCAGTACCGGTAACTCGGAAGCGAGTCTGAGCTTAACGCTGTTTTAGTACATCTAGAAAAGGGTTTTACCATAAGGAGATTTTAAAGACAACCCATTCAATACACTACGTCGTAGATGGCAGTACGCTTAGAATGGATGAAACCAACTGCAAAATCAACTGCCATGTATTCTACCACTTGGCACGAGTAGCCTATACAACTTTTGACCAACACGAATTTAAATCACCTAAAAAACTAATGTGAGCGAAGTGACCTGACTATGCTACCTGGCTGCAAACTCGGAACTTGAATTTTTTAAAAATCAATAAGTTTGCCGAACTCGACTCAGTCTGCCCCCCTCTGCTAATGCGGCACTCCCGCCCCGCCCTCGCCTTCAAACCTCTTACCCTCCTTGCACCCACTTGGTATCTCCTCCCTCTGCACCCTCCCCACCCCTCATGTTCCTGGATGTTTTTCTATATCTCCAGCCTCCTCTATCTACCTGATTCCCTCCAGGTTCTTCAATGAAATGCCAGAGGTCTCCGAGCCAAGAGCACTGAACTACTACGCTTTATCTCGTCTTGTCCTGCTTACTTTATCTGTATCCAGGAATCTAACCATAACTCATCTTTTTTCCGGATCCCTGGATTCTCTGCTGTGCAATCTGGTTGCACTCACTCCCGGTCTGACATTTTTTCTCCCGATGACCACACGCTAGTGGCGGCATCATCATTTTTGTCAGATACGGCTCATCCTTCTCTGAACTTTCTATTTCCTCTCTTTCTTTGCTTAAACCCTACTCTGATTATGTAGGGGTCAACATCTTACAAAACAACTCCTCCTCGCCCTCATTCCTTAATGTTTATGCACCCCCTATTTGCTCTTTGTTGACGGACAGAAGAACCGACTCCTTTTCCATCTCCATCCTTCCCTCCTCCAAAAACCTTTTCATTCCGGGAGATTTCAACTGCCATCACCCCCTGTCGGACTCAAAAGGTACTTCCGACTCTGTGGGAAGAAAGTATTCGATTGGGTCATCTCCTCTGACCTCCTTCCCCTCAATGACCCTGACATACTGTCACAAATAAGTAAATCTGCTTTGTTGGAATAGTTTATACACAGTTCATTCAAAAAGTGTGAGGACATCTTGCTTTTGAGTGAATTTCTGTGTTTTATCAGCTTTGATGATGTTTTTACTCACTGTAGACCTGCAGGCTTCAGATATGTCTTTGTTCGGCAAATAAAGCACTTCAAAATACAAGAGTTACAGCAAAGTAAGTCAGGCACACATCATACATGCCCGCCAAAGTGTGGATGTAGCAAATTCGCGTGTGCATGTTCTAAGGATGCGAATTTGAGTGTTATGTAAAATTTAGATTTCTATAACAGTTAGTATGTTTGATTAGAATGATTTGTGGTAGCAGAATACCTCGGAGGTTTAGAAAAGGTAAAAGTGCTGTACAGTATTTGCCTCCACTGCCAAAAGGCTGTGAATTATCTAAAGCATGTCGGTCAGCAGTACTATTTCTAAACTTAATGGGTCTTTCTGTTCGCAAAATTGCGACTACTTTGGCCATATCCAAAAAAGCACTGGAAAGCACTTTGACGAGACAATTGAGTCTAAATCAAGATCTGGGGGTCCTCGATCCACTTCTTCTACTACTGACCATGCCATCACTTTGGCTGTGAAGGCCGGCGCGATTCACTTAGTAGTATCTGGACTAGAACCAACAGTGCTCTAGCAGATTCTACTGTATATCAAGGTCAACAGTATACAACCGTATACATTAAGCTAGTTTTGATAGTTTTGTCTGCGTCAAAAAACCACAACTTCGTCCAGAGTATATAGCCAAGTGATTGCAGTGGGCTAAAGACCACGTCAATTGGACTTTAGAAAACTGGTTCAAAGAGTATTTCACTGACGAGTCCAAGTTTTAGATTTTTGGGACATCAGGGAGAACGTTTTGTTGGAGACAAAGTGAACAACTGCGGGATGACTGTATTCAGAAGACTGTGAAGCATGGCAGTGGATCTGTCATGGTCTGGGGATGGTTGGGCGGTGGTAGAACTGGTGTACTCTACCGACCAGAGGGTATCATAACTAAAGATGTCTAATCAAAGATCCTTTTGAAGGTTGCTATCCCAAATGCAACGAGGTTATACGGCAAAGGCTTTGTCTTCCAACAAGACAATGACCCAAAACACACGGCCATCGTTGTCAAGGAGGCACTCAAGAAGAAGGAGAAGTGGAAGGTCTTGAAGGTGATGACATGGCCACAACAATCACCTGATTTGAACCCGATAGAACTATGCTGGGCTAAATTGGAGAGTGGCCGTCGAAATTGTCCAACTTTGCCAACATCAGCTGATGATCTGATGACGATTCTGAGGCAGAAGTAGGCTGAATTAGGGTCGTCCTTAATCGAATGACTAAAATGTCGTATGCCTAGTGTCTGTCGGGCGGTGATTGCCGCAAAAGGCGGCTATATTGATGAGAAGAATGTGTCTCGTGATTTTGGGGCACCGTGATTTTTTACCTGTTTTTGTAATGTTATGTGTTTCGGCGGGCATGTATGATGTGTGCATGACTTACTTTGCTGTAACTCTTGTATTTAGAAGTGCTTTATTTGTAGAACAAAGACATATCTGAAGCCTGCAGGTGTACAGTGAGTAAAAACATCACTTAGAGCCAAAAAACTCAGAAATTCACTAAAAAACAGGGTATCCTCCGACTTTTTGAACGGACTGTAAGTATAGCTTCTGTAATGTGTTGCTCTTGTTCTGCTGTAATTATTTTATTTGTAAATCTGATTTACCTCGAGTTCAAATTTGGTTTTATATCTCGGTTGTTTTTTTCACAAAAAAACGTTTTTTCTTTTGCATTAAGATTTGTTCGTACAAGCCTCTTCTGACGTCACAATGGTAGATCACGTGTTTACAATCAAGACTAATCCAGAATACAATTTTTCTTCTTGAAAATTTTCGATTGATGATATGATGTAACGTAATTTATTAGTAGGGTTTTTTGTCACGTGATGCTGTTCTTGAATTTTCTGGATCGCGTCCCATCCACATATATATATAGCGACGAGATTTTTACACATTCAGAGTGTAGAGTGTGGAGACTGAAGAGAAAGACCGAGAGAAATAATGTGAAATAGCATATTATTCTGTGGTGGTTTGTTGTGGAATATTAGCGTGACAAAAATCAAGCAGTGAAATGATTGATATAGTTTTTTTGATTACTTTTGTAGATTAATACATTAGAGTACATTGGTTCGTGTGATCGACAAGTGAAGGAATTCAAAGTCTCGAAGTATTTTGTGAATATATTGGTTCTGTTCTTGATTGAGAAGTGCATAGGTCAAAGTATCCTGGTTAGGTATTTAGTAGAAGCCAATCTTCACCTAGCTGTTAAGTTGCAGTCAAAATTAATTATTTGAGCGATACTATAAATCGCCTAAATTTTACAAAAATTTAAAGTTGAGACAGAATCAAAATTCTATTTATGCGACACATACCAACTCTTCTCAATCGCTTCTCTGGCAGTCACTCTTCCACTGAGATTTCTTTTGCTCCCTCCTCTCTCGTCCTCTTGCTCCTGGGAGATGGTTCAGGACTTTGGTTCTGATCACCTATCAATTCTACTAACTGTCACTCCCTCTCTAGTCTTTCGCCTCAACAACGCCTCTCCTTTCTTCAATTTTCAGAAAGCTCGCTGGGATGACTTTGCTTTTTACTTCAACTCTCACTGTCCTTCTACAAAGGAATATTCGTCTTTCCTCTGCTGTTGCTCTCTTCACTTCTCTGGCACTGAATGCCACTAAATTTCCCAATCCTTTTGGCAGCATCAAACGCCATCCTAAAGCCTGGTGGTTCGCTGAAGTAGAAAAAGCAGTTAGTAAAAGACGTAAAACTTATACTGCCGCTCATTGAAGTGATGAAGATCTCCAGGCTTACATCTTCGCTTCTCGACGTGCTTCGTCTGTCATCACCAAGGCCAAGGCTGAGACATGGCAGGCAACTTGCTCTTTTTCTCTCGCCCATATCTAACCTTAAATCTGTGTACTCTCTCCTTTGTTCAATCGCTGGCTCTTCTTCATCATCTCCTAACTTTCCTGACTGTTCCCCTCCCAAGGAGTCGGCTTCGGTCTTTGCCGATCACCTGAGATCCCTTTTTTGTCTCCCAGCCAAATGCCCTGTGTAGCACTCTGAGGCTACCTTTTCAAGCTCCACTGAACCATGTGCCCTGAGGAATCTCATTTGTCTTTCTACTCCCTCTTCTCCCCCCACCGAATTTCTTGTGGCTGCCACAGACCTCTCCTCATTCACTGTCACTGGCCTAGACAAAGTTACCTATCCCATGCTAAAGCACCTTCCTCGCTCTGGCATGGATTTTCTCTTACATGTTTTCAATCTTTCCTGGTTTTTGCATTTCATTTCTTTCATCTGGAAGACATCTTTCAATATTCCCATCCATAAGATGGGAAAACCTCTCGACTCTCCTGCTTCCTTCCGGCCTCACTTCCTGCGTACCAAAACTTTTTAAACGCATCATACAATTTCGTCTACTCTTCTTTCTGGAGTCTAATTCCATTCTCTCTCCTCATCAAGCCGGTTTTTGCCCTGAACGGTCTACTCCTGATCCAATTCTGTTCCTTCCTCGTCCATTTCGAACGGCTTTAACAAAGCCAGGTCGGGCTCACGGACGATTCTTGCTACTATTGATTTCTCAATAGCTTTTGACTCTGTCTCGCACCCAACCCTTTTCGACAAACTCCTTTCGGCTGGCCTCCATCCTTGCTTTAATCGTTGGATTCCATCTTTCTTTTCTGATAGGCATGCTTGTGTGGTTTTTCAAAATCACAAAAGTCCTTCCTTTCGAGTCCGTAAAGGTGTTCCACAAGAATCTGTTCTGGGTCCTGTATTTTTCGTTTTCTTCATCAATGATCTCCCGGCTTCTCTGCCTTCTTCCGTCACCTGTTTTCTTTATGCTGACGATCTGGCCATTTGGTCCTACTCCCCCTCGATCCATACTGCGATAAAGGCCACACAAGCAGCTCGGATTCAATTGAGCGCCGGTCTGAGTGATGGTGCCTTCCTTTCAATCCAAGCAAATGTGAGGCCTCTATTTTCTCAGTGGATCTCCATCAAGCTAACCTCCAGCCCAACCTCCTCTTATTCAACTCCCGCCTCCGTTTCAATTCCACTCCAACCTTTCTTGGGATCACCTTTGACCGCACACTTTCCTTTTCTAAACATGTATTTTTGCTGAAGGCCAAGTTCTTCCCTCGTTTCAAGGCCTTACACGGTATGTCTGCTTCCTGATGGGCCCCCTCGAAGAAGTTTCTTTCTCTTCTGTATAAAACTTTTCTTTGGCCCTTCTCATTCATGCTTCACCCAGATGGTTTCCTTTCCTAAGCGTTATGAATATCACAAATTGGAACGCCTTCACCCAGCGGCTAGTCGCACCATCTGCTGCTGCCTCTCGTCCTCCCCTATCCCACTTCTCCTCTGTAAGGCAACTTCATCTCACCTACGAGTCACCCTAAATCGTTTCTTTGTCATCTTATGAGCAGGCTTTTTGTCTCCCAACCTCCTTTACCATTTCAGGTTTGGCCAGACTTGGAGTGAAACAAAAACTCTGCCGATCCTCCTGCAGAGCTTTTGCGTCCACCTGCCTGCTCATGTTTTCTTCTGCTTCCCCTAGGGAGGCTCTCCTTGCTTGCCCTCCCTCTCCTCCTTGGAACCTGCCTTCCTTCACTGTGGAGACCACTCTTTTTTCTCCATGCTCCCGCTCTGATACCACTCTCTCCCACAAAAATGCGACTCTCGCTCACCTTGACTCTTTTTCACCTTACGATTTGGTACTTTTGACAGATGGCTCTGTTCCTTTTCCTTTTGGCAAAAACGGCTCTGGCGTACATGCCAACTGCTCTCTCTGTGGCACTGTGGCCACAGTTTCCTTTCCAGCAGGCCCAGTATGCTCAAGTTTTTCCGCTGAAGCCTGCGCCATTCTGCACGCTCTTTGCTGGTCTCGGCAGCACCAACAAGTCTTTCTTCTCTTCTCCTATTTGACCCTCGCTCTGTCCTCTCCTCTATCTTTTCTTTTACTTCGATCTCTCTGGCAGATCTGGCAAGAACTGTTTTCTCTGTCCTCCTGTTCTGTCAGGCTACATTGGGTCCCTGGACACTCGTTTCTTCCGGGGAACGACGCTGTTGATATGCTGCCCAGATCGGGAGCGCTACTGGTGCCCCCTCCAATCCCTTGTAGTCTCTCTCCTCTTATCTATCGTATCCACTCTTGTCTTTTCTCGGACAGGAGGTGTACTGTCTCATCTAAATTCTTCCACACACAGGTTTCCTTGGTTTCTACTGAGGGAACTTGTGTTCCCTCGTCACGCTCGCTGTGTTCTCTCTCGTCTTTGCTGCAGCGGACACAGCCTACTGCTAAGCTCTTATCTCTCTAGGATTGCAGAATCGAGAATTCTTCATGCAGCGCCTGCGCACACTTGTCCCAGGACACCATTCATCTCATTGTGCACTGTCCAGCTACGGATTCTTTCCGCCGCTCGCTCTTCGGCGACTTAATGTCTCTCTATGACCTCTGGTCCAGGCCCCGAGCAACTCTTGGTCAATTTCTAGTCAGAAGTTGCTCAGCTTTTATTGCTCCATGGCTTTCCGCCATCTGCCAGTCCCTCAGTAAGAGTTGGGTAATAATAACAACTCGAGTCACAGTCGAGGGTAAACTGGAAGAATAAAAACCGATTAACTGAAACGTAAAAAAACTGATCGGTTCAAGCTTATATAAATTTAAATTATGAAATTTTGAAAAAAAATAGTTTCAAACTTTATGAAATAAAGATGATAAAGGCGATAGCAAAAGAAAGACGGTAATTAAACCTTAAGTAGCTCTTATCAGTTTATTACCAGTCCACTGGTGTATTTAAAAACAAAATCCGGGTAGTCGGAGCATTTTGTAAAGCTGATGACTCTTTTCTGGAGATCAACTTTTTAAAATCAAGAATTTTGTCGAATTAAGATGCATGTTCAAACTGACGTAAAGATGTTTTTACCCATTTGCGATTCCAAACAGTCATAAAGACCTTTATACCTGGGTCATTCAATAAATAAAGTGAATTTTTCGGTATAAGGACTTCTAATACAGATAGAAGCTTAATTTTTTGTGTACTTTTTCCATATAGTTGAAATTTATTTTGCAGATTAAAAAACTTTAGGAGTTTTGGTGATTTACAAAGATGGCCGATAAAAAAGCATGCTCCAGGACTGAACAGCGGTCAGTTATCAAGTTTTTTGTTGCTGAAGGGTGCAAAGCAGTTGAAATTCACAGGAGAATGTCAACTGCGTATGGTGCTACATGTTTCAGCAGAAAAAACGTTTACAAGTGGGCTAAATTGTTTATAGAAGGACGGAAGTGTTGAGGATGAAGACAGGCCTGGGGAACCTACAGAAGTGAGGTCTCCTGAGGTGATCAAACCAGTCAATGACCTCATTCTTTCTAACAGAAGGGAGACAGTGGATGACATTGCAAGGATTTTGAACTTATCTGTTGAAACAGCACACAAAATTGTCCATAATAACCTTGGCTCCTCGAAAGTCAGCTGACGGTGGGTGCCAAAGATGCTTACTGCAGAGCACAAAGGAGAGTGCCAATATGAAAAGAAAGGTAATGAGTTCCTGAAGAAAGTGGTCACATGTGACGAGACATCGGTTTGGCCTTATAAGCCCGAGTCCAAACGGCAGTCCATGAAGTGGAAGCACGTAGGCTCTCCAGTAAAGAAAAAGTTCAAGTCCCAGCGATCCACCTGAAAGGTGATGCCTAACGTTTTTTGGGATATGCAAGGCGCAATCACCATTTTATTCCTTCAGAAAGGAAGCTTTGTGAACAGTGCCGACTACTGTGAACTGCTGAAACATGTCAAAAAAGACATAAAGAACAAACGCAGGGATCATCAGTCAGAAGGAGTCATCTTGGATCATGACAACGCAAGGCCTCACACAGCAGCCCAAACAGTGCAGACCATCAACAACCTGGGCTAAGAACTGCTCGCTCATCCCCCTTATAGCCCAGACCTTGCCCCTTCAGGCTTTCACCTGTTTGGTCCCTTGAAAGAGTTCACGAGAGGCACAAAGTTTGAAAGTGACAATGAAGTCAAAAGGGTTGTGAGCGACTGGCTGAGACATCAGTCCAAATATTTTTATGAAAAGGGAATAGTAAAACTTTGCAACTAATTGCTTTGCCAATTAGTTGCAAGGTTTACAATTTCCTTAATCCAATTTCTTCGCCTAATAACTTTCGAAAAGGGAATACGGAAGCTTGTGCACAGATGGGAAAAATGTGTGACATTGCTAGAAGACTATGTTGAAAAAATATTAAGCTTTTATCTGTATTAGAAGTTCTTTTACCGAAAAAATCACCTTATTTACTGAATGACCTTCGTAGTTTTAGAATTTTTGCCATAGTCATACAGTTTCGCAAGTGATCGCCGTTTACCTCTATGGATACTGACACACTACTGCACTAGCCACTAAATACGCTACTGTACTTTTCTTACTTCACGCGGACATCATTGGTCGGCAACTGCAGCGCATATCGTTTTTTGAAGCATATTTATGTCGTCCGGTCACAGGAAAACCTTAGCAATTATGCTTAGAGCATCTTTCATGTAGACCCGCTAACCTTATCGGTACTGCTGGTACAGTGAATTTCTATCACATGCCACGCGAAGGAAATTACCAAAAAGCCTATTTTTAAGTATACAACATCGTAGCCATCGTGTTCGAACTTATGATCATTGTCGTTATAAACTGTGATCCAAATCGATCGACCGCGTTGCCTGTATAACCATTTTTCCTGGCACAATTTTGCATAGTGAAAAGTTCTTTGAACTGCTGCGCTATAATTTTGATGCGAAAATTTAACAATCCTGTAAGTGCCAACTATTTGTGCAAAAAATTTACCGAACTCGAACTCGACCACGTAAAAGGCATCACTCGGACTAGCAAAATGAATTCAAACTCAATCTTGATCTTACGGTATTTAAAAATCGATCTGGTTCGCAGCATTGTAAGCAACAGGTCAAGAAGTTGTCTACCTAGCCTACGCTTATTTGTTCGCGTAATATTGTAATTTACCAACCTGTACATTCCAGAGCTCAGATTTACTATCCTTACTGGCCTTTGCTTCGATTGCGATTTCATTTTGTCAAGTAAGAGATTGGTTAAGAGAAAATGTCCGAAATGGTTGATGGCAAACATCCTATTGACGCCAGTAGTAGTTCTACCGGCAACATCATTCGCACCTTTAAAACATATCAAAATTTCGACTTTCGCCCAAACTGATTTGATATCCACTTATATTAAGAAGTCAAAACCATTTTATTCAACCACGAGTCCTAATCAAGTCTTCTAAAAACCCTAATTTAGGAGAGAAAGTGGTTGGAAGTTGACTTAACTACAAAGGCCTTATAGGCAATTTTTTAGAAAGATGCACATGTCTGAAAGCACAAGTATTGCTACTTGCCCAAAAAAATACTCAGGTAAAAGAGGAAAGCAAAGGTGAGTACCTTTACTTGAGTAAAAGTAAACAAATAGTAAATACTTGCATTACTTGCACAGTAAAAGTAGAAAGTAATCTAGTTTTTTGGCAGTTTTGTTCTGTGTCTCTTGAGACCAGTGGTCCGCAATAAAGGTTTCTTGCGCCAGATTGGGAGTGAAAAGAAGCTTCAGAGGTAAAATGTGTCGGCCAATTTGTCGCTTTATTTGGATTGCCTAAAAAGTTGAGGGTTTAAGAGTATGGTGCATGCAGTGGCATCACTATGAAAAGGGGTCTGCCTCGAGAAACACTCTTTTAGTGGGTCAAAAGTAGTTTCCTCAGCTTAGGTGAACAACTTTTTTTCTTCTAAATAACACTCTGTAAACTTAGGTTAAGGAAATTTTTTAGAAGTAATTTTCCAATTTTGGGGTGACACTTTTGAAAATCCTTTCTGGGTGTCACAAATTATGATAAGGGGAGCGACATGATTTTTTTTCTGGCAGGGAGTGCAAGGTACCAAATAACATAATATTCGTTTTCCTAGACCAAAATAGTACAGCTTAGTACAGACACATTGTTCCATAAATTACTATGACAATTACTACTTCTCTTGTTGATCAATTTGAATATACTTTGTTGTTGTCTTACGGTTTTGATGCAACGTTTGCTAATGGTTACAAGTCGTTCAACGTGAAGTGACTCGATAAGATGAATGGCCTTTTACTTCTTAATAAAAAAATTAAATCTTTATACTATTTAGGACTATCCGGTTCTGCCGGCATCGCCCGGTAGGGCTATCAGTCAGTTAATTCTGGTTCGTGTCATCGGTTCTGCCGGCTTCAAGCAAATCGTTTTTATAAACATAAGGAATAAATTGGATATCGCCCCCAACCCCGATCGCTTTTAATTAAGAGAGGCCTTAGCGAATCTGCAACATTTCACAATATCTGTCCGTTCCTTCAAATAAGTGTAGAACAAACACAAAGTTGGGATGGGCATCATAATGACTTTTGTTTACGATAACAAATATCAGTTACTTGGTGGTATGCATATCATGCGACTTTTGGTAGTATGCTTTTTTTGCGACTTAGTAAAACCCCACTAGTGAAAATAATAAACAGTAAGAAACGAAAAAACCATTGGCATAAATGATGATCCTAGTCCGGATCTTCCTGTTGCTTCTTATGTGCCACGCTTCCGAGGGAATTGCTAGTGATATATGATAGGACTACCACTTACTACATTTTTACAATTGTATGCCTAGCTGCACAACCCAAAGCCTTTGGTGGGCGCAAATTACTTGGTCCTGGCATAAACAAAGCCAGGGAAAAAACAAACTAATCCGAAGAAATGCAATTACAATTGCAGCGCTCATCAGTAATGTCGAGTTAAAAATATGGATGTTTGTGAGAACACTTAGATGTTGAGTAATTTATGTCAGATTTCTAACAGTGTTTTCTGCTTCCTTTAAAGAATGAAAAAGGATCAAGGAAGAAGGCCCTTAAGAGGAGGAGAAAGACGGTTGGGTTCTATTGAAGACAAGGCAAAAATTCGGAAGAAACACATGGAAAAGATTATGAATGGGGCCAGATAGTGGAAATTGATGTAGTAGAAGGACCAGTGGAAAGAGCCACTCGCAAAAAAAATTGCGGAAGCAATGCAAAAAATGAAGTCAGGAAAAGCAACTGGACCATCTGAAGTAAGTGTGGAGATGATAGCTGCAAGTGGCAAAATTGGGGTTTAAGTGATGATAAAACTGCATCAGCGCAAATTGGGTGGTAGTGGAATTCCTGATGAGTAGAAAACTAGTGCAATTGTGTCTATCTTTAAAGGAAAGGGTGATGTGATGAGCTGTGGATCACACAGAGAAGGAAAACTGCAAGAACATGCTATGAAAAATATTGTAAGGGTACTAGAGAGGCAAATACGAACCCTGATTAGTTTGAATAAAATGCATTTTGGATTTATGCCAGAAAAGCAACAGTGGGAGCAATACTCATTGTGAGGAGAATGCAGGAGAAATATCAAAAGAAAGACAAGAAGTTGTGTATGTGTTTTGTTGACATGGAAAAGGCTTTTGATAAAGTTCCTAGAAAGGTGATAAAGTGGGCCATGAGAAAGAAGGGCCTATCTGAGTAATAATTCGAGCAGTTATAAGATTGTGGTTAAAACAGCTGCCCAGCAAATATTGTATGCTGAAAACTGCTGCCCAGCTGTTCCCAGATAAACCAAACATACAACAAATGTTTATGAATATTCAATTCTCTGCAACGACACTTGCACGATAGCTGTTGAAAAGCATTTAGGTGCAATTGGATGAAGACGTATTAAAAGCACAATTTGTAAGCTTAGCTTTGGATGAATTTGCTGACATAACAGGATGTGCACAGTTATGCATATTTATAAGAATGTTTTTAAAAGTTCTCTTATGAAGGACGATTTACTTGATTTAATACCACTTCCAAGAACAATCACCGAACAGGGCATTAGCAACGTACTCGTTAAAATATGATGGAGGCAAAATGTACTGATAAAGAAAATATCTTCAATTACTACAGATGGAGAACCATCAGGGGTTGGAAAAAAGAAAGGAGCAATAGCACTACTAAGAAAAACAACATCGTTGTCCGATTTTAAAGCTTATCACTGCTTGATGCATCAACAGTCGCTTTGAGCCAAACATGCTGTAATTGAAGATATTGTGAACTACACTTGCGCACAGCCACTTTACCATTAAGAATTTTGGTGTTTGCTTAAAGATTATGATATAGAGTATGGTAATGTTATGGTACATACCAAGGTTTAATGATTATCAAGGGGTCATGTGCTACAACGATTCAGTGATTGTTCAACTTTTTTGTAGGAGAAAAAGGAATTTCCATTTCTACATAACCTGCCTGTCTTTAAATACAGACTAGGTTATCTAACAGACATCTCATCAAAGTTCTAGGAATTGAATTTGTGCTTACAGAGAAAGGGCAGTCTTATATGCAACATGATCTGCCAAATTAATTTAATAATAAATAAGTTACTTTTCTTCAAAGAAAATCTACTGTGTGAAAATGTCACTCATTTGCCAAGTTTGCGCATAACTGATGAATATATACGGTTTTGCAATGAAGAAATGAACTTATTTGCCAATAATGTTCAATATGTTCATGAAAAAATGGAAACGCAATTTTCTAAATTTGCTGACCTAAGTTCTTCAATCAAACTGCTCTGCAATCCTTTTGATATTGCTGTAAGCGACTGCAATCAGAAAGAAATTGAAGCGAGAGCTAAGTTTCAAATGGAATTACTGTAACTTAAATGTGACATGGTGCCAATGAGATGCTAATGGCCATTACAGTGCCTCTGTTTTGCACTTATGGCAGAAGCTTCGGCAAGAACGATTTCCATATATAAAATGAGCAGTCAATAAAATTATATCGATGTTCTTTTGGACATATCTATGTGAGCAATCATTTTTTGCTATGAAATGCATCAAATCAGTCAGCAGAAATTGCCTATTGAATACAAATGTAAAAAACTAGCTTAGTGCTGCAACAACTAACTTTATTCCCAATTTCAAAACAGATGTTTGCATGCGATTTCAAAAATCGCTCAGATTAATGAAGGAGACTAGTAAATTAAGTCTTTTGCATTATACAGAGTGAGTCAGAAGCAAACGGGCAGATTTTCATAACTTGTGTAGTTTTGACTGCCTGGTTACTTCTGACTCACTCTGTATTTTGCTTTTGTGTGTTTCAAGTGTAATGGTAATAACCACTGCATGTTTCAGGTGTAATGCTGGGCCTTCAATTATTTCTGAAGAGAGAATTTGGGCCATTGTAAAAAAAAGATTGCCAACCACTGCTATAAAGCAATGTTATAAAATCCCAAGTTTAAGAAAATACCAAAATAAAACCATAAACCTAAAAATTTGTGAAACTGAATTTAAAGAGAATATTTTATTTGAAAATAACTTGGCCTGTTGGGTGCCTACTAGAATATGGTGAATGACTTTGGGGAAGGCATGGCCACTTATCTCTTATCTCACTTTGTCAGATACCAGGAAAATAGCGCAGCCATAGAACTAAATAGCAAATACCATAAATATAAATACAAAAGGGGCTGCACCAAATTGTACCCTAAATAGTTTATATCTGCAATTGTGAACACAACCACTATTTGGCTGCCACCATCACTTTTGACTGTGTTTCAGTCTCCACCTCTCCCCCTCAACATTTTTTAAAAGTATTAATGATTGTTTGCGACAACATTCTTACTTCGTTAGCATTACCAGTCTTGATTAGGAAAATAAAATGATCACCATTATGCGTACAAGACTTATGGGTGTGCATAAAATTCATTAGCTTTTCATTGCTGTTCACACTTCTGCTTGATGAGTGAAGCCGGCACAGCCAACTGAATAGAAATACTTAACCTTGACATTACTGATAGGTGGCTATGGGTGACACCAGCCAGTATCAAATAAATGAAAAGTATCACCATTATTGTTGGCATCAGTAATACAAAAAAAACAAATAAGTCAATACCGATACCAAAGTATATAGGGATTCCACTGGCGATACGTGTATCTAGATACTGCCCATCTCTGCGTACAGCCACTTAGACCTCGCCCTTTCCCAAACTCTGAATTTCTTAATGTTTAACAAGTTGAGTAAGTTCTCAACTTCAGGTCCTCATTGGTGTGAAGTCATATAATATGCTGCAGTTTGATCTATACTATGCAGTGAAATTCTGTCTGTGTGTCCTCATTCCTGCAAAACTACTGGATATAACAGCAAGAAACTTGGCATGACTAATCACCACCCCGAAATGAGTGCGTTAAAGGGGTTCATGACATTACAGTCAAAGATAGTATTTTTTAAATTCACATTTTTGGACTGAGAAACGTGGCTTACAACTTAAACAAAAGCCAGTACCCGACTTAGTAACTTTTACAAGTTTCACGTCTTTAGCATTCCACATGACGTCATAATTAACGATTAGTTGAAACAGGTGTTTTCTTCATTATTTTAAAAAGTACTGATTGTAAAAATGCGATTAACAATTTGTTCGAAAGATATTAGTAAGGTGCTTTTGATAACAACAACTCGACAACAATTCAATCTGAATTGCTGACGCAACAATAAATTCTTTGTTTTTAACATTTAAAGCGTTCTCAGCATGCTTCATGCTTTCTTCTGCACGCTTCTACTTGCTCTACGATGTCACAATGCTGTTTGTTACAATCAATACAGCCGTTTGCTTAACAGACATGATGACAACGTAAAAATTGTTCAAAATATGCAAAATTTTTACAAAATTAATTTACTTAAAAACTGATTTATGAACTTATTTCTCAACCGTTTTTCAAAATTATTTTAACACATTAAAGGCTATTTCAAGGCGATTCCAATAATATATGATTTGTGCCTTAACCATTTGTCTTTGTACTACAGAAATTGAACTTTAGGACCTGCGGTGTAACTTTTTACCTCTCCCCAAAAGAGTTAAGCTGAGTAAAAACAGGTAAATTTAATATGTAACAGGTAAAACAGGTACATCCTTTTCCATTTTTAATTGAACAATTATCCTTCTACACCTAGCAAACTTCCAATTGCTAGGCAAAGTTAGTCCTTTGGTACATTTGGACTACTTATCCTCAAAAGCAAGGTTCTTTGGCATTATCAATCAAAATCTTCCAAAACGTAAATCAAAAACTCAAGTCAATAAAAATTTTACAATATAGATGAAAAGCCAAAAAAACACCAAAAATTTTGTTGGCTGGGCCTTACAAAATTGCCAATTTTTTAAAAAACTAAGTTGTTTGGTACATTTTCACTATTCTTCCTCAAAAGATGTTTCTTTGATATTATCTCTCAAAAGTATTATTTGAAATGAAGTCTCTAAAATTTGAAAAAATAGCTAGCTCCAGGCAAAAAACTGGTGATCACCCTACATAAAAGAAGGGGGCAAAAAGGCCTGCTTTATCTTTTGCAACAAAATATTAGTGTTGCTGCATATCATCGAAGTGCATATCAGGTCAGTTTGCTTTCTGCATGGCTGTTTATGCCATGACAAAGCAACATGTGTACTGCCAGAAGCTTTTGGTCATTAAAATAGGCATACATTTACAAAACATCAATCCTAATATTTAATTGGTTACTCCTAAAAATACCAATCAAGCACTTTGGCAATCCCTTCTACTCCACAACTTATAAATTCTGCTTCCATGAACAAATAAAAGTTTTAATGTTGTTGGCTGTTTCCAATGTGAACAAGTCCAGTTCCTCAAGGATGTCTGTGCTGGAAACAGAGCAAGCAAGATTTGGCCAGAGATTATAGCAACTTTGGCAAAAACATATCAGCTATGCGCACACTTTCTAATGTTTTTTCATCAATTTGATTTTGAAACCAAAATTGGCTGTGTCAAAAAAAAACCATAATCTTTTTATAGTTCTCATAAATAACAATTGGTGAAGCTGGCTGAACCGATATCCTCAACTTTGACACTGCTGATGGGGGCACAGCAGGCAATGCCAGCAGGGCTGGCTTAATGGCATATAAAACAAACTACAAACCAGCATTGTTAATGAGATAATCCAAGTACGTTTCTGTTTCCTTAAATGATTTTGCAAAATTTCGAACTTCTTCAAAATCTGATAAATCCAATCTTCTGGCAAAAATCTACAAGCAATGGCAATATAATTGATTTGCGTGAGTTGATTGATAACAAAGATACTTACATTTTGATTTCCACTTTGTTCAATGATATCTAGTTTTGCTTGATTTGACTTTGCAAAATTTCTTGATGCAATTATTATCTTTGCATCTTTTTTGGCCAGCTCTATTGCAAGAGCTTTTCCAATCCCAGCATTTCCACCTGCCAAATTGATAACTCATTATTTATGGACAGATTTAAGAGTAAACTTGTCCTTTAGTCACATGATGACTTTTTTGGCCTTATATAAAGCATTTCATGTTTTGACTTACGTTTGCGTTACAGTACTTTTGATATCAGCATGTGCAATAGACTACTCATACATTTATACCTCAAGCAGTGCTAGCTAAAAAGCATGGGAAATCTGCAACAATCAACAGCCACCTTAAAGTGGTGGTGCAACCCCATTGGGTTGTACCAATATGACAGTTGGCCTGCCCAACCCAAATATTTTTTTGAGGAGCTGCCCTTTCATGGACTTCAAAAAGGCAGTTTTTGATGGACTGCAAAAAGGCAGTCTCTCTCTTTAACGCAAGTGGTCTTTTTTATCTTTTGCTCCCCTGGCTCTATCTTTCTCTCACTTTCATATTTTTCTACTTTTGATGAGCAGCAACGCTTATCCCAATTCTGGTCCAGTCAATTCTTAATCTGTGAGCACTGACAATTTGACTGGGAGGAGCAGGTCAATGCAATGCTGTACCTGCTTTAAATGAATACATTTGAGATGCACCTTTTTACCCTCAGCTTTCCAATGTTTTCACTTATCACTCCTAGAGTTGTCTTCCTTGCTGCCTTTAGACTTTTCAGGGGTCCCCAGTCCACCAACAGTGTGGCATTTTTTTCAGGGCCATGCAAAGCATACCCCTATACAGTGGATTGCAGCCCAATCAGCCTACCCCTACTAATGCAGCTCTCCCACTCACCCTACACAATCAACGTGCCTTCCCCACTATCTTTTTCTTAACTCTTCTCTTAAAATCATTACAGTTCCTCTCCACTTTCAACACTTCTTCTTGTGACTCACTCATGGTTTTCCAGTGGAGGTCTGCATGCCAGAAATGTACAGCTTCTTCACCATGTCTCATTGTTCTTATCAATCTTATCTCTATCCAGAAATTCACCCTCAACACCTCTTTATCGTACATTATCCCCAGATACCTGACCCCATATTCTGATCACAGTCACTTCCAATCTTGCTCTTTTTCACTTGATGACTGCTGCACCAACAACAGAGTTGTCGTTTTTGTCAGACAGAAATTATCCTTTTCTTAATTTTTAACTCCTCTCTCTCTCTTTGCTTTGTCCCTAATCTGACTATGTGAAAATCAACATTTCTCTGAAAAACTCTTCTCTTTCTTTCTTAAATGTCCACACTCCTTCTATTTGATCCTCTTCAGCAGATAATGTAACCGATTTTTTTCTCTTCCTGAACTCCCTTCTTTCAGAAACCTTTTCATTTGGGAGTCTTAATTGTTATTGCCTTTTATGAAATTCAAGAGGTGCTTCAGACCCTCATAAAAAAAAAGTATTCCATCAGCTCATTTTCTTTGATGTACTTTTCCTCAATGATCCTGACATTCCCTGTTCTTACTCAGTACTCTTTCATCAGTTACTCCTAACCTGACATCTTTTTGCTCTCTCTTGTCTTGTCCTCGAGTGTTTTTGGGAGGTGCTTCAGAAATTTGATTCTGATCACCTCTCAATTTTTCTCATGGCCTTTCTTTCTCCAGTCTCTTGCCCTAATGAGCATTTTCCTTCTTTCAATTTTTGGAAAACTTGTTGGAATGGCTTTGCTCCCTACATTAATACTTCTACAGTGGAATGCTTCTTCCTTTCTTCAGCAGCTGCATTCTTTACCATTGAATGCGACCCAAATCTTCAGCTGTGTTTAATGCCAACCTCAAGCTTAATCTTACAAAGAAGAACATAAAAAAAGAAATGCTTTTGCTTTTTCTCTACAGAACAAATAATACCAGGCTTATATCTTATCTTCAAAAATTCTTTGTCTGTCATCACCAAAGCCAAGGCTGATACATCCTTTCTCTCACCTAAATCTGATTCTAAATTAGTCTACAGCCTCCTTCAGCCTGCTGCTGGTTCTGCTTCTTCTTCCCTCTCTTCTCCTCAGTTTTTCAACTGCTTTCCTCCCAAAAAAGTTATCACCAGTTTATGCTAATTAACTGAGATCTCACTTTTCTGTGTTCAGCCAATGGCTCTTAAAAGCAATGAAAAAATTTACTTGTTCAAGCTTTCTTTTCCACAAGCTTGCTTCTGCAGGTATCTACCTTTGCTTATTCAATGGAGCCAATCTGTTTTTTCTTTTTAACAGGTGCACTTAGGCAGTTACCTAAAGTCACAAAAGTTGGTCCTTTTAAGTCCACCAAAGTGTTACCCAAGAATTTGTTCTCAGCCTTGTTCTAATTTCTGTTTCATTAACAATCTCCCTGCATCCCTACCTTTTTCCATCAGCTGCTCCTTTTATGCTGACAATCATCCTGGTTCTTTTACTCCTTGGTACTTTCTGCTGATAAGATCACCCAAAAAACCCTGATTCAACTGGAAAACTGGTCAGAGAACAGGCATACTTTTCTCAATCCAAGCAAATGTGGGGCTTCCTTCTTTATAGTGGATCCTTACCAGGCTTGTCTTCAGTCTTTGTCCCCTTTCCACTTCAATCTAACCACCACTTTTTTGGGGTTGCCTTTGACTGCACTCTTTCTTAATTTCTAAACATGATTATTTACTGAGGGCAAAGTTTTTGCCCCATCTCCAGGCATTATACTGATCTCATGGGTAGTCACCCAGCTATTGGAGCTCAATGGTCTTCCATTAAGCCACCATCCCTTGAATGAAGTCAGGTTACTACAAGCTTACAAAGTAAATTAAACCATTGCTACCCTAAATAACGTTTATGTGATAGGCTTACACAGTTGACAATTAACCACTGGTAGGTACCAGTATTACTAAAAATAGCAACCACTATTAGACGCAATGGCCTAGTGGTTAGAGCATCCACTTTACAGTTGGTAGACCTGGGGTTTATTTTCTTTGTACCAAAAATGATATCCACAACTTTCCAGCTTGGCGGTGAGCATTTTAGGGATGCTAGGGAAAAAAATAGTAGGTATGACTCTACTGGGCTACTACCGGTATGGCTGTGTTATGCCTACGTTGTTCCATCCCTATACAATGCTTACCATGCCTGTTTGGTGCTACTGCTATAGCCTGCAGTTTAGCAGTGAAGTTTCTTTTAGAGATGGATCTGCTGATACCAAAATAACTTGGGTTTAGGAATAAACATTTTAAAATGCTGTTTTTTTTCATATAGCCATTTTGTTAAATGTTTGTTTTTTGTGCTGCCTTTGCTACAGCTTCTGCTTTTGTTGGCATTATCAACTGGTAGGCTAGTAATTTTTTAATTGACCTGTGAAAAGAATCACTGTTTTCACTTTACATGAAAACATCTTGAATGAGATTTGAACTTGTAACCACTGCTGGTACATCATTAACAGCTGATAGTTTTCGGAAATGATGAGCATAAGCATCTGTTGCTCAAGCTAGTTGAGGGTTTACCACAAGTTGAATTAACGGTTTACCACATAACAGCAGTGCCAATAAAACTTTCGCTGATTTGTGACAGTGCGATTAGGTTAGAGCCAATATTTTATCATTAGCAAGCACCCACAACTGCAATTCATTCAGAAGAGTACCACAACAAAAAAATTATTTCATTCATTCAGTACATCTTTAATACATTTGATCAGAACATGTAATTAAACATTTTGAATGTTACAACTGTTGCTTTTGAAACAAGCCCAGTTTAGTTTAAAGCAAACCTAAGACTTAAGTCAGTAATTTAGTCAAAACTAACCTGTGATTAAAACAGTTTTCCCTTTTAAAGATTTGTCACTGTGGTAGACTGGTCCTCGCTTGATATAATTAAACCAATAATAACTAAAACCGACAGACAAAATGAGACTAATGTAGTGAATTTTAGAAAACATACTTTTAAATATTTTGGTTTGTTAGGTGTAGCACTTTGTTACACTGTACTTTCACTGGCACAGGTAGCACAACTTCAAGCCTAAAGCAATCTTTAATCTAAAAAAACGCATGACTAATAACTCAAACATGCTTATGATGTCAAGTTCTTTTCAGAAACCTTGTATTCTTAACTAATGTCCTAAAGCAATTTCTAAAAATTGCAAAATAGAACCATCAAAAATTTTTTTTTTAGCACTAGCACTACTATTCATCAAAATTTATCCATCTTTTACAACAGAACTAACTGCTTTCTGTCATCCTTTTTCTCCTAAAATGATTTTAAAAATTTGTACTTTCTAATATATTCATTTGTATGTGTGTTTTTAAAACATTTTATGGTCAATTAATGAGATGGAAACCAGCTTTAATAGTCTTTTGCTGCCTAATCATATAATGACAGTACATTAAATAAGCACGTTGTGCTATTTAATGCATCTGTGCAGCACTTAACAAATAAATTGATTTAGTTAGATAACAATGAAAATAAATGCAGTGTTTGCACAGTAGTTTTTGCTGAACATACATTTTGCAATTAGCCAATCATTTATAGGCCTACCAGAAAATGAAAATATATATTTTGCTGCACGTTCATCAGATTGTAACTAGACACACTGGACAATAGTGCAACTGCAAAGCGTTTCGCAATGTTGCAGACCAGCTTCAAAGTATTTTGCTTGATATTAACTTCCATAAATCTAGTCTATTGGGGTCTGCCAAATAGTGAAAATCACACCAAAATGCTTTTATAAAGGACACAACAACTCAGTCATGGTAAGGTCTGATCACACAACTATTTATTCTCTGTTGCCATAAAAACGAAGCTTTACCCTACTTCACCACTTGCCAGCATTACCCACTGCAATTGCAACAATGAGTTGTGGAACCATTTATGAAAACATTGCACACCATACACCTAATAAGATCAAACATATTTAAATGAAGTTATCCCTCTCTCAACATTTATCTCAATAATTAGCAGATTGTAAATGCTGTGCCAGGCATGCAGTAACAAATTTCGTGTCATAACATAATTTTTCCTCACCTACAAATATAATCACCAAAATCGGTCACCAATTTCCTATGGTATGTGCCTTGGTGATAGAGACTAATTAGTAACTTATTAATGAGTTTCTTGTAATTTGCAGTAATTATTAGCACTAATAGGTAACCGTCTACAAACATTCACAATTTTAAACTCATTAATGAGATAAAACATCACTTAGGCCTGCAGGAGAATAACACAACTAATTTCTTCAAACATTGAAATATATGTACAACACATTTTATATGCATTGTGATGTAGCACCTCAGCAACTTCAACTACAAACCACAAGTAGGAAGTCGCCAACAACACTTGGATGTATATATGGAACGCCATCTTTATTCATTTTCGATCATAATAGAAGTGATGAGTCGCACTCATTTTAACCCGGACTACTGTTGAATGTCTGCAGTTGCACTACAATGCACTGCAAAAAAATTCGAATATAGCAATACTATTACAAGTTCAATGGAAAACCGAAACAAGCGGCATGAAAAAGCACTAAAGTAGAGCAAATGCAATCTACAAAAAGCACGTACACGTAAAAAACATTTAAAGAGCAAACTTAAAAAGTAATAACCTGATTACTCATCAATATAACCCTTTGGTATTAAGAAATGGCAATGGCTATTTTTACCTGACCGCAAATAAATCTTTCACGCTATTTTTACGTGACAACAAAAATAGCTTTTGCAAGCCGTTATTACGTGGTCGCAAGAAAATTTCTGTGGGCCATTTAAGGTGACCGTAAAAAATCTTGTGTGGGCTGTTGTTACGTGACTAGCGTTCCCTCTAAGGTGTGCGCGCGAACACAAGTAAAATAATGCCTCACATGAAATTTATATGTTACAGTATTTCAAAACAAATTTAGATTTTTTTCAAGAGCGCACACTTCAAAAATTTTCCCGCACATGACGAAAAAAAATTAGAGGGAACATTTTTTTGACCAACAAGAAAATTTTTTCGGCCTTTTTATGTGACCGTAAAGAAATGTGTTGTCTGGCAAGTAATTGTACAAAACTTTTTTCATCTCGATAGTGTAGCGCAACGGCAGACAGCCGAATACAATCCATGTTAAAATGAATAATGCGCTCCGTGTGGCGACTAGTCACTTCTATATGACAGCTACGTAACGGAGATGGCGATCCGTAGATAAAGCAAAGTGTTGTTGGCGACTTTCTACTTGTGGTTTGCAGTTGAAGTTGCTACCGGTACACGATTCCCCTCCTCAAGCAAGCGCAGCTAGCGGAGACGTGCGAAGGAACAGAGAAGGTTGCTGAGGTCGCAACATGCCTTCCCCGCCAACGTTGAGAGAGTGAGGCTTGCCGGCCCAAGTGAATGAGATTCCCGTCAAGATTTTAATTGAAAGACGGTTTTGACTTTTGGGCTCGGCGATGGCTTGTGCTGCTTGACTGAAGACGCTGCCATTCAATTACATCGCAGAAGATGTAGCTTTATCACGTCGGGGTCACCAGTGCAGAAAATAAGTTCTTTTGAGCAAGAGCATGCTGACTGAACCCCAATTGCTGGGAACTATGGCAATCCCAAAGAAAGAAGCACGACGGTAGGGTTTTTTTTGCATTGATGATAAACTCCGATTATTCAGTTGTGTTAGACAATCAGAATCACGTCCGTCCTCTACGACCATCAACGGCGAACTGGCGCGGTGGTGTAGTGGTTAGAGCATCCGCATCGCAGTCGGCAGATTCCCTAAGTCGAGTCATATCAAAAGACTTTTAAAAATGGTATCCAGAGCTTCCCTACTTGGCGCTCAGCATAAAAAGAGATAGTGTGCAGAACAAGCCGGAAAAGTTGCTTGCTGTGTCCTTGGGCAAGGCATTTAACGGGACGCCTCCACCTTTATGTGGCAGACAGGTGGCGTACCCATACTTCCCCGAATTACAATTGTGAGGTTGCTAACCCAGCATGTAGTAAAAGACCACTCTTGAGTACCCACCAGTGGCAGTTCGCGTTGTTGGTGGTGGTTCTACCAGTCACTTAAGATTGGTTCAAAATGGGCTGCCATCTTTCCCCTAGCCTAATTTCAATTAAATTGGTGGCATGAACCCGAATTGCCGTTCATGCCTTACCTCCATCCCTAGGAAGAGAAGAGGTAACCACAAACAAACAACATCAACAAAGAAAGAGAGCAGAAAACCTCCGACCGCACGGTCGGCAACAAAATAGTGCATGCGTCACCATGAACTAAGTCACTGCTCACGTCTATGCAAACCAGGACACTGCACACGTCACATGAACGAAAACAAGGGACAAACAACATGAAAGCAGGAAAGGCAAGCCGGTCAACAAGCTACCATGGGAAGACAAAAAATAAACATTATCTAAACCTAGGGTGGCCATATGTCTCGTTTTCACCGGGACAGTCCCGTTTTTAGACCTTGGTCCTGGTGTCCCACCCGGTTTACCACTTTGTCCCGGAATTTTCTTTTCAAAGTATGCTTTTGTTAATATGTCGACTAAACAAACGAGCTATTTGTTATATTAACTTGGAAGGCACGAATTCCTAGCTTTGTGACATCACAGATTGAGTATCTGCAGAGAGGTTAGAATTTCTTCGCCGGAGTTGCACGATAGTTGGAATGTAAGGTTTGGCAGAAACTGAGAAAAACAGCGTAGACTTAACGAGAAGACTTAACGTTTATTTGTCCTGGGTTATAACTAGGATTACCGACTCTCTGTTTCGCCATTCCGGGACACCTTAATATCAAGAATTCTAAGCTTGATGTAGCAGAAGCTTACGAAACACGATAAACATCAAAAGCAACAGCACCTGCTGCACGACGTAGAGTGATGATTGTGCAGCGTTCTTCTAACAACCTCTAAGGCCTTATTTAATCTTATCATAATAGAAGGAACTTGTGAAACGGTGATTCTTTAAGGCATAACTGCAAAAAACTAATAAAATAGGGAAAATGTACAATTTGTACTAAGTAGATTTATTTCTCCAAAAGAAAGCACAAAAAAATCAGTCCATCTTGCATTTAAATCTATATTTTCCTTGTAATTTTGCCGCTGGAAGAACATCTTTGTCTTTGGGATAAACTCGTAAAAGTCATTGCATGATATTTTCAAAGACATAGCAATCTTAATTTAGGGAAACATAGTAATCAATAAACTTTCGCTAAGACAAACAGCTGTCAGTAACTTCCGGGACAAAAGTGACGCAGCCCAGGACACGGGATGCCAGAAGTCAATTCCGGGAGTGTCCCAGCCATTCCGAGACGGTTGGCAACCCTAGTAACAACATCTGCCCAGCCGAAGTGCGCTGCTTCAGCTATCTAATATTTCTTTTGTTCCTCAGTCACCTCTTCTTTTGTAGTGGATACGCACAATCACATCAAAATTTTTCGATGCCCCAATTTCCATTAAACAACTTCAGCACATCGGTAATGTTTCCACGTCACCGAAAACAAATCAGCCAAGAGTTACTTCGAAAAGAAGCCGATCAGTAAGACTACTATTGCGTTTATGAGATTGATTGCGTAAAAGCAGAAATGCACAATGGTTATTTATCCTAGCCCAACCTCCCCCCCATTTTTGCCGTTCACTTACGCAATCACCACTCCCAGTTTTGCCGTTCGTCATTTTCATTCGCTTGTCTTTTCACTTTGCTTTACTTTTGTTGTTTATAACTAGGGCCCACTAAAGTCAATAAAGTCAAAATTTTTTCACGACCTTGTTACATGATCAAACGTGTACTAACGTTCGTTTCAGGTCTTCAGGAGTCTGTTTTGGTACATTTTATAAGTCAAAATAAAGTCAAAATTTTGCATAAAGTCAAAACTTGCCAAATTGTCTTCATCAAAAATTTCCTTACAAAAACGAACAAATTTAGATTTTTTTGAATTTTTCAGCTGCTATTAAAATTTTATGCGCAGTTATATTTAATTTTAAACTTCTCAAATAGTTGCAATGGTAAAAATGCGTGCGGTAATTGAGAAAGAAATAGCACTTATTATGCATCAAATCGTCATTGTTAATGCATAAACACATAATTGTTAGACAATTATTCTATTCCTATAAAACCTTTGCGCTCTTTACACGTGGTCTTTTTAAGTCGTAGCTTGCAAAGCAAAGAATGCCTAAACAAGCCAAATCTTTTACAGCGAAAGTTAGGCAAATTTGCCAGGAATATCCGGATGAGTTTTCGGCAACTCCTGCCCGCGACTTGCGATGCAACCTTTGCGACGTGTTAGTGAAATGCGACAAAAAGTTTTTCGTGGAAAGCCACCGAAAAAGTAAGCAACCCCAAAGAAAATCGGAGACGAAGAACAAATCCCAAAGTAAGCAAACTTTTTTACAACTCATTCAAGTAAACTTCAAGGAACAGATTGTCTCTTCATTCTTAGCTGCAGATATCCCACTTCATAAACTGAACCATTCTTTTTTAAAGTCTCTGTTTGCTACAATGGGAAAAGTATTGCCTTCGGAGACTGCAGCCCGGGCATGTGTTGCTAAATTAGCATACCAAAAAGAAGTACAAATTCAAAAATTACTTCGTGACAAAAAAATTATTTTAATTGTGGATGAAGCAGAGATTGCTAAACAAAAGTATATTAGTGTGCTTGTGGGCAGCTTAGATGCCCCAAATCAGACATTCCTCGTTGATTGCCATACACTTGACAGCGGTAGCAATGTTAATAGCAGTATTATTCTGCACACTGTGGATGACAAGAAAGATTTTCATGATGCTGGTCTGCCATCTCCTCCTGACCCTGTAATTACAAGATGGGCAACTTGGCTTAGAGCTACCTTGTATTACAGTGAGAACCTTCCAGCTGTTCGTACCATTGTCAACAATTGGACAAGTGCAGGCCTATTAGTCAGCAGAACAAAAGACGCTATCAATGTGGAAAATTTGGTGCCGGACTTGGTTAAAACAAATCAATACCGGACTCTAGCAGCCAACGTAGAGTTCTTAGAAGGAAGTGTCTACACGATAACCGAAGCATACGGATTGCTGAAGAATATGCAATTCGATGATGATCCGTGCGCAATTAAAAATTACATTAAAAAACGACTATCCAACTCTGATTTAGAAACAACAATAAACTGTACCAACTTGACAATTGACCCAACAAGCTACGCACTATTGCAAAAGGCCCAGCCAACCTCTGCTGCTGTTGAGAGGTCGTTTTCTATGCTCAGTAAATTACTGAGAAAAGACAGAAATTTTGATGTTAAGAACGTAAAAAATATATGATGCTGTATTACAATAAAAAGTCCTGGTAATTGTACTGTGTGGCTTTCGTTAAAAACATCATAGACAGACTGTTAATGTACAGTACAGTTGCGACAACAACGCATTTTTTGTATTACACACTAATTGATACCGGTACACACAATGGCTCGTTATCCTAGGATTTGACGTCATGCATCGCTTTGTTGCATTAGCTTCAAGACTGAGTGATTGAGAAAATGGTTAAAATAGGCTACCTTCTTCTTTAAAAACTTATGTAAATTGCGGATTATAAAGCATTTTTAATCAAAAAAGTGCAACAAGACATAAATAATAGGCGAAAGCAGTTAGGTCAAAATAAAGTGAAAATTTTGCTAAAATAAAGTCAAAAATATATTTTTTTTAGGTCAAAAAAACGGCCCTATTTATAACTGAAGCAAGTCAGCAACTGTATTTCAGGTTTGTGGTCCGTCTTTATGCTGTTTAGCTGTAATTGGGAATTAGTTGGCAACATTATCTTTGTTTAGATCAGTAAACAGGTTTGATGACTTGAGGTACAATAATCAGCAAGCTCTAGTTGTTTGTTTTTAATCGATAATTTTGGTGTAACTGGTTTTTTAAGCTGAATAAGGTATTTAGTTGTACTGTGGATATATCAGTTAATCTTTCTTCTTTGTGATTGCTTAACTTTAAATAAATTTTGCATAGTTTTAACTGCTTACAACCGGTAATTTTTATACCATATTTTTCTATTTGAATAAGATTTTGGTGATGCAATGGTGTTATAATGTCATGCTGCAGAGAAGTTGGAAAGGATAAATGCCGTTAAAGGTTTCTGTGCCAAGAGAAGTCAGCGCATTTCTGAGCTGCATAGAAATAGGTAATGTATAAGGCATCAAAAGAAAAATACTGTTTCATGGATTAAAGAACATGTTCATCTAAGCATTTCATGGACACTCTTTCGGGGTGCGTTTCTACTTGATGTTCTTCAATCAACAGCTTGGAATCAGAATGCAAAACAGTATTTACAACTTTTTGGTCCACAAACCACCCAACATTTCTGTAAAATATAAAGTAATGCTGTTTAGTGTCAGTCTATAGCTAGCTTGGCGTTTAAAAGTCAATCCTAACTTTATGAACTGTTATTCTATCAAGGTATGCTTTATCTTCTATTTAACCCGTTTACACTTCATTTGACGATAAGAACTTATCGATTTGTAGGGTTTGGAAGAAACTTTGGACAGACTTTCCAGGACGAACGAAGTGCGATGGTATGGGGATGTTTTGAAGAGGGATAACAGTGATGTCTAAAGAGCGTCGGATTTTGAAGCGGTAAGGAAAAGAAGGCGTGGACGTCTGAAGATATCTTGGAAGGCAGATGGTCAAGCAAGTTGAGGAGAGTGGACTAAAAAAAGAGGATGCCATTGACAGACCAAAGTGGCGCGACGCTGTTTACGAAAGTTTGAGAATCACGAGGTAAATCCAGCCATCTTTGTTGACGGAGACAAAACCAGATCGAAAACATTGGATTTCTCTCTAGCTTCTCAAACTTTGTGTGTCATTTTGTTACTATCGCTAGTCTGATCACTTTACAAAAGAAAGCAGACTCACCAAACTTAGATGGCATGTGAAAATGAACTTTTGAGTCCGTCATCCAAACACGGACGACATGCTATAAAGTAATATAAATTTAAAGTAAACTAAGTCAGTCTCACATTCACTACCAGACCTATTTATCGCCGCACTATGACCATCGTTGACCAATTGATCAACCTCCTCTTTGTATCTTTTGTGGGTTTTGGATTTCCTATTCAAACGGTTTTCCAATTTCAACTGCTGATTATTCAGGGCTGGACTAGTTGGAAACTCGGGATTCCAACTAATGCCTGTGAGCTTTAGTTGTGAATTTTCTTTCACAAGGGTAAACAATTTTTTCGAAATCTCGAGGACACGATTGTATTTCTTAGAAACGGCAAACGCTTCAGTATATTAGGCCTAATTCTCGGCCATATCAAAGACCCGTTGTTGCTTCAAAAATTACCAGTTTATTTTCATTTTCTCATAAATGTTGCATGTAGCTTGATTGAAATTAGATCTTTTGAGTAATGTAATCGCCGGTCCTTGAATTCTTACCAACACTTTTAACATTGCCAAATAAAGAACTTCTGCCAGCCCGCAGGCCTGTTTCTCGCTTATACCTCACTTTTAATATCACATGAAATTCGAGGAAACAACTCCCAACAATCAAACCCGCCTCTAAGGAGTTTATCTCTAGAATATTCGAATTCTTTACAAGAGCATAGCCCAAAACATCTTGGCTGCGGGGAATTCTAGAGCATACGTCAGGTAGGCAATCGACGATCAAAGCTTCAACAAGCCGATAGAATTGCTGTTCAATTACACTTTCTGCTTGAAAATTAATCGCTTTCGTAGCCATTTCTTGACTCTTCCCGCGAGCAAATTGCACAATGGTTTAGCTGGCAGCCCCCTCGAAGTCTCTCTATTCAATTTAATAGACAGTAAGTGAGAATCACATCCAGGAGTTTGCATGGCACACGTAGCCGACCTATATGGACAGGTCGGAATCTCAAAGTCGCCGACAACACTTTTAATCGGATGTGCGTGCAACGTGACGTGACTGCTCACGTTATGGAAACCTTCGCAGAAAAGTCGCGGTAGCAACAGAGTTTCGTTCTTCTACAGGATACATCTTTCTGGCCTCATGGAGTTGTGCAGACCAATAATGTTTTCTTTTGCACTCATCACAGCCCTTACTAGACTTGCAATTAAAGATTGTATTCACTTGACCCTAGTAATTGTAGCACAAATTAAGGGTTCGAACCCTAAATGTAGGTTTGGCAACAGGCATACCGAGCAGCGGTGAACGCCATGAGACTTAATCATTACACATAGATCACTACAACATCGCAAAAGACAAGCAAGCATTATGTGACCCGCCTAGTCACGAGGGTGTTAGCAAGTATTGGGCATGAATCCAGCAAAAACCTGGATTCATGCCCAGTACCACTCCATTTACCATCAGCAACCTTATCGAGCTTGGCACAGCACGTGCCTGATTGACTTAAACGCTTGGTTACGAGGTTGACCAAATCATGATGGCGCACACGATCCAATGGACGTGCAGAAATCTTTTCACAAACTTGTACTCGCAATTTAAATGGCAAACGCCAATAAATATTCTGGGTAGCAGCCATAGTATCAAGCTGACACTCAAAACTACAATTGGTCAAAACTTAATGACACGTCATGGTGTCGACCAACAATATAGGCAGGTTTTTCATATTGTCCATCACGGGTAGACCCGCACAAACAATGTGACCTTCAACGGTACCCCGCTAGCTCTCAAAAAGACCACCCAAAATATCCAGTACCTGTCCCAAGGCTTTAGTTTTATTTGTAGCTGGTGAACGTTCTCGAATGGCAGCCAAAGTATTACCCAAACCAGACTTCATCACAATTTAGAGAGATATTTCAGGGTCACTTCTACCAAAAATCAGGACACCAGAATTTAATTACTTTAAAAACAAATGGTACCGGTACTGCAACGGGTCCCGATTACATAACTGGCCCTTATCAAGCGTCAGAAAATGGCGAAACGAGGCAAGTTGCACTTTGTCATTATGCACTCTGGACAAATGGGGCACATTGGAAGCTGTAGGAATTGTGAAGGACTTGGCATCAAATATGAAAATTAACGTAGTCTGGCCGGCCCATAACCCAACCGATTGATAGCATTACCAGTTATATCTACAGGTACGTTAATCACATATAAAATTTGTGCACAACCATTTACCTTGATCCAGGGACTTATAGCATCCCCAGCAACATTTGGCCGCTCTACCACTTGGTTATCGTCACAGCAATTAATATCCTGGCCTAATTGACTTCAGCTTCAGCTTTAACTATCGCTACGCTATCTATAAATTTTCCCCTTCCCCACTGATTTCGAGTTGGTGCAAACGCAGCACTTTGGCAATCTTTGTTTTTCTTCAGCAATTCCTGTTTTTTTTCTTTCTTCTATTAATTCAGCTTAGTGCCTAGCTTTCTTTATCTCCTTTTCATGCTGCAAATGTGTAGCTCTACTTTCTGCCAGTTTAGCTTCTCGCACTCTCCCAATAGAAGACCGAGTTTCTACCCTTAGCCCGAGAAAATAGTGTCATTAAGCTTCTTAATTTGCTGAATAAACACTTACTACAGGCGGCAAAGGCATCACACTTAAAGTTCTCCATTTGCTGATGGCGATTTTTAAATATTTCAGATCAACTAGCTCTTCAGTGTGATTTAGCTGAGAGACAAATGCAGCAACACACCTTCATAAAGAATTATCGCCAAAGATGAACAGTATTGAGATACGGTACATCTATCAGCAATAGTATTTTTTCATACTTTTTATCTATATTGGTATTGCTTTCTCATTGCTTAAAAGTATCGAGAATCAGTAACAATTTATTCTGTTTTTCTGTACCGCAAAAACTTTTAATTCATTTAACATTGACTAAGTTAGCTGCCAAGTACGCAAATGCGATGAAATCAGCTATACTCTTGACTCCTTCGCATTTATACCTTTTCGATTGTTGTTACTTCTTGTGGATTTAATCTTTGAGTAAACGAGCTGGTCACATCTATTCTTTCTTACATGCTGCAAATCAAAACGCTTTGATCAAAGCTAAACAGCTGTCAGTGAATTGTGATATTTTTTCATGCTTGCACTACTTGGGTCAAATGGTTTTGAGCAGCAATCTGGAAACCACTTTAGTACAGAGCAGACTTCGCAGTGCTGTAGTTCTCGAGACTGGTCTTAGTATCGAGACCCCTTTTTTGAAGTCTTGGTCTTCGTGTTTGTCTTTGGCCTGCACTTAAGATCTTGATGTCTTGCTCTTGTTGCTCGGTCTTGGACTGAAAACAAAGATGTTTTGATTAAAAAAGTTTTTCTTTTGGCGACAGATTATCATTTCTCATGATCACTTTTTTTACAGTAAACAAAAGATTTTGCTTCCTATTAAAGCTATCTACTTTCTTCAGCACAGATCACGAGACATCATTTGTACATACCCATTCAAAACCTCTCCATCTTTCGTTGCAGCATTTTGTTTAGCTTTACGCTAACTTACCCATTTGTTTTAATTTGCGTCTTTTCATGTTTGTGTGCAAGTGGTTTTGCTAGAAAATTAATCATTCAGAAAACGAAGTTAAGACGCAGCGGACCGCATAAAATCAACCGAGAGATTAACAAAGTTTGATTTTATTTGACTAAGAAGATATTAGAACTTGCATCACGTGTGCTACTCTATGAACTTTGGTCCTTCAGTTAATTTTAATCATGTAACGCACAGCATAACATGCGCAATCGTTTAGTGTCAATAACGTTTTCAGTATCCTCATTATTGACCACATTCTTTTTAAAAGCAAAAATTCAAAGTTTTCAATTGCTGCTCTTGATGACAGCACTAGAGCAAAAAGACATTTTTATTGCAGCACAACAAATGCATAAATCATTAATCAAAATTACTTCTGTTCAATTGTAAGTAAAGACTTGTTTTGGCACTTATTGTTTTTTCTAATCACTACAAAACGCTCAAAATTTCTCGAGGTTATCAGCATCCACCTTTTCTTTAAATTTGTTTAACTCAATTACAAACATTGAATCTACTGGTTAGACGCAATGTGCTAGTATTGCATCTCGAAGTCACCTCAAATCGTGCTCCAGAATAAAAAAAATAAATCGATTTTAAATAAACTTGGTCTTTCATTTTATATGTTCTCTAATCGACAATTAATTTAGAAATAACGATCATTTTATTTTCGAAGTAGTAAGGAAATGAATAGATGGACTAAGCTTACTTTTAAATTGCACGTTTCAAAACTATTTACACTTTGAAGCAAAACACACATAATTTAAAGTAGTATTTTGTGGTGCGCATTGCAAAAAAGTACAAAAGTGGCCCAAATTATTTTTCTTGGTGCCCAGCATAACTTCAACAAAGACGGAAAATAATTTGGTAGCGCAGCGTAAGATCCGGAAGTTGCAAAGTTGTTCATTTGCGGAAGTAGTTTACTTAATTGTGAACTACCCGCCTCTGCCGGTGTGCGTAATGACTTCAAATTTTTCGGGGCAGAGCTGACCACCTGGATATTTTTCAACCAAGGTGTGATTTACTTCATCACTAATCCATCCGGTGTAAGAAATTCACTAAATTACTCTCATCAAATAGGCCAACAAAACCGTTGTATTGCAACGCACGTACCTCAAAAATTTGGCAAAAAAATGCACATTTAAAGTTCGGTACCAAAATTATTTTTGGAGACAGATAAAATTTTGGTTGGGCAATTGTTCCCCCTGGTCCCCAGCAGCTACGTCTTTGCTTTATGTGGATGCAGATTTTCTTTATGATAGATGAATGCAATAACTTTGAAACTTGTAAATTTTACAATTCATCGATAATAATGATAAGCCAAACACTTTTGTGATAAGTTAGGAGGACATTACCTGTGTGGAATTCCTAGTTTTTGTCCAAACATTACTAAATGATAAATGGTAAATTTTAAAGGAAAGTAGGTCTACTACTACCACTGCATTGTTTACAACCAAGAATATCATGGTATGTCTTAATGGCCCAAACTTTTCAAGAAAAAATTTATAGCATTTAAATTTTCTTACAGTGGAAAGAAATTTGACGATAAATACCAAAACAATAATTGCTAAAAAAAATTGCACAAGAAATATTTTGTAATTTTCACCGTCATGCTCAATTCAGGTGAAGTAGGGGCATTTAAACAAAGGGGACAAAACAAATAAGGCCCTCTCATACAAAACATTTAAATGCCTAGTAAAGAACAAAAACTGTTTTGAGCCTATGCTGCAACTGTAGGTTTCAACACAACACAGTTTTTTTTTCTTTTTGACTTTCTCCTCCACGCCCAACCAAACCGTTGAAATAGCATATGCAAGATCATTGATCATAGGAAAAACATATCTAATTTACCGTACCCTACTCTTAAATTCATACAAAAATTATAATGAAAGTAATCACACGATTTTAGATTGAAGTTAGGCTGCACAAAAGAATTTATACGAGTCCAGTAATTTTCATGCTTTCATCCCACAGCCATTTTCCCATACTTGCATTTTTAGCATGAGACATGAGCTCCACGCGAGCACAATCTTCAAAATAATCACCACTGTACTGGATAACGTCATCATCTAAGGCACAATAGAGAATCGTCTGGTAACCATACAATGGATCTCTAAAAAAAACTTTCGCATTAGCTTCAACAGATTGCGGCAAGTTAAGAACAAAATTAATCATTGGATCGTCGATCTGTTCTTCACGATTTTTTGACAGGATTGAAATTGAGAAGCTGCTAAATCAAAATGTTGTGGTGAATTTACCCACCTATTGGCAGTACACCAAGCTGTTGATACTTCTACTTGTTAGTATGGTTTATCTTTACGACTGGTTTTGATGTTTCCTCATTCTCCTACAGCACAAGCAGCATGTTTATTCACTTGTGTAATCTTGCTTGCAGTGAGAATGTTTCGCGCTTGGCAATATTAAACTGATAAAAATGCAACCTAGTCGTCATAAAATATCCTTTCATTTTATTCGACCATCTACACGATTCCCGTGCTTTAAACACGTAAAACAGTGAAACTGCCAACCCGGTATATGGTAAGTCATATATACTAGGAATCCATACACCAAAGGTCGTCGGCTTTGTGATAAGACTAACCAGTCTGCAACTTTTATTCGCAATTGACTTGAAATAGGCTATCTCCGTAGCCAGATTTCGATCTTGTACGCGGTATGCACAGATATGTTTTCTTTTTCACCACGAGTACTCGATAACAAAGCAACGACACTTAACCTTACCGCAAAAATAGTGGAGTTATAACCCAAACCCTCAATAAATCGCCGAACTTTGAAGGATGATTTTTTCCCAATTCAGTGTCGATAGCACCTACAATCGTATACAAAGTTAATCTACTCACGCTATTGGCTACTTATCATCATAACAAACTGCAAAGAATGCCGGCAAGTCTGTTTGAACTTGCTCAACTAGCAAAGGCCGGACAAGATCAAATTTTCTTCACGTTACCCTTAGACCTGGAGCAGGGAATTTCTACTACAAGCAGAGCAACCAAGAAGTGGAAATTGAAGTAAAGTGCTTTTTCCAAAGAGTTCAACAAGTACAACGCAGTCATTGTGAGATTTTAACGAATGACCATAGCTGCGTAGAAAACGGCCTCATTCACCCGACCACGTTATCTACGTGTTGGATGAAATGGACGCAGAGCATAGTTTAAAACCTAACGCCGGTTCCTCCGGTTCTGGTTGCATAAAGCTGACGCCTTTAATGAGGGCTACCATTGAAAATTCTCAACAAAATGTTGGACACTTAATTATGCCACAATGCCGAAAAAACGAAAAAAACTCTTGAAAAGACGCCAGTCGCCGCCATGGTGTAGTGGTAACTTTTCCGGGCAATGGAAACAAAGGTCTAGAGCACGAAACTTCATGAAAAAACTATTGCAGTTTTTTAGAAAAGATCTTCTGAATTTAAACTGCAGCGTAGCTCCAGCCAACATTCTGGTTTGAAAGCGAGTATGCAATTTTTGACATTCACTAAATTGCAGGTCAAAACCTGCAAATTAGCAGGAAAAAATGTAAAATGGACTTTTTTGATATGACATTTCCAATTAAGTAAATGATTGTGCTGATAAGAGCTTTATAGACAAAAATGATACAGTTGTCACTAATGCAACATTGCCAAGCAACGAGAAAACAGGTGTTAACTTTTGCAATTTAAGAATAATCGTACTATTCTACTTCATTAACTACAAAAGCAAGTAGAAAGAGAATGTTTTCCCCTCTCAATGCAAGTGGGGAAAGGAGCAACGCTTCCCTTTACCCGATGCTTTGGCAAAATCTTCTTAACCTTTCTGACATTTACTTTATTTTTCCAACTCAATGATGCACATTTACAGGTTAACTTTATTCTATATTACATACGCTACAACAAAATCATCCTGATAATGTTTTGCTTCGAGCGATCCGTTTCTTTTTCGTACGAGAGTACAGACTTTAGCCTTTCAATTGTGAACCGATAACCTTCCCTATAACTTTTAAAAATTGCAACATTGCCTCAAAATAATTAAATATTTACCAGGATGAACAGAGTATGTTGTTATATCATAATCTTTCAGACGATTATGTAGCTCCGCAGAAAAATATATGTTGGCTAGTTTGCTATTGCTGTAAACACGAAATATTTCAAAAAGTCCTTCACTGTTATCTTCATAGAAAGCTTCATGTGATAATGTTCCTATCCTATTAAAATTAAAAATCAAATCAATTAAAAGTAAATTTAATTTTTAAATATTTCTGGCTGAAAGTCGAATAGCACAAGCCTACCCAGAAGTTAAAATGTGATTTTGTATTCAAACTTGCGAACTAAAGAGTTAAACCAACAAAAAATGCCAAAAAAGTTTTTGTTAGCGATCACATGCGAAAATAAAGTTCAACTAAAGCGTGTGATGTTTGGCTATAACAGGGGTCACCAACCGTGTGCCCCTGGGCTACAACAACCCAAGGAAAGCTTCTGAACACCTTTTACCAAATAAATGACAACTTGCGCAACGTGGTTGAGTGGGTTGAAGCACTGTTCGTGGTGCCGATGACCGCGCGTTCACATCTCATGATTGCTACGTTATGGTCCTCAGGAAAAAAAATTTACCAAACTCGACTAATTGAAAATGCATCACTCGGACTGGCGTAATAATTTTAAACTCAAACTTGATCGCAAATAAAAATCAATCTACAGAGTGCCCCACATAAAGACACCAAATTTTTTTTTTTTTTAGTTTAATTGGGATATCTGTCATAATGCTGTATTTATAATTAAACTTTTTATTTTAGATGTGCATGGTATTAGCCATTGAATTGTGATAACTATCAAATTATTATGTATTAACTAATAAATTGTTATTTTCCCTTATACCTCAATTGAATAATTTCCAGCGTGAGGTAATTGTCCTATTTAAAAAAGAACATGCAACGTAGCCTTAAGGTAAATGTCGAAAAGTTTACCTGTTTTCTTTGGTGAAATTACAACTAATCAGTATAGAGGTATTGCCTCTGTGTTAAAATCTGGTAGATCTCCCGTAACAAAAAGCGTAAGCTAACTTCGTTCAATAAATTGTTAGCAAAGGAAAATTTAGTGGATTTATGTGGGTCACCCTTTCGCAGCTCTGTTAGCAACAGGCCAAGACGCAGCCTGCCAAGCCTACGCTTATTTGCTCGCGTAATACTGTAATCTACCAACCTGTAAATTCCAGAGCTCAGATTTACTATCCTTACTGGCCTTTGCTTCGATTGCGATTTCATTTTGTCAAGTAAGAGATTGGTTAAGAGAAAATGTCCGAAATGGTTGATGGCAAACATCCTATTGATACCAGTAGTAGTTCTACCGGCAGCATCAATCGCACCTTTGAAGCATAACAAAATTCTGACTTTCGCCCAAAACAGTATAATATTCACCTATAGTCAGAATCATTTTATTTAAGCACAACAAATTCTGACCAAGTTTTTTTACAAAAATCTGGAGAGAGTGAGTGTTGCGGTAGTTAACCTAACCACAGGGCCGTAACTACTGCCGGTGCAATGCACGGGCCCCAGTATGAGGTAGCCACGCATTGCTACATTTCATTGTAAAATATTTTCGTTAAAAGCTCAAGTAAACTTATTTTTGCTAAATGTCACACTTCATCTCAATAAGTTTAATTTATATTTAACCACCTAATTTATTTAAAGTATTTCTTAATATATTTAGACCTCCAATTGTGACGTATTCATGATGTAATCGCTGTGCTACCCTCACTCAAGTCCGTTTGGTAAAATAAGTTTAAGCTATAATGATCATATAGCATCGTATTTGTCCGTTTTGTTTTACCTTGTAATTGTTAATAAGTTTTGCTTGATGACGTTGTCATGACGTAATGCTACCTAATCGTTTCGAGATAATTCTACAATTTTCCACCATGGTCCAGTAACTTAATACTTAATACGAATTTTAGGAGCTGGTGTTAGCCTGTTTAAGATATCAATATAATTAATTGATATTGACGATTAATTGTAATTAATTAATTGACAAGTTCTAATAGGAACGAAACCGGTCGTGGAAGTGGTATTTTATTCAACTGATTGCAGTTAGCCTATATGCCTTAATAGCAATTCATTATATTAATACTTAGTAGTATCACGTCTTACATAATTTGTTTACCAGCATTTTAACTTGGAGCTTTATGACGTAACAGCAACTGTCTGGCGAGTATATATCATCGCAAAATAATTAATTAACAAAATAATCTTTTCGAAGTTGTTAATTTTTTCTGGTAAGTTTTTGCCCGCTTCATATAAATAGGTAAATTCGTAATTTGTGCCGTGAAAGTCAGCGTTTTGTTGTGTTACTGTTTTCCCTGTGTGGCAGGAGTTGGAGTTTTCAGGATTAGTGAGATCTAAAGCTTTAGTTTGTGAGAATAGGGATTACAGTAGATTCCGTTTAATTGGGCCGCCAGTTAATTGGGTCAGCCGTTTAATTGGGCCAAATTGTGAAGAACGAAATTCAATCAAAGAAAATACGCTATATCCGCATAATCGGGCCACTATTCCGCTTAATCGGGCCACAACTGTAGCCAGACATACACCTGTGTAATTGCAAAACCGCCTTTGTGATGTAATAGTACTCAATATCACAAAGCCAACTTTATTATGTGACAATTGAACAATACAGGCGCAAGTTATTTTGTGATTTCATGCCTTTGGACATAGTAATTGATGTACTTTGTTGCAAATTTTGTGAAGACCTAAGCAGAAATGCCACGAAAAAATTTAACGATTGCTGAAAAAATTGTTGTTCCCAGAAAAATTAAAGAACAACCTCCAAACAATGTGCACAATGCTTGTATATGCGCATGTGTTTGTTTATTGCTGTCAAGACAATGACGTTATGTTGACTTCGGATAATCGGATCAGCCGCTTAATCGGGCCAAATGGTGCTTGTCCCGATGTGACCCAATTAAGCGGAATCTACTGTATTCTATTTGAATAAGTTACGTAGATTTAGTTTAACCATCTGGGTGCAAGACGTCATTCTATTAGTCAGTGATCAGGTTTGCGATTTCTGTTAATAAACTTCTTTCGTTGGAAGAAGTTGTGATTTGGTTGATTGAGAAGTCAGGTTTAAGCTTTTTAATTGAATCCTTTTTGCTAGACATATCGTAGTTCTTATGCTCGTTGCAGTACCGTTTCCTGAGCCGGAAAAACAACAACAAATAGAGTTTGTTACATTAAACTTAACTAACCGTTGTCTAAATTTTATTAAGCTTTTTAGGTTTTTTGTAACGACATTGTGAAACTCTAATTGACTGCAATTTAATTTGAAAAGAAATTATCAAAGCGGAGCACAAAAGAGACGAGCTAAGGGAAGAAAAATAGCTGAGACATCCAGAAACTCTCAGCTACTGAGTTCGTGGCTTACTCGACCAGAAACATCCAAAGTGGATGAGCAAGACGTCAGCATTCGTGAGACAAAAAATTCCGATACTACTAAAGATAGCACAGATGCAAGCAAAAATGACGACTTTCCCATCATTATGGTAAACTCAGAGATCAAGAAAGCAATTATTGCAGCAGGTCCCAAACAACCTAAAAGACCTTTCCCTAAAGATCCGCTTCAAAGCGGTCGTTCATTTTCAACTAATTATACCATTTTGTAATGCAATCTGGTCTAAAACTACAAAGATATTGGTTATGTTGTTCATCAAGCATGGACAGTGTTTACTGCCAGCCCTGCTGGTTATTTTCTCATGAAAATGTCGCTCCAGAGATTTCTTATGCACTTCAAAATCCTTGGGGTACAACAGGTTTAAATGACTGGAGGCATTTATCGCAGCAATTTTGAAGTTATGAAAGCTCCACGCATGATACGGAGGCCTGTGTCATATATAAGTAATGGAGAAACAGGGAGACAATAAAAGAAGCGTTGCACGAGTCTTTGCTGGAAAAAACAAACTTTTGGCAAAATGTTTTGGAAAAACTAGTGAATTTTACGTTGATGGTAGCAAAGCGCAACTTACCTTTTCGCGGATCCGGTGAAGAACTTTCGAAGAATAACAAGTGTAATTTTCTCTGTATCATACAGCTTCTTGCCAAATACGACACTGTTTTAGACAAACTTTTGCAACTACCTAAAGGTTCTCCAAAATATCTAAATCCTTTGATACAAAATGAACTAATATCAGTACTAGCTGAAGAAATTCTCCGCAATATAAAAAGCGAACTACAAAGCGCTGCTTTTTTTGCCATTATTTTTGATACCACTCAAGATGGCAGCAAAAAAGACCAGTTAAGTGAAGTATTTCGTTACGTCAAAATCAATTACCACAATGATGGAACGCCATCAGAACTGAAAGTTGTTGAAACGTTTACCTCATTTATCGAAGTTGAGGATTTATCTGCTATTGGATTGCACAAACTGATAACGAATTCCATTCAGCAGAAGGGACTTGACATAAAAAACTGACGTGGACAAGGATATGATGCGGCTCCAGTGATAAGCGGGAAGTACTCCGGCTTGCATAAGAAGATCCAAGATGTGGCTCTACATGCTTACTACGTGCATTGTGCTTTGCACAATATAAATTTGGCGTTAAAAGATGCCATGAAAGCCGTGACTGAGACCAGTCAATTTTACGGCATCATTGAGTTGATATATAATTTTTTCGGACATAATATTGTGCCGTGGCAAAAGCTTCAGATTGTCCATGATCTTTCTTGCTCAAACCCTACATTGAAATCATTAAATCCAACTCGTTTGTCTGGTCGATACGATACTGCCTACGAGCGTATGCTTTGAAGGAAAGATTTTGTGACGCAATGAATTGCTTGACTCACATAATACGTACCAGCACAAAACCAAAGGAAAGAGATAAAGCTATGAAAATAAAGAAACAGATAGAAAACTTTGTATGCTTGCTGGTTGTGCAATGCAAGATTTTGCAGATCGTCAACATTCCTTCGAAAGCTATGCAGTGAAAAACAATTGACTTAATTTCTGCCCATAAACTTCTGCAAACTGCTGGTGAAGACATTATTCAACTCAAAAGGAGTTTTGAAACAGTACTAAACGAAGCTTCCACTATTGCTTCTACAAAAGGTTTGCTGAGACAACTTTTAAACAAAAGAACAAAGAAAACAAAAGCCTGCTTCGATGAAATATTCGAAGAAATAACGTCAAGCGATCCTAAGAAGCGATTTTGCGTAACTGCGTTTCTTCCGAGATGGACATACCTTCTTGCCACCTAATTAATCGCTTTGAAGGAATGAAATCAGTGGAGACGTCATATCAAGTTTTGGAACCAAGTTTTCTATCAAATGCTTGTCATCTGGTTCTTGAGGTTGATACAAGAAAATTTTCTAACAAAATTTTCTGATAACGTCTCTTCGTTGTTTCCTGGCCAAATGCTCTCCGTCAAAACGTCGTTTAGAGAAAAGATTGCCCATTCAAAATTAGCTACAGAAATGGCTTTTTTTCTGATTGCTGAAAATGCATCACTTGCCACAACTTACCCTGACGTTTGTACGGCCTAAATGATGTATATGACAGTACCTGCAACAGTTGCTATAGCAGAAAGATCTTTTTCTCAACTCAAACTGACGAAAAACTTTCTTCGAAGCTTCATGTCCCAATAGAGACTTAGCGGTTTGGCTCTGCTATCGATAGAAAAGGAACGAGCTAAAAGTTTGGATTTAAAAAAAATAAACCAGAAAAAGTTTCAAGTTTCCAATCGCCCGCAAGTAAATTACTGCAGCCTACTTGATTGGCCTCAACGTATTGTGTTTCATTAGTTGGTGTCTTTTGTGGTGACGTCAGTGTACTGTACGTTAATTGTTTTGGGGTTAAACAATTTATCTGCATTGCATAGCACATCTCCATTTTGCTGAAATATCGTTAATAATGCCCACAAAGCACCATGCCTCAAAAGGTTGCACATAATTTTGTTTTTATCATTGTAAAACGATTTTGGTTGGCGACGTTTACTTGATTAAGCTTTTACTAAACAATAAAAAATTGTTGTTGCAGCCTGCCACCAACGAAATCCTTGCTTTGCCGTTGTTTCAATGTGGACACATTGCAACCACAAAAATTATGTTGAACCGTGCAACCTCCGTGAAATTTTATTCCAATTAAAGCCTTTCATTTGCAGGCGCAGTAAACTTAGCTTTAAGCCCATTTTACCTGTTCAGCTCAATGCTTTTTTGTCTTATTTTAATTGAAAAATCATTCTATAACGCGGAGTCGTCAATGATTCCTGTGTTGAGAAAAGTAGCTCAATTGAATATTAAGTAAAGAAAACGTGGGGGCTCCATAATAAATGTTTACACTGGGGCCCCACCTGACAAGTTACGACCCTATCTAACCACAAAGGCCTCAAGGACAATTTTTTAGAGGGTTGCACATGTCTGAAAGCACAATTCTACAAAAAATATCCATAACATTTTAAGCAAGAAGGTGACTTTACTCGCTAATTGCACGGGGTGTTAAACTGAGCGCTGATGTGGATTTCGATGCTTGCAACAAAGCTTCGAAGAGCTTCCAAAATTTAGTTTTGTGTTCAAATTTAATGGCTGGCCGTCCCTCTCAAAAAGTTTACCATCACTTTGCTATTTCCCAAATTCAGTTCTTACGTGTTGGACAAGTTTAAGTTTTCAACTTCAGGTCCTCACTGTCGCAAAAACCCAAAAATATGCTGCAGTTTCATGAGATATAACGCGAATTACAAACCTGCATTGTTAATGAGATAATCCAAGTACGTTTCCGTTTCATTAAATGATTTTGCAAATTTTCGGACTCCTTCAAAATCCGACAAATCCAACTTTCTGGAAAAAATCTAAAAACCAATGGCAATATAATTCATTTGCTCTGTTCGATTAAATACAATCTCATTTACATTTTGGTTTCCACTATTCTTGATGATCTCTAGTCTTGCTTGATTCGATTTCGCTAAATTTCTTGATGCAATGATAATCCTTGCATCTCGTTTGGCCAACTCAATTGCAAGAGCCTTTCCAATTCCAGCATTTCCGCCTGACAAAACAATGACTCATTATTTATGGACAGATTTAAGAGTAGACTTGTCCTCCAGTCGCAGAAAATCCTTTTAGCCCTAACAAAGAATATCTCATGTTTAGACCTGATTTTGTGTCATCAGTGCAGTTGATATTGACAACGTGGGCTACTCGTATATTGGTAAAACAAGCTGCACTACAAAGCAAGAGAATACTGCACCAACCAAACGGTTGTTGGTCTGGCAGAAGGTCTCAAATCCCACAGGCACTCCCCAAACCAAATATTTTTTGCGGTACTGCCCTCTGAAAGACCGCAAAAAGGCAGCTAGCACTCTTTTCAAAAACGTTCGCCTGTAAGTTCATCTTTTGCTTTTCCTTCTTCTTTATCTGTATTGTCTTTATATTCTTTTTTTACGAATAATGGACGGCAACATTCATCTTAATCCGTGCACTGTCTATCTTTGTTCTGTGTGCGCCGGAAATGTGATCAGTAGGAGTCGGTCAGTGCAATGCTGTACCTACCTCAAATGAGTAGGCTATATTTAAGGTGCACCTTCCTCTCTACAGCTTGCAACTCCGTTTTCTGTTCACATTCCTGGAGCGGTCTTCCTCAATGTATCTCGGTTTTTTCTGGAGGTTTATAGTCTAACATTGTGTCATCTTCTTCGAGCTCTCTAATATGTACCTCTTAATGTGGATTTCAACTCGGCCAACCTCCCTCAGCCGACGCAGTTTTACCCCTTACCCTGGCTTACTAACCTCCTACCTTTCCCCTTTCTTTTTCCTAACCCGCCTCTTGGAATCTTCGCCACTCTTTCCAACTTCCGGCGCTTCTTTGCATTCTGCTTTCTCTTCCTCTTTTAACTCGCTCAGTGTTCCCCAATAAAATGCAGAAGGTCTTGGTGCTAGCAGTGTAGAGCTTCTAGTCTTGCTCTTTGCTGTCGATCAGTAACCAGGAATCCAACTTCAACGCCTCTTTATCTTTCACAATCCCTGGATACTCGACCTTGCGATCTTATCGCACTCACTTCCGGACATAATTGCTCTCTCTCTCTCACCTGATCTCTCGCACGCTGGCGATGGAGTAGTCATTTTTTCTCTGAAAACTCTTCTCCTTTCTCTTTCTTAAATTCTAACGCTCTTTTTCGACGGATAGTACAACCCACTCCTTCTCTTTTTTTGTTCTCCTATAGAACTTTCTGTTCCCATAAAAATGTCTTCTTTCTGGGGGAATTCAACTGTCTTCATCATCTTTGGGACTCAGGAAGTACTTCATACCCTTGTGGGGATGAAGTATTAGATTGGCTGTTTTCTTTAATGACGGGCCCAACTCTTTTTTTATTGCATCTCTGGCAGTCGCTTTTTGCCTGATATCTCCTTCGCTTTTCTTCCATCTGGATGTCTTCACCTATTATTCCCATCCACAAGATGAAAAACCCTTCAACTTACTTGCTTCCTTCCTTCCTATCTCTCTCACATCCTGCGTCTCAAAGCTGTTTTAGGCATCATTCTATCCTTTGTACTCTTCTTTCAGGAGTCAAACTCCATCTTCTATCCCCGTCAAGCCGGTTTCAGCCCAAGTTGGTCTGTTTTGGATCGAGTTCTTTATCCTTCTCAGTATATTTTGGATGGGTTTATCAAATCCAAGTCGGCACTAAGACGATCTTTGCCACTCTCTGTTTTTCTGAGGCTTTTGACTCTGTCTAAAACGGAGCTCTCTTTCACAAGTGTATTTCTGCTGGCCTTTCTCCTTTATTTGTTAAATGGACTCAATCTTTGCTTTGTGACAGGCGCTCTTGCTCGGTTTTTCATAATCGCAGAAGTCGGTTCTTTCGATTTTGCCGAGATATTCTGCAAGATCCTTTCTTGGCCTTATTTTATTTTGTCTTTTCATCAACAATTTCATGCATCTCTGTCTTCTTTCGTTGGTTGCTCTCTTTATGGTGACAACCTGGCAATCTAATTCTTTTAGCCCTGGGTACCTGCTGCTACAAAGGCCACACAAGGAGCTTTGATTTAACTAGAGCGCTGGTAAGCGGGTATTCCTCTCAATCCAAGCAAAATGCCTCTTTCTTTTTGGTTGATTCCCACAAGACTTACCTTCATCCCGGCTTTTCTCAGTTAAACTCCCATCTCCGCTTCATTCCTACTCCCACTTTTCTTCGGGCCCCTTTTGACTGCCTTTTTACTTTTCTAAACGTGAATGTTCCCCAATCGCCAGGTTTTTAGTTTGTCTCAAGGCCTTGCGCTGTATCTCTATCTTCTCTTGGGGTCCCTTGGAAGAATCCATATCTAATTTGTACAAAGATTTCTTTAACTTGTTTTCACCTACAGTATACTTCACTCGGATAATTTCCTTCCGAGCGTTACCAAAGTTACCGAGATAGAACGCTTTTACCGAGCGGCTGTTGCACCATCACCGGCTCCCTTTTGTTGTTCCCTATTTGTCACCCCTATCTAAGGTGTTCCTGGCTCCGCTACGAGTCACTTTCCCTCATTTCGCTTTGTCTTCTTTTGAGCGGGCCCATTGTCTTCTATCTCTTTTGTTATTTGCGGTTTGGCCAGACTTGAAATAAAACCAAGGCTTTTTCGTTCCTCCTGGAGAGACTTTGTGACGACTTAACGCTTATGCTTTTTTCCTGTAGGGAGGAGGCTCCTCTTGTCTATTCTTCCTCTCATCCATGGAACCCGCTTTCCTTCAGTGTCAAGCTCGGTTCTTTGACTTTATTCTCTCGCTCCAACCCTTCTCGTTCTCGCCAAGGTGCGACTCTTACGCAATTTACTTCATAGCGTCGAGACCAAACCAGCTTTTCCTCTTTGACAGCCCCATTGGGTTCAAGTTTATCCGCTGAAGCCTGCATTATTCTGGAACTCTTCGCTGATCTAGGCAGCATCAACAAGTCTGCCAATCCTCATTTTACATTATTGCTATGTCCTTGCCATTTTTTGCTCTCCTTCTTACACTTTCTTATACATCTGGTAGGAACTATTCACTCTCTCTTCCTCCCTTTCCATCCGCTTGTAATCGGTTCAAGGTCACTCCTTTCTTCCAGGTAATGACACGGCAGACGATTTGGCCAGAAGAGGTGTGCTGCTTCAGCCATCTGCAGTCTTACGTAGTCTCTCCCTCCCCTTACCTCTCTCATTCACTCATCTCTGTTTTCAAACTGAAGACATACTATTTCATCAAAATTGTTTGACACAAAAGCACCCTTAGTATCAACTGAGAAACTTGTACTTCTTCGTCACGTTCGCTATGGTTTCTCTCGTCTTCTCTGCAGCGGACACAGCCTGGTGTTTAACTGCTATATCAATAAAATTGAGCGCTTGCAGTAAATCGACTCATGATACTTTTCATCTCATTTTCTCCTGTCCCGGACTCTTTGAGCCGCTCACTCTTCAGCGACTCCTTTTTCTATATATGACCATTGGTCCAGGCCTTGGAGAGTTGGCTGGATTTTGGGGCTTAATGGCCTTCCGCATCCCTCATCCCTTGAAAAGAGTGGGGTAATTACAACAACAACAACAACAGCAAGCATGGGAAGTAGACTGAATCAACACCATTACAAATAAAGTTTTACGAAATAGACCAACATAGTTAACCCTTAGCCAAGAAAAGTTGCCGCAACAAATTATCTAATTTATGCAGTACACCTGTAGTACATTTCATCAGAACTGGTAAGCAAACACTTTAAATGTTATAATAATTGTTTTTGAAACAAGCCCAGTTTAGTTTAAAGCAAACCTAAGACGTAAGCCAGTAGTTTTTTCAAAACTAACCTGTGATTAAAACAGTTTTTCCTTTTAAAGATTTGTCGCTGTGATAGACTGGTCCTCGCTTGATATAATTAAACCAATAATAACTAAAACCGACAGACAATATAAGACTAATATAGTGAATTTTAGAAAACATACTTTTAAATATTTCAGCTTGAAAGTGCAGCACTAACGTTACGTCGTATTTTTTATTGATACACGTAGCACAACTTCAAGCCTAAAGCGATTTTTGATCTAGCAAAAACATCTGATAAACAACAAACGGGCTTATGGTGTCTAGTCCTTGTCAAGAACTTCATATTCTTAATCAGAGTCCTAAAGCGATTCTTGAACTTTAAAAAATACCATCACCAAAAAATTTTCTTTTGGCACCAGTACCACTGTTCATCAAAATTTATCCATTTTTTTTTCACAACAGGATTAGCAGCTTTCTGTGACGCTTTTTGCTTCTAAAATGATTTTAACAATTTGTGCTATGTTATATTTTCGAGTGTATTTTTTTAACGCATTTTAGAGTTGATTATTGAGATGGAAACTAGCTTTAACTCTTTCGCTCCCGCGATCATCGATTGATGATCTCGTGTTTTCAGTGTTTCCCTCAAACTTTGTTAAATTGAGTTACAAAATTAGTTTACGTAAAAATCGATTTGTGACTTTATTTTTCATCCGATTTTCATAAAAATTTCAAAAGATCACGCTTATTTCCTCACGCATTGGAACATGTATAATTTGTGCCCCAATTCTTGGATTTTTATATCCAAACAGGGTTAAAATGACCAACAACCCAGTTGCAGACGACAAAATCGGCCAAATTCTCAGCTCGTGCCAACTACGCTAAAATCAAATTGAGACTACATCTTTACCACATTACCAAACCCTTTATCATCAACACAGTCTGAAAACTACTCTTTTGGGGCATCATTTGACAAAATTTCAAGCGATAATAATAAATTTTACGTTTTTGAATTTCCAAATTTTTTAGGGGTCTCAAAACCCCCCCAAACAAATTTGAATGATAAGTAGATAAAAGTAAATTTAGTGCGTAAAAAATATGATATCTTGCTAAATACCGGTTACATTTGAAAGCTTAGGAAATTTGCTTTCCACCAATATATAACTTTAAATAGTTTAGACTAAGTGGTATATGATATTCACTGATCAAAAATGAGTACTGTACATCATGTTAGTTCAAAACCCCCCTAATTTTTTTGACTTATCTTCACTAAATTATAATTTTTAGAAAAACTACACCCTATAAAAACATGAAATCAATTGCAAATGTTTCACTACTAAAGTCGTCATTTTGTATCAAGTTTCCAAGGAGACAAAGACTGAAATACAAGTTTAAAAGCTGACAGAAGTTTTGCTTCTCTAAATCAAAGTTTGCTGTATCCCCCTTGTTTCTCAAGAAATGGGAAGGGTGTAAACAAGCGGCTGTTTCATCGTCAGTGACAGCATATTCTATTTAAACTTGATATTTTCTGAATCTTGAAGAAATTCCCTCTTCAAAAATACATAATGTTACATGGTTTAGGCTAACCTCAAGCAGATAATAACTGATCATATTTTAGGTACTAAATTTAACTACCAAAATTTGGTACCGGTTGGTACCGGTCAAAAAAAGGTCATGTGCCTCAGAAAATTGCAAATTGTAGAAAACCTAGGCTCTTAGGTAAGTTTTGATTGATGTACTTTGAAAGCTTATTTCCTTAGCATCCTTTTGCGACCATTTCTAAAAAAATTGGTAGAATATTAAATCGGTAGTGATCTTTGAGGTGAGGGTACCTCTTTAATTTTGAAGACAACTACCCCCCAGTTGGGGGGGTTCATTTGCATAAAATTTGCATATTCAAAAAAAAAATTTTTTTTTGAATTTGAAATCCTCAAGAAATGTAGATTTCAACGATATATCACACTTAATGTAGAAGTAGACAGCTGAGTAATGATTTACAAACAAACTTGAGGTACATAATTATGATTAATTATGATTGATTATGACAGTTTTTCGCGCTGCCACCTTACGGACATTTTTTTTCGCTTTTCACGCGGGAGCAAAAGAGTTAATGGTCTTTTGCTGTCTAATTGTATAATGACAACACAATAAATGGAGCACGTGGTACCATTTTATGAATCTATGAAGCACTTGACAAATAATTGATTTATGTCGATCATAATGAAAATAAATGCAGTCATCATTTGCACTGTAGTTTTCGCTAAACATACATTTTGTAATCAGCCAATCATACAGACTAGAAAATGAAAATATATATTTTACTGGATGTTCATTCGCCAGACAAACTGGACAGTGGTGCTAAGCGTAGAGCAATACTCCAGATCAGCTTCAGAGTTTCAACGTTTTGCTTGGATTGCTTGATATTACCTTCTATAAATCTATAGCTTTTTAGGGTCCGCCAAATAGCGAAAATCACACCAAAATGCTTTTCCAAAGGGCACAATAACTCGATCATTGCGAGGTCTAATCGTATAACTGTTCAATTTCTGTTGCACTGGTCAACATTGCCCACTGCAATTGTAACACTGAGCTGTGGAACTAATTAAGAAAACATTGCGCATTGTACACCTGATAAGATCAAACATAATTAAATGAAGTTCACTCTCTTTCCCACTCTTAGCTCAATAATTAGCAGATTGTAAATTCTGTGCCATGCATACTGTACAAATTTCCTGTCACAACGCAATTTTTCCTGACCTACCGATATTTTTATTTTCACCAAAGTCCATCGCCAATTTCCTATGTGCCTTGGCGATAGAGACTAATCGGTAACTTATTAATGAGTTTCTCATTACTTACAGTTATTTTCAGTACTAATAGGTAACTGTCTGCAAACATTTTCATATTTTAAACTCATTAATAAGATAAAACATCACTCGGGCCTGCATGAAAATAGCATAACCAATTTCTTCAAGACCTGGAATATCCGTGCAACACATTTTGTACGCATAATGCACTGCAAGAAACTCAAATACGGCAATGCAGATTACTAGTTCTTAAGTCAACATTTGTGATTATTACTTCCCGCGTTTCTTTCATCTGTACATACTATAGGCCTTTTGCTGCTGGTTTTAAAATCAGGCATGTTTTAACGTATATCCGTTTTGTCGCCTGTATGCCTTTTTTCTTTTACTGATATGCTAAATCTCGTTCATGCTACATTGTACGACGTAAATGAAAATAAAATTGCCGGCCTGCAAAACAATCAAAAGGACTATGAAAAACAAGCCCAGTGGCAAGAAAAAGCATTCAGGCAGAGCTGATGTAATCTACAAAAAATAAATACAGCAGTACCAAAAGCAGGTTCACATGAAAAATGGTTATGGAGCAAACTTGAAAAGTCCCGCACTAAACTTGATGACTCATGAATATAAGTCATTGGCAATGATAAATACGAACTTCCAAAACAACAATTCAAACACTATAATTACTGCCTATCAGTATTGGTACATCTAAGAAAATTAAGTACAATATCACAGAACCTTTACACAGTGCATTTTTAGATGTATCCATTCATTTACACGATTACAATGACAAAAAGAAACTACTAAAGCATATACTGAAAAAACAAAAATTTTTAATGTGACTAATTTTATCATTTGAAGATTCGCGTTTGCTCACATATAATACTGCTCACCGTATTTTCTGGTTAATAAGCCGAATCGCCGAATAAGCCGAGGCCTGTGTTTAAATAAACCTTTTAAAGACAAGCTCCGTCAATGCTGGAATTAGTGGGGATGGTTTCCGGCAATCAAAGTTTTACTGCTGCAGGAAATATGGCTAGCTAAATCTCTCGCTACCGTCTGTGAGGGGTTCGTGAAATCGTGGAAAGATATTAGTGTTGAAACTGTACAGAAGTCAAAAAAAGGTCATTGCCTCCCCAGTGCCGAGGATGGCCAGTCCGCGGGTGGAATCGAGTTGATTTACAGAGGAAAATAAGGTCATTGTGCCTCCAATTCATGAATGCTGGTCCGTATGGCCGTTCATATGCACCAGTATTTCTCAACCCCATTCGACTTGCAAATCCATTATAAAGTATGCTAACGTCTGTGGCCCACCGACTTACGTACTGTGGCCCACCCGACTTACGTGCTGTGGCCCACTATTTGGCTATGGCCCACTGGTTGAGAACCAATGGTTTAGCCTATTTCTGAAAAACGTGGCCTTGAGTTGGTGAGATACATTGCTGAACAATTCGGAGCGTCATTATTGGTTACAAAATTCATTAATAAGTGAAATATACCTGGGTGATGGACTGGTTTTGTGCATAAGGATCCATTTAGAGGTTATCAGGGAGTATCTTTAGGATTTATTTTCTAGCTGGCTCTACCAGTGTCGCCCACAGGGCCTCCAACACTAATGTCAAGGTTAAGAGTAGTAATTCAGCCAGCTGTGCCTGCTTTACACAATCGATAATATTCTTTTACATAGACAGTTGTCGTTACAAAATCGAAAGTGTCGTTTTTTTTTATGGGAAATTAATTAAGCGAAACGTTGAAGAGGGTTGTGCCTAGCTATATTTTCCAAAGTTTGTGGAGTCCCTGGAAACATTTTATTTAAACTGCTAACAACGTAGGCGTGTTTGAAACTGGACTTGCTCACAAATGAAACATTACACTTGTGGGATCTGTACTAGGTCCACTTGAGTGATACGGCTTCGCAGAGTACTGAGAGACCATCCACTACAGAGGACCTAGTATAGGTCCCACAAGTGTGACGGTCTCAGCTATGCTTTATTTAAAGCCTTTAGCTTCTTATCTGGTTACCGACTTCACTGAAGAGACTTGATAGGTTGAAACAGTGTCACTGTCTGCACTTTTATCTTTCATTTCACCACTTGCACAGAAGTATAAATTTAGTTGTAAGAGGGCAACAAAGTGATTGCTGTGTATTTTTAGAAAGCTATTATATATTAGACGTACTACTTACGATTTTTTGTAATTCCAGGCCTACTTGCATGACCTAAAGCCTCCGACTGCGCGTATTTTTCAAAATCCTGGAATTATCGCAACCAGGTAAAGAGAAAGTTAACCCAAAGTCAAGCAAGTGCATTTGAGTTGTTGAAATAGATTAGTTTAACTTATAAATTAGGTTTTGCCATGGCAGTGTTAAAATCCAGAATGAAATCAATAAGTAAGCACCCTAGTACGTCATTATGCAAACAGTACATTAGTGATTGACTTCACTATTTACGTTGGCTGACAATAAACAAAAAAAGTTGGTACTGGTGCTGCCGGCTGCTGCTTTTACTTGAAATCACAACCTACAGCATTGCGATGTCTACGCATAATGTCGTATTAGTCCCTTTTTGAAGCGGCGTTTACGAGACAGAAGAAAAAGCATGTTTAAAAACAGCTTCAATGCTTAATCGCTTGTAGCATCGTTGATAAAGTTCAAATTACTCATAAGTGATTTTTAGTAGAAGCATTTTGTTGATATCTCCCGAAAAAGCTTCCAACCGTTTTTTACAGTCAGTATTTTTTAGAAAATGAAGACAACAGTGTTTACAGTCAAGCGTTAACTATGAAGTAATTTTAGTTCCCAAAACAATAAAACTTTGTAAAATTGGCAAGTCGGGTGCTAGCATTGTTTTAGCCAAAAATCGCTTTCTTCGGTCAAAAAAATCATTTTCAATCGTGATGTCATCATGGTCTCATCAACCTTCTGATGGTACTCGCCCCAGGGTGATGATAAATGATGGGAACTTTAATGTTTGTACGATCAGTAGTTTCGTAAGCGTTGAGCTAAAAAAGTGCTTCTTATGGCTTGTTGTGTCGCCAATAAAGCATAGAATGTCGAAAATTCAATTATGTTGAATTTGTGAGAATATGAAAAAAACAAATGTTGCAATAAGTGGTTAATTATGACGTCATGTCAGATCCTAAAAGCATGAAATTTGTTAAAGTTGATAAGTCGGATACTGGCTTTTGTCTGAACCAAAGACTTCCTTCCTTAGTCAAAAAATGCAATGTTTAAAACACTGTCTCTGATTGTGACGTCACGAACCGTTTCATGCTTACACATTCAGTAGTTTTAGCAGAGGTAAAACACATACAGAATTGCGCTTCATATCATAGATCACCAACGGTTATTGTCACAAGTAGAGTACCGTTATTGACAACAAGAGATCACTAATAGGTGTCTCTAGGAATCGTTGTATTTTAATTGCATTGGTTATGAAGCTATGCTGCAGTACACGTTAGCTTTGACAAAGCGTTAAATACGCTAGATGAAAGCTGCTTTGTATGAACACGAAAATTTAGCAAAAATATCTTGAAAGTGAAATATCAGTGGATTTTTTTGCTCCATTTAGAAGTATGATAACCCAAATTTAGCATCATAATGTCTGTGTTTCACCCCCCCCCCCCCTCTTACACTTTTTTATAGTGTGAATGATGATTTGTGACATCATTCTTTTTTGTGAGTATTACCAGTCTTCATTATTAGTACACGATGATCACCAATACGTGTACATAAACTATGGCCTATATCTACTAAGAATTTTCGTTGCAGTTCTCACTCTCACAAATGTTTGTACGGTGAAGTTCGCACAGCTGCCTTAATTAATACGTTTTAACTCGGCGCAGGTGATTGGAACACCTTGCCAGAGCAAAATCGCACCACACTTAGGAAAAACATTTTTATAATTTTTCTTGATAATAGCTTTGCAGATCTATCGGGACCAAACGGAAAAATTTGGAGATAAGCAAAGACATTTTTTAACTCCCTTGATCGTGCCTAAGCAAGGAAAAAAGAGCATGCAATATAATGCTCAGTCAGCAGGGATTTGTGAAAGTTCACAAAAAAATTAACAGAAATTAATGTCCTTGTATGAAACCGCAATACGTGGAAGACATATTTGGTATTTAGCTTCAAAATAGCGTAATATTCGAAATGTGTTCCCGATTATCAAACTTAGGAAGCTTTTCTGGCATAGCGTAAGCAATAAAGAGAGTGCAAAAAATTTTTGATGGGTAAAAAATTACACAACAGGTGTTAAGTTAAATTTGTTTAGTATGAAATTAAATAGTTAATGCACATGTTATATTTTACCGGAAGTGCGTTGAAATCCCCTTTAGTTTTTTGAAAAAATTTTGAAAATGGATTAAGAAATGATCTCACAAATCAATTTTTAATAAAGCCGATTTCGTAAAAATGTTGGAATTTTTGGAAACATAATCATAATCATATTATGATATCTGGTAGCAAAAGACGTTGATTGCACCAGACGCCATTATGACTTTATAGAGGGAGGTTGAAGCGCGCAAGAGAAAAAAGAAGTACGCTTAGAAGGCTTAAAGTGCTTAAATAAAGAATTGGTTGTTGCATAGGGAAATGAACCTAAATTGTTTTAAAGTTATTTATATAGAAAGCACGTTATTAATATCTTCTACAAAAGCTTTTAATCGTGTTTCTACAATCAGTGGTTTTTGATAAAATACAGCTGACAAACAGCGCAATCAAGCGTTGATTGTGACGTCATTTGAGACCTCAAAACAATGAAATATTTTGTAAGGTGATGAGTCGGGGACTTGCTTTCGCTTGAGCACAAAATGATTGTCCTCTGTCAAGAAATAAAATTTTTTAAAAATTATTATCTTTGACATCACAAACTCCTTTATGACGCTCATCTCGAGGTGGCGATCAATTGTGCCTAGTTTGATGTTTGTACGTCCAGTAGTTTTGAAGGAGTTGAAGCACACTTACGTAGGTAAACACTTACGGACAGAATTGCACTTTATATATTAGATAAAATAAAATAAATTGTTTATAACTATGCAACCAGTCACAATTGGCATTCAATTGTAATCAAAGCTAACCGGGTATAGTAGAAATTCTCCATCTGTCCGACGGGAACCCAGTGTTTGAGTGGTTTGGAGAAAGTAAGCAGAGTCAAAAATCCTGGTTTCTTACGTGAGTCCTTTTGATTATGCTTAATAAAACTGTAACCGGTGGTGGAAATGGTCTTTTTGTCTGTAATAAAGTGTCGACTTAGCGAGCCATCTTTTTCTAAAAAGCTTTTAAATTAAAAAAAATCTTGATATTTGTTGTGTAGTAAATTTAACTGCAGTAAAATTCAATGATAGGTTTACCAGCCCCAAAGTTATACAACTAGCCAAGAATAGGTAGCAAGCATGTTTGGCCATTTCGACATTTGTAATAAGCTTAGAAGTACCGGCACTGTTGCGAAAAAATTGTATAGGTATTTAAAATATACAGTGTGTTCCAAAAAAATTGACATTTTTGCCAATTCTTGTTCAAATGGCTAAATTTGCGCAGTTTTTGTGGAAACAGGCCAGAATTTTGTATTTACTGTTTGATATGTTATTCTTTTCTGGTATAGAAATTTTGCTTGATAAATTATTGATACTGTGTTCAAATCTATATGTTGTGATAATATTTAGTTGCAGAAAAAAGACTTATTGTGAGTTTGAAGTTGCTAGAACAAACACGAACAAGGCCGTGCAGCGTGCATTTGTGAGAAAGCTATCCAAAAAGTCACCAACAGCAAAGTATATTTGCAGCTGGCAAAATAAATTCAAAGACGAAGTCTGTTTGTGTAGAGCAAGAGGATATGGACGATCAAAAACATCGGAAGGGAGGGTTGAACGGGTTCGCCGAGCTCTCTTGCGAAGCGCCAAAAGTGCATAAGAAGAACAAGTCTAGAAACTCTGATTCCTCTAACAACTGTTTGGCGGATAGTAAGAAAACGCTTGGTAATGAAACCCTACAAACTTCAACTTTTTCAGGTCATAACGGCAAATGACAAAAAAAAGCAAAAACAGTTTTGTGTTAATATGCAAAAGAAATTTGAAGAAGAGGAGTTCTATGAATGTCTTGTGTTCAGTAATGAAACCACAATTCATACGAATGGCAAAGTCAAAACGCGTAATGTTCACATATGGAATGAAGAAATTCCCGTATCACCACAGAGCATGAGAGGGACCCGTCAAAAATAAACGTGTCTTGTGCCATCTCCAAGAATCATGTTCATGGCCAATTTTTCTTCGAGGGAAATGTGATTGGCGATGTTTATCTGCAGATGCTTCAGAACTGGCTTCTGGATGAGCTTACTGCGAATAAACACAAAGATTTTATTTGCCAACAGGACGGGGATCTACCTCACTGGATGCTCACCGTGCGAGCTTATCTCAATGACAATCTGCCAGGGAGATGATCGGGCGTGCTGGTGGTAAAGCCAATGTGACGTTGAAATGGCCTCCTTGTTCACCTGACCCGACCCCCTGCGATTTATTTTCTCTGGGGATATGTTAAGAGCTTGGTTTATGCTCCCCCTCTTCCTACAAATGTAAACAAGTTTAAATAAAGAATCACTACCGCTCTGGAGACTGTTTCGAAAGATAGGCTGCAGCGTGTTTGGGAGGAGCTAGACTAAATACAGCAGGCATTTCTCGTTTGTCGAGTGTAATGATGTTATAACCAGATCAAGTCGTTCTTTCGACAAATTGATTTTTCAAACTTGACGTTTCGCTCTCCTTAGTTACCGAGGAGCTTCTGGTACATGTTACCAATGTAACATGTAAACTGTACAACATAAAATATATAGACTGCCTGTATTACTAAACACTAAAAATTATTTATAGGCAATTACGTAATAACAAAAACATTATTACATCACACATCCAGAAGTGGGCACAAGTAAAGAGTGTTGTACAATACATAAGACAGTATTTATTGGCGATAAGTTTAGAACAAACTGCTCAATTACAGATAGTTAAATTTATGCACAAATATTTTAATAACGTGCTACCACATGCATTTAATAACTTCTTTCAGCACAACTATCGAAAATGCAATGCTAGTAGGTCACGATCGAAAGCTTAGATATTTCCTAAATTTTGAAGAATTAATTCCTTTGCTCCCGCGTGAATAGCGAAAAAAATGTCCGTAAGGTGGCAGTGCGAAAAACTGTCATAATTTGTCATAATTAATCATCATAAAATACCCTAAGTTTGTTTGTAAATCATTACTTATCTGTTTACTTCTACATTAAGTGTGATATATCGTTGAAATCTACATTTCTTGAGGATTTCAAATATAATAAAAACAAAAAAAATTTTTTTTTGAATATTCAAATTTTATGCAAATTAACCCCTCAACTGGGGCTGAGTTGTCTTCGAAATTAAAGTAGTACCCTCACCTCAAAGATCACTACAGATTTTATTTTCTACCAATTTCTTTAGAAATGGTCGCAAGATAATGCTAAGGAAATAAGCTTTCAAGGTACATCAATCAAAACTTACCTAAAAGCCTAGGTTTTCTACAATTTGCAATTTTCTGAGGCACATGACCTTTTTTTTGACCGGTACCAAATTTTGGTAGTTAACTTTAGTACCTAAAATATGATCAGTCATTATCTGCTAGAGGTTAGCCCAAGGGTCGGCAACCTTTTACCGTCAAAGAGCCATTTGGACCCGTTTACCACAGCAAGGAGACCGATGAGAGCCACAATATTTCTAGGGAGCATAGGTCATAAGTGGTTTCCAAAAAAAAAAAAAGGTCTTCACCTGTAGTTAGAGGTATTAATCTGAGTATCATTTCGCCCTCATCTGCTTCAAAGAATAGCAAAAGAGCCACAGATGGGAGGCAAAAGAGCCACATGCGGCTCCGGAGCCGCAGGTTGCCGACCTATGGGTTAGCCTAAACCATGTAACATTATGTGTTTTTGAACAGGGAATTTCTTCAAGATTCACAAAATATCAACTTTAAATAGAATATGCTGTCACTGACAATGAAACAGCAGCTTGTTTACACCCTTCCCATTTGTTGAGAAACAAGGGGGATACAGCAAACTTTGATTTAGAGAAGCCAAACTTCTTCTAGCTGTTAAACTTGTATTTCGCTTCTTGTTTCCTTGGAAACTTGATACAAAATGACGACTTTAGTGGTGAAACCTTTGCAATTTATTTTATCTTTTCAAACGGTGTAGTTTTTCTAAAAAAGATAATTTAGTGAAGGTAAGTCAAAAAATTCTGGGGGTTTTGAACTGACATGATGTACAGTACCCATTTTTGATCAGTACATATCATATACCACTTAGTCTAAACTATTTAAAGTTATATATTGCTGGAAAGCAAATTTCCCAAGCTTTCAAATGTAACCGGTATTTAGCAGCATATCATATTTTTTACGCACTAAATTTACTTTTATCTACTTACCATTCAAATTTGTTTGGGGGGGTTTGAGACCCCTAAAAAGTTTGGAAATTCAAAAACGTAAAATTTATTATTATCGCTTAAAATTTTGTGAAATGATGCCCCAAAAGAGTAGTTTTCAGACTGTGTCAATGATAAAGGGTTTGGTTATGTGGTAAAGATGTAATCTCAATTTGATTTTATGGTAGTTGGCTATTGCTTAGAATTTGGCCGATTTTGTCGTCTGCAACTGGGTTGTTGGTGTTTTCAACCGTTTTTGGGTATAAAAATTCAAGAATTAGGGCACAAATTATACATCTTCCGATGCGTGAGGAAATAAGCGTGATCTTTTGAAAATTTTATGAAAATCGGATAAAAAATAAAGTCACAAATCGATGTTTTAGTAAACTAATTTTGTTACTCAATTTGAAAAATTTGAGGTAAACACTGAAAACACGAGATCATTAATCGATGATCGCTGGAGCGAAAGAGTTAAACTAACCCAGCAGTCATTCAAATACAAAGGTCCTGTGCAATAGAATATGCTTCCTCCAGCATTAAGAGAAATAAAATCTTTAAAATCTTTTATCAACCAATCAAGGCAGTTCTTTATCACTTCAACAACATTTAATCCACTTAAAATTCACATGTAAGAAATGTGACAGCTTATGTTATAGTCTTTTATAGTGCTATGGTTTCTGTGTTCTTTTTTCTGTTTTCAGATGGATCCTCTGAAGGTTGTGACAGTGAAGTGCGAACAGTCAACCATGAACGATCAATTCATAAAGACCATTAAACTACTGAAACTTCATAAAGTTATACCTACCATAACAGATGTAAACAATGGACTATTAAGTGAAAATACGGAAATCTGTAATATATTTAATAACTACTTCACAAATGTTGGGCCGTCAATGGATGCTAAAATACCAAATACCCATTTAAAAAAGTTTAACACAACAAACATAATGAAATCATCCTGTTATGATCCCGTAAGTCCAGAAGAAGTTCTTTTCCAACTTCAACAACCTGACTCATCAAAAGCTAGTGGACCTGAAAACATACCAAATATATTCTACAAACTACTGGCGCCTATAATTTCACCACTTCTGAGTGAAATAGTTGATGGTTGCTACGAGAAAGGGGATTTTTCTTTTATATTAAAGCATGCAAAAGTAATTCCTATACATAAATCTGGTCTCAAAGATATAGTTAGCAACTACAGACCAATCTCGATATTGTCAACTGTTTCAAATATCATAGAAAAGTTGCTATATTTTAGACTTGATAGTTTTTTACCACTCACAAACTCATCACACAGCAACAATTTGGATTTCGTCAAGGATATTCAACTGAAATGGCCATAACAGATCTTCGAAATATGTTACAAAATAATTTAGATGATGGAGTGTTTTACTTGTATTTTTTTGGACCTTTCAAGGCTTTTGATATCGTAAATTATAGAATTCTTTTGGATAAGCTTCACAGTTATGGAATTAAAGGCAATATGCATAAACTTTTGACAAGCTATTTACAAAATTGCAAGCAGTTTACTGTTTGCAATATTATAACATCTCAAATAAATACTATCGTGTGTGGTGTACCACAGGGTTCTACACTTAGACCTTTACTATTTTTATTATATGTCTATGATCTACCACTACACACCAAATTTCATGTTAATTTATTTGCAGATGACACTGTGTTAATACTCAAAAATAAAAATCACAACAAACTTCAAGCTTTAGCTAACCATGAACTCATTATCATGAATGACTGGATAAAATACAATCGTTTGTCTTTCAATTATAAAAAAAAAAAAGCACCTATTATCTCTGCTCCCAAACAAAAGAGAGTTGCACTACAAAACTTTCAACTTCATGTTGGTGGGCATAAACTTTCAAACATAGATTGTGTAAAATATTTAGGAGTATTTATCGATAATAAAATAGCCCAGAAAGAACAAGTGTGCCATGTAGTAAACAAACTTGCTAATGTAGCTAAAATCCTATCTAAAATGAGACATTATGTAAACAAAAAAAAGCTAGTTAAACTGTATTATAGCTTTGACTACTCACGTCTTATATTATGGAATTCTGGCATGGGGTACTGCTGCAAACAATCTATTGCAAAAAGTCCAAGTAGTCCAAAACAGAATCATTCGGATTATGGAATTAAAAAGTCTTGCAGATTGTGTTCCAATGAACACTTTGCATAAATCTTTGAATATCTTACGACTTAAAGATATTCTTGAATTAGAAATTGCAAAATTTATGCACTCGTTTCATTATAACAAACTTCCAGAAAATTTTAATTCTTACTTCAGAACTGCATCACACCAGCATACTCATTTAACTAGGTCAATTACAAATAAAAATTACTTTTTAAAAAGAGTCAACACTACATATGGGCAATCTTCTTCTAATTTTCATGGAGTAAAAATTTGGAACAAAATTCCAGTTTTAAACAAATCTCTGTCTTGGCATAGTTTCAGTAAATATTACTCAAGTTTATTATTAAAGCAATACTAATATTGCAATCTCTGATACCACGCTAATCATATACATAAAAGAACTATTGCACAAAGTAGTAGTAGTATGGGGAAATGATACTTCGATGACGTCGGACTCCAAAATTGTGGGAATCGTATTTCAACAGCACGTCTGACTCCAAGAACGAATATATTGTGATCACAACACAGCGTTGAATGCACGAATCTTGATTTAAATTTAAGCGAATCGACTTGAATTGAAGCCAATGAATTTGAACTTGAATTTTAATCGAAAAAACTCTGAACGAAAATAGCAATGCTTCTTTTTATATGCTTGTTTACTAGGTCACTCCGCCGCACGTCAGACGGAGCCACGCCTGGCCATACGGCTTAGTCACCCAGTATTGTTATATCATGATCGATAGCTATGTATGTTTTTTTATGACCCGTTTGTAGGCCAACGGATGATTTACAATAACGATCACAGTACAACAACGAGCGCACGAACAGAACGAGAACGTTTATGAGTCACCCACATAATTTCAGCAAAACATCAATGATCCACAGTTTGTATCCCGTAAGGTCGCCATAGTAGTATTTGTGTTCTGACCAGGTGTACATGTGATACTAGTTTTATTCTGGCCAGATGTACATATGATACCAGTTTTGCTGTAACTTAGCTGTACATATGCTTTTGCTCTGCTGCTTACACTTTTGCTATTCTACTATGTGTAACTGTGATGCAGGAATGGGCAGTTTGACTAGATGATTACTAGTGATCTTTCACTGTCCTGTTCAAATCTCATACGTTTATTTGAATGAAATATAAGTTACTGTTGTTGTTGTTGTTGTTACGACTCCGGCAAGCTTGCTGTTGAGCACTGTTAAGCTGAGCGACTATTTTATATATATATATATATATATATAGATAGGGCCCTGTTAGTAGCTCGAGCGCTGTGATCGTGCAAACCCTGCCGAAGAACTGTGTGGAGTAATCTCCGCGTGTGATTGTTAAGTGGTATCTGGCGCTAGTTATGTTGCTTATCGGGTCGCGCTATGTAGGCCTAATACACTAGTCATTATCTGTGAGGTTTGCTAGTGGTCAGAATCGGTAGTTATGTTTGAAGTAAAATATGCGACGTGGTTGCCATCTTGGCGGCCGTGCATTGTATAAACCGCGGTGCAGTCATTTGGGACCAACCGAAATTAGTTAAGCGCACTTTTAACTTTACGCGTACATCCTAGTTTTAAAGGCATAACCGGTAAAAATGGGGTATCGGGGGCGAGGCATACGATCCTCGTTTTCGAGTGGGGCCAAGGCATTGGTTTCGCTCAGCCGCCTAAATTTTAAACACCACCCGCCCCACCGCCCGCTTTGTGGTAGTCCCGGGCTAAGTAGATTCTGACAACATTGTTTCAACTAGCGCCGCGGTTTGTACTTTCCACACTCTAACCTTGGCTCGTTCTCACTTGGCCGCGCCGCTTCGTTGCACGCGCCCCAGGACGACCGACCGAGGCCGGTACGACCCGGGGACGCGCGCTCGGGCGCGCCGAGCGTCCGCTTCGCAGTCGGTAGACTAGGAGTTCATTTCCTTGTCGAGTCATACCAAAAAACTTTAAAAATTGGTATTCACAGCTTCCCTGCTTGGCGCTCAGCATAAAAAAGGGATAGTGTGAAGAACAAGCCGGTAAGCTTGCTTGTTGTATCCTTGGGGAAGGCACTTAATGGGATGCCTCCGTCTTTATGTGGCAGACAGATGGTGGGGCCAAGAAGTCTACTCGTCATGGTGGCCCAGTCTGACGAAAGACATGCAAACCTAGCATGAGCTCATACGCGTGAATGAATGAATGAACCTTGGCTTATGCACTGTTATGGTTCGTGATACCACATCGCTTTACCCCGATATCGTAGCTATTCATTTTCTGGTCACGCATCGCGTCCACCTTCAATGCAGGAACAACGTTAATTTCTAATTCTATGTGCATATGTCCCTTCCGGGGCGCCACGTCGGGTGGGACAAGTCCTGGCTGATAAGGCCAAAAGACCAAATCCTGGGTCGAGAAATAGTCCCACCTATTTTGCTATACTAACGTTGTTCGGATCCTGACCTTTTGTAAATACTAATTTTCGTCCGGAGGGGTGTTGCGTCGTATCTGGTGCCTGTGGGATTTGAACCCGAGTCTTTCGAGCTGGTCTCCTCGCGCGCCGAGGCTCGCTGACGTGTAACCGCGTGCTGACAACTACGCCTTAAAGCACCACATATAGTTTATAACCTTTGGAACGTCTTTCTATGCCAAAGCACTCGTTGTGTAATCACCTTTATATTGAGATATTAGCTTTAGTTCGTATGTGAACGATTAGCAGTGACGTCAAAACGAACCTGCTTCAAAAGTAAACGGTGGGAAGGTCTAGTGCTTTGTGTTAGATTGTTTGGGTTTGTTTCGTATACATCCCGTGTAGGATATTGGCCAGATCGGGGGCCACCTAAAGAGTTTTGCACTCGATATGAGACCTAGTGATGACGATGCGTTTCAACTACCCATACGTTGGGTATGACCCTGCCTATTTTGCCATACTAACGTTGCTTTGCTGTTTCGCTTATAAGATGCTCTCTATCGATCGCAATCACGTGGTGCTAACAATCTATATATATATATATATATATATGCTTTCAAATATTTCTAAATCTTGTACTCATTTTCAGAAATATCCTGTATAATCTCATCACTCAAACAGTTTTTTGTATCTGAACAAATAAATTTGAGATCTGAAAAGCTTGTTCCAACAAAACCCTTGGTTGATGGTATAGATACAATGATATAATTGTGTAAAAAAATTTTATTAATAAGTTTTCAAGTACGTGTCTTTCTCTAACGAAAGTTCTGACATTTGCCAATAGGAAGGTTGCATATGACACATTTCGCGCCAAAAAAAGCTCTAATTCATGCTGAAAAGGTATAGAGCGAGCACCAACTTTTGGGGATATTTTGAAAATGATGAGAAATTAATTAAAAATTGGGATGAATTATTGCTAGTTGGATCCTCGGAAACAAATAAATTTAATCAAAAGCAATTTGGTTGAGATTAGGTCTTTCTTAGGCTAGTCTAAACTTAGTACTGTGTGCCAATTAAAAAGAATTGCCCCTAAGAGAAGTGCCATCTAAATACCATTTGCTCCTTAGTTAAAAATAAACTTTATACCAATTAGATACTAGTCGATATATTGGCCAAACCACCATTATCTGATCATTACTACCGGTACGGTATGGTAAGCTTGCCGGCAAGCTTGCTTGTTTTGTGCTTGGGCAAGGCACTTAACGGCATCCCTTCATCTTTATGTGACAAACAGGTGGTGGGGCCAAGCAGTCTATCCGTCGTAGTGGCCCAGTGTGACGAAAGACATGTTAACAGAGCATGAGCTTTTACGCATGGATAAATGAATCGGTGCCGTAAGTTTATAAATTACCCTTGGTTCAGCAGCTAAGCAATAGCACAAAATTGTTTTGAGGAGTGGTTAAAGTCACAAAATTACATCTGATATATCAATATGACTGGTCTGCAATCACTATTGACAAAAAATTTCAAAAAATTACTGATTTTATCCAACAATAACTAATCCAGCTTACGACAAATGGTACAGAAGTCTGCCCTGTCATTTAGGCAACAGTATGATTTAAGTTTACAACGTATCAGTATGCTTATGCAACTAAATATACTGTATAAGTTACACACTACAATCTTAAGCTCAACATTCCCAAACACTCTGATTAATCGAATATGAAACCCTCACAGAAGCTGACTACAAAAAAGCCTACATGTTTAGCCCATAAAATTTGTCCAACTATTAGCAATAACAAGCAAACCTTAGCACCTTTTATCTTACTTTGACCTTAGATTCATTCCTTAACATCAGTAAAACAACATATTTAACGTTCATTTAACAGCTTTCTCGTTTATTCATTTGATTTGCAAGAAACGATATCACTCCTATTCAATTCAATGCAAAATCACTGAAACTGGTCAGCCACTTTTTCTAAAGCGCATTTTGATGACGTTTGATCACGTGCGTGCAACCTTCCTATAGGAATGTTTCCTGCACTTGATCAAACGTCATCAAAATGCGATTTCGAAAAAAGTGGCTAACCTTTTTCAATGTTTTTACAATGAATTGATTAGGAGTGATACCGTTTTTTGTAAATTAAATGAATAAACCAGACAGTTGTTAAATGAACGTTAAATATGTTGTTTTACTGATGTTAAGGAATGAATCTAAGGTCAAAGTAAGATAAAAAGGTGCTAAGGTTTGCTTGTTATTGCTAATAGTTGTTTGCTGATCTCATAAAACAAATCTGAAGTCAAAACAAGCGAAAAAGCGTTAAGGTTTATTTGTTATTGCTACTAGTTAACCTAGATTTGTGGGCTAAACATGCAGGCTTATTTGTAATCAGCTTCTGGTAAGGTTTTATATTTGAATATTGAGCGTATCTGGGAATACTGAACTTAAGTTAATTGTAATGTACAACTTATACAGTATATTTACTTGCAAGGCATAATGAAAAGTGGAAACATAAATTATACAACGGTCTAGATCTCTGGGAAGACTTTTGTACCGTTTACCGTGTATTGGATTAGATATAATTACCAGTCCTCTAAAATTTTTTGTCAACAACGCTTGCAGACCGGTTACATTGGACGATCAAATATAATTTTGTTGACTTCACTTTTTCTTAAACAATTTTTTGGGCTATTGCCTCGCATGCTGGACTAAGTAGGCCGAGGGAATCAAGAACTTAGGGTACCGGTAGTAATGATCAGATAATGGCTGATTTTGCTGATGTACTAACGAGTACAGTATCTCATTGGCATAGAGCTATTTTTAACCGAGAAATAAAGGATATTTACATGATACTTCTCTTACGACCGATTTTTGGCCAATTGGGACACCGTACAATGTGTAGACTAGTCAACTAAAAGGCCTGATCTCAATCAAATCGCTTTCGATTAAATTTCTTGGTTTCCAAATAGCTAACTAGCAATAATTTCTTCCAATTTTGAATTAATTTCTTGTTAGTTTTCAAAATAATTCCAAAATGTGGTGTTTGCCCTATACTTCTCCAGCATAAATTACAACTTTTGGTCAGCCACTTTTTTTCGCGCCAAATATGTGATATCACACGAAACCTTCCTACTTAGTTTGTTTGCAGCTACCATTTGCATATCTTAATTTTTTTATGATCTACTATGAAAAATCAAAATCTCAAAAAAACAAAAAGAACTGCAAGTTGTTTTGAAAATAACTGGCTGACAGAAATTGTTATGACATCAACACCGAACTGTTATGACCTACGTTGAGTGATATCTTTGTTTACGACCCAGATACCGGAGTTACTTGCTTGTACGGTCGTGATGCTATGAAACAAGTAGACTTTGCATCAGGAGCAGTGGCGGCTCGTGCCTATGGCTGTAGAGCTGCAGCCCCCCCACGCGTTTTTGTAATCTGCTTTTTTTCGAATTTTTTATGTTAATATTTTTTATAATGTCATAGTTCATACCTTATTTACCAATGTACCAGTTTATGTCGCTGAAATGACTAATTTTCCCATATTGCTAGCACTAAACTAAGTGAACGTGCGATATAATGCTTCTATGTGACAACATCATAGTGGTGCGTAGGACGGGCTGCAACTGCAGCGCCCGATACTATAATTTTGTAAAGCGATTTAGTTGCTTCATAAATGGTCTAAAGCAGTGCTTCCCAACCTTTTTGATGTCATGGACCACTTTTTGCCGAGACTTTCTTTTGGGGCCCACTTCATGAAAAATTTGTTTCAGAACAATCATTTATTCCAGGAAGGAAGTTAATACAAAACGAAAGAGTGTTAAGTTTATAATACATTTTTAGCCTTCCTAATTCATAGTTTTTTCCAAAAAAATCGTTAATTTATGGCAGAACGTTTCGCGGCCCACTTGAAGGACCATTGCGGCCCATCAGTAGGCAGCGGCCCATCGGTTGAGAAGCGCTGGTTTAAAGTTTTAGTTTCTGTGTGACATAGCAAAATTTGTTGCCCCTGCAAGTATTGTTAACATAACTAAGTCAAATATTTTTGTATAACTGAATATCTCTAACTTTTGAACACCGCTCGTTAAGCTGCAAAAGATAGCAGCTGGAAGGGCAAAATCAGTAGCGCCCAGACGCATGACGTAAATGCGTTGCTTTCACGGTCGCTTGATTCTTGTCACTTTTCTTGCAACGTAACAATTCCCGCTAAGCTGCTGATGTTGCGGCTCTAAAACACGGCTAGTTGCCGTAATTGGTTAGATTGTTTGTAGGCAAGCAAATTCAAATGTTGCTATTCAGTTGTATCATTTAATGAATTAGAGAAATAAATTGGAAGTAAGAAAACTTAACTAAAAGCGAGAAGGTTGTTTAACTTATTTTTTCTCTTCTACCGGTCAAAAAAGTCGTAAAATTTTCGCTTTGTTATTTAAATATTAGACTACCGCAACTGCGTGGGGGAATCTTGCTGCTGCATAGGACTAACCAAGAGTGACTGAATTCTTACGACTCCCTCTAGATTGAACCCGCATAATTGGAAAAACGAGAGGTAGAGGGGCGAGGCATCCAACCCTCGTTTTCGAGTGGGGCAAAAACATTGGCTTCGTCCAGCCGCCAAAATTTATTTCGCGTATTTTACAAAAATTTCATTTAAACACCACACGCCCGACAGCCCGCTTTATGAGAGTCCCGGGCTACGTAGATTCTGATGACTTGGTTTGGAGGCGTCAATGGTTTAATTCCACCAGCGCCGCCGCTCGCACTTTTAACGTTGGTCAATGCGTTGTTATGGTTCGTGATACCTTATCACTCAACTCCGAAACCGCAACTATTCATCGTTTTGTCACGCTTCGCGTCCGCCTGCAATGCAGGAGGCAACGTTAATCTCTAATTCTAGGCACACAACGCTCCTCCGGGGCGCTGCGTTGGGTGGGACGAGTCCTTGTTGATGAAGCCAACTGGCGGAAACCTGAGTCTAGGGATGGCCCCGCCTATTTCGCTATACTAACGTTGTTCGGATCGTGACTCTTTGTAAAACTAATTTTTCCCGGAGGTATGTTGCGTCGTGTCTGGTTTCTATGGGCTTCGAACCCGGGTCTTTTGAGCTGCTTTTCCATGCATGTCGTGACATGCTATCGTGTAGTCACCTACCGCCATAAATGCCTTAAAAAACCACATTTAGAATATAATCATTGGAAGGTTTTTCTATGCCTAATTAGCCTTTGTGTAATCAATTTCATGTAAAGATAATATAAAGTTCACACCATTATTAATCATAAAACTAGTGTAATGTATTATCATAAAACTAATGTTAGGATACCAGTTTTAGTTCATACTTGCACGGTTGGCAGTAACGTCAAACGGAATCCTGGTTCAAAAGTAAACGGTACGTAAGTCTTGTGCTTTGTGTTGGATTGTTTGGGTTTGTTGCGTATATACAGTCCCGTAGCACTCCAACTTCGGGCCCCCCCAAAGTAAGCGCAAGAGCCCCTGGGTACAGGTCATATCACTTTAGAGGTGTAAAATTGAAAAGCTGCATTAAGAAAATACACCACAATTTGTACATAAGTAAACAGGCTAATGTCAGAATAAAGCATGCCGATACCGAAGGTGCAAGTCATAAAAAATTCGGCACCGATGCCAGAGTTCAGTAGGACATTTATGCAGACACTGCGAAACGAAAGCAATGACACTGAAAAACATGAAAAAGTTATAAAAACACAGTATCATTTAAATAGTCTGGAGCGAACCTTTTTGTTCGCAAATGCTGTTATGACATTGTCATAATCAAGAGATCGGGCGCAGTCATTTTCGATTGACAACATGGCTAATGAAGATAGTCTACTGTCTGTCATAGACGTTCTATTAAAAGTTTTGATCAGTTTCAATTTGCTGAAGCTTCTTTCAGCGCTGGCAACAGTCACGGGGCAAGTTAGTAAGATTCGAAGTGCGATGTACACATTCGGATACAATTCAAATAAATGAGTCTTTAGAAGATAGTTCAGAAAGTCTTAAGCCGTATTGAGATTGCGTTTTTTTTGTAAAATTAAAACAAACCGCTGTAGCTCAGCGCTCGTTTCATCAGAATCAATGTCACCGAACTTTTTTTGGAACTCTTTACAGCAAGTAAGAAGAGCATTTTCTTGTTGCACAAGCAAAAGTTTGTCTCGTGCGTACAAAAACGAAAAGGCGGAAGAAACCTCACGTAACAAATTAAAGCGCTCCTTTATTGACATAATAGCCTGGTCTACTAATGGATAGAAAAAGTTGCTTTTAAATTTCAGTTCAGGAGTAGCTCGTTGTTCCTCTTCACCTTGGTAATCAAACAATCTTCTTTTCTTTCCACTTCTTGACAGAGGAAAAGAAGGATCAATATCCAATTCCTGTGCTATTTCAACAGCAGATGTTGCGGCACTGTCATAACCCGTTGTGCGATAGTTTTGCAAAAACTTTTCAGTTGCCTGGATTTCCGTTTCCATTGTATGAAGGGAGACTCCATACGATTGAAGAATCTTGCTTGCTTTATTGACTTGGAATAGGATATCATACCAAATAAACACCGACAAAAGAAAACTCCATTTTGATAAATGAGCTATCAACGATTTTCTTTCTGAGGCAGCTCTTCCATCTTTTCTTTCTATGGAAATGGCTTCCAAGTCTTTCAGTGCCAGCAACACCTCTTTTAAATTGTATCGAAGAGGTTTGATGCATTTAATTCTGCTTTCTCAACGAGTATCAGATTGTGACTTTATGGACAGCTCCACATGTTTCTTCAAAATTTCCCAACGCTGAGCAGAGGAAGAAAACAGCACATACAACCTTGTAAGTACTCCAAAAAATGTCAATGCTTCCATCGATGAATTAGCACTGTCAACAACAACTAAGTTAAGGGTATGGTTTGCACAGGGCACGTAAACAGCTTTGGGATTGATGTCTAGCATTCTTGCTTGGACCCCAGAATGTTTTCCTTTCATGTTAGCACCATTATCATATGACTGACCGCGACAATCAGACAATTCGAGTTGCAGTTCGGTCGCTTTTTCTAAGAAAGCGTCCAACAAGCCTTTCCCAGTACTGTCACTTATTCTCAAGTAGCCAAAAAATGTTTCTTTAACAACAGCAGCTTCTTCATTACATAGTACATAACGGAGAATGACAGACATTTGTTCATGATGTGACATATCTGGAGTGCAGTCCAAAATTATAGAAAAATATTTTGCCAATTTCAATTGCTGTAAATTTTCTTTTTCAACTTCTGTCGCTAGCAATTCAATTAGTTCATTTTGTATGGTAGGACTCAAATAGTGATCTTTAGTGTTTTTATTCTTGATTCTGTCTTGAAGCTCTTTTAGGATCGGATCTCTTCTTGCCAAAAGCTCAAATATACCCAGAAAATTTCCATTGTGAGGAGATCCTAAGACTTCTTCAGATCCTCTAAAAGCAAGATTCCTTTCCGATAGAAACAAGGCAATGTCGATAAGTCTCTCTAAAACATTTCTCCAAAAACGTCTTTCATTGAAAAAAATATTCATCTCGCGTTTGTCGATAGTGGATGAATTTCTTATCCCTTCAGCTAGCAACATCCATTGACTGCAGCATTCTTGGTGGGAAATGCCGTTTTCATGGTCTTTCAGTTTTTTCGAAAAACCCTCCCATGTATTTATACCACTACAAAAGGGGCTTAGTGTTTTTCCAAATAGCTTACAACAAAAGCAAAAAACTTGATCCGATTCCCCACAATAAACTAGCCACGACCGTGAAACACTTTCACCATTAGGTAACACACGTTTATAATGGTTGGAGGAAAAACGTCGCCTTAGAGTTGTGTTATTATATGGAAAATTCATTATTAGTTCATGTGGTCCACGCTTTACTATATCACATCGTTGAGCATCAGAAATACTTTCAGGCCATTTACATGGGTCATCAGGGATAGGGGTAAATTGAGATTCAGTTATTTTTGATATTGAAGGTTGCGTATTGGCAGGTAAATCACAACTTACATTTTCTGGAAATTCACAATCACTTTGATGCTGATCGTCATAGTCTTCTTTTTCTTGTACACTATAGTTTTCTTCATCCCTCTCGGTACTAGTGCCAGGTCTACTCTGCTCAGTAATCTTGAAAAAATCTGTCATCTTGGGCAATTTCGCTACAGCATCTCGAGCAGTGGCTGCTTCTTTTCTCTTTTGAGCACCACTTTTTGAACGTTTCATTCTATACAATGTCAATAAAATACTTTATCTGCACTCTGCAGTGTATATATATTGTCCCGGTATTTATAGCCAAACAGAATTCCAGACCATTCTATGATTGTTGCGTAACAACGGCATTGTTACGTCAATCGAATATTCAAGATTCTACCAGAAAATCAATCGAAATATTCTAGATTCTGCGAGATAAAATGACGTTGCATTCACTTATGATGTCACAAGCCAATTTCTTCCTACAATTTAAATCGGTTGTAAACAAGTCTGCTGAACTGAAAATAGTCACGTAGCCAAAAAGCAATTTTAGACTAACTTGGGCCCCCAAAGTTGGCCTGGCCCCCCCCCCAATTGGAGGGTTTGGGGGGCGGCTGCTACGTCTCTGCGTATATAGTCCAATGTTGGATATCGGGCTAGCCAGGAGCCACGTAAGTATCCTACACTTAGCAAGAGCACTAGTGATGACAATGCATCTTCACTACCCGTTTTTGAAGGATGGTTCTGCCTATTTTGCGATACTAATGTTGTACAGATCGTGACTCTTTGTAAAAACAAAAAAATATATTCATGTATTGCTGATGTCCAAGGATGCTGAAAGAAATTTTGCAAGTCGTCGAATTAACCGGTTATAAGTTCAAGTGCAGAAAATTCGTACGACTTGCACTTGTTTATGCGCTTCACTCTTCAGGCCTGTCCTTGGCTTAATGATATGGGTGAGACTTTGTATTTGTTCTATTTTCTTTGTAGATTACAAAATATTTTCACACATTAGAATTACTACACTGCACACTAAATTAGCCTATCGCAATCCATAATATTCAGCCAAAGCAATGCCTAATTGAATACAATTATACAACTAATACAGCGCAGAGTTTCGGAAAATTTTCACATTTATAGCTAGACAAGGGCAAATAAACTGCCTACAAAGAGAGCAAAAAAATTACAAAATGACTTGCAGCCCCACCGACAAATTCAACCACGACCCGCCACTGATCAAGAGATGTATGACAACAACTGCAAGCTTGATGCACTGAAAAGGCATTTAGGAACTAAGGTTCATCACGATAGTGTTCAAGAGCTGAGAAGTCAAAATCTTTGACTGATACCAAGAGGGTTGTTGCATCTTATCCAAAACTAAACACGATTGGATTCGCAAACTAAGAGAGAGTATACTCAAGGAAAACAATCCAATAGTAACCAGCTAAAAGTATTATTGACAATGTTCTTTTAGCTATCAAAATGAGTTACTCATATTGTCTGTGCAACATATCAACGATCATATGGTTAAGTACATAACTCTTTCAGACAACTGGGGTAGCAAAAATCACGGATTTGAATTTGTTGAAATTACCAATAGTGTGATGGAGAAAGAATTAACGTCAGAATTGCCAAATACAGCTTTTCACACCTTGAAAATTAATGAAACCACTGATATTTCTGGTAACATATGCTTGATTCTGTACTTTAGATTTTGACCCGATAACTTTGATGTAAGTTATATAAAGTTATTTTTGGTGAAATTATTCAGTTGAAGCTTATGATTCCACTACTATTGTGTATGAGATAAAAAAATTCTATACAAAGCACCAGCTGAATCTCCGAAAGATGGTAATATTTACAAGTGATGGAGCTTCATTATGCTCGGTAGATATAATGGAGTTGCAGCACAACTCGGAAAAAAAGCCCACATCCTACATAACAACACTATGTTATTCATAGCTATGATTTAGGTAATACTGATAAGTGGAAAGAAATTAGACTACTGTGTGAAGTTGAAACACTAATGCGTAGGCTACAGTTTACACGATGTTTAGCCACCCAAGTAACAAAAAACAAAAGTTCAATGAAATAGCTGCAGCCTTAGAACACGTGGTTATTGGATTTAGACCACTGAATGAAGTGAAATGATTTTCAAGACATTTTTCTTCAAATGCTATTGTAAGAAATTATAACAGTCTCATTCACTACTTCAGTGAAGAGTTTCAAACATCAATTGATCCCATTGCAAATTACTGCCACACAAAATTAAGTGATTTACTAGTTTCTTTCACACCAGAAGTTGTCAATAATGTATCTGTTGAGTTGGTTGACGGCTGTCTTGTGTAAGCTTTACAGACTAGTGGATTGATAGCCATTGATGCAATGGACATGACACATGCAAAGATACAAAAAATCAAATGTCATTATCTTGGGGATGTTCCTAACTGGAGTGAGAAGGTCAAATCAACCGCTTTGAATTAGGCAGCAAAGGAGTTTCAATAGAATCAAAACCTATGTTAACTTTTATTGAAAGAAGGTGTTGTCATTTGATAAACAGATTTCCAGGAAATAAAATTCAAGATTGGATGGCATTTACTTGGCAAAGTTGAAATCAGATTGCGACTTTGAGTTTGGGAATAGAGAAATTTCTTCTTTATGTAAGAAATATTCGATACCAGAACAACCTGTTGGAGAACAGTAAAGTAATTTCAAGTTTTGTGCTGAAAGAATAAAAATCTGTGAACAGTTTTCTAGAACTTATGCAACTGGCTTATAAAAGTCAAGAATATTCTGATTTGGCAAAGTTGTTGGACATTTATGGCAAAACGTGCAGATTCTGAAAAGGGATTTCATTTAATGAATTCCATTAAAAGTAAGCAAAGAAATAGAATGGGTGATGTACATCTGAACATGATTGTAAGAATTAAGAGCTATCTTCAAAGTAATTGTGTGTACAAAGACAGAAAAGAGAAGCAGAATGCTTGTACACACCAATGACACAAACAAAAAGTAGAATGTACAATGAGACATTTTGTTTGCTGATTAAAAGTAATTTTGTTGTAGCTTATAGTATTAGTTTCAAAAGTTTTTTTTTCCCAACTGCTGGACTCGTAAAGAAATGGTTTGTAAAATAAATGACTTGTTTTCTTGTATTATGTTCATTCTTGTTCGCACAGTGCACACAATTAATTTCTGTTTATTATATTTTGTACAACACCAAAAAATTGCGCTCAGAGACTTTGAAAAATTGCAGGGAGCATTGCTGGCCATGCAGAGTTTTTATTCTTAATTCTTTTTACGGTTTTATCAGGAACTGATGATGATTATTTAGATAGTTGAAATATATTTTTCCGTATCAAAAGTTAAAGCTGAATGATTGCCTGTATTTAATTATCTAAAGGATCTAGATACGGCTACTAATGATCTTCAGCTATAATTGCTTAGTTTTCTGTTGGTCAAAATATTTTACTAGATTCTTTTCACTTTAATCATCTTAGTATTGTACAATGACCAATTTTTTTGGCAATCTACTTAGAGGGAACTGTCGTAAGCACCACACTAGAAAATTGCTCAAAAACAATTTTGGTAATTGTTGTTTAAAAACAATATTGTGTCGTGACAGTCAAATTCCCATTATTCGCCTTAACCCTTTGAACCCTGACCTCCTGGGCCTAAAAATACCCTGCACCTGAGCTCCTGAGCAAAATTTTAGAATTTTCAACCCCCCACATATAAAGGCCATTCATAACAAAAATATACAACGTACATCACACCAATGAGTACAAAAACATTACAGAGAGGTCCAACCTTTATTTAGCGCCAATATTCCACTTTAGTGTGGTAGTCAGTCCAACAGGTGGACCCACGTTTGATGCACAGATAGGCCTGGCATAGACTTGGACCGTGCTAAGTCTAGGTGCAGGACTACTTAGATCTAGATCTACATCAAGCCCTTCATCTTCATTGCTTGATTCAGAGTTGACATCAGAATCTACTGACTCTAGATCACTTTCAGGGTAAATATCAGCTAAATCCTGCTCATCTTCGTCCGAATCATACACAAGATCTAAAGCCTGTTGTAAAGAAAATAGGCGTGACCTCTTACCAGATTCACCAGAAGTTGAGGGTTGAGAGAATGATCGTTTCATTGTCAATTTTACACAGAAAAAATACACTCAAGCATTGAACATGGGTGCAGACATCTTTGAATGACGTCGGTATCCCATAATATATATAAGTCAACCTCATTGGTCGGATAAAAAAAGCGATTGCATCATGTTTTTATGACGCACTCTCAGCGCGACGTGGAGCGTGCACTCGGTATATAAGCAAAGAAGGCTTGCGACGTACAGGTCGCACTCGGGGCTGTCGAGTTAATTTTCTCACCATACACCATAAGAAGACAGTTATAAAAAAATGTGATTGGATCGCAGCAAAAAAGCAAAACTCATTATTTGCGTTTGTTAAGCACATTTAAAAAGTGACTTTAATATCAACTCATGGAGGTTACGAAAGTGGTATGACAAAGAGCAAATATCGACACGGGAAAGGGTAAGAGGGGGCAAAAATTATAAATATACTGGAGAACCCATATTTAATGTTGAATGTTTTCCAATCACACTCTTGTCAATTTTTACATCAAATTTGCAGGATGGCATTTTTGGAAGTTCGATATTTTCTGACTCCCAAAACTCTAGTAGGGGAGGAGATGTTTGGCCATGTTTAATGGTCGCTTCAAAAATCTTATTTGTAAATTTGGAATTCTGAAAAGTTGACTTGCGAAAGGTAAAAAAAGTTTTCAATTGTGATTTGAATTGAAAACATGCATATTTAGTCTTTGAAACGATTGATCTTTACAAAAAAAACGTCTTTATTTTAAGGATCAGAGTTAAGACTTTGACGATGTTGATCTTCAAAAAATAGAGTTTTCTCCCACTTACGCAAAAGTTTATTAAAAAGAGTCCCATAAAATTTCAGAGGAGACAGAACCGGATTTAGACAATAAGAGCATACCCTAGGCTATTTCATTTGTGAGACCCCTCTCCATTTTCGAACTCCTAATTTCTCTCTAAACAACTTGACGTGTCAAAAATATGAGTGTAGTATACATGCAATGATGCATTGCACAAACGTTAAAATTAACACTGTGAAAAACTTGCGTTAACTTAGTATCGTAAAAATATTTTCGAATCAACTGAAATTTTTAATAAATGAAATAGTGAGTTTCAAGCCCTTCCTCATATCACTGTTTCTCGCACACGAACTAGCATTCTGCAGGAAGTTTCACAGTCCAGACTGCTTGGATGGCGTAATGGTTTGAGCGTCCATCTTGAATACAATAGGTGTTGGTTCAATCCTCGACCTGGTCATACAAAAGACTTCAAAAATGTTTTGCAGCTTTCTTTCTTAATGTTTAGCACAAAAAAGATAGTGTGGTAAAACAGCTGGTCATTTCGCTTGTTGTGTTCTTGGAAAAGGCACTTGACGGGAATCCTCCACCTTTAGGTGGTAGACAAGTGGTGACTAAGTTTACTGAAGATGACAAAAACATGCCGAAGTTGCATAGCTTATAGAAATATAAAAGTTCTTTGCATATAGTCTTTAACCAATAAGAGAGATTTCCTGATCCGTAATTTTCATACCGATTTGTATGAGCAAGTAAAAATGAATCAAATTTTGCCACTAGTTTTAAAAGACCAAGATAATTGCCGTTATTAGAAGATCCAAATTGTTCTTTGTCTCCTCGAGAAGATAAGCCTTGTTCTGCAAGAGTGCAGATTACAGCTCTAATTCTTTCCTTGACATTCTGCCAATACGGCTGTTGGGCTTTCATTTGTTCTTCCAGCTTTGAAGTAAGCGTAGACTTTCGCTTCCTTGATAGGTAGGTCAACATGGCATCAGGGCTGCGAACTCGAACTTGAAAATATTTAAAGCAAGTTCGAGTTATTTTTCATTTGTACAATATCACTACAACTGACTTAAAAAAGAATGTAATCTTTTATTAGAAATTAAGGATTTTATGCATAAAGTAGGTTTAAGCCAGGATTTTTCAAAAATTGTCTAAGCCCAACTTAAATCGTCAATTTTATATGCAGAAAAAAGTTTTAGCATTAAGTCTGGCTTAAATTCTTGTTTAAGTCAGCCTTTTATAAGTCATCATCGTAGATGGCTTAAATCGCGACTTATGTACGCAATGAGGCAAAATCCTAGTGATTGTATTGCTGTTGCTAAATTTGGGCAATGGGCCGCAGGTAGCTTATATCAATGACATGGTTATGTAGCATGCCGTACCACTTACTGTAACCACTTTAACCAAAGCTCTTTGCAAACAACAACTTCCATTTGTATCGCACCATAATAACGAACAGCGTGTCACCTGCTAATATGACACCATAAAATATATTATGCTTCACGGAACCTCATAATCCCTTTGTAGGCTGGGTTTTCAAAAACGATAACCTCATAATACATTGAACCTAGCTTTCAAAAGTCTTGTTTAGTTTCTGCATACCACCAAGCCTCCCTTTGTAACCCCACTTGCGCAAGCTCGGCTTTTGAGTAATTAAACTAAGTCTGCTTTCTGCATAAAACCCTAAATGTTTTATGAAAACATTAAGAACACTGAGAAGAAAGCTCTAACCAGATTTTACAGTTTTGCAATGTAAGCAGTCACAGTAGAGAATGGATGACCTTAATTGACAGTTAACTTTTTCTTCGAAAACAATGAATTGCTGACATGGCCCTTGTTTTGATCGAAAGCGCGTAATCACGAAACCTACCATGATTCAATTGTAAGATATTTTTCAATTTTCGCTTCGAATGCAAATTCGCAATAAACGTATTGCCTGGGTTATGGCAACGACGTTTGCTTATCGCAACAGATGTTTGAACGCACAATTTTACTGCAAACGTGCTTAGGCTAAGTCAATCTCTTTATTTTCTGAACTCGAAAAAAGCTTGATGAATTTTCACAGGACTCGAACTTGAACTCCCAAAATGAAAATGTCGAACACGAACTTAAACTCGACACGAGAATCGACCGAGTTCGCAGCCTTGGGTAGGTCAACGTGGTATTTCTGTGCTTCTCTTGAGTTTTCATGACTTTGGATAAGATGAGAGTTATGCCAGTTATCAAACCCATCAGAAGCTAAAGCCGATGAAAATGCAGAGTTTGGAAAGAGTTTACAAACACAGCAATACACCCAGTCTTTTGCGGGAGAACATACAACCCACCCTCGACTAAATGTTTCACCATTGACTTTCGTTGAATCAAACAGAGCTTTTGCACCAAGTCTGGATTACTTTATGTACACTTGCTTGGAACTTTGGTGTAGTGGTTAGAGTGTCTGCTTCGCAGTCGGTAGACTAGGGGTTTATTCCCCTTGTCGAATCATACCAAAAGACTTTAAAAAATGGTATCCACAGCTTCCCTGCTTGGCGCTCGGCATTTAGAAGAGATTGTGGAGAACAAGCCGGCAAGTTCGCTTGGTGTGTCCTTGGACAAGGCATTTAATAGGACGCCCCCGCTTTTCTGTGGAAGACAGGTGGCCCAGACATCTCGGAAATGGCAATTCCCAAGCGAGTGCAGGCTTCCCGTCCAAAATATAGCGATACAATTCGCTTTCTCATGAATGGAGGATAAATATGAACAATACAAATAAAAAGAATACAAAACTGGAAAATGGTACACAACTACGCTGGACTTCAGGAGGGCCTCTCTCTTCATCTACTAGGTTAATGTTACAAATACCCAAACAACAAAGATTTGCTTGCAAGTACCCGGGAGGAACTACAAAGCCTTCGCTCCTTCTTCGAACACAACGACTAAATAAAAACTTCTCTATTGCATAAACTCAGTAAAAGAAAATTCAAATCCAAAAACGCAGTTAAATTTAATTCCAAATCGATAAAAAGAAAGAGCAGAATTTCACCGAGGGCTTCTTCAAATTATAACGGAATGCAGAAACAAATTTCAGCTTCGTGCAGCAACTAACTCAACATCGAAAAATGCGTCACTATTTTACTGCTTGGAACGAGAGGCCTGCTAATTAGAATGCAAATCTCGCCCAGTTTTAGGCAAAAAACGCCCGAAAGTTGCATTCCAATCCCAAGCCGCCAAACGCTAAACAGAAAATACAAGGCATGCGAGAACAAAAGGGCGCTAGTTCAGTTCAGCCACGGAAATCAAAATTTTTTTCTGTTTCTTTCCGAAGCCGATTCTGAAACAGTTAATTCCTCATGTAATAATTCTTTCCACAAACAAACGTCTTTTGGACTTGGAGTAGATTTATGTTCGACATCATCTGCATATGTGTCTGTAATACCTTGGAATTGATTTACATCATCAAGTGTAAGCTAAAAATTTTGGCTATTAACTTTACTTTCCAGTGGTTCTTTCGCCCCTTCCTTTGCAGCAACTGAGTTCTGAATTATATCTGCATTTTCATTTTCTGTGTGTATAGCTGCTTTCTCATAACCAGGTTGCTGTTTAACGTCCTGCATTGCAGTTTTAATAAGACTTTCTTCTGGTTGAATGCTAGCAGTTGGCTGATTAGCTCCATCGCACAGATTTCTTTGTGTTAGTTTCAATGCACTTGCTGCTTCGGCCAGAAGCTGATACAAGAAAGCAGTGATTGGTCTTCTCTTCTTCATCACATGATTTTCAATTTTTTTTCTCTTGCCCTTGCAAGTAAAACTTTCAAATCTTTTTACTCATCACAAGACTTGAATATAAAAAAGCAAAAAAATTGTGTTTTAGCTAGTTGAGATAAAGTGGGTTTTTGGTATCTTTAATGATAGGATTAGTCGATAGCCGAAGTTATATGGATTTACCACATTAATTGTAAACAGTACCATGTCTATAAATTATTTCAGTAACATGTCAACTACCGGTACTGTTTTTTTTGCAGAGTAGACTACTTAGTTACCTTTATGACTACGGTTCTTTATCACCAAAGTAGACGCTATTTTAGCTACACAGGTATACGTTCTATTGTAAAGTTTATACTTATCAAATTGCACCAAGCCTGCTTAGCTTACACGATTATTTCATAAGCCATGTCCATACCCTAGATTCCAAACAAAATCATAATTATCAGTCATTGCCGTCCATAACAGTTTGGACTGTTTGCTGTCCAGAAAGAGTACGGAGCAAGTGCTCCAAGCATCCTCGCCGAGTTGCCAGATTTTAAATGCTAAAAGTGGCAAATCTGTAACAACAGTAGCCAAATTTTAATGTATGTTGTTAACAAGAGCCTATTCCTTGACAGTGGGTCTTGAAGATTTAATTCACTGTCAGGATATAACTTTTAAAGAAGAATTTATTGAATCTGTCCACAGCTCAATATACAACTAAAGCTGGTTTTCAATAAAAATTAAAAACTAAAACCGTTCAGCTAGTAAAATCAATTTGTTTACAAGTTAAACACCATCAGTTACATCTAAACAAAAACAAGTATTGCTAAAATCTAAAAATCTAATATAGCTGTAACGAGGATGGGTGAGTGGGTCAGTACATGAACTTAAGAATAAGTTTCCCGGTATAGTCTACGACTAGACATTGAATATAATTTCAAAAATGCGGGTTCAATTACCGCCACCAACACGTTTTGCAGTCTTATCAGAGTCTCTTCTCAGAAGAAGTGCCGCCTTTGGAACAGAAGGAAATGTAAGGACCTTAACCAACGATTTATGGGGTGTTCTAGAGCAATAAGATGTAAGAAATACCTTGTTTAATCAAAGCACATTGTGCGTAGGATTAGGTTCAATCACCTAGAATTTATTAGCAAAGGCAGGTTTTTAGTGCCACCAAAGTTTTTCCTATCTTCTTTGGGTAGTTAATAAATTAATCTTGTTTTTAAGAGAACTGCAACTAACTAACGGTAACTATTACATCAACATCCAAGACACTCGCATTGTAAACCAACTCTATCTAAGCAAACCAACATCATCTATCTAAAGCAATTATGCGTTTGTTTGCATTGCAGGATTTGAGCACAATCGCACACAAAAAGTTTGCTGATACAGGTAATTCCATGTATCTCGGGCATGGTTATATCTTGTTTAGTTTCAACTAACTGTAATTCATTGTAATTGCATATACTAACAATTGATTGACTTCCTTCTCATCAGAAGCCAAATTAACAAAGTACAAAGTGACTCAAAAAGTCGGAAGCAATGAAATCGAAAATATAATAAGGCTGAGCTTCTAATAGCAGGCCATCCCGGCACTCTAAATATACCAAATATACATACCAAACTAGTAAAAATGGTAAGGTTTTTTACAAATATTTTTGCAATTAGGTTTCAGTGCGAAGCACATATCATCAAAAATACACAGGGATTCTTATAATAGAATATAAAATTTTTCAAGTCTTCTAAATCTAAAATGTTAAAAAGAATTAGAAATGAATCATGGCTCGCAATTGAATGTCGAAGCCCAAATAGATTTTGAGGTCCAAGGCTTCAGCTGCCAAGTCCATAAGTAAATCTAACCCTGGAAGGAGGGTCTCACTTCAGGTTACAACGGCTCTGACTCAGTCACTGTAAAATGCTGTATTTGAATTTAATTCTGGAGCTGACTACTTTTGAGAATTAAAAATTTTATCACAACATTTAAAAGCAATCTACCAGTACTGATAAATAGCCATAAGTGATCAAAAGTAGCCTAGCAATCTACTCAAACAAAAATAAAGTTACTTACTCAAAAATAATAATAAAGGTAAAAAGTAGGCGTATAAATAGATATTTCTGCTTGATTAATAGTAAAAAAGAAGTCGAGAATTATACCAAGGTTAGGCCTTCTTATCCTAAATTACCTCTTCGCCAAATAAAAGTTTATATTGATGCTTGGAAAAGTGACTAGTCAAGTTATCTAAATTTAAGTTTGTGCATTTTTGGCGTATTATTAATCATGAAGAAGCTCTTCCACTCCGACACAATCTTCATTTACTTGTTTTTTTTACAAGGCAAGATTTGGTAGCAATCTAAATAAAAGAGTGTTTTATTGGATATTAGGTCTACAGTACTTATTTGGCCTACTTTCTTACTTAAGTAAAGCTACCTCGTTGTTACGACCTCTGTAAATAGCTCCCTGCACCTTACCTAGTTAACGCCAATTGGGTTTGAAATCCAAGCTAAAATACCTTGATACCTTGAATACCTTTAACGAAAAATTGGCGAAAAATAGAGAACTTAAATTGAAAGTCACCTTTTATGCTAGCAACTAGCATATCGCAGTTGAATTTGCCAGACATTCATTTATTTTATTTTATTTTTGCCCAAACTGACATAATAAGAAAACAAAGTTTGGCAACAATGACAAAAAAAAGGAAGACCATGGCAAAACGACATACGTTAAAAATATGCACCTAAAACCAATTTTGATTAAGTTTAAATATAGTGACATGGCCATAGCAAATTTAACCTAAGATAAAGTTTTAAGTAGGCCTACGTCCATTTACTTAAGTGAAAGATGCAAATAGTCGAGTAGCGTTCCTTTTCACTTAATTTACACTAGTAAAAGAAGAAGTAGATCAGAATAAATTTACGAAGTAAGTAGGCCTACTGGTGTTTTGTGATTGCAAAACATACGAAGTAGGTTTGCACAAGTAACTTTATAATTGACTACCTGCGGATGCATAATGGCCAAAAACTACCTTAAGGAAGGGAAGACAGCGAAGTCAAAAGTTGATAACATTTTAAAAACACTGTTTTTTAATTGTAGTTTTGCGTCCAGTTGTTGCAAACAGGCGACAAAGCTTCATACCGTACTTTAGTCCTCAATTATTTTTGTTTCGTTTCCACGACTGCTCGCCGTTATGGTTCAAATGTTTTGAAGGATGACGTTAATACGTCATATCGGGCAGGCGCAAGGGCTGTCCAAATTTGTCCAAGGATGTTTCTTTGTTCGATTCAAAAGTTGGTTTTTTGAAATAGGCAGATTGGCTTGTATCGTTCTTGTGCCTTTGTGGTTTATAGTTGTTGCACAATCAGGTAAGAATAGCTTTTCACAGTTACAGGTAGTCGTTCATGATTCTGACTCCGTTTATGGCCAACAGGGCTGGGCTAATCTTGTGCATAAATTTTCTAGGCTACTTCATTGTTGCTCGTTTTTCCACAAGTAGTCTATTTTTGAGCTTACTATTTTTTTGATAGACCTAACTTAATGTACAATATCAGACTAAATCGCTAAGAATACAAAATTAGTTTTAATCAAAGCGACTCAGTAGGAGATAGGTTAGTTTAGAAGATTGCACTATTTGACTTGAATACCATTTTACTAAGCACACAAAAATTTTCCCCGAATTACCCAAATTTTAACCATAATTCTAACTCTAACATCAATCCATGTTTTAGCAGAATTTCTTTATTTCATTGGTATACAATTTTCTGGAGCGTTTTTTGCAGAATTTTGCATTTTAGTATATTGCATTACAAATTTTCATCTTATTCATTTCTTACTCTAACGAGTTGTCACTGTGTCAAATTATAATTTAGCATTTAGTGCTCATAAATTATTTAATAGTGCACTTGGATGGGTGTGTCTATTCTATCTGTTGCATATATCAATAAGCTATGAATTTAAGTAGTCTTTAAGCTTTGAATGTGATATGATATGAGCATTAAGCACCATGATTCCTTTATACCTGCCTTTTAGTGATAGTTGATTTATTTGGCACATGCCTACTTTGTATTAAAGATATGTAATTTTATAACAACAGCAGCTGCCCTTTGAAACAACAGCAACTTTGTCTAGTGTACTTGTTGCTGGTAATAAAAGTGTTAAACTTTGCATTGGTGGTGTTTGGTCAACTAAACTTTTAGGCAGTGGCTATTTTGCCGTCGACAGCAATTTACCCTCAGAGACTATTTTGCCATGAGTTATTTGTGATTGGTCAATCTTAATGACGTACTAAACATGTGACTTTTGGTCGTTTCTGATTGGTCAATTTTAAAAACTAATTAAAAAAATTGTGCACCCCCAGGTCTCTATCCCCCACTCTGTACACTCCCTTCCAGTGTACACTGCCCTGTACATTTACATACTGGACCTGCCCCTTCGGTGTACACTGCTTTTCTTTTAATGCCCTGCCAGCTGAGATTTGAACCTGCAAACATGGTATCTCAAGACCAGCACACTATTCACTACACCACACTGTCACTGGTGTAATTGTAGCAAATATGGCTATATAAACACATGTGAATGATTACGGCAAAATAGATTCCAAGGGCGAATTGCCGTCGATGGCAAAATAGCCACCTGCCAAACTTTTATTTGATTGCCAAAATTTTTGTACGTCTGCCCAATGACAGAGAGAAAAACAAAAACAATTGGAATAGCTACACCCATGCACACATGATTAGAATTTAGAGAGAATGACTTGTGTGAACACACATTCATGCAGGACTAGCCAGACTAAACTTAACTTAAAAGGTTTGATTAGGTGGAAGAATCTGTCTAAATTATTGTAGTAATTTTTAAAAATTTTATTGCCATATTTATTCTCCATTCTCAAGAAAGGGAATTGTATCACTATATTTTGGATGGGACGTCCACACTTGTTTGGGAGTTGCCATTTCTGAGGTGTCTGAGCCACCTGTCTTCCACATGAAGGTGAGGGCATCTTGTTAAGTGCCTTGCCAAGGATGCAACAAGCAAACTTGCCAGCTTGCTCTCCACAACCTCCCATTAATGCTGAGTGCCAAGCAGGCAAGTTGTGGATACTATTTTTAAAAGTTTTTTGGTATGACTCGACAAGGGATGAACCCCAGGTCTACCAACTGCAATGCAGATGCTCTAACTACTATGCCATTGTGTCAGTCACTGTTAATAAGCTGTCAAAATCAAGAATATAACTGAAATTGTCAAGTATTAAGAAGGTGCTGCATTTCCTTGTTCATTTTTTACACCTGTTGTTCTTAAACTGTCTCTGTTACAGTGTTACCAAAAAAATTTGATTTTCAAGAATTTTTTTGTCTAGCAAGCGGTGCATGTATGATGTCTGTGTCTACATAGTCAGTCTTTGCAAGGCATGGTTTTGTACACCCGTTTCAGTTTTTCAGTCTGCAACTCTATACTACACCAAGTATTCAAATCTTTGACGGAAACACTGTTTAGCAATATTGGGTGTACTGTTGCTTCCCTATGCATGGTAAAAGTGGTGCTTTGCTTTCTTTCTGTGCTTTCACTCTTAAGGTAGCTTTGCAAAGTGTTTAAGCTTTGCTATATCAAAGTACGAAATTACTTGTAATCTTTTAGGTTAGGCAGTGGCCATTTTGCCATCAACAGCACTTTGTCTTTGAAATCTATTTTGCTGTCAAACGTTTGTGATTGGTCAATTTCGATGATGTATTGAAAATGTGACATGTGGTCGTTTCTGATTGGTCAATTTCTATGGCCTATTAATCAAAAATAATTTTACCCTAGTGTGCACAACCTCTGTCTAAGTACCCTACCTGCAAGGACTTGAACCTGTAGCCATGGCATTTGAAAGCAGCAGTACTGTCCACAGCTTCACCATGTACATTGTAGCAAATGTGCTTATTTAAAGACACATATACAGTGACAACGAAGTAGATTTTAAAGGTAAAATGTTATCAATGGCAAAATAGCCACTTCCTTTAGGCAATCTTTTGATCTTGTATTTGTAATCAGTAAAAGAAGTATCTTTGAACTAATTTTCCTGGTATCATCTGCGATGTAGTATTGGGTTTTACTTTTTTTGTTTTAAGTGGGAACTTTGCCAACTTTACAGCAACCTGAACAGGTCATTGGTTTTGCACGAACACATTTCACACTGCATACAGGTTAAGTATGCAGCCTGTATAGCTTGCATAGTTGTGTAATTACTATCTCTACTGACCATTTTTTGTTTTTTCAACATAGCTTTGTTTGTTTTTAAGTTGTTTAGTGTTGTGTTATATTATCTCTTAAACCCATGGTGTTAAAAAAGGTTTTCTGTTTCTTTGATTGTGTGTGTATGTTCACCGTGAAAAAATGGCGAGCTCCAGTACTTTCAAGCCTAGTGAGTTTGTGATAGCTGGCAAATATCGTCTTGTCAAACGAATTGGTGGAGGATCATTTGGTGAAATTTTTCTTGGATTGAATATGCTTACTGGCGAAGAAGTTGCTGTAAAAATGGAATCAAGTAAAGCTCGTCTTCCTCAATTGGTTTATGAAAGTAAAGTGTATAAACTTTTGCAAGGAGGTGCAGGTATTCCTCGTATTTATTACTTTGGTCAAGAAAAAGAATTTAATGTTTTGGTGCTAGATCTACTTGGTCCAAGTTTAGAAGATCTGTTTAATTTTTGCTCAAGACATTTTTCAATGAAAACTACATTAATGTTAGCAGATCAGATGATTAGTCGACTAGAGTATCTACACAATAAAAATTTTGTTCACAGAGATATTAAGCCAGATAACTTTTTGATGGGTGTTGGACGGCATTGTAATCAGTTGTATATCATTGATTTAGGACTTGTGAAAAAGTTTAGAGATAGTCGAACTCGACAGCATATACCTTATCGTGATGACAAAAGTCTAACAGGTACTGCTCGATATGCATCAATAAATGCTCATATCGGTATAGAATTGAGTCGAAGAGATGATATGGAATCAGTTGGGTATGTTCTTCTATATTTCATTCGAAAGTCTTTACCATGGCAAGGCTTAAGAGCTGGTACAAAAAAGCAGAAGTATGAACGAATCAGTGAGAAAAAACAGGCAACCCCAGTTGAGGTATAGTTTGTTGTTGTATTTAGTTACCTTGAAATAGACAAGAGTAGTATTAAATAATGGTTTAATAAGCCTGAAATAATTATGTAATTTCCTACGGTAGATATTTTCTTTGACTACTTTGCCAACTTTCTGTACCAACATAAAATAGCAATTTGTCCAAAACCAGTACATTTTTAAAATAGATTTCAGCATGTCTTATGTGCTGCTCTAATTATTTGCTACGATTGTCTCATTGACTACGTTTTCCAAAAATGTTTTACTTTTTTTGATATTTACCATTTTCTACTTTAATAACCAAGTCCAGTAATGTCATGTTAACGTGTGGCCTATGAATTGCTTTAAACCTGGATCATTCAGAATGCATTTCATTTTATGCAATGACTGAATTGAAAGAAAAAACTGTACAATGGTGATGAATTCTTGTTAGCTAAAAAAGTTTTACCACTACATGATATAACCTGTAATTAAATAATTCAAAATTATTTATCATTATTGAAAGCCCTTGCCCTCAGCATACCGTCCTCATACACTGTAGCTCAGGTGGTTGCTAAAAGCTCCTAAAGTAGTGCAAGTTGGAGTGTAATAATGATTGTCTAGTCTGCCTTCTCTAATTATGTTACTTTAAGTGGTATATTAAAACATTCCTGAATGATTTTTTTGTGTTTTTCAAGATAGTTATCGTAAGTTGGTGCTAATACAAAGTGTAGCTTGTTTGTTAAAACTGATTGAACAATGTCCAGCACCAATGCATCAAAAGCTAATGAGTTTATTGTCGGTGGAAAATATCGCCTTGTAAGAAAAATTGGCAGTGGCTCATTTGGGGACATTTATCTTGCTATCAACATTGCAAATGGTGAAGAAGTTGCTGTAAAATTGGAACCTCAAAAAGCTAGACACCCTCAACTACTTTATGAAAGCAAAGTGTACAAAATTTTACAAGCTGGTGTTGGAATTCCTCACATCAGGTGGTATGGTCAAGAACGAGATTACAATGTGCTTGTCATGGATCTTCTTGGGCCCAGCTTGGAAGATTTGTTCAATTTTTGTTCTCGAAGATTCACCATGAAAACAGTTCTTATGTTGGCTGATCAGATGATTAGTCGAATTGAATATGTCCACAACAAAAATTTCATTCACAGAGACATTAAACCAGATAATTTTCTAATGGGCATTGGAAGACATTGCAATAAGTTGTTTGTCATTGATCTTGGTCTAGCCAAGAAATATCGAGATAGTCGTACAAGACAGCACATACCTTATCGCGAAGACAAAAATCTCACTGGCACAGCTCGATATGCTTCAATAAATGCACATTTGGGTATCGAACAGAGTCGCAGGGATGATATGGAATCACTTGGATATGTTCTCATGTACTTCAATCGAATGTCCTTGCCATGGCAAGGATTGAAAGCAGCCACCAAAAAGCAAAAGTATGAGAGGATCAGTGAGAAAAAAATGTCAACCCCAGTTGAGGTATAGTTATGTTTTTCTCATGTTGATGAATTTCAGTTTTCTTAATGTAGCCTAGCTGTAAAATTGTACTGTGAAGTTTATGAGCATTCCTTTCTTTATTTTCCAGATTACTATCCATTTTAACTTATTGCAATAGTGAACTGGGAACCTACTTAAAAAAGTACAGGATGTTATAGTTATTGTCAGTTAAAAAATGTTGTAGATGGCAAGAAGCTTTGAGTTCTAGTTCAAATGTTTATGGGAGTTTTTGAGCCGTTTGCTTCTTACAATTTTGCTCCTATGGTACAGGGTGTAGCATAGCCCATTATTGCTAAGCCTTGATTTAATCAAATTTATCCGTGCTGTGTTTATTGTGGTGTCTGCAAAATGCTAATGATGTTAGATATTTGCAATCTCTTGCGATAAACTTACTGTTATTTGATATAATTATTGGATAAAGACTTTTTGATGTAGGATCACTATGAAAATAAGCTCACTTAAACAAAATTGTGGGATAGAATGATTTTTAGCTATGTTACTTTTTACAATTTAAAGTTTTAACTATTTTACTGGAAAAAACATTTTCCTGTATGATCCAGGTTTAAACGATAGTCATTGCACTTAACAGCTGCTTTGCATCAGTTGTTTCTGTGCTTGATTTTTCTCTTTACTCTTAATTTTTTGTTTCAGATAATGCTATAGGTAATTAAACATTAAAATTGCTCCCTGACTTCTTTCAGGAAATATTTATGTTAAATAAAAATGGCTGTTGTACTCATGACAGTTTATGATACCCTTTTGAACTGATTGTTTTTGAGCATCGGCGATTTATTTAGGCAGCCCACTGCAGCATTGAATCAGGAAACATGTTTTTGTATAGCCGCAGGTGTACTTTGAAGTTTTTGATGCATCCATCAAAGACTTCAATTTGCACTTTGGAAAAAGTTATTACTGTTTTTTTGTTTGAAAAACAAGCTAGTTTTCAATTTGGTGTATTTAATCTTCTATTCATAGCCAACATTTTTATGCGTTTGCCCAGTCGGGCTTATATGCAACTTCATGAAATTACTGTGCTGTTAAAGTTAATGGCCAGCTCCATATTGCTAGCATTGTGATATCACACAATGCCATGTAACGACAATTTATTTGCTTTTTAAGTGGTGGAAATAATGTGAACGCTGCTGCAGTATTATCAATGTCACAAGCCAATTTAAGGACACTGTTATAAACTTGCTATTTAGCATGTCATTTAAATTCACGACTTTATGTATTCAAAGAATAGTATTCCTAGCTCTTGCTATAAAATTAAGTGGAGTATACAGTTTACAGTTCTTGTTATGAAATCGAGCAAAACATTAATATGATCAAATTTTAAAACGATTTTTACAGAAATCAATTTTTTTGTATTATTTTAACAAATTGTACTTGGGTGCTAGTATATAGCTGCACCGTTTAGGTGTGTAGTTGTGTTTAGCTTGAAAATGGCGAGCTCCAGTAGTTCCAAAGCAAGCGAGTTTATCGTCGGTGGAAAATATCGCCTTGTAAGAAAAATTGGCAGTGGCTCATTTGGGGACATTTATCTTGGTATCAACATTGCAAATGGCGAAGAAGTTGCTGTAAAATTGGAATCTCAAAAAGCTAGACACCCTCAACTACTTTATGAAAGCAAAGTGTACAAAATTTTACAAGCTGGTGTTGGAATTCCTCACATCAGGTGGTATGGTCAAGAACGAGATTACAATGTGCTTGTCATGGATCTTCTTGGGCCCAGCTTGGAAGATTTGTTCAATTTTTGTTCTCGAAGATTCACCATGAAAACAGTTCTTATGTTGGCTGATCAGATGATTAGTCGAATTGAATATGTCCACAACAAAAATTTCATTCACAGAGACATTAAACCAGATAATTTTCTAATGGGCATTGGAAGACATTGCAATAAGTTATTTCTTATTGACTTTGGTCTAGCCAAGAAATATCGAGATAGTCGTACAAGACAGCACATACCTTATCGCGAAGACAAAAATCTCACTGGCACAGCTCGATATGCTTCAATAAATGCACATTTGGGTATCGAACAGAGTCGCAGGGATGATATGGAATCACTTGGATATGTTCTCATGTACTTCAATCGAATGTCCTTGCCATGGCAAGGATTGAAAGCAGCCACCAAAAAGCAAAAGTATGAGAGGATCAGTGAGAAAAAAATGTCAACCCCAGTTGAGGTACGTACTTTTTGGATGTGGTAATGTTGTTTTAGCTTGCGGCTAATTATTGTTTGTGAGCGATAATATGAAGTAACTTTTCTTTTCATAAAGCCTGATAAACTGGTAGATTTTTCTCCATACTTTAACTATGATTTTTCTCCTTAGTATTCTAACTGCTGAGGAAAGCAGTCAGTTTAAGTATCGGTAGTCTCAAACAGCACTTTAATTTGTTCGTAACTGTTGGATTAATACTGGCGTTGTGGCAAGATTTATCTATTGAAAATTTAATGGTAATTTCAGATGTATATTTTTCAGATAATGCTTGACATGTTGCATGGCATAATACAGCAAAAAAAATGACGTCTATTTCCTGAGTATAGCAGAAGAAAAGCATAGGGTATTGTAGTACGACACATACATGAATGGCCGAGAAAACTAGAGAAAACAAGAAGTAGAATTGCTCGTTTAAAAATGGCAGCATTCAAACGACATATGATTTATTGTATTAGATTCTTGCAGTTTGGTATGCATCACCTAGCTGTTTTGAGCGGAGAAGTTTTGTGTTTGTATGCAGTATGACAATGAAATTAGTGAAATAAATGCAACAGTTAAATGCGAGTTTTGTTGAAAGAAAAGTTGAATGAGCTGTTTCAAGACGTTTAGGCAATATCCATTTATCTTTTTCAGGCATAACCCAAGCCAAGCTATACGCTAAGTTAAGAACGAAGGCTTTTTGTGTAATGATTTAAACAATGAATTTAGCTTGGCTTTACTTGTTTCGTGTTGCCAAATCGCTTTCGTCATGACAGTTTCATTGCTTTTGGTATCTGTGTAACCAAAGCTGAAAAAATATATTGGTTGGCTGCAAACTTTAAAAGACGCCGTATTTTCTTGTCTTTTAAAATACATCATAATTATTCTTCTTAATACTGATAACATGCTATTTACTGTTTAATTGATTTTGCGTTTGTTGCCTAAGGTCACAAAGCAGTGATGTCTGTTTTTATAAATGTCTATATTTTTTGTTGCTGCAAATTTCTGTATAAATCTTGTAAAAAAGGTGCTAATTTAATCGTTCTATTTTTGTTAGGTTTTGTGCAAAGGCTTTCCTGCAGAATTCGCCATGTATTTGAATTACTGCCGCGGTTTAAGGTTTGAAGAAGCTCCTGATTACATGTACTTGCGCCAGGTAAATTTATTTTTATTGTATATCGCTTATTATTTTAGTTGAAAGTCATTAACCATCTATCAAATATTTTTTATAAGGTTATCAACTGCCGTTTTTAAAAAAAATTGTGGTTTTTCTATTGGTCACTAGTTGGTCGCCTTTCTGTAGAAAAAAAGTTCTTTTTAAATAATATTTTGAAATGCCTACCCTTCTGCCTTATCTTGACGTCAACGTTATAGATGGATATCGATTTTCATTTTTTGTACATTTGCGCGTTGTAACCAGTTTTGTTACTTTTCGTTTGTGCGTGGCATAAGGCACAGCCTAAGCTAAGGTTTTAACATGAGATGAAAGTTTTTCGAAATGTTTCTAATTACATAGAGATAGCACAGAACGCAGGATTTCGGTCAAATTACCCGAGTTCTTGATAACTGACGCCTAAGCAATATCCTTACTGTAAAGTGCAATTTTGTGTGTGTGCCTGAGTGCTTTGACTCTTCAAATTACTGGGCGCACAAACATGAAACTTAGCACGATTGTTGACCACTCCTGATTAAATGTCATAGGCGGATCGGTGACGTCATGATGCCGTAACAATTGCAGATGATTTTTTTAATTTGCATTTCTTGACGGAGAAAGGCGGTTTTAAGCTCAAACGAAAGCCAGCACTCCACTTCCCCTTTTTAAATTTTTCCCGTTGAGGACGTCATAATCAGTCAGTAAACGTGGTTTGTAGAATTTGCTTTTTTCATTTTCTCCGAAAAGGCTGACTGTAGGAACGTGGCTGAAAGCTTGTTCGGAAGATATTAGCAAGGTGCTACCAATAAAAATAATTTTCCGCCAATTCAAGCCCTATTGACTAGCAAGCGATTAGGCATTTATTCTGTTTGTAAGCGTGATTTTTTTTCTTTTTTCTTCAATGCTTAAAATTGGCTTTGTTTCGTCGTAATGTCAGGTGACATCATAATGCTGTGCCATTTTAGTGAAAACAGCAGCAAGTAGCAGCTATACTTGATATCTGCAGTCATTTTGAAAGCAAATGTGAATAGTAAAACCTATTACTGATAAATTGCTTCTTAAAGTGTAATGGTATATTGCAGCACTAGCCTTTGGCTCACTTCTAGTTTTTTAATAATACAGTCGCAAGAACGAAATTTATAGCACCTGAACGGTAGGTGAGCTCCACTAGCATAGCTTCGCAGTACAATCATGGCGGGTGCCTGACTACGGTTAACCCCAAAGTCATTTTTATTGTGTGTAGCAAAGTGTTACAAAGTGCCGAGTTTTGATGTAGAAGGTTGCAGGACTTAGAAAAAAAATTATCCTCTTAGCACAAAAAAACTGGTCGGTGAGTTATTCACTGGAGCCATAGCCTAACTTATTGTAATAACTGAACTGTAGGTGCTGGATTTCGGGTTGCTTAGCTCTCCTGTGGCTGCGTTAATGCCCGCAGCAAGAAACATACGCGCAGCCACAGGGTTTTTAGTTTTATAACCAGACTTAAATCACGATAAGTTTTAAGTTGTGTGCCTATTACTTCGTTGTTAATCACTTCAGGGTTCTTTCACAACTTTGAACGTATGCCCTTATACACTTAGTCAAATGGTCGCATAAAACTACATGAAATGGTTTGCTGTTTGTAAGCGCAGTGTTGAGTTATTAGTAGATAGGTTGGTAACTCCAAAGTCTGAGCGGAAATCAATTGAAAAAGATAAGGTCAGTTGGTGTATACTACCTTGTGAAATCATTGTCACCAAATATACAGGGTGTCCCAAACGTTACCGTGCAGTATGGGTACATAAAAATCAAATGTATTTACAGTAGAGTTTATTAGAACACATGTAGACAATATAATTTTTATTTATTAATGGCTACATTTGTTTACCGTACTGCAGTTTGTTTAAAGGAAATGCTGGAAATGTCCTTCATTTAAATAAAGACATTTTTGCCCTTGACGCTGCATATTATTGAACACATCTTGGAGGATGTCTGACGTTATCTGTTGGATGCATTACATAATTGCTGTCTTCAACTCTCCCAAACTGTGGGGATTATTCTCATACACTCGACTTTTCAATGCACCCCAGATATTGCAATTCAAAGGAGTTAAATTCGGAGATCTACCAGGCCAAATTCCACGTGAAATTATGCGTTTAGCAAAGATGCTTTCCAAAAGGTTTAGTGATGTACGAGCAATATGTGCAGTTGCTCCGTCTTGTTGGAATCATCCTTGTTCCAGCTCTGTCTCATTTAACTGGCTTACCAACGGTTTCAAAATGTAACTTTTCTAAATGACTAGTTGTTATAATGACTAATTTGTTTTCATATTGGCATCTAAATATTGCGTCACAAAACCAGCCATCGTTAAAAATATTTTCTACAGCATAGTAACTTTTCGCACACTAGTTGTAGTTACAATGACTAAGTTGTTTTCATGTTACATTAGCACCTAAATATTGCGTCACAAAACCAGCCATCGTTAAAAATATTTTTTACTGCACAGTAATTTTTCGTACACCCTGTATAGTCGTACCCATGGATAAAAATTTTTTCTTGAATATGGGTTACTAGACGAACCGGGTAGATGAATGCGGGAAATTTGACGCCAACCCTCAACTTTGATTTTGTGCTTTTATACTCATAGGTAGGAAAGAATAGAATTTTTGAAATTATAAAGAATTTGTGTGTAAAACCAATCTTAATTCAAAGTAAGATGATCTGGATTGGAGGCATTTGGGGTAATGCCCCCATTTTTCCAACTTTTTGTTACTGCTCTCATGAATGTTATTTGGGTCAACCCAGCGCACCCGTCTGAACCAATATTTCTAACCCGGCATAACCGACTCGAAGCTTATACATTGACACAATTCCTATTTTGCCATCGTTGCGCGTTTCCATTCGCATGGTGTTCAACAGTAATTGAAAGTAGTTTTTGTTTGCGTGTGACGACATATCAAATAAAACGTGCTTCGTATTACCCTCAAATTTTTTGCATATGAAAGCTGACCTTGAGCTTACTAAGTGTCTAATGCAAATGGCACTGAAAAAAATAATGTGTGAATAAAAGACACCTGGCGATGCTGATGGTGGATCAGGCTTTAGTGTCATTAATAATGTTTTGCTAGCGGTCGCTTGCTTCATACATCTTGTTGACCCGCTTTTACCCTAGGCAGGGTTGCAGTAATAGCGTAGCAGCACTAGAAGTTCCTTTATACACTTAACGTCTCTAGTTACATCCGCTAACTCTACTGGTTTAATTCAAAACCAGATTGCTTTTGCCACTTATCCTCCTAGTTTTTGCGTGGCCAAGCTATCTTCTTGCAGTGCACGTGGTAGAAACACATTTACTTCGTGGCTACAACCTTGAATAAATCGCTCTGTACAGTTTGTGAGCAGTAGTATGTCTAGTGAGGCTCGACGTGTAAAAGTTCCTGTTTTTTTACTTAATAGTTTATTTAATAAACATTGATTAATTTGGCAAAAAAATTGTTTTTGAGTTCTCTCTTCACTTTTAGCACTAATAGGCTAACCCTGTTATTTTGAATTACGTTATAATGCGCATTTATGTTTTAAGTTTAAATTTAGCCGCGGTTGTGGTTTGTTGTACGTGGTTACCTCAACCAATCAATTGATGTTTACGCTAATTTTTTCAGTTCTTTACATCTTGTGCAAGCGTGGGCATACTTTTTTTGCATGCGGTTTAATTTCTCTAACCTGTGCAATACCGCGTGCCCGACAAGGACCCTTTCCAAGATTTTTTTTCTTCGACATCAACGTCACAAGGGCAGAATTTTTCTTGTTAAGACCTTTTTTGAAAATCAACCTCAAACGGATACAATTTTTAACCTAATAACTTTTTTATTTTTGATGATCAATCTGGACGCGGGCCACTACTTACATTCTTCGGTGGTGTAACAGCAGCCTATGAAATCAGTTTTTGGAATACTGAGGCTGCTGAGACAGATGCATAGACGAATACGCGCACTTCAAAAAGCTCACACTTCCAGTCGATGTTATAAAATTTTACTGTATTGAAGTGGTTATTGATATGGCGGAGCGTAAGAAGTACGGTTATCTGTATCACGGAAATAAATTACCAAATGAAGCATACACAAACGAGATCAGACTACAGGTTCAATTGCAACACAAGTTATGCTCTAATATCACTTACACAAAACGAGATCAGACTACGGGTTCAATTACAACACAAGTTATTGTCAAATTTCGGATTAAGAATTTAGATATTAAACAATCGATGTAAAGAAAAGCCAGCAGCATAAATAGGTAACTAAAAACAAGTATTACAATTGAGCTTACCTGACTATGACGCAACCGATCCAAAATATATAGAACGTTCAGTAACTTGTAATCCAAACACCAATGGCAATCTCCAACGGTTATTTTATACAAATCTTCCAACAGTTATTTCACACAGATATTTTGACCGTTCTTCCAGTTGTAAATTCTCAATTACACTCGTTCACATACATTTTTTTGACTTGGTCTTCGAATCAAGCACACGTAAATTTAGGAAAACTCGGGGCAAAAGGTTCAAATTGTTATTAGTAGCAGCACGACGTGATAAACTGAGTGTCAGACTTGAATCGAAAGGCTGCGGGTTAAAAACTCAGAACATTGCATATAAAATTTAAACGTGTAAATTCAACAGGTGGGTCGTCTATATTCTTCTCGCGGGCCGAATTTGGTCCGCGGGCCATAGTTTGTACACTTTGTTGTAGTGTATGTAAGCACTTCATCAAATGTACTAGAAAAAAAACTGAAGTGGTCTGTATTCTACTGTATATGTCACGTCTGTAACCGTTGAGATCCTTTTCCGAAAAATTAGAATCATTTGTTGAGCAGTTCAAACAATGGAAACTATTTTTGATGGGCATTTATTCAACGACGCTGACAAGAACGCAAGCTAATTATAACGCCGCATGTGCTTCAATTTTTAACTCGTTAGTTTTGAGCTGAATGCTAATTTAAATTAAAGCTACTTAGTTCAAACTATGTTTCAGTTCGATGCTGTTGCTTTGTCATAGCTTGTTTTTTAGTTGTTCCGAATCTTGTTCCGTACGCTCAATCATCAATATGATTACATCTTTGATTGGACCATGTTAAAACAGAAAGCTGCTGCTGCCGCTACTTCATCCTCTGTAACCCCCACAGGAGCTACAAAGCATACCACCCATCATGCATCACAGCACCACGGCCAAGTTGGAGGTGATAAGAGCCGCTCGAAACCTTCAGGTTACTAATTCTCTTTGAATTTCAAGTGAAAGACGTTACTTTGACGGTTTTTCAAGTTTTTAACTTTGTTCGTTTTCGATATATGTTAATTTTTTATGGCATTTCTGAAGTTTGTTAACAACCTTTCTGAAAGCTATTTTTTTCTTTGTTTCCAATCAATTTGGTCGGCTGTGCATTGAAATGAATGCTTTTTTTGTCAAAGTTAAAACTTCGAATTTGTAAATGCTTGATTATACGTTTATGCTAAGCTGTTGTTGTATCTGTAAGAAAACTTAATACAAAATCAAACAAAAACGTAGCTTTCCAATTTATGTTTGTGCTTAGTCATTGACCATTTGGTGGGAATTAAACCACTTTGTACCGAAGTAGGTGTACAAGATGATATCAATCAACAACGTATAGCTTTTGATAAGTTCAAAACGCAGCTGTAGAAATGCGAAATTTTGTCAACTGGCTGTGCAACAGATTTAACCTTTCGTTTAAACCACAGAAAGTGACTGGAGAGTAGATTTAAACAACACATCTAAAAGCATTGTATGTTTAAGCGGTTGACAGTTTAACTTGAATTTTTAGGTAAGGAGCATTCGCGACAGTTGATTGTTGTGTTTTTCTTTTTAAAGTGACCTAACAATGTCCTGTCTGTTATACGTCATATTCAACGCGTATATTGTCATAAGCAATAACCTTTTGACGTAGACTAAATTGGCTTTGTTAATCATAACAGCAATTATAGCTTTGTTTGTTCGAGTGCTATTACAGCAGTGCTAAAAACTGTTAAAGATTTCGGCTGTGGCTCGTTGAAATCAAGTTGAAAGAAACAACCTTGAAAAAACAACTTTAAATTAACTATTGTCTTTTATAATTTGCACTTAAATACCGCTTTTTCGTAGCTCTAACAGCTTCAAATTGTTACCTTAGGAGGCTGGTTTCCATTAGGCGTAGATTGCAGGCGTGGCGTGAAACATTTTTTGTTTCTCTATTTAGTTTTATGCGAGCCGCTACGCCTAATGGAAACCAGCCTTAAGTTTGGTTAAATTTAGCAGTAACGCAATCGTTGAACTGACCTAACGATAGTTAATAGCCGTATTTCGTGGCAACGGAAAACATTGCTTTTTGTTGGTAGAATTTATTGAATTAGCATCATATTGCTCGATGTTGCAACAATGGATTTTTTGAAAAAATTGTTTTTTCCACAACTAATCAAACGAATAAAAGCATCTTATTTGGCATTCGAAAATATTGCAGGTAATAAGAAAGGTCGGGGCATCATATCAAGCTAATGTTTGGCATTGGTTTTTTTAAGTTGAAAAAGTTTCCTAGCCTGTAAATTTATACACAAGGGAACACTGACGTTCAAGGCTTCAAACCATTGTCGCGTCCATCCTTAAATGATGATTTATAACGATAGATATTTGTTGTGATGTTTAACCTTGTTTGTTTAGCCTGATCAGACTGCTCAAAGCAACAAATAGTGGGCAAACAAACGCATAATCTTTAGTTTCCTCTTGTTTGCATAAGGCTGGAACTTTTCTGTCTTTTGTTAAATTCACTGTCTGTGCTGAGTTCATTGTGAGGTCATTGGGCACAGTGTGAATCATGGCATCACTATGACCCCTTGAACTAATCCTGTTGCATTGGTATTTTTCCACAGCAACTATTTCTGCAAAATAGCACTGGGCGCTTTGTGCTGATTTACTGGCAATAGGTCCTAACTGTAAGTCGCCGTTATGCAGCACTGTTTGTATTGAAAGGAGATAGATCCGTTTTAGAAATCTTTTTTGTTAATCGTTAATGGAGGTCGCTAAATTCACTTGATTAGATAGCATATTAAGAAATGTCAAGTAGCCGTCTTCGTCGCTGTGTAAGTTAGTACCAGCAGGGAAGGATAAACTACTGAAGAACGTTATCCACCAAACGGTGGCTAGCATCAAAACAGAATTAACTGGCATCCTAAATTTAAGTACGCTAAAACACAAAACCAAGAAAGGCTGAATAATATTCAAAGAGTTGTTAAGTCTTTTGCGTTAAACGTTTTCCAAGGTTCTTAATGCGGTTTGCTGCTGGCCAGTAGCTGCCGTTTGGTTTTGAATTACCTTTTTAGTTGCAGTAGTCTTTAGGTAAGCAAGAATCGTTGTACATTTTATTGCTTTACAACGCACTGCCCTTTTGCATACGTAGTGTGACCGCCTTCGGCGCAATCGAAGAACCAGTCTAGTAATGTTCAACCGCTGCTTCATAAAATAGTTGCTTGATTCGGTATTGCAAGCGACTAGTTCCTTATCGATAAGCTATTTGTCTTGAGCTCACATTGCTATATAAAGAAATGGCTTTTAACTTTCGTAGCTGGCGAAACAAAAAGGTTGAAGTCAAATTTCTTTTGTTAAATGTACAGTTTTTGCTATTGCGTTGTAGCTTGAGCTATATTTAACCAAATCGCTCGTAAACTTAAAGAGATCTAGGCGTTGTATGACGTTTTGATTAATCGAATTTGTCATAACGGGCGGACATCATTCAACTTGTTTTAGTAAATTGTCAAACGCAATTAAAAATGACACTGATCATAATTCTGACGTAAACTTTACAAAATTAACGTTTACACGTACTGAATTGCGATGAGTAAGTGTGATTGCTACGCACTGTGGCAATTAGCCGCGCTGGTTTCCATTTAACTGTCAAATTGTCTCGTTAACTTGTTTTTAAACCACACAAGTATTTTAGTAACCCCCTACAAACTGGGTTTTTCTGATGCTTGCATTGGTATAGTGCTGAGTTGAACGCCCATTTTTGAGTTTTAAAAAGCGCTGTGAAAAACGATATTCTACCGGTTTTTGTTACCGTAACAAAACATTGCGAATTACTTTGTTCTCAGTTGGCTCGCTTCAGTTCTTCTACTCAGCTTGCGTTTTTTCACAGAGACAAAAGTGGCATCAGACTCTTTACCAAGGACACCTTAACGATATTGTTTACAAAAGAGCGTGTTCACAACAAGATCGGCATGTCAATACTGACAAAAGAATATTTTTCATTTACAGCGACCTGTTGAATGTGTTCCCTATGCTTCACCTACTTGCGAACATGAATAAGTTGCCGGCTTTTGATATTAGTGATGTGCTGAAGTCTGGTACAACTAGGTACTTTAGGAATCCTTGAGTGAGGTCGTCACTGCGAAATGGAGCACTACAGTTAAAATTGAGGTATATTGACGTGTAGGACCTTTAGGTAGAGAACACTTCTTGAAAAAGTTTGTATTATGTGAAACATTTTGAAGTTACTACAGGTGTTACGAACACCGGTGACGCTGCTGCCCTAATCCTTGCTGATGTCTGGAAGCGCCCGTCTAAAGGGATGGAGCGGAATACATCATGCTTTAAAGGACAGAAAATCTTGAATTGGCGTTAGGTTTCGATAAATCTTTACTATAAACCGCAATTTCGTCTATTTTACCTCTTCCGAAACTACTGAACGCATAAACATGACACATAGCGCGATTGTTGACTATTGCGGTGTGAATGTCTTCAGGGGGTTGATAACGTAGTAAAGACATTTTTTTTTAATTTGCGTTTACTGTCAACTCCGGATATAAGAGACACGTCGGGACCAGCTCAATCAGTCCCTTGTATCCGGATATCCCTTATAACCGAATGTACACAGTTTGATCCGATACCGTAAGATCGCAAGTTTTAAATGCTCAAAACACCCTTTTTGAAGCTTTTCATACATTCCCCGCATACAAACGTCGCAATGGGCATTAGACTGCTACCGTAGTTGAAAGCCGAAAGGCAGCTACAGAAGTACGATTAGCCTATAAAGCTGAATTTGATATCTCGCAGACAGAAATCCCTTGGCAGAATAGGTTATTCCTTATAATCGACTGAAATTACTATAGAAAATTATGATTGGGACTTTGAAATTTGTCCCTTATAAGCGAAAATCTCTTATATTCGCATCCCTTATTAGCGAATAATTTTTGTATCATTTCAAATTGAAACAATTTATTTTTTAAACTGTTTTACAAACTGAACTTAAAACTTGAGTGTCCAATCTTCAGTGACAAAACCTCGAATTGATTAAAAAAATACAAAACTAAACTACATCACCTACTAATTTGCCGACGGTGCACAAAAACTAAAGAAGTAATTAAAAAGGCAAAATAATTAGCAAAGTAAATTAAAATGAGGTGATGTTACGCAACCTAAAGGTAAACTACGAAATTAACGCATGAATGAATTTAAACAAAACATCCAATGAATTAACGAACAAATAAATCCAAAGGGAGTGGTTTCAACATTACCATTAAAAGTTTACATGACGCCATAACGATTTATTGTAAAAATTATTCATTTACTGAAGAAATATTGACCATAGAAACACAGTTGAAAGCTTATTTGGGAGATGTTAACTACGTGCTTCTGATAAAAAAAATTCTGATACCATTTGAGCTTTATTGACAATGCAACAAGTGGTTAGGCATGCTTTTTTCCTGAATACGCTTTAAAACAGCTTTGTTTTGTCACAATGTTGTCTGCAACCATTTACTGTAAATAAAAAATGCTATATTTTTCATCCACTCATTTTGAACGCAAACGTAAGTAGTAATTCCTGTTGCTCATCGGTTTCCTCTTAAGGTATAGTGATAAGTTATATTACAGTAAGCCCACCCAAAATTTTTATTACAGGAAGCCTACCCAAAATTTTTAGCAACTAAAGTGTTGATGGACTCCTGGTTGAAATACCTTTGTATAGTCATATCGCAACATTTGTCTCATCATAACTCCCAAGACATATTAATATCGTATAGCAAAATACCTAGGTTTGATCTAAAATTTTGCAGTATTTAAAAAAAAGCATTCGCCTCTTTAACTCCCCAAAAAAATAATCGGTGAATTACCTGTTTAAACCATAACTTAAAGGTTTGTAATTACCGAACTGTAGATGATGGAACCCGAGTCATGGTGCCTAACGCTGGCACCCACAAACAGAGGATAAATTATGTGGTCTTTTTTATTTGAAATCGACGTTCCTTTGGCGTTATGCTTAAAAATACCTTTTGACAGATCGGGTGTAACAAATTCGATGGCTTCACGACTCCTCTTGGCGCGCTTATACCCCGAAATGTTCATTCCGGCTACATCCTGCCAACTCGAGAGAGATAAGAGTTTTACGGAAGGCTGTGTCCGTAGCAGCGAAGACAAGAGAGGGCACAGCAAGCGTGAAAAAAAGCGCAAGTTCCTCGCTAAATACCGAGGGAACTTGTTTGTCAAAAAATTTTGATAAAACCGCACGTTTCCGGTCCGAGAAAAGAAGAGAGAGCCTACAAAGGATTAAAAAAGGCAGTATTAACACATCCTGACTGTTTAGCTCATCAGCCGCCTTGTTCTCCGGGAGAAAAGCGTGTCCGGAGATCCATTGTAGTCTGATAGTGCAGGAGGAGAGAGAAGACAGTTCCTGCCAGAGAGATTGAGGTGAAAAAACGTAGGAAACAAAAGCCTAGCAATCAAGGACAGAGCGAGAGTTGGGAAGAAGGAGAAGAGAAGAGAAATGGCAGACTTGTAGGGGTTTCCGAGACCAAAGGAGAGCTTGCAGAATGGCGCAAGTTTCAGCTAAAAACTTGAACAAACTGGGCCTGCCGAAAAGGAAAAGGGCAGCCTCAGCCCCACATAGTGAGCAGTTGGAAAGGACGCCAAATCCGTTCTTGCCAAAAGGAAAAGGAACAGAGCCAATTGTTCGAATTATCACATCGTGATATAAAAGAGAGTTAAAATAAGCGAGAGAAAGAGCGGTTCAGAAGGGAGCATACGGTGGAAAGAGTGAGCTTCGCAGTGAAGGAAAATGGGTTCCAAGGAGGAAAGCGAGGGAAAGCAAAGAAGTAAAAGAAAGCATGAGCGGGGGAGTGGATGCAAAACGTAGGAAAATCTAGAGAGTCTCGGTTTCACTCCAAGCTTGGCTAAACCTAAAATAAGAAAGGAGGTTGGAAGATGAAGGGCCCGCTCATACAAACACAGGGCAAAATGAGTCAGCGTGACTCACAGGTGAGGGTGAGACGCCTCAAAAAAGAAAAGGGGAATAGGGGAAGACGAGATGCAGCCGGTGATGGCGCGATTAGCCGCTCGGTGAATGTGTTCAAATTTGGTTAAGTTGGTAATGCCAAGAAAAGGAAACCAACCGGATGAAGCATAAATGAGAAGGGGGCGAAGAAAAGCTTGGTGTAACAGATAGAGGGACCTCCTTAGAAGAAATAAGGAAGCAGAGATACAGCGTAGAGCCTTGACACAAGGGATTGGAGAACTTGGCCTTTAGCGAAGATGCAGTATATGTTTAGAAAAGGAAAGAGTGCGGTTGAAGGTGACCCCAAGAAAATTTGAAGTGATATTGAACCGGTGGGGGGAATTGAATTAATTAGCAAAAGTGCAAGGTTAGCTTGGTCGGGATCCACTAAGAACAAGGAGGTCCCACGTTCGCTCGGTTGATTAAGAAGAAGACATCAGTCCTAAGACCAGTGCTCCGATCTAATCAAAGCTCCTAGTGTAGCCTCCACAGCAGCAGAAACCGAGGAGAGGAGGAGGAGGACCAAATGGTCAGGTCGTCAACGTGAAGAGAGCAGCTGACGGAAGAAAGCAGAGAAGCAGGAAGGCCATTGATGAAAAGAAAGAAAAGTGCAGGGCCAAGAATAGATCCTTGCGGAATACCGCGACGCACTCGAAAGGAACGACTTTTGTGATTTTGATAAACCAAGCAAGCGCGCCTATCAGAAAAGAAAGATTGATTCCAACAGCCAAAGCAAAGAGAGAGGCCAGCCGAAATGAGTTTGTGGAAAAGAGCGGGATGTCAGTCGGAGTCGAAAGCTTTAGGGAAGCCAATCGTAGCAAGGATTGTCCGAGAGCCGGCTTGGGTTGATTTGACCCATCCGAAATGAACTGGGAAAGAAACAGAATTTAATCGAGACTAAACTGTCCAGAGCGGAAACCGGCCTGGCGGGGAGAGAGAATGGAGTTAGACTCCAGAAAGAAGAGTAGATGATAGTGATGTAATTCTTGGGGCAGGTCTTGGTCATAATAGCGGCCTCGAGACCACTTTTTTGAAGCCTTGGCTTTGGTTTCGGGCCTTCAAAAAAGCGGCCCGAGACCATTTTTTTGAAGTCTTGGTTTTGGTTTCGGGCCTTCACTCAATGTCTTGGTGTTAGTGTTAAAGGTTTCAAGTCGGTCTTGCTGCTCAGTTTCGGACTCGAGACCAAGATACTTTAATTAAAAAAATTATTGTTTCTTTTTGTCTGCAAGTCTGTCAGTCTAAGCTATGCTTTATTGAAAGCCTCTAGCTTCTTGTCGGTCACCAACTGCACTGAAGAGATCTGATAGGTCGAAATAGTGTCACTGTCTGCAGTTTGCTAAAAAATTTTTGTTTTGACGAAAAATTTTTTTTCTTACTATCACTTCTTCGACAACAAATACAAGATTTTCTGTTTCCTGTTATCGCAATCTGCTTCCTTCTGTAGGCTACAGATCACGTGACATCAGTCGTTTCGTAAAAAATATCTTGATCTTTTGTTGTAGCATTTTTGGGCTTCTCTTCAAGTGAGCGCACCTATTTATCATTATTGGTGTCTTTTCATTTTTGTGTAGATTTGGTTTTGCCACCGTAAGTAAAAACGTTTGCAGTAAAATTCATTTGCAGATTGTAATTTATGTCAGTTATTTCGAATTTTTGTTGAGTATGAAGAAGTGCAGAGTCAGAACAAATTATAATGCAATGCAGGTCATAAATGTTAAGATCGTGTTGTTCAATCACATACAATACCGGTAGTCGTCGATTGTAAATTGCTTTTAAGCTAAGAAAGAGCTTTAAATGGCGCTAAGCAGAAACAACTGAACAGGAGTGTTTTTAGTGGTTCCAAAAAAGTCTGAGTAGCAATTTTAATGCTGCAATTGAGTTAAATGCATACGACCACTAGAGCTAGATATTATATCTTGTATAGTTATTTTTTGGGAACAATAACACTGACCAACGAAATAGCATTTATTTGCTACACAAGGAAAAATACTTATTTCTAGCAATATTTGACGCGCCGAGTTCAAATCTGAACGCAATTTTCCTACATAAAATTAAGTTTGTTTGGCGCAGTATACGCCATTTTGATATATGTAATAAAGTCATTATTGAGTTGTAGATACATTTGTTGACGCTCAACACAATGCTCTTCTTGGTATAGATCAAACGTGACTGACGTCATTGGGTTGATTATTAGTTCACAATTGCAGTAAGATATATCAATGCTTTAGCACAAGTCTTGATCATACGAAAAAGTACTGTATTGTGCCATGACCTGAAATAGGTTGTTTTCAGCATGAAATTCGATGTACAGTACGTATTTACTGTGTTGCTTTTAGTTTTTGCGCATTAGGAAAAGGAAAACCTGATTGAGATATCCTCAACTGCATTTGCCTTGCGTTTCATCACGTGTAAATACAAAAAAGTTGCAGTTTACTTCGGCTGTTGGTTCGATCCCACCGGCATTCTTTTCAGCTTTTTGTACTGCTTCATGATATTATAAATGATCCCAATGTTTAACTACCGAAAAATGAAAAATACTCTTAATAATTTACGTTTGTAGCTATAATTATTGCGCTATGAGAACTACTGATTTATGCCTATGACCATGCACTGCAACATTTTCTTTCGATTTCTCTTTAAGTTTTGGAATTCATTGAGTTTTCCTTTAAATCGTTGTTATGAAAGAAGGAAATTGCGTCATTTGTTGGTATCACATCAATAACAGTTGTGGTCAAAGCCATTTCATACCACAGGGAGTGTGAAATAGCGTACAAGCTAAAGTCTGAAAAAATGTTACACTACAAAACATACATGAAAGTTTAGTCAAAACGTGATTGGCTATCTACTTCTACTATCAAACATATTTCGAAAACTTTGTTCTGCCTCTGCCAAAAAAGCTTCTGGCTTTGCATTTGCCATCATGTAATAAAGGCCATCAAGAGAAGACTCAAAACAGCCTTGGCATATTTTGCACTTTGGCCGAACGCAGTTTAAATAAAGGAGAGGCTATACGCGTAAACTGAAAGGCAAGCACATGCAATCGCCTGTCTCATTTTAAGTATCTTTTTTCTTGCAAGCATGAGCATGCCAATGAACAGGAAATAGCCTATTAAGCTGATTAAACGTAGGCGTGTTTATATGACGGAAGGAAGACCTTTTTTTGGTGATAAATTTTTTGTAAGCGTTGTTTTTCACACTTTGGCCAAAAAAACTAACTTGAAAACCTCTTTTTTGAGGTCAACTCTTTGATGTGATTGTTCTGGAGACTAAACTTTTGAAATGTATGAAGGTGCTGACAATATTCCTGGGTAGGCTATGCAGACAACAGTTCATTGGGACTGCTGTCCCAAGCCCCAAATTTCCTCTAATTTTACCATTATGGTATAAACATTCCACCACCGTCTTCAGATCGCAGTTACTTCTTTAGAACCAAGATTTCAGAAAACGGACAAGTACACAAACAAATTTCTTCCACTAAACAAGCAAAACAGCGAACTATAAATTTAGTTTATTTTTTATTTCTTGGTTTGCTAAGGCTAAGAAAAACATCTGATACTTTTTGGTACTCATATTTATCTTTGTGATTGTCTGTTACGTGTTCCACTGGACCTCTGCAAAACTAAAATTGTCTACGGGATTTTTGTTTGGCTACTATTAATTGTGTAGCCCTTAACTAGGTTTACCTGAACAAGCATCTGTTTCGATTTAGGTCGCTAAGATTTTTTCCAGTTACAGGCGGGATAACTTTTTTGTAAATTTAGCAGGGACGCGCAGTCAGGGGCGGCAGGTGAGGCAGTGCCTCACCTGTCCTTGTAATGATGATTATTGAAGGGTAATATTATTTGCAAACTTATAAAAACTATAACATTTTTGGTGTTTTTACTAAAATGATTTTTGTCTTCTTTCTCAAAATTATTTTCTAGCACCGGTTTTACAGCCAAACAGTAATTTACAATCGTTGTTATGCCAATGACGCATTTTTGTGGTCAAAATCGCCAATATAGGCTAGGTGCGACACTGACAATCTTGCCTCTTTTCAGACACTGAAAGCTCCATAAACTGAATGAATTGTGCCTTTTTTCTTATTGGCAAAATCGCCGCGAATCTATGCTGAACAGATAGGAATTTGAGGCATACCTCAAATCTGACGTCAAAAACAAAAACATATTTCGTTTTTTTCTCACCAAGTTGGAATAAGTGCATCGTAGAAGTTTCCGACTGCGGTATCAGTTTAAAGTTTAAGAATAATGGAGGAAGATTTAATATTGAAGCTAAGAAACTTTTCAAAACTAAGCTTTTAATCTAAAGTTAACATCTTAAAGAAAGGTAGGCCTATTCCAGATCTAAAAAATTTGCTTCAGACAACTGGACGAAAAAGGTAAATCGCTCCTTTCATAAGGAGTGGTACACAAGAAAGGAATGGCTGTGTGGATGTGCTTTAAGAAATTGTCTTTTCTGCTATCCCTGTCTCTTGTTCTCAACAAGTGGCAATGCTTGGACTAAAACTGGATTTTGTGACTTGAAGAATTTGCCGAGAAGTCTTTGCAAGCATAAAAAATCCAATATTCACTTTCAAAGTCAAATTTCTTTCAAAAAGTTTGAAACTTCAAGAATTGATTTGGCCTTAAATGAACAGCAGAGACTTAATATCAGCCTTCACAATTCCAAAGTTAAAGACAACCGAAAAATTTTAAAGGTTCTCATTAATGGAACATGCTGCCTAGCTATTCAAGAATTGACCTTTCGTGGAAATGATGAGAGTGCGACCTTGTTTAATCGTGGCAATTACGTCGAACTTAATTTACGCTTTTGCTGAAAACGATGAAAGAATTTCTCGTCATTTGGAGACTTCCACAGTGTTTTCTGGTTTGTCCAATCGAATACAGAACGATACAATTGAAGCAGTGGCAGAGGTTATTCGAATTGATATCAGAAAAGATATAAATAAAGCCTCCTTTGTTGCTGTAGAAGTTCACGAGACGACAGATGTTACGCAAAAGGCCCAGATTTCTGTTATTTTTCGTTATGTGTGTGAGGCTTCATATATAGTCAAGGAAGCTTTTTTGGGGTTTGATGATGTGAGTAATGACAGACGAGCTTCTGCAATAGCTCAATATGTCTTGGGAATATTACAAAAGTTCAACTCTGTGGAAAAGCTGGTAGCACAGACTTATGACGCAGCATTTGCAATGTCATCTGAAGTAAATGGGGTGCAAGCCAAGATAAAGAAAGATGTGCCCGAAGCAATGTTTTTACGTTGTTATGCCCACAAACTGAACTTGGTGCTCTTACATTCAGCAAAATGTATGTCTGAGTGTAAAGCATTTTTTAAAACGCTTGAGAGTTTAAGTGGATTTTTTAGTAAATCGACTTAACGCACTCACTTATTGGACAATGTTGTGAAGCGTCGTTAGCCAAGGGCATCACCCACAAGATGGAGCTCAAATTCTAGATTGTTGCAAACGGTCAGCATGTACCACTCTGATCTACTTTTGGTTTTCGGTGTTATTGGTGACGCTGAAGGCAAGTGGCACAATAATTTGGTAATAAAAACAGCTGGATTTGAGCGGTGGCTCTTAAAGACGAATACCTGCTTTTTGATTAAGGCTTGTAAGGAAATTTTTAATAAGACTGATGCGTTGTTCAGAGTGCTGCAAAACAAATTAATGGACATTGCATTTTGCTGCGCGCAAATACGCGACACGATCGATTATGTTGAGCGACAGAGACAAGAGTTTGACAGTTTGTATGACCGATTTGAGCAGAAATGTGCAACACTTCATCTTACTGACACCGGCGATATGCGTCAAATAAAAGACAAAAGAAAACAAATATTTTGCAATATTTTGGATGCTATTATTATTCAACTAAAATCGAGGTTTGAAAATTTCACTGAACTGTCCTTTCTGGGTTTGGTCGATTGTTTAAAATTTTCCGAAATGGCTTAGGAGTTTGATAAACCAAATTACAGAGCCTGTCAGAAAAGTATGCTAAATTTTTCGACTGCGTAAAACTAAAGGCAGATCTCCTTGGACTGTACAGCTCACAAACGGTTAGAAATGAATGCAAAACTCCAGCACAACTTATCAGTTTTTTGTACCAGAACGATTTAATTCAAACAGTTCCGGAGGCAACAAAGTTACTGAAGCTAGTGCTCACAGAACCCGCTACAACATCATCAGTGGAAAGATCCTTCTCTGGACGGAAGAGGATCAAAACGTATAATAGAAATTGAACTGAAGAAAAGCGCCTTTCATCGTTGGCAATAATCGCAATTGAGAAGGAGCGACTCCAAAATTGCGACAAAATGAAGAGGATTTCTACAACAACGTCATAGATATTTTTGTCCAAAAAGATAAGCAAATGGATTTTATTTTCAAATAAAAGTGGAAGCATGCTGGTTTTTATTTTATTTATTAGTAGGTACCTGTTATTCGTTGTTGAATAAACATGGTTTTTGTCTCACCAACCAAAAGCCTCACCGCACGTCACTGAAATTTAGATGACGTAATTTCAAAGGTTTTGAAAAAGTCAATTTTTGCAAAAATCGCGATGAGCTATTCCTTTGCATTCCACCAAATATGTGTCGATAAATGCAGCTATGTTCAAGTTTTTGTGTGCCTGCTACGTCACTTCACAGGAGTACATTTTTGATCACATTGTGTTGGCTATGCGAAAACATCGGACCAAATTTTTTTTAAGAATATACTTGCAATCGTTTAAACTGCAATGCAAATACGCAAAAGTAAAATTAATGGCACAAAAAACTTTCTGGCTTTTTTGTGGCTGAAATTTAAACTATGGTGCAAATCTGTTAGTTTAATACTCGCCAAATATTTTACCGGTCTTTGTCTCGGTCTTGGAAAAAAATCAGGTCTTGGTATCGAATGAGCAGGTCTTGATGATAACACAGGTAGAAGAGATAGAATGATGCGTTCAAAAAACTTTGTGACGCAGGAAATGAGAGAAATAGACAGGAAGGAAGAAGAGTCAAGAGGTTTCCCATCTTATGGATGGGAGTGATAAAAGATGCATTCCAAATGGAAGGAAAGGAATGTAAAAACCATCAAACATTGGAAACGTGAAGAAGAAAATCTATGACAGAGGGAGGAAGGTGCTTTATGATGGGATAGGCGACTTTTTCTGGGCAAATGACCGTGGACGAGGAGCAGTTTGCGGCAGCCACGAGAAATTCAGTGGAAGGTAAGAGAGAGTGGAAAAAAGAGTGAGACCCCTCAGGGCATGTGGCCCGCGAAGCTTAGACAGAAAGCCTCTGGCTCTTCTGAGCAAGGTATTTGGTTGGAAAGGAGAAAAGTGAGATTTCAGGTAGTCGGCGTAGATCGATGTAGACTCCCTTGGAGAACAATTGGGAAATTAGGGGAGGAGAAAGAAGAACTAGCGACTGAGCGGAAATGAGAATAGACTGGTTTAGGAGAGAGAGACACGCATGTCGCCTATTATGCTTCAGTTGTGACTATGGCGATGACAGGCGAGACATGTTGAGAGGCAGAGATGTAAACCTGTTGATCTTCATTACTTTTTGGCTGTATGAGCGGCAGCAAAAGCCTTACGTCTTTCTTTTCCGGCTTTTTCCCCTTTAGGAGATCATCACGCTTGGAGTTGACGTTTGACGGGGCTGAAAGGAATGGAAGGTTTGGTCACAGAATTACAGAGAGTAGTAGCAGAGGTAGGACAAAGAGAGCAGTATTCCTCCTCTGCAGAAGGACAATGAGAGTCAAAGTAAAAGGCAAAGTGGTCCTAACAAGCTTTTGGAAAATTGAGAAAAGGGGACGGTTTATTAGGGTGGAATAGCGGAGAAAGGGGCAGTTAAAAGAGTTTCGAGGAGATCAGAGCCCAGTTCCTGAAGCAACTTCCAATAAAAAGAAAGGATGAAGCAAAGGAGAGGTTAAGACAGGAGCGATTGCCAGAAGAGCGATGGAGAAAGATAAAAGTTTCTGGGTCGTTGAGAGGAAGGAGGTCAGAAAAAATAACTTAATCGAATCCTTCCTCCCCATGGGTTCAAAAAGTCCTCTTAAGTACCATAGGGGGTGATGGCAATTGAAGTCCCCCAGAATTAAAAGATTTCGTGAGGAAGAACAAAGAAGGAAAAGGAGTCGGTTCTGCTATCCGTCTAAGAAGAACAAATAGGTAGACTTAAAGAAAAGAGAGCGAGGAAAAGTTATTTTGTGATATGTTTACCCCTGCATAGTTAGAGTAGGTGTCAAACGAAGAGAGAAAAGAGGCAGAGAGTTTAGAGAAGGCTGGGCTCTGCCTGACGAAAATCACCGCTGGCATGCGGGTCATCAGGAGAAAGAATACCAAATCGGAAGGGGGTGCGATCAAATTTCAGAGTACCCAGCAGGGACCGGAAAGAGGAGGAGAAATCGAGATTGGATTCCTGATACAAATACTGCAAGGTTTACAAGATGAAGTGAAGAAATTCAGCGCTTCTCGCTCGAAGATCTCCGGTTTTTCATTGCGGAACCCCAAGCGATCCAGGGTTGGAACAGGAAGCAAGAGGTGAAGAAAAACAACCAGAACCATAAGAAGATATGAAAGTTGAAGTCAGAGGAGTTTTGAAGTGGGCAAACGGATGGTAGGATGTTTGTAGGCGAAGGTGGTGTGGCAGCGAAGCATTGGCAGAGGAGGGCTAAATTGAACAGTGGAGGCATACGTGCGGGAGCCCCGAAGAAGAAGTGACAGTGTTTGAAGGTTGGGGACCCCAAGGAGAAACGGAGACGCAGCAAGAAGAATAGCTCCAAAAGTGAGAGCTTCCTACAGCATTGAGCTTGGAGGAAAAGAGTACTGGGCACACTAGATCGACCAATTTAGATCAGGTGCAGCATAGCTCCGCCTTCTCCCTCCAGGTCACATTCCCAGCGCACACTGAGCAGGGAAAGACGGACAAGGGTAAAAATGAACGTTGCCGCTTATCAAGAGAAGTGGAATGAGAATAAAAATATGGGAAGTGAGAGGCATAAGAATCAGTAGACCGATTTTGAAGAGATCGAGTGGTGCCGTTCTGCGGTTGTTCAGAGGACAGCACGGCAAAAAAATAATGGTTTGAGGGGAGTGCATGGGTATTGGGACACACGGAAAAGCCAACAGTCATTTTGACCCATTCCAAACGGAGGTGGGCACCGCTGCATAAGGATTAGGCGGCTGTTGATTGGTGCAGAGCCATTGTAGCTCCGTCTTTTTCTCGTGGTGGAAACATTGCGAGACTATCAAGGTTATCCGGACTTTGATTTGTGGAATATTGTAGTGTATCTTAGAGTCCGTTGCAGGACAAGATAAATGAAAAAGAAAGTCGTTGAGTCGGGTGACCGCAAGCGCTGTTCAAAGGATTCCCGAGAAATTGGTGTTCAAAACCATGTTGAGTTTATTGCATCGAAGATCAACGAGGTGACACGAGTTTTTTAATTGAGATTGATGCACTGAAAATTGAAGGTAACTGTAGTCAGCTGCAAGAGACTATAGTTGAAGCAGAGCATGCCTTCTGGCTAGTTCAATCGTGACGTTGTCCGAAAGAACTGAATGGTAAGGACTAGACTAATTTCAGCCTTGGAGAAGTGCAAAGTTTCTGTCACATATGCCATAGACTGTAAGGGAAAAAGCAAATGAAGTGAGATAGAGCTGGAGTCAGATAAAAAGCAAAACTGTTGATGCTGCCAAGAGCTTTTAGAATAACGCAGGTTTAGCAGGAAAACCTGGAGCTAACTGGGCATGACAAAAAGAAAGTGTCACTTGAGTCCCACAGAATAAGGACACCGTAGTCTAGAAGTCAATCCGTCGTGGTGACTCAGTTCAGTTATACTAGCAAACGGAGCGCTATTGTATCCAGGAATCTAACCTTAACTCATCTTCCTCTTTCCAGACCCCTGGATTCTCTGCTCTGCAATCAGATCTCACCCAGTCCCGGTCTGGCACTCTCTCTCCCGATATCACGCACGCTAGCGGCGGTGTCATCATTTTCGTCAGGCCGGGCTTATTCTTCACCAAACTTTCTATCTCCTCTCTTTCTTCGCTTGGCCCCTACTCTAGATTATGTAGGGGTCAATATCTCTCTAAAAAAATTCTCCTCATCCTCATTATTTAATGTTTATGCTCCCCCTATTCGCTCTTCTCGGACGGATTGCAGGACCGACTTCTTTTCTCCCTCCATTTCTTTCTCCTCCAGAAATCTCTTTATTCTGGGGTACGTCAACTGCCATCACTCCCTCTGGGTCTCAAAGGGTACTTTCAACCCCCGTGGGGAGGAAGTATTTGATTGGGTTATCTCCTCTGATCTCCTTTCACTCAATGGCCCTGACATACCTACTCTTATCAATTGCTCCTCTGGCAGTCGCTTCTCCCCTGACATCTCTTTTGCTCTCTCCTCTCTCGCCCTTTCTTTCTCCTGGGAAATGCTCCAGGATCTGGGTTCAGATCATCTAACAATTCTACTCACCGCCCCTCTTTCTCCAGTTTTCCGCCCCAACGAACATCACCCTTCCTTCAATTTTCAGAAAGCTTGTTGGGATGACTTTGCTTTTTACTTCGACTCTCACTGTCTCTCTGCAGATGAACACTCGGCTCTTTCTCTGTCCTTTGCTGCTGCCTTCTTTACTTTTCTGATACTAAATGCGACCAAATCTTTTATTCCTTTCGGCAGCGTCAAACGCCAACTTAAAGCCTAGTGGTTTGTTGAAGTGGAAGAAGCGGTTGGTGAAAAACGTAAGGCTTTCGCTGCCGCTCACAGAAGCGATAAAAATTCTCAGGCTTTCATCTCCGCTTCCCAAAACGCCTCGTTTGTCATCACCAAGGCCAAGGCTGAGGCATGGCAGGCGACTCGCTCTTGCCTCTCACCTAAATCTAACCCTAAATCTGTATACTCTCTCCTTCGTTCTGTCGCTAGCTCTTCTTCATCATCTTCCTCTTCTCTTAACTTCCTCAACTGTTCCCCTAGCCTATCTCTTTCACATTCTGCGTCTCAAATCTTTTTGAACGCATGATACTATCACGTCTACTCGTCTTTCTGGAGTCTAATTCCATTCTCTCACCCCGCCAGGCCGGTTTCCGCCTAGGATGGCCTACTCTAGATCAAATTCGGTTCCTTTATCAGACCATTTTGGATGAGTTTAACCAACTCAAGCCGGGCTCTCGGACAATTCGCGCTATAATCGACTTCTCAAAAGCTCTTTCGACTCTGTCTGGCACTCCGCCCTTTTCCATAAACTCCTTTCGGCTCGTTGGACTCAATCTTTTCTTTCTGATGAGCGTGGTTGCGTGGTTCATCAAAATCACAAAAGTCGTTCCTTTCGAGTCCGTCGAGGCATTCCTCAAGGATCCGTTCTTGGCCCTGTACTTTTCTTTCTTTTCATCAATGGCCTTCCTGCTTCTCTGTCTTCTTCCGTCAGCTGCTCTCTTTATGCTGAAGATCTGGCCATTTAGTCCTACTCCCTTTCAGTCCCTACTGCGGTGGAGGCCACACAAGGAGCTCTAATTCGACTAAACCGCTGGTCTGAGTGCTAGTGTCTTCCTCTCAATCCAAGAAAATATGAGGCCTCCTTCTTCTCAGTGGATTCCCATCAAGTTAACCTCCGGCCCAATCCCCTCTTACTCGGCTCCCGCCTCCGTTTCAATTCAACTTTAATCTTTCTTGGGGTCACCTTCGACCATACTCTTTCCTTTTCTAAACATGTATCTTCGCTGAAGGCCAAGTTCTTCCCACGTCTCAAGGCCCTACACTGCATCTTTGCTTCCTCATGAGGTCCCTCTCTCTTCTGTGTAAAGCGTTTCTTCGGCCCCTTCTCACATATGCCTTAACAGAATGGTTTCTTTTTCTTAGCGTTGTCAATATCACCAAATTGGAACGCCTTCACCGAGCGGCTAGTCGCGCCATCTCCGGCTGCCTCTGGTCCTCCCCTATCCCACTTCTCCTCTTTGAGGCGTTTCTACTTCCCTACGAGTCACCCTGACTCATTTCACTCTGTCATCTTAGGAGCGGGCTCTTCGTCTCCCAACCTCTTTTCCCACTTCAGGTTTGGCCAGACTTGGAATGAAACCAAGACTTTGCAGATCGTGCTGGAGAGCTTTTGCGTCCATTTATCCGCTTATGCTTCCTTCTACTTCTCCTAAGGAGGCTTTCCTTTGCTTGCCCTTCTTCACCTCCTTGGAATCTGCCTTCCTTCACTGTGGGGTTTACTCTTTCCTCTCCCTCTGATCTCCCCTTCTCCCGCCAAGGTGCGGCTCTCGCTCACCTTGACTCTCTCCCTCTTAAGGATTTGGTGCTTTGGACAAACGCTTCCGTTCCTTTTCCTTTTGACAAAGGCGGCTCTGGCGTACCTGTCAACTGCTCACTTTGCGGCAGGCCCCGTATGCTCAAGTTTTTGCCTAGAAGCCTGCGCCATTCTGCAAGCTCTTTGCTGGTCTTGGCAGCACCAACCAGTCGGCCACTTCTTCTCTTATGCTTCTATCAGACTCTCGCCACCTTGTCTTCTCTTCCATCTTTCGTTTTACCTGAAACTCTCTTCCCTCTCCTCCTTTACTATCCGACCACAATGGGTCCCCAGACACTCGTTTCTCCTGGGGAACAACGCGGCTGATGAGTTGGCCAGACGGGGAGCGCTGCTCGTGCCTTCTGCAACCCCTTGTAGTCTCTCGTATCCACTCTTCTCGGACTGGAGGCGTGCTGTCTCATCTATAAATTCTTCGACACGCAGGTTCCTTCGATCTCCACCGAGAAACTTGTGCTCCTCGTCACGTTCGCTGTGTTCTCTCTCGACTATGCGGCAACCAAAACAGCCTACTGTTAAGCTCTTTATCTCTCTAGGATTGGCAGAATCGAGAATTCTTCTTGCAGCGCCCGTGGACACCTCTCATCTCATTCTGCATTGTCCAGCTACGGACTCTGCGCCCCTCACTCTTTGCCACTCTCTACGACCTCTGATCCAGGCCCCAGAGTTGTCCGGCTTCTGGGACTCGATGGTCTTCCGCCATGCCCCCATTCCTCAAAAGGGGTCGGGGAGCAACAACAGCGGAGCGTGAACTCGTACTGATAGTCGAAATGCATGCAGGATTTTTAGAGAAAATTGTAATGCTTTTCCAAAGACAAAATCCTACAGCTACTAAGGTAAAGCGCACGGTATCGGTTGCCATGCAAACGGCGGTGAGGCTTACTTGGCCACTGCGCAATTAAAGTTTTAAAAACTACAGCGCTAAATGCAGTTGGTGCTACTGACTGGACAAAGATCTGAAGCGCTTTAGCATTAACATTTCCAAAAACGAAATAATTAGTTAAATAGCGATAGAATTTAGATAGAGTCAAACTGGTGAAAATATCAGCTCTTCTCTAGCCACTAAAATCTAGGGAAAATATTGCTCTCGTACACATCGTGCAATTAACATTAGCTGCTGAAGTAGTCAGATACTTCTATTTCTGCAAAATAAAACTCAATGGTTGAAAAATCTTTAATACGATCAAATTTAAAATAATTTAAAATACACTAAGTTGTTCAAACACGAATATGAATGCTGCCAGCGATGTTCTTTCATTTTAAGTATTTGAATAAATTTTCGGCAACCTAAAAAAATACAAAAAGTAATTGGCTTGCAGTTTTTCCGGCCAGCAATTACTCAAACCATTCTTGATAACCAGATCGTGTAACCTAACTCGCCCGGTTGCAAATCGCCGGAAGATCCTACGAAAAAAGCATTTGCGCTGTGTTCAAGCCAAAGCTGAAGTAGATGCAAACCGGCATGACTTTTGTTAAAAGAAGACCAATAGAAGCTGTTTTCTTCAGGGTTTTATTGCTGAGTATTTGGTTACCTCAAACAAAATTTAGCCATATTCTTCGACTGCCCTCTGGCTTCGAAATTGTCACCCACGATGGGTCAAGGGTGTTCTCCACAAAAAAAAGACAATTTAAATTCACTTCGATTTTTGTCCAAATAGTTTTCAAAAAAACACTTGGCGAAGGGATAAAAAAAATAGCTTAGTACGAGACAATGGTCCAGTGGTCACGTAAGAAAGTGATTTGTGCATTGTTGTAGCTTTGAGAAAAACACTTACTCCGCTTGGTTGCAGTTCTTATACGACGTAGTTGTAATGCAATGGGTCAGCAGTAACCAATGACAATTCAAAAGCATGCCTGAGCACCAGTAGTTCAATGTATAACCGCAAAAGTTTTTTCCACAAGAGAAAAGACAACTAACCCAGTCATTCAATCGTAACACAAGTTATTCGATGCTTTTATAACAATGCCGCCATATTCGCTCACAAAATGCGATTCGTGGCAGCAACACTCCATTGTTAAATTTACAGCTAACGCGATTGCAAAAAAATACTCTGCAATTGAGAGCAAAAATGGCGTTCAAATTTGATCCCTAGTATTAATATGTTAAGGTTGAATAGCTTTGATCTAATCGATTGATACTTACACATTTTTCGGAGCAGTGGAGGAAATCAAAAAGCTCCTGAGTGCAATGTTCCTCAGTATTGCTTCTACTGTTTACCCGATCAGTGCATGTGCCTAGTTCTTCACGATATTTTTGGCAACTAGGTTTGTTTTCACAGTCTTCTCGCACTTTGTCCATCGGGTCCTAACAACAATTAAAATTATCCAAAATCAATGTCTCTTAACTACTCGGGCATATTTTCATGAACCTCGGTGAAGTGCTGGGCATGTTTTTAAACACCAGTTTAAAAGCAGGGCGTGGAACTGTCAAAAAAACAGCTCCGGTTTCGGTTCAACAAAATTTATTTTTTTCGGTTCAATTCCAGTTCAGGATCAATGCTTTATAAAAATTGTGGTTCAGGTTCAGTTTGAGTTTACATTTTAATGGAACCAGTTCAGCAATAAAATTTGGACTTTGAAGAAAAGACACTAAGAGAGAAATCTTAAAAGGTGTGAGGTTGTAGGCAACCACGTGCCTTGATATAAAGCTGGCAAATACCTAAATTATTGTATCCGAAAGTGAGCTTAGAGCCCACAGCAAATTAGTTGAAATCGAGACAAAAAGTAATCCTTAGAAAAATTTTTGAAGTAAAAATTTGTCATAAGTTCAAGACGGTCTTTCCTTAGGTCTTCCTGGTAAAACGAATAACATAGGCATCTATAAGCTAATTCAGGGTGGTCCATCTAGTTTTGATTTGCTCTCCATTTTCAAACTAACTAATCAACTTAGGCGCCACTTTACAGCACCACTCATTGTTAACTTGTGGGCCATTTCACTCAAAACGATGAATATAACAACTAAAACTGAAACAAGAACAAAAACATTTGAACAATTAATTGAATTTATAACAAAGGTTTAGGAGGATTCCTTTAATAGAGACTTTGTATGTCAATTTTAATGTTAGTGGTTGCAAATTGTAAACAAGCGTTTCGTCTGCTATTCGATTTCTGAATTTATACTTGTTTCATAATAAAAAATGTACCGTCATATATGGATGCACTTTCAAACATTTAGAGCATTTTTAACAGCCTTTCCTTTGTGAATTCTATTTTTGCTATCAAATTTTCAAATGCTTATTCGAGATCATTTACGGCCACAACACCTCCCGCTGGCCACAATTGTTCTGCGGGTCTGCAAATAGACTACGCTGAGTTATGTGAGGATTAGAAGTCTGTATTTGAAGACATCTGTCTTAAGCAAGCAAACGTTGTTTCCACTTAATAAAATGGCAATCGACTCCATGACCTTTTGGGTGTTTTCGCTGTCAGCTTGATGACTGGCTAAACGAGAGTTAATTTACTATTTTGCTTTTTGAGCAACACTCTTTTGAAAAACTTTTCATTTTGACCCCTTAGATGTTTTTTAAAACTTCTTCCAGGCTTCAAACGCTTTGAAAAAATTAAAAATTTAGAACAGATCTAGATAAAAAGCGATTAAAGTCTTGAAAATCATTAAACTTTAACATATAAATTGTCACTTAGTCTCAAATTTTAGCCCTTACAGCCTAGTTCGTGATCTTCATTTAGCATGAAATGCTACATACTCGAATACATAAAAAATATTACATATTTTGATAAAAAGTTTTTAAAATGACTAGAGGCGTTTGAGAGCAAAGGGGTAAAGGTTAACCTCAAGATAACCAAAGTGATGGTGAGTGTTTCAAAAGAAAAAATACTCAAGAGCAAAGTCGATCCATGCACCGAGTGCAGCAAGAGGGTAATGGCAAATTAAGTGATGTGAAACATGTGGTAAAAGCATGATAATGAAGAGAATGACTTCAACTGTGGAAAAAGATTTTGGTTGTAAACATTGTGTTGAGACAATAAAAAGAATACTAGAACCAGCTAAAGAAATATCAATTTATGACCAGGTGGAGTTTGTAAAGAGTTTTTGTTATTTGGGGAACAGGTTGAATGCCAGTGGCAGAAGTGAAGCAGCGGCAACAGCAAGAACGAGAATTGGATGGCTAAAATTTGGAGAATGTGGGAAGTTGCTTCATGGAGGAAAGACTTTATTGAAGATGAAATGAAGGATTTGTCAGAGTTGTGTAAGATCAGCGATGCTGTTCAGGAGCGAGACATGGTGGCTGAGGGAGAGTGGAGATAACAATTTCGAGAAGACTGAAAAAGCAATGATAAGAACAAGGTGTGATGTTAAATTGATAGAGAAAAGGAGTACCCAAGAACTGATATATTTACTGATTTGGCAGAAACTTTGAACTGCCCTAGGTGAATGAAGCGCAATGGTATGGAGATGTTTTGAGAACAGATAATGATAATAAGTTGAGAGAGCAGTAGACTTTGGAGTGATGGGAAGAGAGTAAGGGTGACCAAGGATGATGAGAAGGCAAATGGAAGAATACATTGATCAGATTGGACAAAAAAAGATGCCATCGACAGAATGAAGTGGTATATTGCTGTATATAAAATTTCTATTAACATGGCAAGAATCCAGTCATCTTTGTCAACAGAAACAAAACTGGATTTCAATAATTGGAACGCTCTCTCTATTGTTTCTAACATAGTCAAAAACGTGTACAGTCCACATTGCAAAGATTAAGTGTCAAGATCAATGAGAAAAACTAGACAAAGTTAAAAAAGTACAAAAAATAATGATTAAAACTAATATTTTTATGCTATCTAGTAAAGACTGTAAATTCATAGGACTATAAGTCATGTGACATTAATTTGGATAGAAAATTCTACGTCTTTTTCCTACAATTCAAAATAGCAAGATGTGCTACAAGTCACAATTTTTTCAAAACTGAAAAAATATTAGCGCAATGTGAGTATACTAATTTGACAACACAGTAAACTAATTCCACACTGATCTCAAGGAAATTGAAAAATAAAACGCATTAATAATTTTCATGAAAACACAAAAGCTCATCTTACAACCAGTTCTTCTTCATCTTCTTCTTCTTCATCATCTTCTTCCTCTACCTGAAAACATCAAAGTATAATGTTCTCTTCTAGACATGGAAATTGAATCTTTTTGGTCACACTTTGGTGAAGCTATGTACTCAGGCCATAGTGGCCTGCCACACTCCTTTTTAATCATACTGAGCAAATTAAGTGTTATGTTTATCCTTCATATTATCATGCGTGCTGAGCATCAACAGATTTGTGAAAATCATTTTTAAAGTATTTGGTATGAATTGACAAGGAAATAAAATCTAGATTTACTACACATGAAGCAGTGCTTGAAGCCTACAGTCGCATTTTCCAGAGTCAGCCGCATTTTCCTGAAGTATCTTTAATCTTATTTCTAATTTTAACTTACTTCAACTCCAACCCAAACTCTAACGCTAATCCTAATTCCAATTTTAAAATGCTGATTTGCAATTCTGCATTTCACTAGTGTCCAATTTTACATCACCAGGAATATTGTTGATTTTTCAGTAGACCCTTTCAGTCATAGCCTACTACATAAAAAAACTTTTGTTGAGATCTGCTTCAGAGCAGGCAGTGGTGCTGGTAGGCTGAGTTGAACTGCCAGAACAATAATTGACCATAAAAAAAAAGAAATTTCTTGTTCAAGCACAGAACAATGCAAAACTTATCTATACCCTAAACTCGAAAGGTGTCATCTGAGAGAATACTACATTAAGCAATTATTTCAGACAGCTATATATTGGTAACTGCTTGTAATGGAGGTAAGTAATTTTAAGTTTTTGTGTAAAGCACAGTTTAACTTGAAATTTTAGTCAAGTCAAAATACTTGCTTCCCATAGAGAACTTGGCTTCATGACAACAATATTAAATGTCTATACGCTGGACATTCATTGGTAATATTGTTGTCAAAGCAGCTCTATCAAATAACAAACAAATCAATAAATAAATATTTAATTTCATACTTAAATAAGCCAATGCACCTATACCTTAAGTAATACGTCAAAATATATTGAAATAATAAATCTATACCTTAAAATGATTTTGTCATGTTTGTGGTCACCTGAAGACTTATTTGGCATTACTGGAATAAACCTTGCTCGTGATGTTAATTCCAACTAACCCTAACCTTAATTTCAATCCTAAACTGCAACAAAAGTTCCTATAACTACAGCTGCAATTGGACAACACCAAGATAAGGAAACGTATGGTATTACAGAAATTCATTTAAAAGGAATTATTGACTGCAAAAATATGAAAAAACTGCCAACTAAAAAAGTACAAAAATCCCAGAAATATAATAGTCAACAAAAACTACTAGTATAACTACCGAATTCAAAATAAATTAAGTAATTGGGTTGAATTAAACTAAGTATTTCAATATTTCTATGACTTTGGTAATTTAACTGGTGTTTCTTTTTTATATTTCAGTAAGAATTTCTGTGATTCCACAAATTTCCATATTTTAATGTTGTCCATGCAATTCCAAATAATCTTTGCATTTTAGTAGCATTTAACGAGTCCCACTAAATGGTGCATGTCCATGATAATGTCTTGCAATGTGAATTAACTCAAAAACTAACCCTTACCAAAATTTTGCATTAACTGAAACTGCAGGACATGGCAAACATGTAAGCTACTGATTATATATACTGGTATTTAACTCCACACATTCAGCATTGCAGCCAATTCTTTAACATGTCCCATGTTTCATTACCTAGATAAGCTACCTTTTGTTATTGGTAATGCTGCAAAACTGAAAAAAGAATTTTTGATTTGACAACTGCCAAATCAAAAAAATTAGGTGGTAACTATTTTGCTGTCTATGGCATTCCACCCATGAAGGCAAATTTGCCATGAGACATTTGTGACTGGTCAATGTTAATGTCAATATACATGCTTATTTTTTGAAACAAGTCGGTTCTATGTTAGTGCATATAATGACTTATTTGTTCAACCTTACTTTACATCAAGGTGTCATACCAGATGAGTGGAAACGTGACATTACTACACCTATATATAAAAAGGGTTCTCATGATAAGCCCATAAATTACATGCCTTTCTCACTTACTTCAGTTATGTGTCACATTTTAGAAAGTATTATTGCAGAAAAAATAATGGATCATATATTATCTAACAATCTTTTATCTGACAGCCAATTTGGATTTTTACCAGGTAGATCTACATGCACTCAACTGCTTGCAGCTTTGAATAAATGGTGAAATAGCTATGACTCAGTTATAAACATTCATATTGTTTATGCTGACATTTCCAAGATATTCAACACTGTATCACATACAAAATTACTTTCTGTCTTGAAATCGTATGGTATTGCACATAATACTTTTAACTGGATACATGCTTTCATCAAAGACAGATGCCAATGGGTTTGTATTATTAATGCATTATCATCTTTTTTACCAGTCACTGGTGGCATTCCACTAAGCAGTGTGCTTGGACCTCTTTTGTTTTTAATCGTTATTAATAATTTGACTGTGTCTTGCCATCCTAAACATGCTCTTAGTGGTGTTGTGTTGCAAAAGAAATTTGATTCTACTTCAATTTGAATTTACTTCTTAAATTGAAGCGATTTGCAGTATTGATTGAATGGTTAAGTTTGGTTGCAACTTAATAGCTAGGAAAAGATTGGCTTCCACTAAGATACTTCAACCTGTGCACTTCTCGATCAAGAATAGATCAAATATATTCAAAAACCACTTTATAACATTGAATTCCTTCACTTTCCAAATCACAGAACTAAAGCATTTCAATAAATAAATATCAGACACTAACTAAAACTAAAACCACCAAAATAATCGCTTGATGCCTGTCACAACAATCACCACACAATGCCTTTTACAACCCTCTAATCTCTACTCTGATCTACTATTCTCTCTCTCTCTCTCTGAATGAATAAAACCTTGCCACCTTATATATATATGACGGAAAATATTCTAGAAATTGCTAGAACATCATGTAGCACAAGAAAAACACCGTCAATAAATTATGTAATTGGTAGTAATAAAAAAAGAAGAAATCTTTGAGAAGAAACAAGAATCACTACAATATGCTAGAAAACTAGGTCATGTTGACAGTCATTGTGATGTCAGAAAGGCATGTGAGTTACAAATCTATTTATAAATTGGAAAGAAAAAAGGTATTTTTTGAAAAGAGTTTAGCAAGTTTAGAGCTTCAGACAAATTAGATTTACAATTAAAACAATCACTGCAAAATAAAACAACAGATTACAATAGCTGTACATACATAAAAAAACTATTCTATTTAGCACAAATTTACTTATTCGTGACAAGTGGTATGTTTCTTCATGCTGACAATGCCAAACTCTTTAGCACTGACAGTAATGATCTACAACAGAGTTTAACTACTGTTGTTTCTTGGATGATGGAATCCTATCCATTATCACTTGCCCAAGCAAATCTTAGCATCTACCTATCATTCGTCACCCTGATGCTGATAAAGCCAGAAATCAATATTATATTGGAAATCAAAAGATTTCTAGTCTATCTGCCATATGTGATCTGGGTGTTGTTATTTCCAGTAACCTTAAATGGCACCAACATGTTTGTAGCATTGTCTCTAAAACTTTTATTCATTCTTACCAAATTTTACACTGTTTCAGTAACAACAATGCTTGGATTTTGCTCAAAGCATATCTTACTTACATCAGACCACTGCTTCAATATAACACTGTAATTTGGTCCTCTTTTCTAAAAAGTGACATTTCTATGATTGAATCTGTTCAGAAATGCTTCACTAAAAAATGTTTTCATTGTAATATTTCTAAGACTTCATACTCTTATTGCCTGAAGATGCTAAACCTAACATTATTGGAGTATAGGAGAGTTGAATTTGAATTGTTTATGTACAAAATTACTCATGGGTATGTTGACTTAAATTTTAGGGATTTTTTTCTTAGTTTGTCGTAGTGAATACAATTTGCATAGACATGGTTTTACAATTAAGCTGTTAATGAGACCATGTACGGAGCACTTAAATAATTTCTTCACGCAAAGAGCCTTGCGAATTCAGAACAAATTACCAAAGACTGTTGTTTCTGCTCCTACTTATGCTGCCTTCAAGAATCGCTTAAAAAGTTTGACTGTTGCAGTGTTTCTTCATTAACATATTGCTGATTTTCTACAGTGCTCTTGCTTGTTATTCTACCTTGCTGCTTAAGCTCGTATTGTTGTTGCCTTCATTGTTGTTTAGCATAGCACATACTGTACATATTAAGCTTCCTTCCTTTAGTGTGAATTTTTCCTCACATGTGTGTCCTTAAGAATCAACTTTGGCACCATTGTGTTGTATTTCAATAAATAAATAAATGATGTATTAAACATGTGACGTTTGGTCATTTTTGATCAGTCAATTTTAATGATGAAATAAAAAAATTTACACCCCCAGTGTTCACTCACCCACACTGCACTCTCCCTCCCAGTGTACACTACTCTGTACATTTACTTACTGGGCCGCCCCTCAAGTATACACTGCCTTTATCTAAGTGCCCTGCCAGGGAAGACTCTAACCCATAACCATTGCTTTCCAAGGCAGCTGCGCTATGCATGTGCCACGTCACTGCCAGAATTGTAATAATTATGACAATATCAACACACATAAATGGTGAAGGCAAAATAGCCTCAAAGGGCAATATACCGTTGACAATCACCACTACCAAAAAATTATTATTACATCTATTCTATTATAAATGACATTTTACCCAGATACAATAATCTATTTGATGTACATGATTGCGGGGTCTTTAAATAAATAAAGCTGCAGTATTGCACTACGTGATGCTGTGGTGCAGTGGACGCTATGGCTGACTTGGTATGCAATGGTTAAGAGTTTGATTTTTTGCAAATGGCAGAGTACAGGTATTTCAACAGAACCAGAGTACACTGGGGGGTCAGATGTGTAAACATAAGGGGGATGGATGGACATAGGGGACAAAATTTTGTCAAGCAATGTGTTTAATATCACAAAAATCGACCAATCACAAACATTCAAAGCAAAATGATTCATTCCATAAAATGCTGCAATGACAAAATAGCCTCTGCAAATAAAATATGTTTAAATGTACTGAGCGTTTTTTGAAATAACTACGCTATAAGCTGGTCTAGTTGCTTTACTAGCTATCTATATAAATTCATTCTGACAAAAAAGCTTTACCATAACTGTCTTCACTGTTGAACTTCGAATAATAGATTTGCTGCAAAAAGGTTTCAATTCACATTCCTGAAAATTACATCTTTTTAAGGAATGTGAAATACTCATTAAATATACACTTTCACAGCCCGACTACTTATGGCTTTGGCGGTAACCTACAGTTTTCACCGTACAGTTAGTCTACACCAATTACGATTATAAACAACAAATTATTCTGACGTTAAACTTACCTCTTCAGGATCATTTAATACAATGTCATCATTTTCTACGGCAACCTTCATTATAGTATTTCTCAAATTTACGGAAAAAAACTACCAATACCTTAAGAAAGAACCTTCAGTATCTAATTGCCAACTACTACCGGTAAACCACTTTTTCGCAAAAAGTGTTACAGCAAACATTCGGAAGTCGAACTAGCACTGTATGATGTTTAGTTAAAATGGGAAAAATATCACGTGATCAATTATAGGAAGGTTGCACGCACGTGATCAAACGTCATCAAAATGCGCTTTCGAAAAAAGTGGATGACCAAAGCCATTGTTTTTGCATTGAATTGAATAGGAGTGATATCGTTTTTTGCAAAGCAAATGAAGAAACGTGACAGTTGTTGAATGCACGTTAAATATGTTGTTTTTATTGATGTTAAGGAATAAATCTAAGGTCAAAGTAAGGTAAGAGATGCTAAGGTTTGCTTGTTATTGCTAATAGTTGGGCTAATTTTATGGGCTAAACATGCAGGCTTATTTGTAGCCAGCTTCTGTGAGGGTTTCATATTCGATTAATCAGCGTGTTTGGGAATGATGAGTTTAAGTTAATTGTAATGTGTAACTTATACAGTATATTTAGCGGCATAAGCATTCTGAAAGTTGAAAACTTAAGTTATACTGTAGCCTAAATGACAGGGCAGACTTCTGTACCGTTTGACATATGCTGGATTAGTTATTGTTGGATAAAATCAGTAAGTTTTTGAAATTTGTTGTCAATAGTAATTACAGGCCAGTCATATTGATATGTCAGATGTAATTGTGTGACCTTAACCACTCTTTAAACAATTGTTTGGGCTATTACCTAGGCTGCTGGACCAAGGGTAATACAAAAATTTCGGTACCGATTTATTGATTCATGCGAAGCGCTCATGCTCTGTTTGCATGTCTTTTGTCACACTGGATCACCGCGACGGGTAGACTGCTTGGCCCCACCACCTGTTTGCCACATAAAGATGGAGGCATACCGTTAAATGCCTTGCTCATGGAGACAGCAAGTAAGCTTACCGGCAAGCTTACCGTACCGGTAGTAATGATCAAATAATGGTTGTTTTTGCTAATGTACCGACTGGTATCTAATTGGTATTGTTTATTTTTAAGTGAGGGGCAAATGGTAGTTAGATGACACTTCTCTTAGGGGCATTTTTTAAAAATTAGCCTACTATGCTAGGCTTATACTAGCCAACTGAAAGACCAAATCTCAACCAAATTGCTTTTGGTCAAATTTATTTGTTTCCGAGAATCCAACTAGCAATAATTCAATCCAAATTTTAATTAATTTTTCATTAGTTTTCAAAATAACCCCAAAAGTTGGCGTTCGCCCTATACCTCCCCAGCATAAATTAGAGCTTTTGGTCATCCACTTTTTTTGGCGCGAAATCCGTGACGTCACATGCAACCTTCCTATTACTTTGTAAAATCATGTATAAGTACTTTGACAAGATCTAAATCCACACATTAGTATTTTAATGGCTTAACTGATAGAGCTGTTGAAAGGTAAGCAGAAGTTGACAATGTAGGTTCAAATCCTTCCGGAAATTTATAAATTCTGCCTTGCTCCTTGTTCAGTACTGGTAAACCGAATTACTTATTAAGAATAAAATGAATTAAACCATAGTACAACAAGATTTAACTTTCGCTTGACTAACATTCTAACAAAAATAAAATATTTTATGCTCTTATTTTAGGAAGTATCAAAATAGGCTTTGATCATCCATCATTCAATTTTAATTCATCATCAAGTTACAAAGAGCATTATTCAAATTTAAATTTCTCTTCAAAAACTCTTGCAAGAAACAAAACAAAATAATAATGATATCAGAGCGAAGAAAACTTCATGCTTTTCTATAAATCTTTCTAAATTTGTTTGTCAACTGAAAACAAAGCCACTACATTTTTTATGCAAAAAATTTAAAAAACTTTCTTGAACGGAGAACGGATCTCTAAAAAATAATTAACAGATCCGCCAGATGTCCTTTCAAAAATCAAGGATGCCCTTGTAAATTTTTGAGATGGCTGGTGGGTCTTGTAGCCTTAGTTTCGTCCGGAGAAGTATACCATGAAAGCAAATGAAACGGCAGCTGACGAAAAGAAGGAGATAAGTTGAATCGCAATGCGTACACAAGATTCATGCAGGTGGAATAGTATTATCTTAATGACAGTGTTAAGCAGGCTTTCAGTTTAGATAAGATACCAGTGGTTTGTTTTATTCGATTTAAAAGATAGCAGTGTATAGACAGAATGCAGCTACCCAAATTTAAAACCTGTTTTGTTGAAATAACATCAGTATGATGAAGCATAGCAAAAACTTTAGAGAAAGAGTTGATTTTTGACATTTACACATATCCAATACAATGTCAAAACATTACTGCAAAAAGAAGAAAACAGACCCCACAAGATACGGGGCCATTGCTTTGCTTATGCTTTCACATTTGCCCTTTTATATTTGATAAAACTCAAAAAGTACCACACAGAGTATCCTTAAAAGTAAATTGGTACTTTTTGAAATAAGTACTGAGTGTGAATGCCTAGCTACTTTTAATTGCATGTACCAATTACCAGTATCTGATCCTTTTTAAAATACTGATGTCCACCTATGCTTATTTGTATAACCTTTGTGTTGTCTTGATAATGCATATGAATATCTATTGACAATGTGTGTAGCAAAATCAATTTTTTATTTGAAGTGATTATTATAATGGCAGTGGCTATTTTGCCGTCGACGGCAATTTGCCCTTGGAATCTATTTTGCCGTAATCATTCACGTGTGTTTATATAGCCGTATTTGCTGTAATTACGCCAGTGACCCTGTGGTGTAGTGGATAGTGCACTGGTCTTGAGATACCATGGTTGTGAGTTCGAATCTCAGCTAGCAGAGCATTAAAAGAAGGCAGTGGTTATTTTGCTGTCGATGGCAATTTACCCTCAGAGACTATTTTGCCACAAGTTTTTGTGATTGGTCAATCTAAATGACGTACTAAACATGTGACTTTTGGTCGTTTCTGATTGGTCAATTTTAAAAACCAATTAAAAAAATATTGCACCCCCAGGTCTCTATCCCCCACCCTGTACACTCCCTTCCAGTGTACACTGCCCCGTACATTTACATACTAGGCCTGCCCCATTGGTGTACACTGCTTTTCTTTTGATGCCCTGCCAACTGAGATTCGAACTCGCAACCATGGTATATCTCAAGACCATCGCACTATCCACTACACCACAGTGTCACTGGTGTAATTGTAGCAAATATGGGTATATAAACACACGTGAATGATTACGGCAAAATAGATTCCAAGGGCAAATTGCCGTCGATGGCAAAATAGCCACTGCCTTAAAAGAAAGACCGTGTACACTGAAGGGACAGGCCCAGTATGTAAATGTATGGGGCAGTGTACACCGAAGGGGCAGGCCCAGTGTGTAAATGTACGGGGCAGTGTACACTGGAAGGGAGTGTACAGAGTGGGGGATAGAGACCTGGGGGTGCAATATTTTTTTAATTGGTTTTTAAAATTGACCAATCAGAAACAACCAAAAGTCACATGTTTAGTACGTTATTTAGATTGACCAATCACAAATAACTCATGGCAAAATAGTCTCTGAGGGTAAATTGCTGTCGACAGCAAAATAGCCACTGCCTATTATAATTGTGCAATGCATAGTGTATTGTGCAAATCTGTGATATATTTGGACATGTGGTATCTTTATGTCAAAGCACAGCAAATTTACCTTTTTGTTATTGTATGTACTTAACATCAAACGCACAAAAGTGTGCCTTTTGGTACAGGTAGTGTCTATTTTATTGTAAAATTAGCTACCAGTAAATTTATGAATTGAGTACACTTTAGTCTTACCTCATTGTCAAATTATTTGGACTCCTGCCAAGTTGGTATAAACATACAAAAAACATTGCTTTAGTGCCAATTGTTTTTATTACATTGCAGTTATCACTCATTTCACAGTGCTTATTGTAGTTCTAAATCTTAGTTTATGAATCACACATTAAGATAGTGAAATTAGTGAAAGTTACATTTTAGGAGCATGTAAAATCAATGGACTCATGTGCTGTTGTTGCATCACAATGGGCTGTGATCTGTTCACAAGCTCAACCAGCATTTCCAGATTATTAAAATTGTAGATGGCTGGTGTAATCTTCTCAACTGAAGTAATTTCCTGTTAAATTCGATTACCATGTACCGCAACCAAGAAAACATTAGGATCAGAATGGAGTCATCACAATATCAGGGGATTTGCCAACTAAAACTCCTTTCTATTTGCTTTTTGACACCTTTGGTGTGGCACTAATTAGGTATATTGCAATTCCCTAGGGCAAACCAGTTTTTAATTTTTTCTCATAAATATTAGGTCATTTGTTATTATTAGCTGAAAAATATTGAAAATTTAATGAAGTGGTTCTCAAATGCATTCTGTGCATTTTTCAAACACCAAAAATATTTGTTGAGTTATACCAAAGCTTTGGTCAGCAATTTTGTTATAATGACCCTATCCAGGTTGCTTTACACAAACTCAAAAAGAATAGGTTTATTTTGCTGAACTCAAAGTAAAAAAACTAAATGCTCCAAAGTTCATAAAATTTGAAATTGGCTGTGGACTTACTAAAAGTTTATCAAATTTTACCAGTAAAACCTAGTTTTTAATTTATTAACAAATTAGCAATCACTCAAATACTGTTTTTAAAAGATTTTTTGTTTGCTATAGCTTTCTGTGATGTAAGAAAGATAGAAGACATTATTTTATCTATGCCACACAGCAAACAGTTTTATGTTATAGCAATTAAAATTTTGTGTCTATGTACCGTATTTTTGTGACCATAAGGCGCACCGGAGTATAAGGCGCAATAAATCAGACAAAATCCTAATTTGTTTTTTGCATGTTTTAAATTTAAAAGAAATGATTAAACAAACAAATAAGCAAACAAACGATTAACAAACATGAAAACAAAAGATTATTTGAACAAATAAACAAACGAGCAAACAAACAATTGAAAGAATAAACAAAAAGTTTCTAATAATTGTTTAATAGTTCATTACATAATACAATGTTCCAATAAACTTATTGCGTACACACTGTTCTGTTAACAAAACAATTCCTGGCATGTGAAATGCTAATGCAAAAAAATACTGCTATTTGTAACATTAAAGATGGTTTGCAGTTTTCTTATAAAGCATAATTTTATCCACACATAAGACGCACTGGACAATAAGGCACATGTTCAATTTCTGAGAAAATTTTTGGCTTTTAGGTGCACCTTATAGTCGCAAAAATACAGTATGTATTCTCAAGTTTCTATAAACTTTTGATAGTCTGTTTTCCACTGAAAACAAAGCAAGCAGATATTGCTTAATAAAATTCATGAAAACAAACAGTTTATGAGGTAACAATTGAAATTTTGTAGTAAAGCTGAAAATAAAGTGCAGTGCAGCAAAATAAATTGGAAAACAGTTGACTTACTTTTGAAAAAACTTTGCAATGAAATAAATACGGTTTCATTTAGTTTCACTGCATTTATAAAATTTAGCGCATTTCTTTTGCACTAAGTCAGTTTGAAGGTCTTTAAATCTTTGTTGCAATATCTCTTCTCGTCAAGTAATTACTGACTGAGGTGGCACTGATCTAATATTCTGACAAATCACTGTTGATATCATCACAAGAAATGCAATAGAGATAAATATGCAATCAAAAAAATTAAAATAAGTGCTTAAAAAACTGTTGCTTGTAATAACAAAACAAATCTCAGCACTTTTTTAAATTAAAAACAGCTATTAATGCCTCCTGTAAAATCTTTCAACTGCATTTTTATGTCTCCTACTTATTCCAAACACTGTGTGAAATAAACATTTTGCAGCAAACTAATTATTACTTTTTTGTATCCTCAAAAGGTTGCAGTTTTTTTAAATTAATCAGTTGGTTGCGACTTTCTTTGTTAATTAAGCTAAAAATCCACAATAGACTAGGGTTTTAGGAAATTTATATCTATTGTGAAAATTACCTGCCTCTTATGACATTTCTTTTAGGGTGGTGAGCAATTGTGTCATATCTCCTCCGCACCTAGCAATTTCGGTAGAGTTCACTCTCCTCACACATAGAATTGCACTTTATGTATTAGATGTTGAACTCTCACTTTGTAAAGAGAGAGCTGAGAGAGCGATTCAGTTTTTTAAATACGGTTATGTCTGCATTAACGTATTTGCCGGTTTCACCTCATGCTTCTCGACAGTTTGCATACACCATTACACCACTTCACTCTGTCAATGGCATCCTTCCTTTTCAGTCCAATCTGTTTGATATTTGTTTGATATCCTCCTTCCAATCTGTTTGATATCCTCTTTCCATGTCATATTTGGATGCCCACGTCCTCTTCTTCCTGCCACTTCAAAATTCCATGCTCTTCTCAAAACATCACCATTATCCCTTCTCAAAACATGCCCATACCATCACACTTGACTCGCTCTGGCCAGTCCATCCAAAGTATCCTTAAAACCCAGCAAGCTCATAAGTTCTTGGCTCCTTCTTTTCTCAATCATCTTAACTCCACACATTGCTCTCATCGTGACTTTTTCAGTTCTTCTCAAAATTGCCATTTCATTCTCCCTTAGACACCACGTCTCACTACCATTCAGCATTGCTGATCTTATGCAACTCTGATAAATCGTTTCTTTCATTTTTAACAAAAACTTTCTCCCATAAAGTAACTCCCTGCATTCTCTCAATTTTATCCATCCAATTCTTGTTCTTGCTGTTACCGCTGCTTCACTTCCACCACTGGCATTCAACCTGTTCCCCAAATAACAAAAGTTCTTCACAAAATCATCCTGGTCAGAAATGATAATTCTTCACCTGGTTCCACAATTCCTTCCTTAGCATAAACACATAGTTCACAAACAAAACCTTTTGCCAGAGTTGAAGTCACCCTCTTCATTTTTGCGCATCTACCATGTACCCATTTACCACACTTTGTACACATCATCGAATTTGCTATCACCTTCTTGCCACACTTGGCACATGGATCAACTTTACTCTTTGAGTACCTCACCTTTTGAACTGCTCACCATTACTTTGGTTTTCTTGAGGTTCACCTTCAGCCCTTTGCTTTCAAATGCCTCTTTCCATTTTAAAAACTTCTCTTTCAAATTCTCCATACTTTTACTCCTTAAAACCAAGTCATCCTCATACTAAATTTTATTCATCAATCCTTCTCTTGCATTTTCCGAGATTACATCCACTACAATTGCAAAAAGCAGTGGCAAAAACACATATCCTTGATGTACACCAACTTGTACCAAGAATTCCAGAGATAACTCAGATCCCACTTGAACTTTTGTTTTTGCTCCATGATAGAGACTTATCACTGCTTTTACAACTACTTCTGGTAAACCTTTCTTTCTCATCGCCCACTCCATCACCTTTCTTGGAACTCTATCAAATGCCTTCTCAATATTCACAAAACACATACACAACTTTTTTTTTTATTCCTATATTTTTCTTGCATTCTTTGCACTGCAAACAGTGCATCTGTCGTTCCTCTTGAACACATAAAACCAAACTGCATTGAATTAGTATTTACTAATTCTCAAATTCTTCTCTTCAGCACTCTCTCAACCATCTTCATGGCGTGCTGTAACAGCTTTACTCCTCTGTAAGTATTGCAGTTTCTTACATCTTCCTTTCCCTTGAAAATTGGTACCAGCCTACTTGTTTGACATTCATCTGGCATTCCTTTCCCATCTAACATGCATTGGCAAAGTTCCACCATCACACTAACCCCTACTTTTCCACTAGCAGATATCATCTCTGTATATTCTTCAGAGGTCCAGCTGCTTTTCCTGGTTTCATTACTTTTATTGCTATTGCTATTTCTTCTCTGGTAACATTTTTAGTAGGTCCCTTTACCATAGTAGCTTGCATCACATGGTCTCAATCATTTTCTTTATTCATAATCTCCTCCGTGTGATTTTTTCATATTTTTTTTCTGTCTATTCCACTGAAACCTAACCTTCCGTCTTTTTCGCTCATGCATCTACCACCTTCAATATCTGTTCCATCTTTTCTTATAACCTTCAGTGTAAAAATACTATTTGGTTTTTCAATTTTGTTAAACTCTTTTTCAGCTTTTTTCCTCATAGAATTAGCAACCACTTTCTTTGTTCGATTTTTGATATTCTTATATTAGCCTTGCTTTCCTTGGATCAATTTTTGCACATTTTTTTATATGCACATTATTTATACTTTCTTTTGTTGTATTGTTTCCTTCACCTCTTCATTCCACCACCATGTATCCCCATGGTTTTTTCAACCTTTCTTCTTTCCAATACTTCATCACAAGCTTGCAGCATACTATTTTTAAAAGTATTCCATAGATTGGGAGCATCAACATCAACCAATTCCTTAACTCTTTCTTGAAATTTTGTTTTCATGTTGTTTTCTTTCAACTCCCAAACCCTTCTAAAAGTTTGTTCATTCTTCACTACTTTCTTCAACTTTCTTTTGTCTATGTCTGTTACCATTAGCTGATGTTGCAATTTCCAGGGAATGGCTTTCATGTCTTTTAAATACAGTTTATTGTTTTTACCAACCAATACAAAATCAATCTCAGTTTCATTTCCACCCATACTGTATCTTATTTTTCTCAGCTCCTTCTTTTCAAGCAATGTAAAACCTTTGTAAACTCTAAAAAGTCAATCTAGTTTGCAGTCCTGGCCCAGACTCTACTTATAGTAATAACTGAAATCCCATGCAAAATTCCATGAAGCTCCATGTTATTTTTTACTCAAATGAACCACCATAATACCAAATGTTGCTCAGCTTGACATTGAAAGTGGTTAACCGAGTTTTGAACAATGATTTGTTATTTACAACCGATTGATTGGTGGTTGTCTCTAACTCCTACAACCCATGCCTCTCTAGACTTAAAGTGCTGCACTTATAAAAGAAAAAAATTCTTTGCAATACATCATCCTATTTCTCTTGTGTGGTGGTCCATGGGACACTATACTTAAAGCTTGTCAAAGAACTACATGCTCCAGTAATCTGCATTTGCACAAAATTTTCAGCATAATCAATGACAGCTCTGTTATGCTGAAATGGTAAACATTCTAATTATTCATCGCTTCAGCCTGCCTCTTTTATGCCAGACTTGTATGGCTTGGGTTTCGGAAGTTGATGGATGGTGGTGTATATATTTGATTAAATCAACAAATGTATTGGTAGGCAACATTTAGGAACTGGCATGCTGTTATGTGGAGCTTCTTGTTGGTGATGTGCTGTGGTCAGCTGATATTTCAAATACCTTCATAATGCAATTGCTCAAAATCTTTCTGCTTTTATTTCATTTTGAAAGTGGAAATAATTTGGTTAAACAAAACAAAAAAATTTTTAAATACCGTATATGCTCATTTTACCGCCCGATCTTGATTAAGGCCCCGTTTGAATAGCCGCCCTTGTGAACAGAACATAAAAATAAATAAGGGCTCGTGCTTGAATACTCGCCCGATGTAAAAGCTGATTTTTCAGTGGTAGAGAACCATAGGAAATAAGCGCTTTTGTCACACCGCTGTTGAATTTTAAGCGCTGGTAGATAACACTCATGCCTTAGGCGTCCAATTGCATAACAGTAGGCTTTGATTACGTAACAGAAAGCAGACTTTCCTGCCAAAAGCAAACAACTGATAGTATAAAAGGCCCCCATTTGTCTACCAATCATTCATTCAGAATATTGAACCCCACATGATGGCCAATGACAGAAGAAAGCGTGACCTATTACCAGTTGATGAAAATTTTTGTGTATAATTTTACTTTGAAAATAACAAGCACCCGTGCTTGAATAAGGGCTCGGTAGTGAGTTTGGTTGAAAAAAATATGGGTCTGGGCTACAAAACGAGCAAATACGGTAATTCAAAACTGTTGTGTCATCCACCAGAATTTTATTCTATCTCAATAATAATATTTTAAAATAATGTATTGTTTAAACAATTTCAGTTGAATGCAACTTTACTGAGACCTTGATAATTCAATATCAAATATTTAATCTACCAGCTCTAGGTTTACATTACTTTTTGTTAAAATCAACAAGAGATGCACTCACAATGTAATTTAACCTTAACTGTACTTTTACCTACAACAGTTATCTATTCCAGGCAGCTTTTATTGCTTCCAACAGCAACCAACTATGCACCAAATAAACATACTCAGGTACACATCAACACTTACGTTTCACTATTTCTCTTAAAAGATTTTTGATTACTTATTTTTATTTGTACAACTACAGAATAAACATTAAGACTACAAGTCTGTTTCGCCTTAAGGCTCATCAAGTGGTACGTCTGCACCTTATAAGCCTCAAGCAAAACAGACTTGTGGCTTTAGAGTTTATTCTCTAGTTGTACAAATAGAAATATTGCAGCTATGGGGCAAGTTTGCTGTTTACTGTAAAGCTGAGTGATTCTCTCTTATAAACACTAACACGCACATATATATATATGTAGATATTAAATGATATGTTGGAAAAAAAGAAGATGCCTGCGAGTTGGAGAAAGAATCACTTAATCTTGAAAGGAAAGGGTGATGTAAAATCATGTAGAAACTAACAAAGCATAGAGCTAGAGCATGGTATGAAAGTGGTTGAAAGAATTTTTGAAAAAGACAATAAAAAATTGTGGAGCTGGATGAAATGCCGATGTGATTCATGCCAGGAGGAGGCCAATTGATACTACATTTATAATAAGACATATGGCAGAAAAGTATGAAGTGGCTGGAAGAATATTGTGCATGGTGTTCATTGATCGTGAAAAAGAAAAGCAGTCTGGTGTGCACTAAGAAGAACAGGGATGGCGGAAGTCAAAATCAGAATGAGAATGTTGCATATGTTTTGTGGAAAAACCCTGAAGGCTAAAGTAAGCAAAGATCAGATTCTTGATATGACAGGAGTAGAGAGTGTTGATGATTTCTTGCCTGAACAAAGACTGTGATGATTCGAACATGTACAGAGGACAAAAAAGCACTGCATTGCAACTTGAATGGTGCAAAAAGAGGTAGACCAAAGAAGAGATGGAAAGAGGTAGTAGAGTGAGGTATGATTGCTGGAGGACTACAGAGGATGGAAGCACAAGGTTGCTCACGATGGAGATTTGGCTGTGAAGACCAGCCAATTCCTGTGTCTGGGAAGACTTGCTGGGCCCCAGGAGGAGGAAGAAGACAGATCCTCACACTAGAACAAAATGATCATAATGATATATATATATACCAAGTAAAGAACATTCTAGATCTACAGTGCTATTGACAATTCAGTAGCCACCTTGTGAAAATGCTCATTTTGAGAGTTCAGCTTAAATTTATCTTTATTTTAAGTTTATTCAAGCTAAAACACCTCAACAGTCTGTTTCACCTATGGCGATAGCCGATAGGTGAAACAGTCTAAAAATGTTATAGCTCGAATAAATTTCATTTCATTTTATTGCTCTGACAAAGTCATTGAGCTCTCTGCTGTCAAATCTACTAATTAAGTAAAATTTGTCTTATGTATTTTATTTGAATGCATACATGTACATTTTGCGAAGGATTTATTACAGTTATTACAGTAAAACATTTGCTTTTAACAAAAATTTATTTTCTAAGCCAAAATGCATCCCATAATGTGACATCATGCATAAAACTCACTTTTTTATGTAGTAACAGTGATGCAAAATCTTATTGTGAATTGCAATTAAAGACAATGAGGTTACTATCGCTGTGAATAGTAATGATTTTAGGTCACAGCATGCTCACACCAAGAATTACTTTTTTGTGAAGTCACAATTCATATGATTGTCTTGACTACCCTCAGGCCTATCCGAAAATGTAATGGTTACATTTTGGGCAAAGAATTTGATCTTACATGTATAATGCAAGCAAATATTGTAAACAGTAAATAACCTTTTTAAGGTTTCTCAATATGGAACTTTCGCTAATCATCAATAGTCGCACTTGGGTACCTTGGACCTACCCAGCATAGCATTTTGGGCTTTAGTTCAATTTTCACTTTTAATGCAATTGGGATCATGTAATGGACTTACCAAACTATAACCTCTATACAAAGAACAGTGGCCCTGAAGAGGACCGTTTGATTTAATAAAAGTGGAGTTATTATTTTGTTCGCCATCCGTGATAATCACCATTTTGCACCATTGAGGTAGTGAATCGGCTAATTTTGTAACTTCTTTAAGTAAACTCAATCAAAATTATGCCACAATAACTTGTTTGATAAGTTGCCTCTTTTTCAGTTTGTGTAGATATTAAGCAGCTTACTCCATACCACCAATTTTTGATGGGATTTAAATCTGGAGATTGGGCTGGCCAATCCTTTCTTTCAACTTTATGGGCTATGTACCAGTGCTGCTTGTTTTTGTCTCGGTGGCATGGCACATTGTGATCTTGAAAAGTCCAGTTGTCATCAGAAATCAAGGAATGTGTTCTAGGCAGCATTTTCTTTTCTACCACATCAATGAACTTTATGTCGTTCATCATTTCAGAGACTAGTACATGCCTACCAATATTGTTTGTTGCATTGCAATCACATACCATAATTGACCAAGGACGTTGGTGAGATGCAATTTGTCCAATACTCTTCCTCAGGTTTTCTTTCGTAGTTATTGCCAGCATGATTGTTTATGGTAAAAGTCGACTGGTCACCGACCAGAACTTTCCTTCGGTTTTCAACTGGCCATTTAATGTGAGAACGTGCCCACTCTAATTGACGATTCCTCTTTTTTTTCTTTTAACAAAGGCTTCTTTCTAACTTTGCATTCTCGAAAATCTTTTGCCGACTACCTTCTCCTCACTGTTGCGGCAGACAATTCATCACTACTACTGTCCTTTAGCTCTTTGTCCAACTCCTTGAAAATCGGTTTCCTGTTTGTCAAAGAAAGCCTGATCAGAGTTTTATCTGATCTATTTGAAAACTTCCGCTTTTTTTAGATTTAGACTCTCCTGACTTGCTCCACTGCTTAAGCACTTCTTGTGCACCTTTGCGAAATGTCCCAGTGTCTTCTGCAATAAATTTTTGAGGTTTTTCTTCACTATAAAGAGGAATCAACACCCCTCTTCTTTTTGAGCTAATCTGCTTGAAGCCCATCATAACAAAGTGGACACAAAAATGCACTACATTAAGAAAAATTGTACTAATTGTGACGTCACTAAAAGCAAATCGTGGAGTGAGTGTAATGTGATCTAAGGTTACTACAACACACAATAATACTAACTTCATTTTCTTCAAATGCAGTTCACTATAACAAGGTTTTGCATTACTAGTACTGTCAAATTACCTCACAATGACCAATGAACATAATGAGTTTTATGCATGACATCACATTATAAAATGCATTTTGGCCTAGAAAATAAAATTTTGATAAAGGGCTGACAAATATGTCAGTAAAATAACTGTAATAAATATTCCACAAAAATGTATAGCATGTACATTCAAGTAATATGAATGGGATCAATTTTACACCGAACTCTCAAAATGACATTTTCGCTAGGTGGCTCCTGAATTGTGAACAACACTATAGAAGATTCCTGTAAACTCAACGATGCGAGGTGCTATGATGTCATAAGTACGAATTCGTACAATTTCTTTCTGGGCTAATGTTGTGTCACAATCACAATGTGACGATCGAAATGTGGTGAACAAGTATGGCTAAATATAGCTTCAAGTTACGTAAAATCGAAATAACAATTTTGAAGCTGCTGCAAATTATTCTTCAAATTAAAGAATAGTTATTCCAAGAAAAAAATTTTTTGTACAAAGCATTTAGAAATATTCTTTGTAACAAAAATTGTCTATAATTACAATATTGAAAAATATGAAATGTTCGTGTTTGTATAAAGAGAGTTGTATGTAGTCCCAGAACAAAAGTGAATGCATCATTGTAGTGTAGTACATGTTGAATTAATCACTGCAGTTTCAGTATTATAGATAAAATCGTGTTCTACAGATCGAAGACGATAGGAAGTGTGACCCTCACAATGACCTTACGTTCTTCGAATCAGCATTCACTCAAGGATGTTTTAATCGAGATTGGAAGTTACTGTTTGAACTCAAAACATGTTGCTCTGCTCTACAATGCCGCATACAACACAAATTTACATAGTACTTTGAGCACTGGTCTTGCAGACTTTTGACTAAAAGTTTGACGATCATATCTTTACGCGCGCAGTTATTATACCTTTTAAGGTTTTAGGTATTTTATATGTTTTATTTATTGTTTAGATACTGATTAATAGAATGGCTCTAAAAGCGGCTAGGTGGGGTGTGCAAGTACTTCCGAAAATACGGCCTGTTAAAGCTGTCAATACCGATTGGGAAGTTGGAAAATATGAAAATCAGCTTGATTGCATTCAGCCTGACGCTACACAGCTTGAGAAGAAAGCTGTGAAGTTTGATTACATTGTTCGAGAGTACTGTAAAGTAGGATTGCTTAACCATGATCAATTGCAGGAGTATGATCCTATTATCATAAAAGCACGTCGACGGATGACTGAAGATGAGGCCCAGGCTAGATATTTCCGTGTGAATCGTGCTCTTATTATGTCAGCAAACCATCAAATTCTTCCTGAAGATGAGTGGACCCCGATGGATGCGGATCACAACTACTTAAATCGCCACATTCACCAAGTAAAGCAAGAAGAAATGGAAAAAACGATGATGAAATGTGCTATGCGCGACTTCGATGATGCTTATCAAAGACTGACTCTGATTCCATTTCGAATTCGCAACTACGTAGCCATCAGAAACCTCCGAAAAACTCTCGAAGGTCAACTGGTTGATCCAAAGCTTTGCTAAATTAACAAATTCTTCGGAGCAATTTTTTTTTCGAGTATCTTTATTGTACTTGAAATTTGGGTTGTGTTCGTTTTTTTTTTTAGTATAATGTAGCGTCTTGATCTATTCAAGTCAGTTTGGATACTTATTCAAAACGAAATCTTAATAAATTCTATGTAAGCATTGGTAAAGAGTGATTACTATTAATTTACGAAGAACATACTAAAGAACGATGCTCTTACTAGTACGCTTCTACTTTGCCATAGTCTCATTTCTTTTAAGAAAAAGCGGGCTCGTCTTCTAAACAGCTCAGTATTTTCGATTCAGTAACCGTGGCGACTAAATTTTTGAAAGTATCGCGTAATTTTACCTCGCATACTGAATTTTCCTCACTTTTTAGCTCAGCCGCATAAATCATGCAACCAAGACTGAAATGATCTTTTATCACACATTTGGTTTAGATTAGTGGTTCCCAACCTTTTTTAGTCACGGACCCCTTTCAAATAATTATTAAGCTTATGGACCCCTACATTTTTAAAACCGACCCTAAACAAATAATTTGGTAAATTACGCTTACTTTTGCAAATGCTAGCGAACTTCAAATACAATATTGAACGTAGAATTAAATTACAAATTGTTCAATCATAACATTTTACTTACATTCAAGAACCATTAGAAAAGTAACTTCAAACGAATACAGGTGCACTGGTGCAATTTAATGAGAAGCCTGTTGTTGTCTTTTTTTGCACCAAAACACTGAACTGTGTTTGGGTCTTTGATAAAGCTACACGCATATCATGTTGAACGTCCAAACGATTTCTCTGTTTCGTTTTTGTAGTAACAAGAGCAGAAAATGCAGCCTCAGAGTGGTGAGTAGTAGCAAATGGAATCAGAGTGCTAATTGCTTGCTTTGCCAGAGATTGGTAGGAATATTGTTGAGAGCACCAAAAATTTTCCAGAGAGGTGGCATTAAATTCAATCTGTAAAAGTTTGCTTGCTCTCAAATCAATAAGGTCATCAATACTGTTTAAGTCAATGAGAAAAGGATTTCGAATCCATGCTTCATCCTTCAAGCTACCCAAATTAAAATAGCCTTCGAAGGAAGTTCGTAGAGTATCCAAGTGTTAACAAAATTCCTTTCTCATAGAAATAAAAATGTCACTTTCTTTCCGAGTTTCATCCTTCGAAATAAGATCTCCTAACAATAGAAAGTTAGCATAATTACCTACTTCCAATCTACATTTCCAAAGAGACAACTTGAGTAAGAACGCGTTCAGTTTTTCAGCTGCATCCATTATTTTCACACCTGGTCCCTGCATAGCACGATTAACGTTGTTAATATGACCGAAAATATCTGCCAAGTAGGATATGCCGTACAAAAATGATTCAGACTCAATTTTTTTAGCAAGGGCACTTTTTTATTTTTCAGAAGTAATGAGACCTCTTGTTTTAGCTCCTGTAATTGTTTCAAAATTTCGTCTCTAAACAGCCAACGCACTTCTGAATGATACAAAAGCACCTCGTGATCTGACCCAAGTTCTCTACAGAGAGCTTTGAAGAGGCGATGATTAATGGATAGGCTTCTTATAAAATTAACCATTTTCACACAATATGATAAAATTTCTTTGAGAGTTAATGGCAAACTTTTTGCTGCTAAGGCATGCCTATGCAATATGCAATGAGAAACGGTTACATTAGAAGCTTCTTTTTTTACTAAAGCGGCAAACCCGGATTTGTTTCCGAGCATCGCTGGTGCTCCATCCGTACAAATTGACCCTATTTTCTTTTTCCAGTCAAAATTTTGCTTGACAAAAAAGTTGTTTACCTTTTGAAATAAATCGCTAGCCTTTGCAGTTTCCAAAAGAGGTTCGCAAAACAAAAATTCTTTTTTGATTTCATTGCCATAACACACCAGCTGACTGCAGTAAGAAACATCAGTGCTTTCATCTAGCTGCAAGCTAAATGGGAAAGGCGAAGTTGCCAATTCTTCCACCACTTGTTCGAGAATATTTTCTGATATATCATCTATTCTTGATTTAACAACGTTATTTGACATTGGTATACCTTCAAGTTTTCTTCTCTGATCTGAGCCACAAACTATTTCAGTCATTTCCAGAGCACAGGGTTTTATTAGTGTTTCGGCAATACTGTGCGGCTTCTTTTCCTTGGCAATCCGATACACAATTTTGTAACTTGCTACAAGCAAAGGCTTTTCAGTTGGAATATAACCATACTAATCTAAAGTTCCACTTTTCAAATCTTGCCTTCTTTTGCAAAAATGTATCGCGGCTGTCGGAAATGTTTTCCGGATGATTAGCGTTTAGGTGTTCCTTTAGTTTTATTGGCTTCATGCTGCTATTGGCTAGAACTTTTCCGCAAAGGAAGCGTTGAGGTTTTTCTGTACCATCGCGATCCAACGTAACGGTAAATCCATATGATATGTATTCTTCATTATACTTTCGTTTTTTGTCGCCATTGCAACCTGTTTCTTTTGCTAAAAGTTATGCTGTGTCGATCTCCTACAAGTTATGCTGTGTCTGAACTGCTAATGCTGATGATCTGCTATTAACGCTTGGCATTGAACTGGGAGAAATTGCGACATCATAAATTTTATAAACCTTTATGACATAAAGGCTGGTTCAACTCGTAATTTCAATCTCTGAGTTTGGATAAACGTCACAATCAGCAAAAAAGATGCTGATTAGTGATCACACAATATTTAACTAAATACGAATACGGAAACAATTTAGTCTACTGCACTACATTATTTTTGTACGTACAAGTTGCTGCCTAGTGCCTACATTAACATGAAATATATTGAATATTGTTGATTAATATTGTCAAATTTCAATGCAGTCGCGGACCTCCAGCAAGCTTTTCATGGGCCCCTTGGGGGTCCGTGGACCCCTGGTTGGGAACCACTGGTTTAGATACTTTTGAAACGCTATGTCTAAAACTGCAAAGGTCGTACATTTTTGTGTTCTTTCGCTATGGTGGCAAAAGTAGGTCAGTTCCATTTGCTTTGCAACTCTCTAGATCAGGGTTGGTTCAATTTTTTACTGTGTCAGCCACATTTAATAAATCGCTAACCTTTACGCAGAGAGGTAGCAAGGGGGTGTGCGAACCGCAAAGGACGGTCTTTTTTGAATGAGACAAAATTTTAGCAATGTTTGCTCGCAGGACTCCAACAGCTACATTTATAATTTGCTTGATCGGAGATGGGGCGGCACGTTTGGAGTTTTTTTTGACTTCATCATGTGGATCTACAAAATGTGCATACTTGGCATGCTTTTGGATTTTTCCATACTTTCAAGAACTTTTAGAAAAAAGTCAAAAGCTATATCATGTAATGAAAGTTTGAATCAAGTAAAGCAGAAAAAATTGATGGATATGCTCGTTAGATTTTGAGACAGCAAAGGCAGTGAAGTTTTTATTTTATTGTCCATATTTGTTCTCCGTTCACGAGAAAGCAAATTGTATCGCTGTCTTTTGGATGGGATATTCGCACTCGCTTTTGAGTTGCCATTTCCGAGGTGTCTTCGCCACCTCTCTCACATAAAGGAGGGGGCGTTCCATTCAGTGCCTTGCCAAAGGGCACAACAAGCGAACTTGCCGGCTTGTTCTCCACCACATTACCTAAATGCCGAGCGCTATGCACAGAAGCTGTGCTTACCATTTTTTAAAGTCTTTTGGTATGACACGATAAGGAGAATGAATGCCAGATCTACCAACTGCGATGCGGACGCTCTAGCCACTACGTCATCGCGCCGGTTAATAAGTAACCAACAGATAACTTCATTCAGAGTTTTTGGCACATGCTACCGCAGAAGATATGCTGGCTAATTATACAAACGGATTTACAAAATGTTTGTAGCCTTTTTTAGTTACAGTTGCAGTTTACTTTCAGTTTTATTAAAAACGTAACTCACCTATTTATGGGCGGATTAGCATTTATCGAAGCTATTGCCTATAAAGTTTATTAACAGTGCTCTTAGGACAAAAAAGGTGTGATATCTCGCAAAGAAGATTGCAGAAAGATGTGATGCTTTTTATGTCTTTTTTTATTTCGTCGAAATGCAAGTTCATGTTATTTGTCGACGTTTGAGAACAACATGGTTTGCAATTTAGGAAAGGTACTCGTTAAAGTTACAGTGGTACTGCAGTAACTTACTGCGGAGTCCAACTTCTTGCAGCGTTCATTTCACCCAGATAATCTGAATACGCATCTTTTGGCCCAAGCCCATTTTGCCGCAAGACCTAAACGTGGTGCAAAAAAGCTAAAGGTTAAAAGATTTTTATTTGTAATTTTTAAAAAAGAAGGGTCCCCTGCTGACTAGTACATAAGTCTATGTTAATGTCTGTTTTAAAATCACAAAGTATCAAACAACTTCAAACTGCTCTCTTTAATTTCGACTAATTTTTTTTCATTAGCTTACAACCAATTTTTTGACATTATTATGTTTTTGTTTTCTTGTTACTCTAGCCTGCGTTGAGCATACGTTAATGCAATTAGACAGACATGTTTATTTTATACTCTTACATTTTTTAAGATGAAGACACTAAGTGGGTTAATCCCAAATAATATCTCACATATTTATGATCTTTTACTCATATTGATGCTGTACCCAGCTCTCCAAACTTCCAATGCAATGTTATTGAAATTTATGGACTTGAAGCAAAAAATTTAATTAATTCACTCTGTCACATTTACCAAGATGTTTTTTGGGGTTTTGAATAAAACTATTCTTGTATGAGTTTCAATAAGTATACCTACAAGAGAATAGAAAAATCACTTTTGGTCTCACCATCACTAAGACATTTGAGTTAGGGACTAGTTAACCAGATGGTGTTTTAAACCAAATCATTAAATGTCAAATGGGGGCCCAGTCCCGTAGCACTCCAACTTCGGGCCCCCCCAAAGTAAGCGCAAGAGCCCCTGCGCACAGGTCATATCACTTTAGAGGTGTAAAATTGAAAAGCTGCATTAAGAAAATACACCACAATTTGTACATAAGTAAACAGGCTAATGTCAGAATAAAGCATGCCGATACCGAAGGTGCAAGTCATAAAAAATTCGGCACCGATGCCAGAGTTCAGTAGGACATTTATGCAGACACTGCGAAACGAAAGCAATGACACTGAAAAACATGAAAAAGTTATAAAAACACAGTATCATTTAAATAGTCTGGAGCGAACCTTTTTGTTCGCAAATGCTGTTATGACATTGTCATAATCAAGAGATCGGGCGCAGTCATTTTCGATTGACAACATGGCTAATGAAGATAGTCTACTGTCTGTCATAGACGTTCTATTAAAAGTTTTGATCAGTTTCAATTTGCTGAAGCTTCTTTCAGCGCTGGCAACAGTCACGGGGCAAGTTAGTAAGATTCGAAGTGCGATGTACACATTCGGATACAATTCAAATAAATGAGTCTTTAGAAGATAGTTGAGAAAGTCTTGAGCCGTATTGAGATTGCGTTTTTTTTGTAAAATTAAAACAAACCGCTGTAGCTGAGCGCTCATTTCATCAGAATCAATGTCACCGAACTTTTTTTGGAACTCTTTACAGCAAGTAAGAAGAGCATTTTCTTGTTGCACAAGCAAAAGTTTGTCTCGTGTGTACAAAAACGAAAAGGCGGAAGAAATCTCACGTAACAAATTAAAGCGCTCCTTTATTGACATAACAGCCTGGTCTACTAATGGATAGAAAAAGTTGCTTTTAAATTTCAGTTCAGGAGTAGCTCGTTGTTCCTCTTCACCTTGGTAATCAAACAATCTTCTTTTCTTTCCACTTCTTGACGGAGGAAAAGAAGGATCAATATCCAATTCCTGTGCTATTTCAACAGCAGATGTTGCGGCACTGTCATAACCCGTTGTGCGATAGTTTTGCAAAACCTTTTCAGTTGCCTGGATTTCCGTTTCCATTGTATGAAGGGAGACTCCATACGATTGAAGAATCTTGCTTGCTTTATTGACTTGGAATAGGATATCATACCAAATAAACACCGACAAAAGAAAACTCCATTTTGATAAATGAGCTATCAACGATTTTCTTTCTGAGGCAGCTCTTCCATCTTTTCTTTCTATGGAAATGGCTTCCAAGTCTTTCAGTGCCAGCAACACCTCTTTTAAATTGTATCGAAGAGGTTTGATGCATTTAATTCTGCTTTCCCAACGAGTATCAGATTGTGACTTTATGGACAGCTCCACATGTTTCTTCAAGATTTCCCAACGCTGAGCAGAGGAAGAAAACAGCACATACAACCTTGTAAGTACTCCAAAAAATGTCAATGCTTCCGTCGATCAATTAGCACTGTCAACAACAACTAAGTTAAGGGTATGGTTTGCACAGGGCACGTAAACAGCTTTGGGATTGATGTCTAGCATTCTTGCTTGGACCCCAGAATGTTTTCCTTTCATGTTAGCACCATTATCATATGACTGACCTCGACAATCAGACAATTCGAGTTGCAGTTCGGTCGCTTTTTCTAAGAAAGCGTCCAACAAGCCTTTCCCAGTACTGTCACTTATTCTCAAGTAGCCAAAAAATGTTTCTTTAACAACAGCAGCTTCTTCATTACATAGTACATAACGGAGAATGACAGACATTTGTTCATGATGTGACATATCTGGAGTGCAGTCCAAAATTATAGAAAAATATTTTGCCAATTTCAATTGCTGTAAATTTTCTTTTTCAACTTCTGTCGCTAGCAATTCAATTAGTTCATTTTGTATGGTAGGACTCAAATAGTGATCTTTAGTGTTTTTATTCTTGATTCTGTCTTGAAGCTCTTTTAGGATCGGATCTCTTCTTGCCAAAAGCTCAAATATACCCAGAAAATTTCCATTGTGAGGAGATCCTAAGACTTCTTCAGATCCTCTAAAAGCAAGATTCCTTTCCGATAGAAACAAGGCAATGTCGATAAGTCTCTCTAAAACATTTCTCCAAAAACGTCTTTCATTGAAAAAAATATTCATCTCGCGTTTGTCGATAGTGGATGAATTTCTTATCCCTTCAGCTAGCAACATCCATTGACTGCAGCATTCTTGGTGGGAAATGCCGTTTTCATGGTCTTTCAGTTTTTTCGAAAAACCCTCCCATGTATTTATACCACTACAAAAGGGGCTTAGTGTTTTTCCAAATAGCTTACAACAAAAGCAAAAAACTTGATCTGATTCCCCAGAATAAACTAGCCACGACCGTGAAACACTTTCACCATTAGGTAACACACGTTTATAATGGTTGGAGGAAAAACGTCGCCTTGGAGTTGTGTTATTATATGGAAAATTCATTATTAGTTGATGTGGTCCACGCTTTACTATATCACATTGTTGAGCATCAGAAATACTTTCAGGCCATTTACATGGGTCATCAGGGATAGGGGTAAATTGAGATTCAGTTATTTTTGATATTGAAGGTTGCGTATTGGCAGGTAAATCACAACTTACATTTTCTGGAAATTCACAATCACTTTGATGCTGATCGTCATAGTCTTCTTTTTCTTGTACACTATAGTTTTCTTCATGCCTCTCGGTACTAGTGCCAGGTCTACTCTGCTCAGTAATCTTGAAAAAATCTGTCATCTTGGGCAATTTCGCTACAGCATCTCGAGCAGTGGCTGCTTCTTTTCTCTTTTGAGCACCACTTTTTGAACGTTTCATTCTATACAATGTCAATAAAATACTTTATCTGCACTCTGCAGTGTATATATATTGTCCCGGTATTTCTAGCCAAACAGAATTCCAGACCATTCTATGATTGTTGCGTAACAACGGCATTGTTACGTCAATCGAATATTCAAGATTCTACCAGAAAATCAATCGAAATATTCTAGATTCTGCGAGATAAAATGACGTTGCATTCACTTATGATGTCACAAGCCAATTTCTTCCTACAATTTAAATCGGTTGTAAAGAAGTCTGCTGAACTGAAAATAGTCACGTAGCCAAAAAGCAATTTCAGACTAACTTGGGCCCCCAAAGTTGGCCTGGGCCCCCCCCAATTGGGGGGTTTGGGGGGCGGCTGCTACGTCTCTGTGGGGGCCTACACAAGCAAGCAACCAAGACGTCTACAAGGGGGAAGGCCAGCCGAGAAACTTTTTTATCTCTAAAAAATTTGCACATTTTAAAAGCATGTATTCCAATCAGTGGTTCTAAAAGCATGTGTTTATTCGGTTTTCGAGGAAGAGTAGTCGGGCACAAAGCTTCCAAAATGTGGCCAAAGGCTACACGAATATAGCTAAATCAAGTACAAAAATAAATTTTACCATTCGTGTGCGCTCAAAAGCCGATCACTTTTTGAACACTTGCTATTAGACTTGTAGTTTGCACTTGCGTCCAGACAACTTTCGAAGGAAAAGGGATAGCATAAAGGTGAGTAAACTAATATTTATTTGTTTTCAATAGCAAAAATGGGCATGGCACAATGACAGTTACAACAATAGAAGTTATAAAGTATTTAGGCACAAAACTCTGCGCGTGACCAGGAAACTGCTAGGGTACCGCGTGGAAAAAGCTGAAGCATCAATGGTGGTGCGCGTACCACAATTTGAGAGCCATTAGTTTGGAAAAAAACATTGGTCTCACCGAGTCGCTTACGTATCAATGACTAACAGTTGACGAGCCGAACAACAAAAGCTTGAGACAACCATCAAAAAGTAGACCTACAAGAAAAAATGGTAGGCTAACTAGGCGTACTGAAATGATTGACCTGACTTTAATAAGTTTTTTCAAAAGAAAAAAATCATCAAATTTAATTGAGGTAACCTTTTTGGAAAGACTTTTAAAACGGTATAACCACCTGACATTGAGTATCTAGAAGTAAACTCTTTTTGATAGAAACGCCACGGCCTTCATCTACTTCTTCGTATGGGCAAGATCTTTTAATTTTGGAGAGGCATCTCAGGTTATGAGCTTCTCATTCGCCCGTTTTGCTAGACTTTAATTGTACTAGGCTATTACGATGCCTAGACTGCTTCGCTCTGTCACATGAAGATGGAGGTATCCCGTTAAGTATCTTGCCCGAGAACATTAAAAGCAAACTTGCGGGCTTGTTCTCCTCACCACCTCTTTTGTGCTGAGCGCAAAACTAGGAAGTTGTGAACACCGTTCTTTTTACATTCTTTGGCATGACTCGACTTGGGAAATGAATCTCTGGTCTACCGGCTGCGAAGCAGACGCTCTAACCATTACGCCAATCCTGCCCGGATAGCAGATGCTTTCTCGCTGCCCGGGTTGTAAGTAAGTCAATAATTGTTGCAGCTTGCATGCCAGACCAATACCGAATCTGCCGGAATGGAAGGGTACCTAACCATCCCGATTTTCAGCCTGGGTCTGCTAATCGGCAAACTTCCTTTTCAGGAAGGGACGACGCATATGCATCAAACCTGCCTTTTTCAGGGCATATTGTTAACACCTTCCAAATGCCTACCATAATACATCTAAACATCGAAGACTTCACAGCAAGCAAGATGAGCGTTCTTCGCCAACTTGCTGTACAGCATGAGGCTCTCTTTGTCCTACTACAAGAGACCCACTGCACTTTTGCGGAAAAGCTAATACTTCTAAGCTTTGATTTACCTGGGTTTTTAAGTAGGAAGCACAATCTTGCCACGTCTGTGCATGAGCGATTGAAACGCACGCTTTTAAAGTAATCTCTACTTTAATCGGACATGGTTGTGGGTGGACTCTGACAGATACAAAATAGTCAACGTCTTCAAACCTCCACCAACACTATTGCAAGCCTATGATCTCCCAGAATTCCCTCACCCTTGTCTTTATGCTGGCAACTTTAACTTCCCGCATGCTGGCTGGGGCTATGGTGCCAACAGTATGGACGGAGAGTGTCTGGCTGGTTGGCCAAGTATCAACAGCCTTGCTCTCCCTTTATAACCCAAAGGATTCTGACAGCTTCCATTTTGGCCGCTATAACAGTGGTACTAACCCTGATCTTGAGTTTGCTAGTGTTGACTTAGCTGCTTTCCTGACATACGAGTTATAGAGAAGTTCCCCGGGTCACAACATCGACCATCGTTAATCTCACCACCAAGGTTTGCTTTCCCAGTACCAAGCATGCCTATTTTAACAAAGAGCTTCCGCAACGCCAAATAAAGCCACTACATCGCTTTGACAAAAAAATTCGTCAACACTCTGCTATCACCTGATTCACTGAACGTGAGTCAGGCCTACCAGGATTTTTGCGACGTCATCAGCTCAGCAGCCAAAAGATCTATCCCACGTGATTGTCAAAACAACTACATACCGATCTACGATGCAGAATGTAAGAACCGCTACCATGTGTTCCTGCGATCTTTTGATGGAAACAACTCTAGTAGATTGGCCACACCCATGCTCACTAGGCTCGACAGGAAATGGAGGTATCAATGGTCTGAAGCAATTTAGGGCATCTACTTTTTACACTCCAGCCGAAAAGCATGGAATATCTTCAGTAACCTTACAGGTAGGTCACGACATTCCCATCGTCACTCTCTCGTCTCGGCTGACGCCATCGGATCTCAGCTGGTTGGAAACGGGAGATGTGTGGATGTTCATCGCCAGCCGTCTCGACTCGTATCTTAAGAGGAGTCTGACCTCTGGTGGGCCACAGCACCAAGTCCAGTGGATATCTCTGAAAATTTACATCAAGAGAATTTACTGTTGCCCTTTAACACTTAAAGCCAGGTAAAGCTCCTGGTCCTGACTTTATTTGCCCGAAGCTTATATTTTGCGCCAGAGCTGTTCAGAAGTCCTGGTTATATGGCTCTCTCTCTTCCTGCTTGCATCGGCTCAAAATTTTGAAAATCTGAAAAAGAGCGCTGTAGTTCCGATCCCAAAGCCAAAGAAGCCTGTGGAGGACCTTAGAGTTATCACCCAATATATCTTCTTTGTGTCTGCTGCAAGATCCTTAAGAAACTTATCGACACTCGTGTGGAACCAATTATATGGATCCACAACTCCCGCCCAGGAAACAGACTGCATTACGACACGGCAGGTCAGCCGCGGATTAAACTGTTTTGCTCACGCAAAATATCGAGGACTCATTTGAGGCTAAGAAGAAGACCGGTGCCGTGTTTGTCAACCTGACAGCGGCTTATGACAGTGTTTGGGACAGCGGCCTTATCTGCAAGTTTCTGAGACTTCTCTCAGACAAGCACACGGTCCTGATGATCTTGGAGCTCATTTAGATAGCGAAACAGGCTTCGACGTCCCTTAAGCATCGGTGTTGGCCCCCTCCTCTTTAATATCTATATATACGATCTTCTCTCCAAGACCTCCAGAAAGAAAAGCCGAACGTGAGCTTAAAGTCTACGCTAACGGTAAACTTGCCATTTCGCCCAGCTCTGATCTACCTTAGGGCAAAACTGGATAGATCGCTTACATTCCGCCACCATCTTGAGACATTGCGCAAAAAACTATACTAACCGCGCCACGCTTTTGCGGTGACTTGCGGGTTCGAGATGGGGTGCTGGTGCTTAAACATTTGAGTGCAGCTGTCCTGTCATTGGTTTGCCATACAGCTGAGTACTGCGCTCCAGTTTGGTATCGCAGCGCACACATCCGTCTTATCGAAGGTATTTTGAAGACGCCTTGCATATTGTCCCTGGAGGCTTGCGTCCCACTCCAATGGACCACCAGCCAATCCCTTCAAACATCGAGCCAGCTGAGCTTCGCGGCTTGGGGCGACACTCTCCTTGGCCAAGCGTGGCACCCTCGACCCAGACCATATTTTACACGATCAACCAGCTGAGTCACCAGCTGTGCCCCAGGAAAGACTGAAGTCTAGACCCCCGTTTATGCTGCTGCGCGAAAACTATTCAATAATCTATCTGAAATAGGCATTCGCGTGGTTCAGTAAAAAAATTACAAACGGAGCACGGAGTGTTCCAAAAGCACATCCATACCCGTGTTTTCATTTCTAGGGCCAGTACTAAACCCCTTGAAATGGGCTTACCCAGAGCATCTGCGGTTAAGCTCAATCGCCTGCGGACTGGTGTTGGACGTGTTCATTTGTTCATGTGCAAATGGGGTCTCGCTCCTTCGTCGAATTGCGAGTGTGACACCACCGTAGCGACCACCAGTTTGGATACCTGGCAATCGTACGTTTTTTTGAAGATGTTTGCTGCAGCTTCCCATTGACCAAAATGTTCAACAAAAGAATGTGTAGCAACCTCAGCAACTTCAACTACAAACCACAAGTAGAAAGCCGCAACAACACTTGGCTTTATATTAGGGTGACCATACGTCTTTTTTTTTTTTTGAAGGATATGTCCTCCTTTTTGGTAAAAAGTAATTGGTCCTCCAAGGATGTTTAAAAATGCCTTTTTGTTCTCCTTTTTAATAAAAACTAATTTGGTCATCCAAAGTCGTTCAAAAATTCCCTTTTTACGTTTACCCTGTGATTAAAAAATTATGTCACTGCATATTAATTTAAGTGATAATAAGTTTAACTGGTAAGGGATGATAAAAGGAGGTTTCCTAATGGTCTACCTCAGACTGACTGTTGCTTTAGGGTTTGAAAGAGTAAGATTACATGGAAAACAGTACAAATTCTGGTAAGTTTTCGAACTGCTTTTCTTGTATTTTACGCAGCGAAGATACGGAGATTAATTTTGCTTTGTTATTCTGGTCGATTGACCTAATTAAAAAAAAACATTTCGTTACATATTTATTTTAGTTTAAAAAAGAAAACAATATTTTCAGTTGAACTGTTTATAATTATCATTACTGCGATTTTTGAAAAGTAAAACAAAAAGCTAAAAATAAATGGGGTATGCCAAAAAGAAAATCCAAGCTTAATAAAGAACTTCAACAGAAGTATCTATTTTTTAAAAAAGCACGAGATGAGTTCGAAGCAGAATGCATTATTTGTGACTACGGAACTTTTGTTTCTGTAGCAAATAAAGGTAATCTTAGCCTAGTCATGCATGTAGACAGTTCAAAGCATAAAAATGTTGTTCGATTTACATTTTTTTGTTCATTGGCATAATAAATTAAAAAAATAAACTGCTGTATTTGCACTAATTATCATAATATAATTATCAAAAGCGGTCAGTGTCCAACAAATGTCCAGAAAAATTATCCCAGCCTTGCAGAACAACTTGTAGGGCTGATAACAATTATAATCAAAAAATGTCCTCCTTTTTGGTAATGAAAATATGGTCATCCTACTTTATATATGGATCGCCATCTACTTTCAGTAGCTATCATGACAGAAGTGACTAGTCGCCACATGGAGTGTACTCATTTTAACTTGGTAAACAGTCGGATGCCTGCCGTTGCGCCACAATCGTGACCCCGCTAAGAAGCTACCTCTCCCCCGATGTAGTTGGGCGGTAGATCAGTCAAGCAGCTCAAGCCATCGTCGAGCCCTTACGTCAAAACCGCCTTCCATTGAAGTCTTGGCGGCAATCTCACTCACTTCTGCCAGCAAACCTCACTCTCTCAACGTTGGCGGAGAAGGCATGTTGCGACCTCAGCAACCTCCTCCGTTCCTTCGCACGTCTCCGCTAGCTGCGCGTGCTTGAGAAGGGGAATTGTGTAGCAGTCTCAGCAACTTCAACTACAAATCACAAGTAGAAAGTCGCCAGCAACACCTGGCTTTATATATGAAACACCACTTACGGTCAGTAGCTATCGTGATTTATCACGATAGCCGCATGGAGTGTACTCATTTTAATCCGGATCTACAGTCGGATGCCTGGCGTTGCGCTACGAATGGATTCATTTGTCAACGAATTGAACAGAACATACCAAACCTAATGAAACTAAACAAAACGGAACCAACTGAATTAAATAAATCAACTGAATTGCTGTGAGTACAGTTAAAGCAGAGTCAAGTGATTTAAACAATTCCAAAACATGCTCAAAGCAAAATCAAAAACTAAAAATGTGCCCTAATTAACTAAACTGGGCAAACAAAGAAATTAACCAAAAGCGCTGAAAAGTTAAGGTGATACAAGACAACTTAGGTCAAAAACACTGTTAACATAAAATCCGGGTTCGAAACCGCTACACCACCAACAAACCCCATTCTACGTTATCTGAGTGTGCCCCATACATCGAGCACCACGAGGGGTGGCTGGTCTGACGGTTTTGGGGGACAATACACGATACTCGCTTAATAGTTAATACCACAACAACCAGCATCTGATCCCGAAAGCAAATGTATGCCTCTCCACACGAAGAAGAAGCTTCTACCTTGCACATGAGCCTTTACCTTGGTCGGTAATGTAAAATAAGCTATAAATAGGCAGAGAAGTCTGCATCTTCAAAATCCATTCGCGCACCTCATGTGGTAAGAGCATCCCCAAATGACAATCACTGGTTAAGAAAAATACAGGACAAAAGTATTTTAATTCGCAATTACTTTTACTCAAGTAAAAATACCTATCACCGCTTGCTACTTTTACGTACCGGTACTTTTTTTCGAGTTAGTAACTATAATTTTACTCAATTATGTACATATTTAGGCTACTTTGACTATTTCTGCCTATTCACAGCTATCGCTGCTTGCTATAATGGATAGTGTGGAGAAAAAGCCATCGAGTTTGATTGTTGTGCGCTTGGGAAAGGTGCTTTAAGGTATACCTTTGTACAGTCCCGTAGCACTCCAACTTCGGGCCCCCCCCAAAGTAAGCGCAAGAGCCCCTGCGCACAGGTCATATCACTTTAGAGGTGTAAAATTGAAAAGCTGCATTAAGAAAATACACCACAATTTGTACATAAGTAAACAGGCTAATGTCAGAATAAAGCATGCCGATACCGAAGGTGCAAGTCATAAAAAATTCGGCACCGATGCCAGAGTTCAGTAGGACATTTATGCAGACACTGCGAAACGAAAGCAATGACACTGAAAAACATGAAAAAATTATAAAAACACAGTATCATTTAAATAGTCTGGAGCGAACCTTTTTGTTCGCAAATGCTGTTATGACATTGTCATAATCAAGAGATCGGGCGCAGTCATTTTCGATTGACAACATGGCTAATGAAGATAGTCTACTGTCTGTCATAGACGTTCTATTACAAGTTTTGATCAGTTTCAATTTGCTGAAGCTTCTTTCAGCGCTGGCAACAGTCACGGGGCAAGTTAGTAAGATTCGAAGTGCGATGTGCACATTCGGATACAATTCAAATAAATGAGTCTTTAGAAGATAGTTCAGAAAGTCTTGAGCCGTATTGAGATTGCGTTTTTTTGTAAAATTAAAACAAACCGCTGTAGCTGAGCGCTCATTTCATCAGAATCAATGTCACCGAACTTTTTTTGGAACTCTTTACAGCAAGTAAGAAGAGCATTTTCTTGTTGCACAAGCAAAAGTTTGTCTCGTGTGTACAAAAACGAAAAGGCGGAAGAAACCTCACGTAACAAATTAAAGCGCTCCTTTATTGACATAATAGCCTGGTCTACTAATGAATAGAAAAAGTTGCTTTTAAATTTCAGTTCAGGAGTAGCTCGTTGTTCCTCTTCACCTTGGTAATCAAACAATCTTCTTTTCTTTCCACTTCTTGACGGAGGAAAAGAAGGATCAATATCCAATTCCTGTGCTATTTCAACAGCAGATGTTGCGGCACTGTCATAACCCGTTGTGCGATAGTTTTGCAAAACCTTTTCAGTTGCCTGGATTTCCGTTTCCATTGTATGAAGGGAGACTCCATACGATTGAAGAATCTTGCTTGCTTTATTGACTTGGAATAGGATATCATACCAAATAAGCACCGACAAAAGAAAACTCCATTTTGATAAATGAGCTATCAACGATTTTGTTTCTGAGGCAGCTCTTCCATCTTTTCTTTCTATGGAAATGGCTTCCAAGTCTTTCAGTGCCAGCAACACCTCTTTTAAATTGTATCGAAGAGGTTTGATGCATTTAATTCTGCTTTCCCAACAAGTATCAGATTGTGACTTTATGGACAGCTCCACATGTTTCTTCAAGATTTCCCAACGCTGAGCAGAGGAAGAAAACAGCACATACAACCTTGTAAGTACTCCAAAAAATGTCAATGCTTCCGTCGATCAATTAGCACTGTCAACAACAACTAAGTTAAGGGTATGGTTTGCACAGGGCACGTAAACAGCTTTGGGATTGATGTCTAGCATTCTTGCTTGGACCCCAGAATGTTTTCCTTTCATGTTAGCACCATTATCATATGACTGACCTCGACAATCAGACAATTCGAGTTGCAGTTCGGTCGCTTTTTCTAAGAAAGCGTCCAACAAGCCTTTCCCAGTACTGTCACTTATTCTCAAGTAGCCAAAAAATGTTTCTTTAACAACAGCAGCTTCTTCATTACATAGTACATAACGGAGAATGACAGACATTTGTTCATGATGTGACATATCTGGAGTGCAGTCCAAAATTATAGAAAAATATTTTGCCAATTTCAATTGCTGTAAATTTTCTTTTTCAACTTCTGTCGCTAGCAATTCAATTAGTTCATTTTGTATGGTAGGACTCAAATAGTGATCTTTAGTGTTTTTATTCTTGATTCTGTCTTGAAGCTCTTTTAGGATCGGATCTCTTCTTGCCAAAAGCTCAAATATACCCAGAAAATTTCCATTGTGAGGAGATCCTAAGACTTCTTCAGATCCTCTAAAAGCAAGATTCCTTTCCGATAGAAACAAGGCAATGTCGATAAGTCTCTCTAAAACATTTCTCCGAAAACGTCTTTCATTGAAAAAAATATTCATCTCGCGTTTGTCGATAGTGGATGAATTTCTTATCCCTTCAGCTAGCAACATCCATTGACTGCAGCATTCTTGGTGGGAAATGCCGTTTTCATGGTCTTTCAGTTTTTTCGAAAAACCCTCCCATGTATTTATACCACTACAAAAGGGGCTTAGTGTTTTTCCAAATAGCTTACAACAAAAGCAAAAAACTTGATCTGATTCCCCAGAATAAACTAGCCACGACCGTGAAACACTTTCACCATTAGGTAACACACGTTTATAATGGTTGGAGGAAAAACGTCGCCTTGGAGTTGTGTTATTATATGGAAAATTCATTATTAGTTGATGTGGTCCACGCTTTACTATATCACATCGTTGAGCATCAGAAATACTTTCAGGCCATTTACATGGGTCATCAGGGATAGGGGTAAATTGAGATTCAGTTATTTTTGATATTGAAGGTTGCGTATTGGCAGGTAAATCACAACTTACATTTTCTGGAAATTCACAATCACTTTGATGCTGATCGTCATAGTCTTCTTTTTCTTGTACACTATAGTTTTCTTCATCCCTCTCGGTACTAGTGCCAGGTCTACTCTGCTCAGTAATCTTGAAAAAATCTGTCATCTTGGGCAATTTCGCTACAGCATCTCGAGCAGTGGCTGCTTCTTTTCTCTTTTGAGCACCACTTTTTGAACGTTTCATTCTATACAATGTCAATAAAATACTTTATCTGCACTCTGCAGTGTATATATATTGTCCCGGTATTTCTAGCCAAACAGAATTCCAGACCATTCTATGATTGTTGCGTAACAACGGCATTGTTACGTCAATCGAATATTCAAGATTCTACCAGAAAATCAATCGAAATATTTTAGATTCTGCGAGATAAAATGACCTAGCATTCACTTATGATGTCACAAGCCAATTTCTTCCTACAGTTTAAATCGGTTGTAAACAAGTGTGCTGAACTGAAAATAGTCACGTAGCCAAAAAGCAATTTCAGACTAACTTGGGCCCCCAAAGTTGGCCTGGCCCCCCCCCCAATTGGGGGCGGCTGCTACGTCTCTGCCTTTGTATTTACAACGCTGACAGATGGTGGAGTTTAGCAAATTACCCGTCGCTTTGGCTCAGTCTGCCTAAACACTAGCACAAAAAGCAGGAGCTCATACATATCAATGATTTTATGTTTTCTTTTCTCAAAGTCTTTCACGAATTGTTTGGCCTAGAACTTTACGGCCAGATGCCCTTCCTACCACCAACCCGTCCATTCTTATTCCTGTTTGGTATCTTTAATCATCGCTGCTCATCAATATAAAGTAAGCCCTTTAGAATTGAATCCACAATGCAGAAAGGCTCGATCTATGTGACTTCAAAAATGCTGAGGTAAAATCGTGTATTGAACAAAAAAAAAATCGAATGTGCCGTGCCCTTGGGATAGGCACTTTTACAATGAAGTCTTTTACTTGGCAGAATGTAACTAGCAGGAAATTTTTTTCTATTCTTTAGTCAGCGGACCTCTGCAGTTACGTTTGGAACGTCGTGTTCAGATCATGACCGCAGCTTGTGGGGGATCACAGAGCCCATGCGCCCTAAACTTTTTGAACCGGATCAGATCCAAACGCCGCAAAGCGTCGATTTGCAAGAAAGGTCATCAAACAAATTGGAAAACTGGGGGGGGGGGGGGGGGCGAAACATGTATTAAGTCATTTAGCAAATTTGTGTAACACAAACACCAAAAAATATATTTTTGCCTTCTCCACCACCAAATAAGCTGCTGGCTACACAATTGGTTCCGACATTTGGCCTATTTATTCGACAGTAATGTTGAAGCTTCCAAGCAGGTCAGAGCAGTTATTGCACGTCTAACACTATTGCAGCTGTCTTGAAGACAAAAATAATCCACTACTGCAGGCTACGCCCTGCATTTGATGAACACCGCAAAAAATGTGATAAATTCTTTTTACCCATTTATTGAAGCGATGGCTTAGTGGTTAAGAGTGTTCGCTTTGCAGTCGATAGACCTCTGATTCAATCCCCTTGTCGAGTCATACCAAAACACTTTAAAAAATGGTATCCGCAGCTTCCCTGTTTGGCGCTCGGCATTTACGGTAGATTGTGAAGAACAAGCCGGCAAGTTCGCTTGCTGTGTCCTTGGGCAAAGCATTTAACGGGACGCCCCACCTTTATGTGGAAGACAGGTGGCCCAGACACCTCGGAAATGGCCACTCCCAAGCGAGTGCGCACATCTTGTCTAAAATATAGCGATAAATTCGCTTTCTCGTGAATGGAGGATAAAATGGCAAATAAAAAAAATTATTTGAGAGCTTTTTTCACTCCACGGATAAAATGGAGTAATAGATTTTTGTTCTCTGCTCACGAAAAATCGAAGATCTGTTTTACTACGAAAAAACTTTGTTACAATACCTGCTTGTTGCAACTCTACGATAAATTACAGAGAAATCATCTCCCAAAAAATATATATAGGCCCAATCTTGAAAACAATTAATCATTCGTGAAGTTAAAACGCATGATCATTGGCGCCAGAAATTGCATCCCAGCTCACTTAACAATGTTGCCAGCAAATTAGCCCACACTGATAAAATTGTTTTTAGTCCACCAGGCTTCTGAAATTTGACCAGAAGTCCGACGATGATTAATTTGGAAGTAGGCCTACTCTTACCACTGTAAGATAGCCAACTGAAAAATTGCAGCATTTCAAGACTACACGCAAGAGGCAGCGCCTTAGCATAAATTACTATCTGGCATCAACATGAAGAGGCTTCTGGTTAAAGGCAATACTGCTGAAAGTAGCATTAATTATAATTAAGTGTAAGCTATTCATAGAATCTCTATGACGTCTTCTTTGGTAACCCCATTTTGAGCACTATTTACCTAGTTTTTTTTAAAATCTTTTAAGAATCCGTCCCCTTGAGAAATACGAGCTCGTGGCCCATGTATTTTGAAGAAGTTTTGATTGGTCTTTAAAGCATAATCTAATTAATGACTGGAAGAAAAACGTTTATGTGATTTTTTTGAAATATATATCTAGACACGCTGTTAACGTATAACCTTAAATGCGCCTGCAATCTTTTTTCTTGACAACTTCAATTAATCTCAATGGTGCTGTAGACCCACTATATCTGATCGAAAATAAATTGCCGGCTACTACTGGACTAAAATATGTAAACTGAATTCTGTGCATAAACATTAAGGCGCATCTTTTTTCAACTTAGGAGGATAAATATGGCAAAAAAAGCAAACTTCAAACCAGAACAGCCGCTACTAACAAAAACATGTATTGAAAATTCGATTATTTTGAAAGTAGCTGCAATTCAATACAAAATGCAAAAAATAGAAATCGGTAACGTGATTGCACATTTTGAAAGACTTTTGTTTAATTCTTTCATGATTTCTGAATTCTTGTGCATTTAAGAGCACTTTATCTTTTGCAGCAAAATGAATGAAGTCATGACTATTGCAACTCTTAAGTGGGCTTGAACTAATGTTCTCGTATGTGTAACAGTACAGGTATTCAAGTTATTGGAGGGTTAAAATAATGCACCACCAAATCCTACCGGATGATCAGACAGTAAAACTGATATGCATAAATGTTTAAAGCGATGTAAAAAACATGACAAAAGCAAATTTATACAAAAGGCCAGCAATTCATTTTTGAATGCAACTGAAACACTGCACACTGTTTGCACCCATTAGGTCTGATCAGAGCAATCTGTGACCAACAAATAGCCAGAGGCTTGAAATTTTGTATAGCCAACAACTTCTCACTTCTTTCACCTACACTAGGTCCAGTGTAATAATTTGAGACTATGACCGAATTATTGTTATAGCAATATGTTAGAGTAACACGTATCGCACCTGTGATCACTGCCACTCATTCACAAGGTGATACTGCTTCGCAGTTTGCAGTAACAGAACTTCCACTATAGTAGATCAAATTTAGGTTACTGCCAACAGTACACGCTGTTTCGATTTGATAGATCAAAACAGCGTGCACCGCCTGCAGTTGCATTCAAAATGATAAAAAATACTAATGAAATTTTCGAACCATTGTCTTTTCGTATTGAGAGGTCTCATTGTGTCCGTTTGGCAAACGTAAATTGAAAAATCTAAAAATCACTCAACAAAATTCTTTTTGCCACAACTGGAAAGACTGCTTGGCAGCCAAAAAACTCGGTAGAGGAGTTCCATAAGCGACTTGGCTGGCTGGACACATGAAAATGAACCAGTTGAATTAGCTGATGTAGCAGGAAATCGAGAGATTTACACGGATTTTGAGAAGCAAAATCAAGTTAAGAAGCTGTATGTAATGCTTCACTAGTCAAGGGTACTTCTACAAAATTGTCCACTTTAGAAACATTTTTCTCTGATTGACATTTTTCTCTGATTTTGAAGACAGTAATGTAAAAATATTAGAAGTTAAAAGTTAGGTAAAAAGACACTGAAGGACCTAATCACATAGTTGTCAAAAAATCTAAAAACCAAGAATGATTACAATCCATGTCTTTTGAAGCCCTAAATAAAGAAAAGGGGGTTAAGATTCAAAAGTGGGAAGAAAAGTGAAGTAACTAAGTTTACTTTGTTGCAACTTCGATGCAATGATGCGCAGCTATCGCGATAACGTGATCTGGCTTCTAAGCGACGTATGAGCAGGAAGAAAATTCAACAACCACAAGTTAAAAAATATGGACAAGACCTTGGAGTTATATGTGAAATGGAATCTACGTTCAGTATTCATCTATGAAGTGACTAGTTTCCATAGCGAGTGCATTCTTTTAATCCCAGATTACAGTCGGATGTCTGCCGGAGCGCGCTAGATTGGTGACTCCGTACAGAATCTCTCCGAATGTGGATAACGGCAGCTTCTTCAGCCCAGCACCATAAGCCGCCGTCGAGCCCTAATCGTCAAGAATGTCTTCCAATCGACGCCTTGGGAGGAATCTCACTCACTTCGGCCTGCAAGCTTCTCATTCTTTCTCAACGATGGCGGGGAAGGCATGCTGCAACTTAGATGCAATCATGCGCAGCAATCGCGGTGACGCGATCTAGCTTCTAAGCGACCCATAAGCACGAAGAAAATTAAATCAACAACCGCAAATAATATCAACAAGATCTTGGACTTATAAAATGAAATCTACGTTCAATAGCTATCATCATACAAGTGGCTAGTGGCCATACTGAGTGCACTCTTTTGACCCTGGACTACAATCAGATGCATTCCGGAGCGCTACTCCTTTTCAAGTTTCTAGGTCAATCCAAGCGAATATAACTAGCACGACTGAGCTACAGTTGGTGATATGACACAGTACCAGATGCCTTATTTAGCAAAGTCTTAGACTATTAAAGAAGAAAGTAATCAAAATAGAGCTGGTTTTTATAATTTTTTGACACCAGTGTGATTTGGTCTTTTATTGCTCTTGAAATATTAATGAGCAAAAAGATTTTGTGGAATGTAATGCTTCAAAGCCAGCAACAATTAATAGTGAATATTAGTGCAGTGTTTTTAAGTGCATGAATATACATTACAACATTTAAAATAAGATTATCAAGTCGCAAATTCACACATGAAGACGGCAAAATGAATAACATTAGGATGGCAGGCTGTCATCCAATAGTTTGCGATAGGATTTTATTAAAAAGAAGCAACACCGCAGGCTTATAGAAAACTAAGAAATGCCATTGCAGATAAAGGAGTACGGATGTGCAGTGTGCAAACCCTCTAGGTCTGCTGTAACGTACAATAACATTCAGATTTGCGCCATTAGAAAAAGCACTTTACAGTCATTTATTCGTTGGTTTGCATTGTTAAACACAAGTGATTCCAAGCTAAACTGTAGAAACGTCTTGCATTTGAAAAGTAAAATTAGCCAGCAACTGTTACATTTATCAGTTAAATGGCATATAGGAATTTGATTAATGGTTTGAATCAACAATCAAACTCACCTGATTTTTAAAAAACGCAGACGAGCTATGCTACAAAAAATGACTAATTATAATTAAGGTTGAGTGCAGAGCAATGCTCAGCAAAAATCCCGTCTCTTTGGCAATGGCTATATTTTTTTTCTGAAATTTACCAATTACATTTCAATAAAATTCTTGAATATTGGCATATGCCGAGTATGCTCAGAGAGCACAAAAGACTAGCAACTAGCTTTGTTCAAGCACAAAAAATCTTTAAAACCGAGCATACAGTAACAGGTTAGTCTACTACAGTTAATAGAAATGGGCTACAATTCCGCAACAGATTACAGCTTATAATATGATCACAAATGATTACAATAGGAAATACAACATTAATTCCGTGGACAACCAACTAGTTATCACCTAATCCCGACCGAGAAGAAACTAACGGAGGTATGGCCCCGACGCCAACACCACCTTCATGAGCCTGCATCTTATTGGCATCTTCCCATTCATTCCTCTCGGGATAATAGGCTTCAACAGAGCTCAAATTTGAACAACCGTCATATCCTCCCAGAGCATAAATCTTTGCTGCGCTAATAGCAACACCAACTCTACTTCGTCGCATACTCATTGGGGCAATCGAAGTCCACTGGCCACTTGTACGATCGTACACTTCGGCTGTTTTCAAAAACTTCTGCCCATCATATCCTCCAAACACATACATACGTCCCTGCAAGCAAGCGACACCATGGCGGCATCTCTTCGAAATCATTGAAGGCCCCATATCCCACTTATTTTGCCGCTTATTGTAGCATTCAACAGTATTAAAGATTGACAAGCCATCATGACCACCGAGAATCCAAACCGAACCTTCAAACACACACACGGCCCCAGCACTTCGCCATTTATTCATTTCGGTGATCAGCTTCCATACACCTGTTTCCGGAGTATAAACCTCACAAGAATTGAGTGAGGAATCACCATCATAACCCCCACAAACAAATATTTGATCTTCAAAGGCAGTACAACCTAGTGCACTTCGCCTATCATGCATAGGTTTAATGTTTTGCCACTTATCTTCTTCTGGCGTATACACTTCAGCAGTGTCAAGTCTGTTTGTTCCATCATATCCCCCGATGGCATATAGTTTCCCTGATAACACAGCAACTCCTACACGGCTACGACATGTTTGCATCGAAGATACAACCTCCCATTTTTCCTCATTTGGCATATATTTTTCAACAGTGTTTAATGCTTCCTGTGATGAAGTGAGGCCTCCAACTGCATAAATCAAGTCTTGAATTTCACTACAGTACCGAGTCTGAACCATTAGTGGAGGAAAAGTTGATCTTCTATCTGGCATTAGGTGATAATCTTTAGCTTTGTCTACCAGATCACGACATTTTAAACAGGATTTTGCAGCAGGATCCATTTGAACTACATCAGTCAAAAACTCCGGCCGTAGCAAAGGAAGACGAATATGTGCAAGCAAATCGGGCATAAACTCTTTCCTTTCTTCAAAGCTATACCGCACCCAAGCCGATGCAGCATTAAACACTTGCTCCTCATTGTCAACATTCAGCTCACTTCGAGATATAATTTTAATTACATTTTCCTTAGGAAGTTGCATGAACTCGTCTGATTGAGAGATATCAACAAAGTGCTTATTCAAATAGTTATTTGAATTATCAATCAACGTTGTGCACATTAGCATTTCTCCAAACTGCTTGACTCCTAAACAGTTGGTTGGATGAAGCCGTTTAGTAATAAAATCTGAACAAAATTCTTTAACCTTCTTCAATTGTAAGAAATTAGCTCCAATTAAAACTGCCTGAACAGTATTAACATTAACCGTAATACATCCGCCATAGGCGAAGTTTACTAAAGCTTCTAGAGCATGTTCTTCGATTCCTTGAATAACTATTTCATTCTGGTTAACTTCAAGCATGTCTGAAGCAAACATAGAATTAAAGTATGGAATGGATGCAGCTAAAACAATGCGATGAGCTGAAAATTTTGAAGTGTCAGCAATCAATGTCACGTCGCACAATCTTCCTTGCCTTCTTATAGTTTGCATCATAAAAAATGCTTCGTTTGTAAAAGTATCAGATTGCAATGTTTCCTCACAATCATCGTGCTCCAAATCATAAAGATTAAGCATGTTTAATGATGTAACAAAGTAACAGAGTTTGTCAAGATAACAACTTGTCAGGTTACTATTGTAATAGCTGCAAAATAAAAATTAATGCAAATGATTTGCAGTTTTTGTTAAATGTAATATAATTTTTTATATCTATAACAGCAGACTGTAGGCGAGCTATTACTCCAAGTCAGCCCACAATGTTCACTTAAATAAAACTGCAGGCTATAGAATTTATGTTTTCATAATTGGGTTTACTTTTTCCATTTAACACTTTTTTATTCAACTATATAAAGTTGCTTCTACAATGAGTTATGAGATGGTCAAAGGCTGGATGACCTGGTCAGCAGCATACTCATACAACTATTCAATATGATTGGATTAATTCTAGTTTATGCAGCATCATTTGACTAGCTTTAGCTTACTCTCTTCTGTAAGTTAGACTACATTTGGCATATTTCACCAGTAGGACCAGTTGCTTTAGATTTAGCTGCTTTCATTAAATACAAATTAAACTAGCTTTAGCATATTCTTATCAGACATTTGAGGTTACAACTGACTTTACCTTATTCTAATCAAACATTTAATCTGCCAGATAATTCAACTGAAATAATTAAACTTGGAAACTCCAAAATCTCCAAGTTTCATCGAAGCAGATTGGGGCATTTGTCCAACGCTCATCTACACAGTTACTGTTCTGCAAGTCTAGAGGACTAGTATATAATAATTAAAAAATAAAGCTAGATTTAATCAAACACCTACATCACCTTTAGCTGGTTTGATTTAATGTTATTTGGATAGTTTTAGTATCAGCGTTATCAATATTTTTTACTTTTATGCTGTTGCCGTGGTACACTGGTCATTGCTCCTGACTAGAAAGAATAATCAGGAGATGGAAACACTCTAAAATTACCACTGGTTAGGGATGGGCAATTCAGAATAATATTATATTCCAGAAAAGTTAAACTGAATCCTTTTTTCTGCAGTAAGTACAATCAACATGAAAGCATTTATTTATTACAAGTTTACCACAACAAAAGCACATTCAGAGAATGAGTTTATTGCTGTGTAATAGATTTAAGCTTTCTAATGGTTTGCCTGCCAGGCAAGATGTAACCCACACTTGAAAAAGACCTTTGGGGAGATGCGAATGTGGCAGGTATACAGTGATATATTAAAGCATCAGGAGAAAACGCATGCATTTGATCAATAAGTATGTCTGTGTGAATTGATTTTTCAATTGTTGAGTGCAATTGATATGTTTACAAAAAGAAAACATGTAACCTAGCAATGTGACAAAGCTTGTAAGCAGGATATAAGCCGAATCCCATTATCTAGTTTGAATTGGGATTTTTGATTTGGATAGTTTAGGATTTGAATCCTTCAGATTCAGTATTCTGGATTGCCCATCCCTACCATTAGTGTTTGTCAGGAAGGGCATTTAGAATTTAAAGATCTGTGTTGCTGCAGCAAAAGACGTAGTTTAAAAGCGTGTAATGAAGTACTCTGCAAGATTGTGGCATCATTGATCCGCTACTACATTTCTATAAATGTTATGGAATCTCCATCAGTTAAAATTCATCAATGCTGCATTGGCTATGGTTTCCTGCATGAAAATACCTAGCTCAGGATTTCTCAAAATAGGAATGCAAGAAAAATTTTGGGGTACTCAAGCTGGTTCTCATACAGGCATAATCCAAGATTTTTGGAAACAGCCTATGCTTATTTGTTGCTTCTGCTTTTTTTCTACTCAAAGGCTTTTTCTTGGAGAACATCTTTGATGTTCTGTTGTTCACTCTTTCTCACCTCTAAAACCTTTTTTTGGTAATCACTTTATGAAATCGATTTTTGTCTATGCTATATTATAATTATTGACTGAGCTTTCATGCTGTCCTTATATTGAAGGATAACGTCTTCAAAAGTAGTGTGGTCCTTCTAAGAAATCTACTTAGTTTTGACAACATGTTCTTATTTTGCTTTATTTTCAGCAATGTACAACTATTTAACTCTTTCGCTCCCGCGTGAATAGGTGAAACAAAATGTCCCGTAAGGTGGCAGTGCGAAAAACTGTCATAATCAATCATAATTATGTACCTCAAGTTTGTTTGTAAATCATTACTCAGCTGTCTACTTCTACATTAAGTGTGATATATCGTTGAAATCTACATTTCTTGAGGATTTTAAATAGAAAAAAAATTTTTTTTTGAATCTTGAGGTTTTGGCTCAGCGACTCAACGATGGCTTCTGTTGCTGGATTGACATCTAACCACAGCCAGATGCCTGCCGTTGCGCTACAATGGTGACCCCGACAAAGAAGCTGCATCTCCCCCAATGTAGTTGGACGGCAGCGCCTTCAATCAAGCAACAGAAGCCATCGTTGAGTCGCCGAGCCAAAACCTCAAGAGCGCCTTCCAAATGAAGTCTTGACGGAAATCTCATTCACTTCGGCCGGCAAGCTCATCTCTCTCTCATCGATGGCGGGGAAGGTATGTTGCAGCCACTGCAACTTCGATGCATACATGCGCAGCTATCGCAGCAATGAGATCTAGCTACTAAGAGTCGTATGAGCATGAAGATGTTACAAACCGAAAGTTACCAACAGCAATGTTAATATATAAACCGAACAAAACCTACGAAAGTAGCTATCATGATAGAAGTGACTAGTCGCCGTATGGAGTGTACTCTTTTGACATCTAACTACAGCCATATGCCTGCAGTTGCGCTACAAACCCTTTGACTATTTCATTAAATGAAAAAGGATATTTACCTGATTCTGTTTCATTTCTAGAAATAAGGTACTGTAATCAAGTTTATCTGAATTTCTCATGTTATACCCATGAATCTTTGCATCGACAAACCAATTCTAAAGTCGTATTATTGGATATGTAGAATTGGATACTACTTAAATGAAGAATTGCAAATTAGCATTTTAGGATTGTAATTTAGATTACAATTAGCTAGAATCAGGATTTAGGTTAGTTCAAATAATACAAGTAATTCTTTAGTAGACCCTAATCTTGGTTTGTTTCAAAAAACAATCTAAATTGGTATTTAAATTATTTTAGATAGAAAACATTTGTTTGTTAAAGGGTGAAAATTGCCCAAATTTTTAATAGATCCAACTTTCTTAACAGATGTGTTGTTGAACCTGAGAATGAATTTTTCAACATTATTTTAATTACTCGATTATACAATTCTTCTAAATTAGGCAAGGAACACTACTTGCTACTCCCCAAGCAGGCATAAAACAATTGGTCTAATAAGTACATATTTGCAACGTTCCAATCAGAAGTGGGCAGTAATGAATCACTTTTTGAATACAATGGTAAATTTGAAAATGAGTAACAAGATCAAATCACTTTTGTTGTAATAAAATCAATATTTTTATGTTTTTTATTTTGGCAACGTAACAAATTGACACAGATCTAATTAAGTGCAGAAGCACAATCACAAAAAGAAAGAAAGACACCCTTCTAATGTAAGCAAATATATTAATTAATTGATGTATGTATTGCTCAACTATATTTCGTAAATACTACAAATTATGTAATAAAGTTGAGCAATATATATATATATATATAAATTGAATAATCTATTTAATATTGGTATACTAGCATCTTCTGAATCCTTTATCACAACATAAATTACAGGAACAAGAACTTGTAAGACCTCATTCTATTTTACCTGCATTAGGTAAACAAATACCAAGTTTGTTTTTGTTTTGAAAGTTTATTTTTTCACATAGCCAAATCTCGTTTTGAAATAAAACCATTGTTTTTGAGATGCAATTGATTAAAAACATTTTTATGCAATTGCACATAGCCATTACATGTCTCCAAGTTTCTGGAACCCCTAGCAATTGTTTTCAGTATTGGTCTTCTTAAACTTAACAAACTTTTATCTGTTAAAATGAATTAATGCTTTAATTGAATGCATATCAAAGTTGTGGAAGGGTGCTAAGGTAAGTGATGTGTATTTTTGGTATATTTAAGTTATTAAACATTAGGCTCAATACTTACAACTTTTTCATTGCTGTTTTGATATTTGTATGAGCTAACACCTCTGGCTGGGTGCAAGCTGTGTGGTACTATCATAAACGCAGCCAGGCAAAAAGCAAACTAACCCAAAATCAAACACCAGCACTTAAGTTGTGAAAATAGCAGTGCCCACATCAGTATTGTCCAGTTTAAGAATATCGGTTCAGTTGGCTTCACCAAATTGATATTTGTGAGAAAGTTAATGTGTTGTTGACACAGCGAATTGGTGTTCCAAATTAAGCCGTAAAAAGCCATTACAAGAGGGGGTTTGGCTAGATCTTACTGGGTTTGTTTTCTACGTAGGAACTGAACTTGCTCGCAATTTAAAACAGCTGGCGATTCCAAAGAGTTTTATTTGCTCATTTTATGAAATGCATGGAAGTAAAATTTCAAAGTTATGGTTGGGAGAGGTGCCAAAGTAATTTTCAGTATTTTCAGGAATACCCTATTAGGACCAGTTTTAATGATTTTTTTCATAGCTGAATTCTATGTCTGCGACTCAAAGCCTCTTGCTACGTGCATGTTGCTTGGTTCTGGCATATACGCAGCCAGTGAAAGAACAAAGTAGCCTCAAGTGACCCACCAACAGTTAAGCTATTACAACAGTAACCATTAGTAATTATAAAGTTTAGAATATCAAATCAGATGACTGTGTTTGTTTTCACCAAATTGCAAAAAAAATGGCTTCAACATTTAGATCATTTGTAGCTCGAAAGAAACATTTTGTTGCAAAAGATAAAGCAGGACCATTTTTACCTCCATATTTTTGTAGGGAAATCACCAGTTTGTTTGGAGTTGGCAGCTACATACTAAAATGTTTGGAGTCTTTATTTTTAGATAAGTCTTTTAGAAAATGTAGATAGCTAATTCCAAAAAAGCAAGCTTTTGAGAAAGAATAGTGAAAATGTAACAAAGAACTTTTTTTAGACTTGCAATTTTGTGAAATGCAGGCACCAAAATTTTGGGTGCGCTTACCTGGTAGGCTACAACAGAAAAGATTTAAGGTCTTCATGTTTTGATGAATCGTTTTGCAAACTTACATAGATAATGCGAAAGAGCTATGATTGCTCAGAGAAAGCCATAAAAATGTATGATAGAGCTAATTTTTTTTTTCTAAAAATTGCAGGTTTCTTTGTTCTGGTTGGAAAATTATTCAAGTAACAATGAAGCATGATATGTGGTAACCAATTTTGATCATCCATAATGAACCAATCCTTAGCCTTAACTAATTAGAATAACATATCATTGGAAAGCAAATTGTTTTAGCTTTCAAACGTCACTGATTGTCAATACCGTATCGTATGGTTTACAACAGGGATGTGGAAGTTGCTATTTCGTCAACTGCTTCTGCAACTATCACTTCCACTTCCGCCAACAAAAAACAACTGCTGACAATTTTTGTAGCTTTTTGTGGGTGCGTAGCCTGCCTTCTCCTATACTATCATTTTGAGACAAAAACCTATGCATGTATTGCTCTTACTATACCTACTTTGCTTAAGCTTATTGTTCTGAACTACTCTGTGCTTGTTTTTTCTTAGATATTAGAACTCGTGTTGAATGTAGAGCAGTGTTCTTCAACCATTTTGTCATTGCAAAACCCTCCATGTACTTTTGCATTTGTCACGGAATCTCTTAACAAAAATTTAAAAAACATAAATTGCTTGTAAAAAAATCTAATATTTTGTTTCTACATTTCAAAAAATAACTAAACACTGTAACAAATAAACAATTATTAGAAGTTCCTTTACTACTTACAACCCCTTTTACAACAGTTGAACTAATGCTTCTCAGATCTAAACAGCATAACCACATATTACAACTCTGGACAACAACCTGTTGTCACAACAAATTACAATGATATAGTGGGGATTTTCTCTCTCTATCTTCCTCTAACTCTGACTTTGAGTTAACTTTAACTCTAATCACTAATACAAACCTCCCGTTTGTCCCCACAACACATATTGACTCTAATCTTTCTGAATGATGAAGTGCAAAATTTTGGTCGTTTATACAGTTGACCCTCCATTTAATGGATGAATCCAGACCAGAGTCTGTCTGTTACTCATAAATGTCTGTTGCTAAGAAATATACTGCAGGTTAGACAAAAAATGTCAAGTAAAATTTTGGTCGTTTATACAGTTGACCCTCCGTTTAATGGATGAATCCAGACCAGAGTCTGTCCGTTACTTAAAAATGTCTGTTGCTAAGAAATATACTGCAGGTTAGACCAAAAATGTCAAGTAAAATGTACAACTCTATAGGTACAATGGGTCACATTTTGTGAACATATCTGCATATGGTCATTGGTAAATCGCCTGGAGAATATATGCAACACACTCAGCTATTTAGCTTTTTTTGTATGTATTGGTAGATGCTAAAATCACAGTAATATATTGTGTAGATGTGTATCTTACACCTATTCAAATGTTGTTTGTCAGAGTCAGAGATGACCATTGGCAGATCTGAGGAAGAGGCTACTATTGCCTGATGTTCATCTTCATATACAATTTCAGGTGTGGCACGATCACTACTGATCTGCAGAGCATTTTTACTGGGACCAGTAGAATTTTGGTCTGGCGACCACCCATATGCTATTCTTTGATGACCCAGCTCACTGACCATTCTTAAATTTCCACAGTAATGTGCTAATAGCTGGCTTTATAAGGAGTAATTAACTATAGTGTCACCATAAGTTTGCAAAGTTGATTGACAAACACAATCTGCCACTCGAAGGACTGCTTTTTGGTCATTGCTACTTTTCTTCACCTCCACTGAAAAGACTGCTTCTTTACTACAAGCTTTCTTCATTACAATTCACACGTTTACATTTTACTAATTGTTTCAGCATTTTGATTACGTTTTGAGTAAGGTATAATGATGCTTGCACAAAAGCAAAGAGATGTGAGATAGATCATCCCTTATTTAAGAATATTACATGTGCTGTTACGTATTGGGGCGATTGTGAGCAATACCTTGTTTATAAGCAATGCCCAATAGAAAAAACACAATGCTGTGCTTTCACAAACATTTTAACTGCAATTACAATTTTGAAATAAATTTAAAGTGTCTGGTTTTATTAAATTCTAACTGTTTTTCACAGTCTGTTAAATCCAAGTCTGTTAAATCGAAGGTCAACTGTGCAGTATATAAAACAAAATTGAAATTACAGAAGCACTATTTCATAACAAAGGGAGTTAGCAAATTCAGACGTTCTTAAAGCTGCAAACAGAATTACGTCACAATCTGCAACTTGCTATCACAAGATTTCATTACTATTTATATACATGGAACACCACTACATATAAAAAATTAATATACTGAAATAAGAAATAAATACTAGTAATAAACAAAAAACTTTTTTGTTCCCTCACAGAACCCTTAAAACTTACGGAACACAAGTACCGTATATGCTTTGCAAAACCCCTGCTAAGAGCACTGATGTAGAATGATCAAGTTTTTTCCATCGTGAGTAATTTATTTTTCAACGCTTTCAACCCCCTAAACAAGGTCTGTTAGGTTTAATCAAATCATCATGTTATTGGCTATGTTTCATTGTCTCAACTACTTTCTTCTGGTTCTGTGACCATTTAAAGTCGAAAATTCAAAGTTGCAACAACTCAATGTCAGAAATTCAAAGTTATGACAATTCAAAGTCAAATTCAAACCCTAACACCAGCCCTAACATGACTTTGAATTTCAAACTTTAAATTGTTGGAACACCCCTTTTTCTTACCTGTAATCGATATAAAATGTGATGCTAGATACACTTTTTCTCATTCTCTCACACTACTGATATCGCACACCCATTCAGACTTATAGTACAACTTGTTTAATTCACATCAAGAAATGAACAACACTCTCGGCCAAGTTATTCTTCAAGTCAAATAACCTATGTGGAAGCGGAAGCAGTAAAATTTTTACACCTCTACTTCCACAGAAAAAGGAACGCTTTTGCATTCCAGGTTTATACAACAAACTAATCTATTTTTAATCAGCTTACCACAGTTTTGGGAACACAAAAAGTTACACTACAGGTCTTTAAGTTCAGCTTTTATAGTATAAAATCTAATAGCATATGTATACAGGGTCATCAATATTTAGCATTACAATCTATATTGTTATACTAAATTGAATTTTTAATACATTTTCCTATTTTTTTAGATTTTGAAACTATGCATGTAAGCCCTCAAACTTTTAGAAATTAAAATATAGTCATGACTAGTTTTTTTGACAAACGTACAGCAATTGTTTAGCTGTTTAAAGCAGGAAACTCTAAAAGGGAAATCTGTACAAACCTGAATTGCCCAGAGTGTAATTCGTGACACAAGTAAGTTGTTTCCTAAACATCTTTAGTCGGTTATTGATGCAAAAGGTAGACATATTGAATGATATTTCTGTACTTTTTTTCTATTAATTTTTCTTTAACATCACATTTGTATTACTTGTAAATTTTGTTTACTTTTGTAAGTATAACCTGTTTAAGTAGTAACGATAAATATTAATGACGCTGTAAGTCATATATTATTGGAATCACCTTGAAATACCCCTCAATTTGTTAAAAAAAAGTTTGAAAATTAGTTGAAAAATAAGATCACAAATTAGTTTTTAACTAAACAGATTTTGAAAAAATCATGAAATAATGGATCTCTGGAAGCAAAAGATTGTGTTAATCATGCCAGGCAGCATTATAATAACATAGGGTGAGTAAAAGCATGTGGAAAAAAAGCAAGAAAAGCATGCTTAGAAAGCTTAAATAAAGAAGCTGTTGTTGCATTGTCGATTTAGAATTAATTTTTGTAGGGTTTCTTTTATTGCAAGCAGCTTGCTAAGATCTCCCAAAAAAGCTTTTAATCGCATTTCTACGATCAGTATTTTTTGAACAAATTAAGAAAACAAACTTTCAAAATAATCGTTAATTATGACGTCATGTGTCATTGTAAAAAAGTAAAATTTGTTGAAGTTGGTAAGTCAAGTACTGGCTTTTGTTAAAGCTGAAAACTGCGTCTCTCTCGATCCAAAATTGGTTTTCAAAATTTATCTTTGATTATGACGTCATCACAACGTCACGAATCCCCTAATGACACTCACCACAGATTGATGATCCATCATGTCAAGTTTGGTGCTTATAACTCCAGCAGTTTCAGAAAAGTTAAAACAGACACACAGAATTGCACTTTACAGTATAGAAGCACTTACAATTGAGATCAGTCTTAAAATCTGAAGAAAAATATGGATTTTGATTCCCTCAAAAATGTTGTGCATAAAAATCAATCTTATTTTAAGTCAATAGCTTAGGTAGTGAATTTGTAATAGAGTAGAGCTTGTACATAACTGCACTTCAAGGAATTGTAAAAAATTGCCATTCTAGATGAAGTTCTACAAACAATTGCAAAACTGTCTTTAGATACAACATAAACGTGTAACAAAACTATGTTTTAAGACTGGTTTCCATTGGGCATAAATTGCAGGCGTAGTGTAAAAAATTCTTTGTTTCTCTATTTGTTTTATGTGCAAAGCGATGCATAAATGGCAGTCTATGCCTAATGGAAACCAGTCTTTCACATTGCTTTTTTGAGATGGAAGCAAGTGAGTACAAAATTAGTTTTTCCTCTTCAGTTGAGGCTTTGATTATTAAATATTTTGCAATGTTACACCACACCCTACTTGTAATCACAAAATCCACGTGAAGGCACCTTGGTGTTATTTTTGCAAGCAGATGATAATAATGCACCAGATTTTAATCAAAGTCACTCGTGGCACGACTTTTGCAAACAGATATTTTGAATGTATTATTGCAAAGCAAAACGTGCAATTGCATTCTATTTATCCAGTAAATCACAGCACAACGTGGACATTTGTTTGGTAGGCAGACTCATTAAACAACATTATTGACAGAAGCAATAAATGTAATTGACTCTAAGAAAAGGTCTTCACTTTTTTTGGAGCATAAAATACGAGATCAAATTTCAGCTTTCAAAAAGTTGATTTCAAAAAATCGTCTTCAAACTAAAAAAAAGCAAAGACGTTGCTCCAGTAGAAAAATTTTTATTAGCAGTTATTTTTATACATGCCACTCTACCGTACTTAAGAAGATTGAGCTCAATAAATGCTGAGCTTCTGCCAAAAAATATTTTCTAAACATGTGCCTAATTGGATTGGCAATCAGAAACCATTAACAAACAGAAATAGGTCTTTTGCCACTGCTGATTTATAGCCAGTACAATATTTCTTGTAAACTTTTAAGGCTGAAACGGTTATGCAAATTGTTGCATCACCAAAGGGTAATATCACAGTTATTCCTCCTCGGAAATTGTAACAATTGAGTGTCTGTGTCTGCATCATTGTTGTTTGCACTTGTTTTTAAGCCATTTTTGGGATGTTTGGCTTACACTTAATTAAAGTCCCTGATGCAAAAGATGCAGCAAAAAAGCAGAAAACAACTTTCAAACAGGTGTCTTTACTGGTTTAAACGACACTGATGATTTGTGGCAGAGATAATGGTCTGGACTAAGGATTTTAGACTGGTGAACCATGGCCTACCACTGGGCCAGTGTTCCCTACAAACACGAAAAAGATGCGAATTTGCAAAAACATGTCTGGCCAATTTGCAGTGGTATTTGGTATTTTTTTTCAGTTTGTTAAAATTTTTGCAATTTTGCTTGCAAAATTTTGAACCAACTACTTAATGCATGGGTGACTGTGAATAGAAATGCAAGGTTGGACTGAAGCTTTTTGGGGCCGTGCAAAGTCTCTATTGCCTGGCCGTGATGTAACAGCAAGTGACATAAATATCTCTTGTATAACAAATTGTCTTTCGAGCAACCAACATAAAGCAAATTAAAACGTTTTTTTTTACTTTTCCAGCCAATTTCAATCATAGCTAAAGAGTAGTAATACCAAAGAGCTGTCAAACTTCAGTTTAACATAAGACATGATTTTCCGAGGTAAGTTTGAAACTGGAAATGGTTGAAATAAATGTTTTCCTTATGCTTCAACGCCAATTTCAATCGTGCGTGATGAGATAAAAAAAGGAAATTGCTCTTGGCTTTAGGTTAGCACAAAAAGCACCATCTTTTAAGAGAGCGGTTCAGTTTTTGTTAATTACACAAAAATAATCTTCTCATACTTGCCAGTTATGAAAACTAAACGTAAAAAAAATATGACTTCTTAACCAAATTAAGTTTTTTAAATAAAATGTTGCTGACAGCTATGTGCCATGATAGATCATAATCATGATCTATCATTCATGATTGAATCATCTATCATATCATTCATGATGCTTGATACCATTCATGATTGAAATAGGTTCCAAAACCTAAAGAAAAAAGTGTGGATTTTAGTTTTTATCTCTTTAAAATCATTTTACATTGAAATGTAGCCTTTTTTGTGTTATTTGCTTGAAAGGTGATTTGTCATACAGTAACATTTGCCCATAACTTTAGCGGATTGTAAAAAATTGACGTTCACGTTTGACCATTCCAAAACTGTTTTTTGATTGAACATCAAAAAGGTGTATCGTTTAACGACGTTTACCAATGAAAGGAAAAATTACTAAATAGTCAAAAACTCTCAGAAAGTTGTGCACTGCGCAAAGAAAACCTTCCTTAAAGTAGTGTTTTCCTACTTTTTTATGCTGTTGCTCACCAATTGAACGCCAAATTGCAATACTGCCCACCTATACATGAAGGGGCAAAAGGTCTGAACAATAATTTTGTTAAAATGTGTTTTATTTTTGAGATCCAGAAATGAAGACAGAAATATGCAAAAAGCGTTTAATTTTTGAAGTATTTTATTAATGAGAACCTAGAGATTGATGGATTTCAGCTAGTTTTAAAATGTCTGGTTCAAAATTCGACAAAATTAGTCTCAGGTCACCTCTTTGTGCAACATCAAGTTTATTTCTGTTTTTTTTTGGCAAAACATGATTCACAGCACTAAATTCAGTTTCCACAAGGTAAGATGATGGGAAAGACAAAATAAACAGTTTTACTTTTATCCAAAGCAGTGGATAATTTTCAGAAACCTCAATTAAAAATATAACCAATATCTTTAGCCAAATCGTCTTTACAATTAGAAAGTAAAAACTGCACAATTGTGTCATACAAACTGAAAAATCTTTTGAGACATGATCCTTTTGAAAGCCAGCGTACCTCTGTATGCAAAAGCAGTCTTTCAAATTTTTCATCCTTTTCATCACTCAACTGTCTAAACAGCCAGCTTTATATTCAATGTACGAGTTTTTATTTTATTAATCACACATACAACCAAACCAAGACTGTCCGATAATCTCTGACAGAGGTTTTTGGTACAGAGATGCTGCCCGTGAATAACACGGTTTATTGCGAACAGGTTTGGTACTTCTTTTTTAATACGGCAAATTAATACAAATCCTTTGTAACAACCTTTCATACTCGGAGCTCTATCTGTGGCACAGGAAATCTTTCTAACTGATTTGCTTTTTCTAACTGGTATGCTTCATAAATTCAAATAGCCTTTCAGATTCAAAAAGATATTTTCTTTTTGGCAAAATGTTTCCAGTGAATGACTGAATAACATCTCTTCACAAATTTTTTTGTCGCTTATAAACCGAACACAAGCTAGTACCAGTGCGTGATTGTTACAGGCAGTGGATTCGTCAAGCTGTATACTGAATTCTGTTTCTTGAAGTTTTAGGCACATTTGAGCTTCAATATCATCACTCATTTTGTTAATGTAACGGGACACGAGCATTATTGCTAAGAGTAAGCCGATCTTAACTTATTATTATCCATTTTAAATACAGTTGACTTGATTTCAGTCACTGCAGGTAAAATCAACTGCTCATCAATTGTATGTGCCTTACCACATTTTGCTATTAACTTAGAAACTTTGCGCGAAGCAATGAGACCATTTTCAGTATCATAATTTGCTTTTTGAGCAAACATTGGCAATGTCCTTCGTTTGTCAAAATTTTCTTTCATGTTTTGGAATGCTGAAATTGTCAGATTGGCCTTGTTTGGGTGTTTTTTTTAGCAGTTTTGTTTAGTTTTTGTATTTTTAGCAAATATCTTTCAATCGTGAAGGTTTCATAGCCTCATTTGACAATACAATGTTACACACGAGACAAAACGGTCGAGAAACGTTAGTGGTATATGGTACAAATCCATACTCCAAATACTGTATGTTGCGTTACACTTGCGTAAGCAAGCTTTTCTTTCTTTGTTGGCTGGCCAGTACCTTGCTTCCTTTTCGTAGCCATTTGAAAAAACTTAACTTTTCTGTTAAAAAGCAACAAAGAATGTCTTATCGACCATACAGCGGATTCGCCTGTCATGTAATTACTACGTTTGATTAATTTCGGTGACGTTCCTCGCGTAAGCGCCTTAGCAACGAAAGAAATGAGCAATACAGCAAAATAAACGATGTCGCGCCAGTTACTGTAACCAGGTCGAAAAAAAAATAAGCGCTTACCCGAGTAAGCATAAGGTGAGTAATTGAATACACAAATTTGTTTCTTTTTGTTCAATTCTAACTCATTATCGCTCATTTTGACTTCCTTAGTTTCGAAAATTATGAAATACAGGGTGGGCCATAAATAACGCACCAAAGCATATAAAGCAATTTAGATAATAATAACAAACGTTTTTATTAAAACAAAACTTAACAAATGAACAGAGAAACAAACACGTACACGCTGGTACAATCACAAATGCTCAAAATACCCAAAGAAAAGATATTTACATTATTTCACATCACAATTTATTTTAAATCTTTGGTGCGTTATTTACGGCCCACCCTGTACAATCAATTTAATCAAAGAAGTTGCCAAGTTGTAAATATAAGTTTGTTTTTATTTTGTCAAGAACGCCCAGTAGTAATGACTTACCGCCCACCTATTTTTGAAATTTTTTTATCACCCACAAAATTTGCACAAGGACCCACTAGATGGGCGCTGAGGACCAGGTTGGCAAACACTACGGATCTTTTGTAGAAAGCCCGGCCACTAATGCAAAAGTGTGAGATTTGAGAAAAACAACCCCGCCACGTTTTAATTACTGCAGATTCTAGGGTTGGAGTTAGGACAAATTATTAGCTGACATCGCTGAATTCCATCAATGAATAAAAATTCTAACTGGACAAGAGCGGTGACAGGGGCTTTCTACAAAAGATCCAACACTACTTTAAGGCGTAATTGTGCGCGGGCAGCTACTACAGTCTTTTACATCCGCCTGTAGTCAGTGGCATTGGGTAAAGTAGGCGGAGTCTCCCAAAAAGTTTTTCCAGAAAGAGCAGCCCCCTCGCAAATGCTGTAAAACCATATGGTTTAAATGAAGAATGGACTTTACTTTTTTTACGCAGTAAGCGCCTCTTAAGTGAGACCGTGTAGTTTTTGTGTGCAGTTACAAATATCAGCTTTTCAATTTTTGCTCGATTCAAAGCTGCGTTTACCAAACTCGCGCTTATCCGATAAATTTCTCTATTTCCTTTACTTCGATCAAGTTTCAAACGCTTTTCAACAAAGAAAAAACTTCGGTCAAGTTTCGAATGCTTTTTACAAAGGTAGAATTCTTTTCACGCATTCGGTCAATGGTTAATTGAAACTTACTAAGAGCAAAAAAATATTTAGCCAGCTATGTTACCGCGATTATCATCGGAATCCCGTAAAAAAGCTTCGGCAGTGTCTCACAACTACCATTACTTTCGTCACAATGCCTAACCAATTAACGACGTTTTGCTATTTTTTTGAATTCAGGACAAAACTTTATTGAATTAACTCGTTTGGTTTCATGCGTGGTTTGTCAAATTAGTTGACAACACTCTGGTGAAATTTGATATCGCCAATCAATAATATTGCTTTCTGAGATAAGTTGGAGGAAGAAAGCAAGACACACATGGTATTACTACATCATGCAAAAATCTTAATTTTCTCATAAGTTACGCGGCTTTGGTCATCAAAATTCTTCCAATTTTAGATGGAAAGTTTACTTGCAATTGCAAAACCCTGCCGTTTAATTGACTACGATTGAGAAATATGATTAGTTTTAATTATTTTATCATAATCAAGCAACAATTGAAGTTCGCCAGTAATTTTTGTTTAGGTGTGATAGTCGTGGTAACCTACCAAACATCCCATAAATTCAAAAAAGTCGAATCTTTTATGTTTATGTTGGGCATTGGCATAGAATCAGGCTAATCTTATTTACATGCACTGTGAACCTGACATTTTGAAACGTTTACCAATTAATGTTGCCCAGATCGCAGAGTTTCAAGGACCACATTTAGCTTTATTACACAAAAATAACCAGGCATTGCACCGCAGCCGATTAGTAACCGATAGGCTACTTGTTTGTGAACTTTTTTTACGGCTGACATAATCAAGCAAATCATTACGACACCAAAGTGCAACGTCACACTTTTGCATCTTCTCCCCCCAACATCCGGAAATTTTGAAAACTGTGTATACGCCCACACTATTGTTGTTCGAACTGGCGCGATGGCATAGTGGTTAGAGTGTGCACTTCGTAGTCGGTAGACCTGGGGTTCAATCCCCTTATCGAGTCATACCAAAAGACTTTAAAAAAATGGTATCCACCGCTTACCTGCTTGGCGCTCGGGATTTAGAGATTGTGGAGAACAAGCCGGCAAGTTCGCTTGCTGTGTCCTTGGGCAAGAAACTTAACGGGATGCCCCCACCTTTATGTGGAAGACAGGTGGCCCAGACGCCTCGGAAATGGCAACTCCCAAAGAGTGCGGACCTCCCGTCCAAAATTCGCTTTCTCGAGAATGGAGGATAAATATGGCAAATAAAAAAACTTGTTTTTAGGCAATCTTTGAAGATCTTTGACTCACAGCTCACTCTAGTTCCTATTACAAAAGAAGTAGCAGAGTAAACAAGCTACAACTCGCTCGCTGGCATTTAAATTGAATTAAAAAATCATTAGTGACAGATGATAATGGCCTAGATGAGAGATTTCCAATTGGCGGACAAAGATCTTCACGGGCCAGTACTTCATTTACCCTTCATATCGAGTAAAATTGGAAAACTTTTCTGACGACTTGCTTTTTTATTATATTTGGACATCCCTAAAATTTAATTTCATTACTTTTTTGGATCGCCTTAAGAAGTTGAGAAAAATATGTAAGAGGGCCACGTGTCTTTGTGCGTTTCGAAATTGGGTCTTCTGCTTAAATCGGTTGAAAAGCACTGAACTAGGTTAAAACTGCCATAATTGAAAAGAATGCGTCAGAGGGAAAAACAAATGGTGCGGTTATACGCAAAACAACGTTGTAGGCAAACTTTAAAGTATCCAAAATAATGGAATTCTGCAGGGACTGAGGGAAACGTTGTTGTTATAGGCAAATTGACGTCATTGATGAAGCCGTTTAACTAATTGTACTGTACAATAAAAGCGTGGAAACAGTGCGTCGGTTGCTTGCAAATCGCTGTTGCCTCACTGTCACGCGATGTTTACGTCAGACGCTAGGCTGCCTTTGAAAAACTTTTGGACGAAGAATCCGAGATCTGAATTGGGTTAAACTACTGTACATCTTTTTTTAGCTGAGCGTATATACTGAACAGCAGTAGGCTACCAAAAACATCTTTTTTACCTACTTTGAAATAAGTTACTTAGGCTGGTGTAGTGGCTTGTTCAGCAATATCCACCAAAATTTGTCCAGCGGTTTTCGTACATTTGCCCGCAATTTCGCATTTGCGCCTGCGGTTACGCACTTACTAACATCTTTGAGGGAACACTGCGTTGGGCCAGTATTTATATTTACGGTAGCCTACATCTCCAATGAAATTCACAAAAGTTTTTTAGACAACTTGTTTTGTGATATTGTTTAGACGACACCTTTGAAAAATTGCAACACTCACTTCGATGACTTTGAAAACAATACATAACCTGCCCCCAGGCTTCCGGTTAGTTTGAAAACAAATCATATGCAAAAATGATTAAAAAATACTGAACTAGACAATAAGTGCCATTACAAATGATAAAACACATTTGGGAGACTAAGGATGCTGTTTTTTGCAAATTAGAGCCATAAATAATAAATTAGTGCCACAAAACTGCAATAATAAATGCAAAAAAATAGTAATTCAATATGGATTGAGGGAAATGCAAACATTATATAGCCTGATTGACACTATAAATGAAGCCTACAAAAACAGATTTTATGGTACAAAAAGCATGGTCGTCAATATAAATCGATTTTGCATCACAAAATCAAAAAATCATTTTTTACAACTTTAAAATATATTGCTTAGGTTCATGTATTAGCATTAATTTCAAAAACTTTGCAGGAAGTTTCCTGCTTTTTATGAAAATTTCACACTTGCACTGACGGCTATGCACCAAGAGATTGCATTTTTGTAAATACCACACACTTAATTTTTGCATACAGTTTACTGGGGTAATTCGAGACAAATGAATATAAATCCAGCCATGCTTCACATAATTCAAACAAACACTTTGCCTTTGAACTTGTGAAATTCTGATCAATCTTTCAAAAGTCAAGTTAAGCTAGTTCCACCTGATTGCACCAGCAATGATGTGTGGCTGATGTTGATGCAATGCAATGACATAAAACTGATTTAGTGGCACTTACACTACAAGGAGAGTGTAACCAATAAAAGTGGAAGTGAATTAGGCAATGTATTGCAATTGGATTGAATCAATATACATATCAAGCCATAAAGACATTAAACCAATATTTTGAACTACTACAACATTTTCTTCAGTTACCCTCAACATTTTAAAGCTTTTTAAACCTTGTCCCGAAATATCCCATTTATGGGTTATTGTAAGACTGCAGAGCTGCTCAATCAAAGAATCCACAATTTTGAATCCAAAAATTGTTGAAATATGCAGGATTGCCAAGTGATAAATAAATAAGCAGGGGCTATTTTTCCATGAACAGCATTTTAACCTTGGAGGCTATTTTGCCACAAAACATTTGCGATTGGTCAATTTTAATGGCCTATTAAACATATGACTTTGGGTCGTTTCTGATTGGTCAATTTTAAAGACAAAATGAAAAAATTTGCACACGCAGTGTACATTACCCCATACATTCAAATGCTAGCCCCTCTCCAGTGTACATTGCATTTGTCTACGTGCTCTGCCAGCAAAGATTCCAACCTGTAACCATGCATTTCAAGGTAGATGCACTATCCATGCACCAAAGTGGCACTAACAGAATTGTGGCAAGTATGGCTATATAAACACACATGAATGGTTAGGGCAAAATAGCCTCCTAGTGTAAAATGCCATCAACGGCAAAATAGTCACTTTCAAATAAATATACAAATATTTAGAAAACGTGCTTAGATCAAAGTTGCTAGGGCTAAAGCAGTAGATAAAAGTTGAAAAGTAGTAATTTGTTCTGAATTACCCTAGTTTACAAGTTGATTGACAACAAGTCAGTTTTTTTCAGTTTACTACTTCCATCAGATCATTAACTTCATCAGTTAATGTTGCCACACAAATGCCTGAAAGAGTAAGAGTGACAAAAAGTAAAAAAACTGATATTGTCAAACATGTTCTGTTACATACAATTCCACATTAGAGAGATGATCATATAGACACAGAAATGACACAAAGATTTATGCATTACTTGGAAGACAGATAGTGTGTAGTCAAGCTCCACCAAAAAAATTTATTATTGTCTTAATATTCATAAGGGATTAGTTTATTTTTATCAGTTTCATGTATTAGTCTAACCACTTTGCTCACCATTTACCATTTTACTTGAAATCACAAATGCATTTAAATTTAGCACATCAGTCCTAGAAGGCTAGTGACCCAAACTTTTAATTCTAGTTTTTCTTTCTGGCAATTAATGTATAAATGTGCATGCCTAATGTCTGCATCCAATCTGCTGCTCTCTCTGAAATATAATTGTATGTGAGTGGCCATTTTTAGTCATTTTACTGGTAGTTTTTTACTCTCTTCTAATAAAAACCTCATTGTTTGCAAATGGAATTTAAAATAAAGTTGTTATGGTAGATCTGTACAACAATAATTAGGAAGTGGCTATTTTTCCGTTGATGGCATTTTATCCTTAGAGGCTATTTTGCTGTCACCATTTAGGAGTGTTTAAATAGCTATATTTGCTATAATTTTGGCAGTGATGCTGTGGTATAGTGGATAGGGCCGCTGCATTGAAATGCAATGATTACAGGTTGGAATCTTCACTGGCAGGTAAAAAGTCATTGATGGCAATTTACCCTCAGAGACTATTTTGCTGTGAGTTATTTGTAATTGGTCAATCTTAATGACGTACTAAACATGTGACTTTTGGTCGTTTCTGCTTGGCTAATTTCAAAAACCAATTAAAAAAATTTTGCACCCCCAGGTCTCTATCCCCCACCCTGTACACTCCCTTCCAGTGTGCACTGCCCTGTACATTTACATACCAGGCCTGCCCCTTTGGTGTACACTGCCTTTCTTTTAAGGCAGTGGCTATTTCGCCGTCGACGGCAATTTGCCCTTGGAATCTATTTTGCCGTGATCATTCACATGTGTTTATATAGCCAAATTTGCTATAAACGCACCAGTGACTCTGTGGTGTAGTGGATAGAGCGCTGGTCTTGAGATACCATGGTATCATGTTCGAATCTCAACTGGCCAGGGCTTTAAAAGAAAGGCAGTGTACACTGAAGGGGCAGGCTCGGTATGTAAATGTACGGGGCAGTGTACACTGCAAGGGAGTGTACAGGGTAGGGGATAGAGACCTGGAGGTGCAAAATTTTTTAAATTGGTTTTTGAAATTGACCAATCAGAGACGACCAAAAGTCACATGTTTAGTACGTCATTTAGATTGACCAATCACAAATAACTCACGGCAAAATAGTCTCTGAGGGTAAATTGCCGTCAACGGCAAAATAGCCACTGCCTTCTTTCAATGCCCTGCCAGCTGAGATTTGAACCCACAACCATGGTATCTCAAGACCAGTGCACTATCCACTACACCACAGTGTCACTGGAGTAATTGTAGCAAATATGGGTATATAAACACATGTGAATGATTACGGCAAAATAGATTCCAAGGGCAAAATGTCATCGATGGCGAAATAGCCACTGCCAATAATTAACTTAGACTGTAAACCAAAGAATGCCAAAGCTTAAACCAAGTGCACAGAGGTAAACATTATAAACTAGAGCATTGGTTCTCAATCTTTTCCATGCCGTGGCTCATTTTGTTGAGACCCAAATCCTTGTGGCCCAGTTTCTTGCCATGGCCAACCTTTTCTGTGTGCTGCAGTCCACTTTTAGGGGCTGAAGATTTTCATGGCCCACTTTGATTATGTCTGAGATGTGATGATGACAAAGTTATTGGGATTATCATCAGAATGCATGGCAGCAGAGGTGATCTCCAACAAAAAGGTCATTGCCTCCCCAGTGCTGAGGATGGTCAGTCTGCAGTCAGAATTAGTGTTGATTTACAAAGGAAAATGAGGTCATTGCACCTCCAATTCATGGGTGCTGGTCTGTATGGTGGTTCATATGCACGACTATGACTCAACCTCATTCAACTTGCAAACCCATCATTAAAGTACACAAACGTCTGTGGCCCACCCAACTTACATGCTGTGGCCCACTGGTTGAGAACCAGTGAATTAGAGCATATTGGTATCTGATAGTAACAAACTGTTGAGAAGATAAAGTGCACCACAGAGTATGTAGTTTTGGGAAGCTGCCAATCACTTTGTCACATATCCCCAACACAGATCAGTTTTTTGAGTTGGTCAGAATAAGAGTTGGGGTTAGTTTTAGAATTACAATCAAATTACCTAGTGATAAAATTACTGTGACAAATTTACCATGTGATCAGGTGATGAAATTACTGGCAATTGCTATTTTAGTAGTTTTCAACCAGGGAGACTGACCTCCCAAGGGGAGGCAAAACCAGATTTTATTGAAAATGAACAAACCTTTCAGAATTTCCACTCTCAAAAGGAAAGAATTTTTACGTTCATTTAGGGACAAAGATGGGAAAATCAATACTTCCAAAAAGTTGATCTGCTCAAAAAAATACTGTAATTTAATTTTTTGATATTTGTGTTTATTGTGTGGCAAATATAGTGAATGCAGGCAGAGGCAGCATTCAAAAGTTATAAAAACAGGTTCTATGAGGAAAAAATTTGATGATTGTTCCCACAATAAAAGGTATAGACCCTTTTTCATTTTGTGGAGATCAAAACGGAAATCACACAGAAATATTATAACCAACTGAATGATATCTCTAAATGCAAGGGAGGTAAAGGATAACTCCACTCCCTTCCAGTGTACACTGCCCAGTACATTTACATACCGGGCCTGGCCCTACGGTGTACACAGCTCTTTCTCTTAATGCTCTGCCAGCTGAGATTTGAACCCGCATTCATGGTATCCCAAGACCAGCGCACTAACCACCACATCACAGTGTCACTGGCTGACATGTACCAAATATGGCAATATAAGCACATGTGAATGATTACGGAAAAATAGTCTCCAAGGGTAAAATGCCGTTGATGGCAAAATAGCCACTACCAAATAAAAACATTAGAAATGTTGTGCAAGCCTTTTCAGTAGACCATCACTTGGTTGAATTTTATTTAACACACTTATTCCATTCAATAGCCTGACAAGCCAGTGAATCATTTAGCTTGTTAGCTGATCATTAGAGAAATACTAACTATCAGACTATGACCCACTGGATTACACTTTGCACACATACCTATTCTGATCTCACTCAGAGCTTTACTGCATCTAAATACCAGATATACGAGACAATTCTAAAGTGCAAAAAAATAACTGTCCGCTGGTCAATTCTAATTTAATTGGTTGTGCTGCCTCAAAGTCAAAATACAAAATACCCAGTACAAGTAAGTTTAGGTCTAGTTTCTACTCATTTCACAGTTTTATAACCTAGAAAAATATAGTCTTTCCGTGTTTTTACATAAAACTACTAACTTTGTTTTTGTTTTATTTTGGTACCACCATACAAAAACTTTGAACAAACTACTCTTGCACTCCATCTAAAGTGATTCGGCACGTTGTAAGCAAGAAGATGGAGTTGCCTACCACTTTACGAGTTACTACAGACACGGTGCCGGGCCACTAAACCATTCTTTGTTTGTTCTGCGTTTATTTCCTGACTTTTCCAGACGAACGATTTTATAGGATGCTACGTTTTTAAGCGAATCCTTGCCAGGATTGTTTGAATCTAGTCATGCTTGAGTGCTTGTTTCTTCGACGACCATTGATGCGAAAAAAGAAGGCAAGTGCTCCATAAGCAGTAAACTAGGTCTAGCAGTTGAGAAAAACAGAAAATCAGCTCCACAGTATCGATAGAAATGCTTTAAAATGTGAGTGCTTGAAATACAATGACAAGTGTGCTTTTGGCATAATATATTGCATTGCAATTCACCATGGATCAAGTTACTAAAAATGCTCCTTTTGGAACCGACAATACACCCACGTTAGAATACAAAATTGTTGGTGGAAAAAGAGTGGAAGTAGTTGCAACTAATGAAGCGAATGAAATCAAAAAAAGGTATTTTGAAGAAATGGCTTAAAAGTTTGTGATTTCTTTTGTTTAGGCGCAATGCTGATACTTTTTTAGTTTCCACTGCCATTATTTTAGAGCCAACCTTTGACTTCATACCTTAACTCTAATGACATGACAAAAGGTGGCAGGTGTTGTCACGTAAAAGAGAAAAAAAGGGCTTTTATAGCTGATCTTTGTCAGAAACCAAACTCCAATCCCTTCTAGAAAAGTAGGTGTCTTGATTATGTGGTGTTTGCATATCACATCAAGTTTCCATCAGCATGGTTAAGACACACTCCCTTAAATGTGGCTGCACCAAGTGTGGATACAAACTAGGTTCCAAAATATTTATGAAAAATTATTTTGAGAAAGTATTATTTTTTGCCAGAAGTACTGGAAACTTGTGGGATCTGAACACAAATTGACTTAGATATCTCTGCATCTGCAAAGGTTTTTCTCTAGCTGGTGATAAGGATTTACATATTATCAATGTTTTTGTGTTACTGATATTTTGCCGTCAGCAATGTAGGTCAGTGTGATAAAATATTGGTTCGTAATCACGAGATTGCGAGTTTAGTTTCTGAATAGACTTGGCATTGCTGTGCTTCTTAGAAAGGCACTTTATGGTTAATTCATGTGCTTGATTGCTGGCTTGTGGTGGAAGAGACTGTGCCAGCATTACTGGCACTTTTTCGGTTGTTACCCCAGGCTGCAATCTTGGATCAAACACGACTTGAAATGCTATGGTTATGGGTTCGAATCTTCAATGGCAGTATACTTGGACAAAGACAGGGTACACTGGAGGGGGAGGCCTAGTATGTGAATGTACAGTAGAGCATGCACTGGGGGTGCGATTCTGCCCAATACATTCAAAATTGTGGCCTGGGATAACAAACAAAAAGGTGCCATGTTACTGGAAACTTTGAAGCAGATAAGAACACAGCAATTTAGTATGCATAACGGTGAAGGTTGTCATGTGATTAAAAAATAAAGTAATGGCAATATCAAATCAATATAATTTTTGATTAAGCTAATTTTTTTAGGAACAAGCTCAATTTCTTTTCACCTCGAGGTGGACCCCATGGAACTCCACCTATGCAAACACAACCATTTTATCGAGAGTATGAATATGCTGACCTTCAAAAAGGTTACAACACTGCGCTTCAGCACAATACAGCTAGAAAAGTAGATAACTGTTATGGTATAATTTTTGCTTGTTGCGGCACCAACAGTGGCTATATCCTACAGCTGTTGAACCATCGCTCTCTTTTCAGTCATGATTGAGTAAATTTAGTTTTGTATTTTGCCCTCCACCTTACCTTGTTTTCAATCTAGTAAGAGATCTTTGAATTCCAATTTGTGTACCGACGCGATGGTGTAGTGGTTAGAGCGTCCGCTTTGCAATCGGTAGACGTGGGGTTCATTCTCCTTGTCGAGTCATACCAAAACACTTTAAAAAATGGTATCTGCAGCTTCCCTGCTTGGCGCTCGGCATTTAGGGGAGGTTGTGGAGAACAAGCCGGCAAGTTCGCTTGTTGTGTCCTTGGGCAAGGCACTTAACGGGACGCCCCACCTTTATGTGGAAGACAGGTGGCCCATAGACCTCGAAAAAGGCAACTCCCAAGCGAGTGCGGACTTCCCGTCCAAAGTATAGCGATACAATTCGCTTTCTCGTGAATGGAGGATAAATATGGCAAATAAAACAAAAAACAAAACACAATTTAATTGTTAGGAATGAATAAATAGGGAATTGAAATCAGGTCTACAGTATGTAAAAAAGACACTCTGATCACTACACTGCAACGCCAGCAGTAGTTCTTGTTAGCACATGCACAAGATGTCCTCAATGTCTATGATGTCTAACAATGTCCAGATTATTCAAGGCTGAGTTTAGAGCTAAGGTTGGGGTTAGAGCTAGGTTTTGGATTGGAGTTAGAGTTGTTAGGAGTAGTTGACATTGCAAAACCTTGTCATGGATATATTGCACATTATGTACATCATGGACATGTACTATTTAGTAGTACAGACATTTTTCTTTAGCTAAAAAAAAGTTAGTATTTTAAATGATGGTGAACCAGGTGGTTAAGAGGCATTCTCTTGTCGTGAACTAATATATAGGAAACCTGATTCAATGCCTGAACCAGATTCGATGACTATCTTCAAATATGAAGATTCTATAAATTTTTTACTTATGCACCAACTGTAGGAATTTTTCACTTTTTTGTGGAATCACGTTTTCTGTTTTTTGTAAATTTTTTTTCTTCAATGCTTGTGATAGAAATACATGACTGGCAACTTTGAAGCACATCTGAACAGAAATTGTTCTGTGGGCGGTTGTTAAGGTTGTTGTCATTTTGTGATCATTTATTTTTATCCTTCACTTACAGGAAAACCTTTTTGCAGTTGTGCATAGAACAGTTTGAGCTTTTGAGTCCAGACCTGCTTTGGAGTTGCCAATAGTGCCGGCATAGTAAATTTCTTTCTCAGCCTCGCGACCATGCAAAGGAAATTGCGAAAAAGTGTTTTTTCCAAGGACACAACAACATGACCATTGTGGGATTTGAATTCGTGATCTTTGCCATGAACGGTGCTCTAACCCAGCGTTTCTCAACCTATTGGCCGCAGCCCACTGATGGGTTGTAAAGATCCTTCAGATGGGCTGCTAAACGTTCTGCCACAAATTAAAGATTTTTTGGAAAAAATCATGAATTATGAAAGCTAAAAATATACTATAAACTTAACACTCTTTCGTTTTGAAGCAACTTCCTTCCTGGAATAAATAATTCCTCTGAAACAAATTTTTGATGAAGTGGGCCCCAAAACAAAGTCTCGGCGAAAAATGGTCCATGACATCAAAAAGGTTGAGAAGCACTGCTGTAACCCACTCGACCACGTTGTGTCAAAAACTGTGGGTGAAGATATAACTGAGATTTCTATTTTTGTAGGTAACTTCTTATACATCGCCATTTGGTGATAGAACCCAATCATTTCGTCATGGACCTCCTATTTTGAATAAACACGCCGTGCTGCCTCCTATTGGAGCTTCCCAACCTCCAGGTGAAGTCATTTGCGGTTTAAAATTTTCATGTTTTATGCATGATAGAATGACCTAGATCAGTGTTTCCCAAACTGTGTGCCGTGGAAGATTTGAAGGTGTGCCACGGTTTTTTTTAAATACTTAATATTTATACAAGTTTTCAGCCGAATTTGAGTAAATGCTGCCATGAAGTAATGGTCGATAACGTCGGAGATTGGGTTGTGTTGCCCGAAAAAGTGGTGATCTTCAAAAAAAAAGGTCATCACCTTTCTCGCTGTCACCTGTAATGCTACTCGCGATCAACATGAATAGATTCATGTGGCTGTTGTGCCGCGAAATTTGTTTAACTCTTTTACTGTGCCAACAGACAAAAACGTTAGGGAAGCACCGGCCTAGATATTGCCTTGTGGTGATATCAAAGCTTCCTGGATGTCATAGTTTTTATTTTCAGCGAAACTGATCAGTAGTTAAGGAGATCATGCAAAGAGGCGGTGATTTTTTTCAAGTGTAATTTTGGTCATGTTTTGTAAGACAAAATGAAATATGGACATATGCTACAAATCTTTAATTAATGAATAATTTAAGATCAGGGACCAAATTTTTAAGAAGGCATGGCCATCAAAGCTGTTTTGTGCCAGAGCCAAGAGCAAATGAATAATAAAAGCAAGATATCAAAGTGGTTCCTGAGATGTTGTCTCGCCGGAAGATGTAAGCTTACTGTTGATGATGTTACTTAATTGCAGGGCATAAATATGCGTCGGATCTTCCTTCTGCTGAAGAACTGCAAACTAAAGAACAGAATCTTTCTTCATCTACGATTGAATCATTGGTTGCTCAAAAGCTGAAAGGCTATCCTGTAGGCAGATTAAAGTAAGCAATGAATGTGATTCTTGTTTTGCAAAGCTTGCCATAAGGTATGTGGTTTTTGTCAAGACTGCAATGCGTTTTGACTCCCAACATCGAGTTAAAGGACATTTGAAAACTTAGATGTAAATCATAAATGATTTTTAGTATGATTCAGTTGCCAGGAAAGTACATAAGACTGTTTAGTTCAATATACAAACGAATGCGGTTATTCCACTACTGTAAAGCGCATAATTTTTTATTGAATTGGATTTCATAACTGCCAACCTTCTAAAACGTGCTTTGCGTTCAGTGAATTTAAAACGACTGGTTGTTGATTGTTCCGTACATGTTATTCAGTAGCTTGGTCTGTTTTTTTTTCAAAAGAAAGGAAGAGTGCTTTAGGAATTAAATTCCAACAAAGAAGGGGTGTTCCTTCTGAGCCACTAACAATTTTGATACTATCTTAAGAAACGGAGTTGGTGTAATTACTAGCACGTCCGTTTGGCGATCCTTAGACCTGGGTTTAATTCACTTTTTGAGTCATACCAAAAACTTAAAATGGTATTCAGTTATCTGCTTGGCGCTCAGCAACAGGAATATGCGGAGAATGACAAATAAAATCGAAATATATTGGCTTGTGATTGAAATATGTTCTGGCACTAAAAAACCGTTGCAGTCAAAAAACCTCCTGCTGTTTATCTCAAAAAAAAATGCGCGAGCCAGTCGCCGTGCAGTGTGGGTACAATTATCCTTGCCACGGTGTTTAATGCAGTCAATACATACAGTTGGTGAAAAATCGGCACTTACTGCTAAGCAATATGGTTGGAATATTCGCCTTGAACGAAATTGAAGGGCTCATATCAAAGACTTCTTAACATTGTTATTTACAGCTTCACTGCTTGGCGCTCATCACGTAAGGGTTAGTGTGGAAGAAAAGCCGGCAAGTTTGCTTGTGTCCTATGGAAGACACTTGAAAGGATTCCTCTACCTTTATGTGGCAGACAGAAGGTGGGGCCGAGCCGTTTACCCATTGCTGCGGCTGAGTCTCACTAACGATTCGCTAGCAGAGAATGAGCTAATACGCATGAAGTGAGACGCTCTCGAACGACTAAAACAGTTTGCGTCGCGATTCTGTTAGTAGTTCAAGCGCGCAGCTTATTAAGAGTCGGTCAGATGATGGCGACGTCGTGCAGCGCGACGTAGTCTCCACCCTTAAGGGTGGGGTTTCTAGTTTAGTGCCCGCGGGGCTCTTACATTATTGCACTTTTGGAAAAGGCCCTTTATGCCAATTTTCCTGATAGTTGCCCAGCTCTTGATAGAAATGCACTGTACCAGCAGCATTAGGAACTACAAAGCAGGTGGTGTCGGGATAAAAGCGTCCGCTTGCAGTCTGTAGATGGGGGTTCAATTCCTTTGCCGCGTCTCACCAAAGACTTTACAAAATGGTATTTCCAGTTTCCTGCTTGGCGCTCGTAACAAAACAGATGGTGTTGAGAAAAATCCGTGAAGTTTGTTTGTTGTGTCTTTGGGAAAGGCACTTAACGGCATTTCTCCTTCTCGTGTGGATGACAGGTGGCTGACAGAGCAGTCTACCTTTTGTGGTGGCTTAGTCTAACTAAAGACATGCAAACAGCGCATTAGCTTACACGCAAGAATCAAGGGAATAAGAATTTTGAACAAACTGTTCCACGAATATCCAAAAAGCTGAAAAATAAAAACATGTCATCTCAGGATAGATGTTCATAGATATTTATGAAAATTAATTGGGCAAGTAATCGCGTAATTTTGTAACAGCAGAAATAATAACAGGAAAAGAATTATTTTTTTAGATCAATTTTTCTTTGTTTATTCGCTTAAATTCGTATTGAATTGACAGTAGCTGGAGCGAAGCGGTGTTTCTATTGTGTAGCTGCGTAACTTAGCTAACTTTATTCTATTATTCTTTAGCTTGAAAGACTTGTACATTGAATTATCGTCGTTTGACCGCGAATTGTCCGGCTTTGTGACAGAAAATCAACTGAGCCTTATTCTGCTGAGACACGATTTGCCGTTCAAAATGTCCTTGCTCAAAATGATTTACAACAAATTTTCAGGCAAGTAATACGTGATTCTGTCCTTTCGGTTGCAGGATCACCAATACTGTTATACGAAGGACAACTTGCGTTCAGGCCTGCCAAAGATACCAGTACTGCTGGTACTACATTTTCAACTTAAGTGGAGGAAATCGCCGTGAAGTACCTTTCCCAATCACAACAACTCACTAACAAGCCGGCATTGAACTACGATTGCCTACTAACGGCTTATGCCTTTCTCATTTACGTTGCGGAGCATTTAAAATACATTGGTTTTGTTTTGCACTACTGTAATAAAATAACTTGCAATGTTGCTTTCTGATGCCACTTTCTTTTATGTAGCTGCTTTGTTTGTTGGTCTTGCCGTTTAGTTGTCATGATTACTCATACACTTTGTAGTTAGGGATATGTGGGCAAATATTTATCCCTCGATTACAAAAACCGGTCCTGCTATGCTGTTTTACATTCATATCTTTGAATTAAAATTATCGTCCAAACCCACATCACAGCGTCGGTCATAGCCCGACCACATCTGATGTCCGAGTTCCCCTTTGTGTTTTCTCTGATAAGGTTACATGTTTGAATCCTACAAGTAGAGAACATTATCACAAAATGTTGCTGCTAATTAAGTTTTTTTTTGCAGACCCTAAGGAACCTCGCATGGTGAATTATGAGAAATTCTTGCAATTTCTCGCAACGTGTATGAGCAACGGAGATACCAACGATCAAGAATTACATCTATCCAACTCCCGAAATCGGTTAGTACGATTATTTCACTTACTCCCGTTGATATTAACTCTCGAGAACCAAACAATTTGTACTCGAAGTCAAGTCAAATCAATGACTTAAAAAATTTGATACCGGTAGTCATTGTTTTCTTACCTTGCGCTACATAATACAAGAAACAGTGGACAGTTTTGTGTACTTTGTATGTTTGTCTCAGCTTTTGCAGTGACCATTTTCAGCGCTGCTATGAGCTTACAAAAAGCGTAATCAACGTAATTTGGCTCCAAAATCATAACATCACTGCCGAAGGTAGACCTGGATTCAATTCATTTGTCGAGTTGAACCAATGACTTTAAAAATGGTATCCACAGATCTCTTGCATGGCGCTTAGCAATAGGGATGATGTAGGAATAACATATAAAACCGAATTTACGCGGTCGTGATTTAAAATAGTGTAGCGAGTGTCTATGGCCTGAGCACGTAGCCACTGTTGGTGCCACAACCAAAATGGGCTGACTTTAGGGGCCGTGTATTTCTGAAAGGCAGGTTACGAAAGTTTTTCTAGGTTGATGGCCTTGCATGTGATACAATTTGCATGCGTAGTTTGGAAGCTGGTCTAAACACATGCTGTTCTGTTCATAACCATGAAAGTTTTCCGGGGACCGAAACAGAATTGTACGACCAACGAGCTTAACATTTTTGCGTTTAGCTCCTCATCTAAGAATGCCGAAGAAGAAGACAAAATGCTTTCCGTTAAATCGGGCATCACTAACATACTGATGACTTGTCCGGTTGATGATAAGTTTGTGACAATGGTGAAAGAACAACTAGCTGGCTCTGATGATTGGGACCTTGGACAACTTTACGCAACTCTTAACACTTCAGACAGGTGAGTTCATTTTTAATGCCATTTTCAATTATCATGATTTTCGAGCGTAATTTGAACCAACCTTTGCTGCATTGCGTTAAAATAAACCCTCAGTGGTTATGCGTCCGAGCGTGTATTTTGACATAAATGGAACATTATGCTAATGAAAGCTAGACTGTTAGTTTTAAAATGTAAGGTGGGTATTAAAGCGTAACCAAATTTAGATTGCGCAACAATCAGCTGACTGCTGACGTCATAATGAGGTCATGCATGAGCGAGCGCGTCCCCCTTACCAGCTCTATTCTAACTAGCATGCTGCAGCAAGCTGAAATTGATCATGGGAAAGTCGAGTAAGTGAAAATTGTATTTATTGCTTGCAATGTTTTGCACTAACGGCCGCGGAAAGTTTTTGTAGCAACAGGCGATTTTGTTTTTGCGAAGAGTGGTGGTCGTGGCATGGCAACCTATTATAACTAGATGCCGCTAACACAGAAAAACAATCGAGCCGAGTTTCAGTGTGATTTTCACCTGCTTTCTGCTAAGCATGTTTCTTCAAGTTAAAGCGTGTAGGCAAACTGTCACCCTCTCACAATTTTTGGCTTGCGTTGAAACAAGAGACAATTAAATACGGCTTTGATAGCATCGTGATTTTGTTGCATTTTTTTTGTATTTTCGGATATTGCAATGGTGGCTTGGGAGTAGGTTTTCACAAAATAGAAAAATTACTCATTCTAGAATAGTAATTTTGAATCCTGTTCTAGAATAAAATACATAGCAAATATCGTGTTTATAAATTTTACTAAAACGAACCATTGGAAATGCAAACACGACACACGAACATAATAATACAGAGCAAATGTAAACTACAGTGCCGGCAAAAACAATCTTTACATTTCTTTGGCAAAAAAAAATTTACATGAAAAATAAGCACGCGTATTTAACTTACCATTTTCACCAAAAGCATTGCATCACAATTACGCTTATATTTATGTCACAGGCTACTATCCGGGTATGTTTCACCGCATACCCATAGTTCTGCGGGGTTCGTGTAGTTTTACAGCTTGGTGAATGGTAGATCGGTGAAATTGGATAAAATTTTTTGTTTTCTTGAAATTTCGAGGTCTTGCAAAATTTATCTCAGACACAAAAACAGGTCAAAAGAAGTTGCAAATGGCAGAAAAATCTTGTGTTTTAAGATTGTTAGGGAAGGAAGATTCTGTGAGTGCTGTAGCCATAGATGTTGGGATTTTAAAAGAGGCAATTTTTCAATTAAAAAGGTTGGCTGCGTTATTACCACCCAGGATGATTCCGAAGAGAAAGTTGGGCTCTGACTCACCTAAGAAGACCTCACCTAGAACGGAAGAGCGTTGGAAGAGTGAAGTAACATCATATCCGTATATAACTACGGTTGAATTAAAAAACAAGCACCATGAGCTTCTCCACAACGTCTCAGCCAGGACAATTCGTCATCGTCTCCAGAAAAATCTTCGTCTACCATGTCGCCGTGCAGCCAAGAAGCTCATGTTCACTGCAGCAATGAAAAAGAAAACACTCGATTTTTGCCAGAAATATCGACATTGGACAACTGCAGAATGGAGAAAAGTGATGTTTAGTGATGAGAGCACTTTCATACTGGTGAACGGAGTCCCAAAAATGGTGCGTCATCCGAGTAGTGCATCACGATATGACCCAAAATTTACCGTTAATACCATAAAACACCCTGGCAGAGTAAAGGTGTGGGGAGCTTTCAGTGGAAATCTGGGCCGGCTGGTTGTACTTTCTTCCCAAAAATGTAACCATGAAAGGAAACATTTATATCAACATTTTAAAAGAGCATCTTAGCACAGTCTGGTGGATTCATCAATGTGAGCATTTCATACATGGTGGTGTCCCAGCTCATGACTCGAAGATTGTGACAAAATTACTTAACAGCCATAACATCCATCTTTTAGACTGTCTAATAATTCGCTTGGCTTAAATCCAAGTGAAAATGCCTAGAATTTCTTAAAAAAACAAGATGCCAGAGACGCGACACAGCAATATCAATGAATTGCAACAGGAGTTGAAAAAACTCTGGGTAACTTTGAACTCCACCTACTTTGCCGCCCCTGCTGAATCCATGGCCAAAAGGCTTCAAATGGTCATCAAATCTAAGGGCGAGATGACCAAATACTGATTGACATCATATTTTATGTACAATAAAAAACGCAAAATCTAAAACCGTTTCGTTTGACTTAATTGTAAAGATATTTGATCAATGTAAAAAATTTTTTTGCCGGCACTGTACCATAAAAATTTTACTTAAAGTTGGATAGGATTTAGTTTGAGATTTCAGATTGGTATGCCATTAACCAATTTTGTCTGTACTACATGTCTGCGTTAAGATTCATGACTACTTGACTACTTATTTTCGAATCCTATAACCCGACTAGAAATGCCAATCTGGATTCGAATCCAAGGAGATTCAAATCTCAAGGATTCGAAATTTTAAAATGTGCATCCCTACTCATGGGCTTTGTTCATGGACTAGTTTGCTTGTGTACTATCTTTGTGAAAGCCACCGTTGTTTTTTCATACCTTGTTTTCCTTTCTTCCAAATACCATACCCACTTTCTTGTTGGACATGTTGAAGTTGAGGAAAACTATAGACCGGTTAGCAACAGCGAATAGAGTTAGATGGTATGGGCATGTGCTGAGGAGGGATGACGATAGTGTTTTGAGGTTGCTCTGGATCTTGAAGTGAGTGGCAAGAAAAAGTGACCGAAAAAGACCTGGAAGAAGCAAGTGGAAGAGAAGACAGAGAAGATTGGTTTGAAGAAGGAAGATGCCCTGATTTGAGCAAAGTGGAGAGACGGAATGCAAGCAATTGCAGAAAGAATGGGGTGAATGCGGCCATATCTGCTAAGAGAACAACACCGGATAAAAACTGAATAACTACTACTTCTACTTTCTGTCCATACTTTTGTGGAATTCTGAATTAATGGAGGGAAAGATGGCAGATTTATTTTGTTGTGCGAAACAATTCACTTGCGAATTGGACAGAATGCTCTGTTTTTGCACCTATAGTACTCAATCCATGAGAATTCTTTCTTCCATGATTTTTGATAGCTTCTCTCTTCAACAGTGATTATCCTGGTCGTGCTAGGCTCTTCCGTTTCACTGTTCTTGATAATACCTTCTGGCACACTTTCGTTTTGTTCAAGAGTTTGTTCACATGAATCCTGGCTAGAAGCAATAAAAAACGAGTGAATCGTGGACTGCAATTTTGAACACTTTTTAGGAAGCATCTTCACCTTTACTTTAACCCATTTAGGTTCACGACGTACTCAATTCTTTACATTTGAAACAATTCTGAAATTGTATGTTAATAATTGTATTGTAATAAGTTTTAGAAAAGAGATTATTACATAATAATGACAACCAAAAATCATGGTACACATACGTACCACTATCACTTAAAGGGTTAAGGTAATTAAGATCGGAATATCTGCTAAACTTTTATGCTATTGCAAGCATAATGGACTTTTTTCCTCTCTGTGACGTAACAAGCTACTCCATATCACACCACTAATTCTTACCAATCAACCAACCAAAAATTCTTATCGTTGTCACGAGCAGTTCAAAATTCCTTAAACATTTTTGTGGCAGGCAAGCGGTGGGGTATAGTCGATCTCGATCACATTTATTGATTTATGAATCCCATTGTAGACATAGCAATGAACACATACAGAGCTTGGTAACCATTTCTTAATCTTTACCGCGCAAGTAGTTTACTTAAGTAAACTGCGTAAGATAGTTAGGATCGTGTTTGTAACAACACGATCGTTTTTTGGCAAAACTGGTGCACCGTCTTGACTGATGATCTACGTTGTCTTGTTTACTTCAAAAATGCCTAAATCGTGTGTTAAAATTACATTTCTTCAATAATAACAAACACAGATTAATCAAAAGGATATTTTTACTCCTGTGAGCAATAGGGTGGCCGCCATTCTGTAGCAGGAGTTACAGGGTGGCGTGGCCATCCCGTAACCCCGTATGTCGGTGCCAATGTTTGCAGCCACATGAGAACAGGGAGGCAGGCTCGCTTTGGAGTCGCGAACAGTGATATTGCTCTCTGCTATAAGATCTGTTGCCTCCTCGATATTTGATTAGCGCTGAGTTGCTTCTGATCTCAGATTAGGTTTCATTCGAAGCCGAATTATTAATAGGTTGGAAATTTGTCAGTTCTTCTGGTAATGAAAGCGTGGCGAGGAACTGAAGTTTCAGGAGTACCATCAAGGCGAGTTTCTGCAGCAGTCACTGCTATTGCAGTCTTGTAAATCAAGCGCCGAAATGCGTTCATCAGCTCATTGTTCAAAGCGAATATAACTTGTTACAGCGACTGCTTTGCAATCGGTAGATTTGTATGCGATTCCTATTTCGGGTTCTGGTTCTCAGTTGTAGGGATTACGTTGAAAATGAAATGTGAAACCACATTTACCCGTCATGATAAAAAATTAGTTCAGGTTTAAAAAAGCCGCTGCTGCTAAAAAACATCAACAATGTGCAAAAACTTTCATTTTCATTTATGAAGTCTTTTAGGGATAATTGTAATTGTGAAAACGCGAGGCATGCCTTTAAGGATAGTATATCATTTTTGATACAATCAGTAGGCGTGTAAGTCAATACAAGTTATGTAGGTATCAGGTGACCGGCATTGTTAAGTCATAATAGATACTGGCTATGCTATGTTTCCAAACCAAAAAATTACCGCTCGAATCTTGAGATTGATTCTCGTCCAGCGAGTTAAATTAGAGAACGTCTATTTATAAGATTGTGATGTGACTTCAGAAAAATTTGAAAAGGTTCTTTTCTCATACCAGCAAGTTGCAAAAACCAACAGACATTTTATTTTTATTCATTCTTCGATGTGTGGACGGCGCCGTGGTTAGAGTGTCAACTTCGCAGCCGATAGGCATGGGTTAGGTTGCCTTGTCAACTTATAGCAAATGGTATCCACAGCTTCCCTGCTTGGCGCCCAGCACGAAAGAGATGGTGTTGAGAAAAATCCGGCAAGTTCGCTTGTTGTGTCCTTGGGAAAGCACTTAACGGCATTCCTCCATCTTCATGTGGCTGACAGGTGGTGGCGCCGAGAGTCTACCTGTCGTGGTGGCTCACTCTGACTAAAGGCATGCAAACAGAGCATAAGCCAATACAACTGAATGAAATACATATTTACCCTTGTGACTCGTAAGACGGTAACATACGCGCTAAGCATAGTTTACCTGCTCAAAACTGTTTTGGATTTTACAAGTTTTGGCGTTCTGCTTGATTTGTTTTACATCACTTTCAGTAAATACTGTCTGTGTAAAACCGCCAAGCAGAGGAAATTGCCGTAGAATGCCTTTTTCAAGGGCACCCAATTATGGTGAGGTCTGATCGCATGACTATTCGATCATTGTCGTTGTTGTTCGGCGATTTAACCCACTCGACCACCTCACCTCCACACGTTGTTATCAATCCTACTGAGCCTAAATCAATCAGTGTTCACAGATTGTTCGGCTTATTTTTTCTGCTAAGTAAAGCAACTTCGGAAATTTTGTGTCGATACAATTTCTTCTGTCGCACTGTACAAGTGTGGGCTGGAGTATTCCAGTGCAGTCCACAAGCGCACCCTGGAATATTCTAGCGCACTCTATAAGTTTATGCTGGCGTAGGGTGCCCTATACAAGTTTACGCTGCAGTATTCTAGTGCACTTCACGAGTATATGCTGGAGTATTCTAGTGCACTTTACTAGCAATCAAGCATTTTACAAGCGTATGCTAGAATGTTCTAGCGTACGTTAAGTATTCTAGCGCATTCTACAAGTTCAGTTCGCTTTAGTTTTGATTTAAACTCGCTCATCACAACGCGGTTTTTGGCAAAATTCAGTCCAAAAATCTCCGCCTTACGCGTGCATAGAGTGTAGACGATAGCGTATACAGAAGATTTTTGAAAAGGTGAAAGGATAAGCATATGTAGAGGTGTTTTTGCTTTGTTGCCTTGTTTTTTGCGTGCATGGCACTCCTAAATAACGATAGTGTATAGAAATGAAAAATCAGTCATTCAAAGCAAACAAATCTTTTCATTGCAGTTGGCGTCAATTTTTGGCTCCCCTGGCATGCGCTTACTTTCAGTTGTATCCAAGCAGTCGATTGCTTGATACATCAGCAACACGTCAGGGATCAGGTGTTCAAACAAACCAATCAGAAGCAAGGCCAACGAACGGTAAGAGTTTGCATGCGGCCAGATATAGGGCTTATTAGTAGGTTAAAGGTCCGTTTCCTAGTAGAAACGTGTTTGAACGTAGTCGGAAGCGCACTATGTTGAAGACGTAGAAAAATTGATCTCGTGCTTCAACATAATGAAACCTACAAATCTTGCCTTGGGATGGAGGTACGGCATGTCATGGTGATTTGTATTTACGCCACTGATCAAGACACACAAGTAAAAAGCGGCATTCCATTTCAAACCGGCATTGAATGAAACTATTAAAACTGGTTACCCCCCCCCCCACCAATAAGGCGGACTGTTGTAACAGGGTAGCCAAATAAATAAGAGATTGTGCGAGTAATGTATTTTTGTCGTGAGATTTGAACGCACGATTACTGCCTCCATGAACAGTGCTCCCACCCACTCGACCACGTTGCTGACAGTACTGCACCAATCAACAGCCGCCTCAACGCGGTGGTGCGGTCCCCGACCCCGTTTGGGTTGGGTTGAAATGGTCGTTGGCCTTCCCGGGGGTCCCAGTTACCCCGGACACTCTCCTTCATTTTTTTGCTGTGCTGCCCCAAAAACGACCGCAGAAGGGCAGCACACAGCTTCTTCAAAATCGGTCGCCTGTTTTCTCTTTTTCTTTTCTCCTGCCCTTCTCTTTTCCGTCCTTGTCTCCTCATTCTTTTTCTTCTCTTGATGAGCGGTAACGTTCATCCCAGCCCTGGCCCATTTTTCCTTCCTCAGTGTGCGCTGGAAATGTGACCTGGCGGGGCAAGTCAGTGCAATGCTGTACCTGCTCCAAATGGGTCCATCTAAGGTGCTCATAACTTTCCCTCTCCAAATTCAGAACTCTTGGCAGCTCTCACTCTTGGAGTTGCTCCCCCTGCTGTGTCCCCACTCGTAACACTGTGACTCTCTCTTCGGACTCCTTAGACATGTATACCTCCACTGTACAATGTAGCCCTCTCTCTGCTAATATTGCACTCCCGCCCCACCCTCGTCTTCAAACCTCTTATCCCTCGTCTGCCCATTTTTCTATCTTTTCCCCGTGCCCTCTCACCACCGTCCCTTGCTTTTGGCTGTCCTTCTACACTTCCTGCCTCCTCTCCCCCCCTGACTCTCTCAGGGTTCTTCAATGGAATGCTGGAGGTCTTCGAGCCAGGAGCACTGAACTACTTCACTTTCTTTCGTCCTATCCTATTGACCTTATCTGCATCCAGGAATCCAATCTTAACTCATCTTCCTCTTTCCGGATTCCTGGATTCTCTGCTCTAAGTTCTGGTCACACCCACTCCCGGTCTGACTTTCTCTCTCGTGATGCCACGCACGCTAGCGGCAGTGTCATCATTTTCGTGAGGCAAGGCCTATCCTTTTCTGAACTTTCTACCTCCTCTCTTTCTTCGCTTTATCCCTACTCTAATTGTGTATGGATCAACTCCTCCTCGCTCTCATTTCTTAATGTGCACGCCTCCCCTATTCGCTCCTCCCCGGCGGATGGCAGAACCGATTCCTTTTCTCCCTCCATTCTTTCCTCCTTCAGAAATCTGTTCATTCTGGGAGACTTCAACTGCCATCACCCCCTCTGGGACTCAAGAGGCACTTCTGACCTCCGTGGGGAGAAAGTATTCGACTGGGTCATCTCCTCTGACCTCCTCCCCGTCAATGACCCTGACACACCCACCCTTCTACCCCTCTCTGACATTTCCTTTGCTCCCTCCTTTTTCACCTTTTCCTGCTCCTGGGAGGTGCTTCAGGACCTGGGTTCTGACCACTTACCAATTCTTCTATCCGTCCCTCTCTCGGATCTTTCGCCCCAACGAGCGTCGTTTTTCGTTCAACTTTCAGAAAGCTCGCTGAGATGGGTTTGCCCCCTACTTTGACTCCCACTGTCCTTCTGCAGAGGAATACTCGTCTCTTTCTCATTCCTCTGCTGCTGCTCTTTTTACCTCTCTGGCACTGAATGCGGCCAAATCTTCCATTCCTTTCGGCCGCATCAAACGCCCTCCTAAAGCTTGATGGTCTGCTGAGGTGGAAGGTGCGGTTGGTGAAAGGCGCAAGACTTTCGCTGTCGCTTACAGAAGTGATGTAGATCGCCAGGCTTACATCTCCGCTTCTCGACGCGCCTCGTCAGTCATCGCCAAAGCCAAAGCTGAGGCATGGCAGACGACTTGCTCTTCTCTCTCACCTAAATCAAACCCAAAAACTGTATACTCTCTTCTTCGCTCTATCGCTGGCTCATCTTCCTCTTCTCCTAATTTCCCAAACTGTTCTTTTCCCAGGGAATCGGCTTCGGTCTATGCCGCTTACCTGAGATCCCACTTTTCCATTTCTCAGCCAAAGGCTCTGCGTAGCAGAGCCAGAGGCTACCTCTCCGAGCTCCGCCGAGCCACGTGCCCTGAAGAGTCTCACTCGTCCTTTTGCTCTCCTTTTTCTCCTGCTGAATTTCTTGTGGCTGCCTCCAACCTTTCCTCGTCCTTTGCCACTGGCCCAGACAAAGTTGCCTATCCCACGCTAAAGCATCTTCCTTGCTCTGGCATGGGTTTTTTTCTTCACATCTTCAATCTCTCCTGGACTTTGCATTCCTTTCCTTTCATCTGGAAGACATTTTCTATTATTCCTATCCACAAGATGGGAAAGCTTCTCGACTCTCCTGCTTCCTTCCGGCCTATCTCTCTCACCTCCTGCATATCAAAGCTTTTTGAACGCATCATTTTATCCCGTCTACTCTTCTTTCTGGAATCGAATTCCATTCTCTCTTCCCGCCAGGCCGGTTTCCGCCCTTGACGGTCTACACTAGATTAAATTCTGTTCCTTTCTCAGTCCATTTCGGACTGGTTTAACAAACCCAGGCCGGGCTCTCGGACGATTTTCTCTACTATCGATTTCTCTAAAGCTTTTGACTCTGTCTGGCATCCCGCTCTTTTGCATAAACTCCTTTCGGCTGGCCTTCTTCCTTGCTTTGCTCGATGGACTCAATCTTTCCTTTCTGATAGGCGCGCTTCTGTGGTTTATGAAAATCACAAAAGTCGCTCCTTTCGAGTCCGTCGAGGTGTTCCGCAAGGATCCGTTCTTGGCTCTGTACTTTTCTCTCTCTTCATTAATGATCTTCCTGGTTCTCTACCTTCTTCCGTCAGCTGCTCTCTTTATGCTGACGATCTTGCCATTTGGTCCTCCCTCTCGGTCCCTACTGCGGTGGAGGCCAGACTAGGAGCTCTGTTTCGATTGGAACCCTGGTCTGAGTACTGGTGTTTTCCTTTGAATCCGAACAAATGTGAGGTCTCCTTCACAGTGGATTCCCACCAAGCTAACCTCCTCTTACTTGGCTCCCGCCTTGTTTCAATCCCACTCCAACTTTTCTTGGGCTCACCTTCAACCGCACTCTTTCCTTTTCTAAACATGTATTTTTGCTGAAGGCCAAGTTCTTCCCACGTCTCAAGGCCTTACGCTGTATCTCTGCTTCCTCATGGCGCCCCTCTAAGGAGTCCCTGTCTCTCCTGTATAAATTTTTTGTTCGACCCCTTCTCACTTACGTTTCACCCGGATGGTTTCCTTTCTTAAGCGTTACCAATATCACCAAATTGAAACGCCTCCACCGAGCGGCCAGTCGTGCCATCACCGGCTGCCTCTCGTCCTTCCCTATCCCACTGCTTCTCTCCGAGGCTTCTTTACCTCACCTACGAATCACCCTGACTCATTTCACTCTTTCATCTAATGAGCGGGCTCTTCGTCTCCCAACCTCTTTTTCCATTTCAGGTTTGGCCAGACTAGGAGTGAAACCAAGACTCTGCAGATCGTGCTGGAGAGCTTTTGCGTCCACTCCCCCGATCATGCTTCCTTTTACTTGTTCTGGCGAGGCTCTTCTTGCTTGCCCTCCCTTTCCTCCTTGGAATCTTCCTTCCTTTACCGTAGACTCTACCCTTACCTCTTCATGCTCTCGCTCTAATCCCCCTCTCTCTCGCCAGGTGCGGCTCTCGCCCACCTTGACTCTCTCTCCCCCCATGATCTGGTACTCTGGACAGACGGCTCTGTTCCTTTTCCTTTTGGCCAGGGCGGCTCCGGCGTTCTTACCAACTGCTCTCTCTGTGGCACTGAGGCCACGGTTTCCTTTTCGGCAGGTCCAGTATGTTCAAGTTTCTCCGCTGAAGCCTGCGCCATTGTGCACGCTCTTTGCTGGTCTCGGCAGCACCAACAAATCTGTCACTTCTCTTCTCCTCCTATCTGACTCTCGTTCTGTCCTCGCCACTCGTTCCTCCCCTCCGTCTTTCTTTTTACCTGAAACTCTGTGGCAGATCTGGCAGGAGCTGTCTTTTTTTTTCCTGTTCTATTAGGTTACAATGGGACCCCAGACACTCGTTTCTCCCGGGGAACGAGGAGGCCGATGAGCTGGCCAGACGGGGTGCGCTACTTGCGCCCTCTGCAACCTGTCTCCTCTTACCTCTCGTATCCACTCTTGTCTTTTCTCAAACTGGAGGCGTCCTGCCTCATCGAAATTTTTTGACACACAGGTTTCTTCGATTTTCACCGAGGAACTTGTGCTCCCTCGTCACGCTCGCTGTGTTCTCTCTCGTCTACGCTGCGACGGACACAGCCTTCTGTTAAGTTCTTATCTCTCTAGGATTGGCAGAATCGAGAATTCTTTTTGGAGCGCCCGTGGACACTCGTCCCAGGACACCTCTCATCTCATTCTGCACTGTCCAGCTACGGACTCTTTACGCCGCTCACTCTTTGGCGACTCTCTGTCTCTCTACGACTTCTGGTCCAGGTCGTGGAGAGTTGCTCGGCTTCTGGGTCCCATATTTTTCCGCCATGCCCCCATCCCTCGGAAGGGGTCGGGTAATCAACAACAACAACAGTAGTTGCCTTTTACAAGATACTGAGTGTGTAACTTCATTAACCTTATCCGGTGAATCCCGATATGCTCGATTTTAGATTTTTTTGGGAAGGCATGTTTTGATAACTACCCTGTTTAGTGGTTTGTGATTTTAAAGTGAAGTCATGCTCAGTGCATCCATAATGTTGCCGTAGAAATGCGGCGACGGTGTAGCTCGGAAAGTGGGGTCAGCGGGAGGTAAAACACCAACGTAGTTATGAAATATGTAATCAATTTGTTGGCTGAACAGAATCATTGAGTCAATATAATATCGCTCGCTATGTATGCATCCCCCAAGCTTAATACCCAGGCCCGGGGCATTGAGACCGTTCATGTTAACAAGTTCATCGTTCGGTGAAACGCCCGTTCCGGTGTGCTCCTGTGGTGCGGGGGCTCTATTAGTAGCTCGAGCACTGTGATCGCGCAAACCCTGCCAAAGAACTGTGTGGGGGAATCTCCGCGTGTGATTGTTAAGTGGTATCTGGCGCTAGTTGCGTCGCTGATCGGGCTACGCTATGTAACACACTAGTTATTACCCGTGCGGTGGGCTAGTTGTCAGAATCGGTTGCTACGGTCGGAGTGGAATAGGCGAAGTGGCTGACCTCTTGGCGGCCGTGCAATATATAAGCCGCGGTGCAGTCATTTGGGACCCACCGAAATTAGTTAAGCGCCCCCTTTTGACGTTACGCGTACATTTCATTCTTAAAAGTCAGCGCTGGTACGACGCGCCCGAGGAATTCGAACCAGCGTCTTTGGATCTGGCCTCCTCGCGCGCCGATTTTTGCTGCCATGCACCACGTGCTGCCAGCTATGCCTTAAGGCACCGCATTTAGTTTGTAACCTTTGGAAGACCTTTTTATGCATAATCACTGCTTGTGTGATCAACTTCGCATAAGGATATCAGTATCAGTCCATGGTCGAGTGGCTAGAACTACGTCAAAACGAACCTCGCTCAATAGTAAACGGCACGTAAGTCTTGTGTTTTGTGTTAGTCTGTTTTATAATAGTCAACGTTGATGCTATTGAGCGGACCTCTCGACCCTTGGCAAGCCCTGCTGATGAGTCCAAAAGGACGAAACGCGTCCAGGGATGGCTTTGTAAATTTAAATATATCTCTCAATAGCATTGCTTCCTTCGGAAGCTTCCCGCCTGTAGGACTCGCTTTGTTGTTTTGTTTCTCGCTTATAAGACGCTCTCTATCGATCGTAACCACTTGGAACCAGCAATATAATTGAAAAATCTTCTTTGCCAAATGTTTTATGTGACTTTTTAATCAGTGGCCGCGTTGGGTCAAATGGGAAGAGCTGAGCGAAGAGGTTTATGTATTTCGAGAGTGCAGTGGTAAGTTGGAAAATTATAAACGAGCAATTAAAAACGCATTGCTCTGGGTAGCTCTTTCCATTTGATATCACATAGCCACTAACGGGTGCGTCACGAAAATCTTTCGGTAAAACAGATATTTTCAATCTTTATTAAAAATGCGCTGCTGATTTTTATTGTTCAAGATTTTCCTACCTTTCTTCTTGGTCATGTTATTGTCAGGGGTGTAGTGCTAAAAAAAGAGGTGTGGGAATGCACCATCAGGGTGGGTACGTAAAGAGCAGAAATATACATCTTCCAGTCAGGTTGGTGTGAAACAGTGTGGAAACGCCGTTGGCAAGCGTTCCTTCACCACTACACTACTGTCTGTCTGTATCGTATCTTCAGATGGTTAATTGCCACAATTTCACGCATTTCTGTGCGGTGTCGTTAAAAATGCTCAAATCGTCACGAGAGCAAGGTGTCTTGAGCAGTGGGCATTGCAGTAGGTGTTCCATCGTTTGTGTCTGTGTGCCACAATTACACGAGGGGTCGCCAGTATGGTATCCCCATTTGATTAAATTTGCCTTGGTACGGCCTACGTCAGATCTAAGCCAATTGAGTGTTTTCCATGTTAGCCAGGATGCATCGCTTCCTGGAGGAAGACTCTCAGATGGTTGAATTTCCATATCGACAGGGGGTAAGTTGGATTTAACTTATCGATCCATCGTTCCATGTTTGTCTCTGCTTTGGACTGGACAAGGGGCAGGACATGACTCAGAAAAGGTCTTCTTGATTTTAACCTCGTCGGTGCTGGCTCAGATCCAAGTACTGGCTGCCTTGGGTCAGTAGATTGGCGTGGTCTTTCCGCTCTGCTGGCTGTCTCTCTTCTAATTTCGGGTGGTGCGATACCAGCAAGTAGGTGTAGGTTGCTGGTGTTGGTAGGTTTGAGACAGCCTGTGATGGTCCGACAAGCATTGTTTAGGACTGGATCTGATTTGCTGGCATGTACGGATCTTGACCATACAGGACATGCATATTCAGCGGCTGTTTAGCACAAGGCCAGGGTTGATGTTCTCAGGGTATGAGGCGTGCATCCCCATTTTGAGTTGGTCAATTTCCTCAAAATGTTGTTCCTGGTGTTGACCTTGGCCTTAGTGCTCAGAATTAGTGTCAGTGTCCATGCAGCAGTCACACCTACAATTGTGCCTTGCCAACGCCGTTTCAATTTCCAAAAAGCAGACTGGGTAAGTTTTACAAACGACTACACTACTGGTTGTTATGTATTACATGTGTTTTGGCAAGTTTTAAAAAGGCTTCGCTAAACTAGAATCAAAAACAGCTTGGCTGGTATTTTTTTTTCGATATAGCCGCCCGCAGGTGGAGCATTAGAACTTTTGTATTTGTTTTAAAGAAGTTTTCATTTTCAGTGTCCAATCTAACGTCACGCAAGCAGAGTAGTCCTGACGCAACGGTGGCCAGTAAAGTATCGCGAAGAGATCATCTATCAGCAGGTCAATCACCTATAACTGCATGAACATTATTACTATAAAGCGCTTTTAATAGCGTCAGCATTACTTTGTACTTGAGTAAATTTTTTTTATCTTGCATTCTTTACATTTCTATTGCTTAGCAATATGCAGAAGATCTGGAGATACCGTTCTATGATATTACTCAATGTGGTTGTCACCCCCATGAGGTTGATAGAGTGCCCTTGTCAGAGTAAAGAGTCCGATGCTCGCTTCGGTTCAGCGATGTTGAGTCACTTGAAAAGCACTTTACGACCAACTCCCCTGCTTGGTTGCAGCACTTGTGGTGGAAACGCTCAGCGTCAGCAGTACTGGTAACTCGGAAGCTAGTTTGCTGGTTGGTTGCAGCGCATGTAGTGGAAACGCTCTGGGTCAGCAGTGCTGGTAGCTCCGAAGCAGGTTTGAACACTCTTATACAAATGATTCAAAAAGAATGCCTCAGTTTTAACGCGAGTATCTCTCAAACGACAAACCACCAGTAAATGAAAACCTATATCAAATGAAAGGAAAGGAAATTGTATTTTCAAAAATCGATATTATTGTGACATCATAAACGCGTTTATCGTTGTGATGTCATAGTTAGTTACGAATTTCCTCATTAACGAACAGAAAATTTTTTAAGACAATCGATATCCATTTTTATTCAAAGCAGTTTTGCAATGGAAAAGAAGGTGCAACAATTATAAAAACAGCTAATGGTGTAAGTGGTTACGAAGGGTAAGTTGTAAACCATTTTGCAAGTGTTCTATGTGCCCTCAACCTGCTGTACGAACAACATCAAAACGATAATCGAACTCGTTCCAAACACCCCTTGAGATGTCTTCGTCTAGTGAATTCACTGCTGCAGTGATTCTGCTTTTGAGGTCATCCATACTAATCTCTAGTGATGGCACAAAAATCATATTTTTGATATTGTCCCATAAGAAAAATTCGCTGGGTGTAAGGTCTGGTGATCTTGACGCCACAAGTGTAGTCCTAAGTCTTGGGGTCCTGTGTGACCAATCCAACGTTGCGGTAGAGTTTAGTTCAGAAAACTTCGAATATTGCAACGCCAATACTGTGGTGCTCCATCTTGTTGAAAGATGAAATTTTCACATCTTTATTGATTTGGGAAAGAGCCAGTGCTGTTTTTCTAGAAAAAAAGGCCCATAGCTTTTCTCAAGGAACGGCACGAAACACGTTAACCGTCGGAAATCACGGTGATGTTCTAAAATCTTTTGTGGATTTTCGAGACCCCGTGTTCAAACATTGTGACGGTTAACTTTGCCCCTGATATGAAATGTTACTTCATCACTAAAACGCAAACGTGGTAAGAAGTTTTCGTCTTCCATATCTCGTAAAATGGCATTACTAAATTCCACACGCTTTGCCTTGTCGCCAGCACAAAGGGCTTGTACCATATGCAGCTTGTATGGTTGCATGACTAATTTAAATGTCGTCTTAACACACCCCATGTAGCTGGTTGATGGGTGCCAAGTTTTTTTGCTGGCATGGCGGGTGAACTTTTTAGACTGCCTCTTCCGAAGTCCTTGGCTACCCTTGGTTCTTCCTTTTACTACAAGCAGCCTGTTTCCTTTAATTGTTTGTACCAACGATGAATGTTTTTGACATTTGGCGCCGCAATACCAAAATAACAGGTTCAGTTTTGCTGAACTGCAAAACACAGAAAAATTTTTGTTACACGCTTGTCATCATGGGCGGAATAAAAAGGAACCTAAAACAATCGTGCTGTAAAATGCAAATTGGCGTAATTATAACATCACAGAGGTTTGCTTGTGTATGACCTCACAATGATATCTGTTTCCTAAATTTTGTTTCCTTCTCTTTCATTCGATGTATGCATTATTCGTAGGTGATTAAGTTAAAATAGTGCATTCTTTTTTAATTACCCTATATTTAGTGAATTTGGCGTAACCAGCTACGCTTTCTCATCAGCAAAAGAAAAAGTCAACCAAGTAGTTACCTTTTTTAAATTTTTTAGGTTGGGATGAAAAAGAACCGCGTGGATCAACCAATCCTCTATCCAAAGAAAGCTCCGTCGGAGCAAAGAGTGAGAAAACTCCGCTCCCACTGCGGACTGAAAACTGGGTTCGGAACTTTACCAGGCTTAGCCATGCGTTAAAAAGCTATCATCCATATAAAACAGGTATTGAAATTAAACTTGATTTAGATCATCCTTTAATTTATATCATCCTTATAAAATAGGTATTGGAATTATCCTTAATTTTCTATGCTTCGCTGGGGTAGAATAGGCTGTTTATCGTAAGAGCCGGCGCGGTGGTGTAGTGGTTAGAGCGTCCGCTTCGCAGTCAGTAGACCTGGGGTTTATTCCCCTTGTTGAGTCATACCAAAAGACTTTAAAAAATGGTATCCACAGCTCCCCTGCTTGGCGCTCGGCATTTATGGGAGGTTGTAGAGAACAAGCCGGCAAGTTCGCTTGTTGTGTCCTTGGGCAAGGCACTTAACGGGATGCCTCCGCCTTTATGTGGAAGACAGGTGGCCCAGACACCTCAAAAATGGCAACTCCCAAGCGAGTGCGGACGTCCCGTCCAAAATATAGCGAAACAATTCGCTTTCTCGTGAATGGAGGATAAAAATGAACAAATACAAAATACAAGAGCCGACTTTTAGGTACCAGCCTGTTTTAAACTAAGGTTGGGAACCCCTCGTGTCTAAAAACTGAAGTTGTTGGTAAGCAAGGGCGTGCTCTTTGTAAAAGAAACAATGATCCAAAAACTGACCTCATGAAAAAGTTTATGAAAAAATCAGCCCCCAATCCCTGGCAGCTCTTGAATAAACTGGGAGTTCCAAGAATTTCGGGTTAAAATCTTGAGTAAGATGTTGAAGTTGGAATGTTCGAAGTTGATGTGGAAAAGCTACAGAAATGTGTGAGCCATTAAGAAAGAGGAAAGTGGATGTATGCTATTATGTAACAAGAAATAAGGTGGAGAGGACAAGGAGCTCGATTAGTTGGTGTCACAGGTAGGAGATATCAACTGTGGTGATCTGCAAGTAATGACGGAACAGAAGGTGTTGGAATTTTAGTAGAAGAAGAACTATGCGCGAACGTTGTAGAAGTCCAAAGAAAAAGTGGTTGATTGATGGCATTGGCGCTAGTTTTGTAGAAGGAAGTTATGAGAGTGATGTGTGCATATGGGCCCCAGGCAGAAAGATCGGACCGTGAGAAGGATAAATTTTGTAATAAAATGGCGTGTGAGTGGGATTTTCAAAACCCTGGTGAAATGTTTTTTGGTCTGGGTGACTTCAATGGACATATTGGGAGACGGATTGATGATTTTGAGGGTGTAAATGATGAATATTAAATTGGCAAAAGAAATATTGAGGGAAGAAGATTACTTGAGTTTTCTATGCAAAGTAGTGTGTGTGTGGCAAACACATGGTTTGAAAAGAAGGAGCAGAGGAAAATAGCATAAAGTATGGGTGGAAATAGAACTGAGATTTATTTTGAGTTTGTTGGAAAAGCAACAGAAAATATTTTAACTACGTGAAAGCAATTTACTACGAATTGGAACATCGGCTGGTGCTAACTGACATAGAAAAAAGAAAGTAGTGAAGAACGAACAACGTGTTTGAAGGAGGGTTTGTAAGTTGAAAGAAACAATATGAGGGCAAGATTTCAAGAAGGAATTAAGGAGTTGGTCGGTGTTGATGCACCCAATATATAGAATGCTTTTAAAAATGGTAGGAGCGATGATGAGCCTCTATCGTGATTCGTGAAGCCAAGACCAAAGTTAAATTGGGATCAGAGTTATCTGAAGTAATTTTGGTGCAAGTGGTGTGCATCAAGGATCCGTGTTGTCACCGCTGATTGCCGCAATTGTGGTGGATATAATCACGTAGAATGCAGCAGAAGGCTTATGATGAATGAAATGTCGTTGGGGATAACTTGGTGTTAACGAGTGAAAGTATGAAGAATTTGAGTGAAAAGTTTTTGAAATGAAAGGGGGCGTTCGAGAGCAAGGGGCTGAAGGTTTAATCTCAAGTTATGGTGAGTGTTTCGAAGTAAGAAATACTTAAGAGCAAAGTCGATCCATGTGCCAAGTGCCGCAAGGAACTGATGACAAATTCAATGCTGTGCACAAAATGTGCATGGTAGATATGCAAAAACGAAAAGAGTGACTTCAACTCTGGCAAAAGATTTTATTTGTGAGAGCTGTGTTAAAGCAATGAAATGAATCATCGAACCAGTTCAAGGGTTAACATTTTATGACCAGGTGGGGCTAGTGAAGAGTTTTTTTTTAAATGCCAGAAGGCCGAATAAATACCGGTGGTGGAAGTGAAGCGGCGGTGATAGCAAGAACGAGAATTGGATGGGTAAAATTTAGAGAATGTTGGGAGTTGGTTGATGGAAGAAAGCTTTCGTTAAAAATATAAGGATTGATTTATCGGAGTTGTGTAAGGTTGGCCATGTTGTACGGTAGGAAACATGGTGTCTGCCGGAGAATGAGATATAAATTTTGAGAACAAACGGAAAAGCAATGATAAGAGAAATGTGTGGAGTTAAATTAATTGAGAGGAGCATTCAAGAACTTATGGATTTGCTGGGTTTAAAAAACTTTGGACAGACTAGCCAAAGCGAAATAAGTGCGACGGTACGGACATGCTTGAGGAGGGAAATGGTGATGTGTTAAAAGCGTTCGATTTTGAAGTGGTTGAGAAAAGAGAGCGTGGGCGACCGAAAATGACATGGAAAAGGCAGGCGGTTAGACGTGTGAGAGAGATCGGACTAAGAAAGGAAGATGCTATTGACAAACCGAAGTGGTGTAATGCTGCAGATAAACTGTCGAAGATCACGAGGTGAATCCGGCCACCTCCGTTAACAGGATCCCAACAGGATTTAAAACGTCGCATCGTTCTTAGATCAGCGTAAACCGATTTTTGGGGGATTGTTATGGTTATTCTTCTTCCTGGGAATGGAAGTACGGCATTAAGCCGTCGCATTACGGTTCACGCCCATAACTTTAATTCTGATGGGGCTAGGGAAAGGGGCAGTCGATTTTAAACCAGTCGTGACTAGAAAGTGCTTGATGCCACTCCAGTGCACATCTAGTTTACCTCAAAAACTTCGACCAGTGAGGCTGGTCAGACAATGCAAAGTGTACCAAGCACACTATAATAAACTCTTCGTCAGAAAACAACAATGTTTTTAGCGATTTTGAGAATTATCATAGAGTTAGTCTTCAATGGTGCTTTCATGAACGTGTGAAGCTTGGTAAGCGCATTCTGTTGCTTGCCAACTTATTTAACAAATCTTTTGTATCTGTCCCTCTTTGTATTGGCTACCTTTTTGTACATTTTGCTATGTTTGGTGACATAATAACGACACGCATTGTATTGTTAAAAGTGATGGGGATTTCCTTCAGCCCCCCAAACAATTTGACAAAAACAAAATATCTACCAACAAACGTTTAGGCGTGCTCAAAAAAGGTCTTTGAAAAAAAATGGACAACACAATTACTTTCAAAATACCAATTTTCACAAAGAAAAGTCTTTGATTTAGGAAAGGGCGAAAACGAATTGCTTATGCTATCTACGGAAACATTACGAAATAAAAAAGGGTTTTGTAGCTCCAACAAGCTAAAAAATTGCTTTCGAAAAGCTGGTCTCCAAAATAGAAATAAGTCTGCAAGCTTAGAAAGGGCAGAAACTACGATTCAACGCGCGATCTGCAGAAACATTTCCGGTTATTGGTCCCAGATTTACTTGCATCTCCAACTTGATAGCAATTTTGAGCAAAGATAATGCTCTCCCCCCAAAAAAATCGATATATTCGCCACTACGCAGATTCTATTCCCCTCAAACTAATCGCACGGCTCTTTGTTCCGCTTCAGTGAAGAAACTTAAGGTGCCTTGTTCAAAACACTACTTTTTTGCATCATTTTTACTTTTTTTTGTAGATGCTGTTTTTTAAAAATGATATCGTAGTTTAGTACTGTAAAATAGTTAGTTGTCAGCCTAGCTTGCCTGGCCCTATGTTATTTGTTTGCTCATAAAAATGGAATGCCCTCTAAGGTAATCAATAGATTTGGAAGACATTATTTTAGTTAATAGTTTGTGAAGTACAGTAGATTCCGCTTAATTGGGCCGCCGGTTAATCGGGTCAGCCGTTTAATTGGGCCAAATTGTCAAGAACAAAATCCAATCAAAGATAATGCACTACGTTAAATTCGCATAATCGGGCCACTATTCCGCTTAATCGGGCCACAACTGTAGTCAGACATACACTGGTTTAATTGCAAAACCGCCTTTGTAATGTGGTGGAACTCAATATCACAAAGCCAACTATATTATGTAACAATTGAAAAATATAGGCGCAAATTATTTTGTCATTTCATGCCCTTGGTCATGGTAATTGTTGTGTTTTGTTGCAAATTTTGTGAAGTCCCAAGCAGAGATGCCACAAAAAGAATTAACAATTGCTGAAAGGGTTGTTGTCCTAAGAAAAATTAGAGAGCAACCTCCAAACATTAGTCATCGCCAGCTAGCTGAGATAACTGGTGTACCAAGGACAACCCTGGCACAGATACTGCAAGACTTCGGATAATCGGGTCAGCCGCTTAATCAGGCCAAATGGTGCTTATCCCGATGTGGCCCGATTAAGCGGAATCTACTGTATAAGCGCGAGGGAAAGCAAATATCATAAACCTAGCACATAATAGGTTACGAAATAACAAACGAATTTAAGCAAATATACAGCCACGACCAATTTGACGAGACCATCCCTGGACGCGTTTCGTCCTTTTGGACTCATCAGCAGGGCTCATCCAGTCGCACCAAAATAACCCACGTTTGCTGAAATTTTGAATGTATGACTATGACGTAACCTATTCCCTAGGTGGGAGCGCGACGTACCTTTGACAGACATGTCGGATGAATCCACTCCAACGAAAGGCCATGCTGCCTCACCTCACAGTAGGTGGCACCACGCGTCCAGGGATGGTCTCATCAAATTGGTTGTGGCTGTATGTTTGCTTAAATTCGCCTGTTATTTCGTAGCCTATTATGTGCTAGGTTTATGATGCCAATAGTTCGTTCGTTACTAAAATGAAATGAACAATGAAAATGAATTAAACGACCTTCAATGTTTGAAAACTAAGTTTTCTATCACCTCTCTCGGGCCAACAGGAGCCAGCGGCCCCTAATCTCATAAATCTTGTCGACAAGCATCATCTCATAAATTTTATAATAAACAAGTTTCTTTTGCTGCACCAAAACCTTTTTTCATCGCTTCATACGTTTAAAGATAGCCTTTATGGTTCAATAAATCGATTATTTTGATATATCTCCGCGATTTATATGTATGCTCACACGAATGATGTGGATATTTCACGAAGTAATAGTATTGCAAATAATAAAAGCCCCCTCTCATAATTTGACGAGACCATCCCTGGACGCGTTTCGTCCTCCTGGACTCATCAGCAGGTGATGTCCAGCCATCACCAAAAAGCAAAACCCATATTTGCAATGATATAAAAAATGTAGCATTTTTCTATTACAAATTCCTTTGCACACATCACGCGCGCGGCGCGTGCTATTACTTTGGTATCCCATCCGTATCGAAGATGAAGTTTACTACTCGAGTTAATAGTAGGGGAGATCTATTTAAAACCCTTACTCTATGACCATAGCACGTGATCATCATATCCGTATCATACATCGATTTATTGAGCCATAAAGGCAATCTCCGCGCTTTATATGCATGTTCACACAAATGACTTGGTTATTTCACAAAGTAATAGTATTGCAAATAATAAAATCCCCCCATGATTTGACGAGACCATCCCTGTATCATACGGTTATGGTGATCACGTGCTATGTTCATAGAGGTAAGGGTTTTAAACAAATCTCATTTACTATTGACTCTTCGAGTAGCACACTGCAGGTAGCAATTAATTACGCTTCAAAATAGAAATTTCTTGAAAGATTATACAACACTAATGCTGATGTTGAAGAAATTGATTTTGTTTGCTACCTCGTGATTTATTATTCTTTGTTATTACCAATATCTTATGCATAAGCTACTTGTTTACGAGCTTAATGTGTGAAACAGCTTAATGTACGTAATGTTTTATCAAATGGCATCACATGTTAATCGAAACTAATGATACGTTGCGGAACGCGTGTTTTGTCCAGGTTACTTTATGCTGAGGTTAATAAAGTCCATTTAGTGGTAAGAAATTGAATGGCACGAAATATTTCTAATGTGTTGCCGTGTCTACCACTTACGACTTTACATGATTTGTTGAAACAGACTCTTGTGCTTCATCTGGTTCATATAGTCCAGCTACTTACCTACCATGCTGCAAGAAGTGTCTGTCAACCTCTATTATTTCAGCCCGCCTTGCTGGAAGCGGACACCAGTTTGATGTTCCTCACCGTTTTTCCAATCTACGGCGTAACTAATCACGAAGCTTTTTTATTAGCTCTTTGATAGTGTTACATTGCACGCAACATGGCTAAGCGGAACCCTACCTGCGAACAACATGTAGCTCATAGGTGGCTGCTGACTCCCAAGACCGTCCTGTGGTTTTACTCTCTCTCAAACTCATCGTTCATCTTCATAAGCTGAATAAATTCTCATTATTAATGTATAGGTGTCGAAATGGTTAGAAAGTCCACTTTGATTGCAGCACGTTGCTGTTTCAAGCCTCGACCGAGTCGTCCCAAAAAGTAGTACAGCAGTGCTTCCCAAACTGCAGTGTTTCCCAAATTGTGTGCCGCGGGTTCTTTTAAAATACTTAATACATGTTTATACAAGTTTTCAGCCAAAACTGAGTAGATGTTGCCATAAAGTAATGGTCAATAACATCAGAGTCGTGTTATGGTGCCCTAAAAAGTGGTGATCTCAAAAAAATAGAAGGTCATCACCTTTCTCGCTGTCACCTGCAATGCTACTCGCAATCAATATGAATGGATTCATGTGGCTGTTGTGCCGCGAAATTTGTTTCGCTTTTTTACTGAGCCAACAGATAAAAAAGTTTGGTAAACGCTGATTTAAATTTTTCTTCTTGGCACTCAGCTCGACGGGACGAGTATGGAAAAAACCGTCAAGTTTGTTCGTTGTGTCCTCAAGAAATGTTTTTAAGGAGATTGTCCTCATTTACACCACAGACAAGTGGTGAGTTCGAACGTTGGAGCGTAGTCGTGGGTTCCATTTGATTGAAGACCGACGAACAGCTTGTACGTATGACTAAATGATTTACGAACGTCTTTTTTTCAGATCGCCTTCCTCGATCTGAGGTTGACAGAATGGTCAGTAATTACAATCTCATTTATGGATTGGGTTTCAGTCCAGGCCAGCTAACCAACGCCGTGGAACGGTCTGTTGTTGAAAAGAAACCAGATGGGCGTCAAATGGTGTCTGTAGATTCATTGCTGGGGATTTTAATGGCTTCTACCACCAAATAGTTGGAAAAAAGCTACAGTTGCTTAAGCCCGTTTTTGTATTTACACGCTATTCTAGTACCTCTAAAAACTCGGCAAAAGGACTTAAACCCATGCTGACTGACATTAACTAGCTTTTATATCGTGTCTGGTCAATGTAAAAACGATAGAAAATAGCAATTTTATCGCAATTAGCCGGGATCGCTTGCCAGGGCTACCAGTGAGTTACGGCGGTTTAGCCGCCGTTCCTTAATAAGATTTCTGAGAGCAGTAACCAAAATTGTTTCATCGACCCTATGCCACTGGTTTCGATCATCGTAGTTTGAATTAGGACTGGTCTTACAAACTCTCTCCATCATTTCACAAATCTTATCGGTTCCTTCCAATAAATAAAGGGGAGCAGATTTATTGTTAAGGGTGGGCTTGGCAATGGTTTTTGTTTTAGAAATAAGTTATTGGTCGGTGGGCGTATTTTACGACTTGGTGCAACCCCCCCCCCCCCCCCCCCTACTCTTTTGTAATAACATTTATGATAGCAAGTTTCCTTGACTGCATCTGTGTGCGTTGGTTTCGGAATAAAGCAACAGGGTCTATACCTCCCCCGCGAAAATGTGTTGCATGCGATCACCGGAGATACCATTGTGTATTTTTTGCTTGTGATTTCACAGTGGTGTAGACTTACGAACATATTTGTTTATTGATTTCTGCTCAACTCTGATTTTATAAATTATGCGTATTATTTCGACCGTACTACTAATAAATTAAGTCTGTGCATACCTAGAAACAGCAAATAATTTCGCAGACTTTCATGCCTTGGTTTGAGTAACTACACGAGGGCTTAAATTCAAAGTTGTGAAAGGCCACTGAAGCGATTGTTGTTGTTACAGAAATCAAGCTTTGAAGTAATAGACGTACGTACTACCTTAAACTCTTGTAATTGGGGAGGCATAGTTTCAAAACTTGATGCCTCTGGCTGGGCGCATGTTCTTTGCTCCTACATACACGCAACTTGGGGAGAGGGTTGTGAAGTATCTTGTAGTCCAGAGGCCAGCAAGTAGTTCAGTTATTACAATAAGTTAAATTATAGCTAAAGTCTTTATCCCACATACCAGCTTTTTGTGCTAAAGGAGCGGAATATGTTTTCTAAATCGTGCAACGTGTATCATTAAAACTAAGCAATTTGTTACATTTTGCTACATGTGGAAAAATATTTTAGAAATTGAGAGTGCTCAGGCGCTCGACATAAGGGGCTGTTGATAAATCACATGACGCTAATTTTATCCGATTTTTTTTAACCCCCCTTTTCCCCACGTGACACATGATGACGTTTTTGTAAATTCTACTTCTCCCCCCCGCCTTTATGAGACGCCTCAGATAAAAACGTACTCCAGCAAATTGTAAAATTTGGGATTTGGCACAAAAACTTGTTTAATGGAACGATTGAAAGCTTTCATATATAGCGAGTAAATCAGATAACGATATCTCTTATAACCCCCTCCTCCCATAACACAAATGTAACGGTTTTGCTTTCCTTCTCCCCGCTTTGGGGGGATCATGTTAATGCTGTAATATATCATTATACTTAAACAGGCAGCTCATCAGTAATAGACTTTATTATTTACGTTTACTTTTTAAATGCCAGTGGTTAAATGAACACAGCTGCTGCCTGCTGCTGTTTTCGCTGAAGTACACTTTCTAGTATAGATTGTTTTGCTGATCTTTCTATGGAAAGGTGGTAGTTCACACCGCAAACCTAACCATGACGATTTGACCAATTTGTGGCAGTGGCAGATTGATATCTTCGCCTGTTTTCCACCAACTTGAAGAATAGACGAAAACCGCTTTTTCACCTAATTTTATTCAAAAAAGATAGCGAAACGTTTTTTGTTTTATAAGTTTACTGTTTGTATCGTATTGCTTGACATTATCTTTATAGGAATGGCTTGAGCTTAACATCAGATATTTCACTGCAAAAATTGAACTCGTTGTTTTTTGATTCAGACCCTCAGTTGTAAATTACGTGCGAGTGTAATGTTATTCTTACTTTTTCAAGTACTTAGCAGGGTCGTGGTGGTAAACAGTAATAGTGGGAACGCTGCTGGCAATAAGTTTTTCAACGTGCGTTGAATTTGATTTCACAATCCTGGCTATTGTTATTCTACAGATGTGTAGGCTTGGTATCTTGTATAAACTTGACGTTTGGTATTTTGCCAACATTTATTCTGTTTCATTTGAGCGGATCGAAATGGCTTAGCTTTACTGTACTCTTCTCTAACTTTGTAAGGCAGTGTCTATCGCCAGTTGATTTTAGATATTTGTTATTTTTGTCTGTAACCCACGCAAGGCTGTACTGCATGAGTTAGCTCACTGCATATGAGCACAAGCTACATATGCTAATGCTTTATTAGGATGGTTTGGCCTGGTTACAAAGTATTTTTGGAAAGGCCTCTATCAAAATGACATCGAAGTGCATTTGCAAGCCAGAAAAAAGAGTGGAAGTGGCGTTCCCATTTCACTACTTTCCTTACACTAGGTGGAACAAGGACCTCTAAAATGCAAAACTTATTAAAAGAATATAAAAAATCTCGGTAGTATTTCCACAAGTCAGTATTTCCTTTTTTAGAATGAATACCTTTTTTCCGTAATTTAGTTGATGTTCTTTATATTTCCGTGAATCTGGATTTCCATAGTTGGTGTTATGCTTTTACATACTCGCAAGGTGGCTGAAATCAGGTGATCATTGGTAGACGTACAGCACTCCAGCTACATATACTAAACGTTTCGTGCCAAATGTACCGTACCCCATCAGCTTATTTTTCTTGTAGCTTAGTTTAGTGCTGAGCCTGTTACAAGGATTTTGAGAAAGGGGAAAATTAAGTAATTCAAGAAATCTTTTCTCATGAAGAAGTCACCTTTTCCGTTGTCTCAAGTATAGACGAGGTGGCGTTGAACGCCTAAAGCCCTAAACAATCGAAAAAGTTGTCGTAGTAGTGTTTGTTTGTCAAGTGTTAAGGCGTCGTCAACAGATACAGATTTTCGCCCTACAAATATATTAACAAAGTTGGCATTTCTCTTCACTTATTACCGAGAAGCCTCATCCAAAAACGGTATTGCTAAAATGGAACGTCAATTAAATAGTAATTAATTGGTCTAACGAAGTTCTGGAATTGTTATTGAAAAACTGTTGTACTTGTGGATTTTAGCCACTGTTTTGCATTACGGTAGCAATTAAAGAAAATAAAGTGAATTAGTTTTGCTGTAGGCGTGTACCGACTACCGAGACAGGAATTTCCAACGAGACGAAATCGCGAACAGCTACGCTTGGCTTATTTCTCTATGCCACTTGAGCTGTAGCAACTTCGTATCAAGGGGCGTAGCAACTTGAGTAACTTCGAAGTAACTTGAATCACGCAACAAAGTTGACGAAATAGATGATGACAAAGTAAGGTAATGACCCAAATATAGTCACATAAAAACGAATGAAACTATAAATTTATTTAATAACCAAACAATTTGTTGAATGACCTGAAAAAGAAGGCCACAAAAGATTAGTGAGGTCACGAGTGCAAAAACAATGACAAATCAGCTATATAATCGCCTGATTGTTGCTAGAATGTATGATCACATGACGTGTTCTCTTAAACTGAAAGTAAAAATTTACGTGACTTCACAATGCATAAAGAATGCTTTCGTGCAATCAACAGGTTACGAAAGAATGACGATATCATTATTACTAAACCTGACAAAGGCTCAGGCGTTGTCCTTTTAAACAAAAGCGACTACGTTGACAAAATGAACGAGATTCTTGATGATCAATCGAAATTTAAAGACTTGGTCCGGTCTCCAGCAATGGCAACACAGCCAGCATTGAATCGCGCCTTCAGAAGCGGTTGCTTGGCTTAGTCAAAGCCGATCTTATGCCGAAGTGGATATATGACCAACTGGATCGCAAAAACCTCGAATGTATGGTTTGCCAAAAACACACAAAGAAGGCACTCCACTTCGCCCTGTACTGTCTATGACAGGTTCGTCTCATCATGAACTTAGCAAGTGGTTGGCTGGCCTATTACTACCTGTGTTGAAGCGGTTTTCGTCACATTGCTTTTCAGATTCGTTTACGTTTGCTAAGACCACGCAAAATCTTGACATCGACCCTAATATCTTCATGTGTTCTTGTGATGAGTCCAGCTTGTTCACTATCATTCCCCTTGATGAAACCATCAAAATCTGTGCAAATGCCCTTTACGACCATTCTGATTTGCAACCACTTATTTCTAAGGACGTGTTTGTTGAATCGATGAAGAGCGCTACATCCTCGGTTGAGTTCAGCTTCAATAACACTATGCACAAGCAAACGGACGAAGTAGCTATGGAATCACCACTTGGTCCGGCTTTGGCTAACATCTTTGTTGGATATTATGAAGAAAAGTTATTTTTTCAAACGCAGAAGCCTCCAGCATACTTCAAATACGTTGAGGACACGTTTGCCATCTTCGATCACGAAGCTGAAGCAGATGAATTTCTAACCAAACTCAACTGCCTTCATTTATTCCTCAAACTCATCTTTGAAAAAGAGGAAGGAAAATGTCTGCCGTTTCTTGATGTTTACGTCGAAAGAACAGATATTGGCTTTGAATCCAGTGTATACTGGAAACCCACTTTCACCGGCCAGTATTTACATTGTGAGTCCTTTAGTCCTCTCAAGCGTAAAGTATTTCTAATATCTACATAAGTGCATCGAGCCCTAATGATTTTCACCAAGCGCAGACTCAATGTAGAAATAGAACGGATCAAAAAAATATTACTGGACAATGACTATCCTAAAAATGTCAGTAACACTCAGATCACCAAGAAAATCGCTCAGTTCTCCACCCTTAAGCCATTCGACCCAGTAAAGTGCCCGGTGTACTTGAGGGTCCCTTGGATAGGTAAGCCCTTCACAAACTTAGAAAATAAGTCAATACCGCCGTCAAAAGCTGCTATGGTTCCGTCAACACCCGCTTGATCTTTACGTCAAAACGCATGCTGCCTGTGGCTCCCAAGGATGTTCTACTTACCACTTAGAAAAGTTGTGTCATATGAATACTAGCCGGCGTCGCCCGCAGGGGCCTTCATGAGTTACGTCGCGGTTAAGTAGCCTATTTCGGTTTAGCCGGTGAAGCCGTCTTCATCCATCGGGGTCTTATGTAAAAAGAAACAAAAGAAAATTTGCTTTTTGTGTATTTCCATAACACCTATACACAAAATTGTGATTAAAATTGGTGATGCTCACAAAATAAGAATGTTGTCACACACTATCTTTAATACTTTTAAAAAGTGTTACCAGGGGGATGGAAACATAGTCAAAAATGATGTTGGCGGCGAAGTGGTGGTTGTTTTCTCAATTACAGAAATAAACTATTTAGTAGTAAGCCTATTTTTCGATTTGGTGCCGGCCATTTTGTATTTATATGTTAAGTTCTTTGTATTAAGTTAAGTTCTTTATATGTTAAGTTCATGATATTAAGTTCTTTGAATTAAGTTCTTTATATGTTAAGTTCATGGTATTAAGTTCTTTGACTGCGCTATTCGCCTTGTTTCTGGCTTAGCGACAAAATCGGCTAAGCCTTCGTTCAATGTCATTCACCACATTCTGGAAGGAGCCCATCAGGCCGAGTTGTTTTCAAACAAAATATTCTGTCTAAATTCAGTTTTACAAATTCTTTTGTTTATGGTTTTATTTTGATTTTTTTCTCAGACTAGGGACTTTATCACAATTCTTTGTAATATACATAATTTAACAGGTAGCACACCAGCAAAATTTTTTTTTGCTTTATACTGTACTAACCGGCTTTGCCGGCGTCGCCCGGCAGGGGCCCTCTATCAGTAATGTCGGGGTTTAGTATTTCAGTTCAACCGGCTTCACCCATCGGGCTCTTTTGTGAGCAGTAGCGAAAAGTTAATGAATTTTATGCACTTTCACAATTCTTGTACATGAAATTGTAATCAACATGTTCTCTTAATTATGATTGGCAATGCTCACCAAGAATCTTGTCACAAATTACCGTTGATACTGATACTTGTGAGGGAGAAGGGACTGAAACACAATCAAAACTGATTGTAGCGGAGAAATGGTGGTTGCTCTTACAATTACAAAAATAAACTATTTCATGGTAACCCTATTTTCTGATGTGGTGCTACCCCTTTCCAATTTGTATTTGTGCTATTACAATTTGTGCTTTGACTTTTGGCTGTGCTTTGACTTTTGCTTTGTATTTGTGCTTTGACTTTTGGCTGCACTATTTGTCTTGTTTCTAGCATAACGACAAAAGCGGAATTGGCTTCCCCAAAATTATTCACCATATTTCAGTAGGGGCACATCAGGCCGAGTTATTTTCAAACAAATGTTCTCTTTAAGTTCAGTTTTACAAATTGTTATGGTCATGGTTTTATAAAATACCCTAACTTGCAGCGTATCAGCAAAAGAAAAACATCAACCGACGCGATGGCGTAGTGGTTAGAGCGTCCGCTTCGCAGTCGGTAGACTTGGGGTACATTCCCCTTGTCGAGTCATACCGAAAGACTTTAAAAGTGGTATCTATAACTTCCTTGCTTGGCGCTCGGCATTTATAGGACATTGTGAAAAACAAGTCGCTTCTTGTGTCCTTGGGCAAGGTACTTAACGGGACGCCCCACCTTCATGTGGAAGACAGGTGACCCGGAAATATCAACTCCCAAGCGAGTGCGGACTTTTCGTCCAAAACATACCGTAGCAATACATCGCTTTGTCGTGAATGGAGGATAAATATGGCAAAAATCCTTGCTTTATAGTATAGCTATGACGGTGTCACCCGCAGAGTCCCCGTCAGTACCGTTGGGCTTGAGAGTGTCGGTTCAGCCGGCCAAGCCGGATTCACCTGTCAGGCTTTTCTGTAACCAGTCAACAAACGTTTATGCGTTTCTTGCACATAAGATTTTCACCATTTTTTGTGCTCCTTTTCCTAATAGAATACCTCATTTCAAGATCCTTGCCATGCCTTAGGTCTATGTGCTCTGTCCATTGCTGACACGAACCCAAGAGAGCCATGCGTTTCCCGTAGTTTGGAAGTAGGAAACACATTTCTGATATTAAGCTATTCTAAAGCAAAAATGTCTTTCGTGTGGTGCAATTTTACACAGTGACGTGTTTTTTTAAATTTCCTTTTAAACTTTCTCAAGTCCTCACTGGCTATGCATTATGTAGCATGTACTTTTCTCCCTGCTTGATGTGCCCTGGGGAGCGAAAAAAGTCCTTGCTTTTCCTCAAATGTTTGGTTTGAACCCGGTAGCTCTATAAAGCTATTATAAAGCAAAACAGCAAAATACCAATGATATCTTCCATGTGGTGCGATTTAACACAGTGACGTTGTTAATTTTGATTTCGCCTCTAACTTCCTTAAATCCTCGTTGGCTACGTATTATGATTTATATTTGTTTTTCCTTGCTTAGTTGTGCTCATAGAAATTAAATAAGCTCTTGCTTTTCCCACATTTTCAGATTTGATCCCGGTAGCTCTATAGAGCTATTATCAAGCAAAATAGAAAATATGCTTCTCCTAATCTATGGTGAGATTTTACCCTGGCAGGCCATACTATCACCCGTGCCGATTAAAAACGTATCAATTAATGCAACTGAGCCAGCTTCACCGTACAAACATTTGCTAGAGCCACAACGAAATGTTTTACTAAATATAAACCATAGCTCCTGTACATGTTATGGTGATCATGTTGGTTTATTAATCAAGATTGGAAGATTTCCAAAAGAAAAAAATGATATAAATTAACATTTGTAATATTTAGAAGTGTAAGGAGAGGGGTGAAGCATAGTCAAAATTGATGGCGTCGTCCAAATGGTGGTCGTTTTGACTCATGAAGAAATAAGCTGTTTGGTGGTAGGCATGTTCGACGATTTGGTGGGCCCACTTTTGTACTAATATTGGTAAAATGTAGGCAGGCACTAAAATTTTGTGTGTTTTTAACCGGTAGACTACATTTCATAAGCATTTGGAGACTACAGTTTTTGATGGATGTTTTTGAAAACGTCGACAAACAATGCGAGAGAACCACGCTTGTGAGGAATAGTAGTCCAAAAAACTAACTTTGGTTTAACACTTATTCACTCTAGCTCTTCCCATTTGACGCGATACCACCACTAATGATAGCGTCACGAAAAGCTTATTGCTCAAACAGCTTTTTCCAAAGCTATATGAAAATTCTGTACCACCAACAAGATTTTTGTGTAAACTGAAAGTGTTTGGTTAATTCTCTTGTCACTCAAACGGAATTTCACGAATGTTGATTTTAGTGGCAAATGAAAGTTTGAGCAGTGGTAACGTAGTTGTCAGGCGTTGTAAAGAGCAACACCTTGCCTACAAAGTACTGACTACATGCAGCTTCAAGATACTCGTTGGAGGCGTGAGACTACGCCCACAAAATGAAACGAAACGTCAAGCTGTGCGGTGGCGCCTACACTAACAACCTCACCTATCGTGATGGCAAGTTGGTTCTGTCACTATTGAGATATGCTGCCTACGTATTAAGCTAAACCAGTTGTTTTCAGTTGATTTTAAGTCTTGCATTCAACAAAAGAGAGAAAATCGATTTTCACGCCCCTTGTAGTCATGGTTCGTCACGCCTAATATAAATGAGAGAAGCATCCCTCAAAATTGTCCAGTTCTTGATCGCAGGAGTATACTCTAAAAAATGAGAGTCTTTCAATCTAAATTTAGGCTTTACAAAGTGTTGTCGTCATAGTTTTGCCCAGGGTAAACCTCTCTTCGTGACCCCACTGGCTGCACCTCACCACAAGTCGAGAATTAAACTACTCTTGAGTAGTTCAACCTTTTTATAGTAGTTCAATCTTTTTAACAGTTTCATTTAGTCGGAATGAGTGTAAAATAGAATTTTACTGGTAGCGTGCGAGATGCCAAATTAATTGAGATGCACTGATCTGACCATAGTGGTACAACATAGCTGCTTACAGCCACAGCCAATCATTCGAATAATTACTACTACTTGTTGTAAGTCTACTATATTTTTTGATTATTGTGTTATTCTTTTGTAAGAACGTTCGTTGATGGCTATAACTCGTTAAAAAGTAAAGCGACCTGATAAACCCAACGTCCTTTCACTTCAAAGTAAAAAAAAAACTTAGGTCTTTATGATATTAAGAAAGTTGAAGAGTGGAGTTTGATTTAAGTCTTTTCAATTCAGTCGGTGACTGTTAGTATTCCCAGTCACCAATTTTTGACTGACTGAAAAACTCGTGCCGTCCAATGAGAACAGAGCATCAAAATGAATTGCGTTTCTATATTGATTCTCCAGTCACCGGAAAGCCTAATGTCGGTTATACTAAAACATTTCATGTACATCACTTGCTTCCAAGTGACTAATACTGCTGATGCAGCGCATGTCTATTATCTGTCTACCACAAGCAATGCAACTATAAGCAGAAAAAGGTGCTGCACTGGGAGTGTTTTTTGTCAAAGATCTTGCAGGGGGCATTGTAGGCTCCAACGTAGCCCTATAGCTTTAATTTAAAAACTCGCGTTTCATCAAGTAGTAAAAAAGTAAAGACATTAAACACAGAACTTTTCATCAAGGACTATAAAAATTTTTGACTTCGATAATCTCATAGGAGCTTAGCCTACTAATCTATGCTATGAAGCGCAATATTGTTTGTGTGCGTGCTTTAAGTCTTCCGAAACTTTTGGGCATACCATGGTGAAATATATGATTAGATATTTCTAGGTGAATTTGCAAATTTTCTTTTACGTCAGGATCGAAATTGCAGTAATTACTCACGCATGAATGTAGATCGTTTACGTGATTCTAGACTAGGCTGCTTAGTACTTCGTCCGTTTTACACTGTATATAGATTTGGGTAGGCGCGCAATCAGGGCTTTTGCTGGGAGGTGGTGGGCGCTGACTCAATCAGTTATGATGCTTTTACAGCAAACGGTGCGTTTTCAAAAACAAATCTTGGGACAAAGCGTCCTGACGAAAAGGGAAGCTTCATCCCCCTTGAAGCTAAGTAATACTTATTCAAGAGCAGAAAATATAAAGACTGAAATCCTTCATCGTTCTTTTCGAAACGAGTAAAGAAATTTTAGAAGCTATAAGGCGGTGGCCTTCAAACTGGAGGGTTGCAATACCACTATGATCAAACTCTCAAAAGATAGGTCTTAACTCTTCACCTAGATTATGCATCAAGCAAAGAATATCTTCGAAATAGTCACAAGTAAGAAGGAACAACGACAATTTTATGGATAGGCTCAGAATAGAATAACTCACTTCTCCTACCTCACCCTCTCCGTTCACAAACTCTGGGTCAGCCAGTGGCAAAGCATGATCGGCCAATTGCTGTTATTGAGTCAGCAAATTAATTTTGAAACAAAATTTTGAAAAAATGCCAGGTTTGATAGTTTGTTTGTGGACTGCTTTTTTATGACATTATAATCCGCGGTTAATAACCAAAGGCACGAAGAATCGAAATAACGGGTGAGAGGTATGATGTCAAGTTCACATGCGTTCAAATGTCGCCTATCACTATACACAAGACATGCCATGTTGATTGCTACAGTTTTCTTTGCATCTTTTCTGAAAACTTTTTTGAATTGCTGGGTATGTGGGGAAAATTTTATGAAAGCTCAAGAGGAAGAATACGAAAACCAAACTGATCAAGTAGAAATGATGGAAATAATTTCTCCCCAAACCAAATTCCAAACGCGGCCCAGGACCACCAAGATAACCACTTTAATACATGAGACTTGTTGCTTTTCCTCAAGTTTTAGCCACCGCTACATTTGCGGCGCCGAAAGTACTTGCGACTGTTTTTCATTCTTACATGACGTGTTAACGCAATCTTCTTGGACTTGATTTTGTGAACCTTGTGTTACTACAACACAACATTTATTTCTATTGCGTACATACTGTAGCTATTTATTTTGCATCGCCGTAGGTTGTAGAAGATGTTCTTATCCAATCAAATCACTCGAAGTTAGAGGCGTTTTTTAAATAGCTATTGTTTGAGTCTGAAATGTCAGTCACGGAAAAGGTTTTCAAGTTAAAAATAACTTCCACACCTTTTCAGTAAAAAAATGTGAAACTTTAAATATGTTGTCTGGACGAACTTCAATCCATACTGAGCAGTTTTACCGCGCTAGTTGGGGTAGCATGCAGGCGTGTGTACAACTCAACGATGAAGATTTGTTATGGTAAACAGTGGACTAAAACTTTTGAGCTCTTTTTTCTCAGATTGAAAAGGCGATTGTTCTCAAAAAATATTTAAAGCTGTAAAATTCTCTAAACATTTCTACATGAATTTCTTTTCATTATTTATTAATGAGAAAGGTAACGTGGAAAGTAGGCAGTGGAGCTTCCAATGACTATTGCGAGAAAAAGCGTGAAGTTCGTTGCATGCGTGCAGAATGTAGATCATTCAATCGCTGGGAAATTATTTACGGTTACTCAGTTATTCATGAAGTAATTGTTCACCACCAATGCATCACAATTATATTTGAATAAAATTCTTAAAAAACTTTAGGAAATTTCTCAATAGCGTCAAACATAATGCTCCAAACTAAAAATGATTGCCAGCAGTAGATCTTCTGTATTAGCCGGAAATGAAGCATTCCTTTTTATTGACAACCGGAAACGCAACTATTAAACAAATTTTCTGTGGCCTGGAGTAGCACTGGAAGTTTAGAATTGACCTTTAGTAACTTTATTTGCCAGACTAGCGTACCTAATAAAACGAATGCATCGTATTACAAAAGAATCAAAAATGCGATTCAGCTTACTCGTATTGGATGACAGACAATATAATGGGTTGGGCCAACCGAGAGGTATTGTGACGTGATGTCTACAGAGGTCAATAAACTAAGGTTACCGGAGTTCAGTGACCTTTTGTAATACAACATGAGCTTATATGGCCAGTATCACAATCTTCGGTTTTGAAAGTACGTATGTTTCACATGATCGGTAGAGTGATTTTTTGCGCTAGAAAACTGGAAAAATTTTCTTGGAAGGAAAATGAAGAATTAAGTTATCAAAAAATGTTTACCATGGTTAGTTTTGTTACATTATGATATGATTTAGCAGTGTGTCACAGGAAGCAGTTAAATTGTTCTCCTAGTCCACAAGAAGTTAAATTGAATTTATTTCTTATTCTTTTCGGCTGAGCGATAGACTAGCAACAGATATTTTTTTAGCGGTATTAAAAAGGAGAATCCTGCGCGTGTTGCCGGTGTTCAATGTTCTGATTGGTCAAATCGTTGTGGTGCGATAAGACGAAGAACTTCTCGTAATACTATTTAAACAAGCTAGGGAATCTGTAGTGCAGTCAAGCTAGAAAATAACAAAGAAACCTGGGTGTAGCAGTTGTGATGGTAACTGAGCAAGGGTACTAGAAACTGTCGAATGAACTTAGATTGGATCCTGGTATTATTTTTCTCGCGAGTAGGTATTATTTTAACCTTTTGAGGTTATTAAGTAAAAATTGTACAGCATATTGAATGTGTGTGATTCAAAAAGAATTTTCTTTCTCTGTTCTTGTGTAGTTATTTTTGAAATGCTTGTTTAACACTGCACCTAATCTGTCCTTAATGTACTGGATCAAGAATAAACAAAAAAGCAATTATTTTTGAAATTGAAAGCATAGCCTACTTTTCAGCTGTCAAAGTGGTAGATTTTGAGATTTCTAATTTTCTCTCAACCTTAAGGGTCAAACTGTAGCACGAGTTTAAAGAGTATAACTTCGGATGTTTCACTGGTAGCTTTTGCAAGCAAGTTGCATTAAATTTTTTTTCGACTTGCCGAAAGTGTTACAAAAAGTGTGTTTCGAATTTCGAAAAGGATTTGGCTCAATCCCAGCAGAGTTTTAATTTAAGTAGCCTACTGTTGTCAAGTCCAACGGAGAGCGTTGTATAACAAAATAGCTGCTGGGTTATATAACAAAATAAAAGCTTTTAGCAATCGTAGACCTTTGAATGTTGTCACTTTAAACAATTATATTTATTTTAAGCACTTTATAATACCAATTAGGCAATTTTATTTATTTTATTGCAACTATTATTTGTATTTATATATGTCACTTGTGTTGAAGAACTTCAATATGAAGAGCATTTTGTTCTTAATGTTTTCTCTTTTGTGCACCATGCTTGAAGGTAAGATGAGCTAGCAAAATTATCTACCTAGCTTACTGTTGGGTTACCTATGATTGCACACGTATTTTTGCACAAATGGTTAGAAGCTAAAATTTTGTAACCACGTGGTTCTTTCTTGTTTGTGTCTTCTATAAAGTTTCCATTCTTTTTGTGGTAGTTTTGTGATTTTTAAACAACGAGACCAATTAATAGTTGATATACGGTATAAAATGTGTTTCGGGATCTTTAATTTGTATACATGTGAACGATGTTTTGTACTGTTTTGATTTGTTGTTCTACAAATTTCAGGTTTGAGACATCGTCGTAATGCAAAGCAAGAAGCAAAACAGAGTGTATGTTACGACCATCTCGGTTGTTTTAGCAATTTAAGTCCTTTCAAGTCTGACATGCCGTTGCCTATGTCACCTAGCAAGATTAAGACGGAATATTATTTGCGGACTCGCAGAAACCTGATTAAAGATCAACCGATCATTCCCGAGGCTCTCAATCTTTCATCTTCAAACTTTGATGCAACGAAGCCTACGAAAATTATCATTCATGGTTTTGTGGTATGTACTTCCACTTTTCATTACTGGAACTATTTGCTATATTAAACGTTCAAAAACTAAAACCAGTTTTGTGAGATTTGGCTTACCAGAGGCTATATCATCGTCAAACAATAAAACTAACTTTATTTACAACAGTCTTATCAACGTTTTATGTAGATTGTTAACAATGGTTTGGCAAAGTGGGTTCCCGAAATAACTGAAGCAATTCTATTTCAAGAAGATGTTAATGTGATACAAATCAATTGGGTGAAAGGAGCCAATGTTGAATATGACAATGCTGCTTCAAATACTCGCATAGTTGGCGCGCAAGTCGGATACCTCATCAACTTGCTTATGGTAATAATTCGTTACATTTGATTGCCTGTGACAGGAAACTCTTTAGCTGTTAATAAATAGAACTTCTGTTCAGGTTCGATTGGAATTTCTAGTTGTTTTGCACAGTGCATTTCTGTCACCACCACTGCAAATGAGCAGGAAAAAATGGCAGTATGCTGTGTAGTGTATTCCTCAAAGGCAAACAAAACATGGAAAATCAAAACTAAGAGAGCTTTTGCCTGTTTTGGCAGTTTATCTCCTGAAGTTGTTTCGTTACAATTATATTTTAGGAAGTGACACAAGCAAAAGCAAGAGATTTCCATATCATCGGATTCAGCTTAGGTGCTCACGTTGCTGGATTTGCTGGAAAGATGATAAAATCTAACGGAAGAAAGCGAAAGATCGGTCGAATTACCGGATTGGATCCTGCTAATCCTGGATTCAATTATGATAGCCCACTTGTTCGTCTTGACAAGAGTGACGCAAAGTTTGTGGATATCATCCACACGGATACAAAGACTGTTTTAGTTATTGGTAAGTAAAATTCGGCTTGGCTGTGTTTTCACTTTTTAGCCTTATATTCGATATCAAGCAGCCAAATCGCCATTTCTTATGAAACAAGAAGCTATTGTAAAAAGTTTTTATGTATATTTGCGGTTGTTGATAAGAATTTGACACCAGCTTATGAGTAACAAAACGCTTTTACAGCTTCAGGGATGAACCGTAATTTGGGGCATGTCGACTTTTACCCCAACGGAGGGGCGGATCAACCTGGATGTGATTGGTGGCATAAAGGCTCGAGCTGGATGTCTGGTAAGTGTTATGGCTAGAAATATCGTAGTAGACCAAAACGCCGGTAGTTTGTTTTGAGAGTAAATATTTATTCATCGTCTCGTACAATTTTATTTGTTTGCGCAAACGATACTGCAAAAGCTGTAAATTCAAATTCGCCGCTGTCATAATTACTCGAGCTCCTTTAAACAACCTTAACTACAGCTTTCGTGTCTGCTGCCGAACCAAGTTCTTGGTCTTTGACCCGTTGCAGTGTTGCCAGGTTTTCAAATTTTCAGCCGAAATGCTACCTTAAACTAGCCCAAATATTTGCAAAGCTGCACAAAATTAGTCCACAACAATTGCATTTTAACTCATCTACGTGATGGTATTTATATATCTATTTACAATTCTTATTAACCTGAAAAGAAAGTTAAATTTACCACACAATGCACTTAGCGTTTGACACTTAAAATTTTTGAAAACGATACATGCAAAGAGAAGCCATGTGCTGTAAAAAAACACTGAAGCTTGCACATTGCATTTTCATTTTGTTTCCATCCTGTGTAATTGCTTGCTATTAGAATGTTGGTTGTTATGAAAATTAGTTATGGATACATCTATACTATAAAACTCAATTTTTGACAAACTGGTCATACTAACATCAAACTTGGCGCAATGGACTACTCCCCGGGGTGGGCGTCATAAGGGGGTTCGTGACTATTCTCAAAAGTAAGCTTATTTCACCAGAAAGTTTTGATCGATTTTCCGATTTATTGCATTCTGTACGTTTTGTTTTCTTAACTTTCAGTTAAACACGGTTTAATATAATCCTGACATTTCAGTCCAACACTCAACTGCGTGAAACAAGCGAATGAATACAACCCACTTTTTTGCAATGAATAATAAACACACACACTTCTTGTCTTATCTCAATGCCTCTTAAAGGAGCAATTTCCTGTGAAATAATCACTACCAATAATGAAAGTGAAATTGGAATACATGATTTCGTGGCGTATTTAGCCTAGTGAATGAAGTAGACTAGACCTACATTTCTATGTTTCACACTAATCGGAAAAGTCTTAGCTAAAATTTTACCCGGCTTCACTTAGTAAAGCTAAATTTATAAAGTTTACGGGTGAAACAGATTTAATTGTTTCCAGTTTTATGGTTGTTCCTACTCAATACACCAGCCCAAAATGATGCAACTGAATAAATAAACCAGCACGAAAACCCGCAACTGCTTAATTTTTCTCTAAATTTCCGATTCCAAGGAAAAACCGCGAAACTAGGCACCGCTATACCGTTTAAACTTGTACTCGTCTCTTCGAATTTCCTTGACTATTGGTAGTTCAGAGGCGAATTATTGCTTTTCCCGCTGTAAAGAACGATTGTGGCGTCGGTACCGTGACGGAGACGTTTTCAACCTTCTTCGTCGTTTGAGCTATTTGTTGTGAGCTTTATGCAAGAAGATGTATATATAGGCCACACCGCGTTAGCGCTCACGCTCGGTTCGCAAGTCTTCAGTTAGACTGGAGCCGCCACGACGGGTAGACTGCTTGGCCCCACCATCTACCACAAAAAGACGGGAGGTATCCCGTTGAGTGCCTTGCCTAAGGACACAACAAGCAAGCTTGTCGGCTTGTTCTCGACACTATCCCTATTTTGCTGAGCGCCAACCAGGGAAGCTGTGAATACCATTTTTTTTCAGTCTTTTGGTATGACTCGACTTGGAAATGATTCCCAGGTCTACCGACTGCGAAGCGGACGCTCTAACCACTACGTCATCGCGCCGGTTTCAACTGACTGTAGACATTGCAACGTGATAGCCTCTTGTTTTGTTGCTGGTTAAACTTGAATATGATTGAGATTGCATACGATTTTCTCTCTGAGGTTTATCAGCACGGGCTGGTGAAGAAAAAGTGCTTCGTAAAGCACACTCGCGTTTCTCAAAGACTCGCTCACGCCACAAAACGTTATTACTTCCTGTTTTCGGTGTTGGTTTATGGATGAATCGATTTTGACTCGTGACATCCTCGTACATCGCCTTATCAGCTTGCATGTAGAGTAGTGCAGTTCAGTCGCAATTTGTGGCGACGACATTCGGCTTGAGTTTCTCGACGCCCTTGAAAAGCTCCGATTATTCATTTGCGAATGAGTCATTCCGTATTATCAGGCCATCTTGACGTGGCAACCCCGCAGCCGTCCCGCCTACTAGCTCAAATACGCGAATGGTTTAACAATCTTGTAAAAGTGACCTGCAGTAACCTTATCGCCAGGCATTGTTACCGCGCCATACTCGTTCTAAGAATTCACGGTTTCGTGATGACATGGCGCGACGGTTATATGCGGTTGACTGTAAATTGTGCCTGAGGCTGTCGTGCATTCACGTTGCTAGGAAGCCTATACTTATCAGCGCTCCGTTGTAACCGATGAAGCGTACTTGACTCCATTTGCGTGTAGTAACCGGCTTTGTCATTCATCAATATTTGACTTTTCGTTTGACAAATTATAAACTTCCCCGTATGTTAGCGACGTCATCAATCTCAAACGTTTCGCTGATAGAAACATAAAAGTAATTTCCGTTAAATGTTTTCGATTCGTGATGCCTAATATGGAAAAGCATTGTTAAGTTATTAACGTGCTGTCAAAACCATACTTTACTTGTTTACTGTTAAATAACTGCTACCTCATATAGGTTAATTTCTGTATTTTATTGTGGTGGGAAATTCTTTCCGTAAATCGGACCGTTTTGTTGGTGCAGCGTGTTTCTGTCATAACCAATGCTTTAAGCAGGCGAAATTCCCGCAAAGCTCTTCCAATGCTACTGCAATACCGTAGGCTGCGTGCTCTGTTCTGTAGTCGGTTGTGGCTCGAAACTACGGGTGTTCGTTGTAAATGCCACTACTACAAATCGCCAGCCATGATCGAGCTGTCGAAAGCACCACTGGTATGCACCATTTATGAAATGTGTTTTCCGTTTCAGCTATCACCGACTCGACTGTTTGCGACCATATTAGGGCGCCGGAGTTATTCAAAGCTAGCATTAACGCCACTGGCAACCATCCCAGGATGATTGGGTACAGATGCAAGAATTTCACTAGGTTCAAGGTAAGTTGCATTTCACTCGTCAGTAACGGTTTTTGTGTTCATTGTGCAAACACATCTCCGAACCGTATTAAACGAAAAAGAGTTACTGAGATGTCAAGCCAAAAGTTTTATTAAGGTCTGTACCACCAAAAAATATTTCAATAAATTTGAAACAGCAGAGTGAAATGATGCTTAAGATAGACTAAACCTGCATGATGGTTTGGAGTAGCTCAGATATGTTGACTTAAGAATTAAAATTCACTAAGAATTTGTTTCTCAGCGTGGCGTTTGCGTGAGATGCAGAGGACTCAGCGACTGCAGAGAAATGGGATATTGGGCAAAACCGCTAGCTGCGCGCAAGAAACAAATGCAGTACTTCCTCATGACGTCTGGAGAAAAACCTTTTACAGGTAACTATCATCTCTTGTAAACTTGAAATAATTTCTTTGTTTGCCTCGAAATTCCTTAAATAAGTCGTCGTCGAATATTGTGTGGAGCCCAAATAATTTTCTTTTGTAGCTTTATATACGATACCAAATGTAAGTTGCTTTAATATGAGGCAATGGTTATTTTTATTTACAGTTCAGTCACAGGAGGAAATTTTAATTTAAAGGAAATGCATTGAATAGTTTTCATGAATGATTTTTTTCAGTTAAGCATTACCAAGTTCAAATTCACTGGAGGAACAGCGATGTGGCTACGAAAACCGGTTTTAAAGCAAAACTATTCCTTACTTTTCATGGCAGTAAAAATAACACATCAGAAATAGCTTTGAATGAGTGAGTATTACATTGTAGCAAGGGTAAATACTTTTTTCTTTTTTTATGAATGTTTACTGAGCAAAGAAGCGCTGACCTTGCAAGCAACTTATCTTAGATTTGAACTCGTAACCTTAAAGTTGTGTGTTGCTACGCTCCAATTGCAGTTGAAATTATGACTCATTTATGGCGTTGATTAGCGAGGCCAAACTGCTATTGGTTTGTTCGTCGTCAAAAGATTTGACAAAACGTTTTGTTGTGCCGTCTTCAAGTGTCTGTTTTTTACACAGTGGTGCTACATTCCACGTTCACGCCGGTAGAACTACAAGGTTTTTGATTACCGTCGATACGGAAAATGACATCGGTGCCATACAGAAAATTGTATTTCGCTGGGAAAGACCATCCTGCTACTCCTGGTTCCTGTGTTCCCGTGAAAACATAAACCTTAAACGGATTAAAATCTTCGACGCGACTAAGCAAAGGCGGTGGGTATTTTTATGATAATTTCATTTTGGAGAAAGTCGCTGTAGTCTGGAACATACGGCTATTACGAGGTTGCAAACCTCTAAGAGAATAGACACCATTGGTGCTCATCAGAAAGGTATCTAAAGCAAGTGAACAATTATATCGTGAGCATCTGACCTTATATTTTGACAAAATAATCTTGACTTTTTATTGCTTTTTGAATAACTTTTTTTCACATTTCAGCTCCGTTTACTTACCTCTTGGTAAAAACAGAAGCGAAAGAATTCACACTCACTCGGTGAAACCTGGCGAAGAGTTTGAACTTTTAAGCAGCACCTACATTCGCTCCTTGTATCCGAACCGTCGCTATACCGCTCTTCGCAGGGAGGAAGAAGCTTTAGTTCGTCCTAAAATCATCCGTGTACATGGCAAGCCTTCAAAAGTGCACCAGCTCAGCACAACCTCTCCAGTAACTGGCTCGTCTTCGTTATAGTATTTATCCTTCTGTTGCTTGGGGTCAGCAAGCTTGGCTTAAATGGTGCGGTTGAAAAATCCTTGATATCGATCACTGTGTTTTTTTTACATTATTTATTGGGCGTTCACGTGCAACCCCAAAAGACTTCACAATCGTTAGAAAGTTCATCGTTGATTTCAAGTCTAAATACTGATTAAAAAAGAAAAATATCCCGGTCGCTAGCAAGAAGTGCAATATTGTTTTTTGTTGATTAGTAATTGTTTTTGTTTCCTGTGGTACATTACATTACTTGGTGTTCTGCCATCAATTGAAATTCTTAGACCAGGAGCAAATCAGCTTTTTCGATGTGGCAGTGAGCATTAGGGTTAATGATGTAATTTTGTGGGTTACGGATACCTTCGTTGCGAGCGAATTGATTTTTTTTTCTTTTTTCCAATTCGACTTCAAACGGCTCATTAACATATTCAGCGTGGTTATTTTGTTTTCATTATTTTGTTTGTTTTTCTGTAATTTCTTTAAATTATAAATGTGAAAACTTTATTGATAGTAATGTTAAAGCGACTTCAACGTGTAAGTTTTAATAGTTAAAGAAAACTTGTGGGGTTGCTATTCCTTGCAAACTTTCATCTATTATTGCGCTATCTTGCTGCGGACTCCACGCCGTACGCTCGTTACGGACTTTTCTCTGCGAATTGTGAAGCTGCTCACTCAGCATGTCGTAAGAGGTGACTCTTTTGGTACCCATTATCGGCAGTCCGCCTGGTTGGTGGTTGGGCTACCAGTCAGTAATTTGCCTTCGTGACTGATTCGAAATGGGCTGCCACTTTTGCCCCAACCTAAATTCAATTACTGGTAGGTTTCCGGCATGAGTCTGGATTGCTGTACCTCCATCACAAGGAAGAGTAGGGGTAAACAAACCGTAGCGCCCCCCCATTTCCAAGGAAGTTGTAGAATAAGATTGCGTTTGTTCTCAAACCGGTAAAGTAGCTCAATATAGCGACGAGACCACGGTAACCTGAGCATTTTTAGAAACAATTTGGCACTTTCTGTATTTCGCTTTTGCAAAAAAAAGTCAAGAGCAGACTGGACTCCAGGCATGCTTGGAAGTATGCATGCCCCTGCGGAGAAATCAAACATGAAGCGCCGACTATCTCGTCCGATATCTGGGTAAACAACCGCTAAAATTCTGTTTACAGCAATCAAGCCAAAAATTCTGCGAATATCTGAAAGAACTCCATTTAACTACAGTCACGAAAAAGAAAAAATGGTAAAACAATCTAATCGCATACGTCCCCCACTCAAAATTTAAACACGGTCTTCCAACAAAAAAACGCTTCTGTCCGCTTCGTTATTCCTGAAAAAACTACAAATAGATTGTGGCTCTTCATCAGCATTTTAACAGTTTTCCGGCACCAAAAAAATGCACTCCGTCTAGTGATCAGTAACTTTAGTCAATGTAGCTATTTACGAGATCTTGGAAAAAAGTTTTGTTGAAAAAAGGTAGTTTGTGGGAGTTGGCATTTTGGAAAAGGTTACAGGTATTTCGAAGAGGCGGAGCTAAGATAAAAATATCATTATTTACTCAAATTTCGATGCTGCTTACAAGTAGAGACCAGCTTTATTGTGCTTACCCACCTCTCTTGAAATGGAGGCACAGCTCTTGTTCGCTTGCATCTGTGCAATACAACAGCAGAAGAGTAAAAGCTACTGGAAAGGAAGGCCGCAAAGAAACCATAGCTACAGTGCTGGGTCAAGGAGACCCGGCTACCGGGCCTACCGTTTCAAGTGGTCCACAGATTGTAGACTTTTGTCTTTCAATATCAACTTGTTTCTTTCAATACGAATTATAGGAGCTGGTGTTGTGATCGTCGGTTCAATACCTGAGTCCACCTGACGAGTTCTAATAGGAACGAAACCGGTCGTGGAAGTGGTATTTTATTCAACTGATTGCAGTTAGCCTATATGCCTTAATATCAATTAATTAAAAGTTGTTTCTTTCAGTTACTGATATTTACTGCTGATGCGTACGATGAGTAAATTAATTCTCATATGAAGCTACTTTAGTCTTTGTTTCGTTTCGCACATGTGTCGCCGTCGCTGGGTAGACCCGTGTTGTGCTGTTATTTGCGTCTGAGTTGTTTTCTAAGCCGGTCCACGAATATTGACCAGGAGTGAATTGAGGAGAACCCCCTTTTCTGGATCGATGCAATGCAAATATTGGCCACATTATCGCAGGCCTACTTGGTACCAGGGAGGCGACAGGGGCCCAAAACTTTTCTGGTTCCCAGGCGCACAGTGGCCTTAACACGGCGCTGCATAAATGGCCTTCGAGTCAAGCAACCACCTGAGAAAAATTTAAGCTACAGAAAAAAATAAATAAAAGACAACTCTGGCAGTTATGCTGATTAGTTTGACAGAGCATTAAGATGTTAAGAATATAATCAAGAAGAATTGATATAAGGGCAATGATTAAGAAATACAATTGTTGCCAAGCAGGATATTTTTAAGGCGAGATTTAAAGGCTAGAAGTGAAGGAGAGTGTTTGCGACTGGGGTCAGCGGTATCCCATAATCTTATTCAAAAAAATCTAGCTGATCGTTGAAAAAGCGATTAGGGTTAAAAGATAATAAGGTGTTTCCATCCTTTGATCTTCTGGTATCTTTGAAGTGTGCTGACTTTAATTTTGAAAAATAATTTGAAAACGACTACGGAGGCTCTTGGTGTGAGAAGGCAGAAGCAGTGGTTATCACAATGGTGGTTCGCATGCAACGGCGTACGCAGAAAGTTTCCGAGGGGGGGGCAAAGTTTCGTCACAATCGTGTGACGTCACAAACCAGCTTTGCTTTTGCTAAAACTGCTTGGTTTTGCTTTACATTTTTAGGGTCTGAGGGGGGGCCATGGCACAGTGGCCTCCCCCCTTGGTACGCTAGTGCTCGCGTGTTACTAACGGCAGGCCAGCTCTTCCTATGAAGTGCGGTAACAGCTTCCAGGTCACATTCGAAGTTGAAATATTGATGTCACGTAAATATATGAAATCTACAGATGAAACTGTTGCTTAAGTTAAATAGCTGTTGTTTTGAAATAAAGTAGTGAATGCCAAGTGATACGCAGGCACAAATTAAAGACTTTGTAAGATAGAAAGAGACAAGCAAAATAAATTTTTGATATCTAGATAGATTTTACACTATTATGAGATGCTTATTCTATTAAACGACTTCCAAAATATTTTTACGTGGCTTTAATGGAAGCGTTGTTGGGTGCATAGCTATAAGATTATGGTTGAAGAGGGAGGAGCTTCATTCCCCCCCCTTTTATTGCGAAGAGGCACCCATAAGAATAACTGTGTGTTCACCTTATGATTATTTTTTCGTTGAGTGACTCCAGCATCGTGTTTTTGAAGTTAAGCTTTAGAGTTATGAAACAAAATCTGAAATACAGTATGTCAAGATGCTTAGTTGAAATGAGTTTAGAATTACAATACATTGTACTTTTTTTTTAAAGTGGTAAACATTCAATGAATTCTTCGCGTTGGTAAATATGTTTGGCTCATTTTCAAAACAATAACAGTAGTGACTAGCATTACAAAAGACTATAAAAATAGTTTAATGGACTTTGACACAAACCAAGGCAGCTATTTGTGAAGCTGCTCAATCAGAGGCCTTACCTCTTCATGTAATTGTCTACGTAACAAAAAGTGCTATCCAATCACGTCAAGGCCAGTCCGCTCCTGAATTGTTTTTTAATTGAAACAACTATCAGATTACAACTAAGAAAAATTGCCAGACGGCTGAGTTTACCAAATGAAAGCTCGTGATCAACGTCCAAGTTTTTGCTTATCAATGAGAGGCTTGTTGTAAAAACCAACAAGAAGAACATAAAAAATAAATTTATGAAAAACAGTGGCCTATTTCCTGTTGTGAGAGAGGTAAAGCGTAGCCTACACCTAATATATGTTTGTCGATCAATGTCTTTAAAGAACTTTAAAACCAGATTTGTAGTGCAATACAAATATGTAATTCAAAATATTCATGAACGGCTGGGCATGGCTTTACCATTTGTTGGAACTGAAAATTCATCCTCTCCCTCTCAAAATGTTAAAAAGCTATGTGAGAGCAAGAATGTAGAGCATGTTGAAGGTTGGTGGAGTACTGGTGGGCCTGCTTTGAAAATGACTCTTAGCCAGTCTTATCTCCTCCTATCCGCAGTCTAATTTTAAATTCACCTTAACTGGCAGACTCAGTGTGCCCTCTTTAATTTATTCGATGAAAAATGATCAAGTTCTTATTGTATCAGTGTTGAAAATTATTCTTGTGTTTTGTTTCAGTTGAAATCGCAGGAAGTTTTTTCGTGCTTTCAACCGCTGTGATTTTAGGAGTCAAAACGTGGTTTAATCTTAATGCCGAGTAATTTCGGTTTTAAATTTTATTTTTCCTATTTTTCCGATTTCTGAGTGCCAAGCAGATTAACTCCAAACACCATTTCCATCTTCGGTGAGTGTGCTGTAAAACTTGGCATAGAAAACCTTCGCTTGCGTAAAAAATAGTGTTTTTTCGCATTTCTTGGCGCAAGGCTGCAGGCAGGGAGAGTGGGGAAGAAGGGGGAGGGAGGGGGGAGGTAAAAAGCCAATTGTTTGCAACAAAAGACTTATCAAAGCCCTATTTTTGTCTGAATTCCTAAATCTCTTTCAAAAAGCGAGGTTATTACTTAAACCAGAGGAGCACAAGCTGCGGATATGCGCATATTTCTTAGCTTTTACTTGAAGTTAATCTTCCAAAAAAAGCTCATTGATTTTACACGGGCAGAATAAATCTTTAATTTGTATGAAAGACGAGTAGGCTTTGCTTTCAGAAAATCGATTACCAAACAAAAAATGTTTTCACTTTGGCACGAGGAGAAAAAAATCTCAATTTAAATGCAAACTCTGACGAAAGGTAGAACGTTTTACATTCAAAAACTGATCACAAAAGATATCTACACCAGGTTAGGGCAAGTGGAGGCCCGTAATTTACTTTTCATAAACTAGGGATTTTGTTTTCACGGGCTTAAAAAAAAGTTTATCCAGCTGTTCACAAAAATTTAATTTTGTTTAAAAAAACTTTACGAAAAAACGAACAGAAAATATAATTCTGTTTTGAGAATCAAACACACAGTTGCAGTTGTTACATCGTCATAATAAATAATTCCTTCCATTTATTTATTGTAGTTAATAAAAACAATAATTAATAAACACTAAATTGTCGGAAAAAATACTTTATGAGCCTACGTTGTAGAACAAAAGATTCTTTGCAACCATTGGGAACAAGCCATCAAAGATGAATGCAGTAGTCGCCATAACCAGCATTATTTTTTCAGAATCAAACGCAAAAGCTTTGCAAACAAATCGGTAAAGTATTTTGATGAAAGTGAATAGCACAACCATTGGCGTTTTACTTTTTCGCCGTTCAATTCAATTGTTCTCGCCAAAATAGTCATTTAGAACAACGTCATTTGAATTTATTGCCAGTAAAACCTGCCTCTGAAGCAGAAAAATCTGCATCAAGATGTTGAAACTCTAAATTTCCTACTTGGCCGCAGTAATCTCTCAGATGGTCAGAAATTACACCCCAGCATCCGTCATCCATGTCGTGTTGAATAGTTTCTTTTACCCTATGCGCTTCATCCTCAGCAACGTTAGATGACTTGGTTTGTAAATTTGTTCCCATGAAACAATTTTTATATTTGGCTTTGGCTCTGCAATACAGTCACTAGAAGATGAACACAAAGCAGTTGCATTACTGGCCGTCGTTTCTACAATGTTGCTTTCGCTTATAAGAAAAAAATCAGTCACTTTTTTGATTTTGCTACAACTTTTTTCGCTGTATCTTCTGCTTATCTTCTACATTTCTTCTTTTCCCAACCGCTTTTATACTTCTTCATTTTTATTTTTAAATTGACTAAAATTTTAAGATTAAAAACGTTTAGATTAGTTAATATTGGTAAAAGTGTAGTTGGCTATCTCTCCTAAAGTGGCTATTCCCTATCGATTTCAAAACAGCCATTTCAGATCTTTTTGATTTCAATACACAGGAATCCTCTAACAAATTTCTGTTGTAAAATATAGACCTTCTTTTACTCAAGAACGTTCTGAATTTATACACTTAAAATTCAGTTCTGAGTGAAATCCCAATTCAAGGAAATTTGCTCCCTGAATATACTTTTCTACTATATTTTTTTCTAAAGCAGTAGTTTCCAAAAACTAATTACTGAATGCGCCCTTGAAAAGTTATAAATACTTGCGGTGCACTATTTAAGCAAAAAATACCAAGAAATTGTATCTAATCCATTTTCATTATTTAAAATGCAAAAATATTAAAAATATTTAAATTAAAAAAAGTTAAAATTTGCAAATAATCATTTCTAAATGTGCCCCCATTTTATATCAATATCGATATATTTTTCAATAACAAAAGAGAAAAAAAATAATTATTTTCTTTTATGTTTTTAATATTGAAAGAAAATGTTTTGTGGAATCAATATAAATTTCATTTGCTATTGTAAATTAATTTAGAAGTAATTTTTTATTTCATATTTTAAGAAAAAAATTTTCTTGAATTGATATTTCACTCAACTATTCCATCTGCTTCCTTCTGGTCTAAACTATTTGGTAAAATTACATCTCCTTCCTTCTTCAAATACCGGACTATAGAAAATATACTTGCTTTTATTTAAACTTTTTCTTGCCTAGCATAAACTTGTCTGCATTTTTTTCAAAACTTCGAAATAACTGGCAACAATTGAACATGTCAGAGCCATAGAAAAAGCCATTGTTAAGGAATAATGATATATTTTGTATTATGATTTTAAAATGTGTTTACATTTTGGTTACAATGTTTTATCCAAAGAAAACACAATCAAAACATTGATAGTACTTCCTACTATGATACAGTTTCGCTTGTGCTTTGCACGATGACGAGGTCTCTAGTGGAGAACGCCTTGCCCTCGATACTTCTAAATTAAACCTTCACTATTTTTTGAAAGAGATCGTATCAGTAACTTTTATGACTTCTTTGACTTGTTATAGTGGTGGGCCTGGGGCTGCAGCCCCATCAGCCCCCGCCTTATCCCGCCCTGCTCCCACTATCATGAATGTCATAATTTCTTTAAATGAATTAGCATTGTCATCGCAGCCGATCAGCTTACCTTGCTGAAATTGCACCTCTTTTTGCAGATACATTTCGTCGGTTAACAACACAATGTCTTTATCAATTTTGCGTTCGTTTAGCAATAGTTTGACTGCTTTCAATGGTTCCACTCCTCCCTGGTTTAATCTCTTTAGAAGGCTAATCGAAAGAAAAGGAAAATGTTTGACAAGTAGTTGGTATGCTGGCAACGAAGTGTAGCGCAACACCAGGGCAAGTTGCAAAAGTTTTGACGTAAATTTTGGTCTATCATCAGGTTTTTTATATTGGATTTGCTGTGGTTCAGCCATGATATTTGTGGCTCTGTTATCTGAAAAACTTTTGATGCATGATGGAAAGTCGACAATCCTTTCTTTTAACAAACCATAGAGGGAGGAGTATAGGGGAGCCAGAAAAGAAAAGCTTAACTTGGAGGTCATTATCAATTACAATTGCTTTAGTAACAGTGGGAATGTCGAATGTCTTGCAATTTTCCAGTTTGTAAAACACTGTTCTACTTTTATCAGTTTGCAACTAGTAGCCACTGGGGCACAGGCTTTCACCAATGCTGAAAAAATCTGAAATTTTGTCATGGTCATTAAAATCATCAAATTAATTAGGTAATGCAGTCGCTTTACTTGAAGGCTTTCTTTGGATTTTCGATGCAGGCATAACTGGCGGGGATATTGATTTATTGCCAGAGTATATAGAAGGAACTGGATGTAATTCCCATCGTAACATTGCTCTTTTGTCAACTTTCAAAAACTTTTCTTCAAAATGTTTAGAACAAACACCAGAACGTCGCGTCGGAGCCCAGTCTCTTCTATTCACAAATCTTATCCATTTTCTGTTTAATTCTTGGTTTTTCAAAGGAAAACGAAATACAGGGAATTTTTCAGGAATAACATGAATTTTATGTTGACGCTTTTTGTATCCCGTTTTGCAACAGACAACAACACATGTATTTACCATAATTATGCCAAAACATATATTGAAAGTACTTAAAACAAAGTAAACTTTTTTGCATAGATTGCTTTGAAGTTGAAGAATCGTACTTACAAAAGTGGAAATCAAAATTGGCCTTGCGTTTTAAGAATGCTATGTTACGTGCAGCTAGCTAGCTAAAGCTCGAATCAACGAGCTAAATATTCTTTTAAATGCATATGATGAACTTAGGTTAACTGCTATGTCATCAGAAATTAAGACTTCATCCATGGCTTCATCTAACATGACGTTTGTCTAACGATGCTATTATCTACTTCGTAAATGCCCTACCAACACTCTTGCATTATACAGTAAGTAAGTTACAGTAAAATTAACAACTAATAACAATTGCTAGAACTGCAGATATTGGATAAATTCTACTATCTAACTGGACATTTTAAATTGTGGCGTGCATCCTAGCACTGCAAAACGACTGGAGAAAACAACGCTGAAAAGCAGTTTGTTGAAAGATTGTGAAGGATTAGCTCTGCTGGAAACCAACACTTGAAGAGAAGTAAACAACTGCCGCGCAAATGTTACCCGTCTAATTTTTGTGCTGTAAGGTAGAATGTCTGGCCGTCTTCTCTTTTAAGTAGGCCATGGTGTTACTGTTTATATTTGACTACTTGGCAGCCAATTTAATAAACAATAAATAAATTAAAAGTATCGTCGATACTATTTGTATCGGTAATATAAGAAAACAGAATAAATCGATACCGATACCTATTTCAAAGCAATGATAATGCGACAAAAAGTGCATACAAATACAAAAAGTACCGAGCGATTCCATCGGCGATACATGTACTGGATACTACCCATGTCTGCTCATGCAGCACATAATCTCTTAGTAATTCGGATACTTTTCAAAATCCTGATTGCCCTCCAAAAGCGCGATCATCTTCATAAATGGTTTTCAATGCGACACAAAAATATTCCCACTAGCCCCACCAAATGTGTGGCTACTTACACCCTTGCCTTGTGGCCAGCAATTAACTTAAATCAAGCCGTTTTAGACATGGGCTCACTACCGTTCTAAAGTCACGTTAATAAATATAAAAGTAGATAACCTATTCGCTCAATAATAAGAGTAATGTGAAGATGTATGTAGCTGCGCAAATGTCTACAGTAATGATTAAGAATTATTATGGCATTAAAAAATTACCTTAGAGAGGCGACTAAACCCAGGTTTGATATTTCATTCCAACAATTTCAAAAATGCTTTCAATGTTTACAGTTTAGTAAATAGTCAATTGAAGCTAATAAACGTAGCCTATTTTTAAATGGCTTTTAGGCTTTGTTCCAAATGTGTATCTTGCAAGGAAACAATACCAACTGTTTTACAAAGTTAATCACTTACTCTGTTATTGCTTCGCCTTGATTTTTCATTTAAAGAAAAAACAGTAAGTTGCATATATTTGTTGCCAAGAACTTGGAAGTCGAATTTGTGGCATTGTGCTGATCGCAGACAACAGAAACTTATTCGGCTCATTGCCAACCTCTGGTGGCAGGTTCTTTTCAATTTCAGTTTAAGTCTGGCCACTCACGATGCTAAAGAGGCACGGCACTTTTATTTTTCTGCTGTGACTCTTATTTTTTATATTTTTTTGAGAAAGGTAAATGTGAATATGCTGACAGTGAAAAATTAGTTTTTCGTAGCTTAATCTTGAAAAATTGTCTTAGGACTATTTGAAAAATACTTGAAATGTTTACAATTAAAACGCACATCACCTTAAAAAACCTTGTTAGACGAAGGTCCAACCAGTGATAACTTTCAGTGAATATCACAACTATCACTAAAATTCTGTGATGATTTTGAAATTTACTTTGGTTTGAGCAGGTTGGTGATAACTTAACCAATAACGATTTTAAAATCATCACCGAAAGTGCTAAGACTTCCACTGAAAATTGTCACCGAGTAAAAATTGTCATCAAGAGATTATTACAAATTGCCAGGGGTGGAGCAGTTATCAATATTTTCTGTTTGTCGATTTGATTGATCATAGTGCTGATAACTTCAGTAACTATTTTTCGAAAAGTTTTGAAAAGTCACCACTGAAATTGTCACTCAAAAACAACCTATAAAAATGCTAAACTTTCTCAATGACGTCGCAATGATAGAAATAGTACAGCGCTCCGGCAGGCAACTGGCTGTTGTCCGGTGTCAGAGTGCCCACGCTACTGGCGACAAGTCACTTCTATCATGACAACCAGAGTAGGTCAGAAGAGAAGTAGTTCTACTTAAGTGAAGTACTTAAGTTTTTCAGTAACGAGCTACTTGTTTGAGTAGTTTCATTTTTGCTGCTTTTACTTTAACTTGACTAGATTGAGTAGAAAGTAATTGTGCTTGAGTAGTTATAACTTTTACTTAAATAGGTGCTAAAATTTAATGTCTGTTGAATCGAAATGCTGTATGCAAGCATAACAAACAGCCTTGAATTAAAATTTTATTTTTCTGCAATCCTTCACTGAAGTCAACCATCTTTGGTTCGAATTTTGAGAGCCAATTGATACTAGTGTTAAATTCCAACCGGAAAGATGTGTTAAGCAATAATCACCAGGCCGTATTGTCACAAAGCTTTTTGACTTAGAAAAGGTTTTAGTGCCAGAAGTTAGTTCAGGTATTCTCCAAAATAAATTTTTTTGCTATTTGTTTTTTATTTCCAAGCATGGATTAGTGTGTTCAAATACCGGTTACCACTGTTGTCTAGGGAGAAGCCGCTTAGGAGGGGAACAAAGAAGGCAATTGCCCTCTTAATAGATTCATAAAAGATTTATTTTTGAGGAATTCCTTAAAGACCCTAAAATCGATTAACATGTGAACTTAACCTTAGCATATATCTTTAAAACTTACTAAATATTACTTATTACTACCAAGGTTCTGTAGGCTCTCTAGATCAGGGATGTCAAACTCGGGGGCTTCTGGGGGCCACACCTTACATATGAGCAATCGTGCCGAGGGCCGCATGAAGTTTTCGATTTGGATATCACCACTTCTTCGAGCAAAGATCTCTGTAATGTAGCCCGAAGTGAGATCGATCCCCATAAAAAAAAAAGGTTATCACTTCTCCAACATCTCCACATCATCGCCCTTATGAGGGCAAATCGAGTTCTGTTGTTGCACCAAGTGGAGTAATCTCTGGATCAAAAAAAATCTGTACCTCTCAAGTGTCGCCTGTGATTAGGAGTTCAAACGTTTGTTTAAAGATGGTACGTTGCAATACTACCGAAATTCATTAAAAATTTTAGAATCGTCTCGCGGGCCGAATTGAAAGGTTCCGAGGGCCTCATGCGGCCCGCGGGTCGCGAGTTTGATACCCCTGCTCTAGAACATCATCAAAAATGTAAACCGAAATAAACACAACTTTCCCCTTCCTTTCTCAAAGTTATTAGCTGACTACGTTCGTTGGCTTTAGCTTTTGTAGGCTGAACCTTAAATATCTTAAAGATATAAGTTTTTTTTCAAGCTACAGAGCATTGGCTCATTGAGTCGCTCAATCTTCAAACGACTTTTTACCATGAACAAACGTTCTGTCAAAAGCATAAGACAACAACAAAAGACATTACTCAATATACCTGTACAAAAAACAGTGATTGCCAAAATAGCTAGGCAACGTGTCTCTGCTAGGCTGTACCATTAACGTGTAGATCAGCGAATTTTGATTTATTTTGCATTTCGCAGTAAAAAAAATCTATTTTCACGCTTCTTCCAATCATTTGTAAAAACCCGGAAGTATTTCAAAAGTTCACTCTCAAATAAAAAAGCTCCCCCAAAAGGTTTTCAATGTAAATCTACTGAATTTTATTCAAAAGAAAAACTGTCAACAATCTAAATCAAGACAGCTTTTGAGCGTTTGTTGAAATCAGTTTCTCCAGACCCAATGTTTCATTTATAGTGAGCTCATTACCTGCACCAAACAACGTTAAACTTCAACCGGATGCAGGACCGAGGGAATCGCTTCAAATAATATTGTTTGAAAAGATTGATTGGGAAAAAAGAAAAATTGAGTTTTAAATTTCGACTTGGATTGAAAACACGTGAACTTATAGCTGTATTCACAACCAGGTGTGAAACTTCTTGCCAGTACAAGCAACTGCAACGTCTCGAAGCGAGGAACGGCAACCAGAGAATTAGAAGAGGTTTTAAGACGAAGTTTCGCTACGTGATACTGAGTGTCAACTGTACGAGTTACGAAACTCGCTTTTGACAATGTGAACGCCGCTTGATCTCGAAATCGAACTGCAAACACAAAACATTTTTCTCCATCGATGAGTAAAGTTAAGCTTACAATGGGCATATGGGGCAAGGGGCATTTTGGGCAGTAATATATCGGGCAATTAGCGTATAGGGCAATGGGTGTACTGGGAAATGAACGCACATCATAATGGACGTATGGGTCAATGGGCATATGGGTTATTTGTCGCATGGGACAGTTGATACATGGGTACTGGCGTATGGGGATATGAATATACAAGGCGATGGGCATGGGAGTGGGGGCGGTGAAGATGTTCCCATAAGCTCATCGCCTTTTCTTCCATTGCCCCATATGCCAATTGATTTATATGCCCAATGGCTAATATGCCCATTGCCCCAGATGCCCATTGTCTCATACCTACCTTTGCCCCACATGTCCATTGCCCAGTATGTCTATTGCCCCATGTGGTCATTGCCTAATACGCCCGCTGCCTCATACGTTCATTAACCCATACGCTCCATGTACCAATTGCCACTAAAATCGTGGCTTTGGAACTAGTTTTTAAGTCTCGAAACCCTTGAGTTTGGAAGTTTTGAAACTTGGAATTCGAGACGTTGTCTCGCGACTCTAGCGATTGTACATTGCGAAAGCTGCGTTTCTGGTTGCGAAAACTGGTCAATACGGTATAAACGCACATTTCTGTGATGTTTGAACGCAAAAGTTTAAGTTCTCCAGCCTGACTTGAAACTTATGAATGAACGTAGCTCAGACTTTGATGTCCGAAAAGAAAATGTCGCCACTCTAAGTTTGAGATAAAAAGCACAGAGTTTTAGGCTCCCAAAATGTTGTTACAAAAAAGTTCGACACCCTTAAATTTGAGATTAAAAATACAACATTGTGAGCTTTACTCCGATCCTTCACCAAAACTTTGTATAAAAATGCCGGGGCTAAACTTTTTGGGGCCCTCACTTACGATTACCATTGCACTGATTGCATGGTAAAGTAAATTAAGCTATCGATTGGTCGACAAATTTGCGCCTGTTTGGTGCGACCATGCCCCGTTGAAAACCACTGGTCTGGATAAATACCGTCTAAAACTGTTAAAAAATGAAATTACTTTCTACTTCAACTACTTAGGCAGTGTAATTATCGACCACTTTTTATTTTTACTCAATTCTTGACTACTTTTGCAAATACCTATTATTGCTTTCTACTTTTAAAGCAATATCTTTTGAGTTAGTAAAATGCTTTCACGCTAGTAGATTTTGGGCTACTTTGATAATCTCTGATGATTGCTAAGTAGCAAAATAGTATAGTTAGCGCCCCATAAAATCTGATCATCACCCCTTTATTCACAAATGCTTTTCTGGCCCACATTTTATATCTCTTCGTCCTTTAAGTAAGAGTGAAGGTTATAACAGCCAGGATGCCACTCCTTGCTATCCGAATTATCACTTTGCATATTGTGAGCAGACTAATGTGATTTGCTGAAGCTCGATGATCATTTTTTCATTAAACAAGTGTCCCTTGACGAATCCAAGCGTCTCCACAAGTGGTAATTCCAAAATAACTACGTAGGCAAAAATTTTGCAGTGACAGTTTGAAAATACCGCTGGTGAAGCAGCGCATTCTCCGTGCACTAAAAAGCCTGCCTTACCAGCGATAAAATGGACAGTTTAGGTGAAAATCTAGAAAAGTTAACCACGATAGTCTCAATTTATTTTTTGAAGAGAAAAGGTAAGAATTTATCATAAGCTTATCGATTTTGGAGTAGGTAGACTTGCAAGTTACAATTTTTTTAATGCAAAAAAAGAAGTCAAAGAACTTATCATAAATCGAGCTGTTGTCTACCGGAAAACTTCAAACAACGATAGGCCTACATTTAGTGGGGAACTGACAAAGTGTAAGTTCGCCCCTATCCGACTTCGGGTGAAAGTCTTGTATTGCGGGTCAAAAATATGACAAATACGTTTAAATTTTTAAAAAACAATTATAGGCCTTCATATTGCTATTTACAGTTCTTTTGAAAAACGCTGTTTCTCAATAACTTAGCCTATTTGGCTGTAACTAGTAGTCCACAATACTAATATCAACTAAATTTTTTAGGTTTCAAATGCTATTTCGATGATGATCTTGAATATTTGTCATAAAAAATGAAGGTCCGGCCCAACAATTACAACTTTTAATGGGTTGATTGAAATATTGGCCACCTCAGAGCCATAGTATTCATTAAGCAAAATCCTCTTTCTCTAGCTAAAAGCGGTGGGACCTTACCCCTGCCTCAAACCTCGAGTTACGCTATTGCCCACATCACAACAACAGCAGATCCAATTTTGTCATGGCGAACGTAAAGAAATTCATGGCAACAATAAAAACGTACAGTCAGTTTTTGACTTTTGAAAATTAATTCCCACCCAATGCAAAGACGATTTAAAGAACACAAACAGCTAGCTTATTTAGATTTTTCAGCGTAGTACCGTAAATACAATACGTAGTCAAATGATGCATGTTAACTTGTCCCCCCTAGATTTTTTTTGGCTCTCTGGTTGCAGCGATGATTGAAAACACAGACAGTTTATTAGTCTCATCAAGTTTTGATGTGAAAGAAACGTCGGTAGCTTTTTTTTCAGGTCGCCATTGAAGATTACCGTAGCTTGAGATTCAAGCGCAGTTAGAAACAAAACTAAATTTACTTCAGGTGAACGCAGCTCCTAAATCAACCACGATCAAGACTGGACTGGTCGAAGTGCAGTGCTTGATTGAACCAATAGTAAGACTATCTGGTTGAAACTAACAGCTAAGCCTGTTCCAAGATTGTAGTAAAAAGATGGTAGACAAAATATGAAAGGAAAGAGAGATAAAACGAGTAAAAAGGGAGTGAAAAAGGGCAAAAAGAAAGCGAAAAGATAGAGTGTAAAGGAGAAAAAAGTGATGGAAAGAAGCGGGAAAGGATGAGGGGACAGAGTAGAAAAAGGCAAGATTAGCATGGATGCCGTATAAAAACGCATATCCAAAGTAGGTGCACTGGATTTCGATTCCCTTACTTGTTGAAATTAACAATTTTTAATGTAGCCAAGAGGAATATAACAGCCCGAGCACATCAATATATCGCCATGCATCCATTCACTAACTACAAACAAACAAAAAATTTTGCCTTGTAACTCATCTTGCATCTTTCATTGCAATGCAACTTTTGCATTTTAAAAGTATTTCAGAAGAACGTCTAAGTGGTTCAAAAAAATTATCACATCTTCTAGGTCCTGTTTTTCAGAAATCCGAGAGGTTTAAATGGACTATGGGTGCGCTGGGAAAAGTGCACAGGTAGCAACTACTGCAGCAATGGTTTGTTTCCAATACGCTTGTAATAAAGACTTGGGTGACAATGGCTCAAGTATGAATACAATGGTGGCAATGGCAATGGTTGACAATGGCTCAAGTATAAAAATAAACGAACAAGCTTTTTCCTAACTCTGGACGTACAAATGACAAAATATGTTTCAAACTGGGCAGTGAATGTTTGTAATAAAATTTTAATAATCCATCCAACAAATGTCTTCAACTGTAAATGCTGTTTTAATTCAAATTTTGAGTTGAGATCAATGTTAATTTTAAGATACAAAGCCCAAGCCCGCATGCCAACGTTCAATGAATAACCAGATCTCCTGGTTTAAAAAGACCTCGGTCATGGTACCCTAAACGCAAACAAGAAAATAAGAGCGTTGCAAATGGATTGCTAAAACAAGTCAAATGACCTAAGCACCTTGAGTTCTCGCAAACAGACTAATCAAAGTAGATCGGGGTACGGAACCGTCAGAGTCCTGGAACCAAAAACGTAAATATTCTTTTTGCGTAATTTCAAAAATAGTAGGCCTACCTGTAATAATCAAACGTGCAGTATTTTTACTCACCTATGCAATCTCCGACACAGCAATACAAAACTGTAGCAGAAAGTTTGTTCAGTTTGTAAGTCGTCGATTGGCATTGCGTAGTCAGCAACTATCACTTTACAATCTGGTTCACAAATCATAGTCTCCTTCTTATCACATAAAGTCTCTATCTTATCATTGTCCTAAGAAATATATGCATAAATTAGCAGCTGGTAACTCACAAGGTCATGCAGTTAACAAGAGAAGAGAAGAGTTTTGTACATAACCTCCACGTTCACCAAAACTCATATCACTTAAACCATCTTTGGTAATACGGTACTTAAAGACTAGGTTAACTCCATGAAATCAGCTTCAGTAGTTAAACTGGGAGCAGCCATTGAAAGTGCATGTACGCAAACATCAAGGGAATTGCTTTGTAACGTGTACAATTCCATAGCTTCGCGTTGTCAGCAGTGCTTGCATCAATTTGAGAACATGCAGTTATAAAACTATAAAATTATGTTTGTAGATTCTGTTACATTTTGAAAATTAAATAAATTTGAATAAACTACTGATTTGAAATTATATAAATTGTGTATGCATTTTTGTGATACCTTGTATATTGTTTGTGTGGCTGATTGTTTGGTACGAATAGAATGCAATCGCTTGCTTGGTGGTTGAACTTGACTCTTAGGCTTGATCAGTTCGTGTCGTGGTCAAAAAGATCCCACTCGTTGAGATTGTTTGCTCGAAACGACCTCCCTCGACAATCTACATCGTTGACTTAAGACTCAAATATTATGACTCAAGCTCAAGTTGAGACTCGACCCAACTGGTGAAAATTTATTGCTTGCGCGAGAAAAATTTCTTGGCTTGGAAAGCTTAATCTCATCATTTTTTGTCCTACTGCACGTTTCAGAAAATAATTACGTAATGACACTTGGCAGCTATAGTATCGAGCCTAACTTTTGTAATTTATTTTGAACTGCTGACGGATTGAACAATTTAGAGCCAGAAAATGTTTGAAACACGAGGTTTTCATACCATACGTATACAGGGTGTCCCAAAAGTAACCGAACCCAAATTTTGATAAAAATTAGATATCAAAACCAACAAACTTCTTGAACATATTTAGTATTTACAATTGTACAAAATGTCTACCTTGAACTTCAGTACAATCAAGGCATCTTTTGACAACACTGCGACATACTTTCTGGCAAGTTTCCTCTGAAATTTGATTCCATTCGTGCTGAATACTCTGTTTCAGTCGATCAATTGTCTTAGGCTTGCAAGGTTGATTAATTGTCCTAGTCCACGCTTGTTTAAATCTACAGTCCTTCGCTGCATTTTTGAAAAATGTGGGTACCAGCAGCGCACACTGAGCAGGAATTAGGCAATGATGTAAGCAATAGTAAAAAAATACCATACAAAGACATTAAAAAGAAATTACATTTGTTAATTTTAATATCAAACTTTTATGTAAGTTTATGGTTCGGTTACTTTTGGGACACCCTGGAAGTATTTATACCCAGAAAGTATGTCGCAGTGTTGTCAAAAAATGTCTTGATTGTACTGAAGTTCAAGGTAGACATTTTGAACAATTGTAAATACTAAATATGTTCAAGAAGTTTGTTGGTTTTGATATCTAATTTTTATCAAAATTTGGGTTCGGTTACTTTTGGGACACCCTGTATGTTGCATAGTCGCAGTCTTCCAAAGAGCACAAAAGTGGTTTACACGACAGCGACTGACTCGTCCAGGCCGATCGTAACCTGTAAGATCGTGCTGACGAAATGAAGTTAAACCTCAATGTGACTCAGTCAGCATCTGTTAAAAAATTGACAACACACATCAAACGACCACAGCAAGCGATTTTTCGTTTTTGCTACAGCACCGCAGTCCTTTCCACCTTTGTCTAACAGAGGTTTTTTAATCAAGGCGAAGCACCCAGTGTTATTTTGACAAAAAAGATTTTGTTTACACTCTCAAACTATTTGCTGGGACGGAACGAGAACGGGGGTTGGATATCTCAACCAATTTTTTGAAGCTCATGCTTTACTAGTAGGCCATTATTTTTCTTTTCACAATTAATAACAAATTTTGCTCAAATATTCACTAAGTAGTCGCTAGGTGAATATGATAGGATATTTACTCGCTTTCAAGTTAGATGAACTCCCAAAAAATGTTTTTAAATTGAGAAACAAACCAAAAATGCAGTTATTGAGTTATACCTCTTGATTTAATTATGTTTTATAAACTCTTTTTTGAAATTACTATTTGATTCGTCAAAAATTGAAAGAAAAGTTTCCCCTTTCCGAAAAAAATTAAAATAAAAGAAAAATACCTAATTAGATTACGATAGCACAGATAGTAATTGGGGCAATTTGGATATCCCCACAAACAAAATTCTAAATACGCCCATGGTTTAGGTAAGCCATGTTAGGCTTTAGCGTTTTTATGTCTGCCGACGTGGTTTGTTGCCCTCTGGTTCGCTTTCTGCCAGACATTCACGTTTTTTCACGTTGTGACAGATCTTCTAGGAGGGTGTGATGCAAGCGTTGCAATTGTCTTTCTCAAAATGGCCATAGCGTTTGAATTCTTGAGTCACTGTCACGCTCAAACTTGCCCCAATGCTATTATAGCAGAAGCGTAATCAAGGCGCAGAGTAATTTAGCCTTGAGAGTGGCAACTACCGTATGATCTGTTTATTGAAATTGACTTTCAATTTGTCATATCTTACGGTTGTATAAGAAAGGTTGGGGATGTACGGAACAGTGGCATGATGGGAGAAGATTTCAAGAGAATAAGAGTCGAATCCTATCCCTCGCCTAATTTTTTCTATGTGCTCGTCTGTTTGCGATCTTTTATTTGGACACAAAATTACTTGTAACATTGAAAGCATTTTGTGATATTTTACTGATAAATAGTTTTTGATTACTTCAAAACCCAACCAACCCTCTTTTGATATTCGAGGGTTTTTTGAAAAAATATATGTTTGAACAATATGTTTTCTTTCATACTTAAAACTCCCGAATGACTATTGACCATTGTGCAACTGTTTAGTTTTTTTTAAATGCAACACTCCGCCAATAACTCGAAGCAATTTTTTCATGTAGGTTATCCATTAAAAAGTAAATTTTTAAAAAGTCTCAGTTTGCCCCAGACACCTTTAATTGTATCTAAAAAGTTCAGGCCAATAGCTATTATGTAAAAAAATTTGGAAATTAAATTTTTTAATTTCTTAGTTACGGGTATATAATTATTTTTATACATTTATTAGCCTATATTCTCCCTGATGTAGTCTCTCTGAGGAAACAAAAAGCTTCTGCGTTCAGGTTTTGTATTTTGCTTTCTTCTTCTTCTTTTCTCTTTCCATACTGTATACTTTTCCCTAAAAGTAAGGGAACGTAGTTTGTGGTACTAATTTTTCTTTTGCAAATCGTTTTATTCTTTGCATCCTCCTAAATCAGACTCGCTTCTTCTAGATCTTCTTGTATCGCATTTTCGGTTTCTCTTTTTCTGATTACCAACTTCACGATTTTCTTACTCACGTAATTGTCATTTCTTCTTAGAATGTAGCCATACCATCTCAGCCGTCTTTTCCTGAATTAGTTTGCCACTTCTCCTACCACATGTGGTTTTCTAATTTGTTTTTTCTACTGTCGCTCCCTTTATAAATCTCAATATTTGCATTTTAGCCGCATATAGTTTCTTTTTCAAAGAATTGGTCAGTGTAATTACTTTTGTACCATGCGAAATTGCAGATCGGACCACAACCTTATACAATTTCTCTTTTAGTCTTAATTCAACTTTCTTATCACATGAAATTTCTGACCATTTCTTCCAATTAATTCAACTAGATTGAATCTTTCGATTTGTTTCCAAATCAACATTTCCGTCATTCTGGCCGGTAGTACTCAAATACTAAAAAGCATTCACCTTTTTGATTTAATCTCCCAATAGCTTCAACTTTTCATCAGTCGTCCTGACACACTTACAGCGTAATCTCATTTGTCTGGCTGATTTGCATTTAATGATCTTCCAATGATCTTCTCCATTTCTCCAGGTGTCCTTCTAATCTTTTTTCATCTTTGGAAGAAAGCTCAATGCCTTCGGCGAACATCATTTTACATGATGCCTTTCGCACACATGGCTCTCCGCGCTCAGAAGTTCTCAAAGCTGATCATATTTTTCCATCTTTCTCGGTCCATTACTTACTCTATTCATTGAGGCGTCTGCAAATTATTACATAGCGCTTTGCCAGCCTATTGCTGGAGCCGTATCAAGGTAGGTGTCATTGACGCTGCAAGACTAGGCCCTTCCTGAAATAGACCTAGAGCCAAAAAGCGTTTTGAGCGTCTTCCACAAGAACATCTGATGGTAAAAAATGGCCTTTTGTTTGGGGCAATACCAGCCCCTGCCTCAGTGCACCCCGGCTCCGCCGGTTATCACATCAAGAATAGTCCCTGTGAAAGCTGAAACAAACAGAAAAACAACATTAAACACAAAGCCCTTCACATTTCTTTTCAATGTCAAGCCCCACACAAAAAAAACCTGTGAATTCTAAATTTATTAAATGTCTACAGCCTGATCCGACTTGAAGTTTACCTCAAGGCCAACTGCAAATACCTTAGCAGTGACAGAAAAGCGTTTTGAAAAGATTGCTGTTTCTATACCAACCCAGCATATCGAGCATATCGTAAAGACCAATAACGTCATTAATGACGTCACTAACGACTTTCACGACTGTCTGCAATTTATTTTTTCAAAAACAACGCTTTAGTCATCACGTTTATGATCACGAGGTATTGTAAATAATGTGTTATGACAAAGTTTCGCAAATATTGTTTATCGTAAACAAACAAACAGTAATTAACAACTAAACCTTTTAATCAAAAGCATGCTGAAATATCGATTTTTAATAAAAAAACAAAATTCAGTATAAACAAACGAAAACAAGAAAGCATCAGCAAGTAGGCTGTAGTCAAAACTACCGTCAGCCTAGACCAGGGGTGGGCAAACTACGGCCCGCGGGCCGCATGCGGCCCCCTAGAGCATTTTGTGCGGCCCGCGAACACTTTTGAACATTACATGTCACAATGAGAAGCGCATTTGTTAGTTTGGACAGACGCATTTTCCGTCAAATCAGAGGGTGGTGACCTTTTTTTTTTGGAGACCAACATGCCCGCACTCTGTGATACGACAGTGTTTGGAGATCTCGCAAAATTTAAAGCTCATGCAGGCTATTGCAAGACTTTGAGCACTGACCCTCGGCCACTTATGAGTGATCAATGCGGCCCTCCACCAACTCTTAATTGGTCAACGTGGCCCTCCGGCTAAAAAGTTTGCCCACCCCTGGCCTAGACCAATCAATACAGGAAGCACGCTGTGAAAAAACGATGCTTTCGTCGTAAATTTAAAGTTTATATTTTTTATCTTTTTTTTGAGCTCCCTATTTTGAAAGTCTAAATTGCAAATTTTTATACGTAATTTACGGTGAAGACCTCATTTTTGTATTCCCCTTTTCATAAATAAAATTCTACGATAAATAAAATTTATAAAATAAAATAAGCACATAACTCCAAAATATGCACGTCTCTTACAAATAAGAACATTTTTATTTTCTAAGCTGGTGCCCTTCAAAATAACAAATTTTAGAAATAAGCACAAATAGTAACCCGCTAACATCTTAATAGGCTATCTTTTAGTACTTAACATTTCTTGTTGTGGAAGTTACGTTTAGCCCTTCTCTTACTTGGAATGGAAGTATGGCAAGCAGGAATTGCATTTTACTACAAAAAAAACAAAAAAGGTTATTTCTGGATGCTTTTACGGGGTTATATCGGAGTCATTTTCTCTAAAAAGAGAATAGCCCCAGCATTGGACAACAATAGATGGAACAGGGATGGAAAACAATGAATGGAAGACGTGATTTTCCGCTTGTAATAATGTCATCATCATTAAACAATACTTTTTCACTACAAAATTGAGGGTAGGGTTTGTGACGTCCTATCTTTTACTGGTCATCTCCAAACAAGTTCCTGACATTGAAGTTGCCTTTTTTGTTAGGCCAAAACTATAAGTTAACAACACAAATGATTAAAGACGAGCGATGCCACATCTTTGTTCGATCTTAATGTATGCTTGATTGTAGGCCTGAATTTAATTATGAAGATGCTTGCGACTTTTAGCCGGGCAAAGTATCTGGTTTTGATTTTATTTTCGATAACATATTATTCAATGTTAAAACATTTGGTATTACAAATAGGAACGTGATGTACGCGAAGCTGTTCCGTGAATACTAATGGATAAAGGGTAGGTTTGCATGTTTTTGAAGCGTAGTAAAAATATAGGCTAATGAAAAAACGTTAAATACATATTCGTTAATTAAAATTGTTTGTTCACAAATACTTTTAATGGCAAGAGTGAAAAGGTACAGATTAAAAAGATTATTAGTGTTAATGCATACTTATATAGCCTTTAGATATCTTTTTATAACAGTGTTATGCTGCAAAAAGCTTTCAAGAAAGTAATTGCAAAGTTTATACAAAAATTCACCAACATACAGTTTAAAAGGAAACTTGAAGTTAGGGAAACGTAATAAAAGACTTCGACAGTGGTTTTCTGGTTAGGAAAGGCGCAGATTTCTTTTCTTAGCTGCAGCTTCTTGGCTTGGGCTTATTTTGTTAATTTCTTGTGTTTTTGTAACAAAGTCAAGCAATTACCGGTTGTAAAAATATTGGCTCTCGCTTTTATGCGGAGATTATCACTTTCGTCCAATTAAATACAAGCTTCATTTAGCTGCCGGAAAGGTGATGAGGTTAATGCATTGGAATAACAAACAAAAATTACAAGTTCATGTTTGATTAAAGCAGTGATAAGTTAGTTTTGCTTTGGCCGCGTAAGTACAATGGGGCAACTAAAGCACAATCATTAAATCTTTTTTGCAACACCTACAGGAAAAAGAGCGATGGCTGCCAAAGTCTTAAATAATTTGATGTAAAAGTTTTGAGTTGGAATCTATAAGGACCTAATGTAGGGGATTTGGCTTGGCCAAGGCTAGGAAGTGAAGCGGTTGAGTTAGCAGATGTAGTTGAAAATCATGAGGTTTATTAAAAACTCTTAGCACTGATGCACCGGCGGTCTTTCTGAGATGATGGTTCTTAACTCTCTGACGATCATAAGATTCTAATTCATAAAATTTGAGACAATTCCATAATTGTTAGGTAACAAAAAATTTACAATGACTTTCAGAAAAATGGTTATTACGTCATAATAACATAACAATTACAATCATGTAACATATGTGTTACATTATCCCTCAAAGGGTTATAGCATTTTAATTCATAAAATTTGAGACAATTCTTTTATTGTTTGGAAACAATAAAAATACAATGAAGTTCAGAAAAATGGTTGTCACGTCATAATGATATAACAATTAACAATCATGTAACATATGTGTTACATTATCCCTCAAAGGGTTAAACATATTGAGCCTGGCCTCCTTAATGTTTGCAATTAAAACTCGCCCCCCAATTTATCTTAAATTTTAGAAAAGCAAACAGCATACATTATTGCAATTAACTTTCGAAAATCGATTGGATGTACACCGACGATCGGCTTCAATTCGTAAGTTTCCTGCCACATAAATACAAAGCTGTAATTAGGGGCGTACGCAAGAGGAGAGGGATAAAGAGTAATGGCTTTTCTCAACGATTTGGCAGGAGAGAATATGTAAACGAAATCACCTTGGGAAAATCGATCATCAAAACAATTCTTTAACATTGATTCGAGAGTAAAACAGGCAAAATAACTGCTGTCAAAAACGATTTTCCCAAAAAATTTTTCAAGGTCTTCAAATATAAAAAGGAAAATAACGCAATTTCGACATATAATCTACGGCAAGAATTCTGCCTGTTGGTCACACGTTGATAAAGATCCCACGCTCAGTTTAGTCTGTCCCCCCAAAAAAACATTTCCGAATATGCTACTGACTGCAGCAGAGCGTTCCACCGGTGATAACCTAGCTATAGGCTCAGCAACGACCATTGGCACCTTTTAGTAATTCTTTTGTTGGCGCTGGTCGTTAATGGCTAGCTTTTTCAAAGCAAAAATGAACCTAACTGACGCTACAAGTAGCGCTGACACTGGTAAGTTGAATTTGTTCTAATTGCTGTTCAAACTTTATTGACAGCTTTTCATCGCAGAACGCTCAACTGATTAATTCTTGCCCGTAGAACAAACCCTACAATTTTGCACACAAAGGCTTTCCGGCCAACTTTATAGGTATTTAACCGCCAATTTTAGGAAGCCTCCGTTTGGTAGCCACTGACTCATGTAACAAAAGCTTTATTGCGAAAACAAGCTCTAGTATATAGACTTTTTATTTTGCCATTTTTTGGGTACCCGTTGTTTACCTTACATACTGTAGCGGATTAGTTGGTCTTTGATTGTTTCTGGTCAGAGATTACTATTGCCTGAGAAGCATTTGCGCTACATGTATATAAAAGTTCTCTCACCTCCCCGTCCAGTTGCGGTCGAATCGATTCCTTCACAGCGAAGTGACTTGAGAACCATCCAAAGAGAATTATCGCTAACCAAAAATAATTTAATGTCTTATCTAAAAACAGTTTCAATTCACTGACACCTTCTTATTCTACTTCTTGCTTTCTTTCTGCCGTCACATGTTGGCTGGATCATCGCGTGACCCAGTCTACTGTGACGTCACAATGCTTACAATCACACGATAAGTAGCATGGTCTTTGACCTAATGCTACATATGTTCTCCCCTAATGCCACAATACTACCCAAGGATAATCACTAGTGTACTGCAAGGATGTAGGGAAGAGAGTAAAAATAAAGGTGTGTATTCAGAACTACCGGCTTTTTCTGGTAGGATTTTTTTGATGTCTATTTGTCATCAAGTGGCTTGGGCGCTTGACCAATGCTCTTTAACTTGTTTTCTGACCATAAGAAGTATTTCACTACGCGGTACACATGCAAGTTTCAAACTTTTGATTATGAATATGCAATCTTAAGGCAATGAGCAATGGATTTCTGCCATTGCTGATTGACCCTATGACAAACAAGGTATTTAAACGTGTAACTATAAAGTGAACAAGACGTTTCTCCTATTGACGTGCAGTGTAATGGGAGCCCGGAGCAAAACTTGTTTGTAGTTGTTGGTCTGAATACAATCCTTAAAGTTTGGGGTTTCCCCGTTGGGAAAAGTGCTGAGAAAAATTTGGGCGTCTTAAACTGATTTAACCTTAGCGAAAAGTTATTATAAGCGAAATGCACACCGTTTGTTTTTCCGGTCAATTGATATGGTTATTTTTCATAGCATTTTAACATAACATATAATGACAAACTCATCGTTGTCGTTGTTAGCGGATTATCAGCTGTCCGAATGCCAACAAGACAAAAATTCTTTGAACGTCATTACTTTTCCTGCAATCATAACTGGCTTTACAATTGCAATTATTAATTCAGTCATTGTCTATTTGATTGTTCGTCACAAAGATCTTCACAAAGCAATTTTCATCTGTATCTGCAATGCTGCAATCGCAGATCTGCTTTCTGGTTTGCTGCTGACATGGGTTTACGGATTCCAAAAAGTGAGTGCAATTGATCATTTTTGGAGCCATACCTGGGGGGAAGCGTAAACCCAATTTTTCGAAATACTCTTCGCGAACCCCTGAAATTCGTCAACATTTACTCTAACACTTCAATAAGCACAAAAAAGTACTTTCTTTTGTTGATTATAGATACAGTATTATGAAGTCTAACTCTGTTTTTGGCGTTTTTTAAGTGCAACTGCTAAGTTTGTTAGCTTTGCGTAATCAGGTCTGGATTTTTTCACTTGCACACTACAAATTTTTTGAAGCGTCCATAATTTTCAAGCTTGCTTATAATACTTTGTTTACTTTTGTTAATAGGCTAAAATCATTATTTAGATCATTATTCAGAGGATAGGTTTCTACTTCAACTGTATATGCTCATATTGCTCTTTTTTCCGTGTTGTAGGCTACTCCAATACGTTAAAGCAGTGTTTAATGGATCTTTAAATTTGCATTGCTGTTCTACATATTTTAAACTCGCCAAACGAGTCTTCATGTATAACAGCTGTAGCCACAGGCGTATCCAGTATTTTGATTGAGGGGGAAAAAAGAAACAAAAATTGTTCAAATTTTTCCCAAATCCAAAAGTATTTTTCTAAAACAAGAAGTAGAAGGCCAGTTTTTTTCTCAATTAGTGGTACTTTCAATAAAAAAACGTAAAAACACGAGAATTTAAGAGAGGAAAGACATGTCCCTCTTGTTCCATCCCTTTCTTTCTCCTCTGGCTATTGCATTAAAAACCTTAAAATATTGTCAATCAGCAATCTTTAGTAATATCAGTTGATACTACAAAAGTTTTTTTTTTATTTTGGCAGATGGTTCTTCCTTTCCGCCATTCACAATTCGAATTGATTCAAAACAGCTTTTGGTACGTCACTGCTGGAGCATCTTTACTCAATCAACTCGTAATTGCGGTTCACCGTTATTGCGTCATAAAAGGAAAAAAGAAAGGACCGAAATGGGGAGAAAAGAAGTTGAAAAGGTGTGACAATATTAATAAAATGTGGAGAGCTTTGAACAAAAAGTTAGTAAAATAGCAGAGGAAATAGCTTTTAAAGCTGGACCGCCATAAAGGTTAATCTTCTCAAACTTATCCTGTTATGGCTGATAGGAGAACCATTACCTTAGGAAAGATGTATTTTGTATTTGAATACAAAATGAATATAATACATTTAGTTGGTGGTACAGAGTTTCAATATATGCTAGCATTTTTCTATCGCAAAATCTCTTTATTTGCCGCGGTTTACAATGCCAGCTCAACCGTTGGCTTGTCCTGATTGCCTACGGTCTAAAATAATCACACAAAACAACTTGCTCACTTAGCTCTTCCCTTTTTGGCGCTATACCGCCGTTGATGAGAGCGTCATTAAAAGCTTATGGTTAAAACAGCTTTTTTCAAAATATAAAATATATTTTCTATTTGGTATCTTTCTCAACAAAGAAATTGAAAAGCTGAAACTAGGAGAGCTTAAATTAGGAGCTCAGGGAATATTTAAGCCAGTTTTTTCCAACCTGGGGTCCACGAACCCTTCGAGAATCCATGAGAAAGCTTCAGCGGATCGGTGATTGTTTTGATGAACTTTGATAAAGCTAAACACTATTGATTTACACAATATTTTTATACAATTTTTTATAGCTTGTGCAATTAACTGTGAGATAAAAGATAAGTACTGCATTGATGGCATCAGTAGTATTAGATTTTGTGCTATGACATAAAAACATTGCAGAAACTTAACAATAGCCAAGGTACCAAATTTTTATTTTACATCATGAAAAAATTTGAATGGTTACAACCTGCAAACCTGTTGTATTCATTTCTCACAAATTAATCAATCAATGTTTTCCATTTCTAATCACTTACCTTTACCAGGCAAGATTCTCATTTCTTGGGTGACAACTGAAGACCAAAATCAAACACTTAATGCAGAAGTTTACAGGCGTAAATACGAAAAGGATGTGGAGGGGCCGTAAATTTTCATCATTTTAACCCATATCCTCCTAAATCTAAGTATTTTGTTCATTTTTCCTACGTAGCTTTGGAATGATGTAATTTGAAGGGAAGAAACGCTTTTTTTGCAAGAAACTGTTTTTTTCTTGAGATATGAACGATTTTACTTCCGTCAGTTTAAACTGATGCTAGGGGCAGGAGGGTACATGTGGAGCAAAATACAAGTTTGCTTTTCTCTAACTTTTTATAGCTGAATGAAACCATTTTTGCTTGACAAACGAGCCAACAAAAAAATAACGTCATTAACAAAAGAAAAATCACTAGTTTAATATTTTCATCAAAACTGGTTAAGTCAATACAACTGAAAAATATCACAAGTCCATCTAAGTAACATTGTCTATTGTAAATGGTATTCTTTGAAACAACCAGGATGTAGACCAACATTGCAGGCTTCACAGGATTACCGGGAAGTTCCAGAGCATCCTGGTTTTGCACAGCGTCGTTGTGTTCCCTACACAGTGCAGTGATATGTAGCACTGAAACGTACATGCTCACGCGTCTGTGACCTTGATCCAAGAAATAGTACCAGTAGGATATCTGTACTGTATTCAAAATAATGTGCTTCAATAATTGCTCGCATGAATTCTAGGCCACCCAACTTTGACTCACCAGCATCTGGTTTGCGTAGACCATAGAGTTGAAAGACATTGTTGACCGCAACATCAACAAAGAAGCAAAACAATGGTCATTACCACCTCTTGCTTCTGAAGTGTATCATGTATGTCGAGATGTTCTCATCCATACGATCAACCCCACCCATAGAGCGGTTGTAAACATTGACCACGTTTGGCCGCAGAATGCCGACCTTTTTCTTTTCCTTTTGACTGTATCGTTTAATTTTGTTTTGTGGCTCTTTTCCTGCAAATGTAGAAAGTACATTTACAACTTTATTGTCTTTCTATCGAATAGCTGAAAAGCTGGATGACGTTTTCATAGCAACAAATGATGTACATGTACCTCGCTGCGATTTTTCAACTTCTTTGACACTCTTTAGAGGAGAGTTTCCCATGCGGCCAAGTCTAACTATACCGGTAGCTGCAATAGACTGTTTCTGAAGATGGCACAGAAGTCCTGGAGATGTATAAAAGTAATCCATTATCACATGGTAAATGGAACCATTATCTTGTTGAGACGGTATGCATTTCAGTAGAAGTGCAACAACAGCTCCACCTACTCCTAGTACAATGTCGCCGTATACATCCAGCTGTGTCTGCCAGCATCTGGCCGGAATTGAATACAGTATCCCAACAGCTTTGCCAGCACCCATAGCTTGTAACCAACGCAATTGGTTTCCCATTGATGCATTGCTTGGCGCCAAGCTTGCCAAAGTATGGTACCATGGATTCGTCAACGCTTAGATGTTGTTCGGGCTTGTAGTGAGCCACACACTGCTTGTTTGCAGCATCAAACAAAGATCAAACTTTGACAAATCTGTCCGTTTTGTCCAAGCTTTCATTGTCAGCAAGATGAAGAAACTGCTTGCAATCTTCAAACTCATTCTTGGTCATCAGTGCTGTGACCAATCGGTTACGGCAGTCCTCCATCCTCTGCCCATACATTTCTTGTCGTGGCAATTTATTATAACTGTTCAGCAAGAAGATGGCAATGATTGACTTCAACTTTTTTATGGTCATCATAAATGAGTGATTGCCTTTGTGTCGAGCATACTTATTTGATTCCAAACATATTCTTTCCATTCTTCAGTGGTGAAGAACTTTTCAAATACTTCATGTGGCAGGATAGGCTCATCAAAGGAAAGTGGTGCCAAGGTCCAGTTATCAAGAACTCTATGAGCATCTACAGTATGTTACTCTTCTTGCATTTCAGTTTTGGAGCAGGAAGTTTCACTATCCTTCTCTAAAAAGTACATTATGAAGTTGAATACCAACATAAAATACAAAAATCGTGTGATTTGAAAATATTTAGATTTGTTTGCCAAGTTCATGTGATGCAAACATTTCAGTAACACCACAAAAAAGAGCTGAATGAAGGCATATCCTAGTATAGAAAGAGCTTAAATCACTGTGAAAGTATGTACAGTATGTACTGCATGTTATCTTTTGTGTTGCTGGTTGACCACAATGTTGTTCTGACAGGAATACATTTTCCGGTTGAAAGTCAGTAGTGGGTAAACTAGTATTCTAGGAACAAGAAAAATTTCTTTTTCAAATAACGGATTGCACTCTGGAATCAGAAGGCCTACTAAGCAAAAAGTAGGAATAAAACTAAACCTTACCTGACTGCTGCTTGAAGCTTGTGATTCATCAATAATCAGGTTTATGCCTCCCGTTCCTGCAAATCCAACTCAGCAGCTGAAAGAAGTTGCCTTCCGCAAAGGTTGTCCGGAATACAATTAACACCATTTCCATCATCTCCGTCAGTGTCCATACCATCATCCTCCGGAGGAAATATGATAACATTTGCGGCAGACGCAGATTCACGATCAACAAAGCCTTCTTCAAACCACAAAGCTTCAATTGTTTCTAATACTTCAAATACAGTCATTTTTTGTTTTGGTACTACAGGTTAGCCATAGCAGTCAAATGTGTAGGAAATATAGCCAAGGATTAACAGTTGTAAATATTACTTTTGTCTTTGAAAAAAGAAATAACTCAAGTTTTTCAATACAACTGACTGAGTGATCCCAATTGCCATTATATTTTGTAAAACACAGGCACTCATCACGCTGCCCGCATATAGATAGCTTACTGTTCTATGTGATAAAGTTTCTGATAGGCCGACGCAGTTACTGTATGTCTGATGTTAGCGTTTAGCTAGCTACTAAAGCATACGTTAGCCTAAAACTCATGTAAAGCATGTTTTGACAGTATTTATAATTATTCATTTCCTCCTGAGTAGAGTTGGTTCGAGCCTGCTTTCAGTCTAGATAAGTAAATAAAATGAAATTTGGTTTGGCAACTGGCAATGGACTAATCCTGCACCTGCTCTCAGTTACCGGAAAACTACCGAAATATCTGCAGATAATCAAAACCCCAAACACTTCTGTAATGTACAAAGAAGCAACACAAATTTATCCCATTTTTGCTCTCAATAAAAAAAATCGTGTCTTACGACAGATTGTACCCTCCTGCTCCTAGCGTCAGTTTAAACTGACGGAAGTAAATGAATCGCAAAACTTCCGCAAGCCTGGTTTTTAGTCTTTTTTCGCGTACTACCACTTCAACAAGATATATTTTAGCTGTCTTAGGTGATTTTTAAAATTTTGTTTCTATTCACAGCCGTTCGATGGCCGTTACTTTTTCAAAAATACAAAAAAACAAATATTTGAATTTAGGTTGCTGCAAATATCGCGATAGCAGTTAACTTATAAATTAAAACGGTCAAACAATCAGCATGATTCCTCATCGTCAGCTTAATCTAAAAACTGGAGTCCTATAATCATCAGTGAGCTTGAAATTCTTATTCTTGCTCCATCACTTTAAACCGACGCTAGGAGAATATGGGTTAAAATAATCGGTTTCAAATAGTTAATCTTCCAAAAAAAAATTTCATGTTGCAAAGTTAAGAAAAAAAGGTGTGTGTGACCAAAATGAGTTAGACAATCGGTTTCGAATTGTTGATCTCTGAAAACAAAAGTCTTTAAGTTGATGCCCCGAACCAAATTTGTAGATTTGTTCCTGTACCTGTGGCCAAAAAAATTTAGAAAACTAGCGCTCCCTAGATTTGAGACTGTCTTTGCTTATGCTGTGGTCCACATACTCATATCTGGATGCATGTCACCTACTTTTTTTCTTTGATAACAGATTATTGATCACGTATAAGTTAACGCCTACCTAAATTGAATTGTTGAATTGAAACAACCTCGTGAATTAAACAAATAAAATCTGTCATTTTGTGATATCGCAATTATTACAGTATAACCCAGTCAAAGCTTGAAAAATACACTTGCCCTACAGCAAGCACAAAACTTGCATGACGCTGGCCACAAAATCAAAATGGGGCAATGCGGACCGAAATTGGCCCTCATAGCCCCATTTCCCCATAATTAACTTTGCTACTGCATTGGAGCAGCTGTTGTAATAAGAACCAATGATATGTTTACTGAGTTTCAATAAATTTGGGTAGAGGCCAAGAGGACTACTGATTTCGATAAGGAGGTCATTGATAACAAAAAAACTGGAAATCACTCATTTGATTGGTAAAAACCGTGCAAGTATTTATTGCAGTTAGGAGAACTTGTTTTTAAAACTTTAAGAAGAATATTTCTTTTCACCTCATCACTGGTAGGCTTCGGCTATTACATGCAAGTAAGATCGCTTGTAACAAAAAGCAAAGGCATAATAATGCTATCTAGTTAGTCCGATATTACGTTTTATCCCATCCCAGGATCACAGGACAAAGAGAGTCGCGTTGAACACAAAACAAGTTGGTTGTACTCACTTCGAACGGAGTTTCCGAGTTCCAACATTCCGCCTGAATTGCTAAAAATCACTTTCGTAAAATTTTTGGTCATTAGAATCTGCGTAGCGAAAGAAGTCGTCAAACAGTATCGTTATCAATACATTTTTTGGATGAAATGAGAACTCTTACTTTGTTTTGATGCTCTCTCGCATTAATACGGTTTGGATTTTAAATGGTGGCCGATCTTTATCACCGACATTTCTCACATCAGCCTTTTCTACGTAATTCAATGATAAATTACGTTGTATTGAAAAGAACTGACAACATGACAGGGTACAAAGTTATTAAAACGTCAAACAATAATAACGGCAAAAGAGGTTGCCTAATGGGAAAGAGGGTTGACTTGCCTGTCACTTTAATTCTGGCCATTTTTGTAATTCGTGTAGATCGACAGAATTTTTGTTTGGGGATCAGGGAAGTCTCCCCTGAGTTTTACAACAAATTTTTTGTTGTGCGAGTTCCATTGAGTTGGGAATTTGTGGACATTACAACAAACAGCAATATATTGCTGCATTTTTGTAGGTTTTTACCGTTAGTAGTTTTATTATCTTGCCTTGCATTTATTCGCTTGTTTTTGTATTGAGTTTCGTAGATGCCATATTTAACACAATCACAACAATCATTGACAATTTACGGAAGTATAACATTATAAGAACAATCAAACAATGATGTCATTCCCACCTCTTTTCATCGGTGGGTTTTACGTAATCCCACTTACGTTTTATGCAATATCTCCTCCTAGTGATTTTTGTATATTCTTCTTTTGTTTTCTTTCACTGAAACCTATTTTTCCGTGTTTTACTCTTATGCGTTTTCCTCCTTCAGTGCCCTTTCTACTGTTTTTACGAACTTCACCAGTTTGAAAAGGTTACTTAGTTTTTTGCTCAATTTTGTTGATTCGTTTTCAGCTACTTTCCTTTGTCAATCACTTTCTTTTTTCGCTTTTTCATATTCTTTTTTCTAGCTTTGTTTTCATTGATTGATTCAAGTCCATCTTTTTTTTAATCATTTCTTTTTATCTTGAAAAATGTTTTTAAGCCATCACAACTAAAAATGTTTAAGCAGCTTTCTCTAAATTTGTATCGAAGTCTTAAATCAAAAGAATCACACAGTCAGCTGATTACATGACTGCAAGTACATTAAGAGTCCCAGCATTTATTCTGTTACAATCAACACGTGTTACAACAGACCAGGGTTTTTCCTGCGCAAAAATGAACGAAAATCTGCTGTTTCTCTTCCTATAGTTTGAAGTATTATCAAGAATGCACTGCAACTCACCTGATTTATAAAATATAAACGTATTTTAGGCAGTCCCACATTTTAAAAATTGTAGATAAGCTTCCTTTCAGAGTTATGGTATTAACAACCGATAGCACCTAAGGCGTGATTGTGAATTTGTTTTTACTGAAGAAGCCCTAAACTAGAAAAAAGTTTCCTAAACAGATTAATTTATTATAAAAGTGTTTCGATAAATATAAAGTTTTCCGTTAAGTAAGTTTTTTTATTTATTTAGAAGGGCATATATTTTATTTGATCCCAAATTCATACATTTGTAGGTGGACAATATTTGGATTGATTTTGACTTGGACAATCCCCTTGTTGTCTTTTTTTCTCCCGGTCAACACGACTTGGAATTGTTTAAAAGATTGCAATTGTTACCATAATAACAACGACACTGAAATATTTTACATGTTTTGTACTCCATTGGAACACTGTTCAGTCGTAAGTAACGTGGAAAGATTTTAAATTGTTGATAATGGCACGGATGCAAAAGGGTTATTTTAAAGACAAAGTGGCGTTAACTGCCGGTGCAAAAGAGTGAGACGATTTAGCCCTATCTGCTTAAGGTAGTGCAAACAGAACCAAAGGGATTAGATACTTAAGAAGCGCTGCCAAACTTGATTGATGAGTGTTTTTTTAACTCATTGAACAGAGGATGAACGGAGAGTTTGAGAAACAGCGCAGTGACTTTTGAGAGACACAATCTATCACTGCTATATTCGCTACATATAGCAGTGATAAATTGCTATGTTCGCACAAACGGAAAATACCTGCACATTTGCATCATGTCACGCCAGCAAGTCGCCACATCTACATTGTATGTAACAACAAAGATAAGTAATCAAGCTCTGAGTGGAATTTTATCGAAATGACAATATCTAAATAACTAATACACCGTACAATTCCAAGAATGCAAGACCGACGTTTTCAATAAGTCTAGTGTTTACAATTAAATCATTTTAATTTTGATTTCTTAGACGAATCCGCCGTTTACTCGAACTACGATTCTTTACTTGGGATTATTTCTTGTCATTTTGCCGATAATATCTTGTGCGTTGTACATCGAGATATTCAAAATGGTGAATCAGTCAAGGAAAAAATGCAAACTAACAAACGCTCCCTGTTCAATGTTTGCCAATCATGAATTTCGAAGTTCTCCGAATCAAGTCAATCGAAAAGTTTCGGGATCAAATAATACCCAGAAGTTTCGACCTCATTCTCAGCACGTTTGCTTATCAAGTAATGCTTGTGGGCTTGTGGATCATGTTTATTTTACGACTTTCGATAGGACACATTTTGAAATTTTTGATAATGATTTTAATGATTTGCGGTAATCGTGAATACATGTTCTCTGCAAAATGCCATAGATAAACTACTCAAAAGCAATCTTGATTTGCTATTTGTTGCAAATATATTGATATTTATAAATGGGAAAACTTCTCAAATTTGTTATTTTATTGATGCCAAAAACATTCTCTAATTTTAAAAATAACCTACTCAGTTATCTATTGGCTATTCTTTTATGGTTAACCTATAATGAAACACATGTGTTTAGACCTGTTTCGGAGATGCCAGCATCCCAATAGTGGGCATAAGGTATATGTTTCAAACAATTAGGCCAGTTACAAAAAACGATACACAATAAAGCTTAATGTACATAAAATGCTTTGAGACCATGTTTAAAAAACTAAGAAGCTTTCACCCCACCCAGTGGCTAATCGAGGGTCTAATGACAGAAGTACTGTCATTCTGGACTGGTATTAACACTAAATATCGATGATGCCATCATGACAGAACGAAGAGTCAAATCTTTTTCTCCTTAATATTTTTCTGGCTATTGCCTGCCAGCGCCCTTTCCCATCAAAAAACAATTTTCAATTAGATTAATACCAATTATTTTTCTGTAATTAGGTGAATCCCCGACATCCAGTCAAACGAGCAACAAATTCTCTTCTTTACCAAGAAATGCTTCGACTCAAATGTCGAATAAATCTCGTAATGGCAGAAAGGGAAGACGAGCAATGAGTACAATTTTTCTGAACGATGAAACCATTCCAGCAATCATGGACAGAATATCAAGCACTCCAAAGATACCACAAAAGCAGAAAAGTTGCTCCGTGTTTATGAAAATTTTTAGTATTGTGATGTCAAAACAGAGCAATATGAGCAAACGAGAAATATCTCTTTTACGCACTCTTGTCCTTATACTTCTTTGTTACACTGTTAGCACTGTACCCTTGGGTGCTCTGCTTTTAGCTTCGTATAATGAAACGGACAAGGGATATCTTGCTTTACTTAAAGCTTTTGTCATAATATCGCTGATCAACATATTAGCAAATCCTGTGATTTACCTATGGCGTTTTAATGAAATCAAAATTAAATTTAAAAATTTATTTGTTTGTAAAAAATAAGAGATACAACACCATTTTCACATTTCATGAAAAATTTTCTGTATTTTGTTTTATATTTACTTTGCTTTAGTGAATGTTTTGAGGATTTGTAAGTCGCTCATTTTCGTAAATAAAAGTGCTATTAATTTTTGATAAAATATATCAAGTTGCTATGATAATAACTTGCAAATTCGCAAATATTGTATATTGCATAATTAGGTTTCGACACCTATTTTCATTAATGGGCATGACAAATGGATAATGATCGAAAGAGTTTGATCTTGAGTGCAAGCTGCCAAAATAGGTCTTTTGAGAACAATGGAAGTGAAACAAATAAGTGTGCTAGAAAGCTTGAAACGACATTCTTTGATAAACTGAATTTAGATATTGACGGTCTACGCCAGGGGTGGGCAAACTACAGCCGTTTTTATGTACTTTCACTAATGTACTTTCACAATTCTTCTACACGAAATCGTGATCATCATATTCTCTTAATCATTACTGGCAATGCTCACAAAGAATCTTGCCACAGATTATCTTTAATACTTGTGAGGGAGCAGGAATTAAAACATAATCAAAACTGATTGTAGCGGCGAAATGGTGGTTGCTTTCCCAATTACAGAAATAAACTATTTAATGGTAAGCCTATTTTGAGATGTGGTTCTGCCCCTTTCCTATTTATATTTGTGGTATTAAGTTTCTAATTTAGCTGCGCTGTGGGTCTTATTTCCGCATAGCAACAAAAAGCGGCTATTGTTCTCTCTATATTCAGTTTTACAAATTGTTATGTTTACGGTTTTTAATGTAATTTTTTCTTGAACTTGGGATTTTATTACAATGCTGTAGAGTGTAGACATAAATACCTTAAGAGGCAGCCTATTAGCATAAAAAAACCTTTGCTTATAGTATATACGACGGCGTCACCCGAAGTGCCCCCATTAGTAACGTCGGGATTAAAAGTATCGGTTCAGCCGGCTTCATCTATCAAACTCTTGTGTGGACAGTTACCAAAAGTTTATGTGTTTTCTGCACATAAGATTTTCACGACTTTTTGTGCTCTTTTTCCTGGTCGAATATCTCAACTCAAGATCCTGGCTATGCCTTAGGCCTATGTGCTCTGTTCATTGTTGATACGAACCCAAGAGGGCCTTGCGTTTCCCGTAGTAGGGAAGTAGGGTTTACATTTCTGATATTTAGCTATTTGCAATCAAATTAGCAAAAATGTCTTTTGTATGGTGCGATTTCACACAGTGACATTGTTTTCTTTTGATTTCTTTATAAACTTTCTCAAGTTCTACGCAATATGTAGCATGTTCTTTTCTCTCTGCTTTACATGCCCAGGGGAGTTAAAAGAGTCCTTGCTTTTCCATAAATGTTTGGTTTGATCCCGGTAGCTCTATAAAGCTATTATAAAGCAAAATACCAATAATACTGTGTACTCCAAGTGACGCGATTTGACACAGTGACGTTGTGTTAGTTTTGATATCCCTTCAAACTTTCTCAAGTTCCTGCTGACTACGTATTATCATTCATTTCATTTTTCCTTGCTTGGGTATGCTCATAGAAGTTAAAACTATCCTTGTTTTTCCCAAATTTTCAGGTTTGATCCCGGTAGTTTTATAAAGCTATTATCAAGCAAAATAGGAAACATGTTTTTCCTAAGAATAATAAGATTTTACCCTGGCAGGGCATACCATCACCCATTTTGATTCAAAACGTATCAATTAATGCTGCTGCGCCAGCTTCACCCGAAAAACATTTGTGAGAGCAACAACGAAATGTCTTAGTAAATATAAGCTCCCCAGGTTGTTTCGCGTTCCATCGTCGCCGCCGCTGCTTCAACGTCATTTTGATTGCGGTGTCTGTGCTTTTCCCAGCTCTTTAGCGTCATTGTTTTTTGGTTGCTGTGTAAAAATATGATTGATAGTTGACGACATAAGCACTAGATTTTAACTTAGTCTGTGATGTCAAAATAAATATAAGCAATAGTTCCTGCACATGTCATGATGATCATGTTGTTCTGTTAATCAAGACTGAAAGCATTGTGACAAAAGTTATACTATAGGTCTTAAAGTTCAGTTTGTTAGTATAAAATCAAGCATTAATTGCATATGTTACAATATTGGAATCGCCCTAAAATAACCTTTACTTTGTTGTAGAAAGTTTGAAAATCGGTAGAGAAATGAGGTCACACATGAGTTTTTAGTAAACTGATTTTGCAAAAAAGTGCAATTTTTGAAAACATTTTCTTATGATGATCTTTGATGGCAAAAAATTTGTTTCAAACGTAGGAGACATATTATGATATCGTAGAGCCAGTTTTAAGCGTGCAAACAAAAACGGCAAAAATGCTTAGAGGGCTTAAGTGCTTGAACAAAGAAGTGTTCGTAGCATAGTCAAATAAGCTTTGATTGTTGTAAAATTGCTTTTATCGAAAGCACCTTATTAATATCTCCTGAAAGAACGTTTAATCGCGTTTCTGCAATCAGTACTTTTTGAGAAAAAACAAAAAAGAGATTGTGCAATGAACCCCTCATTGTAACGTCATTTTAGAACCAAACAAATGAAAGTTTTTGTAATGTGGTAAATCAGAAGCTGGTTTTCGTTTGAGTAAAAAGCGATTGTCTTTTGTCAAATAATGCAAATTCTTAAAAAATTATTTTGATTATGACGTCATGATGGCGTCACAAACACCCTTTTAGCACTCACCACGAGGTGGTGATCAATCATGCTAAGTTTGATGCTTGTATCTCTAGCAGTTTCAGAGGAGTTTAAACAGACACAGTGACAGACAGACAAAATTGCGCTTTATAGTATAAATAAAACAGTAAATACTTTGATTCTAATTATGTTTGTTTTTTTAGTTAAAAGATGTAAAATCTTAATTTTAAGAATAAGAATTATCAGCTATATTTTTCATAATAGTCCAGCAAACTGTTTTTTGCAAAATTCTTGAATAAGATTTTAGTTTTGAGAAAAAGATGAGAAACGAATAGTTTTCTGCTTGTGACTATTGTTTCCCTAGCGCTTACAAAATGATAGCAATAACCAGCAATCATGTTAGAAGGCCTCGGTGTTTGTCGAAAATCAGCGCTTTTGGCTTGAAGACCTGTGGCATTCCATTGAAGAATCCTGAGTGAGTCAGGGGAGAAAAAGACAACAGGAGGTTTAATGAACCACCAGAAACATGGGAGGATGGAAAAGGTGCGGAAAGAGGACTTACAAAGTGGAAGGAAAGAGGATAGGAAGTTTGTAAGCGGGGGTGGTGTGGGGGGTGCTGCATTTACTGAAAGGCCAGATGGAACAGTGAAGGTAGACGTGCTAGGGTCCCCGAAGAAGGAGAAAAAGTCACAGTGTTGGAGGGTTGGGGACCCCTAGGAGAACCAGAGACGCAGCAAGGAGGACAGCTCAACGAATGGGAGCTGTTTAGAGCACTGAACCTGGAGGAAGAGAGTAGTGGTTATCGTAGATGGAGCCATGTAGAGCAGGTGTATTGTACCAAATTACCAAAAAGCATTGTACCAACCTACCCTTACAGGTCTCATTTCCGGAAAGACGGGGTCAAGGTTAGGGTGAATTTTACTTCTCATCAGAAGGAGAAGAAGAATAAGAATTCGAGCAATAAAAGAGACAGCGACCGATCTTAATGAGATGGAATGCTGCTCTTCTGCCGTCGTTCAGAGGGCAACACCGTGAAAAAATGATTTGTATGAAAGGAATGCCCGGGGTAACTGGAACCATCGACAAAGGCAAAAGCCGCTTCGACCCACCTCAAACGGGGTCAGGGATCACACCATCAAGTTGAGGAGGCTATTGATTGGTATAGAAAGCTTTTTATTGACGACTAGTTTTCAACTTTTTGCTGGCGACAAGTTTTCAGAGACTGGTGAGATGGTGTAGTGATTAGAGCGTCCGCTTTGCAGTCGGTAGACTTGGGGTTCATTTCCCAAGTCGAGTCATACCTAAAGACTTCAAAAAATGGTATTCACAGCTACCCGGCTTGGGCTTAGCAAATAGGAATAATGTGAAGAACAACCGGCAGCCTTGCTTGCTGTGTCCTTGGGCAAGACACTTAACGGGACGCCTCTATCTTTATGTGGCAGACAAGTGGTGGGGCCAAGCAGTCTACCCGTGGTAGTGGCCCCAGTCTAATCAAAGACTGGCAAACCAAGCGTGAGCGCTAACGCAGCGTAACCTACATATACATCTTCCTGCATAATGCTCACCACAAATAGCTCATACGACGAAAAAGTTTCAGAGGGGAAGTTGGTCTAGGACAATGCTTCTCTTCACTTTTTTTCTGTCACAGAAGCAATTGTTTCTTCTCGGCTATGAAAAATTTTTTCGCTTTTCTAATCATCACGGAAATATTTCTTATAATCATGAAAATATTCATTTTATTTTCGGAAATATATTTAAAATTTTGTACCACAAACGAACTTCTCAAATTTTAACCAATTAAGAAAATCTTTGCAATATACTCTTTTTCATGAAAATTCTCACTACTAGATTATCTCAATGGTGTAAATGTCAATGTTATTACCAAGTGCATTGATAGTTACAAATTGAGTGAAAACAGTTGCTAGTATGTGACTCACTGACTTCAAAGATAACGGAAAAACATCTAGCTCTGGTCCCCAAACTCTAACTTAGGCAACCCAATTTAGACAGAATTTTAAATCTTCAATTAATTGCAGCTCTGAACATAATGTAGATCTTTCTTTTTTTAGAGATCAAATTTCTCAGAGTGACTCTAAACCGAAGTGAAGATCTCGACCACAGAATTGGAGGCAATCCCATTTGGGGTTGCGACCCACAATATTATGTATGTAGGAATTGGTCATTACTATTTTCTATGTTTGACATTACCTAAGATTGTTAATGATCAACATTTTTCTATTGCACCTAGAGTAATCATATTATTGTAGCTACAGTAACACATTCCCCTACCCAAACGATTGGGGATGCAAGGTTTGCACGTGGAACGGTTCAACTGTTTTCTTTACTGGTAGGAATGACAATGAACGGCTCGCGATATGTCAGCCTTCTTCGAGAAAAGTTGCAATTGCATATGGCGGTCCCTCAGTGTTCAGTGTTCATGCACAACAAAGCTCCGTGTCATCGATGCAAGTGATGAGGAATGTTTTGGGGCAACAAATGATCGACACACTGGAGTGGCCTGGAAAAAGTCCTGACTTCAATCTGATTGAGATTTTATGATCAGTGATGAAAAGAAAAGTCGCAGATATGCAACCTTCCAGTATCTTAGCATTCAACAGGTCGTAAAAGAAATTTGGTTGAAAATTTTTGACATAAAATAATGCAAAAAGCATGCCTAAAAGAATCAAAAGTAGCATAAAATGCGGGAAAAGTGGAGCTTAACAAAATTCTGACTTTTGCAAATATTTTGATTGTTTGATGTCATATGTGTACTGCATGTATGTAGCTACTACATTTTCTTGATTTAATGATATTCCGATAAAGCATTTCTTTAAAAAATTTTTTTCGTAAGCCACAAGAAGCAATCAAAACATGCGGCCCGCGGAAGAAACATTTGGCTGATGTATTCTGTATGAATTTTGTAGGCCTGGTGTAAAAAATATTGGTTAAGCTGGCTGTACTGGCTTTACTCATGGAGCATTGTAAAACAGAAAAAGAATTGTAGTTGAAACTGGACTTGGATCCAAAATATTGTGGGCATAGCCCCTGTGCTTCTCACTCCCTGGCAACGTGTCTGTGGCTTGGCCTCGGTCTCCTTCTTCTTAATTCAAGACCGGCTTGTTTAGAAGAAGCCTAATAATCGACAAGCTTTTATCTGCTCCTTTCAATATGTTTGGGGGCACAAAATGAAAAAGCTGGAGTGAAATAATGATTGCTTTATATTGTATTGTAGAGAATGTCTGCACCTATTACATAACTTGACACGCTTCTTTTCGTAATTATATTTGTGCCCTCAAATTTATTTGCTATACGCATGCGCTTTTTCCAGCATAGACACAACCTGACGAGGGGATAAAAGCGTCAATACTCCCCCAAATATCTAGGACCCTATTCCTCCCTGGATTTGCCTCTGTACCCTGATTCTTGCCTCCTTCCTTATGATACAAGACTGGCTTATTTAGAAGCAGCTTATTAATCTGTAAATTTTGTTTGTTCCTTTTACAACATACAAGGGCAAGTGCGGCTTAGCGCTAAAATATTGATCTTTTCCAGTAGAGATGATTGTTGTTATGATTGCAACAATTATCTATGAAATCGTAAGCTATTTTTTGACTTTGTAAGTATGATCACGTCTACGTAATTTAAGTATAATCACGTAGAAAAAAGAGATCATGACTTTCCCCTCCAACTTTCTTGAACTCAATCAAGGTATTAGGATTTTTGCTCAAACTAAAGCTCGTTTCAATGAAGTTCAACATGCAAGGTGAGAACTAAAGTTCTAAGATGGAGGTTACAATAATTTTATTGCGAATCTAATCAAAGAACTGAACGTTGTCCTCTTCAAAGTAATCATTCTTGAGTCTAATGCACTATTCCATTCTTTTTTGCCACACATCAGTACAATTCTGGGACGATTCTTGGAGGATCTCCCTAGTCTCCTTCGTTACGGCACTTTTGATGGCATCCATGTTTGAAAAATGTCTTCCGTTAATGATGCTGTAAACTTTGGGAAAAAGGAAAAAGTCATATAGAGCAATATCTGGTGAGTGGAAAGGTTGCTCCAGCAATGCAATGTCCTCCTCGGCCAAAAGCTTTCGGATGCTCAAGGCGGTATGTGCAAACGCATTATCGTGATGAAGTATCCATAATTTGCTTTCCTGATAAATCTCACTTTTTTCACTTTGGTGATCTAAGCAAACGTTGCAGGATCTCCTTAAAAAACTGCTGGTTGACAGTCTGAGACTACGGAAAAAATTCAAAACGAATTATGCCTCTGACGTCAATAAATGCTATAAACATGAGTTTGATTTTGTACTTCATTGCCTTGTTTTTTGATTCGTGGTGATTGACAGCACTTTTAATGGAGACCCTGACGTTTGATCTCTGAGTCGTACGCAAAAACTCACGATTCATTACCATTAACAACTCTCTTCAGCAAATTTGGATCGGAATCAAGATGCTCCAAGATGTCTCGGCATACATGCATGCGCCGCGTTTTTTGTTCATCACTCAACAGTTTTGACATCATCTTTCCACAATCTCTCCGCATTTCCAGATCTTTTGTGATTGTTTTCCAAGCGCTATTTTGGCTCAATTCATGTTCATTTGAGATCAGCCGAGTGGTTTAACGAAGATCTCCACGAACAATTTTCTTTACAAGATCAACATTGATTTCAGATCTACTGGCGAAATGCCTTCCACACCAGGGATCATCTTCAACATCCTCCCGTCCTTCTGTGAGTCTCTTGCGCTAGAGAAAAACCGCTGAACAAGGCAAAATCTAATCTCCGTGGACTTGCTGAAGCAAACAGAGAGCTTCTGACAAACTTTTTCCCAAGCGGATCAGAAATTTCAGGTTGGTTCGTTGCTCTGTAGCCATTGCTAACTTGCCGAGCAAAATAATAAAATTTGTAAAACAGTAGTAACTGGGTAAGCTATTTTCTTTTATACCTGAAAATATAATGAATATTACAGAAAGCTGAAATTGCAGTTGTATACTCTCAAAAAGCTATTACATCTGCCACTTAAAGTTGTTCTCTGGCTCAACTACAGCTTACACAATAATCAGAATGCCAGAACTTTTAGGACACACCTAATTTACTGTATACAGGGTGTCCGTAAAGTTACTATACAGTCTTACAAGTTACTATACAGTTTCATTGTATTATATGAAATTGTTTGCCTTGATTATTACAGTCTTTTCGGATGTAACACATGTATTTTCTGAGATTTTTATAAACATAAAGGTGTTATTTCTTTTGTTACAAATAAATATTGTAATACAATATCTTACTGTACTGTTAATATATTACAGGGTATCTGTATAGTAACTTGTAAGACTGTATAGTAACTTTACGGACACCCTGTATATACGTCATTAACACCAAACAATCTGAAAAATTTTGACTGTCAGCTGTTCCTGTAATGCATTCTTTCGTAGCAATATTTATATCAAAAAATCCCTGAGGCTGTATCTAGGTGTCTTGCACCTGCATAGGAATAGCTAAGGTAATGGGGCAAGAAAAGTCAAACCATCCTTTTCTCAAATTTCGTAAGCCGTTATCGTTATCACGTTTTTTAGCTCAAACAAAATCTCGTTTTAATAAAATCCAACTAAACTGTGTTTGAACACTTTTAAAAACTTTTCCACAGTAGCTTCTTTCTTGATATAATAAGCCAAAGGAATATCCAAAGCAGTACTTGGTGCGGCAACACCAAGTTTCAACACTTTGATTCCCGCGCCAAGCGTATCGTCGTTGATTAGCACTGAACCAGTAGAGTTGCTTTGTGGAGCTAGTAATATTACCTCTACGGATCTTTCTGCTTCGTCAAACAACAGCAGGAAACGGTTGAAGCTTTCTTGCAATTTTTTATTTACAAATATGCGCAGCTCCGCCCAGCGTGCGCAGAACGAAAATTCACGGCGATAAAGGCTACCACACAGCCTTAATAACGATCAAGCAGGGGGACCAACACTCAGGCCCAAACAGAAATCCGAAGCATAATCAGATTGAGACGAAAATTCACTATTCGTTTCGCCAAGTTTACGTTTTGACAAGAATAGCGAAAATACACGTGGTCACTATCACCACGTGCTACCAGCCATGCCTTAAAGCAGTGGTTCTCAAACGTTTGGTGCTGTGGAGCCCATGAAGAGGTTGACCATTATTTACGGAGCCCTACAATAAATTTCTAAAAATAAAAACAAAAGTAAACAAATAGCTCGCGGAGCCCATAGGGTTCTCTCGTGGAGCCCTGGGGCTACGTACGGAGCACTTTGAGAACCAATGCCTTAAAGCACCGCATTTAGTTTTTTAACCTTTGGAAGACCTTTTTGTGCCTAATCACTGCTTGTGTGACCAGCTTTACATAAGGATATCAGTTTTTGTCCATAGTTGAGCGGCTAGAAGTACGTCAAAACAAACCTCGTTCAAAAGTAAACGGCACGTAAGTCTTGTACTTTGTGTTAGTTTGTTTTATAAAAGTCAACGTTAATACTATTGGGGAAGGGATCTCTTGGCCCTTGGCAAGCCCTGCTAATAAGTCCAAAAGGACGAAACGCGTCCAGGGATGGCTTTGTAAATTTGAAAATATCTCTCAATAGCATTGCTTCCTTCGGAACCTCGCGCCTTCAGCACTCGCTTTGTTGCTTCGTTTCTCGCTTATAAGACGCTCTCTCTCGATCGTAACTACTTGGAGATAGCAATATATATGAGCAGATGCACCTGTCATATATATGAGTCAAACACGTGACCTTATTTAACCACAGGGCAAAGACCAACGAAAGACAATACAACAAAGGAAGGTTTTTAGAAGCAGCCCGTAGGAGGCCCGGCTATAACGTCTATTACTTTTCAGTAGGGGCTAATTGTTCGGTTGGCTGTAGGGGTCTAATTTGTAGCTATATTTACTTAAACTCCTAACGAAACAACTCGAGATTACTCAATTTATCACAACATCAATCAATTTTGTAGGAAATCGCTTGTGAAGTCTTTGCGTCACATTCTCAAGAGACTACGCTGAATGAAGTCAAATCGCTGGGAAAAAACTACATGGCGATTGGCGGAACAGTACATTATCAAAGACATTGAAATTAACATAACAAAACCAATATAAACAAAAAACGCTGAAACTTTTCGTCCCCTTTCGGGAGCTTTATCCGGTCAAAATAAATCGGCAAATTCAACGATGAATTTAATATTACAGTAGTGGAACCTATGGTATTGTTTTAAAACTGCACCTCTCAATAAACACGTGCAGAAGCGACTTCGCTACTGGTGAATGATCGAGTTTTATGCTTAAGTATGGCTTATTGCGTTTAATTGGCAGCGCTTTATTGGCTTCAGTGTTAAAACGGCACTTTTTTAATAACGTAAAGCTTTGCCCTGCTGGCATTGTTTCTCTGCAGGCTTTGCACTGATCACAATGGAATTTGATGGCGGAGTTAGATGAACTTTGGTTATTGGAAAAATGGTTTTGAATTCTTACGAATAGTTGTCTAGTCGTCATGCCGATGTATGATTTGTTCTTGTCACAAAAATATGTATATTGATAGAAAACATTCGAGCAGGAAACAGCGGGTAGAGGAAATTTAAGGTTGAAATACGAAATTATTTTAAAAGTTTGATGGGCTGTTTTTAGCCTACCAAATTGCCTATCAAATTTTTAAACGAAAGATCACTTTTGAAATCATCAGTAACAAAAAGTTTAAATCAATGGGAGCATTGCCTGAAAACAAAAAATTATTGTACTTTTACAGGCAGCCTTTTATCAACAGGTTTTGCTATTTACGACTGCTCTCAACATAACAGTAAATAGTAAGTAATGCTGCTGGTTTTACCAACATGGTTCTGGACAGCATGATGACGTCCTAGAGTTAAATAACATAACCACACCGAGCTATTTTGAAGCTTTCAAATGAGCTGTGACAGTACTGTTGTTCTAGCAATATGTTTACAGCGTAGTTCGTCTGTGACCATCCCCATTCATTCACGAGATACAACTTTCAGAGTGCTGACAGAACTTTTACTACAGTAGATTTAGTTTAAGTCGCATGAGAGTGAAGTTTTAAGCTGTGCATTGCTCAAAACCTCTAGCAATATGTCAGTCACCTACTGCATTGATGAGACTTGATAGATTGAAACAGTGACACTGTCTGCAATCCGCTTAAAGTGCATCGCTGGCCTCTTATATGAATTCAAGAGATTGTTTTCCTTTGTTTCTCAAAGAGTAGGCTGCTAAACGTAACAAGGCGGTCGAAAACTTTTTTAAAAGATATCAAAAAGTCGTTTACAGTAAAGGAAACAATTTGTACTGTTTAGCTTGAAAATAGCTCAACAAGCCTGCCGTGGTCAGGGCAAAAATTTGAAGGGGGTATGTAATTTTTTGCTTCCCTAGCTACTCTTACACAGCGATTAGGGCACTTAAAGAACAGTAGAGAAATGGAAATGAAGTAAATAGAAGCCATGCTTATTTTTTCGTTGAGTTTTTGAGTTGATCTTCTTTTAAATTACGCTTGATTTGCATCGGATACCGGATATATATGTCATAAAATTTTCAGCATTCCATTACTGTTCTCCCAACTGCTATGTATTCGTAACCCAAACGTTTTTGAGGGGGCCCTGTGGACGATGCCAGCAGAGTTGGCTAGTTAACTGTTATTGGGAACGATCACGCTTTAAAAACATTTTGACTTTATTCACGCAACAGTTCAGGAAGAAGGGAGGTGGTGACGAGTAAGGCTTTTCTTTCTCAAATTCTTATTTTTTAGTGTTTTTTTGTTCCAGGAATTAAAAACTGAAAAAATTAGCGTTTGAAACTTTTCTTTAGTTGTAGAAAAACAGTAAATCTTGAAAAATTTTGGTTATTTTTGTTTCCCCGTCCTCCCCCAATCAAAATCCAGGCCAGGCCTCTGGCAACAACTCTTTCATTTGAAGTCTTATTAGGCGTGCAGAAAAATCTAAAGAACAATGGTTCTCCAGATGCACTAACTATCTGAGACATGAGCTTCGGGCAGTTAAGATCTTGATAGTGATTCCATAATGATTGCATCAATCATCAATAAAGTACTAAGCAAAATTTTGGTGTTTTTGACATTTTCCAAAACATTTAGTTTAACTCTACAAAAGAATTGAACCCAGATCTACCAAGACAAAGAACATAAAGCTTTTAAAGAGCACCAAAAACTCGCAATTCTTCAAAATAATGCAGTGCCTTGCAAACTTTTGCATCTCACGACCCACGTTTACACATTTTGTTTTTAGAGACCACTATAAAACATTACGACAAATTGACAATGAAAAAATTAAGATAAAAGACAGAAACAAGATATTAAAAACACATGCAATTAATTATAGACTGAGATACTTGATCTAATCAATAGAAAATCGACATATTTTAAAGAGACGTGCAGTTAAAGCACGGAAAAGCGTGACATTTTAAAAAACTTTGCCATTTCGGTGAAAAAAATTGCAACCCGTTGGTTTAGAAGCATGGACGAGTGCAAGAAAGCAAGCTAACTGTTTGTGCGCAGATGAACGAGGGAGTGAGACTTAACCAATTATAGGAATTTGGGAAGAATATTTTTAGAAAAATTGGGGTATAGCTCTCAAGTAAGGCACCAAAAATGATCAAAAACAATTCGTAAATCCACGTCAGTAGCAAACCAGAAAGCAGATTTGCGATTGCAGATGCTAATGAAAATTGCTTTGTGAAGATTTTTGTGATAAAAAATCAAATACAAAATGGCTGAATTAATGATGACAAACACAAAGTCGATGATAACTGCAGGAAAAGTAAAAGCATTCAAAGAATTTCATCTTGCTGGCATTCGAACAGTTTGTGATCCGCTAACAACAAAAACGATGTATTTGTGATTACAGTTGGTCCTCGCTTAACGACGGAGTATCGTTCCGAAGACCCCGTTGTAAAGCGATTTTGTTGCTAAACGAGGACCTATTGAGAGACATAAATGTATGAGAATATATACGAGTAATTATATTTTTATGTGCATTGTACATTTACATCAATAAAAATTAGTTATATTTTCTTCATGGTAGAAAAAAATAAAAACACAGACTTGATGTTTTTTTATTCACCCGAAGTGACAAAAGATACAGAACAAATCAATACAGTACATGTATCTTCAATACGTAATAACAGGCCATTGTAACTCCGAATCGTCGCTAAACGAGATCGTGGTTAAGCGAAAACTGGCTGTATATGTTATTTTAAACACTTTTAGAAATAGCCATAACTTTGACAACTGAAATATTTAACTTTTTTTGATACAACTTCTAGTCACGCTTGACGACGTACTAGCCTTTTCTCAAAAATACTCATAGTGTGAGAACCTTGAATTTTAAGGGCCTGCATGTATACCTACAACTACGACTACGTTTTGCATTGATCCCAATCAAACTATTTGTCAATTAGAGAAGCCCCACTTATATATGCGCAGGGGGTCATTATATAATTACGTATGCTGTCAGGCGCCCCCTTCGCTATAAGATTAATGAGCATGGATACTCATCTTCAGTTTGTTGCCACAAGATTCTGGATCCATAATCAGAAGGCCACAAGTTTGATGCTCGCATGGGTGCCACCCAGTGAAAATGTTTGACCAGAGGAAAAATAGAAATTAATGGTAAAACAAGCAAACCACTTTTACTATTTTTTTGCTTACACACGTATAGTCGAAACGATACCAACACTAACGCATACAGTTACAATTACTGATCAAAGTGGAGAACAATAAGATATCTCTTCGGTTGATCGTTGCTTGTGTGTTTGATCGAAGATGGAAGTCGAAATACAGGACAGTCGTTGACGTCCTAGTTGGCCGATTGCATTTTCTGACGTTGGCACTCATTACTGTCTGTTGAATTCATATGGGACATATTCAAATGAAGTCTCTAAAGCCAGTTCGTAGCCGATGTAATTGAATCCAAGAGTGCATTTGAAGAACCAAGGGAAGAAGTACTAATGAAGAAGTCAAAGTAAGATTTTGGATGCTCTGTACCAAGAAGAGATGCAACAATTTTGAGGAGTCTCTCCACAAACGTTCTCAGAGGATGTGCCTTGATGGAGCTGGATGACGACAGCAAGTCTTAATTGACGAAGAGCGATCGAGAAGATCTTACTGGCTGTCACGAATAATAATTTGTAGTAGGATTGAAAACTGTTATTGTAATGTTATGTAACTTAATCTACATTTAGCCAAGCTTGTTTAAAACATTTTGATTTTGAGAATGTGATTACATTGTAGTATTGGCCCGGGGATGAATTGTTCAATTAAGTATTTCATCACAGAGATACCTATTGTTATTTTTACCGGAATCTTTTGGAATCGCTATAGCAAACGACCGAAAACCTTGCGAGAGAGGGAAATAGATAGGTAGTATTAATGTGAGTTCTCGTTCGTTCTTTTGGCGTATGGTTTATTTGGTGTTGGAAGGCCATGTGGAACTGCTAGCAATTGTAGTTGATGGTGTAGTTGAGGTTAAATTTATTTGTAAACATATTTGTTGTCGGCTCGAACAAGAAGTGGTATTGATCTATGGGTGGTACATCAGATGTTTGCTGATGCTTTTATATAATTTGAATATAATGTTAATTGTTTTATTGTTTACAAACAAATAAATTTATGAATTTAATTCTAATTTCATTAAAACGCCATAGGTAAATCATTGGGCTCGCAAATATGCTGATCAGTGATGTTAGCCCACAAGCTTCTATTAAAGTTAAATGTCCTGCGTCCGTTTCATTATACGAAGCTAAAAGCACAGCACCCAAGGGCACAGTACCGAGAGCGTAGCAGAAAAGTGTAAGGGCAAGAGTGCGTAAAAGAGATATTTCTCGTTGACTCATATTGCTCTGTTTTGACATTACAATGCTAAAAATTTTCATAAACACGGAGCAACTTTTCCGCTTTTGTGGTATCTTTGGAGTACTTGATTTTCTGTCCATGATTGCTGGAATGGTTTTATCTTTCAGAAAAATTGTACTCATTACCCGGCTTCTTTTTCTGCCATTGGGAGACTCATTCAAAATTTGAGTCGAAGCTTTTCCTGTTAGAGAAGAGATTTTGATGCTCGTTTGACTGGTTGCCAGTGATTCACAAGACCCTAATTACAAAGAAATGAAATTCATTATCTTAATGTAAAATTGCACTTTTTTAGTGAGAAAGGGTCCTGGGTAGGAGTCAGCAAGAAAATATTAAGAGAGACAGAGATGATAGACTGAACAATTTGGCATAATGACGTTACAAATATGTTTTTCCCAGTCCACAAATGTTTCTTTAAAAAAAAAGAGCTTTTTCTAATCTGGTGGATTATTGAAAATGGGAGAGATGAATGGAAGCACCGATGAAACATTGGAGCTTTAACTCACCTCCCTCGACACATCAGCGGATCTAGGAAAAGATCTTTTTTTTCTAAACGTGGTCTTGAAGCATTTAGGATATAAACTTTCTTTCTAATGATTGTTGCGAATTGGCGCAATATTTTGAAAAATTTTGGCCTATGTTTGTAGGAATACTAAACACAAGTCTTTTTAGTATGGGCTAACCATAAAAATAATCTAACAAAGGTAACTATGTAGCTTATCAGAATTTCAGAACGTTTTTAACATCATCAAAATAACAACATAACGACGCAATTGATCACAATCGATTTGTGTACAGTTCAACTGCAACAATTCGCCGAGAATAGATGTCTACGACAAATCACGAAAATTTATTATACATATTTTAAAATCTGCTCTGCAGAAAGTCATAAAATAAACATAAATTACTTGCATTACCTGAAAGGCTAACGTGCTGTGAATTATCGAGTGGAGACGTCTTTTTGTTATTTGGTCCGAAAGTTTTATGATTAAATTGCTTCGAAGAATTTTGTAATTTCAGATCGGCAGATATTGAATACGGAGTATTTTTCCGTTTGCAGTTTTTCCTTAATTGGTTCACTATTTTGAATATCTCGATGTACAAAGCACCAGATATAATTGGCATAGTGACAAGAAACAATCCCAAATAAAGAACGAATGTTCGAGAAAATGGAGCATTACTCTAAGACAAAAAAATTGAAATCTTTACTTTACCTGCTAGACTTGTTAAAAAATAGCACTTTTGGTTTTTTTGTAAAAAGAATAAAGCCAAAATGTCAATAAAATTTTATCAAAACGTTTCGCTTTTACACAAATAGCATCATCAATTAAATAAATAGTTACCTCTAAGTCTAAACTGAATTAGATATTATATTAAAAACTAACTGCGCCATAGCTTAAATTTATCAAGGTGATCACAATTACAATCTATATCACAAATATGAATGTCAGATTTTCACAAGAATATTGAAAGCTCATTTAATGAAGTTAACCGTAAAAAAAAACGTTAGAAAACAAGAATAGATGACTTCCGAAATTATTGACCTTATAGAAAAAAGAAGACAACAAAAAGTAAGCAATATAAACAAGTAAAAGGAACTCCGTAATTTAGTCAAGAAGAAATGTCTTGAGGTAAAATACATACGATTTGATCAAAAATGTGAGAAGATTGAAAAGCAGAAGCACATAAACCCTAAAGAAATGTATGATATTTGATATGCGCAAAAAGACAACGTGCGTCACAACTAGGTGCATTAAATCAAAAAATGGCATCTTCATCACAGAGGAGAATAATATTATCAAAAGATGGACTGAATACATTTTGATCTATTTGATGATGGTAGAGGAAAAGTAGAAGCGATCAACATAGAAAGCAGTTAGCCCAAGATTCTGCATTCTGAAGTGAAGTCGATACTTCTCTAGATGAAGAACAAAAAAAACACAGCCATTGGTCCTGATGACATAAAAAACGAAACTCATCAAGAGCCTGATTGATTTGGGAGCAGTGAAGTTAACAGAAATGGTGAATGAGACCTATCATTTCGATAAAATTCCGTCAGATTTGAGCAAATCAATCTTTATTGCACTACATGGGCGTACGACCTCAAACCCATTTGGGGGGGCACCAAATTTTTGCCCGATGACATCTCCAAAAAAAAAAAAAAAGGTCATCGCCTGTTTCGCTGCACCTTTTCCATTACATCTGTCCAAACAGATGTTGACCTTTTTTTTTTTTTGGAGATGCTATTACAGTGACAAATTTTTCGCCAAAAATGTAAGGACACTTACTCAAATTGCCCGAAAAATTAAAAGTTGCCCGAAATTTTTACAACCAGGAGGGGCCAGTGCCCCCCCGGACCCCCCACTTCGTACGCCTATGTTGCACTAGTAAGAAATTCTGTGCTGTGTTATGCGAGCTACTCTGGACAATAAGTTTGGTGAGTCATGTACTGAAAAGCTGGTTGAAGATAACAATGAAGTGAGCAAGAAATTAAATGAGAGCTGAAGTTTCGAATTTGATATGTGGCTTTGTAAAGGACTGAGATACGAAAAATACAGCTTTCACAATCAGAATATTATCAGAGGGCAATAAAAATGAAAACGGACTTGTACTTAAGGTAATACAAGAGGCCAGCGATACACTTAGCAAACTGCAGACAGTGACATTGTTTCAACCCACAAAAAGGACAAAGCCTCCCCAAAGTTTATGAAACGTTAAGCAATTTCCTGAAAAATATCAAAATTTTTTTGTGGCATTGCACGTAGGTTTATATTGTCTGTTTCTATTTCTTTAGACAGTTTCAACTTTGCTTGCTTTTCCTTATTTTAGCATCATCGATGAGCAAAAGTGCTTAATTTATTTTTATGAAATCAATTACTGTATAAATTGCAATACGCTAAAAGGCATTTCAAGCAACTTAAAAAGATGATAAATTTCCGTGAAAAACTAAAAGATCTGGAAAATATCATAACTTTGGTCGAACTTCTACTTCGGAATATCGAAAATTTCTGGAAAAACTTGGCACTTCCAAATATATTTTCTTGCTACAGCTTTGGGTATATTTAATGTTCTTTTTTCAGACCAACATTTTCTGCAGCATCCATAATCAGATTTCAATATTTACAGTGTATGGTGATTTTGCTACAGTACTTGAGATGTAATAAAGATCAATGAAAAGTAGATTCCAAGCAAAATTTGCAAGGTACAAGGCAGAACTGATAATTTATTTAAAAAGGCCGAGATTACCAAAAGTTTAGAAACCATTGATTTATAGTGTAAGTATGTATTGCGGAAACTTAAAAATCTGCTTAAAATAGTGGTTGGTGGAACAAAAATAAGCAATCTCACATATGCTGATGCCACAGCGCTGATTGCTATCCCAGATCCAAAATTTGACTCCTCACCAACAAAGTTGTGCGTGAGAGTGAGCAAAAGTACTGTTTATCAATTGCAACAAAACAAATAAAAGTTGTTAAAAAAGGAGATTTCTGACTGCTGCTTTAAGATTTATGAAAAAAGCCTTCAGCATGTGGATTGCTTCAAATATCTTGGAAGCTAGTTACCACCTGATGAAGGTGTGTTAAAGAAATCAATAAAAAACTTGAATTTGCAAAGAAAATCTTTTCGCAAAAGGATAAACTTTTCTGTATCATTGAGATCAGCATGACTTCTAGATTTAGAATACTGGACTGACATGTGCTGACAATTTTGAAATATCTTTGAGGGAGCAGGACAATTTTGAAGACAATGTTCAAAATTCCTTGAACCATCCACACCACTAATGAAGAAATTTTGCTGCGTGCTAATTGTTAACAAACGTTGATCAAGAAGATGCGAAAGAAGCAGCTTGAATGTTTGGGTCACTGCATAAGAAAAAAATGGTTTGATATGGGTTTGTTTCTCGTTGTTTGTAAGATAATGGAAGAAGAGAAAAGGGACCTCAAAAAGTGGCATGCTAAATATACGTTGCGGACTGAACTAAGAATTACAACATAGCACTACTGAGACGAGCGAGAAACAGAGAAGATTATCAAGTTATGATCACCAACGTCGTTTGACAAGATACATTAACAAGAAGATTACCGTTATGACATGACGAAGCGTAAGCGTTGACATAAAGCAACTGCAAATAATATAATTGACAACAGCAAAGCTTAGATTATAAAATGCAGTGCAAAGATGTTCCTTCTGTAACGGCTACGTATTAAACAAAGAAATTGGTTGTGATACTGCATCTTGATTTGTTTGTGGATGAAATTTTTAAATAAGAATGCTTTGATGCAAAGCCTGGTTCGAAATTAGGTTTTCCGTTTGATACCTGGTTTCGAATCTGTATAATTAGATTGCGGCAAGTTTGGCCAATGCAAAATACCCACACGAGCAATTAGTTAACATACTACTGCAGCATTGTGCAAGAAGGCCTGGCAATTTTTAAATTGAGGCATTTGCCAATGTTGTGAACGTCGATCACAATTTAGCAAGAAGATTTTTGATTAAAAAAAGCCTGATCAAAAGTTGCCAAAGAGCCATTTCTCGGTCGATTGATACGGGCGTCATGGACAATTTTTCGCTGCGCCTCAAAAAATGCACTGAACTAAATGAAGTCCTCTAGAACATACCGAAAAAAAAGAAAAAAATTTGTAAAACTCTTATGTTTTAAACACAATAAATGGTTATAATTAATTTTTCATCCAATCCTTTCAGAAAATTAAGAAATGAGACTTGTCAAAAGTCAGGGTCCGTTTTTCAAGATCATCTTTTATTATTTGCAGTTGTTTCCTGACATTGCTTTGTGATAAGCCTTGCTAAATTTAAGTGGTATAGCATTTAATTCTGAATGTATTGTTTAAGTCAGCCTAGATTTTTTAGGTAACTATTTCATTTATAATCCAATGGTGTTGATAATGCAAATGCAAAGAGTTTCAATAATATGTTTACAAGTATCTTGGCTTTATTCTTTTTACAAAAAATTGATAATAAATCCCATTTTTGTGCTCTTAAATTAAATTTTATTGTTCGAAAAAGTTTAATTTGGGCTGCAGTAAGCGAAACATGACCCATTAATGCTTACCTATTCATACCTGCAACTATTTAAATTCTACGTACCAGTGAACAGTGTTCCAACGGAGCGCAAAACATGTAAAATCTTCCAGTGCCATTGTTTTTTTTATAACAACTGCAATCTTCCAAGCAATTCCAATTTATGTTTGTCGGAAGAAAAAAAGACAACACGGGTATGGCCCAGGTCATAATTAACCCAAATATTGTCCATCTAAAAATTCAAAAATTCGGAATAAAAAAAATACTTTATCTCTTAAGTATATAAAAAAGGTGCTTTTTAAGAAAATTCGCATTTACACAGTTATCTTTTTACAAACTTAATCTTTTCAGGAAAATTGATTTTAGTTTACGTTTCCACATTATTGTAAATAGAATTCCGTTGCCCCGTACTTGGAAATATCTATTGCTAATCTTCTGTCTTATTGGAAAGGATATCCACAGCTTTTAAGACTGAGAGCCGCATATTTCAATTTGGTAGATCAGAAAGGCTCAAAAGAGTTTTTGGTAACATCCTCAACATTGGGAGAGAAATAGCAAACTTTGTTAATTTTCTGTGAGGAGCAAACTTTAGCCACTCCTGCCACACTTTTAAATTATAAATATCAGTTTCTTTTTAATTCACGTTTAAGTTTAGCCGTATTGGCGCACCTTTTCAACTTTTTTCCTCCCCATTTATGTCCTATGTTGGTTCCTTTTATGACGCAATAACGGTGTATTGCTATCACGAGTTGGTTGAGTAGAGATGCTCCAGTAGTGACGAAAGCAATGCCGTTCTGAATCAGTATGTATCGTGGCATGCGGGAAGGAAGAACGATCTGCCAAGTGAAAAACTTTCAATATGCGCAAAAGTTGTTGACCAATGTTACCGTCAAAATTTAATGATGATTTTATTTTTTCTACAATCTGCTTCACCCGTTGCGTTATCATGAGGAGGCCTAAAAGAAAAATATAAAGGTTGTAAATTGGTACTTGCCAAAATATTAAGACTTTGTCGATGGATAATTTCAACAAAAATCTAAAGCCTGTGAACTTTATCTTTTTTTGTGTCGTACAAACACTTTATCAAATTAATCTGATATTTAGTAGCAACTTCCATGAATTATAAATTTAAATGAATCTATAAATTGCCAATACTGCGCTAAAAATTACCAACAAAAGTTTGCATTACATCATTCAAATATCATTTGTAGAACTGAATCAGTTTTGATGCTTTTGCAGTCTACCATAGCAGTTACCTGATTAATTTGTTGCTACAGTCTCGTGGCCAATAAATACCTTCATGCAATGGTCATTGCTTCACACTCTGCTATTATTTGAGATTTTGAGCACTTTAAAGTGCACTCGACCCTCGTTTTTCCGGAACTCGTTAAACCGGATTTCGGTTTATCCGGACAGTGAGTCCGCTGGCCGACAAATGAATTCAAACAACGCGCGCCTCGCGAAATGAAAGAAAATGCCTGACAAGTGGCTACCGACGCTCATAAACACCGTGTTTTTTCAGATAGTTCTTCAGATACTGAGGCCATGGACCAAGAATAACAAGTTTTCTTAATCCTGTTAATAGTGTAAATGCATTGTGCATATAAGGTGATTAGAAAGTAACGCCCGATCAGTTAGTGATTTTTACCCCAGCGTTATTGGGTATCGATTGATTACGTTGGTGTCTGGAGTGATGAGAGTCAGTTTCGAGGATTTAGTTGTTATCGCGGTAATTTCATAATTTCATTTAATTTCATTGTATTTGCATTACATATATACTGTATACATTTGTGTTATCCGCACTTTTCATTATCCGGACAGGTTTCTGCACCACCAAATCTGGAAAAACGAGGACCAAGTGTATTTTTACTTTTTGGCACATGCAACAGTATTGTTAAACAACTCTTACGAGAGATTACACTTAAGAAACATTTTAACTTTATTCACACAATCGTGAGGGGTTGTCCCAATTGAGAAAGTTTTGAACATTTTCTCACTCCCTTTCTCCCACCAATAAAAATTCGGGTCACCCCCAAAAAACTTAAAAAGATGTGTCACGCAAAGGGGCAAATACAGTAGGTAGTAGATACGTTAGGCCTGGAGTAGCACAAAAGAACTTTATTGGAGATATTTTGAGGACCAATTTTGAAGGAGCAGCATGGTTAATTCCCTAACTCAAGGTGATTAATTACAAGCTCGGAGATTAACAATGCGGTTTCTCCTAAAAGTTTACATCTTAATAGTAATAGTATTAACAAAAATGACTAGGCTAAAGAGGCGGACCTCGGGGATAACACATGACCCGTGGCACCAATTTATGAGGGCCGTCCAAGGTTTTCAATCACATCTCAAAAACAACACTTTGCAGAAAGAATTCGTGAAGATTTAAGGCTTGAAAGAAAAATATGTAAAGAGCCAAAATAGACAAAATAATCTTGATCTTACAAAAAAGTTCTTCACCTACAGAATTTTGAAAAACAAAATTTAGACGCTAGACGTTACATAAGACCGTCAAAAATAGGAAAAGTCATTCCTTTAAAAAAGTTAGTGGTCTCCTAAGAAAGGTATTCGCCTTTTTCTTCATCGTTTGAGCTATTCCTTCTGAGCATCATGCAGGAAGATGTACATACACTGCGTGAGCGCTCATGCTCTGTTTGCGAGTCTTCAGTTAGACTGGGCCATCACGACGGGTAGACTGCTTGTCGTTGTTGTTGTGATTACCCCTCCTCTTCCTCAGGATGGAGGTACATAACGAACGGAAATTCAGGTTCATGCCATCAACCGAATTAAAATTAGGCTAGGAGAAAGATGGCAGCCCGTTTCGAACCAGTCATGAATGACTGGTAGCCCCACCACCAACAAGTCGGACTGCCACTGGTGGGTGCCCAAGAGTCGCCTCTTACGACATGTTGGGTTAGCAACTTCACAACTGTAACCTGGTCAAGTACGGGTAGGCCACCTGTCTGCCACATAAAGGTGGGGGAGTCCTGTTAAGTGCCTTGCCCAAGGACACAACAAGCGAACTTGCCGGCTTGTTCTCTACATCATCCCTATTGCGCTGAACGCCAAGCAGGGAAGCTGTGAATACCATTTTTTAAAATCTGGTGGTATGACTCGACAAGGGGATGGAACCTCAGGTCTACCGACTGCGAAGTAAACGCTACTTTGATCGCGTCTCTGGTAACGTCGAAAGCACGAAATCGAACCGAAAGTGAACGAGGGAGCATCGCGCGTCCGGCTCCTGACGTCTACGACCAACGCCCTCAGTCCGGAAGTTTGCCTGAAGTGGTGCATCTGTTAAAGAGTCTACTCCTTGAGAAAGAGCAAAAGAAAATTAATCTTATAGTAATGTAAGAGGATAGCGATGCACTTAGCAAACTGCAGACAGCGGCACTGTTTCGACCAATCAGGTTTCTTTAATACAGTTGGTGACCAATATTTTCATCTTTAAAACACTGCGCCGTCAACTCTAGGCCGTGGTTTTATCCGATTGAGCAAAACTGAGCAAAGTTGACATGGCTGAGAAAAAAGGCTGCAGGCCTCTGCTGAAAGGCAAGGCGATGTTTTTCTGGTATAAAATAGAGCAAGCAATGCAAGAGGCTTTTTATATTGCTTGTTCTATTTTACACCCAAAGAATTCCATTTTATCTTGCAGTTTAGCCAGGCGTACACGATAATCATCCAAATTAAGCAATGTTTATAAATAAATGAAATATTAAGCAAGCTTGAGATGCTCTAAATAAGTTGAGCCCAGATCTACCTATGCAAAGCAATTAAAGGCTATGCAATTGAAAGTAAAAAACACCAAGCACCGCGCACTATTTTATGTTATTGTGTCAATAAATGTTAGTAAGTAATTGTTTGTGCATAGTGGGATACAGGAGTGAACCTTTACGAGTAGTGGAAGTTGGAAAAGAGTATTTCTTAAGGAAATTAGGCAAGTTCCGAAAACTATCAAAGACACTCACTTTATGCAACCCGTATACCCAAGTTACGTTGGCCCAAGTAATTATCAAACTAGTAAGTATATTTCCGAATGCAGCATTGCAGATGCAGATGAATATTGCTTTGTGAAGATCTTTGTGACGGACAATCAAATAGACAATGACTAAATTAATGATTGTAAATACAAAGCCAGCTATGATTCCAAAAATATTGATGACTGTCCAAGAATTTTCATCTTGTTGGCATTCGGACGGCTTGTTTTCCGCTAACAACAAAAACGATGAACTTGTCATTACACGAGTAGTCGTATGTTATTTTTAAAACGCTCTGAAAAATCAATTATTTACTGTACTTTGACTGCATAACTAAAGTGCTGTACATTTTGCCTACACATTGACCTTGTTATTTGGTGTGGTTTTGTGGTGATAATCTGAGGAATCAATTCTAGTGATAAAGGAAATTTTTTTGTGTATGATAATAACATCATTTTATTCTTAGTTGATTGATCAACATGTATGTGGTTATTATGATTACACAGGTCTACATTTGAAATTATTTTTTCAGAGGTTGAACGTAATGCACCGAAAATTTGATAGTGTTTTGAGTAGAATTCAGATTTGCAATGCGTTTTGTTGTATCATGTCAAGGTTTGCCTATGCTCATTTTAATTTTAGAAAAGTTTATTGTAAGTAGCTAAGTCTTTCAAACTTTCAAACTTGCAACAGGATTTCCATATGTTGGCAACGTAGTAAAAAGATGAAAGTTATCTTTTTTTGACACTGATCACAACGCACAACTAAGAAAATGATCACAATTCACAAGCATTTTTCATGCTACACCATTGCAATTCGAAATGAAAAAGAAAATCTTTTCAGAAAATTTGAACCCAACCATTCGTGTTTACCCGGTTGCGCTTTGTTGCTTTTTATTTCATACCAGTCGGCATCGTTCGCAGAGCCCCCAACAGTAATCTTGAAGTTAAGAAAACCAATTCAGTCGGCTAAGCCGGCTTTACCCAATCGGTAATGTTTTTTTGACATAACCAACTATCGTTCCAAAATCAAAACCAACTTTTTCTTAAAGGGAGTCGACTAAAACAACATTATGGGGTGCTCTATGTTTTTCCAAGCTTTTGGAGTCTTAGAAAACGTCTGGCAACGTAAGCGTACTTTGAAACTGAACTTGCTCACAATTGAAATAGCCAACAATTTCACAAACTTTTCTCCCTTTTTTCCTTGAATTGCAAGGAATTCATAAATTAAAAGTCGACGCCAAAGGGGTTGACGAATATTTTTAGGAATATTAAGCTATTACAAATTAGGACCACTACATACGACCTTTTTTGTAACCGTATCCCCTTTTGTTTGACCGAAAGCCGGTGGCTGCCTTTACGTTGCTTGGTCCTAATATAAGTGCAGACAGCAAAAGAGCAAACTAACCCGAAGTGAAGCACTTACAATTAAGTTGTGTTAGAATGGTTCCGGGGATCGCCAATGGGGAGGGGGGCCTAAGCCCCCAATTGATGGCTGGTCCCGACGAAAGGATGGTCTTACTAAAGCATTCTGGTTCTCTTTTAACACTGTACCGGAAATTTCATTCTTGTTTGTTGTTACATTAAATATTAAGAGAGAGTGATCTCAGTCGTACTGGTGAGAGTGCTTGATGACTCAAGCGTCAGAGATATATAGCCGACCAAATATTCAAGATCAATGTTATATAAAATAAACAGTTATATTTTCGCTCTTTTGCCCGAAGACTCGTCACGCATGCGTAAGACCTTGTTCAAATAGAATTTATTAGAATTTAAATTACGCAAATACTCATTATACAGTTTGTAGCGACAGAAAGATTATTACTTGTTCTGCTGCTCGGTTTAGAAACGAGAAAGATTTAACGATCATTTTGCTCCAAAAGAGTTTGTATTTTTATAAACAATCGAATTCCATTAGTTGTTTTATTGTTATTGCGGAAATAGATTTTGCTTGTCTGACACATTTTACGTTACAATGTTAGCTGATGGCAGAATAGTAGGCTGGTGCCTGGTAGCTATGATAGCAGGTAGTAGCAAGAATAAAATGTAAAGGAATTTAAAAGGAATTTAATGTAGTTAAATCAGTAGACTTATAGTTTTAAGCTAATATGCTATTCATCGGTCTTATTTGGCAGCTCAAAAGAGGAGCTAGAGCACTCAATGCTTGGCAGCAAAAGTACAACGAGCGCGAAAAGTAATTAGCAATCAGTTCCAAATGAAGTAGGCTAGCGTAGTCAAAACTCCAACAATTATTTGGATTAAAACGCTTTTCTGGTGCATTGAAACGTGATTCAACCATTCCAAAATTTCGCCACAGACCAGTCAGGATAGAAGAACTGGTATTGTAATTTTTATTCCTGCTTGGTTAATCAGTATTATAATATATTTATTGCTTATCAGTAATTGTCGGTTGGTGAGTTTTTATTTTTTTATTTGCCATATTTATCCTCCATTGACGAGAAAGCGAATTCTATCGCAATATTTTGGATGGAACGTCCGCACTCGCTTGGGAGTTGCCATTTGGATGTGACTGGGCCACCTGTCTTCTACATAAAGGTGGAGGCGTCCCGTTAAGTGTCTTGCCCAAGGACACAAGCGAACTTACCGGCTTGTTCTCTACATCATCCCTATTGTGCTGAGCGCCAAGCAGGAAAGCTGTGGTTACTATTTTTTAAAGTCTTAAAGTCTGGTAGTATGACTCAACAAGAGGATTGGACCGCAGGTCTACCGACTGCGAAGTGGACGTTCTAACCACTACGCTATCGGTCAGTTGACGACAATAGGCTGATCACTTTTTCTTACTTTCATCAGAAACTTGCTAGCTTGTTTCAAGTTTTGTACTGTTGATGCTTAACCTTGATTGATGAAAAGGATAGATGCAGTAGTTTCCAGTACCTCACAGAACGCCAAAAATTTGGCTGCTGGACTTATCTTTTTACATCATCTAACGACCATTTTCAAAAAAATTCATCTACACGCCAGGCTTGTAATACCGTATCTTTTGAACTAGGAGTAACATTGGTTTCCCACAAACATAAACGAAGGGTGTAAACATGTGACTGTTTTATTTTGAGAGACAAAATATTGTTTTTTAGAATATACATAATGCAAATTGAAATAAATTTTTCTTTCCAAAAATATATAATACTACACAGTTTGATTTAATCTTTACTTCACTTTGATCGATCAAAAACACTGTTTCAATACCAATCTTCTTGTTCTGGCCCAAAAAATCTTAAAATGTCTATAGTTCTGTGTCTCAGACAAATAAAAATTGTATGAAAACTTAGTAATTTGACACATTTTGACTATTCTGCCTCAAAAGCATGGTTCTATAGAACTATGTGACTAAATTTTCGAAAAATACATCAAAAATATAGTCTCTAGAACTGTTCAAAGTTACGATACCTTATTTTGAAGATAATTTACCCCCAAAAAGGGGAGAGGTTATTTGCATAAATCATATTCTTGTACATAACTTTTTTTCTCAGGTCAGCATATTCTAAATCATAATGAAATTTGCTTTTCAGCGATATAACATGATCGATATAATAGCCAATGGCCTAAAACCACTGAACAATAAAAGTAAAAATAATTAATCGTTGTTTATGCTAATTAGCTTGTTTGAAGTGTTACTTTGTTTCTAAGTCTTCTTTTGGTAGGAAAAGTGTTAACTAATTTCCACTCAGGAGAGTCAACATCAGCAGCTTACATTTCATGCAGTTTAGTTGTTTTCAGCTCTGAAATTGAAAAGTACCTCTATGTCTGGGCTAAATCGCGTTCGCAATCTTGAGTATGCTGTAGCTCCTTCACTGTGCTTGTGCAAGCCAAGACCAGGTAATGCGCACGGCAGTGCACCGCGCATGTAATCGTTTTTTTTTTCAATCAACTTTTGGGAGAACGAATTTCGAGGCTTGTTGTTGAAGCAGCTCCATCACATGCAAAAGCAACATACTTGCTGACATCAAGATCGTACCAGGCAGCAACACCGTTTCAAAGACAGAACACGTTAGCAGCAGTTGCTCCACGATCACCAATGTGTCGCATATCGAAAAATGCTGTAGCCTGGCATTTTTTGCATTGATGTAATAAACAAAAGTAATGTGTTGCTCCAAGGTAACAAAATCGGTTGTCTCGTCGACCATAGTAGCCCAGCATGGGACTCTGCTTCACATCACAAACAATGCGATCACTCAAATTCTCCGAGATGAGCAAATTGAACTCGGTTACTACAGTTCAACTTATATAGTGCAAATCGCGAAGCCGATCGTTATAGCCAATGGGATCCATCACGGTTTGCAAGGAAGCTATTTTTCGATTTGCTATTTCTTCTTTCAAAACTCAGTAAATCGACGTATTCGCTCAGCTATCGTGTTAACTTTATTTAAAATACGATCCTGTTGTATAGCATGAAATAGTGAAGTACGTGGAGTCTTTTTCAGGCTAATGGCTGTTTGGTGTTGATGAAAGCTGAGATGGTTATCCAGCCGGATTGGGCGTAGAGACCCACCAGCTCGGTGGCGTAAATATTATCATTCTTTGGTTGGCAGCAGGTAATTGCTGGTTGTAAGTGCATAGCAAACATATTGTGCTTCAGACAGTACGCAGAGAGAATGCGTTCATTCGTAGGAATTCATCAAAACCTTTCTACTTAATGCGTGATTGAAAAGTCTTATCTTTAGATGCTGCTGACTGACTGTTAGCTGAAACTGACGATGCTTTTTTAACAGTCAAATGTTGTCTTTCTTGCACAACAGAATCGAAAGAACTTCTGCAACAATACTACTGCTAGCCTTTTCACTTCCTGACTGGCCAGCACCAGGAACTTTTAGTTCAAGTCTACTTTAAAAATATTGCTTGATGCTTGGATGGCTGGCTTTATGTGTTTTGCTGCAACATTGTCATATGAAAATGCACACGAAAAAGTAAACCCACAAAATTTGGATTGGACTTGACTTGCTAAAATATTTTTGTTTTTAAAAACGACAGTTTTCCAGACACACCCACTATAAATCACAACCTCAATACCGTTCATTCTGCATTATACTTTAGGTCAATTAGTTTTGATTAATTGTTGATGTGCCCAATTTTTTGAATTTGATTTTGGAAACTGAAAAAGCTTTCTCAGTTCAATAAAACAGTTTTTCGCGTAATTATTTAACCCATAATTGCTGTCAAATCATTTACTTATTATCTAACAAAGATTTTAAGAAATTTGTATGATGAATAGATGAGGCTAATGTCTGTACTGCAGTTTTTTGGTGGGAAGAGAATCGGTTTTGGACGTTCACTGAAGCAACAATGCAATTGAGCCAAAACTTTTCGTGGTTGTCCAGAGCAAATGTAAAAGTAGGAAAACCAATTCAAATAATCCTGTTTTTCATGAGTGAGAAGTTTAGCATACTTCATACGCTCATATCACAGGCAAGAGTCTAAGTGCAAAGCCAGAAAAATAATTGAGGGGTGTCAATCTTTTTTAATTTAGATTGTGTAGAGAAATTTTGCCAAAATCAAAAAATTCAATCCATTTTAGTTTTTCAAGTATCCTAATTTTTGCATTCTAAGTTTGGTGGATTGACATTCACTACATGATGCTTTGCAATAAACTTGGCTGCGCCACCCGCAGGCCTCTTTTACCAATAAGTATGTCGAGGTTAAGAATATCGGTTCAACCAGCTGCCCCCGCTTCACCCAACGAATAGTTGTAAAAGCAGCAATAAAAAGTTTATGTTATTTTGACACGGCCAGTTCTCGTTCCGAAACATAAGTAACGTTTTTTAAACAGGAATCTGGTAAAAAATATGGGGTGTTGCGCATAGCCCTATATTTCTCTCTAGTTTCTGGAGTCCCTGGCAACGCTATATTTGTCTTGTTTCATTATAGGCGTTTTCAAAATTGATAAGTTTTTGTCCGCTAAGTTCAGCAAGTGCTAGAAAGTATATCAAAGTTGTGGAAGGGAGCCAAGGTAAGTGAGATGTATTTTCAAAATTCAGCTATTAAATATTTGGCCCGCTTATTACAACATTTTCGAAACTGTAGGCGTAATTGTATGACCTAAAGCCTCTGGCTGGACGCATGTTGCTTCGACTTGGCATCAACGCAGCAAAGGTGATATTAACCCGAAGTGAAGCACACCCAGTTAAGTTATTACAATTGCAGGGCCTTCATTAATAAAATCAAAGATAAGAATATCAACTTAGACGGCTGCGCAGGCTTTACCAAATGGATAGCTGTGAGAACAGTAATAAAAATGTAATCTTTTTTGACATAATCATTTGTCGTTACAACACCATAAGTACCGTTTTGGCTTCGTGTAGGTAACGAAGAGGGCACATAGACCTAAGGCGTAACTAGGACCATGAGATCACAAATTTTATTAGGAAAGCGCACCAAGTCGTGAAGATCTTATGTGCAGTTTGTTACTGTTCACCCAAGTGCTCGATGGATGAAATCGACACTGCCGGATGAACCGATATTCTCAATCCCGACGTTACTGATGGGGACTCTGCAGACGACACCGGCAGAACCGGTTAGGTTAATTTACAAAAGTAAGAGCCGAATGGCGCAGTCAGCTAAAAATTTCGTAAGGAGAAAGATCAATAACTGTTGCATCTTGAATCATATTATTGATAATAATAGTTGGCCCATTTGTCTTCCCCCTGGCTGCTACCTTGACCAGAGCAGTCGCTAGTTTGTGAACGAATTAATATGTGCTCGGAAAGAGAAAACAAACAGCAAAAGTTAAACAAAGGATAATATTTACATTTACTTTCGTCACTAAAAAAAAGTGACGAAAAATAGAGTTGCCCAAAGTTTTTCGGGTTTTGGCTGCATTTCATTAATCTGAAGTCTTGTTCAGTCACAAAAGAGGTTTGTTATGGGTTTAACTGGCTTAAGTTAGGATGATCATATCTGAAAAGGCAAAATCAACGTTCTGAAGTCGAAATTCGTTGCAAATAATTGTCACGAGACTAATCACGGACATAACAGCAAGAACTTCTTAGGCGGGCCGCACTTTATACACCCTTGCTTTAAAATCAAAAACCTTTGATAACAACGTCCACTGATAATAACCCATTGCATCTTGCCTGATTAACGTTAAATATTAGTAATTGATTTCAAAATTTGAACCAAAAATTGACCACTTTAATGCAAGATTTGCAAAAATTTAAACTTGAACTCAAAGCTGTTTTTATGCTAACATACCGCATTTTATTTTATGAAACATTAATTTGTTAGCATCTACTTAAGTTATAACTGCTTTAAGTAGCGTTACTTTTTTCTTGATCTACTCAAGTAAAAGTGGAAGCAGCCATAAATATAACTACTTATGTAAGTAGCTCGCTCCTGAAAAACTAATTTAGTTTACTTAGGTAAAACTACTTTGTTACTGACCACCTCTGTCCATAGACCAGGTTTTTGTGGTAAAGATTGCCGTATTTCCTGTGAGCTTTAACGTGAAAAATTGTCAATTTGTTTAATTTTGCTGCATTTTATTAGCATGTAAGATCAGTCAGGCTTGCGACACGACTAAAAGAAGTATTGCAACTTGCCATTGCATTACTACAAAACAGGATTTTTGACCAAGCGCTATGTTAATACTGCAATGTGCCGTTCTTCTTTAACAGGCAGCATACAAATTGTTTGAATTCGAAAAAACAGTTAATAATAACTTTACGCGTAGTTGCTGCCTGCAGCATTTTTCACTGCAATGGCACCTGATAGCATTATGACATTGTAAGTACAGTTTGAACCCTTCTAAAAAAAAAAGAACAAACTTGCTTTAAATGCTTAACCAGAGAATCAGCTGTTGCATCGTCACTTGAGCTTGAATGGTTGTAGAATTATTTTTTAAGGAAAACACCTTGTTAATATCTCCTAAATGAGCTTTTAATTGCGTTTCAAAGGCCAGTAGTTTATGAAAAAATTAGAGAACAAATTGGGCAATGAAAAGTTAACTGTAACGTCATGTTACACACGGAAGGATTAAAATTTTTGAATGCTGACAAGTTGTTGGCTGACTCTTCTTTGAGCAGAAAATGGTTTTGCTCGGTCAAAAAAATGCAAATTTATATAAGTCATTTTTGATCATTATTTGTTTGAAATATGTATTGTATAAAATAATAAAATCAAAAGGCTGACCTACAAAAGTTTGCCAATGTATTTCAATTCAATGACTCTTTTGTTCCTGTTTCTTGCTCATGAGTTTTTCAAAACGTGAAACTATGTTGCTGATAGCAACACTCTTGTCTGCCTGTGCATTCAAGCGATTTCTATAGAAACTTCTTACAGTAGGAAAAAGCTGCCTGCGTCCATAAATCAATTTAACACAGAGTTCGCACTAAAGGCTGCAGTAACAATGCTGTTTCAATAACCCACACCCTTAACTGCTATTATTAAAAATTCATACGAAATTTTGAGCTGGTAGTTAGTGTTGGGGAGACTCGAGTCGTCTCTGAAAAAAGACTCGGCTCGGCTCAAGTCGTTTGCACAAAACGCCTTGACTCGTGATTTGATTTATATTTGTCTACCTAATGGCAGTCGGTGGGCAATTTCGTCTTCTCTTGTTCATCAAGGAAGCACTTTGCAGCGTTTTGTGTATGTTGACCATGTGTGGGTGTGAGTCATAGAAAGCGATCTGCGCCTTCTTCCTGTTATTCAGTGATTAAGGAAATTTCCGCTTCTTTTGAAACAATGCATCGCGTAGCCACTTTAACTTGGTTTTTTCAACTTCTGGTCGATTGTGATTTTGAGCAAAGAATGTTCATTCTCCAACCCACTTTCCTTACAGAAATTTGCGTTAAGCTTTATGCAGTCACGTGCTTTGGTAAAAAGTTGTTAGTTGCTTTTTGTTTAGTATGTAAGTTGCTTGTGGTTAGTACAAAATAAAAAGTGTGAAACGCATGATGATACAAACAGTTCAGTAAAAATTTTCTCGAAAGATTTTTTATTGCCATTTGAGACAGAGTGGCTTGAAAAATGCTGTTTTGCTGCTTTCATGACGCAATTCCAATGGTAACAGGCCAGTTTTCCCCCGGATACTTATTTTCCGCCACATACTCGCAGTCAAATATCCCCGAGCACTTACCCTCATAGGCAACATATACCCCTTGGACATTTACCCCTGGTCATATACCATGGACCAGCTCAAACACAGAAGCGAAAATATCGGTCAGTAACACAGAGATTGAGATCAATTATTGCGGGTTGGGGTTAGGGTTAGGGACTGAGACTGAGATCACAGAGACTAAGATCAATTGTTGCTGATCATGACAATAGACCTGTGCTTGATTTTCTACGTGCTATTGGACATATTATTCAGTTGTAGTTTGATGATGTGTCCGTTTATTTTTTCCATTATGTGTGGTTAATAAACGTAATTATAATTAACAGCTTTTTTCATTGTGTAATTCATTTCAGTTTACCTCTATTTTATACCATATAATGGGGGTAATTGTCCTAGGGGGGTAAGTGCCCAACGGGGAATATGACCAGGGGTATGTGACCGGGGGGGGGGTGAGTTTCCGGGGCATAAGTGCCCTAGGGTCATTTTAATGATTTTGATATACTTGGAAAAAACAATTTCTCTGATAAAAACTTTTGTCGTTTTTGTCTGCAGCGGAATCACTGAAGCAATGATAAGTTGCCATTAATTGTGATACCGCTGCTGTTTTATGAGTGTGCAAAGAATTGCTTTTGTCTAAATATCAAAAAAATTATTTTTCTAGCAATCACTTGAGTTTTCGATAAATATATTTAAAAATTATGAAACAAAACCTTTGCATTATTTTTTTTCTTGGCTTGTTGGCAGTTTGCGTGAAGATAATTGCATAAAAAAAGTTGAACTTAATCCTGTTTTAACAAGAGATTGGGAAAAGCTAGCCAATTTCCCATTTTTGCAAAATATCAATGATAGTCAAAGTCTTTTTCACAGTTGTACATGTAACGTTTAATACACAAAGAAAATCTTAAAAGTTTGATCTGTTAAACCACTTGGAATTCCCGTTGTAGTGAGAATCGTAACACTTGTTACTTAGGCACAACTTGTATCTCATAGCGCAAGGTTTTCACGTGATAATTTCGAGCCAAATTCACAAGCAGTAGTCTAATAATCATAATAATCTCATGTATACTCACACACTATTCAATCCACAAAGATTCTTTGCAACTGTATAGCAGTGTTTTGTTTGTGCGTAGGTAGGCTTTCTACGTACGCTTTAACTCCTCCAAACTACCGAGCGTACAAATAAAACGAATTGCAGTCAACTTATTGCACTGGTGAGGCATGTCCACGATGGTACCACAATAAAGACTTTTTTGCAAAACAACAATTTGGTATTCAATCTATTGCCCCACTGTGCACTAATGACGATTCTGTTGTGCTGGAAAATAACTATGGGTTTTCTGCACTGATAAAACATGAGATTCCACACTTACAAGTTACTCTTTGTTTCCTTCATCGTCATGCTTCGTCATCAAAAACCTTGCTTTCGAAATTGAACAAAGTCCTTGATAAATTGTCAACTGAAAAAGGGGTCGTGCTCTTAACCAATGCCTCTTTAAGTCACCTTGTGAAGATCCTGCAACTAAACAAACAGTTTTACTTTTCCACTCAGAAGTCCGCTGGCTCTCTCGGGAGAACGTTTCAACCCGCTTCCTCGAAATCTGCGCATTTGAGTGACATATTCACTTGTATGAATGATCTCAGTTAATCACTTCAAGGCAAAAATATAAACAAACCTATTTGAACCTATAAAAAACCTATTATTATAAAACGCTAAATGCGTTCAAAAAAAGTCTTCTGTGTGCTGTCAAAGAGCGAAAAAAGGGAACTATTCAAATTTTCCATCGCTTGAAAAAATAGTCGATGACAATGAATCTACAAATTTGATTCCTAGTTTTTGTAAAGACATTGTGTCTTATTTTAAAGCTCTTTCCAGGTCATTTGATTGATATTTTGACGTAGGAAAAATAGAACTTCTGAAGAATGAATCATAAATTCTCATTTTTTAAATTTGGATAAAATGTCAGATGATGGAGAGCTGAAGGAGATCTTATAGAACTGCGTTCAAATCGTGATTTCAAAATGTTATTTGAGGGAAAAACTTCGGAAGAGCATTAGTGCTCGGCAATGGTTATATTTCCTTTGTAAAACTGCTCTAGGTATGCTCATTTCACTTGCTACAACATATCAAAGCAAATCAGCATTTAACACTCTTTTGTCAATAAAGATGAAATCTAGAAATCGCTTGAATTCACAGGCAGACAAGAGTGTTGCTATCAGCAACATAGTTTCACGTTTTGAAAAACTCATGAGCAAGAAACAGGAACAAAAGAGTCATTGAATTGAAATACATTGGCAAGCTTTTGTAGGTCAGCCTTTTGATTTTATTATTTTATACGATACATATTTCAAGCAAATGATTATTTTTTGTGCAGTGTACTCAAAGGTTATATCTATGTCGTCTCTCCTTGCCCATATGTTAGCTTTTCACGTATTAAAAAATTCAAATTCCTTTCTAAACGTTTGAAAGCTAGTTCTTGCTTTTATTATTTTGTACTCATTTCAATCAAGAATAATTATTTTTGTAGGGCTTATTCAAACATTAATTTTTGATATGTTTCTTTTCTACTGTACCTGTCCGATTTTTGTTTACACATTATGTTAGAAAGTAAAATAGATATCTTCTTTCCACAAAACCGTAGCATAAATAATAATAGGAGATGCAAGTTCAAAACAACACTTTATTAGGCGTGCTGGAGTAAAACAGATTGGAAAACATTGATTTATACTAGGAAGCAGACTTCTGTCTGCTTGTCCGTATGTATGTGTGAACATATGCACGTAAGTGTGCTCTAACTCCTCTGAAACTACCGGATGTACAAATATCAAACTTGGCACGATTGATTACCTCCCCGTGGTAAATGTCATGATGGGGATCATGACGTCATAATCAAAAATGACTTATATAAATTTGCATTTTTTTGACCGAGCAAAACCATTTTCTGCTCAAAGAAGAGCCAGCCAACAAGTTGTCAGCATTCAAAAATTTTAATCCTTCGGTGTGTAACATGACGTTACAGTTAACTTTTCATTGCCCAATTTGTTCTCTAATTTTTTCATAAACTACTGGCCTTTGAAACGCAATTAAAAGCTCATTTAGGAGATATTAACAAGGTGTTTTCCTTAAAAAATAATTCTACAACCATTCAAGCTCAAGTGACGATGCAACAGCTGATTCTTTGGTTAAGCATGTAAAGCAAGTTTGTTCTTTTTTTTAGAAGGGTTCAAACTGTACTTACAATGTCATAATGCTATCAGGTGCCATTGCAGTGAAAAATGCTGCAGGCAGCAACTACGCGTAAAGTTATTATTAACTGTTTTTTCGAATTCAAACAATTTGTATGCTGCCTGTTAAAGAAGAACGACACATAGCAGTATTAACATAGCGCTTGGTCAAAAATCCTGTTTTGTAGTAATGCAACGGCAAGTTGCAATACTTCTTTTAGTCGTGTCGCAAGCCTGACTGATCTTACATGCTAATAAAATGCAGCAAAATTAAACAAATTGACAATTTTTCACGTTAAAGCTCACAGGAAATACGGCAATCTTTACCACAAAAACCTGGTCTATGGACAGAGGTGGTCAGTAACAAAGTAGTTTTACCTAAGTAAACTAAATTAGTTTTTCAGGAGCGAGCTACTTACATAAGTAGTTATATTTATGGCTGCTTCCACTTTTACTTGAGTAGATCAAGAAAAAAGTAACGCTACTTAAAGCAGTTATAACTTAAGTAGATGCTAACAAATTAATGTTTCATAAAATAAAATGCGGTATGTTAGCATAAAAACAGCTTTGAGTTCAAGTTTAAATTTTTGCAAATCTTGCATTGAAGTGGTCAATTTTTGGTTCAAATTTTGAAATCAATTACTAATATTTAACGTTAATCAGGCAAGATGCAATGGGTTATTATCAGTGGACGTTGTTATCAAAGGTTTTTGATTTTAAAGCAAGGGTGTATAAAGTGCGGCCCGCCTAAGAAGTTCTTGCTGTTATGTCCGTGATTAGTCTCGTGACAATTATTTGCAACGAATTTCGACTTCAGAACGTTGATTTTGCCTTTTCAGATATGATCATCCTAACTTAAGCCAGTTAAACCCATAACAAACCTCTTTTGTGACTGAACAAGACTTCAGATTAATGAAATGCAGCCAAAACCCGAAAAACTTTGGGCAACTCTATTTTTCGTCACTTTTTTTTAGTGACGAAAGTAAATGTAAATATTATCCTTTGTTTAACTTTTGCTGTTTGTTTTCTCTTTCCGAGCACATATTAATTCGTTCACAAACTAGCGACTGCTCTGGTCAAGGTAGCAGCCAGGGGGAAGACAAATGGGCCAACTATTATTATCAATAATATGATTCAAGATGCAACAGTTATTGATCTTTCTCCTTACGAAATTTTTAGCTGACTGCGCCATTCGGCTCTTACTTTTGTAAATTAACCTAACCGGTTCTGCCGGTGTCGTCTGCAGAGTCCCCATCAGTAACGTCGGGATTGAGAATATCGGTTCATCCGGCAGTGTCGATTTCATCCATCGAGCACTTGGGTGAACAGTAACAAACTGCACATAAGATCTTTACGACTTGGTGCGCTTTCCTAATAAAATTTGTGATCTCATGGTCCTAGTTACACCTTAGGTCTATGTGCCCTCTTCATTACCTACGCGAAGCCACGTCAAGTGGGCCTTGCGTTTCCCTTAGTTTGGACGTAGGGAACACAATTCTGATACTAAGCTATTTTAAAGCGAACTAACAAAAATGTTTTTATTTGATGCGATTTCACTCAGTGACGTTGTTTTCTTTTGATTCCCCGTAAACTTTTTAAAGCCCCTGTTGGCTACGCTTTATGTTGCACGTTCGTTTTTCCTTGCTTAGATGTGCTCAGAGGAGTTAAAAGAATCCTTGCTTTTCCAAATATTTGAGGCTTTATACTGGTAGCTCTGTAAAGGTATTATCAAATAAAATAGAATGTGTCCCCTAAATATGGTGTGGTTTTGCCCCAGCAGGGCATGTCATCACCTGTGCCAAATTAATACAAATCAAGTAAGCAGCTGCGCCAGCTTCACCGTACAAACATTTGTGAGAGCAGCAAAGAAAAGTCGTAGAAAATATAAGCCATAGTTCCTTTACACGTGATGGTGATTATCTTAGTCAATTAATCAAGACCAGTAATATTCACAAAACAATAACGATGTCACAAACTATCATTCATATTTTTACAAAGTGTAAAGGGGAATGACACATAGTCAAAAATGATGGCGACGCCTAAATGGTGGTCGTTTTGACAACTAAAGAAATGAGTTATTTAGTGATGGGCCTATTTGACGATTTGGTGGACCCTCTTTCGCATTTATATTTGTGATATTAAGATCTTTACCGGCGTTTTTTGCTTTATTTCGGCCGTAGCATAAAAGGGGTCATGACTTTCCCCAAAGTCATTTAATTTATTCGAATAAGCGCCTATCAAGATACTGTATTCTTAAGCAAAAATGTTTCCTCTTAATCCAATTTTACAAGTTGATGCTATTATTGTTCAATTTTGATATTTTCTTAAAGTTGAGATTTTATTACATTTAATCATGCCTCTACTCCCGATCTCCCTACCTTAAGATCAGTCTTGTGTACCGGTAAAAAGAGCCTGTGGGGACTGGGGGTGCTGCAGTTCCACAGTACCCTACACGAGCCGTCCCTGATGCTGAAATAAAAAATATTGCTTGTTGCATGGTCAGATGAGCTTAAATTGTTTTAGAGTTGTGTTTATCAAAAGTACCTTGTTATTATCTCCCGAAAAAAGTTTTTAATCTCGTTTCTACGATCGGTAGTTTTTGAGAAAATACAGAGAACAATTTGTGCAATGAAACGTTAATTGCGACGTCATTTTAGACTCCAAAAAGTTAAAGTTTGTTGTAAAGTAGTAAGTTACGAGCTGGCTTTCATTTGGGGGAAAAGTGGTTGTCCTCCGCCAAGAAAAGCAAATTCTAAAAATCATCTTCAATTATGACGTTATCATGACGTCACAAACTCTCTTATGACACTCACCCGGAGCTGGTGATCAATCGTGCCAAATTTGATATTTGAACGTCGAGTAGTTTCGGAGGATCTAATGAGCACGTACGTACCTACACACGTTTAGAAATAATTGCACTCAATATCTTAGATGTTAAATAATATAAATATTTGAGGTTTTTTGAAGCTCTGGTCTCATTTGAAAAGACATTGGTCTTATTGAGTTGCTCCACATAGAATGACTTTTAACCGTTAACAAACGTGGTATCAAAAACACAAGACCACAACAATGAATGCAATCCAATTGACTGACAAGAAAAAGTTGGAATTATTTCTTTCGAAATAATTAGGCCAACGAGTCTGCACTATGTTATGGACCTGCTATTTAGGTCTAGGCCAGTGGGTATCATTTATTGGTATCTTGTGTTGTGCGCAAAAAAAATATTCATTTCACTTTCCTTTTGATCATAATTGGTGATACCGCGAAACAATTCGAAAAGTAACTCTCCGAAATCGAAAACTCACTTCTAAAAACTTTTTCAACCTAAATTTACTAAGTGTTGGTGAAAAGAAAAAACTCACCCACCTAAGTTGAGGCAACCACTTTTGACAGTTTTCTGATAATAAAGTAACTCCCTAAAATGGTGATTATCAAGGGAGACCCCTTTCTATAGAGACGCTATTGCATGCACCGTATACATGCACGTAAACATTGCTCTTTCGGCAATTTAAATAAAGCTACAAACCGAAAGAGATACAGTAGACGTCGCTTAACATGACCACCTTGGGACCAGACCATTTTGGTCATAATATCCGAATGGTTATAAAAACCGAAGCCTCCGTAACAGCTCTTGAATCGACGCCGTAAGCCACAAGAAGTCCAAATACCGTCAAATTCATCGTTTAACCGAAGTAACAGTGTGACGTTGGCAGTAGAACAAAGTACAGTATGTAACAATATGTTGAAAAGGCGAAGTTATAAGTGCGTGGTGGGAAAAAATACTGTACTGTAAATAGAGAGATGGAGAAAATGTTGGTCATATTAAACGGAGAATTTTAAATGGAGAAATTCCGGACCGCACCAAATTGGTCATAATAAGCGGCTGGTCATATTATCCGTGGTCATAATATGGGGCGCCTACTGTATTTGGACCTGTAGAAATCTCTTCTTGCATTCTATGTGGTGTAAGCATCCTTTATTAAGAACCACTGGTCTATATAGATACAGAACTTAACTACTGAAAAATAAAACTACTTTTTACTTTTTCTACTTAAGTGGTGTAAGTCTAAACTGCTTTTTTACTTTTACCCAAGTAAAACTGTTTGTCATTACTTTCTACGTCTAATTGAGTATTTTTTGGAGGAAGTAACGTTTTTAGGCTACTTTAGCATTTGATTTTACTTAAGTAGATTTCTAGGCTACTTTAACCAACTCTGTCGATGGATTATACTCTCAAACCATAACCATAACCTTACCTATTGTAATAGCTTAACTGTAAGTGCTTCACTTTGGGTTAGTTTACACTTCTCCCAGATGCGATTATGCCATTATACGCGCAGCCATACAGTACGACAAATCACAGGTAGTATGCAAAATATTTAGTAGTTTATTTCAGAAATTACACGTTAATCACTTTGGTGCCCCTCATCTCCCTAATTTTATATTTATGCTTCCATGAAAGTGATAAAATAAACCAATAAAAGTGCGTGAAATTATTAGATGTTTCAATTGTGAGCAAGTCCACCTCTTAAGTACATGCTAAAAACAGGGCAAATATCAGGTAGCTAGGGACGTCATAAACTTTGAGAGAAATGTATCGGCTATGCGTTACCACCTTTGGTGTTTTTCTACTCGATTTCTTTTAAAATCACGATACTTTTAATTCTGTGATGACAGCCGGCTATGTCAAAAACATTAACTTTTCATTGTTGTTCTCAAAACTATCTCTTGGGTATAGCCGGCTCAATCACCTTAACTCATATTCTTAACGTCGACATTACTGGTGGGGTCCAGCAATTGTAATCACTAAACTGTGAGTGCTTCACTTCGGGTAAGGTTGCTCGATTGCCTGGCTGCGTTTCTGCCAGGACCTAGCAACATGCGCACCCAGAGGCTTTATAGGTCATACAAATGGGCATACAATTACGGAAAAGATATAAGTAATGAGCGTAATATTTAATGGCTTAATTCTGAAAATACATATAAATCACATACGCGTCCTCCCACCATCTTAAAATCAAGGTTCCATGCACTTCATAGAATGAACAAATAAATCTTTGTGAAATTGTGGGCTGTTTTAGGTGTGAGCAAATCCAGTTCCTTCATACGCATATGCTGGAAGCATGACAAGCAAGATGTAGCAAGGGATTTCAGAAGCTTGTGAAGAAAAGCAGCCCTACACCCGACATAACTATACTTAGCCCTATACTCATAGTGTTTTTTAATCAATTTCTTTTCCAAAAACGGTACTTATGGTGTTGTAACGACAATTGACTATGCGAAAAAAGATTAAATTTTATTACTGTTCTCACAGCTATCCATTTGGTGAAGCTTGCGCAGCCGTCTAAATTGATATTCTTATCTTTGACTTTATCAATGGAGGCCCTGCAATTGTAATAACTTAACTGTGTGCGCTTCACTTCGGGTTAATATCACCTTTGCTGCGTTGATGCCAAGTCGAAGCAACATGCGTCCAGCCAGAGGCTTTAGGTCATACAATTACGCCTACAGTTACGAAAATGTTGTAATAAGTGGGCCAAATATTTAATAGCTGAATTTTGAAAATACATCTCACTTACCTTGGCTCCCTTTCACAACTTTGATATACTTTCTAGCACTTGCTGAACTTAGCGGACAAAAACTTATCAATTTTGAAAACGCCTATAATGAAAACAGGGCAAATATAACGTCGCCGGGGACTCTAGAAACTAGAAAGAAATATAGGACTATGCGCAACACCCCATATTTTTTACCAGATTCCTGTTTAAAAATCGGTACATTTGTTTCGGAACGAGAACTGGCCGTGTCAAAATAGCATAAACTTTTTATTGCTGCTTACACAACTATTCGTTGGTTGAAGCGGGCGCAGCTGGTTGAACCGATATTCTTAACCTCGACATACTTATTTGTGGGGGAGGCCTGCGGGTGGCGCAGCCAAGTTTATTGCAAAACATCATGTAGTGAATGTCAATCCACCAAACTTAGAATGCAAAAATTAGGATACTTGAAAAACTAAAATGGATTGAATTTTTTGATTTTGGCAAAATTTCTCTACACAATCTAAATTAAAAAAGATTGACACCTCTCAATTATTTTTCTGGCTTTGCACTTAGACTCTTGCCTGTGGTACAAGCGTATAAAGTACGTTTCATCTCATAGGTTTTTAAAGGCGTTTTATGGGACCAAAACGGTCCCACAAATTTTCCTGCGTTTTCATCAAATTTGTACTTCTCACGCATGAAAAACAGGATTATTTGAATTGGTTTTCCTACTTTTACATTTGCTCTGGACAACCACGAAAAGTTTTGGCTCAATTGTATTGTTGCTTCAGTGAACGTCCAAAACCGATTCTCTTCCCACCAAAAAGCTGCAGTACAGACATTAGCCTCATCTATTCATCATACAAATCTCTGAAAATCTTTGTTAGATAATAAGTAGGCCCATTTTTTTGACCTAAAAAAATATATTTTTGACTTTATTTTAGCAAAATTTGACTTTATTTTGACCTACCGGTAACCGCTTTTGCCTATTATTTATGTCTTGTTTCACTTTTTTGATTAAAAATGCTTTATAATCCGCAATTTACATAAGTTTTTAAAGAGTAAGGTAGCCTACTTTAAACATTTTCTCAATCACTCAGTCTTGAAGCTAATGCAACAAAGCGACGCATGACGTCTAAACCTAGGATAACGAGCCATTGTGTGTACCGGTATCAATTAGTGTGTAATACAAAAAATACGTTGTTATCGCAACTGTACTGTAGATTAACAATCTGTTTATGATGTTTTTAACGAAAGCCACACAGTATAATTACCAGGACTTTTTATTGTAATACGGCATCATATATTATTTTACGTTCTTAACATCAAAATTTCTGTCTTTTCTCAGTAATTTACTGAGCACAGAAAACGACCTCTCTACAGCAGCAGAGATTGGCTGGGCTTTTTGCAATAGCGCGTAGCTTGTTGGGTCAATTGTCAAGTTGGTATCATTTATTATTGTTTCTAAATTAGAGTTGGATAGTCGTTTTTTAATGTAATTTTTAATTGCGCACGGATCATCATCGAATTGCATATTCTTTAGCAGTCCGTATGCTTCGATTATCGTGCAGGCACTTCCTTCTAAGAACTCCATGTTGGCTACTAGAGTCTGGTATTGATTTGTTTCAACCAAGTCCGGCACCAAATCTTCCACATTGATAGCGTCTTTTGCTCTGCTGACTAAGAGGCCTGCACTTGTCCAATTGTTGACAATGGTACGAACAGCTGGAAGGTTCTCACTTTAATATAAGGCAGCTCTAAGCCAAGTTACCCATCTTGTAATTACAGGATCAGGAGGAGATGGCAGACCAGCATCATGAAAATCTTTCTTGCGATCTTTGTTTTTGATTGTTGCTGCCTTGATCGTTGCTATTATTTCATCAACATTTTTAAAATGAGCACGTACACGCATAGCGCAATTATGTAGTAAGTGCGCAACGCAGGTGACATGCATCAAAGAAGGGTATAATTCCTTTAATGTCTTTCCAGCCAAAGACATGTACCGAGCAGCATCAGTTCAAGAACAATGAAAAATTCTCGCGTTTTATTTCAAGTTGTCGCAATATGTCATCCACAGTGTGCAGAATAATACTGCTATTGACATTGCTACCGCTGTCGAGTGGATGGCAATCAACGAGGAACGTCTGATTTGGGGCATCTAAGCTGCCCACAAGCACACTAATAAACTTTTGTTTAGCAATCTCTGCTTCATCCGTAATTAAAAAAATTTTTTTGTCACGAAGTAATTCTTGAATTTGTTCTTCTTTTTGGGGTGCTAATTTAGCAACACATGCCCGGGCTGCAGTCTCCGAAGGCAATACTTTTCCCATTGTAGCAAACAGAAACTTTAAAGAAGGATGGTTCAGTTTATGAAGTGGGATATCTGCAGCTAAGAATGAAGAGACAACCTGTTCCTTGAAGTTTACTTGATCGAGTTGTAAAAAGGTTTGCTTACTTTGGGATTTGCTCTTCGTCTCCAATTTTCTTTGGGGTTGCTTACTTTTTCGGTGGCTTTCCACAAAAAACTTTTTGTCGCATTTCACTAACACGTCGCAAAGGTTCCATCGCAAGTCGCGAGCGGGCAGGAGTTGCCGAAAACTCATCCGGATATTTCTGAAAAATTTGCCTAAACTTTCGCTGTAGAAGATTTGGCTTGTTTAGGCATTCTTTGCTTTGCAAGCTACGGCTTAAAAAGACCACGAGTAAAGAGCGCAAAGTTTTTATAGTAATAGATTAATAGTCTAACAATTATGTGTTTATGCATCAACAATGACGATTTCATGAATAATAAGTGCTATTTCCTTCTCAATTACAGCAAGCATTTTTACCATTGCAACTATTTGAGAAGTTTAAAATCAAATAAAACTGCGCATAAAATTTTAATAGCAGCTCAAAAATTCAAAAAAATATAAAAAAATATAAATTTGTTTGTTTTTGTAAGGAAATTTTTGATGAAGACAATTTTTACAAGTTTTGACTTTATGCAAAATTTTGACTTTCTTTTGACTTATAAAATGTACCAAAACAGACTCCTGAACACCTGAAACGAACGTTAGTACACGTTTGATCATGTAACAAGGTCCTGAAAAAATTTTGACTATATTGGCTTTAGCGGGCCCTAGTAATAAGTAAATAATTTGACAGCAATTATGGGATAAATAATTACGCGAAAAACTGTTTTATTGAACTGAGAAAGTTTTTTCAGTTTCCAAAGTCAAATTCAAAAAATTGGGCACATCAACAATTAACCAAAACTAATTGACCTAAAGTATAATGCAGAATGAACGGTATTGAGGTTGTGATTTATTGTGGGTGTGTCTGGAAAACTGTCGTTTTTAAAAACAAAGATTTTTTAGCAAGTCAAGTCCAATCCAAATTTTGTGGGTTTACTTTTTCGTGTGTATTTTCATATGACAATGTTGCAGCAAAACACATAAAGCCAGCCATCCAAGCATCAAGCAATATTTTTGAAGTAGACTTGAACTAAAAGTTCCTGATGCTGGCCAGTCAGAAAGTGAAAAGGCCAGCAGTAGTATTGTTGCAGAAGTTCTTTCGATTCTGTTGTGCGAGAAAAATAGCATTTAACTGTTAAAAAGCATCGTCAGTTTCAGCTAACAGTCAGTCAGCAGCATCTAAAGATAAGATTTTTCAATCACGCATTAAGCAGAAAGGTTCCGATGAATTTCCTACGAATGAACGCATTCTTTCTACGTACTGTCTGAAGCACAATATGTTTGCTATGCACTTACATCCAGCAATTACCTCTAACAAGCAAAAAATGGTGATATTTATGCCACCGAGCCAGTCGGGTCTCTACGCCTAAACCGGCTGGATAACCATCTCAGCTTTCATCAACACCAAACAGCCATTAGCCTGAAAAAGACTCCACACACTTCACTATTTCATGCTATACAACAGGATCGTATTTTAAATAAAGTTAACACGATAGCTGAGCGAATACATCGATTTACTGAGTTTTGAAAGAAGAAATAGCAAATCGAAAAATAGCCTCCTTGCAAACCTTGATGGATCCCATTGGCTATAACGATCGGCTTCGCGATTTGCACTATATAAATTGAACTGTAGTAACCGAGTTCAATTTGCTCATCTCGGAGAATTTGAGTGATCGCATTGTTTGTGATGTGAAGCAGAGTCCCATGCTGGGCTACTATGGTCGACGAGACAACCGATTTTGCTACCTTGGAGCAACACATTACTTTTGTTTAGTACATCAATGCAAAAAAATGCCAGGCTACAGCATTTTTCGATATGCGACACATTGGTGATCGTGGAGCAACAGCTGCTAACGTGTTCTGTCTTTGAAACGGTGTTGCTGCCTGGTACGATCTTAATGTCAGCAAGTATGTTGCTTTTGCATGTGATGGAGCTGCTTCAACAACAAGCCTCGAAATTCTTTCTTCCAAAAGTTGATTGAAAAAAACGATTACATGCGCGGTGCACTGCCGTGCGCATTACTTGGTCTTGGCTTGCACAAACACAGTGAAGGAGCTACAGCATACTCAAGATTGCGAACGCAATTTAGCCCAGACATAGAGGTACTTTTCAATTTCAGAGCTGAAAACAACTAAACTGCATGAAATGTAAGCTGCTGATGTTGATTCTCCTGAGTGGTAATTAGTTAACACTTTTCCTGTCAAAAGAAGACTTAGAAACAAAGTAACACTTCAAACTAGCTAATTTGCATAAAAAACGACTAATTGTTATCTTTACTTTTATCATTCAGTGGTTTTAGGCCATTGGCTATTATATCGATCATGTTATATCGCTGAAAAGCAAATTTCATTATGATTTAAAATATGCTGACCAGAGAAAATAAGTCATGTCCAAGAATATGATTTATGCAAATAACCTCTCCCCTTTTTGGGGAGTAAATTATCTTCAAAATAAGGTATAGTGACTTTAAACAGTTCTAGAGACTATATTTTTGATGTATTTTTCGAAAATTTAGTTACATAGTTCTGTAGAACCATGTTTTTGAAGCAAAATAGTCAAAATGTATCAAATTACTTAGTTTTCATACAATTTTCATTTATCTGAGACCCAGAACTATAGACATTTTAAGATTTTTTTGGCCAGAACAAGAAGATGGGTAGTGAAAGAGTGTTTTTGACCGATCAAAGTGAAATAAAGATTAAATCAAACTGTGTAGTGCTACATATTTTTGTAAAAGAAAGCTTTAACCCAATTTGCAATATGTGTATTCTAAACACAATATTTTGTCCCTCAAGATAAAACAGTCATATCTTTACACCCTTCGTTTATGTTAGGGGAAACCAATGTTACCCCAAGTTCAAAAGATATTACAGGCTTCGTGTGTAAATAAATTTTTTTGAAAATGATCGTTAGATGATGCGAAAGGATCATACGGCGGAGGAAAAACAGTCAAAAATTACCAAAGGAGTAACCTTTTTCACAATTTCGAATTTTTTGAAGCTCAGCAGCCAAATTTTTGGCGTTTTGTGGGATATTGAAAACTACTCCTTCTACCTGTTTATCAATCCTTATGAAATAACTATTAGCCCATGCCACCTAATATTGCCTATCTTGGAAAAGTCTGGTTCTTCCAGATTTAAATAATGATATGCTGTATAAATAGATTATTTTGTTGCTTAAGGTGAAACACGAGCTATGTTTTGACACCCCTTTTCGGTTGAGAGAGAATACAAACTTTGATCAGTGATAGCCCGCCTGTCAAAGTAAAAAAAGCTGTTTTGTTTGGATTTTCTCCTTGGTAACTTAATACAACGCGAGAAGAGAGTGGGGTAGTTTTATAAAAGTGTTTTGAGATTTTTAAGGGGGGTTCTTTTTTACAATTTAGAATTTTCTGAGGCCTAGCACCAAAATTTGGGCAGTTTTTGGCCGGTACCAAAGAAAATTGAGGGTTTATCTTATAGGTTGGCCTTTTTATCAATTAACTCGACAGCCCCGAGTGCGACCTGTACGTCGCAAGCCTTCTTTGCTTATATATCGAGTGCACGCTCCACGTCGCGCTGAGAGTGCGTCATAAAAACATGTTGCAATCGCTTTTTTTATCCGACCAATGAGGTTGACTTATATATATTATGGGATACCGACGTCATTCAAAGATGTCTGCACCCATGTTCAATGCTTGAGTGTATTTTTTCTGTGTAAAATTGACAATGAAACGATCATTCTCTCAACCCTCAACTTCTGGTGAATCTGGTAAGAGGTCACGCCTATTTTCTTTACAACAGGCTTTAGATCTTGTGTATGATTCGGACGAAGATGAGTAGGATTTAGCTGATATTCACCCTGAAAGTGATCTAGAGTCAGTAGATTCTGATGTCAACTCTGAATCAAGCAATGAAGATGAAGGGCTTGATGTAGATCTAGATCTAGATCTAAGTAGTCCTGCACCTAGACCTTGCACGGCCCAAGTTGGGCGTGGCACTGGTAGGAATAGATCTAGGCCTACAGCTGGTGGTGATGCAGATAATTTGTCAACAGGATGGACAAGAGCATTTGGACCTCTCTGTAATGTTTTTGTACTCATTGGTGTGATGTACGTTGTATATTTTTGTTATGAATGGCCTTTATGTGTGGGGGGTTGAAAATTCTAAAATTTTGCTCAGGAGCTCAGGTGCAGGGTATTTTTAGGCCCAGGAGGTCAGGGTTCAAAGGGTTAAAGTCTAGTCTAAAACGTGTGATGTAATATACTTTTGAAAAAAATTTCTTCAACTTTTAGATGATATAAACCTTTTAACCAATATTTTATTGAAAAGATAAAACAGTGTTATCTTACACCCCTCATTTTTGTTGGGGGTGCCAAATTCTAACCCCGATCATCCCATCTTACAAAATCTAAAAAAAGTGTTTAGTGCAAACTGCTCCTTGCAAACTTGATACATGGTGAGGAAAAAAGTTATGTAAACGCATAATAGTAATTTCAAATTTGGAAAGCGTCTACTTTTTCTACAATTTTTATTTTCTGAGGTCCAGCTCCCAAATTTTGAGTGTTTTTGGTCGGTACCAAATATAACTACTGTCACGATTACTGTCACGTTTTTGCTTTCTGATTTATAAATAGATTTGTAACTCACACGCCTTTCTGACGTCACAATGGCTTTCCTCGTGACTTAGTTTTTCAGCGTATTCTAGTAATTCTTGTTTCTTCTCGAAGATTTTTCTTTTTTTTATTTTTACCGATTACGTAATTCATTAAAGGTGTTTTTCTGTGTCACGTGATGTTCTAGCAATTTTTAAATTATTTTCCGTTGTGTATATAAGGTGGCGAGATTTTATTCATTCAGAAACTCACTGAGTAGTAGATCAGAGTAAAGATTAGAGTGTTGTAAAAGGCGTTGTTGTGTGGTGATTGTTGTGACAGGAATCAAGCGATTATTTTGGTGGTTTTAGTTTTATTTAGTCTCTGATATTTATTTATTGAAATGCTTTAGTTTGTGTTTTGGCAAGCAAAGGAATTCGAAGTTATAAAGTGGTTTGTGAATACATTGTTCTGTTCTTGATCGAGAAGTGCGCGGGTTAAAGAATCTCAGCGGAAGCCAATCTTTTCCTAGTTATTAAGTTGCAACCAAACTAAATTATTCGATTGATACTGCAAGTCGCCTCAATTTTAAGAACTAGATTAAGATTGAAATAGAACGAAAACTCCATTGAAACGCGACAACTACAGGCACCATGTTTCATCAACGATTATAAAATAACTTTTAGCCCAGGATCTGCAACAATATATATTTTTGGAAAAGAAATTTCTTCGACATTTAGATAATATGTAGTTAGAAAGAAATATTTTGTAGCTAAAGATGATACAGGACCATATTTACCTCCATGTTTTTTGTAAGGATGTCACTAATTTTGTTGCTTGGAGTCGGTTATCTTTAAATATTTTTAGAAACTTCATTTTTCGATCAATCTTTTTAAAAATTCAGATACAGAATGCTAGATAGCCATGAATTTGAAGAAAAATAGTCAAAATTTACCAGAGGAATTAACTTTTCCAGAAATTTCCATTTTTTGAAGCCCAACTACGGAAATTTTGAGCACAGAATCAAAAACAGGTTAGGCCTACAAAATCTACCAAATTTATCGGTCATTATAGAATAACTCTTACCCTAAACTATGCAGCAATTTGTATTTTTAAAAAGGAAATTTCTTCAACATTTAGATGTAGCTTGAAAGAAATAGTTTGTCGCCAAAGATGATATAGGACCATATTTAACCTTCTGGTTTTTTGTAGGGGGATCACCAATTTTTTACTTGTAGTAAATTACCTTATTTTTAGAGACTTCAATTTTTGATAAATCTTTTTGAAAATTTTGTTAGATAATATCAAAGAACCACGAGGAAAAAGAATTAGAAGATACCAAAGTAATTACTTTTTCTAAAACTTACGAGTTTCTCAGGCCCAGGAGGAAATTTTTTAATCAAAAGAGTAAAATGATACATGGCAACCAATTTTTGATTAGTCATTGTAAACTAATCCGTAACCCCAAGTAATTAGTGTTTCATATTTCTGGAAATCAAATTTCCTAAGCTTTCCAACTGCAACAATTGTTGTTAGTTTATCGTAAATTTTATGTATTAAATTTGTCTATTGTAACTCAGCTTACCAGCTCCCACAGAGGGAAAGGGGGTAAAAATTTTCAATACATGTGTTAGGATTTAATTTTCGTAGAACAAAAACAAATATTTAAACTTAAAGTATATATTAGATATTGTCGAAATTTCCTTAAAATTGACTTTAATTTAATAAAAATTGTAAAAATCGGTTGAAAACTAAGATCATTAATTAGTTTTTAAATAAACTGATATTGTAAAATTTGGAAAAAATTGATTAGTTGATGATCTTCTGGTAGCGAAAGGGTAAACGTACAAAAATCATCAATTGATGATTACGGTGGCGAAAGAGCATGCCGTACCCGTTGGCTATCTCATGGTGAGGCTGTTGTTGTGATGAAGGCAGAACTATCATCTGTGCTGGCCACAATTAATTATTTTAATTCAGCAGCGGATGGAACAGCAGTTGGTATTCTTCACTGAATTTGATCAAAACATTTCGTTTTTCCTTTTATCTGCTGCACGCTGCTTTAGAGCATCCAATCAAGCTATTGTTCCTTTTTTTGAAAAAGCAGCTAGCATTTTTTTCACATGCAACCAGCTCTTTCATTATGCCAAAAGGAAATCAAGCGTTTCTATGAACGGTCCACAGCAGCTTAATGACAATGGCGCGCTAGAGGTTTCTCAGAAGTGGATAAAACCAAAGGATAGACGGAGAATGACAGAGTGAGCTTTAAAGACCGTAGAACCTGCAGATCTGCATATGAAGAGAAAGAAACCGATGCATTTGCTGATGAACATAGCCTGAGAAATGAAGTTGAAATTGAAAGACTTGTGCTGTAATTATTGTGAATATAGCAGTACTAATTGTTCGCTGTAACTGCCAAACGTACTGTAATAAAACAATCCGTTTAGGAATCATTTTGAACGTTTTAGTAAAAAAATGTGGCCTCATAAAATTTTTTGGTGGTCCCTTAAAGCAAACCTTACAAAACTATTCTTGGCCCAACTGTGCTAAAAATTGCACACCAGGGACTAATGTTTCATTGTGATAACGCTGGGGCTTAAAAATGGTAGATTTTTTGCTACAACCGCAAAGTAATCAAACATCTTAATTTACCTGTTTCAACCCTATTCTTTCATACTAGAATGGAAAAAATCTCCACTTTTGTTTCCAAACATGGACATCAATGTGCCATTCTGTGAAATTTCCTAAATCAAAGGTTGTGTGAAAAAAGTTGAAGGTTTTACTTAGAACTCAGGCTGCAATAGCATTTTTCATTTTTTGAAGGGTATTTTACCGAAAATCAAGGGTCGAAAAAATATAAAATTTAATAGTTTCAATTTAGAGTAAACTAATTACGTTTCAACGATGCTATCTTCATCTGGTTGTGTTTACCGATCACATCAAGCATGTTTTGTGAACGCCATTGCTAAATATACAAGTTAGATCATTTTTACCCAAAACTGCTTTTTTCTTATTTTCATCTAATTGCTTCACATAAAAGTTAATTACGCTGTACGCGTTAGGATTTCTATTCGGGGAAAGTAAAAAGTAGTGGTGAGAAATTTTAGTTCAAAGCCTAAGCACTTCTTCCAAGTGTAATCCGCAGTTTTCTATGCTGGAGAGAACCCTTTATCATCGCTTTTGCTTTCCGCACAGCAAAAAAGAGAATGATCAGAGTCAGCAACGATTACAATTAAGTTACGCGTAGCCAAGGTCGATTTTCTAAATCAGAGCGGAATTTAACACTTTCTTACGTCTTCTACACCAGCGGTTACCAAACTTTTTGCCTCGCGGACCCCTTTTTAGGATCTGATTTTTTACGAACCCCAATTACATGTGACATTACTTTTGTCACCTGACTCACTTTCACTTATAATAATTAACATTGTGTCACTCGCAGTCCGATTAATCGTCAAGCTAGGGTTACTTTTCATAATGTCACTGAAGTGAACAAAACTTGATTAATTGATTCACTGACCGGGATGAAGCCACGGACCCCAGTTTGGAAACCTCTGTTCTACACAATGCATAATCATTTACCTTTGTTTTTTATCATCTGTGAGAACATCTTTGAATTCCTCCAGTAGTTTTGTACTCTTTCTGTGATATCATTTACAACCTTCAAGCCACTAATTATTTAAATTTGCCGTGGAGCCAGAGGGGAGCTGCAAACGATAAAAAGTATAGAAATAGGAAAAGGACTGCTTTGTAAAAATACGCTAACTGTTTGACAAATCCATGAAAAAAGGTAACTGAAACAATAAAGCAATTAGATAACAAGCAAGGAAAAAACAGTTTTTAGTAAAAAATTGTCTATCCTGCATATTTAGCGATGCCGTTTACAAAACATGTTTGATGTGATTGTTAAACACAACCAGATGAAGATAACACCGTTGAAACGTAATTAGTTTACTCTAATGTCAAAATATTAAATTTCGTATTTTTTCGACCATCGATTTTCGGTAAAATACCCCTTGAAAAATGGAAAATAGGAAGTTTGAATAACATTGCTTGATAATATGATTGAACTGACTTGATGCTTTGACTCGCATCAAAATTTGTTTCTAAATATGCCACTGGTCACAATTATAATCAAAAAAGAGATTGCAAAAAGCCATGAGATTTAAGCCTATAACACGCCTACCACGTAGTTAGGGTATTGCCATAATTGCATGAAAGATCATTATTTCAACGCCAACCTATAACTTTTACTTTTGTCTCACTTCCTACTGAATAGAGCAGATAAAAATTTATGTAATGATAGGCAGTTTGTAACACCAACTTTGATTTAAGAATGGGATGATCCGGATAAGGCTAATAGTTAATAAAATTCAAACTTTAATGGGAAACATAAAAGGCAACCTATCCCTAAGTAAAATCGCACAACCCAGACGGGAAATCTTTCTACTTAAAAATAGTTTACTAGGCCTGCTGGAATCAAGCACAAATCCGTAAGTTGAAAATGAGGCTCTGCTATGCTGGAACAAAAAACGCGATAGGTGTAGAACTAGGTTAGAGTAGCAGGACAGATCAAGGAAAGGTTAGTAAGGCAAACTTAGCCGATTTTACTGAGTAGGTTTCATAGTAAACTTATCGGCAACAAGTTACAAAAACAAGTGATGGGAATCTTGAACATTGGCGTAACTAGGAAATGAGTCACTGATGGTATCGTAACAAAGGGAGTGCTCTTCGCATAAGGCGGTCCCTTAAAAAGAGCGATAATTTTTAACTGAGAGCAAAAAAAATTTTAGCTGTGTCTAAACTATAGTTGCCAATTTTTTGAATTTATCCCCACATCTTCGCAATTTTCAAGGTGACTTGGGATTTTCTTGAAAACCCATATGTAGGAAATATGTTGGGAAATTGTTGAGATTTTTGAAATCGACCTTGGAATTTTTAGAATAATCTGGGGTTTTTTACTGTAACAAAATTGACCTTTATTTGAGCTTAATCTTAAGTATATGTGGAAATATGTGAAAATACAACTTTATTTGCTTTGATTTAAAACCGAAATTTACGATACCCCGAAGCATTACAGCATCGTAAACTTTTTTTCGCAAAAATTGTCTTTTGTGGGACTTTTTTAAGCTTTCTTTGAGATTTTTTGATATTTCGAGCCGACAACCATGATATGTACACAAATTTGTAACGCCAACATTTGATTTAAAATGGGGCTTCATTATTGCTTCCGCACAGGGCGACCAAAACCTACGCTACACTATTGGTCACAGGGCCATGTCCCAGCCCCAAATGTAGTTTTCTCGATTCCGGTGTCAAACTATTTGATTAAGCAATGAAGCTCCTGAAACAGGCTATAACGATTTCCTTTGTACTCACGGAGTCTTACGAAAGACATGGGCTGGTAAAAATTAAAAAATCATTATCAAGTGTAGAATGTAAAAGTTTTTTGTGAAAAAGTCGTTCCTTTTCCACAAGCAACAAGTTCCGCAGATTAACTCCACAAAATCAGTTGACTTTGAGTGATTGCTTGTAGGTGTGCCACTACCACATTACGAGGTTGTCATAAGCAAGATGCACCGAGTTTCAATTGTCGAATAACCAGTCAAAGTTATGATTATTTTTTAGAGTTTTCTGAAACAACGTGCAATGACAAATTTATCGTTTTCGTTGTTAGCGGAATATAATGAACAGCCTGAATGCAAACAAGATAAAAATATTTCGAACGTCATTACTGTAATTGCGATCATATCTGGCTTTGTATTTGCAATTATTAACGCAGCCATTGTCTATATGATTGTTCGTCACAGAGATCTTCACAAAACAATTTTCATCTACATCTGCAATGCTGCAATAGCAAATGTGCTTTCTGGTTTGCTACTAGCGTGGATTTTCGGATTGCAAAAAGTGAGTGTCTTTAATCATTTTCAGAGTGTACTTTTTCGTAAAGATGTTTTTCCTAAACTGCTGAAAGTAATATGAAACAGTGGGCGGTGTCCAACGCTTGTTGATTGCAACTGCAACGCCTTTATGTGCTTTAGGTAGGTAAGTGGATTCAATTCTTCCAAGAGTTATAACAAAAACTTTAAAACACATCCGGAGCGCCATGACCAGGCATAATATTTTATTTCTTCTTTAACACTGCATAAGTTGGAAGATTATCTTGTACACCCGGCATAGGCCAGGGTAAACTGTATGGTAAAATGATATTTTGGAGTAAAATAGAGCAAGCAAAAAATTTGCTCTGTATGTAGCTTGCTCTATTTTACGCCAGAAGAATAGCGATACAATTCGCTTTCTCGTGAATGGAGGATAAATATGAACAATACAATACAAAAAAAAATACAATGCTTTACCTTATAGTTCAACCTTGACATTTATTTTTGTTAATGTAGTCACTTTTCGTAAGATCTTTTCCTATTTTCAAGAAGCCACAATTCCTTAAGTTAGGGTCATTGTACTTATATTATTCTATTGATACAATCGTTATACCTCAAGGAATTACCAAATGCTGCTTTCCCAAAATTTTACTCACAAAAACCCCAATGAGGTCCCCACCAGCAAGGGCGTCGACAGAAACTTTTTAGGAGCATAACAATACAGGCTGCTGTGACGTGCTCTCCGTTGTATTTAGTTGCCTTCCACTGAGAGTAAAGTTTAAGAGTAAAGTTAATCCATGTGCCAAGTGCGGTAAGAGGGTGATGGCAAATTCGGTGATGAGCACAAAGTGTGGTAAGTGGGTACATGGTAGATGCGCGAAAATGAGAATGGTGACTTCAACTCTGGCAAAAGATTATGTTTGTAAACTATGTGTTGATACAATGGAAGGAATTGTGGAATCAGGTGAAGAATTATCATTTTTTGACCAGGTTGACTATGTGAAAAGCTTTTGTTAGTTGAAGGACAGGTTGAACGCCAGTGGTGAAAGTGAAGCAGCGGTAACAGCAAGAACGACAGTTGGATGGATAAAATTTAGACAATGGGGGGAGTTATTATTTGAGAAAAAGTTTTCGTTAAAAATGAAAGGAAGGATTTTTATCAGAGTTGCGTAAGATCGACAATGCTATATGGGAGTGAGACATGGTGTCTAAGGGAGAATGAGATGGCAATTTTGAAAAGAACTGAAAAAGCAATGTGTGGAATTAAGTTGATTGAGAAAAGAAATAGCCAAGAACTTATGAGTTTGCTGGTTTAAAGGATATTTTCGATGGACTAGCCAGGGAGAGTGAAGTATGATGTTGTAAGCATGTTTTGAGAAGGGATAATGGTGATGCTTTGAGAAAAGCGCTGGATTTTGAAGTGGCGGGAAGAAGAGGGCGTGGGCGACCAAATATGATGTGGAAAAGACCACTGCAAGAACATACTGATCAAATTGGACTGAAAAAGGAAGAAGCCATTGACAGAACAAAATGGTATAACGGTGTTATCAAACTTTCAAGAAACAAGAGGTGAATCCGGCCACCTGCGTTAACGCAGACAAAACTGTTTTTAAAAGAGTGGATCTCTCCCTCCCTCTCTCTCTCTCCCTCTCTCTCTCTCTCTCTTTCTCTCACAAACGCGTTTAGCATAGGCTAGTTTTAATTATATTAATTTTAGGGGGCCAAGTGCTGACCGCAAAAACGCGGTTAAAAGCTTTTTGGGAGATATTAACGAGGCGCTTACAATAAAACTAATTTTTTAACAATTTAAGCTTCATTAATCATGCAACAAGCGATTAAGGTAAAATACTTAAGTACGAAAATTTAGGGAATTATGGAAATGTAAAACTTCTTACAGAAGTACGAAAAAACGCCAATTATGCAAATCGCAGAAATACAAAAATTTACGGAAATGCTTAGTTTAACTTATTTCAATTATCTAATTTTACCAATTTGGATGGTTTTAAAGGTATTTTGGTTTTTAACAACTTTCGTCAATTTCCTTACCTATTTAACTGCGGATGACGTCCATATCCGTGAAAGCATAATGCGTGTGTATTGCAGATGACGTATGTAGTCGCATTTTGCTTAAAAATGCTTAGGACATTGCGGATGACTTCTTACTTCTTATATAGGTATAACTTTATGATGTGAATGTACAAAGCGATAGTTCGCACAATGAAATAATTCTACTCTTATGTTATTGGCGTAAATAAACACAATATGCAAATATGAATGGTTTGATAATTAAGCAGTATGCCAGGCGCAGTGATTTTAGCTTACCTTTGCTGTATCAGGTGTAAAAAATGATAAGATGGCGAGTATAAGGTGATTAATAAATGAAATGTTGAATCGACTTCGCTATTTCGATGTTGAAGCCCTGTTGAGTCTGTCTGGGCTATCTGATAATGCCTTGTTTCTGAAGAAACTGGGCCCTAAAGAAGCAATCGACCTCCATCAAAAACACCTCTTTGCGCCATCGAACGTTATTTCTTGTAAACTCTTCCTCCAACTAGACAGAGCCAAATGCTAAGGAAAGATATGAGGTGTGCCCCGCAAAAAAGGAGAAAGGAGACAATTCGCTTTTTTCTCCAAAATAAGAAAGTTATGTCCCCAGTGCCTTGGTTTGAGACGCAGCAGACATTCAAAAATTTTGAGATTCACCTGACATTCAAAATTTTCTTGGTGCCCAAACCAGAGCTGATACGCCAACTAGCTCTGAATTCTGAATCGTAAATCTTTTCACAATGCCACTAAAGAATATGGACTGCCTGACTTTGTAGTATAATAAAGATGCAGAGTTTGTGTCGACAAAGTGTTTCTTTTCAAAGACTTCTATTTAGTTTCATTTTAATATAGCTTTGAAAAAAGCTGTTTGAGCCATAAGCTTTTCGTGACGCTCTCATCAGTGGCGGTATCGCGTCAAAAGGGAAGATCTAGAGTGAATAAGTCTTTTATGTGAATAATTTGGACGTTACGCAATCAAGACAAGTCAATGATAGCGTTTGTATTGCAAAGCGCGCCAAAGAAAGATTTCGCAAGTGCGAAAGTTAGAGAAGGCGCAGCAGGAGGCCAAATGCCACGACTATCGAAAGAGTTTGAGAGTGTAAACAAACTCTTTCTGTCTGCATAACACCGGGCGTCGGGTCTTGATATAAGTAGCCTCTAAAAGATTAAGATGGAAAGAGCTGCGCGCGGCGGCGAGGATTGAAAACCGCTTATCATCATAGTTTAATGCGCATCGATCATTATCTAAAAGATGCTGACCAATGGCGGAGTCACAATCCGGTTCACCTTTGAAAAAAAGAAAGGGAAATGTCTACCGTTTCTTGATGTCTACGTCGAAAGAACAGATGTTGGCTTGGAGACCAGTGTATACCGTAAACCCACTTTCACTGGCCAGTATTTGCGTTGGGAGTCCTTTAGTCCTCTCAAACGCAAAATAAGTCTAATATCTACATTGGTGCATCGAGCTCTAATGATTTGCACCAAGCGTAGACTCAATAGAGAAATAGAACAGATCAAGAAGATATTACTGGACAATGGCTATCCTAACAACATCATCAACACTCAGATCACCAAGAATATTGCTCAGTTCTCCACCCTTAAGCGATTTGGCCCTGAAAAGTGTCCTGTGTACTTGAGGGTCCCTTGGATAGGTAAGCCATTCACAAATTTGGAAAAAGAAGTCAAAACCGCCGTGGAAAGCTGCTATGGTTCCATCAGCACCCGCTTGGTCTTCTTACGTCTAAGCGCATGCTGCCTGTGGCCCGCAAGGATGTTCTACCTGCCATTCAGAAAAGTTTTGTCATATATGAATACAAGTGCCACTGTGATAGTCGGTACGTAGGGCGAACATCTCAACGACTACAGGATCGCATCAAGCAACATGTTCCGCAATGGTTAAGACAGCAATTGACTCGTCCACGCCGATCTCAACCACACAGATCGTGCAAACGAACCGACACCAAACCGGATTGTGACTCCGCCATTGGTCAGCATCTTTTAGATAATGATCGATGCGCATTAAACTATGATGATAAGCGGTTTTCAATCCTCGCCGCAGCGCGCAGCTCTTTCCATCTTAATCTTTTGGAGGCTACTTATATCAAGACCCGACGCCCGGTGTTATGCAGACAGAAAGAGTTTGTTTACACTCTCAAACTCTTTCGATAGTCGTGGCATTTGGCCTCCTGCTGCGCCTTCTCTAACTTTCGCAATTGCGAAATCTTTCTTTGGCGCGCTTTGCAATACAAACGCTATCATTGGCTTGTCTTGATTGCGTAACGTCCAAATTATTCACATAAAAGACTTATTCACTCTAGATCTTCCCTTTTGACGCGATACCGCCACTGATAAGAGCGTCACGAAAAGCTTATGGCTCAAACAGCTTTTTTCAAAGCTATATTAGTTTCATTTATGGATGCAAACAAAATTTATGTTGTATAAAATACAAAAACGTCGAAAAAATACGCCATCGACGACGTCACGGATACCAAGGTTATACTTGGGAAAAAATCATTGCATAAAACATTTTGTTTGTACACAGACAACCTAAAATGAACTCCATAGGTGTGGGATTAAAAATTTCTAAAAGACACAAAAATAATTAGCATGATGCGATTCAAATGTGAGCCACATTCTGTGATCAGCTTGAATGAAATGAGCCGCAGTTGCTTCTTTAATCAATAGTTTTTACGTATTTCAGTAAGTCAGTGATTTCTCTCGTAAAATGAATTTCCGTAATTTTATGTTTTATACGAATTTCCGAAGAAAATTAGGTGATTCAAAACGAATTTCGTCTTTTAAGGTTGCCGGCGATTAAGAATTTGGTGTTTTTGATAGCATGATTTTTTTTTTCTTCAACGCTTCAAAAGAGCCCTATTTCATCATGCTATGTCTGATGCCACTTCAGAAAAAACAGCAGCAGGCAGTAGCAGTGCTTATAATTCACTATCATTTTAAAAACGAAGTAAATAGTGAAGTGTGTAACTAATGTGCTGCCTGTTAAAATGGTATGATATACGATATATTACAGCTGGTCTACTTACATACTGGTTTAAATCTTTTTTTTTACAAATGCAAGTACGGCAAGTACGAAAATTATTGCAATTATACTGCAAATAAACTCCACCAAAGCAGACCCCTAGTTGTTTTACTGCCATGTCGCACGCTTGAGCATTCTTTACTCCATAGACATTTTTATCACGTGTGGCAAAGTGGAAAAAACGCTGTTTTTATGTGAAATCTTGTAGAATTTCAAAATTGACCTCTTTTTTGCTCAAAAAACTGTTCGATAAGGAATCCATTTTAGCCAAAAAGTAATTTATTGTAAGAACTAAAATGTAGATGCTGGACTCAGGGATAGGGTCACTTCGCCCTCTTTTGACTTAGTTTACGCGGGCGCAAGGGACATACAGTGCAGCCAGAAACTTAAAGCTTCACAAATAGGCGGACAATTACGAAGAAGTTGAAAGCGGTAAGTCAATTACTTCATGGCTTATTTCATGTAAGTATATCAATCACTACAATGTCCTTCCCCAACTTTGAATTTATACTCCTATCAAACAAAAGTTTCTGAAAACATTTAATGTTTCCAAGTATGCACAGTCTCAATTTATTCATTGGGTGATCGGTATTATGGACATTGATTGTGAAATCCAGTTTATGGAGTAATCAAAAGACAAAATATGCGTTTACGTTTACAACATCACAACGCTGTGTAAAATCGTAACTACCAAATATACACACAATCGGAAAAATTTTTTCTTGAAAATGAGCTGTTAGATCTACCGCGTGATCGGATGCAAGAAGTATAGCAACTATTGGTGAGTAGGGTGAGGTAAATATCTTTTTTGTAGGAGATCAACACTTCCGAAGTCCAAGCATATCAGTACCAAGAAAAACTGGTGGCACTGATTCATCCCTCCATTAAGGGTACCAAGGACATAGGTGCGACCAATTACAAAATAGTTGTCATAAATATCATTACGAGCGGTTAGCCCCGAGTCGTGAAGTTATCCTACTACCAAATAACTTATTTTTGTAATCGTAAAACAAAAACAATTACGGCATACCCCAACTTTGACTTTGTGGCTCGTTACTTTCCGGAAATTACGGAGAAAATTTGAGAAATAATAAAGAATTTGGAGTTAGACCAACCCTAATTCAAAACACCGATACGATGATCGGTATTTTACCCGATGGGGTAAGAGGGTAAAATACTGATGGTCGTACCAGTGCTTTGAATTAGGGTTGGTCTAAATCTCCCCTATTTGTACTAACTTATCCTTGCTGCTCTTCTAAATATTGTTTGGGTGAAGCCGGCTCAGTCGGTTTTATTGATATTTCTAGCCTACATGACTGACTGGTTGCTCTGCTGGGCTTAATTTGTTGGCCCCGCCCGCAATGTCTCCGTTAATCACATCGGCGTTTGAAATATCGATTCATCCGGTTTCGTCGGCTTCAACCAAAGTTTAGTTGTAAGAGCATTTACAAAAAGTTGATGTTTTTTGACATAGCCAGTTTCCGTGCCAAACCCAAGTGTACTTTAAAAAGGATTCAGTAAAAAGCATTATCAAGAGATAAACATAGTCCTTATTATTCTCTTCCCTGTTCTTGAAATGAATACAAAAGCACTATTAGGCTGTGCTAAACTAAAATTAGTGAAAAGCGACGATATATTGATTGTTTTTGCAAATACAATGATGAGATCATCAGTGGTAGGTCTGTTTTACGATGTCGTGTACTTTCTTTTTTGTTTTTATTTGTAACCTCACATTTCTGGCTACGTCTTATGCGCCTTGCAAGATCAGAAAAAGACCATTCCTCACCTTAAATTTTCCATTATTGGCTTATTAGGCTATATTCAAGGAAAAGAGCAAAAATTTTTTACCATATATAGTGCAACTTTATTCGAATAAATTGCTTTTTATTCCCCCTAAATCTTTTCAAGTTGGTGTCTACGCTTTATCCGCCCTGTTCTTTTGCATAAGCGCAAGCACGAGGAAGAGGACATTTCTCTCCCGCCAGGTTTATTTCTGACCCTGGTTGGTCCACTAAACTATTTTGAAACAAAAATGTGAAGTATAAGCGCGATGGAAAGCAAATATCATCAACCTAGCACATAATAGATCACGAAATAACAGACGACTGTGTACAGTGTACATACTGTTGCCCATACCGTGTACAGCCATCTTTAGCAGACTTCATCTTGAAGAAGAACGTAACCAAAAGGAAATACGAGTAAATGCGTTTGAATAAAGTTACTGCGTCACCTCTTCCGTCAACTTATAAACAACTTTTCGATAAAATTGTCATACAAATGTCCTGTTGGTTGGGCTGCATTTATCTGTTTTTTATCAAAAAAAAACATTTTCATAAAAAATTGATACCAAATTTTTTTCTGAATAAAATAATTCGGTTTGCGTTATCAGTAAAATTTTAAAATTTGCCTCGCCAGTGAAAAAGCTCGCACGTGCATGGTCGATGGGGAGCGATTTCAATCACAGCGTTGTTTTCTTTTTATATCCGCAAAACTTTCTTCAGTATCTTGCTATGCCATGCTTGCCTTGTATCCTGTATGGGCGTAGCCACAAGCAGGGAAAAGGCCCGTGCTTTTAACCAAATATTCAGTCTTGGCCCCGGTAGTTTTAAAATCCCTGGCTACGCCTTATGCGCCCAGTTCTCTGCATGGGCGTAGCTAATTGGACGAAACAATGGGAGGTATGGCCTTTTTTATTAACCTAGTATGAAGATATTTCCGAGCAAAATAGCTATAATGTTTTCTGTATGCGGTGCGATTTTACACGGAAATATTGTTTGCTTTTGATTTGCCCCAAACTCTCAAGTTTCTAACAACGTGTTGTCTGCCTTGTTCCTTGCATTGGGATACCAGCAAAGTAAAAGTAGCCCATGTCTGCTCACAAAGTTTTAGTCCTTACTCCGTTAGGCTAATTAAAGACATTTTGAAGCAAATAGAAAAAATGTATCCCCGTATAAAGTGCAATATCACATAGGGGTGTTGTTTTCTTTGATTTTCCCCTAGCATTTAATTTCACTAGTCTTTCCTTGATAAGATTATTTATTATCATGAAAGAGCAATCTGTTCGTTTAAAATTAATCAAAAATTGTATTTTTTAAAATGCCAAACTTGCCTTTCAAAATATAAAAAGTTCAGGTAGAATTTGCTCATTTCCAAACAATGTTGATTCTGGTTACGCGTCTTTGGATTCCAGAACACTTTCATTGAAATGCAGCCTTGCCTTATTCACTCAAAAAATGCACTATAACAGATTTGTAATCTCTTTACAACTTTAGGCAAATCCTGTTTTTGCCCCTTTTCCAATTGCATTTTTTGCCATGAAGTCAGATTTTTTTTCCTTTTCTGTTTTCTACAAATGCTGCTTGATTATTACGCCCCTTTTTTTGACTAAAGCATTCACTACTTCTTTCATTCTAAGAATGCAAAAAAGCTCAGCCATATTTTTTTAATATTTCAACCAGATCACTTTATTCATTCGACAATTTATTATTCAAATTTAACGTTTCGCTCCCCTTAGTTACCGGAGAGCTTCTTCAGAAAACGGTAGATGTTAATGATGAATGCCGATTAACATCTACCGTTTTCTGAAGAAGCTCCCCGGTAACCAGGGGAGCGAAACGTTAAATTTGAAGAATAAATTGTCGAAATAACGAAGTGATCTGGTTGAAATATCGTTACACTCGACATACAAGGAATGCCTGCTATATTTAATATTTTTTTAAATCGTATTAAATAGAACTATGACGTCACTGCATTATGACCAAACACAGTTTTAAGGAAAACATTGAAGAAAAAAGCAGGCATCAAAAATTGCTTGTTGTGTTGCCAATAAAACTCATATTGCAGTAGTTCCCGCTTATTAAACCCACGGTTAATAACCCCACCCGCTTAATGAGCCCAAAATTGTCCGGTCTGAAATTACTCCATTTATTCTTCTTATACAAACCCGCTTAATAAACTCAAAACCCGCTCAATAAGCCTAATTTTTGAACACATTTGCTTAAAATTTGATAAAAAAGCGTCGCAATTCACACTTCTTTGTCTTGCTTTCGACGTTTCCACCCTTGGTTACGCTGCTGATGTAGTTCTTAATTCAACTGTTTCTTCACACATCGTTTATTTGCGCTGTAATGGATCGGCAAGACAAATGGTGCGCTGTAAATATTATTTTTAGCAACTTTTAGCCATAGTACAGTTGGCCATACTCATTTATGCACATAACAGTGGCAAAAATTTGTCCCCCGATTGAAAAGCCCAAAATCGTCCGGTCGCGAGGTGGACTTAATAAGAGGGGGCTATTGTATTGCAAAATTTCTTTATTTAAAGCAGCTTTTTGATATGTTCCATAAAAGTTTTTCAATTGCGTTTCTATGGTTAGTTTTTTGGAAAAACAAAAAACAATTTACAATTAAATGTCTGTTATGAAATCATCTTACCCTCCATAGGTAAACAATTTTGGCATGTTTAGTATGTCGAGTACAGGTTTTTGTTTGAACCAAAAACGTCGCTTTCCTCTGTCAAAAACACGAATTAAAAAAACTTTGTCTTCAATTATGACGTCGTCATCTACAAGGGAGTGATCAATCGAGCTAAGTTTCAAGTTTGTGTACCAAAAAGTTTTGGAGAAAGTGAAGCGAACGAATATTCGCACGTTTGTACATAGCCTAGCACATAGCTAACTCTTCTTTCCAGTATGAAGGGAATATAAAAAAAAGTTAAGATTGCAGGTATTAGAAATTACCCTTCCATTAAATTTTGTGATTTTGGTGAGTACCTGCTTTTAATCTTGATGTTTTTAGACCTCATGATAATGGATTTAACAGGTGAAACAGACCGATGAAAAAACAAAAGTTATGAAAACTGTTGCATAATGATAGTTTTTTAATGAATTGTTCGAATAAAAACTTTTTTCTCGTATTCGCAGATCGTTCTTCTGATTCGTCCTCCACGACTCAATTTGATTCAGAACACCCTTTTTACTGTCACTGTTGCAGCTTCTCTATTCAATCAGCTCGGGATAGCAATTCACCGTTATTACATCATAAAGAGGAAGAAAATAGGACAAGGATGGGGAGGAAATAACTTGAACACGTGCGGCAGTTATTGTTTACATATCTGTCTTGAATAAACGAACTTAATATTTAGAAACAAAAAGTATACCAAAGATAGTGGCCGAAGTTTGCCCCTCGCAAAAGATTAACAAATGTGTTGTTTTTCTCCCAATGTTAACAATGTTGCCAAAAAATTTTTTCAGCCCATCTTATTCATAGATTTGAAATATGCGACCCACAGCCTCACACCTAAAAAACTGTAGCTACGCTTCCCCACAAGTTAGAGCAGTGTTTTTCAAATCTTTTCTGTTGTGACCCATTTCAAAAAACTTGCTGTAGCTTGCTTGCGACGCATCAAACAACTTAACACCTTGAAGTTATTTTTCTTCTACTTCCTGCAAGGTATCGATTTGTGAGTATTTGTCTAATCAAAGACTTTTCTCGGTGATCTGCTGCTTCTGAGCAATCATTATGACCATTTTTGTGGAGCACTCTTTTTCCAAGCAAAAACTTTGGAAATTCTTGTTAAAATCATGTCTTAAATATTGACAGATAAGAAAAGATCTTCTTTGGAGATCAATTTTTCATAAATGCTAATGATCGTGATCGGAACCCACCTGTTCTTAAGCAAAATTTTTGTTGACGCCAGGTTGTTTAATTAGGTTGTTTTGTAATGTCACACGAGTTTTGACTTTTATGATACCATTTTTTTGGTGATCAATTTAACAAAATTGAATTTTTTAACCTTTTTGATTGGAAAGGCGGCAAATCATCAGATCCAGGCTCCCGAGCTACGCCCTTGACAAATCAAAAGAACAACCCAGATCGTGGCGGTACACTGTTTGAGAGCCATCGAGTTTGTAAATTGATAGAGTGAGGAAATCGATTCTTTTTTAATGTGGAAACCATAAACAAAAAAATATTTATTTCTCTCAAAAGATTGATTTTCTAAAAAAAATAGAAGTGGTATTTCAAAATGTTGTTGTAAGCAAGCTTTGTTTCACATTTTTAATATTTTAAATACTTAACTTCATTTCAAATTGTCATATTTTTAGATGGACAAAACGTGGGGTAATTATGACTTGGGCAATCCCCTTGTTGTCTTTTTTTCTCCCGGTCAACACAACTTGGAATTGTTTAAAAGATTGCAAATGTTACCAAAATAACAACGACACTGGAATATATTACATGTTTTGTGATCCATTGGAACACTGCTCACTGGTAGGCAACTTTAAGAAAATTAGAAATAGTTGATGATCACAGAATAAGAAAGCATTCAAAGATTATACTTTGCACACTACTGGAACGCTTGAAAGCATGGCAGTGCAGTTCTGCCTTTAAAGGCTAAATAATGTTAGAGCGACCATGCCAAACCTGTATTGATAAATTCGTTTTTTAACCCATCGAAAATCTGATAAAACGGGAGTTTGAGAAACAGCGAAGTGACTTAAGAGTTTCTGAGTCAGCGGTCAATTACAAATTTTGTTAGCAAACATTAGATTGAACTTGAAATGTCAGTTGATTTGTAAACGGCAGCTCTGTTCGGCCATGCAATGGGCAACTTATGTGCTTAGCGTTGAAAGGGATGGGAAATCTATGCCAGGGCTGGGAACTCGATCAATTTTTTTCGAGTTGAAGTCCGAGTTGAGTTCAAACTGATTTTGCAAGTCCAAGTTAAAGTTGGAGTTTAGAATTTTTAGTTTTTCGAGTTCAACTTCGTGTTTGGCAAAAAATTACTGACATAAAAATGAAAGTTTCAAGTGTACACACAGGCTACGATGATCGCGTCTATATATCCGAAAACAATGATTTTTTCAAAAACAAACTAAAAATGATCAGGCTGCTGCCTTATATATTTTATGATAATAACAGATTAATATTTTTTGAGTTTGAGTTCATAGCTTTTGTTTTTCAAGTTGAAGTTTTAGTTCGATAAATTTTCCAAGTTTTTTTGAGTTCGAGTGGGCAGCCCTACGTTGAAGCTGTGGACTCCCGATTACAAGTTTAAACCGCAATCCATCATGCCACAATGCCACATTAACTTTACTTAGGCTATCACACATAAGTAAATAGTCCGACCTTGATATAAGTTTTATCGAAACCACGAAAACCTAATTAATTATGTACGGCAGACGTGCGCAACTAAAAACAGTAAACTAGCCACTACAAGTAAATATTTTTCCGCGGCCTGCTGCATGCCGATATTTTCACTTATAAATTATACAAAACTTATACAATCTACACTTAATTGCATGTCTTGGAGAAGTACAAATTATGATATAGCTTTTAGCTTTTAGTATGTAGGCTAAGCAAACAAATACCATTAGCATAATTGCTCAATGCTCATGTCAACAATAGGTCTAAGCATGATTTTTTTGAACTGTAACATTTTTTTCAATCATCTGGGGTGCCGCAAAAAAGACCTTTATGGGGTGCGTAGGTAATGCAATCCTGACGTGCAAAATAATCCTAAGAGCAATAGTGCTATTTTTTAATAAGTCTAGCGTCTGAAATGGAAACGCCTAAATTTTGTTTTTTAGACATTTCCTCCATGTACTCGAACATCGGTTCTTTATATGGGGTTATTTCTTGTCATCCTGCCAATTATATCTTGCGCTTTGTACATTGAGATATTCAAAATGGTGAATCAATCAAGGAAAAACTGCAGAACAATAAACCTTCCTTATTCAATATCTGCTAATCTTAAAGTCCGAAACTCTCCAAATCATTTCAGTCGAAAAAGTTTTGCTCCAAATAACACCAAGAAGTACCGGCTCGACGATTCTCAGCAGGCCAGTTTTTCAGGTAACGCATGTGTTTCTTGTCTATTTGTTAACTTCGTCCGAGCAGATTTTGAAATTTGTATCAAAATTTTTCAAAATTAATCATAGATACTTTTTCTATGCGTAATGCCGCAGCTTGACTAACTTAGATAAAGCGATCTTGATTAAATATCTGTTACTGTTTTATTCTAGTTGTTGATATATGGGATAGACTTATTAAATGTAGACATTCTATTGATGTTTAAAACATTCTAAAATCTAAATAAGTTATACTCAGTTATCTTTATCGAGTTTGCCGTTTATGATCGGTTCATGTTGAAAAACTTTGCTTTTCGACTAGCTTTGAAGTTGCCAGCATTTGGACAGCAGGCAAAAGGCATAGCCTAAACTTTTTTAAAGAAATTGAGTCACGTAGCTACGATTATAAGTGGGGCTGTGGTGCCAAAAAAGAAGTGTGCAAACCCACAATTAATGCGGGTGGTACGCTCACTGTAGAAATGTATATCTTCTAGTTAGGTTGGTGTGAAACAGTGTGGGAACGCCGTTCCCAAGCCTTCCCTTACCGCAACACCCCTGATCATAAGCAATAAAGCTAAAAATGTTAAGACCATATTGAAAAAGTGGAAAACATCTTACAGTTCCGCTGATATCGAGAAAGTTCGTAGAAGTATCGATGTTCTCTTTTAGTTTTGGGCTGGCACAAGCACATTAATGACATCTTCTTGACAAATTGAACAGTCAAATTTTTTCCCAAGTCAATATTTTAAAACTGTCAAACGCTTTGGTAGAATTTAGCGATTTTAAAACCAGATAGTAGCCTGTAAGGACTTCTTCGGTTAAATAATTTCAACTTTTTTGTGATTAGGTGAACCACCGATATCCACTTCATTGAACAACAGATTATCTTCTTCACACAGAAGTGCTTCGACTCAAATTTTCAGTGAGCATCGCAATAACAAAAAGGGAGGACGAGCAATGACTATGGATACATTTTCTTTGAAAGATGAAAGCATTCCACCAATCTTGGTCAGCATTTCAAGCGCCCCTGAACTGAAGCAAAAGCAGAAAAGTTGCTCCGGTTTTATGAAACTTTTTAATATTGTGATGTCAAAGCAAAGCAGTATGAGCCAAAAAGAAATATCACTTTACGCACTCTTGCTCTTACTCTTTGCTGCTACACTGTCAGCACTGTGCCCTTGGGTGCTTTGTTTTTAGCTTCGGATAATGAAACAAACAAAAAATACGTTACATCTTTGAAAGCTTTTATCATATTATGGCTGATTAACACATTAGCTAATACTGTGATTTATCTATGGGGTTTTAATGAAATTGAACTTAAATTCAAAAATTTGTTTGTCTGTAAAAAATATAAAACTCCACCTCATTTTCAAATTTCATAAACATGTTTTGTAATTTATAAATATTTGTCTAGGTATTCTTGTTGATTGTGAGCTTTTGAAACTGCTTGTTTTTGTTAATAAAAATGCTGTTAATTTTTGTTTGAATTCATCAGTTTGCATAGTTACCTTGCAACTTTGCAAATAATATATTTTACGCTTACTGCGCCCATACCACACAGCTTTTTTACAAATCAAATTTTCTAAAAATCAAAGATATATTGAATTTTGAAATTGCTAAGGCCATGTTCATGCTACATAAAAATCTTGACCGAAATATAAATCAAAATTTAGTTCTTTCTAAGAATACTCATTCATATAATACCAGACATTCGGCCCACAGAAACTACTTTTTAGTAAAAAAATGGATTGAAATGGGTAAAAAGTTATTGTCCTTCATTGGCCCAAAAATCTGGCAAAACGTTTCTCGAGAATTGAAATCTTACACTTTAAATGCATTTAAAAGAAAATTAAAACTTTATATGATTGCAAAATATTTATGTAGGTAGATAAACAACCACAATCAGTATCTGGCAGGAATTGCATTATTGTCAATATCAAAGTGTTATATTGTGTCTCTTGTACTGTACATATGTTGCATATAGAAGGTTAATTCTCACCAGCCCTGTTTGCATATATTTTTCTTGAATGGACCTAGACAATAAAAATATGTAGGCTAATAAAACATTATGAATAATAATGCTATCTCTGTTAATTTTTGTGTATTTTTAGTGTTTTCTTTTGCTTCATTTAACATTATCAATGTTTAAAATTAAATAATTGTAGGTGGCAATAGACCTAGAAGACTGTATGGTCATCTCTATCGTATCCTTGTGCTACAGCTATATTATGCTTCATATAACATTGGGATGTGCACAAAATAATAAACTGATTGATTGATTGAGTCCACGCACCTATTCACGCTTTGTTGAAGTTGCTCTGTGAGTGACTGATTGCAGTGCTGACTTACAGTAAGAGGTTGTTGCCAGTGTTGCCAGGTGGGGAAATACACCCCCAAATTTTTGAAAAATGGGGGAATATGATTATCCGTGGGGAAAAATTATTGAAAATTTTCGCAACGAAGATTGGGGAAATTTGAAAGTGTTAGTAGTATAGGATGAGTCATTTGGCAACGTTTTAGGCGGTGCTATTAGGCGGTGCTATGACGTCACGAGTAGGGGAATGTTTGGTCATGAGTTGGGGAATTTTTTTGGTCATGAGCTGGGGATTTTTCGTTGAAGTATGGAAGGGGTAGGAGGTGATACGATGGTGGGGGGTGCTGCTGATTGGTAAAGGGTTTTGCTTCACTAGAGGTCAGTAAGGAATCAATTGTCAAAAGTTATAATGATTACGTTTTATTCAGCTGTTTGTTACGAATCTTTGCCTCAGACTTGCCCAAGCTTTTTCTCCACACTGTGCGTACATGATGAAAAGTTCTAAGGAAGCTAATTTTATTTGAAGGAGGTCGGATAACCCTAGGTTTATCAATTTTATGTAGGTCCGAGGGACCAATCTGAGGGAGCTAGTTCCAACACAGTGTCATTTCAAAACGTTTGATGCAAAACTTATGGCTTGTTATTGGTTTTTAGATTTTGTATTTCAATGACATGTTTAACTAGACCGTGGGAATGTATCACTATTGCGCAATCCATGACGTAAGCTTTAACAAGACCGTGGGAATGTATCACTCTTGCGCAATCCATGACGTATTCTATTTTGATGTGATTTTTGTTTTTGTGTAGACAGGTCCAGACTTGTCTGTCCAAAATTTTAGGATATGATGTGTAAAGATTCAATTGTTGGTTAGGATATATTGTCTCTGATTTGTCCAGACTTGCCCAAGCTCGAATCTTTTTCTCTGTACTATACTTACATGATGAAAAGTTTGAAGAAGCTAACCATAGGTCTAAGGACTTTTATTTGAAAGAGGTCGGGGGAAGCTAGTCCTAGATTTTATGTGGTGGAGGTCTGAGGGGTGCTAACTCTAGGTCTATTTTGTGAGGGAGCTAACCACAGGACACTAATTTTATGGAGGTCTGAGGATGCTAACTCTAGGTCTAACAGAGCTAACCCTAGGTCTGAGAGTGTCAATCTAAGGGAGCCAACCCTAGGTCTGAGGGTGCTAACTCTAGGTCTATGTGAACTAACAATAGTTCCAAGGAAGCTAACCCTAGATTTTATTTGAAAGAGGTCGGAGGGAGTTAACCCTAGATTTTATTCGAAGGAGTTCGAAGGGAGCTAATCCTTGATTTTATGTGGAGGGAGTTCGGAGGGAGCTAACTCTAGGTTTTATGTAGGGAGGTCGAAGGGAGCTAACTCTAGATCTGAGAGAGTCAACACTAAGTTGAAAGAGTACACCCCAACACGATGTTAAAAAGTTTGATGTCATTCTTATGATTTAACGGTTTTCAGGTTGTGATATCTTATTTCAATGACGTGTTTAACAAGACCGTGGGAATATATCACTCTTGCGCAATCCGTGACGTAAGCTTTAACAAGACCGTGGGAATGTAGTTGCATACCTATTGCGCAATCCATGACGTATTTAACCATGATTTTTGCTTTTGTGTAGACTGGTCCAGACTTGTCCATAAAAAATTTTAGGTTATAATGTAAAAAGATCACATTTTATTCACCTGTTGGTGAGAATATATTGTCTCTGTCTTGTCCAGACTTGTCCAAGCTTTTTCTCTATATTGTGCTCACATGATGAAAAGTTCTAAGGAAGCTAACCGTAGGTCTAAGGACACTAATTTTATTTGAAGGAGGAGGTAGGGAGCTAACTCTAGATCTGAGAGAGTTAATATTAACACGGTGTGGACGGTATTTCAAAAAGTTTGGTGCAAAACTTACCACCATTTGGTACTTGATCTAATTATTACATATTTATATAGTGGTTTTCAGGGTGTGATTCTGTATTTCAATGATGAAATCGGTTTTTAACTAAACTGTAAAAATGTAGTTGCATCCCTATTACACAATCCATCATGATTCTGTTTTCAACCAGACCGTAGGACTCTAACCCTAACCTAACTCTAATTCTAACCCTATGTAAGAGATCCAGCCCTAGGTCTATTAATTTTTGCGAGCTGACCTAAATCCAAGGGTGCTAACTCTAGGTCTGAGAGAGCTAATTATAGTTCTAAGGGAACTAACCACAGGTCAAAGGACACTAATTTTATCTGAAGAAGGCTGGAGGGAGTTAACTTTAGATCTGAGGAAGCTAAATCTAGTTCTAACTCTAACATCGTGTGGTTGTCATGTAGAATATTTTAAAGAGTTTGGTGCAAACCTTGACACCTTATGGTAATATTTGACTTGTTGTATATGAAGTTATTGCACAATGATTACGTAATTTTTATACAGTTGTTTGTTTGGTATGGTGCAAACCTTATGCGGTAGCATAAGAATTATCCAATACGGGATAATATTACACAATGGTTTCATAATTCTGATAAAATTGTTTGCTGGGATGTGACGAAATGACGTTAAACTTAACGCAAAGTGGTGGGAAAAAGTTAGTAAAATGTAACGTCGCTCATAGAACTATTCAATGCATACAGTTTTGAGGCTAGCTGTTTTTTAACATTTTACGATTAAGATCATTCAAACTCTATTGCATATTTGTTTCCAATAATGTTCACACGCTTTTATGATAAAAGATTTATCAATTTAGCTAGCTATTTATGCAGTTTCTGCATTACGTAATTACAATGCCAGCGTTCTAGGTTGTTCAATTTAGGAAGTTTATTGAGCAATCGAAACTACAAATTTGTATAAACGCGGAAAAAAATCACTTGACAACGAGACGGCAAAAAGACCATCAAAATGAACTACCGTACCTATCAACAAAACTTCAACAATAACAAACCGAAAAAACACAGTAAAAGATAAAATTTTTAAATAAGATGCGTTTTTCTTCATTCACGTTCAAACATCGTCTTATTATGAGTTGATCTGTACCATGCAATGTGATTTCAGACCAAGAAGCAGTCGCCACTTTTGCTTACTGACCTCTAGTGAAGCAAAACCCTTTACCAATCAGCAGCACCCCCCACCATCGTATCACCTCCTACCCCTTCCATACTTCAACGAAAAATCCCCAGCTCATGACCAAAAAAATTCCCCAACTCATGACCAAACATTCCCCTACTCGTGACGTCATAGCACCGCCTAAAACGTTGCCAAATGACTCATCCTATACTACTGGTGTTGGAAGTACATTGGTTATACTGTTATAGAGAGAAAAGGTGAACTCGCGCTGTTCGAACTGTACATCAGCTGCTGATGTTGTGGAAAACGGGTATTTTGACTGTAGAGGTGATTCGCCATCTCTGTGCAGTGTAATTTTCATGACTGCACCAGAGTGATCCCCCCAAAAAAAGATCTTCATACAATAATTACTGTTGCGATAAATACTTTGCTTGATGGCTTAGGTATTTCGTCCATTATATCTTTGTTTGGAGTTGTTTGACGTGAATCGGGAAAGTTTTTAGACTTTGTTGGGAAAAAGCACTAGCAAATATCTGGCAACACTGGTTGTTGCAGCAGAGATTTCGTTTTGCTGTTATTTGATTACAAAAAATTATTGCGCTTTGTTAACAGCCCTTATGCTAAATTTGGAGGTTATGATTGCGAGACATTTTATTTAGTCTGTTCTGCCAAACTTTTCCAGTCCAACAATTTAGTGTGGTGACGCAGAATTTTAGCCTGTTTGCTTAATATTGTGAGTCTTGGCTCTGGCGATCAACTAAACCCTTATTCTTTGTTGACATTCAAAAATATATTTGGGTTATTTCAAGATTGCCAAGATCAGTATTTTCTGCCATAACAGGGATTTTCTCACCTAGTGAGCTTGATGTAAATTAAGGCTTGTAAAGTATTGACGTCAGAAAAAAAAGTCTTTATCTCCAACTTGGACTGAAAATTCGTCGATGCAGGCTGAAGAAATATTTATCTCCAAGAAAGGTATTTATAGTGCCAGCAAAAAATCTTTACATTAACCAAATATCTTCACAAAGAAATCAAACAAAAAAAATTTCAAATGCAGATAAAATGTAATGTCAATCACAATCAGGATTATGTCATCTCGTCATTGCATTTGATGACCATTTGAAGCCATTTGTGCAAGGAATTAGCAAGGGAGGGAAATTAGGAGGAGTCCATAGTTACCATGAGTTTTTTACCACCTGCGGCACTTCATTGAAATTCCTTGATCACGTTTCTTGAATCTTGTTTTGCAAAAAAAATTCCAGGCATTGTCAATAGGAAGGTTTCACGCACGTGATCAAACGTCATCAAAATATACTTTCGAAAAAAGTGGCTGACCACTTTCAGTATTTTTGCATTGATTTGAATAGGAGGAATATCGTTTTTTTGCAAATCAAATGAATAATCGTGACAGTTGTTGAATGAACGTTAAATATGTTGTTTTACTGATGTTAAGGAATGAATGTGAGGTCTAAGTAAGACAAGAGGTGCTAAGGTTTGTTTGTTATTGCTAGTAATTGTGCTAATTTTATACGCTTATTTTTAGGCAGCTTCTGTGAGAGTTTCATATTCGATTAATCAGAACGTTATGGAATGTTGAGTTTAAATTAATTCTAATGTGCGACTTATAGAGTATATTTAGTTGCATAAGCATACTGAAAAGTTGTAAACGTGAATAATAGCCTACTGTAGCCTAAATGACAGGGCAGACTTCTGTACCGTTTGTCATATGTTAGATTAGATATTGATGGCTAAAATCAGTACTTGTTGCAGCAAGTATTGTCTTTTCGATTCGTCATAAGTTTGAACCCGATTTCCCTTGTTTATCGCATAGCTTATGTTTGCTTTGTTTCGATGTTCCCTTATTTAGCGTTGTTCTCGCGCGCCTCGCCCCCTATTAATAGACTTTAGATAACGTCATAGCCTTTCGTATTAAGCGTTACTCCCTGATAATCTTTGCTTTTAATTAATCACTGTTGCCTCCCCAACATAGCTGACCGTTGTTGCCCTCGGAGTCAGTTTAGAATTCGAGTAAATTACTGTTAGACTGTATTGTGAGCAACTGTTCGTCGAACGCTTACAATCTACTGTTCGATCATTTTTTGGGTCTGATTTCCGGTCAAGCTATAGTAGGTGAGTGCTTCAGTGAATTTACGTTTGTGTAGTTGAGTTATGTGTGTTAATTATTTTACAGAAAACCGTACTGCATCGTTCCGCATCGTATCTTAGTCTAAATTCTTCAATCTACTAGCCACTTCGTAATCCCCTCGTTTTAAATTCATTTCAATTATAATCTCTGTGTGGAACCTGTGGTACGCTTCGATTCTAGAAGACAGCATTAGGCGGGACATCAGGCCAGAAGTTTCTGTAACAAAGTTTTCTACTAAGGCTTTGTTTCTACTGTTGGAAGTGTTTTTAGTGTCTTCATGGAGCCTACCGGTAATGCATTTGATTTTTTGAATAAGAAACTGTCGAGTTTGTACGTGAAAGCTGAAACGCTGATTGAACAAGATGGCGATCCTGAATCGCTGAACGAACTTTTGTGTGAAATTAACAACACTTATTCTTTACTAGAAAAAGCCATCTTAAACCATGAGGAGTCGTCTAAGGGAGAATTCCTCTCAAGTAACCTGAGTCGTCTGCACTCCGAAAAGGCTCGGTTTGATAAGAACACTGCAGAATGGCTTGCGAAGGTAACGCGTCGTGATATCGACGCCCCTGCCGCGACAAGTGTCATGGTATCAACTCTTCGTAGCGCTCGATCGAATGGCTCGAGTAGCACGTCTCGTAGTAGCTTGCTTTTGGCTAGAACCGCTGCAAAGCGAGAGGTCGTGCGCTTACGTATTCGCCATTTACAGGAAGAGCGTGATTTGCAGGAAAAAGAATTAGATATTCAGCAGCAACGAGAAGATGATGAGCGGAAGCTGAAGCAGCAGCGAGAAGATGATGAGCGGAAACTGAAGCAGCAACGAGAACGAGAAACTCTTAGATTGGAACACCAGCGACAAGCACTAAAAGCTTTACATTTTTTGCAGGAAGCTGAAATCGAAAGACAAGTTTTCGAGGAAGAACTTGAGCGCGGTGGTTACATCCCTCCCAAAGACTTACCACCAGAAACTTCTAAGGCGGCAGCTCAGGTCACATTTAATGACAAACCGCTCGACCGCAATGTGAATTCACGACCCTCAACTTTACGTTGTCTTACCCGCGTGAATTCCGTTGGTCGATCGACCATCGAGCCTTTGGTTGACGTAGAGCAAACTAAACCAAAGCCTTTGTTTCAGGATTCTACTGCTCAACCTCGTGCATTGACGAGTAAAGCTACAAACATGTGGGCAGAACCATCACTGTCTCCCAAGCCCATACTAGAGCTATTCAAGTTTGATGACAATCCAACTACATACCTACGATTCATGTCTGTATTCGAATCCTCCATAGATACCGTCGAAAACGATGACAAGGTAAAGCTTCTTTACCTTATTCAACACTGCACCGGTAAGGCTAAGTCGATGATAGAATATTGTCTGCTGTTAGAGCCCAGTCATGGCTTTGCCAAAGCCAAACAGATTTTGTACGAAACTTATGGCAAAAGGAATGTAATTGCTAGATCGTACATAACCAATTTACTCGACAGCCCACCCATCAAAAATGACGATTCCAAGGCATTGGTCGATTTAGCGCAGAGGCTAGAAGAGTGCAATACCACACTGGAGCACTTAAATTACTTTTCGGACTTGAATTGTTTCCAAAACATAGCGAAAATCGTGCAAAAGCTGCCATTTGCAATGCAGTCGCAATGGCTCCGCTTCGCCTCAAGCATTGAACGGGATGGCCATGAACCAAATTTTTCAGATCTAAAAAGATTCATTGTAAACGAAGCCGACGTAGCAAAGTCTTCATACGCTAGCGCACTATGTCAAAGGTCAAAACGGAGTTCAATCCCCAGGGTGGTCTCTCACTCCACATTAGTATCGGATCAAAAGAAAGAGGCTAACCTTTTAAAATGCTTGTTTTGCCACTCTACTAAACACGTTCTTTGGAAATGCCCGGATTTCTTGCAAATCACTATTAAAGAGCGATTGCAGTTTATGCGGCAACGTCGTTTATGCGATAACTGTGGAAAATTAGGTCACATCTCTAAATATTGTTGTTCCAAAGCAGCATGTACCAAGGTCGGTTGCAATCAGAAGCATCATGTGCTTTTACACCGTGATAAACGGCCAAACGCTGACCCTTCAAAAGGTAATAATTCACTCCATGATCATTCTATTGATTCACAGCGTAATGGTGCAAATTTTCTAGGAGCCTCCGTTGTGTCGTCTAGCGGCAAAGTGTTTTTGAACGTTATTCCAGTGTACGTCGAGTCCGGTTCAAAGTCCGTGCTGACGTATGAATTTCTGGACCAAGGCTCTACGACCTCTCTGTGTGCTGACCGACTCTTGGATATTTTGGACGTTACAGGGGAGCAAACAAGGTTTTCTCTCTCCACAGTTAGTGAGCAATCGGTATCTCGAAATGGCAAAAACGTAAGTTTGACGGTACGCTCGCTGGCGGGAAAGAAATTGTTTTTGCAGAATGTGCTTTCTATTCGCGAGCTTCCGGTTGACCCAAACCCGGCACTTACTACTTCGGAGGTGTCCGCTTGGCCACACCTGCAAGATCTACATCTGCCTGAAGTTGATGGCGAGGTCCTTCTGTTAATAGGCGTCGACACGCCCGAGGCCTTTTGGGTGATGGAAGAACGTCGTGGAAATGCTGGAGAACCCTATGCAGTAAAGAGTACTTTGGGGTGGTCTTTAGTGGGGCCTAGGGCTCTAGTAAACAATGTTTGTGAAAGTCTTGGCGAGCCTACAATAAAAATTAACTTTCTAAGCGCATCTAGACAAGATTTGTTGGATTCTCAAATTCATTTTTTATGGCGTTTAGACCAAGTTCCTACTTGTGATCACAATATCACTCTGTCTAAGGAAGATAGATATGCTTTACGGCATATGCAACAAACAAAGACTGTAGTGAAGGGTCACTTCCAATTGGGACTTCCTTGGAGACCTGGAGCTCCACATCTCCCGGACAACTACGACCAAGCTCGAGTGAGATTGACGCAACTGAAGAAAAGACTTACAAGAAATCCCGCAATGAAAGAGAGGTATGTAAAAGTTATCAATTCATATCTTTCGCAAGGCCACGCTCAACTTGTTCCATCGGAGCAATCTACTTGCGCAGGTTGGTACTTGCCTCACCACGCAGTTATGCACTCGCACAAGACGGAAAAGATTCGTGTGGTTTTCGACTGTGCAGCTAAGTACGGTGGATGCTCTCTTAATGATCAGCTCCTCCGCGGACCAGATTTCTTGAATAGTCTTGTGGGTGTACTAACTAGGTTCCGCGTTGATAAAATTGCAGTAGTAGGCGACATCGAACAGATGTTCCATCAAGTGTTCGTGGACCCTGAGGACCGGCGATATTTACGTTTTTTGTGGTGGCCAAAGGGGGACTTGACCGAGGAATCTCGGGTATACCAAATGAACGTACACCTCTTTGGTGCCGCGTCTTCGCCCAGTTGTGCGCAGTTCAGTTTATTGCAGTCTGCCGAGGAACAGAAGGACAATTTCAAAGAGGAGGTAAGATTACTTATCGAAAGAAACTTTTATATGGACGATTGCTTGTTTGCAGCACCTACTGTTGATGAGGCTGCGCGTTTAATTGAACAAGTGTAGACTCTTCTTCGAAATAGAGGATTCAATATTACCAAATGGATTATGAATGACGAATCTTTGCTTCAAATGATACCTGAAGCTAATCGAGCTAAGTTGGTAGACATCAAAGACGGCGACTCAATTTTTTCGTATCAACGAGTTTTAGGAGTATTGTGGGATACTACCGCCGACTGCTTCAGATTTCGCCTCAATTTACGGAAGGTACCATTTACCCGCAGAGGTTTGCTTTCAGTATTAAGCTCTGTGTTTGATCCTTTGGGATTTGTCGCACCACTAATTCTAACTGCAAGACTACTGTTTCAGGATCTTTGTCGTAGAAAGTACGATTGGGACGATGCACTCTTGGAAGAGGATGTTTGGATTTGGAGGCGGTGGCTGGATGACTTAAACAATCTGTCTGCCATCGCTGTACGGCGCTGCATTCTGCCACCTGGCGTAGACTTTGCGACACTTTCAAAATGCCAACTACATCACTTCGCCGACGCATCATCAGTTGGGTACAGTACTGTCACGCATTTGAGGGTAGTAGCTCAAAATGGCGCAACATTTTGCAGCTTCATGATGGGCAAGTCTCGCCTTGCGCCCTAAAAATCTATTTTTATTCCAAGATTGGAATTAGTCGCCGCTGCAATGGCAACTAAAGTTGATACCCTCTTGAGACGCAATCTCAACAACGTAGTGACAGACTCCATTTTTTGGACTGATTCTATGGTGGTGTTGCATATGATTAACAATTCTTCGAAGCGCTTTCCAGTTTTCGTCTCCAATCGCCTGGTTCAAATAGAAGAAGTGAGCGATCCTTCGCAATGGCGGTACGTAGAGGGTAGTCGAAATCCAGCAGATCACGGCACCCGCCCGGCCAATACGTTGAGTCATTGGCTAACAGGACCTTCTTTTTTGCAGGAGACCGAATCGCATTGGCCACATCAACCTTGTAATCTTCCAGACCTTCCAGACGAGTTTAAGGTTTTAAAACGTACAGTGGCTACTTCGAAGGTGGTGCAACGTGGTCAGTCTTCCGCCATGGAACAACGCTTTTCTCGTTTCTCATCCCTTTATAGATTAAAGCGTGTTGTAGCTCGAATATTGCGACTTCGGAATAAGCTGTTGTGGAGACCAATTGCTGAAGGATCATTGACAGTTGACGAGGTCACACCGGCTGAAAGTGCTATCATCACAGCAGTTCAACGAGAAGCTTTTCCATATGATTACAATATTTACAAACTCTTCAATCACGCCAGAAGTGGCATAGGCTCGAGCCGAACTTTGCTGTTGACGACTTAGTCTTGGTATGCGACGAAAGTTCATCGCGTGGAAAATGGCCATTGGGCAGGGTTATACAAACCTACCCAGGCGATCTGGGCCACGTACGACAAGTCCTCGTTCGTACTCAAAACAGGGCTCTGAAGCGACCCATAACAACACTGTGCAAACTTGCAACGAACGTTTAAGCAAGCAAACTGTTTTACATAGTCTCTTTTTTTGCAAAAGAACTGTTCGGTCGATATGAACTGTTAATTGTACGTAGGATTATATTAGTTGTGTATTGTTTCAAACCTTTAGTGTTTAATGTTTCCACGTAGTCATACTTGCTGTATTGTGTGTTTAAATTTTCGTACTTAGTTCGCAAATTGGTGGGGGCTGTGTTGCAGCAAGTATTGTCTTTTCGATTCGTCATAAGTTTGAACCCGATTTCCCTTGTTTATCGCATAGCTTATGTTTGCTTTGTTTCGATGTTCCCTTATTTAGCGTTGTTCTCGCGCGCCTCGCCCCCTATTAATAGACTTTAGATAACGTCATAGCCTTTCGTATTAAGCGTTACTCCCTGATAATCTTTGCTTTTAATTAATCACTGTTGCCTCCCCAACATAGCTGACCGTTGTTGCCCTCGGAGTCAGTTTAGAATTCGAGTAAATTACTGTTAGACTGTATTGTGAGCAACTGTTCGTCGAACGCTTACAATCTACTGTTCGATCATTTTTTGGGTCTGATTTCCGGTCAAGCTATAGTAGGTGAGTGCTTCAGTGAATTTACGTTTGTGTAGTTGAGTTATGTGTGTTAATTATTTTACAGAAAACCGTACTGCATCGTTCCGCATCGTATCTTAGTCTAAATTCTTCAATCTACTAGCCACTTCGTAATCCCCTCGTTTTAAATTCATTTCAATTATAATCTCTGTGTGGAACCTGTGGTACGCTTCGATTCTAGAAGACAGCATTAGGCGGGACATCAGGCCAGAAGTTTCTGTAACAGTACTTCTTTGAAATTTTTGTCAATAGTGCTTGGCAGACCAGTCGTGTTGATATATCAGATGTAATTTTGTGAGCTTAACTACTTCTTAAACAATTTTTTTGGTTATTGCCTTAGCTGCTGAAACAAGGGTAATTTAAAAACTTACGTTGCCGATTCATTTATTCATGCGTATGAGCTCATGCTCTGTTCGCATGTCTTTCGTTAGCCTGAGCCACCACGATGGGTAGACTGCTTGGCCCCACCACCTGTTTGCCACATAAAGATGGAGGCATGCCGTTAAGTGCCTGCCCATGGACACAACAAGCAAACTTGCAGGCAAGTTTAAGGTACGGACAGTAATGACGAGATAATGGTTGTTTTTGCTAATGTACCGACGAGTATTTAATTGGTATAAAGTTATTTTTAACTGAGGAGCAAATGATATTTAGATGATGCTTCTCTTAGGGGCAATTTTTTTAAATAGGAAGATTGCATATGACGTCACACATTTCGAGCCAAAAAAAAAGTGGCTGACCATAACCTGTAATTTATGCTGGAAAGGTATAGGTCGAAAACAACTTTTGAGTTTATTTTAAAAACTAATGAGAAATTATTTAAATATTGAAATGAATTATTGCTAGTTGGATCCTCAAAAACAAATAAATCTGATCAAAAGCATTTTGATCATTTGTTTAAGAAGTAGTTAAGCTCACAAAATTACATCTGATATATCAACACGACTGGTCTGCCAAGCACTATTGACAAAAATTTCAAAGAAGTGCTGATTTTAGCCATCAATATCTAATCTAACATATGACAAACGGTACAGAAGTCTGCCCTGTCATTTAGGCTACAGTAGGCTATTATTCACGTTTACAACTTTTCAGTATGCTTATGCAACTAAATATACTCTATAAGTCGCACATTAGAATTAATTTAAACTCAACATTCCATAACGTTCTGATTAATCGAATATGAAACTCTCACAGAAGCTGCCTAAAAATAAGCGTATAAAATTAGCACAATTACTAGCAATAACAAACAAACCTTAGCACCTCTTGTCTTACTTAGACCTCACATTCATTCCTTAACATCAGTAAAACAACATATTTAACGTTCATTCAACAACTGTCACGATTATTCATTTGATTTGCAAAAAAACGATATTCCTCCTATTCAAATCAATGCAAAAATACTGAAAGTGGTCAGCCACTTTTTTCGAAAGTATATTTTGATGACGTTTGATCACGTGCGTGAAACCTTCCTATTGGCACACAGTACTAAGTTTAGACCAGCCAACTGAAAGACCTAATCTCAATTAAAATGCTTTTGATCAGATTTATTTGTTTTTGAGCATCCAACTAGCAATAATTCATTCCAATTTTAAAATAATTTCTCATTAGTTTTTCAAATAAACCCAAAGTTGTTTTCGACCTATACCTTTCCAGCATAAATTACAGGTTATGGTCAGCCACTTTTTTTTGGCTCGAAATGTGTGACGTCATATGCAATCTTACTATTAAGTTAAGGTCTGGGGAATTACCAGGCCACTCTAAAATATGGATTTTTTCGGCAGTTAAGAAATTTTGTCATGACCTTTGACTTGTGAGCTGGGTCACCATTACGCATAGGATGATCATACTGATAAATATTGCTGAACATTAGAAGATGCTCCTTTGAAACGTTGATAGAATTGCTTTCTTTCAAGGTGACATTTTTTTCTTTTTATTTGCCATATTTATTCTCTAGTCACCAGAAAGCGAAATGCATCGCTATGTTTTGGACGGTATGTTTGCACTCGTTTGGGAGTTGCTATTTACGCAGTGTCTGGGCCACCTGTCTTCCACATAAAGATGGGGGCGTCCTGTTTAGTGCTTTGCCCAAAGACACAATGCTCTTAATTGGGAACCACATATAATACAACTTTCTTTGCAACGTTCGTAATCGTCAGCTATAATATTTCGCTTATGTAACTTTGTTGATACTGAAACATTGAAATTGTTATATTATAGTTTGATTTACAGTCGTGTTCACTATGATATCATTTTATGGGGAACAGCAACCAACACTAGACAAAAAAAATAGTTCTAAGACTTAAGAACATTGTTCCGATAATGACCTGGAGTAGGAAATTTGATCATGTTAGCGTACTGTATAAACAACTTAAATTTTTGAAATTAGAAGACATTTACAAATAAGAATTATCAAAGTTTATGCAAGGGCGTAGCCAGAAAAAAATTGAGAGGGGGGCCAAATTTTGCAACTTTTAATGTGACGTCATTTACTTATAACGGCATTTTGCCTTTCGTAAGCTACGCTCGTCGCTACTATAAAAATTGCTATACAAAACTGAGAAAGTGCGAATGCGATTTCACTGATCTAATGTAGTTTTATCAAGTACAGCTTTAATAGTTCAACTTCAATTGTGACGTATAACGCACTATTCAAGGAATTTCAAGGAAACCACTCCCACTGGTAGGTTGAACGTTCTGATAAAAGAAGAGACGTCTTTGTAGTAGTCCGCATCGCAATAAAACAAGAAAGCGCTCAGCGAGACACTTATTTCTTACAATTACCATAACTTGGAATATCAATTCATCACTCGACTGCGACATAGAAAAAAAACTTCGGCGATGTATAGTGTGTAAAACGTACACATCTTGTTTGATAACATTTGAAAGTTTAAAAACTTAAAATGTTACGCCCAACCCACCCCCTTGCTAAAAGTCAACAATAAACTCTAATGTAACTGCAGAGGCGCAAAAAAATTTTATGTTTTTATTTTTTTGATACTGCTTTGTAATTTGACATAAAATTCAAGGGGGCCATGGCCCCTTTGGCCCCCCTGGCTACGCCTATGAGTTTATGCATCAATTAAATTGTGATATGACTCCTAAAGTTTTTGAAAAAAATATTGTTAAACTAGAAAATGCACATTCGTACATTACAAGACAAAAAACTAAAAATGATTATTTCTTACCCTCGGTCAACAACACAGTGTCACAAAATCAATTGGCTTTTCGTGGTACTAAGTTGGGGGCAACTCTAGACAATTCTATAAAAACGAAACCGTTACCAGTCTTCAAAAAAATATTAAAAGAACCAATGATTAGAGATTATTAAATTGAAAGTTCTGCTTTAATTTTAGATTTATTTCATAAAATTTGCTGATGAATTTAATATTTGGCTTTCACCTTATGTATTTTATATTAAATTTAACTTCCTCCCTTTTTTTTACTTCTTTTTTCCAGTCTTTATTAAGTTTTTTATTATTACTGGTGGTTTTTTTGTTGTTTTTTGTTATCAGGAGGCACTGACAAGAAAACCTTTGGGTTATTTCACTGTCTCCAGGCCCTTTGCACGAACGTACTATTTCATCTTACTATTGTTCTCCATTAAAACAATGAATATTATATGATATTGTTTTGATGTAAATTTCAAATTTTTTTTTATGTTGACGTTTATTGAGTGTTATTGGGCAAACAATAATAAATAAACTACTAAACTACACAACAAGCGAACTTGCCGGCTTGTTCTCCACAACATCCCTTAAATACCAAGCGCCAAGCAGAAAAGCTATAGAAACTATTTTTTAAAGTCTTTTGGTATGACTCGACAAGGGAAATAAACCCCGGGTTTGACGACTGCGAAGCGGACGCTCTAACCACTACGCCATCCCATCGATTTTGGGAAAGGATGTGCGATTCACCCCAGATTTCCTCTGAATTATTGTGATGCAATGCTCTTGGGAAAAACAATAAGTTACCCAAAGTGTTTTGTCAAACAAAGATTTTTTTGCCTGTGTCATTGTATATTTGTTTCCACACCGAAAAATGCAAATGACCCACTTGTGCTTAAAAGTGTGAATGTGCATGATACAGTATGTCATAAATGTGTCTCTTCAAATGTGGTGACCCTAGTTTGTCTTACCACTAAGTTATGAGCTTAAAAATATTGTTACGTTTTTCTTAGTTTATGAACACATATAGGTCTATCTGAATAACTAGGCTGAAGTTAGGCTACATTGTCTGGTAGCAATAGGTATTAGGTGTAGGCATTCAAAGTAACCACAGGAAGCAGTGTGGACAATACTAAAATATGGAAATTCATATTGAATTATAAAATTACTGACTCATGGAAATCGGAAGTTCATATTGTACAAAAAATTTCTGACATACCGAAATTCATTTCAAAAAAGGAATAACTTATGAAAATTAAGGAAATATCAGTACTAACCAAAGAAGTATCAGCAGCCTAAGTCTGTAAGGAAATTGCAGAAATATGGAAATTTTTGGAAGTCAATAAAAGCTACAAGTATTACGGTATTACTACCCACTTGGCTAAAATTACCTGTATATCTTTGAGCTAAGTTTAACTTAACATTTTTGTAAATTTCTGAATTTTTATGACTTCTGTAGCTTTGTGGTGATTGCGTACATATTTGATTGGGTGATTTGGTTTTAATTTAGGCAGTGGCTATTTTGCCGTCGACGGCAATTTACCCTCAGAGACTATTTGCCGTGAGTTATTTGTGATTGGTCAATCTAAATGACGTACTAAACATGTGACTTTTGGTCGTTTCTGATTGGTCAATTTTAAAAACCAATTTAAAAAATTTTGCACCCCCAGGTCTCTATCTCCCACCCTGTACACTCCCTTCCAGTGTACACTGCCCCATACATTTACATACTGGGCCTGCCCCTTTGGTGTACACTGCCTTTCTTTTAATGCCCTGCCAGCTGAGATTCGAATCCGCAACCATGGTATCTTAAGACCAGCGCACTATCCACTACACCACAGTGTGACTGGCGTAATTGTAGCAAATACAGCTATATAAGCACACATGAATGATTACAGCAAAATAGATTCTAAGGGCAAATTGCCATCGACAGCAAAATAGCCACTGCCTTTAATTTAACTTGTATTTGGTTTCATTTTTAATATCATTATCAGTATTTTCTATGCCGGGTGTCAAATATCATTTTTAGTATCTTTTCATTTTTGATATCGCTATCAGTATTTCCTTTACCAGGTGTCAAATATTAATGTTGACATTTAATATAGAAAATTGTCTTACCTAGGTTTATCAATATGACGTTGCTTTGTTGTGTCATGTGATTCATGTTTGCATTGCTTATGATGATTATTGCTGGTCAATCATCCGCTTTGCACATGCTTGGATTCAAGTTACTGCTGCTTTGCTTGCCTTGCCCTCATGGCTCAAAAATTCTGTTAATATATTTATTGACCATCATACCAAGTAAGGAATTGATTGAAGAATATTACCAAATAGCAATAACAAACTCTCAACAGTTTAATTGGTAATATTTCTGTATTTCAGCAAGAATTTCCATGATTCTACAAATTTCTATATTTTACTGTTGTTCAGCAGTTGCAAGAGGATGTGCTTTTGTTTTTTAGCTGCTTAACTTATGTTGTAAACTTGTAATCCTTTTTTATTTGGCAGTGGCTATTTCGCCGTCGATGGCAATTTGCCCTTGGAATCTATTTTGCCGTAATCATTCACGTGTGTTTATATAGCCATATTTGCTATAATCACGCCAGTGACACTGTGGTGTAGTGGATAGTGTGCTGGTCTTGAGATACCATGTTTACGGATTTGAATCTCAGCTGGCAGGGCATTAAAAGAAAGGCAGTGTACACCAAAGGGGCAGGCCCAGCATGTAAACGTATGGGGCAGTGTACACTGGAAGGGAGTGTACAGGGTGGGGGATAGAGACCTGGGGGTGCAAAATTTTTTAAATTGGTTTTTAAAATTGACCAATCAGAAACGACCAAAAGTCACATGTTTAGTACGTCATTTAGATTGACCAATCACAAATAACTCACGGCAAAGTAGTCTCTGAGGGTAAATTGCTGTGGACAGCAAAATAGCCACTGCCTTTTTATTTTGGCAGTGGCTATTTCGCCGTCGACGGCAATTTGCCCTTGGAATCTATTTTGCCGTGATCATTCACGTGTGTTTATATAGCCAAATTTGCTATGATAACACTAGTGACACTGTGGTGTAGTGGATAGAGTGCTGGTCTTGAGATACCATGGTTGCAGGTTCGAATCTCAGCTGGCCAGGGCTTTAAAAGAAAGGCAGTGTACACTGGAGGGGCAGGCCCGGTATGTAAATGTATGGGGCAGTGTACACTGGAAGGGAGTGTACAGCAGTGTTCCCTTTAAACGCAAAAAAAGTGCGAATTTGCGAAATTAAGTCCGGCGGATTTGCAGTTAAAATTCATAAGTGCGTAAAAAATGACCGGCGGTTTTTGGTAACTTTTTCACTTTGTTAAAATTTTCGCAATTTTCTTAGCAAAATCTTAACCAACTGTTAAATGCATGGGGGACAGTGAAAAGAAATCCTAGTTAGAACAGAGGCTTTTTTAAAGCAGTGCAACGTCTCACGCAAACATCGCACAACGTCTCACGCAAACATCGCGCAACGTCTCACGCAAACATCGTGCAACGTCTCACGCAAACATCGCGCAACAGCGAGTGACGGCGACTTAACATATCGCGTGCGCCATTGCCACTTTTTTGTATAACAAATTATCTTTCCAGCAATTAACCTAAAGTAAAACCAATTTTTTTTGTTTACTTTTTCCGAGCCGATTTCAATCGTAGCTAAAGAGCAGCAATGGCAAGCAGCTCTCAAACTTCAGTTTTAACACAAGACATCGTTTTTCGAGGGAGGTTTGAAACTAAACTTGCTTGAACTCTTTATGTTTTCTTTACGTTTCAACGCTAACTTCAATCGTGCTTGTTAAGATAAAAAAGCACATAGTTCTCGCTTTCAGTTAAGCACAAAAAACACCATTTTTTGAGGGAATGGTACAGTTTTTGTACGTTACGAATAAATAGCCTTCTTTTACTTGCCATTTATTACATTAAAAAAAAAAAGGATATGACTTCTAACCAATTTTAGTTTTGAATTCTCTTCAACTATTTTCGGATTTGAGATGGAAAGTTTGCTTGCAATTGCAAAAACTTGTTGTTTAATTGATTACGATAGAAAAATGTAAGTTGTTTAATTATTTACCGTAAACAAGCAACAATTAAAGTTCGCAAGTAATTTTTGTTTTGTCATAGTCGTAATAACCTATCTTACATCACATTAGTTTATAAAAGTCCTATTTCTCATGCTCATGTCGAGCGTTGGCAAAGGATTAATTTTATTTACGCGCATTGTTAACCTGTCATTCCAAAGTGCTTACAATGCACTGTTGCAAAGGCTGTAAAGTTTGAGACCAAATTTAACCACAATTAACTTACTGAAGAAAAATAGCCCGGTATTCCCCGCCGCCTTATAATAACCGATTGGCTACCTGTTTGTGAACATTTTGGAGCTGACAAAGTCACGCTAATTATTACGTCACCGAAGCGCATTGTCACAGTTTTGACTTTCCTTTTCCTGCAAATTTGTCCGGCGGTTTTCGTAGATTTGCTAGCAATTTCGCACTTGTGCCGGCGGTTACGCACTTACTAAAATCTTAGAGGGAACACTGGTGTACAGGGTGGGGGATAGAGACCTGGGGGTGCAACATTTTTTTTTTTTGGTTTTTAAAATTGACCAATCAGAAACGACCAAAAGTCACATGTTTAGTACGTCATTTAGATTGACCAATCACAAATAACTCACGGCAAAATAGTCTCTGAGGGTAAATTGCCGTCGACGGCAAAATAGCCACTGCCTTTTATTTTTTTGGGTATATTTACTGTTGTTATTGTAATATTTTGTATGAAAAGGCAACTGAATCAAATAGCCTGCTGCACAATTATGGTCTTTTTGTTAACCCTCTTCAGCTTTTTTTCTTGATAACTTGGTTAACAGTACTAAAGAAATTATGTTGTGTTTATGTATCTATTTTGCATGACAGCACTGCTGCTATAAAACTAAGTGAATATATAAAACTAGGTAATATATTAAAATATAGAATTTTTCTAAAAACTAAAGTCGAAAAATTCTGCAGAGTTACTGACCTATGCTAAGTTTGGTGTTGGAGTTAGAGCTATTGTTAGGGTGAGTCCATGGTATTTCCATCTTTTATTGCTTTCCAAAACCCTGTACCTGTTTGCAAAGCACGTACAGTTTGCTTTTATTTTTCACTAAAGATGTGTGTATTATCAGATTTTCTCCCACAACCATATTTTTTTAGCCATCCCTGATAGTTTTCAGTTGTCTTCTCTTATTATTGTTTTATATTATGACAAGATTTCCACAGTTAAGGTGGCAGCTGACTTAAAAGCATCATGGTCTTTTTGCGCTCTCACTGTGTCAGGTGGCCTAAGCTGTATCAGTGGTTACTGGTTAATGATGCTTGAGTATTGTGTTGTTTTCAAACTTCACTTGACAAAATAAATGAGATAAAGGAAATTAACTGCTTAGACTAACAGATTGATCTGCTTGCAGCCTGATTGTATTAAATGAAATATGAAAACAGTTTGTTTGAAAAGTTGCTGGATTTGCACAAAAAATATTTGGGGGTGTGTATTAAGCATGTCTTGGTGTAGTAGTCAAGCATACCAACTTCGTAGTGATCAACATCAAAAAGGTTAGAGCTTTGATTTTTTTTAACTTGTTTTTGTGTTATGTACCTGGGCACTTGTTTATTCCTGCATCATGAATATAATGGTTTGTTCAAAAATTTTTGTATTTAGTTATGAAGTGTAGCTTCTTGTTTCAACCACCACTTTACAATGCAAACTTGACTTTGGATGCTATGGTCACATGTCCAAGGCTTTTACTTATTTAGCAAGGGATAGGGTTTGGGTTAGCATAAATGCACTTGTGCAGTCATTACAAGCACTTTGAGTGACTTGCATTTGTTTTAAATGCATGTGTGACTGGATTCGAGCATGCTTTTGATGGCCAATGTTTATTGGCAAAAATAGCCAATATGATATATCAGCCAATATGTATTGATTGAATGATATATCAGCTAAGCTCTAATCGTAAATGTTGATTTGCTTTGCAGAATTTCCATGTTTAATTAGTAGCCAATTGTAATGGAACATTTCCACATTTTATTTTTTTCTGTCGTCCACATGTAGGTGGAGGAATCCTATTTAGTGCCTTTCTCAATAACACATCAATTAAATCAACAAGACAGCAAGCTCAGACCTTTGTATAAGAGTAATTTATAAGCATGCTTTTAGATTCTGATAGTAGCTGCAAGACTAGCATGATTTTTATTTCATTTTCCGGAAGTTTTTTAGACATTGACCTTAATAAAGTTTGCACCTGCCTTTACATTGTTGGAAAATGGGTGGAAAAATTTGATTTGTATGTAAAATTGTTTCTTCATGAAATATTTGCTTTTATTCATCAAGACCTCCAATGTAGCTATTAGTTTGTACAGATAAACAAATGTCTTTTTCAGCAAAAAATCAGAGCCAGTATACTGTTGTACATACTTTAACTAGGATGTTTTGCTAAATTCTGCTTGCATTGCCAACCAAAATAGTGCAACTGATTTACTTAAAATTTGATAAACTATGGCCAAGTATAACATTTATGACGTGACAATTCAATTATGCAAGAAAAAACAATAACTATGACATACTTTAGTGTCAATGTTATTTTGAGTTAAATTATTTAGGTAATAGCTAAGAACAAAAATACAACAAAATTTACACATTAAAAAGTAACCTCTTTGATATTTAATAATGGTTGTCCAAGTGGAGTTATTGACAGGCACATAAAAATGTATCTTAATAGAAAACACCAACCTGTAAACCAGTGGTTCTTAACCGGGGGGGCATGCCTCCCCTGGGAGGTTACATAAATTTTCAAGGGGGTGCAAGCCTTAATATGTTTTGCAACACATTTTTTATTAATTTTGAGATTTACATTTTCTTGCCTATTGTATGATTGTCAGTGCCTAAATACTGTCTGAGATATTACTGTGAGTAAATGTAGCCTACCATTATACAATAATCCTGTTTTGTAAACTGAATAATGTATGATGTTATAAAACAACTAAATTATCAATCGTGTTTACTTCATTTTGATAATTTAGCAGTTGAAAATCTACATTGCAGAGTAGACTGAGGCCTACCATGTCATGCTAAATTCAGTCAGTGAAAAATCTGAATGGATTAAGGCAGCTATTACTCAGTTTGTTGAAGTGGTAGAGCAGAAAATGTAAACTTTGTAAAGCAATCTAGTGTTGAGGTTCTCTATCTTATGACTCTGTATTAGATAGGAAAACCATGAAAATAGTTAAAACAATATATTTTTGTAAACTCTTTGCCAACTTCTTCTTTGTCTTTTGGCTTTTCCCAATTAGGGGTTGCCACAGTAGATAATCTACATTTTTTATAACATGGCATTTGTTTTTAAAGTCGGATGCCCTTCCTGCCACCAACCCTCTCTTCAAAGGGAAAACTGGGCCACCTGCAGTGTTCCCTCTAAGGTGTGTGCTTGTGCACGTGCACACAAACGAAAAAATGCTGCACAAAACTTTTTTAATTTTATTCATCTTTTTTTACATAAAGTAGTATTTTTATGAAAAGCACACACAGCAAAATTTTTTCCACACATGGCTAAAATAATTTAGAGGGAACACTGGCCACCTGTCTTTCACATAAACTCTTTGCCAACTACAACTTTAAAAACTCAAATGCCCAAAATGTCTCCAAGCTCGAAAGACGCAGATCTCGAATTAATTAAGAAAATACAAAACTACACTACATCACCTACTAATTTGCCAAAGGATGTGCAAAAAACTAAAATGTGATTTAAAAAGGCAAAATAATCAACGAAGTAAATGAAAATGAGGTGATGTTATGCAACTTGAAGGTAAAGTATAAAATTATCACATGAATAAATTTAAACAAAACATCTGATAAATTAATGAACAAATATATCCAAAGGAAGTAGTTCCGACACTAGAATAGACCTAATCTTAAAATTAACTAAGTTTATGTTTTTATGATGTTGCAGTGCCTGCGTAACTAAGTAATAAATTTAGATCATCAAAATGGCAGGGAAAAAGGTATGTTGATGAAATGCAATTGAAACACTACTTTTGTATTAATTGATAAGGGTGGGGAGCGTAAAGCAGGGAACCTTCGCTCAAAGGAGGTGCGATACCAAAAAGGTTAAGAACCACTGCTCTAAACAGAAATGCAAGCAAAATTAGAAAATCCAAGTTTGCTATTTTTTGTTTACCTTTTATCGGAGAAACATCACAGCAAATTAAAAAAGAAATTAAACATTTTTTAGAAAATATAATAAAATCAAAATTTAGCTTTTGGATGGATCACAGCATATCAACAATTGAAAGCCTATTCAGAAATAAGGACAAACAGGCTCTAGTACACCACATTGAGACAGTGTATAAACTTCAGTGCTCATGTGGAAAAACCTATATTGGACAAAGAAAATGAAATTTAAGAACAAGATTGGAAGAACATGACCCTCTTACATTGGAAAGAGTGATGTTACAGATCATTTGCGGGAAAATCCAGACCACACAATTGACTTTCTTAATCCAGTAATACTGGCTCAAGAAACTAATTGGTGAAAATTACGTATTAAAAAACATTAGATATTCAAAAGCTGCAGCCACAAGTAAACTCAGATGAAGTTTTACATTCACTTTACCTTTTTAACACTAGCTTTACGGGAAATTTTCTACACCTAGTTTTACGGAGGGGTCGTTTTCGACCCCGATTTTGTTTTGCTAATTGCATTTTTCTCGCACTAGTTTTTGTATTGCAATGATTACGCATAATAAAATAATTTTACTTTTAAAAAATACGTTTTGTACAAAATATAAAAGCATTTAATTAGTCAGTTTTACGCAAGCTAAGCATTTTACGTAAGTCACTCTGAAATTGTCCACCTCCGTAAAATTTTTGGTAGCTTTTTTCCAGATGCGAAAACTCAACTAGAAAGCTATTTTTTCAAAGTTTCAAAACCTGGAATTTAATCTAGAATAAATTTTAGGAAAATTCAAAGCAGTTTATTGATATTTGGTCACGCATTTAGAAGATATAAAGCAAATAAACAAAAACCAGGGTTGAAAACGACCCCTCCGTAAAACTAAGGGTAGCTTTTTTCCAGACGCGAAAACTCAACTAGTAAGCTATTTTTTCAAAGTTTCAAAACCTGGAAGGTAATCTAGAATCAATTTTAGGAAAAGTCAAAGCAGTTCATTGATTTTCGGTCACGCATTTAGAAGATAAAAAGCAAATAAACAACAACCAGGGTCGAAAACGACCCTTCCGTAAAGCTAGTGTTAATATATAAATTTTGTTGTATTTTTGTTCTTAGTTATTACCTCATTAATTTAACACGAAATAGCATTGACCCTAAAGTATGTCATGGTTATTGTTTTCTTCTTTCATAAATGAATTGTCACGTCATAAATGTTATACTTGGCCGTGCTTCATCAAATTTTAAGTTAATCAGTTGCACTATTTTGGTTGACAATGCTGGCAGAATTTAGCAAAACGTCCAAATTAAAATATGTACAACAGTATACTGGCTCTGGTTTTTTGCTGAGAATCATCAAAAGACCCCAACCGTTTGCTTCTAAATGTCTTTTTGTTATCGCAATTCACTTTTCATTGGCCCTGCTTAAAAATGTGTTTTATATGTTGCTCACTGCCATTGCATTATGTTTGAAAAAGATATACATGGCATGGTGTCACATGACGCAAATCATTGTTGTTTATATTTTAAAGAGTAACTACCTGATTCATTGCTATTTATTGGACATAATTTGCATTTTTTTCAGGGTTATACCCTGTGGTGCGCATTGAAAAAAATGTACAATTGGCTGCCATAGAAACATTTAAACTTTAATAATCTAAAATGCATTATTGTACTGAAGATTTCAAGCACTTACTGCAACGTGCTGCATCTGTTTTCCAGTTGTTTAAACTTGGGTTTTGATTCCCTTATCAAGTCATACCATAAAAGTTTAAAAGATGGCATTTTCTTTGCTTGACACTTCACACAAAATGAATAGTGTGGAAAAGGCCTGCAAGTCTGCTTGTCGTGCTCTTTAGACATGCATTTAATAGAATGCCTCCATCTTTATGTGGCAGACAGGTGATATCTCGATGAGGATTGCTTGCTGACAACTGAAACTGAAACATGTGGTGAAATCATAAGATCTTTTGCTTACCTCAAAGATGTTCAACTCTTAGCAAGAGAGACTGATTATGATCTCAAGATGCCCAGGCTGCTGGTGATGCAGAAATAGTTCATCATCATCATCATTTTCGGGATTACTAAGAAAAAAGTAAAATTGTCATCAATTTTTGTAGAAAACTAAAGTTTTGGACTTACTAATCATGTGTTATTCAAGCAGAACTTCATTTAAATGAAATTCGTCAATTATCTACTGCTCCAAATAAATCTGTGGCCTCTGGCGTGGAACAGCCATCCACTTCCAAGGGTAACCTTTTTGATGTACCTTTGCTAAAACTAAAAAAAGTGGCCTTGATGGGAAAAATGACACGTTATGAGTTTGAGAAAATGAGATATGATGGATACAATGAACAACAATTCAAAGAAGAGGTAATGTGATTGTAAGATCTACAGGGTGTTTCACAATTCTTTGAGGCTTTGAAATCTTTGTTAATACAAGAGGTAATTTGTGTAAAATCAAAGTTTCAAAGCAATTTAGTTGAAAAAGAGTTTTGATTTTAGAATAATGCATTAAGAGGGGCACAGTTTATGTAAACTTTTTGTAATTTACACATTTTCACCACCAGCAGTTTGGAAGCATTTCAACTCAAACCACCATTCAATGATTTTAATTTATTGTTTGTAGAATAAACTCTGCTTAATTATAGCAATACAATGGCTAGGGATGGGCAATTCAGAATAATATACTATTCTAGAATAATTAAACCAAATCCAGAATCCGAATCCTTTTTTATGCAATTAGCACAATCAACATGAAAGCATTTGTTACTAGTTTACAACAGCAAAAGCACAATCGAGAACAAGTTTATTGCAGTGCAATATACAGGGCTTTTCAAAAAATGTGACATCATTTGACGTGTAAATATTGCAGCAACTTATTAGTCGAATCAAATGAAATTTAACAGGTTTTAGTGTTGACCAAAACGAGATTTATTCCTGTAAATTTAAATAAGAAGTTCAAAGGCACAAGAATTCCATAAAAGATTTCACAAATGTTCAATGTGTGCACCGTCTGTTACCCGGCACACATCAAGTCAGTAGTCTAGCTCCTCCCAAACATGATGCAGCATGTCTTGGGTAACTGTCTCCAGTGCGATAGTGATTCTTTGTTTGAGCTCGTTTACATTTGCAGGAAGAGGGGGACATAAACCAAGGTGTTCACATATCCCCAGAGAAAAAAATCGCATGGGGTCAGGTCAGGTGAATGTGGAGGCCATTTCAACACATCACATTGTCTTCACCACCAGCACGCCCGATCCATCTCCTTGTCAGAATGTCATTGAGATAAGCCTGCACAGTGAGTTGGAGCACCATTCTGTTGATAAATGAAATCTTCATGTTAATTTGCAATAAGCTAATCCATTAGCCAGTTTTGAAGCATGTGCAGATAAACATCGCCAGTCACATTTCTCTCAAAGAAAAATGGTCCATGAACATGGTTTTTCGAGATGGCACAAAACACATTCACTTTTGATGAGTCCCTCTCATGCTCAATAGTGGCATGGGAATTTTCTGTGCCCCAAATGCGAACATTATGCCTATTGACTTTGCCATTCAAATGAAATGTAGCCTCATCACTGAACACAAGACGTCCATTGAACTCGTCTTCTTCAAGTTTCTCTTGCATGTCAACACAAAATTGTTTGTGCTTTTGCTTGTCAGCTGCAGTTATGGCCTGAGCGACCTGCAGTTTGTAGGGTTTCATTGCCAAACGTTTTCTTACTATCTGCCAAACTGTTGTTGGAGGTTTCAGGGTCTCCATACTTGTTCTTCTTATAGACTTTTTGGGGCTTCGCAAGAGTGTTTGGCGAATCCACTTGACCTTCCCTTTTGCTGTTGCTGGTCGTCCAGATCCTTTTGCTCTGCACAGGCAGCCTTCATCTTCAAATTTCTTTTTCCAGCTTCAAATCTGCTTTGCTGTTGGTGACTTCTTAAAGAACTTTTTCACAAACCCACGCTGCACAGTCTTGTTTGAGTTTGTTCAAGCATACTCCAACACACAAAACGCCTTTTCTCTGCTAGTGAATACCATTTAAACACACAGGGTTGAACACAGTACAAATAATTTATCAATTAAAAATTTCTACACCTGATAAGATAAACATCAAATATTAAACACAAAATTTTGGCTTGTGTCTACACATGCTGTGTAAATTTAAAGTCATTTAAACAGAAACTGCCAAAGTTATTAGATTGCGAAATAATGTCAAATTTTTTGAAACACCCTGTATTTATGATTTCTACATGTTTGCCTGTGTGTGCGAGTCAGTTTTTGAATCATTGCTTGCAATTGATACTTTTACAAAAAGAAAATCTGTGACCAAGCAATGTGATAGAGCTTGTAAGCAGTATATAAACCAATTCCTATTATCCAGTTTAAATTGGCATTTTGTATTTGGATGGTTTGGGATTTGAATCCTTCGGATTCGGTATTCTAAGTTGTCCATCCCTAGTAATTGCAACAAAATCAAATCACAGTGTAATTGTTATATCGTGAAACATACAAAAACAATAGCACTGGGGGGCAAAACTATGGTCACATGCTTGCCCTATGTGACCAAAACCTTAACATTTGAGAACACGAATATTTTATGAAGTATGGTCACATGCTTGCACTATGCGACCAAAACCTTAACATTTCAGAACACGAATATTTTATGTATTATGCCTACTTATACATATGAATAGTGGATGGCAAAGTTTATATATGTGTTTGCTACTAAAAATTTCTAAACACTACTAAATTGAAAAAACTTTTTGCACCCCTGCAATAGTATTAAATGAAAGATTTCAAGGACTATCAAAATCTCCAAAAATCATGAAACCATTTAAATGAAGATGAAATTCACAATTAATTGAAGCAGCCGTGGAACCTGCAGAAAGATGCAAAACAGGATTCTGAAAATTTTGCTTTATTAAGCAGAGGTTCCCAAACTGGGGTCTGCAGACACCTGGGGGTCCGTGGCTTTGTCCCAGTCAGTTAATCAATCAACGTTTGTCCTGGTTAGCAAAAAGTCCCGGAAATTCACTTCAATGAAGTTATGAAAAGTAACTCTTGATTGATGATGAATCGGACCACGAGTGACGCAATCGTGGCAGCGATACAGGTATTGACTTTTTTTTTTTTGGAGGACAGCTCCACTTCCTTTTCTATTTGTTTGTTGATTATTATAATTGGAAGTGGGTCGGGTGACAAAAGTAATGTCACATATAATTGGGGTTTGCAAAAAGGGGTCCGTGAGGCAAAAAGTTTGGGAACCTTTGCTATAGAGTATTCTCTACCAACATAAAATAGAATAATTAGCTGTTGAGAGTTTTACTCATATTGATCCTTCATTGTATTCTGGAAATGCTTTAAGCATAGAATGAAATCTTTATTGAAGACTGAAAATTCTGATGCTTGGCTAACATAAGGTGTTTCTGAAAAGTGTTTTTCTGATCTCTAAAATTAAGTTAGACATGTGGCATTTGGCAACATTTTAATTTAGTTGTGGTTAAAGTACATGTAAAATTAAGTTTACACTGAAGCAGTTACTACATTAATTTAATTTTAACAACTTACTGTATTGCCAAATTAATTTCACTTAGTGAAGCATCATTAGCATCTATCCAAAAAAACTTCAATGTTTCTGGAAGTAGAGTTTCAAAAAAAGCGTTTTTTTTTCAAAGGCTTTTTGTGATACAACCATTCGTAACAGTATGGAGTCAGAGAATAAAGAACAAGAACATCCGTTAGGTAAAGTTCTGTGCCACTACTATCAATAGATTGTTCGTCAAAAAAGGCTTTTTCAATTTAGAGAACACCTTATGACAAGGGGATTCTGAGAACTTTACTAGCGTTGTGTGTCTTTGTGATCCCTAAAGTTATATGTTTGTTGTTTCTGTCTCCACTTAAACAATTAATGTTTAGCTTTCAATTCGCGGTTCCAACTATGATGTTTTATTGTATAAACATAAACAACATATCCGAGCCTTGAACAAAATAATTGAAGTGCTAAAAAGACGCGGAATTGAATACCAGATATGCACGAGAGGTCACACGACGTTTACCAAGGTAGGTATTTTGCTGCACTGAACAGTTGAATTGAGCTCATTGAAAAAGGCAATTTTAGTTTGTGGCTGGATAGGGTATTAGATGCCTCTGTTTGCCACTTATATGTTTGAAGCAAACTATTGTAATGGATTGGGATCGCACAGCTTTTTCATATCTGTCTACATGCAATGCAGTATTTCATGACTTAAGACAGCTAGCATCATTTGTATGTTTCAGGACGTTGTAGAGTGGGCAGATGCAGTAATAACTGCCGGTGGCGATGGGACATTTCTTTCTGCTGCAAGTAAAATCACGAACAAAAGAAAACCATTGATAGGATTGAACACAGACCCGCAAAGGTATTTTTTTGCACTTTGCTGACTTTGATGTTGCAGAGCTGTAGTTTTGCAGATCTTTGTGATTAATTTAGTCGACTGCATGACTAACTGACCATTTCTGGTGATTTTGCAGCCTTTCTAGAGAAAAGTATTTCATTATTTTGCATCTGCGTTTTATTTGTTTTTTTTATAAAAAACATAAGAGAATGAGCAAGCTTGTGAAATAGTACTTGGTCGTTTTGAGTTTCCACATTTTTTCCTGTAGTGAAGTAATTGCTAGAGTTATCAGTAATTGTTGACCGGTAGTTGCTTTTATACGGTATTCTTCAAACTGGCTGAGCAACGAATTAACAAGTTTTATTTTGCCTTTTGAATTGCTTGCTTTTCTCTTTGAATAAATTTACCGCTTCTTAGAATTCCTCACATAGAGAAAACAATAGTTGCGATAGCAAAACAACTGGTCAAAATCAAATCTGAGAAACCGCATTTATATTTGTTGGTAAACACACCGCAGTCGACTCAAAAATGTAAAGTGCATGATTTTATGTGGGTGTACAATTGTTTTAGTGTAGTATTTTGTTTTCTCTAGGTCAGAAGGTCATTTGTGTCTCCCAGCAAAATACAGCAATAATTTAGACCAAGCACTTGACAAAATTGCAGACGGAAAATTCAAGTAAGTAGCGACAAAGCTTGCTTTTAAATGCGCTGTGGTCGGTATATACTAATTATCGCTGATATTTATATATTAGCTGACATATTTTTCAACATCAGGTCTAGAGGACTCCTGCTTAGAGATTGGTCCATAAAGATGTTTTTTGGGTTAGTTCACTCTCATGGGCTATGCCGTCGTGATCGATTTACTTTCATTGCATTATTATAATTATAGAAGGATACTACAGGTTTAACGATAGCACATGGTTAGAATGGTTAATGGACCGCTAAAACTGACTATAGTTTTTGAAACAATGATCCCACTGCTCATCTGAGTTCAAAACGCTGCACCGCGTTGCTACCAGTAGATCAATAAAGCGCATTTTAGGTGGTTACAAAGACAGAGAATCCGAATTACTATGACAGGTACGGAAGCCAACTTTCAACCGTTAGTAAATGGTGAAATATTGAAAGCACGTATGAAAGGAAATACACCAGCTCAGTCACACAGCGTTGAGCATGCCGGTAAACTTCAATTATCATTCTGTCGTTATTCAAAGCATCAATTTATAATCTGTCGCGTAATATTTATTATCAATTTTTTTTATTTTTGTTGCTTTATATGAATGAGAATCTGGTTTCCGAACAGTGCTTAATTACACATGTAATGCTATGATTATTATTTATCCTCGTATGTGGTTTTTTGATTGTTGTGTTTACCTTATCTTCTGGAATGAAGAAACAGTTATATAGCGATCCTCATCGCAAACATAATTAAGATTTGGCCAGCGGAAAGTGGCAGCTTATTTCGAATCAGTAATCGGTGCACATTACGTACTGGTTGCCCCATCACCGCCAAGGCGTACTGCCATTAGTGGAATCCCAAAAGTCGTCTCTTACGACACGCTGGGTGAGCGTTCGCAACTGACGGCAACGTGGTTAGGTGGCTTGCCCGCCGCGTAGTAACCGACGGCAACGTGGTTAGGTGGCTTGCCCGCCGCGTAGTAACCGACGGCAACGTGGTTAGGTGGCTTGCCCGCCGCGTAGCAACGGCTGTGCGTTTTGATGTCACGATGGCGAAGTCATGCACTGGGGAAAGACAATTACGGCAATTTCTTTTACTTTGCTGCACTACCTTCAGTAGCTATGCTATGTGCCAGCAGTATTGGTAGTGCCGATACAGGTCTGGGTGCAAAGCTGTTGTATTGCAACCAACAACAGATTTTTGTGTAAATGGAGGATAAAAACTGATAACTGGAACTAATGTAAAACTTAGAGTGACAAAACATTATTTTAGTGTGCGTCAAATAGTTATTTCACAAACCAGTAACAGGTAAGCTGTCTCAAAAATGGAATTGTTTTCTTTAGAGCTGAACAATCGTGTGACAAAACGTTACAGCGAAACACTACCCATACTTGCTCTCAACGAAGTGTTTATTGGGGAAGCTTTAGCGTCCGTGTAAGTTCAACACAATTTATAATTGTGAAATTGCTGCCATACTTCCATAAATAGGCACCCATGCGAAAATAAAGCTGCCAACAAGCCGATTAAGTTTCCGCAGCCAAACTGCTCGTTGATAGGGTTGCGTGCTAAGCATAGGGTTTGATGAGTTGTGACAAGCCTAAGTTTCAAAGCGGTGCTGCTTTGAAACATTGACTTGATCAGAGTTTGTCTTTCCCGCGGCGAACTCGAGAAGCGTTATGCTAAATTTAGAAAAGATTAAGCAGATCTTCGCCAATTTGACGTGGTCTGCTTGGAGGCAAGTATATCAGAATGTCACCCTCCGAAACTACTGTTTCCAATCGGGTGTGCTGGCACCCTGATTTAGGTTTCAAGGGTTACAAAGTCACTTTTTACACCTCTTTTTATGCGCAAATATTTCTCTAAATATAGCATAGTTGCTGTAAAAAATGCTCCAACAATACAAAGGGGTGCAGTTTGCAAAAAAAAGGTTGAAAAACTGCTCTGAAATATTGCTGCCAGTTTCCCCTCCTCCTCCCTCTTCCCGCCTAATAATACCATTGCTTGGAGCTCAACCTTTGCAGATGCAGTTTAAGCAAACAAGATTTGTATTTCCATGCAGACCGTCGTACTACGAGCTACAGATAGATGGAGGGTCGTTGCAGAAACAGAAAAGCTCCGGCTTGTGCGTGTCAACCGGCACCGGCTCCACTGCCTGGTCGTTCAACATATGCAGATTGCATCCTGCTGCTACAGAAGCTCTCATCAAAGTCGTGCAGGATGTAATTAAAGAAAAAAACAAACTTTTCCAGTTTCAGTTCAATCAAGATGTGATTGATAAAGGTAAATTTATGTTTTCCACTTGAACATCAGTTGCTGTTCGTAAGCTCGCTGGCTGATCAATGTTGGATTTAAATGTTGGGTGGTGAGTAGTAGCCAGTCAGAACCTTGAACCAACAATGTCCAGTTTTGAACAGCTTTTTTTTGGTTTTGACCTCCTAAAGCCTGTTTTTTTTTACTTTTGTTAGACGCACTGCTTTAATGTATTTCTGCCATTTGCCCCTCGCTTTCGAACCAGATTTTAATTTAGGAATTCAGTTTCGTAAAAATTTCAAATAGTGGCTTTAATGAACTTTCAAACTCCTGGTCTCTGAGTGCTAAAATCAGAAACGATTACGATTTTTCAAAATTTTGTATTTTGCTAGCATTTAGTGGCTCTTGAGAATACTTTCGATCGGTCTTTCCATCTAAGTATGCGTGGTTTTACTTACAACAAATTTGATTTAGTCCCTGATGTTTTAGATTTCATAATGGATTAATTTCTCTGAAGCTGTACGAAGTAAAGCCTTTCGTTGCGTTTGTCATGAGTGTCTTGCCGTATAGGGTTTTAAACTATCCCTTTATTAAGAGTTTATCTTTCGTTGTATGTCTTGAGTAACTTGACACCTTACATTTTTTCAGTTACCGATATTTATGCCAACTCTTTTGTGTTTGATGCGAATGAAATGAAAATGCTGTACTCAATCCGTGATGCAATGTGTAATAAAGTTTACCACTGTGAAAACCCACATGGTTGGGCTAAGGAAATATTAATCAGGTACGCCACCAAATATGGTCTAGTAAATCTTTATCACTAGTCATATCGTTCTGATCATCAAGGTTTCATTTATTTTTGTATCTACCCCACATTTTCGTTGAAACGGGAAATTCAGGTACGCTGCTAATTTAATTAAGGCCCAATAAAGAGAAAGCGGTAGTTCATTTCGAACTAGTCATGAATACAAATTGCGCACTGAGAGATCTGCCAACAAGGTAAACTCTCATTAGTGGATATCCAAAAATTGCCTTTCACGTCATTCTGACTGAGCTTCACTATTCTATCTTGGTAAAGCGCAGCGAAACGAATAGTGTTTGGTTGCGAGAAGTATGCCTGCAAGAAATGCTGGTTTCAACCAAAATTGAATTGTCTTGCACGCCGTATAACATGTTTTTATACCAACGACAACATTAGTGGTGATGTGTTTGAAAATTTAATTTTGTTGCGATCAGTATACAATCTTCATTTGCAATAGGGATAAGAAAATCTGGCGCTCAGCCTATTTCAGAAAGATCCCTTCAAAACCAAAATGGCTCTGACTGACACTGAGATAGAAAAATTTAAAAGTGATCTTATAAGACGTTATTCCTGTTGCATTTACCATTCTTACCCTGCTTTACGTTAAGCCGATCATAATCAATTTCTTCCCATTATATTTGATTTTTGACGGATTTCTCTTGTGTTATTGTCCAGCTTGTGCAATGAAGCTGCTGAGTGCTCCTCGAAATATCAGGTTTAACTTCAATTTAAAAAGTCAATTTACGTTCATTTTTCTTGCGCATGTACATTGCAGACTGATTCAGTGAATGTCTACCACTACACACTCGCTTTCGAACTAGACCTTTTTCTGAAGCAACGCAGCGCATCAAATTCCGGGCGTTCTTCCTGACGAATACTGATGCTTTTATGGAGTTTCCAACTTGAGACCTTTCGTTTCTAAGACGGAATAGCTACCACTAAATCACGGCGTCTAATTCAATTTTTCTTCAAACTAATATAAATTTATTATCTGTTGTTCCAAGAGAAATAATTTTATCGATCTACTTATGTATAACTCTCAATCTATAACAAACCAGACTTGTAATGCAAGTTAATTTTATCTAGGTCAAGATGTTGGGATGCCTATCTATGCATTGACGGTGACACTTCCTTTGTTTTTAATGATGGTGCCACTGTTGTACTGGAAGTACTGCCTGAAGATTCTCTGCGAACAGTTGTACTTGAAGAAGATTAATAATAACTTTTTGTGACACCCAGTTGATTCTCAAAATGATGCCGGTTTTTATTAATCTCACCTTACGAATGTAGATTGGAGATTGCATTAGTTTAAAAGAGGTTGAAACGCAATCTCACTGATGTACGCTAAGGACCATTGGATCTTGTTCTTTTTACGTTATCCATCTTAATCTTTACTCGCTCCTTGGTAATTTCATCAAGTTTTTCATACCTCCTATCGAAACTGTATGATTCGCCGCATTGAATTTGACACCACATGGTACCATGTTTTGATGCCGCATACGTCTACGTTAACAGCCTGGCTGCATAGAGCAGAGGAATGAAAAACAACTTTTATTTAAATTCTGTGATACACCTAATTATATATTCTTGACTTTTTTTTTTCGCTCGTCGACTTGTCACATTTCCTTTTTGCCTTATCCTTACCATCTTGATACAGAAACATATATTTTTATTGTTATAGATTTTTATTGCTTATGTTTTGTTAAAGGTGTCTTGAGTTCTCGTTATGCTTGCTGACTAGAACTTGTGGATTTGGCCACTAGTCACTAAAATTAAGGCTTAAGATTAAAATTAGAAAGCCTGCCTTGCTCGTACTACACTAATAGTTGCTTTTGATATACACAGTCCTGTTAACTTTGGTTACCGTGCTACCTATATACAATTCTTTTCAAAAGTATCACTGTGACCAAAGTTGGTAGGATTAGGAGTATAGAGCTTGCCCTTTACCAAAAGCCTATCTTCAAGATCGATGGTGTTGCTGGCTGATCTGGCGAGTCATTACTTGATTCTTTTTTAAAAACCTCTCTTGATACTTCCTAAAAGCAAATTTTGTGTCGTTTTTCAAGTGTTGGATCTTTTTTTGGAGATCAGCTTTTTTAAAGTAAGTTTAATGCTTTTTTTGCGTGCTGAAGAGGGCACAACTGCAAATCCTCCAGATCGGTACCCACACCCCTGAGCCCCCTTCCTTAATTACTGTGTCATACCGTGTTTATAAAAAGCGAGCAAGGCAGGTTTTTATTTTAATGTTTTTAGTAGCAGCTCGGCCTTTGACCTAATATACTGCGCATGTGCAGAAAGTCACGGTGAAAAAGTGAACTGTTTTTGAAAAAGAATAAAAAATAAGTAGCATTTAAGGGTTTTTCTGATCAAAAAATGGTTCAAAATAGAAAAGATTTTTAGTGTTTGGAAAAGTGAAATTTTGTAAAATAGTTTCAAAAATTCCAGTAGGTTGGTTGATATCTTCCAGGTGCGTTGACAGAAGAAGAATTTCGGGAACGCCACTTCTCCCCGAAATTTAGTTCTGCTTTTTACCTAACGCTTCCTTTACCATCACGCCCGATTCACACCAGACGTAGACTACAATTGCGTAAAAACTTTCATTAGTTTAATATGGAAAAACTCCCTCATCTTCCGCTGCCACGTCAATTCTGGACCAACCCTCGACCTAGTTTATTTTATAACATTTATTAACCTGGCCCGAGGTAGACATAAAAGATTATGAGTTGCAAAGCTGTAAAAAAGTTTTAAAGACAATCGTATAGGTCGCATGCTACTATGGACCAGCGACTTTGTTGTGCAACCAGTGCCATGAATTTGACTTTGTTTTGGTAGAGCAACTACTCGTTGGTAAGTTTTGATTGTAGTGATATGCCGAGAAAAAGTCGTGCAGTTAAAATTGCTTCGGCCATTTTATGATCAACATTGTACAGTCCAGGGGTGGGCAATCTTTTACGCTTAGATGGCTGCAGTAATAATTATCTTTAGTTATATGGCCACAAAATTCAGCGCAAGGCAACTTTTTACGGCTGAAGAGCCGTTTGAACCTTTTTCCCACAGCAATGAGAGCCATCATAAGTCGGCTGAACATAAGTGTGTTTCAAAAAAAAGGGTCTTCACCTCTAACCGGCGGCAATAAACCGAGTATCGACACACTCAATGAATGCCAAAAGAGCCGCAGATTGCCGATCTGTGGCAAAATAATTTTAAACACCGTGATAGAGCAATAATACATCATGCCTTACATATATAGAAGTTGAACAATGTATTTATTTACGAAGCCGCATATGACCGCACATTAACTATGAAATAGCCGCCGATTGCCCACCTTTGGTATAATGTGATGTGCACTAATTGTTTTTTTTTTTGTTTAGCTTTGGTATATCCTAGCATTACTTTCTGATGTTCTTATAGTTCAGCAATGTGTAACGACTTTTAACGTACGTCTGTTATAATCTCTGTCAACGGCAATTGATCAATTGTTTGTAGCAACAAAGTTGCACACTAATAGAGGTATGACTATCGTGTTGTAACGGAAAATCTACTTTCACGCAAACAGTATCATTGGAAGTAAAGGCCAGAGCTTAATATTGTGCATTGTGCACATGATATTCTGTTCAAACTGTGAATGGCTGTGATGCTGGAGGCTACATGTTGACTAGCCTACTGAAAAGGAAGTGACTTGCGAAAGAAGATTGCGAAGAGCGACTTCTGGTGTTTTTGCCCTGTAGAAGTAGATTAGATGCGCTGTAAAGACCTTTTGATGCCGCAATCAACACAGAATGTTTTATCTCAATATGTCACTTTACAAAATCTCGTATCTTGGTAACTGGCAAAAGTAGCGCGATAAAGGCTGGTTTTGTTGGGAAGGTATAATCTCCAAATTTTTTGCTGCGATGGTCTTGTCAGACTATTGTTACGTCGCAATCAAGATTTTAGCTTTTTGCGTAGTGTCATTTGCGCTGATTTCTCTCTTTGCTTGAAACAGAGGCTCCCTACTGGGGCGTCGCGACGCACTGGTGCATCGTTTGGAAAAAGTAAAGGCGTCACAAGTTTACATCCTTGATGACTTTTTTTGTGTAATCAACCTGCGTTGAGAATCTTTTGTATTCATCATTGACTTGATGACCACTGTTTTTTGTGGGTCAACTTGTGTAAAGGGATTTTTTGCCCCTATTTTTGATTTAATGACCTTTTTAGAGCTTTTTCTGAGGTCAACTTATGAAATGCGTCGTTTAATTTCATAGATTAAATTAGTGCGTTAGCATGGAGACCCCATTGCTGAAACTGACCACTCGTCTCAGCCCAACAACGAGGTTGATATACAACCTACCTTTCCCTCTCCAGAATGCAATTAAAAAACTCGTCCCCACGCAGGTTCTGATCTCGTTGACCACGTCCAGCTTTCTGCACTAATCACAAATGCGGTGGTGGGGTCCCCGACCCCGTGTGGATTGGGTCGAAATGGCTGTTGGCCTTTCCGAAGGTCCCAGTTACCGGGGCACTACCCTTATACAAAATATTTTTTCGCCGTGCTGGCCTTAGAAGGGCAACAAGCAGCTTTTCTAAAATCGGTCGACTGTTTTCTCTCTCTTGCCCGTCTTCTTTTACCGATGAGCGGTAACGTTCATCCTAATCCTGGCCTCATGTCTTCCTGTTTAGTGTGCGCTGGTAATATGACCTGGAGGGAAAGGTCGGTACAATGATGCACCTGCTCCAAATGGGTCCATTTAAGGCGATCACTACTCTCCACTAAATTTTAGGTAGCTCTCACTCTTGGAGCAGTCCTCCCTGCTATTTCCTCTGGAGATCCCTCACCTACCAATATTGTGCCTTCCCCTTCGGGCACCTTCACCGGTCCATTTGGCCTCCCTCTGCCAATACAGTGTTTTCCAACCTTCCCTTTTTTCGCCCACTTTGTATTTCCTTCCTTTGCACCCTTTCCATTTCTGGCTGTTTTTCTATACCTTTTACTTCCTCGTGCCCTTCTAGATCGCTTAGGGTTCGTCAATGGAATGCCGCAAATCTTCAAACCAGGACCTGAACTACTTAACTTTATCTCGTTTCATCCTGTGGATCTTGTCTGTATCCAGGAATCCAACCTTAACTTACCTTCATCTTTCCAGGTCCCTGGATATTCTGCTCTGCGATCTAATCGCACTCACTCCCGTTCTGGCATGTTTTTTACCGATGACCCCCACGCTAGCGGTGGCGTCATCATTTTCGTCACATAGGGCTTATCCTTCCCCAAACTTTCTGCCTCCCCTTTTCCCTTGGCCCTTATTAAATAGGGGTCAACAACTCCTCGCTTTCTTTAGTGTTTATGCTTCCCCTGTTCGCTTTTTTTCGACAGGTAGCAGAATCGACTCCTTTTCCCCTCCATTCTTCCTTCCTAGAAACTTTAACTGCCGTCATTCCCTCTGGGACTCCAAAAACGCTTGTGACCCCATGAAGAAAATGTATTCAATTTGGTCGTTTTCTCTGACCTTTCCCTCAGTGACCCTGGTATGCCAACTCTTCTCCATCGCTCCTCTCCTGACATCTCCTTTGCTCCTGTGAGGTGCTTCATGACTTTCGTACTGATCACCTTCCAATTTTACGAACTGTCCCTCTTTCTCTGTTCTTTCACCCCAACAACGTTCCCTTTCCTACAATTTTCAACCAGCTCGTTGCAATGACTTTGCTTTTTATTTCCACTATCACTGCTCTTCTGCACAAGAATACTCCTCTCTTTTCTTTGGCACTAAATGCGGGCAAATCTTCCATTCCTTTCGACTGCGTCAAACGCCAACATCAAGCCTGCTGGTCTTCTTAGGTGGCAGAAGCGAAAGACATGAGGCTTTTGCTGCCGCTCATAATGTAGTAAAGATCGTCAGACAATAACTCTCTGCTTTCGAACATGCCTCGCTTGTCATCGCCAAGGCTGAGTCATGGTAGGCGACATATTCATCTCTCTCACCTAAATATAACCCATAATCCATGTGTTCTCTCTTGTTTTGTCATTATCTCTTCCTCTAACTTCTCCAACTGTTCCTCTGTCACAGATCCGGCTTTGGTCTTCGCCGAATACCTCAGATCCGACTTATCTGTTTACCAGCTAAAAGCCTTGCGTTGCAAAGCCAGAGGCTACCTGTCCGAGCTACGTACCCTAAGATGTGTTATTCCTCTCTGCCACCCCACTAAATTTCTTGCTTTTGCCACAAACCCCTTCTCGTCCACTGCCACTGGCTCAGACAAAGTCGCCTATTTCATGCTAAAGCACTATCCTCACTATTTTTCCGCCCTGGATGGTCTACTCTAGATCAAATTCTATCCCTTTCTCAGTCCATTTCGGATGGATTTATCAAACCCAAGCCTGCCTCGGACGATTCTTGCAACTATCTACTTCTCCAAAGCTTTCGACTCTGTCTGGCATCCCATCTTTTTTCACTAACTCATTTTGGCTAATCTCCTTCCTTGCTTTGTTCGTTGGACTCCAATCTTTCCTTTCTAATAGATGCGTTTGCGTGGTTTTTCAAAATCACAAAAGTCGTTCCTTTTGAGTCCGTCAAGGTGTCTCGCAAAGATCCGTTCTTGGCCCTGTTCTCTCTTTTCATAACTAATCGTCCTGCTTTTCTGCCTTCCTCCGTTAGCTGTTCTCTTTATGCTGATGACTTGGTTATTTGGTCCTTTTCCCCCTCGATTCCCTCTGCGATATAGGCAACACAAGGAGCTCTGAATCAGCTTGAGTATTAGTGTCCTCTCAACTCGAGCAAATGTAAAGTCTCTTTCTGTCATCTTGTAAACGGGCTCTTCGTCTTACAACCTCGTTTTATATTTCAAGTTTGGCCAGACTTGGAGTAAAACCAAGACTCTTCAGGTCCTCCTGGAGAGTTTTTGCGTTCACTCACCTGCTCATGCTTGCTTTTACTTTTCCTAGGAATTTTTTTTGCTTGGCCTCCCTCTTCTCTCCCACCTGCCTTCCTTCACAGTGTAGTCTACCCTTTCCTCCTTACGCTCTCGCTACCTTGACTCTCTCCCACCTCGCAATCTGGTGGTCTGGACAGATGGCTCTGTTTCTTTTTGGTAAAGATGGCTCTAACGTCCTTTCCAAGTGCTCCTTTGTGGCACTGGGGCTACTCTCTCTATTTCGGCAGACCCATCATGTTCAAGTTTTTCCGCTGAAACCTGGGCCATTTTGCATGATTCCTGCAGCAGCAACAAGTCCGCCATTTCTCTTCTTTTTTCCTTCTCGCTCAGTAGTTGCCACTGTGTCCTCTCCTCCGTCTTTCCTTTTATTTCAAACTCTCTGGCAGATCTAGCAGGAGCTGTCTTCTCTTTCTTTTGTACTATCGGGTTACATTGGGTCCACGGACACTTGTTTCTCCTAGGAAACGACGCGGGTGATAAACTGGCCAAACGGGAAGTGCTGTTCTTTCCCTGTGTAATTCCTTGTAGTCTCTCACCTCTCGTTTCCACTCATCTTTTTTCGGACTAAAGACGTCCTGTCTCATCTAAATTTTTTGACATACTGTAAAAGCTCTCTTGGTTTACACTGAGCAACTTATGCTCCATCGTCACGCTCGCTGCGTCCTCTCTCGTCATCGCTGCAACGGACACAGCCTTCTGTTGAACTCTTGTCTCTCTAGAATCGGCAGATTGGAGAATCCTTCATGCAACGTCTGCGGCCATGATCCATCCCTGGGCACCTATCATCTCATTCTGCACTGTCCAGCTACGGACTCTGCGGCCGCTCGCTTTTTGGCGATTCTGCCTGGCCCTGGGGAGTTGCCCAGGTTTTGGGGCAACTTTGCCTAACTCTGGTCCAGGCCCTGGGAGTTACTCGGCTTCTGGGACTGCAAGGTCTTCCGCCATGCCTTCATTCCTCGGAAGGGGTCGCGTAACAACAACACGTCCAGCCTTGGAGCTACATCCTATACTTGGTAATTGCATGCCAATAATTCCATGATCACGAAATTTCTTGTTTTTTGAACTTTGTGTTTTGACACTTGGCTTTTATTCTATAACAGCCATTGTTACGTTCTAAGGAAGCCAGTTCAATAACTTCATTGCTGATGCTCTTAATTCTCTTCTTGCTACACAACTTTCGTGTAAGGTCGACGTTGTTGCTTGTGAGAGAGTAATCGATTCATAGTACGATCAGACCGAATGAACTACTTGGTGTTGATGTACAGCACTCTGACCATAAGAAGCGCTACAGTGGAGACCCCATTGATGAAAAAAAGTAGTAGTAGTAGTTAGTAGTTGGCAATTTATTTCGCTTCTGTTTTCTCAACACAAAAAAAACTCAACGATAAGATAAAAATAACGAGCGAAAAAGGAATGCAGGTGACAAAACAAATTGACGTTAAACATACCCAAATTTTTTAAGATTACATTAAAAAGATTGTAGAAAGGGGCATGGTCACCGCACCTGACAAAAACATCAAGCAAAAAAATTGAAGTAAAAAACACAACAAAAAAGAAACTAAAAAAGCAGTCAGCCAAATCAACAAAATTTTACCCTATGTAAAAAAAACCCAATCGTTAAAAGAAATACATTCCTCTCAGTGCCAAACTGTTGTTACCCTAACGAGGGGGCTAGCAGGTACTACACCTTGCCCAAGGGTGACCTGGGAGCAGCGACAGTTGAAGAGTTAAACAACGACAGTTAAAGAGTTAAGCAACGACAGTTAAAGAGAAAAAAGAAAGAATATCCAGCCATCGCACAAGAACAAGCCCACCGGCATTCAAGTTCGGCTAATGGTAAAAACGATTAAAGATATCATCCAAGGACGAAGTTTTAACATTAAAATTTTCCATTACAACCGGTAGCAGTACCTTTAGGCCTTATCTAGTTATCAAAGTTGTGCTTAGTTTTGTTGAATTTTTCTTAATATTGAAGAGAATCTCATCTAATTCGCTCTCGCCACAAACCAGACACACCTCCACATAGCTCTACAAGCCCCCTACATTCTTCTAGACATATTTTTGATGGGACTGGTGTCACCACGTATTCACAACATGGACCTCAAACCAGAAGGGGACGTCCGGTTAAACCTCCAGAACGTTTTTGTGATTTTGTTTGAGCATGTAAATAAAACATAGGAACTTAGCTCAATTTTAAAAAGTATATGCGTGTTAATTTCATTACTATATTTATCGTGTTGTTATGTTTCGCTAGTGATTCAATGTGTTGCTTGAGGAGGCCCACTTAAGTGGAACATCGGGCTCCCGATTTTTAAGTCAAGCTGCGGGGAAATGTCATGCAGCAGCCATTGTTACGTCCCAACAAAACCTGTGTAGGCTATAAGTGAATGCTGCCACGTTTTACTCTCTTTTTGCCACGTGGCTTTCGTGTAAGCTCGACGTTGCTGCTTATGAGAGAATGGTCGACTAGTAGTACAATTAGATCGAACGAACCACGTGGTGTTGATGTACACCACGCAGACTATAAGAAGCGCTACAAGTCTTTAGACTGTGTGACTATGGGAGCATTTTTCACCTTCCATGGACACATTTGTGTGCATATCCACTTAAACAGTCAAAATATTAATTCATTTGCTGATTAAATAGCTCATACTTTCCAGCTAATCCTCATGATCGCTATGAGTATCTAATAGATTTGAGTTTGGTGAGAGCATGAGACATTTCCCTTTCCCTTCACATTTCCCTTAAGGGAAATGTCTACGTCGAAAGAACAGATGTTGGCTTGGAGACCAGTGTATACCGGAAACCCACTTTCACTGCGTTGGGAATCCTTTAGTCCTCTCAAACGCAAAATAAGTCTAATATCTACATTGGTGCATCGAGCTCTAATGATTTGCACCAAACGTAGACTCAATGGAGAAATAGAACAGATCAAGAAGATATTACTGGACAATGGCTATCCTAAAAACATCATCAACACTCAGATCACCAAGAAAATTGCTCAGTTCTCCACCCTTAAGCGATTTGGCCCTGAAAAGTGTCCTGTGTACTTGAGGGTCCCTTGGATAGGTAAGCCATCCACAAATTTGGAAAAAGAAGTCAAAACCGTCGTGGAAAGCTGCTATGGTTCTGTCAGCACCCACTTGGTCTTTACATCTAAGCGCATGCTGCCTGTGGCCCGCAAGGATGTTCTACCTGCCATTCAGAAAAGTTTTGTCATATATGAATACAAGTGCCACTGTGACAGTCGGTACGTAGGGCGAACATCTCAACGACTACAGGATCGCATCAAGCAACATGTTCCGCAATGATTAAGACAGCAATTGACTCGTCCACGCCGATCTCAACCACACAGATCGTGCAAACGAACCGACACCAAACCGGATTGTGACTCCGCCATTAGTCAGCATCTTTTAGATAATGATCGATGCGCAATAAACTATGATGATAAGCGGTTTTCAATCCTCGCCGCAGCGCGCAGCTCTTTCCATCTTAATCTTTTGGAGGCTACTTATATCAAGACCCGACGCCCGGTGTTATGCAGACAGAAAGAGTTTGTTTACACTCTCAAACTCTTTCGATAGTCGTGGCATTTGGCCTCCTGCTGCGCCTTCTCTAACTTTCGCAATTGCGAAATCTTTTTTTTTAGCGCGCTTTGCAATACTAGCTCTATCATTGGCTTGTCTTGATTGCGTAACGTCCAAATTATTCACATATAACACACTTATTCACTCTAGATCTTCCCTTTTGACGCGATACCGCCACTGATGAGAGCGTCACGAAAAGCTTATGGCTCAAACAGCTTTTTTCAAAGCAATATTAAAATTCTGTACCACCAACAAGGTTTTTGTAAATTTTATTTCAAACGTCATGAGGTTCCATTGGCGCTGATTCTGCGCAACAAAGAAAATATGACTGCATCGTATCGCGCAGATAAAGAAAAGTGACTCTGTTTCTAATATTGTTTTGAAAGGACGAAGGAAAGTATTTGGTAAGCAACAGATGCGTATCTATGTAAAATGGCACCCATGATAAAGTTCGAATGTGCGCCCTTTCTTAATAATTTATACATTAGCTATACCTTACCTGTAGAGTTATATAATATAGGCACAAGCATTTTTTGCGTTCCTCTCAAAGTGGCACCCAACGGCACAAGCCATTTCTGTCATGCCATAGATACCCCACCGGTTAGCAACTCTCCTGGTTGCGTTTTTTCATGTAATGCGTAATAATGTGAGCAAAGCCTCAGGCAGGTCTACGCTACAACGCAAACCCTACCATTTAAATCAAATTAAAAAGAATTTTTATATCGGAATGGAAGCAAATGAACTCTACGATATTGCTCCACTAAGCGCTATTGATAAACATTTTAGCTTTTTAGGAAAGAAATTGAAAGTGAATTGGCTGAATCAAGGGGTTTAACTTGACGTCCGGAGCGGATGGTAAATAGGAGTGTAGTTCCTAAGACTCAAAAAAGATTTCTTCGAATTCTAGAAAAATCAATTCGTTGCTTAAGTACATCAGCAGTTATTACTGTACGTAGATTAATAGCCCAGAAGTGAATGATGAGATTTATCGAGTGAAGTGGGGTAAGGTTACTGCTCTGTAAGCTACAGTCATATATTCAATTGAAATTTATTGCTAAACTATGGTTACTTACAATTGGCCTCAATGGCCTAAACTCATCAAGTTGGAAGGAATCTATCTGTCTATAGGTTGCGATTTTTGAATATCAAACTTTTTGGCAAGTTGTAACCATAACTTTTAAGTTAATAGCGCTAGAGTGCCTGTACCAGTTTGTTTACTTCAACCCCAGAATGCTGGTCAACCAGTTACCTTTAAGAAAGCACATTTGACACAATATCTACAGCAGCGCAGTGGATCTGTGGATAGTGTCAGTGCTTCTGAATGGCATAATTAGAGGCTCAATTCTAACTTTGGCTCTTTATTTTTGGCCGTAGCTATTTTGTCGTCAACAGCATTTACCTTGGAAGCTATTGTCCTGTCAGACATTTGTGATCAGTCAATTTTAATCTAAATGGCATAATAAACATGTGACTTTTGGTTGTTTCTAATTGGTCAATTTCTATGATGAATTGAAAAAACTGTAACCCTAGTCTACACTTTTCCACACTGTATGCTATTTTGTACATTTGCATACAGGACCCTCTCTCCAATGTATAATGCCTTGGAATTGCATAATAGAAGTGTACATACATTTCTGGAGGAAGGCTGAGTATCAAGGGTATCAACACCGTAGAGGAGTGAAAACTGAAGATTAAATGTTTGTACCACCAATCTCTTTTGTTGACTGACATTTTAGGGTTGAAAGTTGAAAAGACAGTGCTGGCACTGGTAGCCAGTGCCTTTTAGGTTTTGGACATTGACTTTTCTAAAGCTGTTTTTCTTGTTTGTTTATGCTAAGTTGGTACAGTTTGTAATAGTTTGATGAGGTGGAAGCTGATTTAGGTAACCTTTTATTTTTTGGCAGTGCCTATTTTGCTGCCAACAGCATTTTACTCTTGGAGGAAATTTCGCCATGAGACAATTGTGACTGGTCAATTTTAATAATGAATTAAAAAAATTTGCATCCCCAATCTTTGCTCCTCCCCATGTACACCACCCCATACATTCACGTACCAGGGCCCCCCTTCAGTGTACACTGCCTTTGTTCAAGTGCCCTGCCAGCAAAGATTCAAGCCTGTAACCATTGCATTTTAAGGTAGCTGCACTATCCACTTACCACAGCATTACTGCCAGAATTGTAAAATTTATGGCTATATAAACACACATGAATTGTGTTGGTAAAATATTCTTCATAAGTTAAATGCCATTAATGGCAGAATGGCCACTTCCTATTTTTTTTTGCTGTGTCTGCAAGAAATATTTCCAATGTTGTTTAAAAATTTTTTTGTACAAATTTTCTTGTTCATGCAGCACTTCAAAAATAAATTTGCTGAACTGAACTGAGACAATGAATAGCAATACTAAACCACTTTTTATTTTTGGTAATTATATATTTGCACACACTCTAAGCTAAACGTTTTGAGCTTACATCAAGCCCTTGTCAAAGCATCTATAATATCAAGTATTAGAACGTAATTTCTATATCATAATTAAGTTCTAATGCTTCATATTATAGATCGTTTTATGAATAAGTTACTTTTCTTCCTAAATTTTATGAACTCAGAGAGTTCTGAATTTTTGAAGTGCTGAATTGGCACTCTGTCAGATTTTTCAATTGCTTGGGGTGTAATAACCAATTTGCTGCAATACTTTTATAATACAAAGTTTTATGGAATTTTAGATCAGCATCGAGAGTGGAGCTGGGGTTATAACTAGTTAAAGAGTTTGTGTTGGGTAAATTGGTGTTACAATTAGGGTAGGTTTAAACAATACAGTTGATTCTTAAGACCCGCTCCTTGTTCACTTATTTATTCTAATCTGCAGCTGTTGGTAGCTTGTTGGACTGTGCAGTGTGATGGTACCTAGTTTATAGACTTAGGCCTAGCCAGCTTTGGCATATTAATGGTCTTTCAGCTACAGATAATTAGCATCCTTGACAAAAGATGAAATGCCTGGTAGTGCAGCTTGAATTAGTAAAATTAGCTTAGAGATAATCAGTTGGGTTACTAATTATTGTCTGATTTGTAAGCTTAGCTCTAACAGCTGTTTTCTGTCAAGGTGTTGCAACATTCTTGGTATCTGTTAATAGGCAAAGCCTAAAAATGTCTAGACTTGATTACAGCAAGTGGGATCATATTGAAATATCTGATGATGAAGATGATACTCATCCTAATGTTGATACTCCAAGTCTTTTTCGGTGGAGGCATCAAGCAAGAGTGGATAGAATGACAGAAAGAGAACAAGAATGGAAATCACTAGAAAAAGGCAATAAACACCATAATAGCTTATTTTCATCTTAATGATTGAACTTGAGGCCTATTTTAGTTGATGTTTATTCATGTGTTAATTTTTTATGCCAGTGTAACTTCAATTTTTAACATTTTCTGTTAATTTAATTTTACAAAAATTTTCTTGGAAAAATTGCTGCAGCTAAGTTAGTGAAATCTTGTCTTTTGGTGATTTAGTAGTAGTGTTGTCAAAAATAACAGATTTTGTTGTAACAAAATCAGGGTTTGACAAGTTTATTGGCAACTTTTTTTAATAGTTTTTATTTGTAGGGGTATAGGTCATATTGTAATTGCATAGGTTATATTGACAGCCTTTTTTTATTGATAGTTTTTCAGGGCCTGGTCAAAATTCCTGTCTTTTATATACAGTTAAGTTGCCAAAGCAATTTATTTGTTTATGGTGGCAGTTTTAAAAAGTTTTGATTTACTTTGCATAATATGATCTGTTAAATTTTGGTTTTATTTTTTGCTGAAAATTTTTGAACATTTGAAATAATATTTAGCATGTTTTGATAGGTTCTTCAAATGTAGTGTTATTTTTGGTTGCAAACTGAGTACAAATTTAGAGGATGCTTGGCAAGATGTTACTTTTTACTAGTCAATAGCAAATCATCTTCTCCACAAATTATTGCAGTCAAATAGCCAAGTTTGAATCAGTTATGATATCGAGTTTAAAAGCTTTTGTATATTATACGAAAAAAAGAATTCATTTAACCTTATGGCTGCACAAAATTATGTAATTGGCATTTAGTAATTTGTTTTTGATCTATTGCTAATTTTTAGCTTTTAAGGAGTGAAAATCTGTCACTTTTTGAACAAATAAACATGGTAGGTTTTAAACGTTGGGTCAGATACATAATCTGCTACACATTATTTTACTCAAAAACGTTTTCGCATAACATTAGGGTTCAGGCTGTGATTACATCTTGATACTAACTAATCAATCAGAGCATAAGGTGCAATATTGCAGGAATTTTTACAAAAGACGTGTATGTACATCCTCAGCGTTGACTGAAGATCTTTATTTTAGGAAAACAAGAACAACAAAAAAAACTTCAAGAAGTTGAGAAAGCATTACAAGATCAACATCTGTCAGAGCTGGAAGCAAAAAAAGCAATAATGACTAAAGAACAGTTGTTAAAACAAGAAGAAGAATTTCGAAAGAAAGAAGAAGAATTACAACACAAAGACAAGCTCACTCCTTGGAACATAGACACAATTTGTAAAGAAGGTTTCAGCAAGTCAATTATTAATAAGTAAGAAAAAGAATTTTTATAAAAGAACAGATATGTTGATAGATTTAAAAGTGACCAAAGTTAATAAGAGTGCAGTTTCAGTTAAAGTGGATGTGGTGTTTCAAGTCATTGTATGCTATAAAGCTATTTTATGGACATTTATCAACGATAAGTCATGTGTTAAGACAATGGCACTGAAAGGTTTTTGACTAACTTAAAATGAAAAAAACCTTAATTTGCATGTGATACATTTACTTTTGTGTGGAAAGATATTTTATAATTTGAACTATAGCACAGGAAATTTATTCCGCTAAAAATTTCTTTGCAAGATTTGCCAAAAGCTTGGAGGAAATGCGGAGTTAGATCAATTAAACTTTTGATAATGTGATGGCCGAATTCACTACAAAATCCATTTCATTTTATGTTTTGTTTTGACATCACTTGCATGTTGTAGGCCTTGCTAAGTTATATAGATGCTCTAACCATTTGAATTGAAGGTGAACCAAGCTTACTACATTTTTTAATTTCATGTGTGTTTTGCTTTTAACTTGGCTTATATTTTACTGTTCACTCTGCAAAATGCAGCACCATGAGTTGGAATTAACGAGTTCCCATCTTTAGGGAAGCTAAACCATCTAAACCTGAAAATGAAGAAGAATTTTATGAGAAACAGCAGGAATATCAAGAAAAATACGAAAAAGAATTAAAGCATTACGGCATGCTTAGTAAACCTTCAGACAGCCGAAAGTGAGTCTTGATGCCTTGAAATTGGTTCATGTTTGTTGTTGTTGATTAGCTTGGAGCTTTGAAAAAGGCATATTGCTACCAGGCTTTAGGCACAGGAACAGTAAGGAACACATGAAATGCATTTGACCGCTTGAATGTAGCACTTTTTTCCCGATATTAGGATCTTAGTCTTGTTGGTTTAAAGTGTGCTTGCCAGACTTAAGTCGCATTTGAATGAAACATTACCAGAGCAACGGGGCTCTTGTTTTGATTGTAGATTATTATCGAGGTTTAAAACTATGTGCTTTTTTCCTTAGTTCAAAACAATTGACCACTACACCAAGGTGCATGGTCTCTTCAAATTCCTCTAATACCACCGAGCAGTTTCCCCAATACCACGACAATCTAAAAAAGTGTTAATTCTGTATTAACACGAATAAATTGTCAAAAATGATTCATTATTGTCAAAGTGGAATTCCAGTCAAAGTATTTGTATTAATTGAACGTTAATTGTTTTCTTCATCACTAGATATCTGCAAGATCACCCTCACTTGATTTGTGACAAGGCTGCAAACTTTCTTGTGATATGGTGTATTGATTTACAAGTTGAAGAAGTAAGTATCATTTGTTTGTTTTGTTAACGTGGATGAGTTGCATAAGCCACTTAACTTGGCCAGAGTTGGGCATTGAAGTTGAGTTAGCGGATGTAGATGGATAACATCTTAGAGGTTATAGAAAAGTTTCTGAGATTGCTGACCCCTGACCCTCCTTAGAGTAAAAGTGAGTTAACAAGATGTATGTATGAGCTTACGTGTCCTGTTGAACACCAGGTAACCGAAAAGCATGGAAAGTTGCAAAATGGGTTGTCGGTCTTGTAGTGAGTAACTAAATCAAATATCTTTGCTGTTGATGCAAATCACTGTGTGAACCCGAAGTGTAAGTTGGGCAGTTTAAAAGAGGACCATCTGCTTAGCCAGGTCACATGCTGTTTACGCTGTAAGTTTTGAACTTGCAGTCTCTTAACATGTTTTATGCTCAGTTTACTGCAACATGTTGTTGAGTCATTTGCCTGGCCAACACCAAAAATTTCAGTCGATTGTTCCCGCATTCGGTAAACCTGCTTTCTATTCCCCTATCTAGTTGCACCAAGAAGTTTTTTAAGAGTGATATTCACAGGCTTTCGGCTTGGTGTTTAGGTGCAAGGGCTGCAATGTAAAAGATGAAATATGAAATTAGTTTACTCGAACGCGATTAAAATATGCCTTTGCACTAAACACCATTGCAATTGCCAAAAAACTGCTTGAAATTTCATTTTGCTGTTATAACTGAATTACAAAATTGAACAAGCCTTCTTTATTACATCGTACCAAGGTCGAGGCCTCTTTCGTGCTACTGTAAATGCGCTTAAATGCGATCGGTTATTGAAATTCAATTTTGTGTTGCAGAAAACCATGCTCATGGAGCAGGTTGCCCATCAGACCATTATCTTACAGTTCATTCTTCAACTGGGCCTTCAAATGAAGACTGACCCACGCAATTGTTATGCTGCTTTCTTCAAACGTTTCGAAACTATGCAGCCCGAATATTTGGAAAGCTTCAACGATGAATTAAGCTCATTTAAAAAAAGAGTTAAAGGTAAAGACTGGACCGATATTCAGTTGCAGATTTGATGTGTATTTTGGTACAGGCTGTGATTGTATTGAACGTGATTGTGTGATGCAGATTGTGATCGTATTTAATCTCTGGTTGAAATTAGCAGATTGAATTAGGGATGGGCAAATTTGGTGCCCGCAACGTGAAATTGCATCGCCTAAGAAAAAGTGCGACTTATAACTTGCGACCACAGATTGATCACCCAAAATAGAAGTTTTCAGTTCGTAAAATCCAGCCCTGTTGAGGTTAGTTTCCACATACCCTCTGTTAAAAACTCTTGTCTTTTTGAGGTTAATTTTAAGAAAAATAGAAAAACTATGATCTTGAAAGGAATTTACTCCTTATCTGTGGTATCATTTGCTTTAATGAAATTGGTCTTGCAAAAAAGTTTGCCCAGCAATGCGTTTACCGGAGCTAGATCATGAAATCGTAAGTAAAGATTAACATGTCACTTTGAACAGGGATCTGTAACCCTTGAAATGCGGTGCACTAGTTTACGAATTGTTAATTCTGTGAGTGCCGAAAAATTTTAGTCTTTTTGTATCCGGTATTGTTACATATCAGTAAATTACGAAAGTGGGAGCAGTTACGCGTCCATGCTAAGGGAGTTTTCAAATTGTAGGTCATTGGTCACCGAAAACGCGGAAACTAATGTTATTCTTTTCATGGAAAAAGTGCACTAAAAAGCAGCTAACTACAGAAAAGCTGGTTTTTCTTTATTTTTAATAATTATTTATTTTTTGATTGTTTTAATAATCTTCCATTATATTCATCAAAATGTTCACATTTAAAATGTTAAATTTTAACTTGAAAGCGTCCCTACCAAAAAAACGTGTTTACGTTAATTTTAAAGTTTTCATTTGTAAATGTCTGACCCTCCCAAAAGGTTCGATTTTTGTAAAAAGTTACTTACCGGTATATGCAAAGTTTCAGTGCAAAATTTTATTTTCCATAGGTTGCGCAGAGAATTAAAATTGGCGTAATAAAGATCGTTCTGTGCCCAAATGAAACTTCTTTTATCGATATGACAGTAGTATATACTGCAAAGTTATTGTTACATTGGAGTCGATTTCTTTATATTCCGGACATTTTCCTAGCTCTGTACTGCAGTCTTTAAAGCATACTGCTGTTGTTCTTCAATTTTAAAACGACCTAATTAAGTCATTTGCTGTATCAAAGCCACACCCCTCCCTGCGTGGTCGTTAGTGTTTGCAAGTCAGCAAATAACATCACGAGCAATATTGAAAGCTTTACCTTCGTTTCAAGTTTCTGGGTCCATTTCAAGATAGCTGATAGTCACGCCCAGATACAAAACAATCTTCTACTGCTTTTGGTGACAAAATCATCTTGTATCTTGTTTTTGGTGTTGATCATATCCAAACTAGCCCATGACAATCGTTCTTCTCCTTCAATGTCCTCCACAGCTTTCAGCATTGCTTGTTTTGTTACTAAATTTATGTCAGGGTCAAACAAGCTAAGAAGAATTAATTTCTTTGAATGGTGCAACAAATGACTAGCAATCTTACGTAAAGCAGCTGCTTTGATTTAAGGTCAAGAGTGGCAATGAAAAGATTGAAGTATGTCGAACTGTGGTGGAGCAAGTGGTCCAGCTGTGAACGTCGTCTTCTTTCCAACAGTTGCTTGTTATTTGCCTGCTTTACCTCTTTTTGTGAAATGACTTTATCAAGCCCTACTATTCAGCGTGGACATTTGGAGAGATTTCTTTGATTTGTGAGAAAGAGCTTGTCTTTATCATTTTTAACGAGGTCCATGACGTTGGCATGAGGAATATTTAAAAGTAGCTCAACTTTATTTGAAAAACTGTCTTTGTTAGACAGGTACTTCGGCGTCTGTCGATTACTGCTTTTTTAAGTTGTTTCCATTGAAAGAAAAGTTTCTCCAGCTTCTTGATAGAATCCTGCCAATGTTTAATCGGGATTCTGGCACATGACCAGAACCATTCTGTTTACTCTACAACATAGGTTGATGCTTTCCAAATCTTTTCTCGCAAACTTAGAGATGATACAAAAAGTGATTTAGTGCTTGTCTATTAGTAGGAGGTTCTGCATCTTCAATGCTTTCTGCTGTCATAATTGAGAAGTCACGTGATCGTAAATTTTGTCATTTCAAATATTTTCAGTTCAGTATATACCCATTGCACAGGCTTGTTTAATACCAAACTGCTTCTGAAAAATACTAACATTACAGAAATGTTATCAAAAAGGCGCCAACTTGAGCCAACTTAAGAAATACGGCAAATTTTCCTTTCTAGAAAGACGACTGCGGTCAATTTCGGCCACAGTGTTTTGAACTACTTAATGCATAAAAAGCGCGATTTTGTTGGTACTTGTGTACATACGTATGCTTTAACTCTTCTGAAACTGCTGGGTATACAAACATCAAACTTGGCAGGATTGATCACCACCTTGCGGTGAATGTCATATGGGTATTTGTGGCATACGATTACGTCATTATTAATGATCATTATTTTATATTTACATTTCTTGACAGAGCCAAACTGCTTTTTTGCTCAAACAAAAGCTAGCACCCAACCTCTCACTTTACGAAAATTTCTTTTGTTTGGTCTAAGACGATGTCACAATCATTGCTTGATCGCACAATTTTTTAGCTCTATTTTTTCAAAAATTACTCGACGTAGGAATGCGATTAGACACATTTTCAGAAGATATTATTGAGGTGATTTCGATAAAATTAACCCTACAGCAATTTAAGCTTATTTGACAATGCCACGAGCGATTCTTTATTTAAGACTTCTAAGCATGCTTCTCTTTTTTTCTTGCACGCTTAAAACTCGCTCTGCGACGTCATAATACCGTCTGGTACGATTAACACAGTCTTTCACTAGCAGAGATCTCGATATGTTTTTTCGAAAATTGCAACATTTTTACAAAATCACTTCTCTTGAAAATTGATTTGTGACCTCATTTCTCAACCGATTTTCAAAGTTGAATCACCATTTTAAAGGTCATTTCAAGCCGATTCTGGTAGTATGTGATATGCATCTCTATTATTACATTTTATACCAAAAAACTAAACTTTATTACTAGTAGTGTAACTCTTTACCCACCCAAAGTGGTAAGCTCACTAAAAACAGGTAAGTTTGATACATAAAACTTATAATAAGGTATTAACAATTATTGTCAATTAAAAGCTTAAGCAATTTTCTTTCATGCAATATATCACTCTTAATTTTTTAGAGCTAAAGATTAGTTTATAATGGCTGATTAAAAGTCGGTTGCCATACATCATATTCTATTTTTAGTTGAACAATCATCCTGCTTAAACTGACAAACTTGCGATTGTTAACAAAGTTTGTTTGGTACATTTTGACTAATTTTCCTCACAAGCGTGGTTCTTCGGCAATATCTGTTGACTCTTCCAAAAACATCCATCAAAAACTGAAGTCTTTAAATGAGTGGTTTTCACCCTGGATTCTGCCAGTACAGTCCAGGGGTACCGTCAGAAGTTGCACAAACTTTCACTTTATTTTATTAATTAGATTAGGTGCTGTTTTTTGCATAAGACAATTGAATTATTGCACAGGGGTTCCTGGAGCCACTGGAATGTTTTCTTGGGGTTCTGCTTCGGCAAAAAAGTTAAAAATCACTGCTCTAAATGTTTATTAAATGTAGTCTTCCGGTTGAAAACACTCAAATTTTAGTGATTGCATTTCACTTAATTGCAATGTCTTGAAAAATTAGCTACTGTGGTGCATTTTGTCTAAACTCTCGATAGCGCGGATCTTTGGCAATATCCATCAAAATATTCAAAATGATTCATCAACGAATGAAGTCTCTATACACTTTAATATGCAGCAAACTACTTGGTGATCCCCCAAGAAAAAAAGGAGAATAATGATAGTTCTGTGTAATTTTTTGCTACAAAATATTGCTATCGAGCTACATATGATCTAAATGTTGAAACAATTTCTTTGCAACTGGGTGAGGCTGGTGCCGCCAGCTGATTTGATATTCTTAACCTTGACATTATTAATGGGGGCCCTGTTATTGCAATAACTTAACTGTGAGTGCTTCATTTCCAGTTAGTTTGCTTTTTGGATGGCTGCGTTTTTGACAGGACCGAGCAACATGTATGCAGTCATAGGCGTTAGCTCGTACAAATTCGCATCGCGTACAGTAACGAAAAAGTCGTAAGTAGCGGTCCTAATATTTAATGGCTTAATCCTGGAAATGCATATTAATTACCTTGACCCCCTCACAAGTTTGATAAAAGTCTGTTTAGTTTTAGAACGCTTGTGGTGAAGACAGGGTAAATAAGATGTTGCCAGCACGCGATAAACTTCGGAGACACGTAGTGGCTATGCACACCCGCCCATAACGTTGTTTTTAATCGATTGCGTGTAAATAAACGTTAATTTTTACTAAAAGTAATTTTATAATATCTCACGCTGTATCAAGGTGCAACGAGCGATTATTTGAGTGTTTTTAGGCATGCGTTTTTCTTCTGTCTTGAATCCTTTTACAAAGCACTGTTTGGTCACAATGTTAAATGACATCACAATGCTTGTTACTACATAGTGAGAACAGCAGCAGGCGGCCAATTTATCCTCTATCATTTTGATACCAAACATAAATGGTAAAGTCCATTACTGATATTTGTAATTGCAAGGATATTTTAATCGGTATGAACCACTAATCTTCATTTAACGGTAGGGAGGTGCGGATTAGGGGAAAATTAAATGTAATAAACTCCCAAGTTAAGGAAAAGATCAAAATTAAACAATAATAGCATCAAGATGTTACACTGGATTAAGAGGGAAAACGTTTTTGTTTAATAAGAGCTTGATAGGTGCCTATTGGGTTAGGTTCGAGAAAAGGCATGGCCCTTTTTTATGTTATGGCCGAAATAAAGCAAGCAGCGCACTCAAAGAGCTTATTGTCACAAATATAAATACGTAAGGGGGCCTACCATTACATGACATACCTTATTTCTTTAATTGTCAAAACGACCACCATTTGGGTGCCGTCATCATTTTTGGCTATGTACCACCCTGCTCACTAAAGTTTCAAAAAGCACGAGAGAGTTTGTGACATCATTGTTTCTTTTTGAGTGTTGCCATTCTTGATTCATATACCAACATGATCACTATTAGGTGTACAGGAATTATGGCCTATATTTACCAAAACTTTTCGTTGCCGCTCTCAACAAATGTTTGTACGGTGAACCCGGAGCAGTTGCCTTAATTGATACGTTTTAAGCCAGCACAGGTGATGGCATGGCCTGTCAGGGTAAAGGGAAAACATTTTTCGATTTTGGCTCATAATAGCTTTATAGAGCTACCGGGATCAAAGCTAAAAATCTTGACAAGAGCACGGACTCTTTTGACTCCTTTGAGCATATCTGAGCAAAGAAAAACGATTATCAATCATAATGCGTAGCCAGCAGGGACTTGAGAAAGTTTGAGGGAAAATCAAAAGAAAATAACGTCACTGTGTGAAATTGCACCACATAAAAGATATCATTGGTATTTTGCTTTATAAGATCATTATAGAGCTGCCGGGATCAAACCTAAAAATTTTGGGAAAAGCTAGGACTCTTCTAACTCTCCAGGACACGCCAAGCAGGGAGAAAAGAACATGCAACATAATGCGTAGCCAGCGAGGACTTTAGAAAGTTTAATGGGAAATCAAAAGAAAACAACATCACTGCGTGAAATCGCACCACATGAAGAACATTTTTGCCATTTTGCTTAAAAATAGCTTAATATCAGAAATGTGTTCTCTACTTCCAAACTACGGCAAACCCAAGACCTCATTTGGTTCACGTAAGCAATGAATAGAGCACATAGATCTCAGGCGCAGTCAGGACCATGAAATCAGAAATTTGATGCGCAGAAAAAGCATTAAGTTTTCGTTACTGTTCGCTCAAGTATCCGATGGGTGAAGCCTGCCGCACCGACATTCTCAATCCCGACTTTATTGATGGGGGGGGGGGCAGCCGGGCGACGCCGACATATACTATGAAGCAAGGATTTTTTCTTTGGCTGATATGCAGCCTCATAAGTTATCTATATCTATACTATAAAGCAATGTAATAAAATTCCAAGTTTAAGAAAAAATCGAAATAAAACCATAACCCTAACAATTAAAATGTAAAACTGAATATTGAGGAAATATTTTGTTTACAAAAATGTGGTGATTGACTTTGAGGAAAGTATAGTCGCTTTTGTCACTATGCCGGAAACAAGGCAAATATCGAAGCCAAAGAACTTAACGCCGCAAATATAAGTACGAAAGGGACCGAACCAAATCGCGAAGCTTACCATTAAATGTTTTTTTTTGTAATTGTGAAAACGCCCACCATTTGGCCGCCATCATCAGTTTTGACTGTGATTCAATTCCTCCCCCTTCATTACAAATATTAATGGTAGTTTGTGTCAAGATTCTTTGTTTGTGAGCTTTACCAGTCTTGATTAAGAGATGAAGATTATCACCATTACGTGTATAAGAATCATGGATGTGCATAAAAAGCACAATTTTTTCGTTTCTGTGCACCCAGGTGCAGGATTGGTGAAGTCGGCACTGCCTGCTAAACTGGTATTTTTAACCCCGACGTTACTCAGGGAGGGCCCTGCGGGCGACGCCTGCTAGTTTACTTCAGCAATCTGTTAAAAGTCTGTAGATATTAACAAGCGACAACTTTTAGAGATTCCATTGCTTACTGCGCCTTGATTACAAGTGCGAAAGGAGTAAAACATTCGCTATCACGCATTTGCATTGATAATTATGCCTGATAAGCTGAGGAAACCAAATTAGATGCTTACAATATCTGACGATTACAGCGGTCATTTTAATCGCCTATCTGTTTGTGTAGAGCCCCTCATCGTCTTTGTTCTAGATACGGACAAATTAAAGTTTGCTGCACTTCTAAAGTTAATTATACTACCACAAGATTTTATACATTTCATTTTTTCATAAAATGAAACCATTTGAAAGGTTCAGAGGGAAAACTTTTCGAAATGTCAAAGTAAAGGTGACCCTACTGAAAATATTGGCCTTAAAGTAGAAGTGCGAAGCGAAAATTTGCTCTTAAATGTATAAAAGAGCTCGAGTAGTAAGCAGGTAAAAAAGGAGATTGAGGGAGATCTAACGTGCATTCAAAACACGTGAGGCCCCATTATTTTCTGTTGCACACGTCTTAACGAAGAGTGATGCGCGGCAGGCAATGAAAGAAAGAATGCAATTTTTCACTTTTTGGCGCGCCCTAAAGAATCACTTAACGTGCTAAAAGTGGCACATGTGCCAGGGTTGCCCCTTCCCCCCCTAATCTAGACTAACTGTGCAACACCCTAAAGTTATTTTTGCCACGTTTGTAAGCTTTAAATTTGCCTGCAATACGTCGTAGAACTGTCATACAGTCCTCGACAAACATTTTAGTTTTTATAACTTAATGGTACCTATGCCTAAGTCATTACGCATGCGCGGAAGAATTTTGTGTTTTCGACTCAATTTCTCGTTTATTTCTTCATCACAAAAAGAAAACTAAACAAGCGTATAGATGGATGCTGAAAGTGATTATGAAGCTAAAAGATTCTCTTTCGCAATCAAACGAGCTGCTTTAATAGGATGTTTTCTCAATTTTTATTTGACATTTTTGCGGTAAATTGTCAGAGAGGAAATCACTGCATTGCCTTGACAGTCTCATTTTGGTCGCTTTTCTTTCTGGCAATTTTCTACAAAAGGCCGAATGAAGAGTCGCGAAAAGATTTTGCTGAATCAGTTTTACTGTTTGTACAAACTGGTGAAAAGTGGTTGGTTTGTGGGTAATAGGAAATGTATTGCAAGTTGTATTATCGTTTGTTTATTCATGCGTATTACCCCATGCTCTTTATGTTAGTCTTTTGCCAGACTCGACTACTGCTCTGTTCTACCACCTGTTTGCCATCTAAATGTGGAGAAAGTCTGTTAGATACCTTTCTATAAGGCACAACGCTCTGTTTGTTTTAGTACGTATATTACATCATTTATGAGATACGATTTTGACTACTAGCCATTGTCATGTAATTCCGCTTTCTATTGGTTCCGTGTGAAGTCACCCCGGTTTCATAGCTAGCTTCATGCCTCAGCTTTTGGTTAAAACAATTGTGACGTCATACTACGAAAGCACAAATGACATATGTCGCGTGACGTATGTTTTAAGCAAAAGCTGAACGACACAGTTGTCAACGTAGGTGCAGAAAAAGAAATGATTATTAATTTTCTTTAATATTCTAGAGCGAGCTCAGATTCGCATCAATGAAGCTATGAAACGATATGAAGAAGAGATAGAAGAGCAGAAGAAGAAAGAACTTGGCCCAGGAGGTCTTCACCCTGCCGATGTGATGGAATCATTACCTCAGGTTCGTTGGAATACGGTCTAATTTTGAAGCAAACTTAGCTTGTGTGCTGTGCTCTTCATAACACTTTGTCACAGTTTTAGCTGTTGATTGCACTACATCGATAGTAGGTTATAATTTTGAAGCTGGGTTGTACGTCGGTTGTTTTGGGCGGTATTTAGCGGCGAGTAGTATAAATTTCTATTATTCTTAACGAAGCTCATTGTAGATAACTTTGCCGCGTACTGGCATTGTATGTTCTAAAGTAGGTTGTAATACTTGCTTCTGTAACTTGATTGTTTGTTCTTGGGCAGAGGTGGTGCCTAAAAATTGAAGAAGACCTGAATTTATTTTTTTGTCCGTCCTCTGCAGGCTGAAATTAAGCGAGTTTTTGCCACACTTCACTCATGTCACTGACTTTCGAACTAGGTTTTTTACTGGAGCGACACAGCACTTTGATTTTTGGCTGCCCTTTTCGAGGAATACCAATGGTAGTTTAATGGAGTTTCGAACTTCAGTCTTCGTTTCGAAGTTCGGATAAATTACCAAATTTACATATTTCTGTTGCTTACATGTACACTTGTTTGTTTTGTTTGTTAAAATAGCGGAGCGTAGCACACTTTACTGTATTTTTTGTCTTCCATAACCATGAACTTGAGACTCCTTTTTATTTGCTGCAGGTATTACGCGAATGTTTTGAAAAGCAAGACATCCCTATGCTTCAAAAAGCTATTAAGGAAATGGATCCGGAGTTGGCGAAGTATCACATGAAAAGGTAAGTAAAAGTAGCCAAAGGTCGTTCTCGACCATCTTTTGATCATCGAAAAAACACTGTGGTTGCACATAGCACAGTTCGTCTTCAGGTCGTCTCAGGAGTTGTCGTTGCTGTTGGAATTGTGTATTTTCACAGGTGCACTGTAGCCGAACAGGAAAATTGTCTTAAAATAATGCTAGAATAAGCATTACGGAGTTCTTTTGATCAGCGACACTTAACCAGTTTTGGAAATCAATCAACCTACTGGTATTACACAATTGTTTTGTTGGTATTAGGTTAAAATGGAGATTTGATTTGTTTCTAACGATGTGATTCTTATTAGGTGTGTGGACTCCGGATTGTGGGTTCCTGGCGGAGGAAAAAAGAATGAAGAAACAGAAGATGGTCTTGAGGAGGAGTATGATACAATTGAAGAACCAGATGAGGATAAAAACTCTGCCAATGACAATAGCACTCCAGTATGATCGTATTGTGAATGATTTTTGTTTATCTTCAACCCTAATGCGAGCTCTGCTAAAAAAGCTTTCTGTTTCAACGAGCACACACTATAAGCATGCTCCAAGTAGCTTTGTAGGTTGAAAATACACTTCACTGTTTGTATTCTTTATTAATGCAGGAGAACGCCTATTATTCGAACGCTACCCTGACAAATGTCATAAAAGGCGCATCTGCATTCTTTGTCTTAAGCAATCGCTATCTGGTGCCAAAAAGCGAAAAGCACTTGATAACGGACCGTGTTTTAAGTGCAAATGCACTAAAGTTTCAAACCAATCTAATGACTATGCCTTCCATAAAAAGAAAACGAAATGTAGAAAATGAGACGTAAATTGAGATTATAGATAACTAGCGAAGGTGTGAGAGGTTCTCTGGCTACAATATTGCTATTGTTAGTTGATTATCCTAACAACGTTCTCAGTTAGTTCGAATTTTCGGCGTTCTACTGTAAATGTTGGTTTCCATTAAGCGTAAATTGCAGGCGTAGCGTGAAAATTTCTTTGTTTCTCTATTTAGTTTTATGCGCGCAGCGCTCTCGCTTTTTTACGCTACTTGTGCAATTTACACCTGATGGAAACCAGCCTTGATACGTGATAAGCCTACTCTTGTGCAAGCTCGTGGTGCGATGACAGTAGCCACCAGTCTACTGCTTCGTACTAATTGAACCACGTTTTAACCGCTTATTTCGCCTAATAAGCCTGTCTCCGTTTTTAATTTTTGATATTACTCTCAAAAACAATGGCTAATTACAACGTGTAATGACAGAAAAAATCGGTTTTATTTGTACAAAAATGATAGGATTTGACATCCAAACATACCACTTTGATTGCATCTTGTAAACAAAAAATGATAGCGTAATTATCACATCAAATGGCGTAGAGAAATTTTTTCATTTGATGTAGCACGGGTTGGTATGGGGAGAAAACCGTTTTAATAGAACTTTAACGATCTATGCTTGCAAATTGATCAATGCGGTTGGCCCATGCTGGCAATTTTACTGCAGTGCAATTGAATGAATAATTATCCACTGCTTACCAGCTCAATTTATTACAAGCAATATTTTGAAAAATACAGTTTTATTGTCTGGGTTTTGTGCTAATGAGTGTCTCTGTTCAATATTTGTTAATAAAATATGTTGCCGCGGTCTTGAATCATTTTTGCTCCAATTTTATTTTAGTTAAAAAAGCAAAAAATTTTACCGCTAGGTGTTGTACGTGATTCATTTCAGCCGCAAGAACTGAGCTTCGAGAAAACATCTTTTGTTTATTTACCACATTTGATTGCCCTGTTTCATCAATTTATTGATCCAGCATGCGGCAATCGTAATAGCATTTTTGCCTAGGCGAAACTTTTCGCCTTTATTTTTGGCATCTCTATCAGCAAACGACAAGTTATGGAGCGTTGGTAAATGAGGCACGACGATAGGATGAAAATGGTTGGCATCAACTTCTCATTACTAGAAGATGGCAAACTCGATAAATAACACAAAAAATATAAAAGAAACAAGTGATTAAACAGACGATTAGAGCACCGAACCCAGGATATAACAATGTCCGCTACATCACGAAAATTTCTACCGGTAAATGCTCCGGCCCCATCAAAAAGAAACTACTTACCACGTACTGCTTATAAAGTGAGCTGGAAATAACTTGAAGGTGACGAACCTGGTAAGGCCAGTTTTTAAACGCGATCTTCAGCTCTTGGCCTTCAAGATTCCTTGGTGCGCACAACATCTATTGCGCTTCGTGTGATTCATTTTACGTTGTTAGTTTCGTTTTAAAGCTTGTATCCAGAAAACCACGTACAGGCAGGATTATCGGTTTGTTGTTCAACTAAAGCCCCTTTTGTTAGTCGTAGCTTGATCTTGTCTCCCAATCTGAGTTCTTCTATGCATGTCTGATGATATTGATTTGCTTCTGTTTTCCCGAACTTTCTGTCAGGGGAAAATGAAATTGGCGGAGTAAGGAAAGATAGAACAAAAGATCCTGCGGATACTAGAGGAGCTTTGAAATTATGGATCACTTTTCCATTTTTCATTAAGGCAAGTTCAGTCTCTTGCCCTGATGGGGAACAAAATGAAACAAAGAAAACGTAAATTCCGTCAGATGGAACAGTAAAGACTCCGGCGAAAGGATTCATTACCTTTCTGTTTATCCGTTCTTGAGAAAAAACAAGAGTCTTTCGTTCTTCGTCAGACAGACGTGTAAACATCGGTGAAGTAATTTTATTATTTCTGACAAACGCGGCATCAGCAAGTCTGGTTGAACTAAAGGCAACAGCTGAAACAAATAATGATTTAGCAATGTTTTGTCAATCATAACTTCATCTTGTGGAATTTTTAAAAGCAGCAAATTTTACTGAGACCTTCAAAATCATCAGATGCCAACAGACGTGTAGCCAATAAAAACTTGGGGCTGGGTGTGATTTTGCATGTTACTTCACTTGCTATGATGGGTCAATGCTTATAGTATTTTTGCAAATCAAAAACTCTTTCTCCCCATCCCTTCAAATATACAAATGCCACTTATGGAAAAGTAAAGTACCAGTGCGTTGTCCTGTGTTGTGTTTTGAAGTCAGATTAAATTATTTTATCTAACACCGCGTAGCTTAAACTGTTTTTTAAAGTTTTTCGCTGAGGCGTACTCACCGTTTTCATTCAGAAGGGAAAATACAACATTAAAGTATTGTATGATTTTAAGATGGCTGCCAAATTTTTTCTCAATTCGAGGAATAGTCTCTAAAAACGGTCTTTAAAATTTCCAACAAAAATTTTTTAATTTCTAGACTTTAAATTCTGAAGTAATTAATACTGAGAATTTTTATAGCATGTTCTTTTTGTATCCCTCTTCTTGCTTAGCATAATTGAACGTAAATTTGAAACTTACTTTTAGCCAAATTTTGTTTCTCTGATAATGAATCAACTACTGCTCCAGCTCCGGTGCCCAAAAAATCCTTTATCTTTTGTTCCACGATACTTCTTCCACTTTTGTTGAAATATTCTTCCACAAAATTGAGACGTGTTTCAAATTGCGACATTAGTGGCGCAATATTTTGAAAGATATTCTGATTCATTTGATCCAGTAATCCAATCTGTTCGCTGGCTTGAGAAAGTTGGGCGGTTAAATCCCGAAGTGGTTTGGTTGTAGGATCACAGCAGGATTCTTTGAACTCTTTTGTAGAATCATTTTCCTTAGGACCAGAATTTTCCTCCGCTGGATTTGATATTGAAGATAAATAATCACTTCTTACTGGAACACCATTTAAAACCAATTCTAAACGTTGTTTTAAGATCTCATTTTCATGATGAACTCGACTCAAACAAATGAAAGAAACAATGACAGCGGCGGTCAGCAAAAGAAGATAGAAAGTCAAGCAGTAAAACTCACAACCTGAAAAATTAAAAATCATTAACTTCTTGAAAGTAAATATCAATTTATAAAGAAAGAGATAGCCTAGGTAAGAAAAGAAGTAAAGAGAGTAAGTGAGATAAAGAGAGAGATAGAAAGCACGTGTTTAATGTGAACTTGTGTACATCAACTGCTCGAAATCAGTTTGCGTGGAGAGTTTGGAAAAGTGAGAAGTTAGAGTTTGAAAAAACTCACCAGATCACATGTCGTTGTTGTCGGCGCTTGCCATAGTTTAGAGGAGAAACGTAAACTTCAAAGCACACGGCAATTTCGATCCATTATGTCGCATGCAAAGTAACGTTCTGCTAAGCGCTCTACTGGCTTTTTTTGTATGAAAAATCTCATGATCAGTAAATCAAACAATGCTACCGTCTTAGAAAAAGTAACCCCTCATCTCCTCCAAATTTCTTTAATAACGAAATGAACGCAAACTACATACGGCCAAAGTTTAGCAATGTAGCCTCATGGGGTTCTGACCTTGCAAACGAGAGGTCGTGAATTAATGTTGACGTGACCATTTACGGAAAGACACAACAAGTATACGCTAAAGTTATTTATAATTACAAAATATTTTCTCTTCGAGGTATCTTTGCAAAGCCGCACAAAAAAAGAGTGCCGCTTCTCCAGTTTTCCAATTTAGCAAAAGATCTTAGTTTTTCTATCTGAAAATCTGTAAATTTGATAAATAATGAGCCAGTGCTTTAACAGACTGGAACAAATCTAGCCCAATCAAAACTCTTGGAGACGCTTTCATCAATGACAATATCGCACCAAACGGAAAAGTTAAAGTGAACAGGTTCTTACATATCAAGTTCTGTGTCGTCAACTAATTATTGGCAACAAAAAAAACACGTAATTTTAATAAGTAATAACTTAACTAAATTATATTTTACCCTTGTATGAACGGCTTTGTTTCTTGGGATTGTTGTTGTGTGAATTGCTTAAAAAGGAGAGCAAATTCGGCCTACAAATTTATAACTTTGTTACTAGGAGATCAATCCAACTTAGACAAAACAAGGCTTAGTAATGGGCCAACAATAACAGCAAGGTTTGGCCTATTTAGGGTGTGCTTGAGTTTATACTTTCCCACTTCCTCCAGCTTTATGGCAATATTCTTTGAAAATGAGTAAAAGTCAACTTTGTTGAATAATTTTCTCCTGATGACTTGTTTTTGGAAAACTTTTTCAATGCATTGGTTTCCCTTAGCGATACCAACGAGCTGAAAAGCCAATTTCTTTGGAGACTTTTCCCCTGAAGACTTAATTGTTAGAAAAGTTCGCTTGGTTCAATTTAATGATGTCACTAGATGGAGGTCCGCCATAAATAATATTACTTTAGGGGGAAGGGGCGACGCTACCAATACAACCTTTAGAAATAGGTCCCGCTAGCCTATAAATATTGCTTAGATGAAATACCATTCTAAATGAAAGCAATCTCAAAAAATTTTTAATCTTTTGAAAAAGTGCGGATGTGTTCTGGGAAGAGGTTAATTCTACTTTCACTTCCAGAAAAGCAAACAAACAAGTATAATAGAGAGGAGAGAGGAGAAAAATGCTGTTATTCAAGATCCAGATGCATCCAAATTGTTGACTTTGTTGAGGTCACTCAAAATTTCGGTCAAATTCAAAGGTGCATACCAATATTAAAGGCTCGTTTGATTATAATCGAAAACGATGATCTTTAGATCAAAGCTAGCATAACCTGTAAGACAACATAATTCCATTATGGGCCTTTTTAATGTAGCCCCATTTACCACCTCTCTCTTTCTGAGTACAACGTTGTTTGTCAATAAACAGGCTTTTGTAAACTAAACATTTGGCATGAACGGAAGTACTTCGGTACAAGTGCTCAAAACCTGGGACCATTTTCAATTCTTTAGTTTACCTATTTGTTTGTTTGTCATCTTTTTTCTTATCATGAAATGACGAATATCTGAAAGACCCCTTTGCTTCATCCCGTTTGTTTGTTTTCACTGAAAAAAAAATAGATAAAGCATTACAAATTGTTATCTAAAAAACGCTCATATAACTATAACTCTAAGCATAAAGAATTTCATTTTAATACTTCATTCATTTATAATCTCATTCAATTATTTGCGAATGGTTGCAATGTTAAACCGATGCGTTGTGATATTACATTCAAAAACTAAAGTTGTGGAAGCATCAGTTGTAAAACGTTCTTTACGCAACAAGTATAAGTGGGGCACACTTTAAGTTGTGTAGTATTGTGAAAAGAAAAGTTTAACCCCAACCCCATATTTGCTATTGTCATACGACCAAGGGCGTGCGTAGAAAGATTTTCATAGGGCATAACGATAACCCCAGCTTGCCCCCCCCCCCCTACCAACATTCTTGCCTACGACTTTCGCCAGCTTACTAATAGAGGTTTGTTGCTCATGATGGGAGTTTGTCGACTCCGACCGGTCGTAAATCACTATTTCTTTCTCCGATTTCCTGAAAACAAGTGTTGAGTTATGTGAGGTAATTTTGAAAATAAACTCAGAGAAGTAATCGCAGATAGAACTGAATTTTCACAATGGGAAATCTGAAACTCTTTTGATTTAATGGGCGTTGCATGTTGAACGAATAGTATCAGCGAATAGCAAGAAAGTCAAATTTTTTGAGCGTAGTGTTTTCAAAAGTTCGAGGGTGGACTTTGACAAAAAGGACTAGTCACATTTTCCCCTAAAATATTTGAAAGGAGAAGCGATGAAAATTTATGACGTTTAAGGCAAAGTAAACAAAGCTCTGCAAGGACTATATTTTTAGTCTGCACAGTCAGTGCGACCATCTGTTTACTGAAGACCACGACCCTTCATGTTATTTCCGATCGGAGTGGAACTGTGATGCCATCAGAATCGGAAACAATGAATCACTTGCCACGTCACGTCCGCATTCGTAGTAAATTTGCTGCGGGGTGATTCATACCATCACAGCATAATAAAATTGTTGTCATGGAAAACGTGAAAATAACAACAGAGTACCTTTTTTTAAAGTCACATGCATAAATATCTTAAATACTACAAAATGTACTCAAATTAAAGTATTGTGACGTCAATAAAATTTTAAAATTTTGTAGGCTATATCAATTGTCTAGTCCAGTGGTTCTCAATCGGTGGACCATGGCCCATTAGTGGGCCACACCATGCAAGTCGGGTGGGCCACGGACGCCTGTGTACTTTGAAAATGGGTTTGCATGCCGAATGAGGTTGAGAAATACTGGCCCAAATGAATAGCGATACGGACCAGCACCTGTGCACTAGAGGCGCAATAACCTTAGATTTATTTATTATTTTTTTTTTTTGAAGATCAAATTCACTGTCATGATTTGTCATGTTTATCCCAGTGACATTGTAATTGTCACATCAAAGTTCTAATTAAAAAGGGCCACAAAAATTTGTGGCCCCTTGAAGTGGGCCACGGCACGAAAAAGGTTGAGAACCACTGGTCTAATCAATATGTTTCCGTAATTTTCCGAATAAATCGATTTGAATATTGACTTAAAAGGAATGGCCGTTTAATACGTTATTTAACTAGTAGATGAAATGGGATAGTATACCCCCAATTTTTACTGCAAAGCATAAAAATTAGCCCTTATAGGGCTTCCAGTAATAAAGTTAGATATTTTTCCTTTTGAGTAAAAGGGTGCAAAATAAGAGCTCTTCGAAATCACTGATACACGTTTTACCGGAAGTTAACCACTATTTAATCTAGCCGGTTAGGTAATAACTAAAATAAATTTAAACAAATATTCAAAAAAGATGAAAAACATTGCACAGATAAGAAAAAATACTAAATTTCAATTTCGACACCCCATTCGATCAGCACTTCCTTCAGAGAATAAAGAGCAATTCATAACGCTGTTAGCCATTCATTCAATCTAACAGGTTTAATTAGTACGGTAGTTTCATTGAATCGTCAAACTCCTTTCGCACCCTGTTTATAATGTACATTCGCTTGTTGGGCCTTTGGGAATTTATCGGAATCCTTATGGGGTAGACGGGTAGTGGGGACGGGCAGTTTACCCGCTTCCAGATACTAAACACTAGCAAACAGAGCATTAGTTCATACGCTTGAATGAACTAAAGTTTTTCAGGATTAAAAATCTTTGATTGTTAAGCTAACAAAATTTTTGACAAATCCCTGGCCGATATTGTGTCATTGGTTAGAGTTTATTGCTGTGAATCTAATCCCCAAAATATAGATATGAGGCTCACACAAACAGGTTGAGCCTCCTTGGCTAATTTTTTGACTAAATAAAAATGCTTAAAGTTTTAGTCAACCTACTTAATCAGTCACAGAACAATACCAAATTTTCAACAGTATTCTTGGTGTTCAGAGTTGCCTCTGTGCTATCAATATTGCAACACAGCCCAATAACTCTGTCAAGAGTATTGTCTTAAAAAGTCTTTTTCGAGGGCACAAAAACGCACAACTCACGTCAGTTCTAAACCCAGGACCTGCTAATCGTGGACAAGTATTGACGATACCAGACGATACCCAGAAAAAATAGGGGTAAGGAGATTGGGAGTAGATTTAATCCACTGCCTGCCGTAATGACATCATTGGAATTATACGCTGCTGCAAATTCGAACTTAAAAAATGACAAAGATGGAATAGACAAGGACGACTCTATAGACCTGCCAAGCAAATTTTTTGAAAAGTGGACTCTTCTTTAAGACGTGAGAAGTATGCAAAACAAGACAAACAACATTGTTTTGATATTTTGAAAGCTTTGAGAACTAAAAGATCAAATTTAATTTTTTCCCGTGATACAACAATACGTGATAAGATTAAGTTGCTTTCACTTCTATGTTACTGAACATCGGCTATAGTTAGATAGAACGATGCAGTAACCTCATGTATCGTACGCTATAGCACATTGCATAATAAGTGAGAGCAAGAATTAATTACTTTTTTTCGTTAACATTTGGATTCATTTCACCATCATCGCTTTCATAAGTGAGCTTGTACATAACTCAGATTCAAAAATAACTCGAGCCAACTGTATTTCCTTCTGATTAAATGCTTTTACCAATTTTAGGATCTTTCATAATTTATCCGCTGCCTGAAAGGTAAAAAAACACAATCTTATGACAATAATTTTCATCTTATCAAATACCATAAAAAGTGGGAGATTAATTGAGAGACTTCATTGTGACTTTGCGGTCTTTGAGTCAATAGCTTTCCATACATTTCGTTACGGTCGGTGCAAGCCATAGAAAATGATGGTTAATTTGAAAGCAGATGACCGAGCTGGATTATGCCGCTGGCAATACAGTAGACCTACATTGTTACTTAACTTTCAATGTATTTAGGCGGGAAGGCGAGAGGCAACTAAGGAAGAAAAAAAGAGGTAAAGGAGAAGAGAAAAAAGATACGGCAATGAGCACAAAGCAATTTTACGAGTGAGCAAAAATATGGTAGATAAAAGTTTTGGGTATATTGAAAGTTTTACTTCTCCTTCAAAGAATAATTAATATTAGAAACATGTCGCGTTTCTCTTACCCCATTTTCCTGATAGCACCTTTAAATTATGCACTGCTATTAGCAAGAGACTTGCGCATTACTGATTCTGCTTCCACTAATCACGCTATCTAAGACTAATTGTTTAAAATGTTCCTGGGCTGCTTTTACTCTATAAAATGTAGTTTTTCTAACTTAAGACTTCAAATAAAGAATAAATAAAGCAGTGACTCACTAGCAGAAAAATCATGAAAGAGCGTGAAAACAGAACTCCAGGAATCATCACTTAACACAAAGCATAATGAGTAACACATCTGACCTGTTTAATGTGACGCCTGAAGAACATTCTTAGAGGGCAATAAAGTGCTGAGAAAGCGCTCAAAATTAAGGCTGTGAATAATCAAATTTAAACTCAAACTAGCTGAGTGAACATTAAAAAACTTAAATTAGCAGCCTTATGTCCAAAATAATGTACTCAATATTAACAACAAAACTCCTAAAAGTACCGGCAACTTAAAACCTTTTTGCTCGACTTAAAACATTTAACAAATTAAAGAGGGGTCTACGTTATTACCCCAAACCAGCTATGCCTAAATCTTGGTGCTATTGTCACAAGATATTTACACGTCTCTTACTCGGCCATCAGCAATGAGGTGAGGTTGCACCCACAATTCTATGACAACGAAAGCAATCATTTTGCAAAGTTACCACCAATCAACCATATTAAATCCTTCCTGATTTAATGGGCTACAACGGGTAGCTTTCTAAGGGGAAGCTTGAATTGCATTTTAATTTTTCTTATTTTGCAAACTGTCTTTTTTGAGCTCGGTTTCAAAAAAATCATTAAAACTTCTTTATCTTCTGTTGTAACCTTGCAAATAGTTTAGCCAACTTGTACTCTTGGCTTGTACATTTAAAAATTGACTTAAGAATCACTATCGTGATTTGACTGCTCATGGCGCCGTCGCCATCCGTTAATTGACTAATAATTCGTTCATACCGGCCAACAAAACAAAAAAAGCGTTCGCAACTAAATTATTCAAACTAACAACCGCCGACTCAAGTGGCTTCCGCCGTCATACTTCTTCGGGCGGCCGCACGCAAATAAAACTTGGCTTTCAGTTTTTTTGCTTTTGCACCTTAGGTGCAGTCAGGTCTTTCAAAAGATCACGCATCTCACCTATGACAATAATAGCTTGCTGCCAAGGTACTAATTTTGCAAACGAGTAGAAGTAACTTCGAGGCCTACAACGCTTAAGTTATACTGTGCTTTCATTTTTAGTTGAACAATTATCCTACTTGACCTAACAAACTTTCAATTGTTAAACAAAGTTAGTTCTTTGGTACATTTTGACTACTTTTCCTCATAAGCATGCTTATTTTGCATTATCTATCGACGCTTTTAAAAACATCCACCAAAAACTGAAATCTCTAATTGTTTATAAAATGTAGTCTACCCGGCTATAAACACACAAAATTTTGGTGGCTGCACTTCAAAAAATTGCAACTTCTAGAAAAACTAAGTCTTTGGTACATTTTGTCTATTCTATCTTGATAGCTTGGATCTTTGGCATTATCCATCAAAATATTCAAAAAGATTCATCGAAAAATGAAGTCTACAAATTTCAATATGTAGCCTACTTCAAGCAAAACATTTGGTGATCAACCAAGAAAAAGACGATAAGGGAAAGATAGTCGTTTATTGTCGTTTGCAACAAAATGTAAGTGTCAAGCTACATATGCTCTAAATGCTAAAGCAATTTCCTTTGCAATTGGATGAAGGTGGCACAGCCAGCTGATTTGATATTCTTAACCTCAACGTTATTAATTGGGGATCCCGCTGTTGGTATAACTTAACTGTGAGTGCTTCATTTCGAGATAGATTGCTCTTTGCATGGCGGCGTTTATGCCAGGGCCAAGGAACATGTAGCACCCAGTCAGAGACGTCAGTTCATAATAATTTGCCTACAGTAACGAAAAAGTGGTAAGTAACGGTCCTGATATTTAATGGTTTAAAACGGACATGTAGATCATAGTCTTAAATGACATCGCAAAGCTTGCCACTATTTAGTGATAACAGCTGCAGGCAGCAAAATTATCCACTATCTTTTTGATAGCAAACATAAGTGGTAAAGCCCATTATTAATTTTTGTAATTGCAAGGATATTGGTATAAAACACTAATCTTCATTTAAAAGTAGGGAGGTCTGGATTAGGGGCAAAGTTAAATGTAATAAAATCCCAAATTTAAGAAAAGATCAAAATTAAACAATAATAGCATCAATTTGTAACACCGGATCAAGAGGGAATGTTTTTGTTTAAAAAGAGCGTAACAGGCACCAATTGCAATAGGTTATATGACTTAAAGAAAAGGTAGGGCCCCTTTTCATGCTATGACCGAATTAAAACAAACAGCGCAGGCAAAAATCTCAATGTCGCAAATATTAATAAAAAAGCGGGCCCATTAAATCTTCAAATAGGCCTGCCACTAAATATCTCATTTCTTTAATTGTCAAAGCAACCACCACTTGTGCGACATCATCAATTTTGACTATGTTTAAAAATTACGAATGGTAGTTTGTGTCATCGTTCTTTCTTTTTGAACACTTCCAGTCTTGATTAATAGACCAACATAATCACCATTACATGTACGAGAACTATGGCTTATATTTACTAAAACATTTTGTTGTTGCTCTCACAGATAGCTGTACGGTGAAGCTGGCGCAGCTGCATTAATTGATACGTTTTCAAACTGGTGATTGTATGCTCTACCGGGGTTAAATCGCACCATACTTAGGAGAAACATATTTTCTATTTTTCTTAATAATAGCTTTATAGATCTACCGAAATCACACCTGAAAATTTGAAAAAGCAAGCACTCTTTTAACTCCTATGAGCATACCTTAGAGAGGAAAAACGAATATGAGTCATAATGCGTAGCCTGCAGGGAGCTCAGATTGTTTGAGGGGAAATCAAAATAAACAACGTCACTGTGTTAAATCGCACCACATGGAAGATATTATTGGTATTTTGCTTTATAATAGCTTTATAGAGCTGCCAGGATCAAACCAAACATTTGGGGAAAAGCAAGAACTCATTTCACTCCCTAGGGCATGTCAAGCAGGTAGAAAAGAACATGCTACATAAGGCGTAGCCAGCGAGGACTTGAGAAAGTTTTAGGGGAAATCAAAAGAAAACAGTGTCACTGTGTCAAATCACACGACACGAAAGACATTTTTGCTATTTTGCTTACAAATATGAGAAATGTGTTCCCTACTTCCAAACTATGGGAAACGCAAGGCCCCCTTGGGTTCGTGTCATTAACGAACAGAGCATATAGACCTAAGGCATAGCCAGGATCTTGAAATGAGATATTCTATTAGGAAAAGGAGCATAATGGTCGTGATAGGCATTGATATCTGTGAGTGGAGGCAAAGGTTTAACCCCGTCTTTAAGAAACGTCCTCCATATAAATAAGCAAAACGTAAGGTTTAAAATTGCCTGCCTGTAAATATTATTACTCTCTTTTTTGATTTAGTTACTAAAACACAAACAAAATCTAAGTCCTACAAGTCCAACACGGTCCATATGTATACAAATTTTCAAGCCTTACTCTAAAGATTTCTCGTTTTAGAAGTATGTTTATTTGATCGACTTTGTCTGAGATTTTCACTCTGTTCGCTGATTGGTCCTGGACAAAGATGAGTTGGAGGGCATTGTTGGGTTGATCTTTTCGTAATGATGAGAGTGCTCATCTGTGAAAAGCTGCCACAAGTCTTGTCTAATGTAGAAGGATCTCAAAAAGTGCCATAGCAAAGTCTCAAATAATAAAAAGATTTCTCGAAACAGATTTTTTCCCCATTGCAGCAGTGTTTCAAAACAAGTTTTCCATCTGAATTTTTTCAAGTTCATGATTATTTTTCAAACAGAGTGCCACTTTCTCAAATTGTTTCACCCGTAGTGGCCAGCCCCCTCTAGCGTCACTAAACCAGGCTAATTACAAAAAAATTTTGGAAAAAGGAATGAATTTATTTAATTGTGCACAACGACGTTATCATTAGTTTTGTGGTGGTGCAAGCCATGGCTTATAGAGATTTGTCAGTGCTCTTCCCAACTCTCCTGGTGGCTCTACTGTTGGTAGCGTAAAGCCAAATTAAATAATCATTAAATCATCATGAGTATGATTAAATTGCGAGCGACTTGGTTTTGCAGTTTCGCACTAGAACTGGTTTAGTTTACAGATTTAGTTGGAGATGATGTGTGTAAAGCGTAAAGATAAAAGAACTCTGAGGCATATTGCTTCTGCAACCTCCAAGGATAAAAAACTGATTAAAAAATTTCGATTTGATAAAAACTCTTCGGAGCTGTAAATATTGAAACTTACAGTTGATCTTGTTGTAAGAATACGCCTCTTATTCTTCTCGTCTATCTAAAAAAATCGTGCCATTTTATTAAGAAAAGAAAATGCAAACGATGTCTTTGGTTTCATTTAAAAACAAAAAACAGCTCTAATTGATCTAAACTAACAATATTTGTACTCAAAAGCCCAAAATAAGTATTTTTTTAGAAAAATGTCTCTCTCCATCATTTCCTACTCACCCCAAGTGAATTTCAGTTTATTACTGTCTCCAAGAATTTTTTAGTCAGCGTCATAATTGGTCACCTGGGAACATGTGCTTTGACCAATGTTTACCACACTACAGTATTTAGCTGTGTGTTTCCGATAATCCTTGCTTCTCGTCACGTGGACTCACACAGGAGTCATGCGGTTCATAGAAATATTTGTTCAAAAAATGTCATATTGCCACAAGTAATGTAAAAAAGTTGAAATACCGGGAGAATACGATTATACTATGACATAACAGCGTAATAAAAATTGGATTTTAATGATATTGCTTTTCCCACACAAAGATTTGGAAGCATTTTATGGTCATGCATCGAAGTGATGTTCAGATTTGGTTAAAGTTGGTAATAAAGTCGGCACAGCTCATTTCTTTCGCAATCAGTTCGCCTAAACCATAGGTCGACAACCCGCGGCTCCGGAGCCGCATGTGGCTCTTTTGCCTCCCATCTGCGGCTCTTTTGCTGACTACAGGTGAAGACCTTTTTTTTTTTTTTTTGGAAAACACTTATGACCTATGCTCCGTAGAATTATTCTGGCTCTCATCGGTCTCCTTGCTGTGGAAAACGGGTCCAAATGGCTCTTTGACGGTAAAAGGTTGCCGACCCTTGGCCTAAACAAACAAAAGAAAATGTTGTAAAGTCACCAAGACTCAACCTGGCAGAATGTTTCACGCAGTCGTTTCAAAGATTTTTACATTATATGATGTTCAAGCGTAATCAGAAGCAGACACTCGAATGTCATGCAATCGGAAACTGATAAAGATTTTCTTGTTTTCAGACTTTCACAGCAATTGAGACTATCATAATGTCCTATGAGCTTGTAGAAAGTTACCATGATTGAAAACAAATAAGCAGTAAATATATTATAAAGTGAAACTGATATGCTGTTTGCGGCTCGCATTTCCTCTTCATCGGGTCTGCAAAATTAATTAATTTTTTGATGTATTTTTCCCGGTGACGGCGTGGAACAAAGCCGAAAATGTGTGAGTTTCATTTTAGTTACTGCATACATTTGTATGCGTGTAATTTATGGAACATTGGCAGCAGCACATACTGTTGTAATTTAAACGACATTATGGTTGTTAAAAGCCATCATTCTACGAAAGCAAAACTCAAAAGTATTTGTGAAATTGTGACATTTGAAGCAGATTTCAACAAATAACACGCCTTCCGCGTTGAAAAGACCGATTTCATAAAACAAGCTGAGTTGTCACATGACAAAGTCTGACGTCAAAAAACAAACACAATGACGATTACCTCGAACAGAGGCAGAACGATGGTTCCTGTTACTCAAAGGGTAAATTTTCGAGTGCTATTGTTCCGTTTGAGGGTGCACGCTTTCATCTATGGCTTGATATTCTGGTTCAGGAAAGCAATAGTGGAGTTTCTTTCCAATTCATCTTTTCCACTTTCACATTCTTTAACTTGCTTTTTGGTTTGGATCCTGCTTGTGATTCGGAGTCAAATAGCGCGCAGTACGGTTTTCTGATTAATCAAAAAAAGTAAAGGAAAAAGCTGAGCAAAGTGTCCAAAGAAAGCAAAAACTGGGTTTCATAATTATCAACCATTATCTTTTTCCGTTATCGAACTAAACGGATTTCCATGGCAATAAGATTACTGTCACAGTTTCTGCACAACTAAATTGAGACTTCGTTATGGAAATGTTTAAGGGGTTCGAGCATATGCATAGCTAGGAGAAGAAAAAGAGCAATCCAACATCAAATATCTGGAACCTGACCTTGATATTTAGCTATTTTCAAGTGCCTGCATAATGGTAAAAAAATTTTGCACCTTCGACACTGCTTACTTACTGGGGAACCGATATTGGTATGCAGATGGTGCGTCTACGCACTCAACCATTTTATTTGTATCGACTGGTCAAAGACAAGGAAACAGAGCATGAGTTCATACGCCAAATAAAAACAACAGAGTATTAGTTTTCTTGATTTCTCTTCGATCGTTGGATTTCATCAATTTCGCTTTAATTTATTTTCTTTAATCAGCAGAATTATACCATTCATTGGCACAAACTCAAAAAAATTTGCAGTTAAAAGCGATTTATACAAGTTAAGATGGCAGTTTATGTGAAAACAAGTGCGGAATAAATATTACCATGTAGGTGAGATATTCTCTGTTAGAATATTACAAATTTCTGAAAATATTTGGTCCCCAAATATTTTTTTGACTAACTTTTTGAACTTACCTGAATTATATGACTATGTGAACAAAGATTTAGCTGACATAATAAACAATGCTGGGCGGAGCGAAAGTCTGGGCCCATCGAAAATTTATAATATAAAATTGAAAGTTTACTTTAAGATATTTTTATTACATAGTATATTAGTTGTTGGTAATTTTATTTATAATTTTTTAGATTAGTAGCCATGTCAGTAAGTCTAACAACTGCGGAGAGAGTAGAACTTGTTTTTTTGTATGCGAAGCCTGGTGCCAAGGCGCGTTCAGTCGCAAATACTTTTAATGTGCCCGAATAAGCGAGCAATTTTGCAAAGAACTGTCGCTAAAGATTTTGCTCGTTTTAGAAAAACAAGAAGCGTCGATAACCGACCTTGTGGTGGACGACGGAAAACTAAAACAAACCCTGAAACATCTGCGCAGGTGTGCGGACATGTGGAGGAAAGCACGTTGGAGTCATTGAGAAAGGTTTCACATGAAACATTTGTATCAAGACGTTCTGTAGTTCAAATTTTATCTCGAAATTATTTTCATCCATATAAACTGCGATTAGGGCATGAATTGCATGGAGATGACATCGATCGTCGTATGGGATACTGTCAGTGATTTACAGACAACAACTGCAGACAGAAAAACATGTCTAATTTCGTGGTGAAGCAATATTTATTTAATTGGTTTAGTAAATAGACATAATGCACGGCACTGGTCTAAAGAAAATCCTGAATGGATTGACGATGTGCGCGCTAAACTCTCAAAGGGTTATGGTGTGGGTGGGTATATGGGGAACCATGATATGTGGTTTCAACAGGATGGGGCTCTGCCACAATTTTCGACTGATGAGCGCAGTTTGTTACGAAGAAATTTTTGGGAGAAATGGATTGGACCTAGAGGACCGGTTAAATGGCTACCAAGATTCCCGGATTTGACTCCTTCGAATTTCTTGTAGGAACATCTAAAATCAGTGTTTTATGCCAACAGAACAAAAACATTACAAAACCCGTTTGTTATGTTTAAAGATAAGATTACACGAAAATCTGAAATCAAAGCCGACAATAACTCTTTGCTTAAGAACTTGCGAAGATCGTGTGTATTTCGAGTAAGAAAGTGTTTGGAAAAAGATGAAAATCAGTTTAAACACTAACTGTAAACATTAAATTATGTTATGTTTAAACTTTCATAAATAATTTTTTTGTGTAAACTTTCAATTTTATCAAACAAATTTCCAATGCGTTCAAACTTTTGTTCCGCCTTAAAGAACGATGGTTGAAAAAACGGTGGGAAAATATGGAAAAAGCATTATTCCGAGCGTCACCTGTTGAACGAAGTTGAGCTTATGGTTTGGTTTTGCTTAGTTTATTTTATTGATTCTTTTCGGAAAAAAATACGAACTCGCGAAAAAATAAATAAGTCAAGATTAGACAAGAATGAAATTAGGAGTAGAGTACAGGTGCACAGCCAGCAGCGGTAAGTACTTGGTTGTGCGGCTGGGTGACGATGCATATATAACTTAAATTTGATTTGAAGGTGATTTCATCAAAAAGAAAGCATTCATCTCAACGGAAGACACAGAATATACACAAATCTCATTTTGAACTTAATTTTAAATAAGACGAAATAAATGTGTGAATTCTAAAAATTGATCTCTAAACACTAAACAACTATTCGACCTTTTTTGGACCATGGGCTACTTTTTGGATACTGATCATGGTGGGGGCGCACTTATCGCAAAGTCCATAAATCCTGGTCATCATGTTCACTCAGTGATGTATTGGCAGGCGGTGCTATTACCTTGTTTATGGATGTTATTTTCCCGATATGGAGGTGTTCTCCAAAAAAAAGGTCATCGCCTGTTTTGCTGCCACCAATCGTGTTTATAGTGATAAGAAAGTTCATCGGAATCCAAGTGACCAGTTCAGACAAACGGGTCGGATTTGCTAAAATCCCGGATATGTCAACGAAGATCCTGACCCATTGACTTTTGAAAAGATTTTGAGAAAATTTTAAAACAGGCTGGCGGCCACATCACATTGTCTTCACGGGTGACGTGGTGCCCGCGGGCATACGGTTGGTGGCTCCTGATGTAAACTATCAACTTCAGCTACGGAGGACCTAGATAAGATGTCTCAAGTATAAATTACTTGTCTGTGGTTTATTTTCATCAGCGTTGGTTTGATATTCTAATACACGTGCGTGATTTCTTGATGCTGATTAGGTTCTGCGCGAAGCTGACGTAGAGGGTTTTTTATTTTTGATTTCTTCGTAATGAACAAACCTCTCTGTAAATATCACTGTGGTGTATGGCGAGTACAGACGGTTAGACTTATTGTCAATGATTTAGCGTGGGTTTCGGCTGCACCGTTTCTAATTATATTATACAAATCATGAAGCAAGTGAAACATGCTTCGTTCAGATGCAGCTAAATTTTTGTTGCTATTGATCAAAAATTGCCCCCCTCTTTAAGTTTTCGCTCAATGCGAATCGTACTTGGCGCACGCCCCTTGCTATGCCACTGCTTATTGTACAATACGAGATTTTTTATATTTTTGCTTAAAACTGAGACGCAACGAAAGACTGGATTCCTTCAGCTAATTTTGAGAAAAACCTATATACGTCTCAAAATCTAATTACAAACCTCTCTTGTTGCCCTCATCTGGATTTTGTCTCCGGATGTAGATTTAAGTTTGCCTTTTTTATTTTTTGGAAATCATTGCCTAAATCAATGTTTCTTAACCTGGGGTCCTGAAATTAATTTCGGGGGGTGCTGGAAAAGGTGACATATGAGGCGGTCAAAGGTAAAAGGTATACGTTTCGACAAGTGTATTTTTACCGATCTGAGTAGAAATATGATAGACGTTGCAAAGTTGTTTTGAAGAATAAACCAAAGAAATGATCAAGATGTACTGCACTTGTCTTTACTTTATCCGTATAAATAACCAGGTGTTAGCCAATGGTAGGGGGTGCTGGACTGTTTAGGATTGACCAAAAGGGGGGCTGAGGAAGAAAAAGGTAAAGAAACACTGGCCTAGATCAAAACATTCCTGGGCATTTGGTAAATCGACCGGGACAAACGCTGAAAAGTGGAAAAGTCCCGATAAAAACGCGACGCATAGTAAGCCCGAGAACAGTGAACCGGTTCATCTAGCATGTGGTAAAGGCTACTATGCGCCATCCACCTATAGCAGTCTGCTTTTTAGGTGGCAGGTCTACAAGTCTATTTTTTACTTGATTTAAAACGGTTGCTGGTTTGTGCTGCTTCATCAACACGCTCCTACTAGTTTAATTGAGTTTGCCTTGGGAGGGATGGATGTTTAGCAAAACACTTACCTTTAAAGGCGTCGCCTGCCAAATATTTTGTATTAATAGAAGGGAATAAATGGCTATACATGTGGTGATGACTTTCTTTAGAACTCCAATATAATTTCAAAGTAGAAATCAGAGTAGCTACCAATCTTTGGGATAAATGTGAAATGATGGTTTTTCTTAGGACATCATTCAAGCATTCAATTAAAAGTTGAATTTATTCTATCAATGAGGTTTTTATATTTATTTTTTGAAGCATTGAGCAGCACATGCTTTGGTAGCAGACTGACAGTGGATCACATGTAAACACTTTGGAACTTAATTACTTTTCTTTTGGATTTTGTGTTTATGTTGTGCTTCTTTTTTGTTAACCGCTTATTTTTGTCTCTGTAAAATAGAAGATAAGGCAGTCATACGTAATAGTACCCTACAGTCTTACACTTTGGTTTTTGTAGTAACGCTCAAGCGTTTGGTTGCATGCCCTTTCTTCTTGCCATTTACCTTTTACATTACGTGCCGTGCATTCTACATGTACTTCGACGACCGGAAATAAAAACGACTAAAACGAAGTGAAGCTGTTCACGATGCCTGCGTTTGTACGCGTCTCAATACAACGCGATAAATCGAAACCGCTTATGGTAAATATTGGACTTCGGCAAAGAATCTACTTTTACCAATAGAAAGGCTACTCGTTTCATTTTGAACGATATGTGAGCAGGATTGAGAAGCATCATTTTGCTAAAAATGTTGTCAAAATCGGAAGTTGTCTAATTGAATTCCGTAGTGTCTTCTGTTGTACTTGACCTTAACTAAGGCCTCACCATACGAACACTAGGCCAGAGACGTAGCAGCCGCCCCCCAAACCCCCCAATTGGGGGGGCCCAGGCCAACTTTGGGGGCCCAAGTTAGTCTGAAATTGATTTTTGGCTACGTGACTATTTTCAGTTCAGCAGACTTGTTTACAACCGATTTAAACTGTAGGAAGAAATTGGCTTGTGACATCATAAGTGAATGCAACGTCATTTTATCTCGCAGAATCTAGAATATTTCGATTGATTTTCTGGTAGAATCTTGAATATTCGATTGACGTAACAATGCCGTTGTTACGCAACAATCATAGAATGGTCTGGAATTCTGTTTGGCTATAAATACCGGGACAATATATATACACTGCAGAGTGCAGATAAAGTATTTTATTGACATTGTATAGAATGAAACGTTCAAAAAGTGGTGCTCAAAAGAGAAAAGAAGCAGCCACTGCTCGAGATGCTGTAGCGAAATTGCCCAAGATGACAGATTTTTTCAAGATTACTGAGCAGAGTAGACCTGGCACTAGTACCGAGAGGGATGAAGAAAACTATAGTGTACAAGAAAAAGAAGACTATGACGATCAGCATCAAAGTGATTGTGAATTTCCAGAAAATGTAAGTTGTGATTTACCTGCCAATACGCAACCTTCAATATCAAAAATAACTGAATCTCAATTTACCCCTATCCCTGATGACCCATGTAAATGGCCTGAAAGTATTTCTGATGCTCAACGATGTGATACAGTAAAGCGTGGACCACATCAACTAATAATGAATTTTCCATATAATAACACAACTCCAAGGCGACGTTTTTCCTCCAACCATTATAAACGTGTGTTACCTAATGGTGAAAGTGTTTCACGGTCGTGGCTAGTTTATTCTGGGGAATCAGATCAAGTTTTTTGCTTTTGTTGTAAGCTATTTGGAAAAACACTAAGCCCCTTTTGTAGTGGTATAAATACATGGGAAAGTTTTTCGAAAAAACTGAAAGACCATGAAAACGGCATTTCCCACCAAGAATGCTGCAGTCAATGGATGTTGCTAGCTGAAAGGATAAGAAATTCATCCACTATCGACAAACGCGAGATGAATATTTTTTTCAATGAAAGACGTTTTTGGAGAAATGTTTTAGAGAGACTTATCGACATTGCCTTGTTTCTATCGGAAAGGAATCTTGCTTTTAGAGGATCTGAAGAAGTCTTAGGATCTCCTCACAATGGAAATTTTCTGGGTATATTTGAGCTTTTGGCAAGAAGAGATCCGATCCTAAAAGAGCTTCAAGACAGAATCAAGAATAAAAACACTAAAGATCACTATTTGAGTCCTACCATACAAAATGAACTAATTGAATTGCTAGCGACAGAAGTTGAAAAAGAAAATTTACAGCAATTGAAATTGGCAAAATATTTTTCTATAATTTTCGACTGCACTCCAGATATGTCACATCATGAACAAATGTCTGTCATTCTCCGTTATGTACTATGTAATGAAGAAGCTGCTGTTGTTAAAGAAACATTTTTTGGCTACTTGAGAATAAGTGACAGTACTGGGAAAGGCTTGTTGGACGCTTTCTTAGAAAAAGCGACCGAACTGCAACTCGAATTGTCTGATTGTCGAGGTCAGTCATATGATAATGGTGCTAACATGAAAGGAAAACATTCTGGGGTCCAAGCAAGAATGCTAGACATCAATCCCAAAGCTGTTTACGTGCCCTGTGCAAACCATACCCTTAACTTAGTTGTTGTTGACAGTGCTAATTGATCGACGGAAGCATTGACATTTTTTGGAGTACTTACAAGGTTGTATGTGCTGTTTTCTTCCTCTGCTCAGCGTTGGGAAATTTTGAAGAAACATGTGGAGCTGTCCATAAAGTCACAATCTGATACTCGTTGGGAAAGCAGAATTAAATGCATCAAACCTCTTCGATACAATTTAAAAGAGGTGTTGCTGGCACTGAAAGACTTGGAAGCCATTTCCATAGAAAGAAAAGATGGAAGAGCTGCCTCAGAAACAAAATCGTTGATAGCTCATTTATCAAAATGGAGTTTTCTTTTGTCGGTGTGTATTTGGTATGATATCCTATTCCAAGTCAATAAAGCAAGCAAGATTCTTCAATCGTATGGAGTCTCCCTTCATACAATGGAAACGGAAATCCAGGCAACTGAAAAGTTTTTGCAAAACTATCGCACAACGGGTTATGACAGTGCCGCAACATCTGCTGTTGAAATAGCACAGGAATTGGATATTGATCCATCTTTTCCTCCGTCAAGAAGTGGAAAGAAAAGAAGATTGTTTGATTACCAAGGTGAAGAGGAACAACGAGCTACTCCTGAATTGAAATTTAAAAGCAACTTTTTCTATCCATTAGTAGACCAGGCTATTATGTCAATAAAGGAGCGCTTTAATTTGTTACGTGAGGTTTCTTCCGCCTTTTCGTTTCTAGGACAAATACCCCCGGACAAATACCCACCGGACAAATACCCACCGGACATATACCCACCGGACAATTACCCCCCTTGCAAAATACCCCCTGGACATATACCCACCACAAGATGAAATGTGAGGAAAAACTCTAACCCTAACCCTAACCCTAACTTTAATCCTAACCCTAACCCTAACCCTAACTTTAACCCTTAAACAAAACAAAAAAAACTGGTGGGTATATGTCCAGGGGGTATTTTGCAAGGGGGGTAATTGTCCGGTGGGTATTTGTCCGGGGGTATATGTCCGGTGGGTATTTGTCCGGTGGGTATTTGTTCTGATACCTTTTTGTACACACGAGACAAACTTTTGCTTGTGCAACAAGAAAATGCTCTTCTTACTTGCAGTAAAGAGTTCCAAAAAAAGTTCGGTGACATTAATTCTGATGAAATGAGCGCTGAGCTACAGCGGTTTGTTTTAATTTTACAAAAAAAACGCAATCTCAATACGGCTCAAGACTTTCTGAACTATCTTCTAAAGACTCATTTATTTTAATTGTATCCGAATGTGTACATCGCACTTCGAATCTTACTAACTTGCCCCGTGACTGTTGCCAGCGCTGAAAGAAGCTTCAGCAAATTGAAACTGATCAAAACTTTTAATAGAACGTCTATGACAGACAGTAGACTATCTTCATTAGCCATGTTGTCAATCGAAAATGACTGCGCCCGATCTCTTGATTATGACAATGTCATAACAGCATTTGCGAACAAAAAGGTTCGCTCCAGACTATTTAAATGATACTGTGTTTTTATAACTTTTTCATGTTTTTCAGTGTCATTGCTTTCGTTTCGCAGTGTCTGCATAAATGTCCTACTGAACTCTGGCATCGGTGCCGAATTTTTTATGACTTGCACCTTCGGTATCGGCATGCTTTATTCTGACATTAGCCTGTTTACTTATGTACAAATTGTGGTGTATTTTCTTAATGCAGCTTTTCAATTTTACACCTCTAAAGTGATATGACCTGTGCGCAGGGGCTCTTGCGCTTACTTTGGGGGGGCCCGAAGTTGGAGTGCTACGGGACTGCACTGGGCTATATCTTATTGATACTATGTACAATTTATTTACAAGTTTTCCATTCCACTGACAAACGTAATACTGAGCAACAAGTTTCACACGCGAGAAAAGCTTATTCATTATTTCCATCATATGTCATTATTCAGTCCCAGGGGATGTGACTCACGTTACTAGACAAACATTTTGGTTGCAACTGCGAATACAAAATTCCTACAAAATAATGTCATATTTAGCTAATACAGTACAATGTTGTTTCCATTGATTCAATACACTACAAATTGCTAAATTGCTTGCCTTTTGCAGAAGCTGTTACTACTTTTGGTGCTATCAAAATTTAACCTTGAACACACACTCGATAATTAAGTAGTCACACGTGAAAAATAAGGAAGCACCAGAGCGGTTTCGCAATTATTGAGGCTCTTCAGTGATGCGTATCCGACCAGCAGGAAACCGAACTTTCAAGGTGTAGACCTTCTATATGTAGCAAGTACCACTCGACCTCTTGACTAAAGGCCATTGGTGATGTTAGGCTATAGCTGCTTTTTGTAACTGAGTGACCGGATTCCCAGCTTTGCTTATGACTGCTCATTCGTGGCTTATGACACACTCGATTGTTTTGTAATTGGTGCAGGAACAAAAATTAGCTAAAAGAAAACTGAGGTGCTTCACCATTCAAACCAGTGGCGTACAGAGGAGGGCTCCTATGCGCGCCCTCCCTCAAGTCCTCATCAGAAAAACATTGAATGTCATTTTCGGTCATTAAGCGTGTAACGGCAGCCTAACAAACAAATCACCTGTTCTACTGTGATAGAGGTTGTTTGGTGCAAAAATTCGCAGTTTCTTTATACGCTCCTGTTTCAAACACACCTGATGAGGTAGCTGCGCAGGTACATACAAGGATGTCAGCAGGGAGTAAAAGCGGGAAACCCGTTGTAGCGTGTCGCGCCTCGCACTTCATCGAGCTGCCATGCCAAACATCTTTTTGTCTTTTTTTACATTTTTTTATTAGTTTGCTTTCGGTGGCTTAGCACCTTGCTCCCGCCGATGTGTGTGTGATTCTAGTTCTTTACTGTAAGAGCTGTGTTTGCTAGTCTGCAACTTCGTGCGTCCCCAGTTTGACGCCCAGCTCGCGCACCTTTGCTGTTTTACCCTATGATTTTACTGTAATATTAACTGACAAAGTACATACCGTCAGGTTTGTAGCCGCTCGGCTATCTCCGTTTAAAGTACATCGTGCTCCTATAGTTCGCACGCCTGGCGATGTAACCTCACGCCAGGAATCTAGCCTGCATGGCTTTCCGGCAGCCTAGCCGTGATATTGCAACGCGTATTGTTTATTGTTATTGTATGCGTCTAAAATCACACACATTTATTTTTCTTTTTTATTAGGGCTAGATTATGTATATTTTTGTCTTCTCTTGGTAGCTCGGTGATCAGCTTGCCTTTCCCGCCATTAGGTTGTTTATCCGTTATTTTTGTTGGTGTGACGTGTGCAGTGTCCTGATTACATAGACGTGTGCAGCGACCTAACTCCTGGTGTCGCGTGAAGAATTTTGTTACCGACCATGTGGTCGGAGATATTGTGCTCTCTTTCTTCGTCGATCGCCGTGGCGGACGGACGTGTTCTGGTTGTCTGTCATGTTCCTCGTACGTTGTTGATCGTCGTGGCAGAAGGACGTGATTTTTGATTATCTGCCACAGCTTGCGCGAATTGATGGAATAAAATATTGCTGTAGTGCTTTCTTCCTTGTGACTGCCATATAGTTCCCAGCAATTGGGATTCAGTCAGCACGTTATTGCTCTAAGGAACTTGTTTCCTACACCGTGGTCCCTTTAGGAATTTAAAGCGGGGATTGCGCAACTTGCGGCAAAACTATCTATGCGATCTTCGAAAAACCAATCTTAAAGAAAAAGCCTTGATTTAAGGTGTGAATGAAAATAACCTACAATCTCGTTTTGAAAGTGCTTATAGCCCTCCAATAAATTACGTGAAATAAAAACAGAAAAGAATCTTCGGCTTTTTTTGGATAAAAAATGTCACCAAAAAGGTTCAAAGTTTATTTTTGTGTAAAAAAGTTTGGCATGCAAATTCTGACTGGCCCGCAAAATTTTCAACCAACTTTTATTGTTAAGCCCTTCTGAAAAACGTTCTGCCGACTCCTTTGCAGGTACCTGTAGATGGAGAAACTTTCAAACAGGTGAAAAAGTTTGCGGGTAAGCGTCTGAGGTCCCATTGCGGTAATGGCAGGCAAAACACTGAAATTCATGTACGTATCGACAAAGCAAGTACAATGATAAGTGAGTTTCAGCGTTTGATTGACATCACACAAGAGCTGTCTCAGCACGCTAAGCTTAGTGTTTTTAAATCGGTTTTGGTTTCTATTTTCACATACAGTACTGTCACAAATCATGGACAATGATTGAGAAGTGCAATGAATTTAAAATTGTATTGTTCATATTTATCCTCCTTTCACGAGAAAGCGAATTGTATTGCTATGTTTTGGACGGGAAGTCCGCACTCGCTTGGAAGTTGCCATTTCCGAAATGTCTGGGCCCCCTGTCTTCCACATTAAGGAGGGGGCGTCCCGTTAAGTGCCTTGCCCAAGGACACAACAAGCGAACTTGCCGGCTTGTTCTCTACAATCTCCCATAAATGCCGAGCGCCAAGCAGGGAACCTGTGAATACCATTTTTTAAAGTCGTTTGGTATGACTCGACAAGGGGAATGAACCCGGAGTCTACCGACTGCGAAGCAAACGCTCTAACCACTACACCATCGTGCCTTTGCCTTTAATTTGGATCAAAAACGACCTTTGCCTTTAATTTGGATCAAAAACATTGATATAATGTAATCTTTTTCGGTGCTCAAATATTTGTGGGATTACTACAATGTTCTTGAAAATAGTTTTGGGTTAATATCCAAAAAAGTTTCGCGATCCATGTTTGCAAAGATCGGTCATTCCTTTCTGAATTTAAAGCTCCTACCAAATCTTACATTCCACAACAAAGGTAAAAATCGAAAACAAATGCGTGCTGTCTCAAGACTGTGTGATTCTATATAGTATAGGCTAACATCTTCAAAGTCCTTGTGTGCCCTTTCATAGGACGCTCTTTAAGGGCGGATAGACTGTCGCTGCTATTAATTAATGGCCGGTTCAGCTTATTCTTTTAGGAGATGAAATATTTGAGAAACCTTTCAAAAATGACTAATTAAAGTGAAGAGTGGGCATGAAGTTATTTTGATCTGCAGTTAACAATACTGTTTCTTATCAGCTAAATTCAGTATTTGTGTGTTGACACTATAGACGTAAAAAAATTTACCTTACTTGTGTCAAGTTTTTATTTGCATTGGTGGCAAAGTAGATCCTCAGGCTATTTTGCCATGCATGATTAGTGTGCTTTGAATGCACATTTGCTCTGGTATGTTGTACTCAGCATTGCAGTGGCGTAGTAATTAGTATTGCAACATTCCAATGCTATAATTGAAAGCGTAAATCTTTTCATTTTTTTTGAAATTGTAGTTACATTTTCTGGAGAATGTATAGCAGTAAATTTTTTTTTTATGAATTACATATCAGCAATGTACACTGTGGGGGAGGGGGTGGGTATATAAAATTTAACAAACTCTACACTGTGGATTAAAGTTTTATTAAGTTCCACTTTCAATAGGCAGTGGTTGTTTTGCTGCCAATGGCATTTTACCCTTGAAAACTAGTTTGCTGCCAAACATTTGTGATTGGTCAATTTTAATGATATATAAAAATGTGACTTGTGTCTGTTTGTTCAATTCTGATGGTTCAATTTCTGGGATGACAAATTGAAAAAAAATTGTGCACCCAAGACATATGAGGGGTTTACCTTGTGGATTAGATTCTTCTTATGTTACATTTTTTATTGGCTGGCTATTTTGCCATCAACAGCATTTTACCCTTAGAGGCTATTTCACTTTGAGTTACTTGTGATTGGTCAATCTTAATGACATACTAAACATGTGACTTTTGGTCGTTTCTGATTTGTCAATTTTAATAACCAATTAAAAAAACTTTGCACTCCCTGTGTCCACTTCTCTATCCTGTACACTCCCTTCCAGTGTACACTACCCCGTAAATTCACATACTGGGCCTGCCCCTCCAGTGTACACTTCCATTCTTTTAGTGCCCTGCCAGCTGAGATTTGAACCCGCATCCATAGTATTTCAAGAGCAGTGCAATATCCACTACACCACAGCATCACTGGCTGAAAAGTAGCAATTATGGCAATGTAAACACATGTGAATGATTACAGCAAAATGATCTCCAAGGGTAAAATGCTGTTAACAGCAAAATAGCCACATCCTTGGTTGTGACTATTTTGCCATCACTTGGCATTTTATCCCTTGGACCTGTTTTGTCATCTAACTCTTGTGATTGATCAAGTTTAATGAGGTATGAAAATGTGTTTTTTGCTCTTATTTCTATGATGAATTAAAAAAATGTGTACCTGGCTCCTCCGCTGTGTACATTGTTTTGTACATTTACATGCTAATCCCCAGTGTACCTTGTTTTTGTAAGAGTACCCTGCCAGCAAAGATTCAAACCCATAACCATCACTTTTGAAAGCTGCAACACTATCCACTGCACCACCACATCACTACCAGAATTGTAGCATATATGTCTATTTAAAGACCCATGAATGGTGACAGCAAAATAGACTACAAAGGTAAAATGTTGTCAAAGGCAAAATAGCCAATTACCTTTTTAATATGTCATAGAAATTGCCACCACAAATCTCCAAAAAATCACATTTTAAAAAATTTTAGTCCAATCAGGAATGTTTAATGGCAAAATATAGTAGATTCTGAGGGCAAAATGTTATCGATGGCAAAGTAGCCTTTGCCATTTTTTGCTTTTGTTCTTTAGTGTGCAGCAAATCGGTAGTGTGATGGACTGAATGTGAGACTTGTCAAAAAAACTGCAAGTTAAGCATTAAGTTGGATGTTGCATTGCTAAGCAACACTGGGTTTTGTATTATGGCTTAAGGTTTATGTTCAAACTATGGCTTGAATTATGATCTACATTTTTTTAGTGTACAAGTTCTATTTCATTATTATGACATGACATAGTTGAGTCCTCTATTTTACCTTTTTCCTGCTTTTTCGCAGGCTTAACCTGCTGTTTCAGTGTATGTGTTTATGCTACACATTCACTTTTAATCCAGACTTGTTGCTGGAGCATGCAGCACTTTAAATTCCAGATGCTCTTTCTGATAAATACCAATAGTGCTTTGATAGAGTATAGAACTTCAGACCTTATGTACTGAAGTCAGAAGCTATTACCATTACTGCTGCATAACATTCTCTAATTGACCAAAATGGGTAGTATGACTACAGCGGCTGAAATAGCTTTGGCTGTGATACTGTAATAAATAATAAAATAATTTTCTTGTTGATTTCAATTAGTAAGTGAGGTTTATGTCAATTGCAGTATCAGTCCAAATCTTACTCTGCACTGTGTATGTTGAGTTTTTTTTAGATCTTGGTACAGTCAAATGACAGAAATTCTTAAGAAAAATATGGTCATTTAATTTTTTTTGGTCATGTCTTAACACCTATGCTAAGCAGTGTATACAATATCAAAAAAGGACAAATTAATTAAATACAACATTTTTTACCTGTTCTACATGGTCAGTTGTTGAAGCAGATGCTCTGGCATTGTAATCCATTCAATTGGCACTTCTTAGCCATTGTGCATATGTTTCATCGTAATTGTATCTTTCACGATAGTAATTGTATCTTTCACAATTTGTGGGAGAAGAGTCATAGCCCATTCAGTGTTTTGCACAAAATGTGAAAACTGGGTTCATGGCAGATGTACAAAAATAATGAGAGTTACTGCTAGATTGGCAATGCATTTTGTTTGCTCAAAATGTAAAAGAATAATGGAAGGAACAGTGGATTTGATCAAGAAATTGTGCAACGAAGTGGAAACAGTGAATGGATTTGGTATTTGAGAGACAGACTAAATGCTAGTGGTGATTGTGAAGCGGCAGTTACAGCAAAAGTAAAAATCGGTGGGGTAAGATTCAGGGAATGTGGTGAGTTATTGCTTGGAAATAGGTTTCCTCTGAGGATGAAAGGTAAAGTTTATTGTTGTTGCATAAGATCAGCAATACTGTATGGAAGCGAGGCATGGTGGTTAAAAGAAAATGAAAAAGCAATTTTAAGGAGAACAAAGAGCTATGGTTAGAGCCATGTGCAGTCAGAAAGTTGTTGACAGATAGACGACTGAAGAACAGATGGTCATGTTAGAGTTGAAGGAAACTATAGACTGTTAAGCAACAGTGAATGAAGTTACATGTGCTGTGGAGGGATCACAATAGTATTATAAGGGTTGCTCTGGATCTTGAAGTGAGTGGCAAGAGACAGTGAGGGTGACTGAAAAAGACCTGGAAGAAGCAAGTGGAGGAGAAGGCAGAGAAGATTGGTTTGAAGAAGGAGGGTACTCTGAATCAAGACAAGTGGAGAGATGGAGTGCAAGCAATCGCAGAAGGAATGGGGTAAATCCGGCCATCCCTGCTAAGGGGACAACACTAGATAAAAACTGAATAACTGCTACTTCTAATAATTACATGAGTTTAAATCGAGACATAAGTGCATGAGATCGTCTGAATATGCTGGCAGCAAGCGGCTTCAAAAACAAAAGAAAAATTGATATTGCTCAAAAGCTCTTACCACAAGACAATAAAGGTGTGACCAAGTGAAGTGTGAAAAACAATGAGATGCATATTAGCCTACAATTGTTGCGATTGAACAAAAGTTTAGTAACAATGGTGTTCAAGTTTGCTTTTGGTTAAAGTGGCTGAAATGGTAATTTTGTTTTCAGTCATTTCAAAATTTCAGTTTTTCACTGGTAAATAATCAAAAAAAACGATTTGCACATGTGCAGTGGTTTGGCTCATGATGTGTGAATGTAGGAAAGATTTCTCTATTGGCAATGCCCCTCTCTGTATATAAATGTGCGTGTATGCACTAATTCAGCTACCTGTACTTCAGTCATTTTACTCTTATAAACTCTGGTTGTGTGACTAAAAACTGCAACCTTTTACAGTATTTTCTTTAAATTTTTGATCATGTGGCATTTGTCCAAACATCGATTATGTGCACTTATCTCGTAAACCTAGCATATTTTTTGTTTCACAAAAAAAATAAATTTATGCCTCAGTACAAATTTAGTGCATTTAACAAAAGTTGCATTAACCCTTTGACGGATACTGGGTCATATACGTCCCACAATTGTTAATTGTTGTGCCATTATGATGTAATAACCACTTTTCTGAAATCCATTATTTTCCCATTGTTACCAACAGTTATGGAATTGTTCCAAATGTTATCAATTAGAATCTTATGATCTTTAAAGGGTTAAAGAATTGGTATGTTGCTTAAAATTCATATTTGCTGTTGTTTACAAGCATGTGCTTTGACGTAAAGTTGGCATGTGCTCAAGGAAATCATTAAGTTGCCAAAAAAATTGGTCTGAAAGAAATTATGAAATTATGGTAAGATTAGAATCTTTTCAAGTTACTTAAAGTACATGTTGTTGTGGTTGACGTAAGTCATAGTTCAACCCAAAAATGTAAGCTTTATTGCAACAACGGTTTTTCTTAGTCTTGTCACATGCAACGTAAGAGTGCTCTGAGCATTCAACTCTCAGTCTTTCAGTGACAAGTTTGATGTCGAGACCATTGTATGACACTGGCGGCTTACACTTTACAGGAATAAGCAGCAACATAAGTGATGAACAACAAATATATCATTAGCTGTGTAAAAAAACTGGAGAAATTGTTTTTATGTTAATGAACAAAGCCAAAACAATCCTAGAAGCCAATATGTGCTGTCACTACCATAACGCTAGGTAGTTTGCATAAAAAAAATACCATAAATGCAGAATCATTCAAATTATTATTATTATTTTTTACCATGGTATGAATAAGTTTGAGGCATTTTATCTTTGAAAACTTTGCTAAGGAGGTACTCATTTTATACCACAACGTAACAAAAATAAACTGACAATATATGTTGAACGTTTTATATTAAAACTGAACTTTTTCAACTCATCAACATAACCCTTGTTGAAGTATCAAAATTACATTTTAGCTCTACAACTTAATAACTAGAAATGAATATGTATATTGAAATAAAATATCAACAGCATATAAATAAGATAAATATGACAAAATAATATTTTTGCTGACATACTAAACAAACCCAGGTAACGTTATAACGTAAGGCAGGACCTTAATTGTTTACATCACAAAACAAATGAAAGTGTACAAGGAGACAGCAGTTAAATAGTATGGTCAATTACAAGTACCAAAAAAATGCATTTTCGCAAAAATAAAGAATCAATGGCATATAGTTGTTTGTTGAATTGTGGATTGATTTTCTTAATTGTAGGACTTCATGGATTTTAGTCTCGTATTTTGTTTTGCACTTTCTAACGAATTTACCTTGCTATTTTCTTTACAGTTATCACATACCTTTAGATGTTTTGTGATGGCTGTTTTTGTTATGGTGGAGTGCTGATGCTCTTGTACTCTGATGGCTAAGTGGCATGCGGTCAAACCGGTGTGTGAACAGTTTGCATCCAGTGTTGTGACCAGAATACTTTTGCAGAGAATTAATTTTATATACCGCATTACGCGATAAAGCAGCAGGCGTAGAACATTTCCTTTGAAAATATGTGCTGGTTTTAAAGCTGATATAATATACTAACATATCGCTATTAAATTTCCTGGCGTCAGGACAAGTAATTATTCGCCCATGTTGCTGCTAATTTCCTCGTGTTAGGTCTTTCGTTATAGCGTTACTATATTTGCTTATTGTGTCACCAAAAGCTTTATTTTGTGTTATCCCATTAGTGTGCAATTAATGTTTCATTTCCAAGTTTATGTACATAATTGATTTCTAATTTTAAGTTGTGGTGTTAACATGCAATTTTGATACTTTGACGAGGGCCATGCTGACGAGCCGAAAACCTTCCCTTTTAATATGAAATGTTCAACACATTTTGTCTACTTACTGTTGATATTCTCTCATTGACATTTGGTTGGACTTTGCTTAAAATATGAGATAGATTTCGTAACTGTTGCTGTTTCCCGTTCACTATTGGCCAAGGTGCGTATTCTGATTTGTAATATGTATTTGACGAATTTTTCAGAAGTGCCTATTCTGCTTTTGAAAGCTATTTTGCACTTGCACTGTACTGATTGGTTAATAGCGCTTACCACTAAAACTTCACGATTCAAAAGAGAAAAAGTGAAAACGACTTGAGCTTGATCTAGAGCTTATTCATGGATAAAGAATAAAAACAAGCAAAGTTTGTTCATATCATGTGCCAGTAATAGTTACAAAATTTTAGTGTAGGTTTTCTGTTAGCTACCAGCCTCATCCTGCAAATTTTACCTGCTTAACTACAGTCTTTGGGTCTGGTTACGTTCAGGTTGGTGATTGCTATTAACGTATGACACTTCGCAGTATTTGTAGCAAATGGGGTCAACTTATGATTTACAAACCAATCGGGAGCATTCACAGCAAACACCCTCCAAAATTAATATTCCCCCGAATGGCAAAATAGCCACTTGCTTTTTTTTAAAACTACCGTGCTGACAACATGGAACATAAAGTTTGAGCCGTCAGTCCATGAAGCCAGTTTATACCTTTTTTGGATGAATCATATTGGTACATGATCCATAAAAGTGTGTATCTTTTAAAAAAAACCTTGTAGTTATTGGCATTAAAAATGGTAAAATTTTGTGACTGCAATTGAAGCATCTCGTTGTTATCGTTAGAGTTTAACTTTTTCAGGCAGGAGAGTGTAGTCTTTTTGCGGGTGGGCCAATTTTAAACTTGTTGAAAAATTCGCGGGCCAGTCATTATTTGTAAACCATAATGCAGAAATTAAGTTTCCAAGCAGCGGTTGGTGACGGCGTTCACACCAAATTGTAGTAAAGAATTTTTTTTTAAAATCAATACTTTTATAACAACTTTTTCGCTAAATTTTCTGAATTTTATGTTTGTGGATCTTTTTTTGGAGAACAGTTTTTCCAGCATGAAATTGATAGGTTTGCCATTTAAAGCCACCAAATTTCACGTTGCGAGCCACGTTTGGGATCCTTTCCTCGCCCACGAAATTTCACCTCGTGCGCTGCAGGTTTTACACCTTTGCTTTAAGAAACCATCTGTGTGTAAATAGTATATGTGACCAACTTGATTGTAAATCTTTGCTTTAAGAAATCATCAATGTGGGAATAGTATATGTGACCAAGTTAGTTGTAGACCTTTGCTTTAAGAAATCATCAACGTGTGAATAGTATATGTGACCAAGTTGATTGTAAACCTTTGCTTTAAGAAATAATCATGGTGTGAATAGTATACATGACCAAGTTGATTGTAAATGTTAGCAGATGATTGCATTAGTGGTTGCAAATATTTTATAACTGTTTAATTCTTTGACTTAGCTTACAGTGAATGTGTATTTTGCATTTGGTTTTTTATATGTGTGCGTGTGTTGTAATTTTCTATTAATTTATTTTGCTTAGAGTAAACTGTAGTAATGTCTAAAACTTTGATTGCTTTATATTTAATTAAACATACATGAGGAAAATATATAGACCTGGGTCAGTGTTATTGGAATTTTTTGCTTCAATGGGAGAAAAATTGCAGTCCTATCAAATACTCTTGTTATGTTGTATCATTGGACAACGCCAAAATATGGAAAATTAGTATGGAAGTAGGGAAAAACAACTAAATTTCGGAAATTACAGAAATGCGTAACTTTAAGGAAATCCCTATTTTTGCTTTATTTATTTATTTGGTTTTACTTAGTTGGGTAGGTAGATATTTAGTTTTATCGACTTTGATAAATTTTTGTAGGTCTTCAGTCGGTAGTTTTTCCGTATATCTGTAATTTTGTAATTTCTTTTGTAGAGTTTATTTTCATGTTTCGACATGCATATCCATGATTTGGTAAATCCGTATTTCAATGTATATTTCCTTATTTTCGTAAATCTAGATTTTTGTATTTTAGTGTTGTCCATTTTATCTATGTCAAAAAAATAAAAATGTATTCTATTTTTAACGGTTGAATCACAAAGAATAGGCCTATGTCTGGTGAAATTAATATCAATAAATAGCCAGATTAGTTAGGTATTACGAGCTATCAGTAACTAAAACATTTAGCTTTTTTGATATCAAAGTATTTAATTTAAGATCTTTTAATTTGGTTAAAGATCTGTCAAGAAAGTAAGATAGTAAATGGTGTTTTTGTGGAAGTTTTCATAAACGCATTAAAGTTCTGGTGAAAGGCTACTTTACATGATAAAGAAATGGGGGATGTGGATTTATTAGATGGATTTATTTTTGGACCAAGTATTCCTGAGAATGAAGAGAACGTCGAAAACAAAGATTATTTTCTACAACATTTTTGGGTAAGTTTTATTGTAATATCAGTAAGCGATTGAAGTTAACTATTTCGCTCCCGTGATCATCGATTGATGATCTCGTGTTTTCAGTGTTTCCCTCAAATTTTTCAAATTGAGTTACAAAATTAGTTTACTAAAAAATCGATTTGTGACTTTATTTTTCATCCGATTTTCATATAATTTTCAAAAGATCACGCTTATTTACTCACGCATCGGAAGATGTATAATTTGTGCCCTAATTCTTGGTCTCTTTATATCCAAAATAGGTCAAAAAGACCAAGAACCCAGTTGCAGACGACAAAATCGGCCAAATTCTCAGCACGTGCCAACTACGCTGAAATCAAATTGAGATTACATCTTTACCACAACACCAAACCCTTCATCATTAACACAGTCTCAAAACTACTCTTTTGGGGCATCATTTGACAAAATTTCAAGCGATAATAATAAATTTTACGTTTTTAAATTTCCAAATTTTTTAGGGGTCTCAAACCCCCCCAAACAAATTTGAGGGATAAGTAAATAAAAGTAAATTTAGTGCGTAAAAAATATGATATGTTGCTAAATACCAGTTACATTTGAAAGCTTAGAAAATTTGCTTTCCAGCAATAGATAACTTTAAATAGTTTAGACTAAGTGGTATATGATATTTACTGATCAAAAATGAGTACTGTACATCATGTCAGTTCGAAACCCCCCAAAATTTTTTGACTTACCTTCACTAAATTATAATTTTTAGAAAAACTACACCCTTTAAAAAGATAAAATAAATTGCAAATGTTTCACTACTAAAGTTGTCATTTCGCATCAAGTTTCCAAGGAGACAAAGACTGAAATACAAGTTTAAAAGCTAGCAGAAGTTTGGCTTCTCTAAATCAAAGTTTGCTGTATCCCCCTTGTTTCTCAAGAAATGGGAAGGGTGTAAAAAAGCTTCTGCTTCATTGTCAGTGACAGCATATTCTATTTAAATTTGATATTTTCTGAATCTTGAAGAAATTCCCTTTTCAAAAATACATAATGTTACATGGTTTAGGCTAACCTCTAGCAGATAATGACTGATCATATTTTAGGTACTAAATTTAGCTACCAAAATTTTGTACCGGTCGGTACCGGTCAAAAAAAAGGTCATGTGCCTCAGAAAATTGCAAATTGTAGAAAACCTAGGGTCTTAGGTAAGTTTTGAGTGATGTACCTTGAAAGCTTATTTCCTTAGCATCATCTTGCGACCATTTCTAAAGAAATTGGTAGAAAATAAAATCTGTAGTGATCTTTGAGGTGAGGGTACTACTTTAATTTCGAAGACAACTCAGCCCCAGTTGGGGGGTTAATTTGCATAAAATTTGCATATTCAAAAAAACAATTTTTTTTTGTTTTTATTATATTTGAAATCCTCAAGAAATGTAGATTTCAACGATATATCACACTTAATGTAAAAGTAAACAGATGAGTAATGATTTACAAACAAACATAGGGTATTTTATGATGATTAATTATGATTGATTATGACAAATTATGACAGTTTTTCGCACTGCCACCTTACGGACATTTTTTTCGCTATTCATGGGGGAGCAAAAGAGTTAAAGTGAATTGTTATATTATATGTAAAGCACAATAAATTCTTTGTTTGTGTTTGAGACGGAACTCTTTGAAACTACTGAGTACAGAAATACGAGACTTGGCGTATTGATCACCTCTTTAGAATGAATGTCATAACGACAGACGCACAGCGCCGTGTCTCGAAGCTGCTGAGTGCTGAAATATGAAACTTGGTGTATTCATCGCCACTTTGGAGTGAATGTCATAATACCAGACACGCAATCACATGTGTGTGTCGGGCAGATTGAGTATTGAAATTACTGCTTGCAGAAACGGACTTGGTTAAACCTGTATCTTTTTGAGCCGAGAACTATTTTATTTCAAACAATTGCCAGCAACCGACGCGGTATAACCTGCACCTCATTTTTAGTGGTTGAGGTGGTTTCGTAGTGAGTGCTTGTAGAAGTTCTAGCTCATTTCCAGTAAGTGCTGAGGGCTAGGTGTAGCCATAGAGACGTGGTTGAAAGCATGTAAGTGGAAGATATTGAAAAGCCTTTTCTGATAAAAAAGAATTCCCGACAGTTTCTTTTGCCAAAGCACCACAGGAAACGCTTGCTTTTAAATACACTACTAAGACGTAGCAGCTTAGATCTAAAAATATTTCAACTTATTTAGCGGTTCCGGACACCTAAACACACATAACTGTAGGCGAACAAGCTAGGCGTGCGCATGTAGACGCCAGGGAAACCTAGGTGCTACGAATGATTAAAAGCTACAAATCTTCGAAAAAATCTGCAAAGCACAGCAAGCGTGAACCTAATTCTTCAATCTGGTTACCGCTAGACACGTAGGGTTTTAGATAGGCAAACATACAACGACAATTTAGACGCGTTGCTATCCTAGAACTGAATTTACAACCCAATCAAAAAGTCGGAAAAATGTAAACATTTCACTCCCCCATATTTCGATAGCGTGAGCGATAGCAAACACAATTTTGTTGGTGTTAACTAGATTACCATAGACTGACTTTTTGCAGAGATCGTGAGTCTGCAAAAAAACACCATATGATCTTTAACAAAACAATGCGTTTGAGGCTTTCGCTGCCATTTAAACGGTGGCATTTTCGGTGTCATGTTGATTGTGGCTGTGACGTTCGCACGCACGGCTGTAAGCGACAAAAATAATTTTGTTTTGGTGTTGACTAGACTGCCGCTCAATGACTTTTTGCGCAGACCTAAGGGCTACAAAAAACGCCTTGCAACACCAATGATAAACAGTAACCAATAGATTTGAGGCTTGCGATGCTTTTTAAACGGCAACACTTTTGATGTCATGTTGATTGTGTTTATGACTTTCACACGCTAGTAAGCTTGAGCCGCAACAAAAGTGATTTTGCGCGTCCATGATTACGGTGAACTAAGTCTTCAAGTAGACCTATATCTACTTCATAAAGGCTTTTTTGCATTCGACAAAGCTACAGTATTGAGCATAACTTTTTTTTTGCAAAAATGCAACTGCGTATAGCAATTTCTCATATCCCATTAAACACTACATTTATCTTATGTTTCACAAGCTCTTATTTTTTTGGTACAACATTAATTAATTTGACGCAATGTTTTTTCGTTGTTTCTACCAACGTGCATACTACAAAAATATTGGCTGCGAGTTTTATGTTAAGCGTGTCCAAGTTTAAATTCCAGCAATCTATTGTCCTTTCTCCTCCTCTAATAAAGCTATCATTACTTTTGCCAAAGTGAAAAGGGTACTACAGTAGTTAGCCCATGTATGATAGTAAAGTAAGAAAACTTGTGTCTGCTGTTGTAGGTAAACATTCATCATGTCAGCGTTCTGGTCACGTGGCTTAGATAGAAGTGCCGTTGATGGTAGCAATGATTATGCGTTTGAAATTCACAATGGCTACTTTGTTGTACATTGGGGAAAAGTACTTTCGGGGATATTTCCTATGCTTGGTGCATGAACTAGAAACGCGCAGCGTCAGCAATACTGGTAACCCCTCAACAGGTCTAAACGCTAACATGTTCCATCGTAGGTTTCCATGACTGGAGAAAAAAATATATACCAAAAACTCATTAGTTTTGCACACAATGTGGATATGTGTCCAAAAAACTCTACAAAACGTTATTCTAAATCAGTGGTTCTCAACTTGTTCGTCGCGATGTCCTGCTGCGTCGTTTTAATTTTCCAAGGGCTCCGCACAATAATTCCATTCGTAACAATACTCAATTTAGCAAATAGTGGCAAATGTCAGTGCAGTTTTATCACTTTTGCAAATGACGGTAGTTGTTGTTAGGGTACAGTTTTATCAATATATACTGATTTCTAGATCATGTATTCGAAATCATTATTACGTAACTGCAGTAATTGATTACTAATAAACGAAGTGGATGTAAACAGGAAGCTGATGTTGCAATTAAGCCTAAATCTACGATTGAAAATGATAGACCTAAAAAGAAGTCCTGCAAGTATAGCCACATTTATTTAGATTTATTCTGCGAAATGGCGAGGAAGAACCTCAAGGTACTAGCCAGTGAGAGTAGGTTACTTAATAAGCTTAACCCTACGTTAGTACTCTCACAGTTTGTAATACTGTTAGTACCCTGGGGTGTTTGAACACCCCATTCTTAAAATTCATGTCCTCTTGCTTATCATTACATGATGTTCATTCAGCTTCTTTTGTAAGTTTTTATAGTTACCAATAAGTAAAAAAATTTTCATTTACTGATACTGAAGAATGATTTTGTGTCACATCAGGTCAACCACAGAAAATAGTTAAATTTTGACTTGCATTATACCTTTACAAGAATAAAGAAATAAAAATTATATATTAAGCATGTTTATTTTCTTCATATCAACAAAAGCAATATTAATTAACAATTATTAATAAATATGAATTTGTCTAAAAAAGCAGAAGAGAGAAAACTAACGCCGAAATCCAGGAAACTAATGAATAGCATGCTTAGTACCATGGGGTGACGTCACACCCCAAACCACAACAAATGTCTCTAATCCCCTACTGTGTAATGTATGGGATTATGAAATTCTCAGTGATTTATCTTTTCAGTTATTTAGGAAGGTACTTGGAAGATAGTTTATGTTGCCAACTCAAAATTATAATAAAAAAGTTTTTTGTGGGGTGTTCAAACACCCCAGAGTACTAACGAAGGGTTAAACGTCATTTAACAGCATCACGTCCGCAATTCGTAAATAAACCCTGGAATTTTGTGCTCGACAATTAGACGATCTAAAGAGGCAAGTGTCCATCATTTCAAAATTCACGCAACTCTCATCAAAAGCATTTTTAACGTTCTACCAAGTGCCGCACAGAATTGCTAGGTGTAAAAAGTCTCACACCATTGCTGAGAAACTAATACTGCCTGCTACAGTCGATCTTTTAAGTACGATGATAGGAAAAGGAGCTGTTGAAAAGATAAAGTTGCTACCGCTATCTGATAATACCATATGTCGCCGGTATGGTGAGATGGCGGAGGACGTTCACGACCAACTGATTGATCAAATGAAACAGCGAGAATTTGGTTTGCAGTTAGATGAAGCAACTATGGCAGTCGAGATCACACCTGATTTGTTGTGTTTGGTGTGCTGACTTCTCTAAACAAAACTTGGTAGAAGAGCTGTTATGTTGCAAACCCGTTGAAGTAGGATGCCGAGAAATTAATCGTTTCAATATAATCGACAATTATATTTCAACCAACAACTGAGATTAGGAAAAATGCATCAGCATATGCACTGATGGCGCCAAAGCCAAGTGTGGCAGCTGCTGTGGACTGCAAAGTCTAATTCAAGAACGTGCAAAACGGATGCATTGCATGATTCTCCGTAAGGTGTTAGTTGCTGGAGAACTGAGTGTCGAGCTTGGTGTCGCAGTTGAAGTCATCGCCAAAGTTATTGACTTTATTAAAACACGGACGCTAAAGTAAAGAGTTTTTCAAAAACTTTGTGCGGAGATGAATGCAGGGCATCGATGTTTCTTGTTTTAGTGTTCCTCCAGATGACTTTCACTTGGAAAATCCTTTGAACGAGTCTACGAGTTGGTAGATGAACTTCAAGCTTTTTTGCAACAAGAAAATAATAATCTTGCTGATTGCCTAGCTGAGAACGAATTTTTACTAAGATTGGCTTACTTGTGTGATGTTTTCGCTAGATTGAATAAACTTAATATTTCTATGCAAGGGCCGGATAAAAATATACTTGACGTTTTTGATAAAATTGCAGGGTTCATTAAAAAGTTATCTTTATGGAAGATATAGAAAAGGTGTCCGGAAGTTCTCACTACTTTACTATCCTGTCCAGTTTGCTTGAAAAGAAATGTATGATGCTGTCTTCAAATTTACTAAGCGTGGTTTTGCAACATCTTTCCCAGCTCGAGCCAAAATTTACAAAATATTTTCCGGAAAATTTATTAAGCTCTGAATGAATTCGCGTTCCTTTCTTGCAATCTACCCCCGCCATGATTTACTGAAAGAAAAAGAAGACTGTAATGACCTTGCTTCTGATAATTCCCTAAAAAGAAAGTTTGAATGAAGAAATTCGACAAATTTTTGGATTTCATTGAATGATAAATACCCAGCTTTGACGAAAAAAGCACTACGAATGGTTCAACCTTTTCGTTATGTCTTATTTATGCGAAGCAGGCTTTTCCGCTATTGCCGTCATTAAAACTAAACATCGATCACGAATAAACGTTGAAAGAGAAATGCGGATAGTAGTTTCGAAAATTCTACCGAGATCTTATGAACTTTGCAAATACAAGCAAGCCCAATGATCACATTAAATCATATGCCTATTGTTTCTTTATGTTGGTGTATCAATAAATTAAACTTTGATCAGGATTTTTTAAGGTGTAATAGGGACCCGATTTGGGTCCCTAAAAATGAAAATCGGTTGCCTAGAATCAGAAAAAATTATGTCTATGTAATAGAGTGCGAAACACATCCAATCATTTTAAATTAGTCAAATATTTTTCTGGTCCCTACAGATCCATATCGGGCACTTAACATTTTCCTTAAAAAACAAACCTGCTTTGATTATAACCAACCTCATTATCTTAGTTTCAACTATGTTATCGCTGGCGCGTCGCATCCTCAGCAAAGTTTTCCAAAAGCGTCGCAAAGAAAAAAGTTTGAGAACCACCGTCCTAAATATACTTGAATGGGCGTTTGCGCAAAAGTGGCTGTAAGTTTTCGGTAAGGGTGTCCAACTACAAATTTCTACACAAAAAAGTCAAAGGGCACATATTAATGTCAAATTCGTTAAAATGTTCAAATGAAAGTGTGTTGGATGGTTAGATTAAAGCTTTTCCTTGACATAAAATGTGCATGTGTTTAAATCAACGGCTGATACTTGAAAATAATGGAGCTAAAGAAGACTATGCTTTACTACGTACAGGGAGAGAAGAATCAAGGATTTGATGTTCTATATCACAACATGAAACATGGACAAACATCTGTGAAATCATTGCAAGATTTCATTCGTGAAAGGTATCATAGTCTGTGTGTTTGCTGCAACATTTAAGTCATGTATTTCTTATTAATGTAAGATATCTGGTCATGATCAGCTTTAGAATTCATTTTTAAGGACATTAATTTTAATGTGAATTTAAACCGAATGCAAATTCTAAAGTCGTTGACAGATATCTTTTAAATTTTCTTGTTTAATTTTTTTTTCTATTCTGCTTTTATACCCAAACAATTTCGCTGTCTCGAGAATAACAAGTTCATGCATTGTATATTTTGATTGCATAAAATTGCATCAATTTCATTCAACATACGATGTCAAGCTCCTTTCAAACTCTCATGTCTTGTACGTTTTGCAGCATTGCTACGGAAGATGTATACGCGAAGCATCTGACAAAGCTGGCTAAACTGGCTGCTAATTCAAGCTCATTGGGGCAAGTGTTGTTGTTTTAACTTTAGGCCCAAAACAAACGTGGTTTTGTTTTGTAGTTTAGTTTATCAAACATCTGAATGTTCTTCTAATCAAATAAACAGTTCATGCTCTGATCATATGAATAGTGATTTCGGCAATTTCCACGACATCATTTACTAAAAAGCACCAGCAAAACAGTAGATAGAAATAAAAAGACCACCAAGCATCCAATGCAGTAAAAGTTTAGGCAATACAGCTGCGCATGGTGTCGGAAAAGAGCTCAGTATTTTTGCAGGTCTGCTACTTGATTAGCAAACTATTTTTGCTACATTCAGTAACTATCATCTAAATCACTGGTGCGCAACTTGAGCCGGTGCACATATGTATGAAAATACAAGTTAGGGTGGCCGCGCCTTGATAAAAACGCTTTATCTACTGTATGCGGATAACTGCCAAATCAAAATGGTCTAGAAGAACTGACCGCAGGGTTTCTATACCACACGCCAAGCGGACGAGCGCCGCCAGCTCCTAGTGTTTAGCAAGGCGTAGGTCTGTGTGAGGAAGCAATGTGAACAAATCTGGTGACGCAAAGTGTGACAACATGGATGGTGACGTCTTAAAAAGTTATAGAATGAATAAAGAGTTGTTAATGCGATGTTTTGCAATTTGTGCTTGTTATATCCATTAAAAAGTTTGACATGTCATTACTCTTTTGGGCACGAGTAGAATAATGTAGTCGTATAAATCCTCTTTTTAGTACACAATTCATAAAAAATGACTTGGACTTTACTGGCAGTCGTTAGTCAAATAAAATCTGTAATGCGGCCGGCAGTAACGAAAAAGTTCGGCTCAACTGATCAACATTTATTAAACCCAAAGCCTCAAACGTTTTTGTTTTAGGAGTTTCGCCCCTATGTTTGAAGTCTTCAAAGTAATGGCTGAAAAGTTATCAAGTTGTCATATGGATGTAGTGTCGAAGTTGCATGAAATTGTCAAAGACCTTTCAAAATACGTCGATGAACAAAAGCCTAAGCACAAGCAGGTGTGACCTTTTTAGTGATGACTTGTGTGTATGTTTAATTGCATGTTGTGTAAGGGATATTTGTGTTTTCAGTGTTTTTATTTTTTGCGATGTTAAATTCAGTTGATGATGGGAGTTTTATTTGTATTTGACTTCAAACTCTTATTTTGATGTTCAAGTTTTGCTAAGAAAGTTATTTTCTAAATATCGGGCATTTTCTGGTTTTGACGTTGTTTACTTCTTGTCGTCTTAGTTTAAAACTAGTGTTATTTTCCACTTAAGATAATCCTCTAGTTCATGCTTGGACAACTAATTCTGCTAAGTGGCCTCATCAAAAATTTCGACTAGTGCGGTAGGACAGATAATGCCACCCAGCATTTTTTAATAATATCCCTTCGTCAGAAAACATCTCACTATTTTTAGAGATTTTGTGTACTGTCACAAGCTAATCTTCACAGCCGCTTTTATGGACGTGTGAAGCTTATATAAGCACATTCTGTTCCTGTGCCAACTTATTCAACAAATCTTCGTTATCTGGTTCCTTTCCGCAGTAGTTATGTTCTTGTACATTTCGCTATGTTTCGTAACGTGTGACGGCTCCATTGTACTCTTTTATAAGCACAGAAACCATGGCGTATTTAAGGAGGGGTAGGTTCATCCGCACGATTCGACAGATGCGATAAAAGTTTGCACAAATGTTTACGCGTGCTCAGAAAAAGTTTTCAATTTAGCAAAGGATAAAAACAACGAATTAAACATACAAAAACATTAAGAAACAGAAGAGCTTCCGTGACCAAAGCGAGCTAAACAGTTGGTTTCGAAAAGTTAATCTTGGAAGAAAACAAATCTTCAAACTGAGAAAACACTAAAACAACGATTTCAACTCGCAATCTATAGAAACATTCTAGATTGACGGTCTCATGGTTATATGTATATCCCCCACTTCGCAATAATATTGTGCTGGGACAATGCTAATCTCCTCCCAAAGAAGATTTTTAAACGCCCCAGCGCAAAAATCTGTTCCACACAAACTAATGCACAGCTTTTCTTTTTACATCAGTAAAGAAATACTGCAGATGCCTTGTTTAAAACTCTACATTCTGCATCAGTTTTACGTTTCCTTGCAAAAGCCATTTGTTTTCAAAACGAAATAGTAATGTTGTGCTCTGAAATAAGTAGTCGACAACCTAGCCTTTTAAAGTCTCTTCGCTCATAAAAATGGAATGCATTCCAGCATAACCAATTGATTCGGAAAAGATTGTTTAATTAATAGTTTGTCTTAGACTAACATGAAATGAATAATGAAAATGATCATCGATGTATGGATATCCACCTTGACTGTTTAAGAACTACCGGTGGTTTCCCTGCCAACTATCTCGGGCCGAATTGGAACAGACCGGCGGTTCGGATGTGGCCTGCCGGTCGTAAGTTGCCCAGATCTCCTCTAGTTGAAGATGAAAGAATTGCTATGACTAATACCAAAGTGGTTCAGTAGGCAATGACTGTAGATTAACCAACACATTTTGACTTTTGTGGCACCAGATACTAAGTGTTTTATTCCACAACCCTTTGGACTTTGAACAATGAACCCCAACGTTTTTTGGACTCGCAGTATCACTTTATATACTCAATGCAAACAGTTATACTTAGCCGTGTAGTTTTCTTCCGTTAGAAGAGGTGCATTTCTTTAAGCTGTCACTTGATGTGGCTACATCGCTCTTAGTTGATTAACCCAATTATTTATTAACTTGCGTTTTACTGCATATTTTTGTTTAATCTCAGCCTTGAAACGCCCAGCACAGCTGAGAAAAGTTCTTGTGCAATGGGTGGTCATTAATGTGATTAATAGATTAGTTTTGAATCAAGAGTTTTGTGCAATTGAACCCATCTTGGTGTCCAATTCTGCATCAAACCAATTTTACCACAATCCCAAATTATTTTGCTATCGATCTAATTACATTGTATTTCGTTTCAAAATTGTAACTACTCTGCTAACGGGACCACTGACTGCCGTCCCTTGAGTGATTGGCTGATGAAGCTTTCATTATGCTAGCCATTCCTTTTTTTGTGATGAGCAAGTTTTTTGCTATTACGCATAACGAATTTTTATCTTCCTATCATGGGAAAACTTGTGGTCCGATGTACGCACATTGATCTTCGTGTGAAGACCCGCTTCGAAATTACCAGTACAGCTGTCACAGTACATTCCGTTTACTTTTGTCGAATTTCCTAGATGTCAAATGAGCTTGCAAGCGCCACCATAGGCAACCTGCTTTTCAGTGGTGTGGAATTATTTCTACTGAGCATGATCGAAGCTATTTTCTTTTTCAAGGTCAAAGATGAATTGAGTGGCACAGTGGATACACTTCACCAAGTCGAAAGTACATCAACGGTTTTGCAGAAGAACAAAGAAAAGTATCATCAGCTATGCATGGAAGCAGAAAAACTTAGAAAAGCAACCGCTCCCGCTAAAGAGATAGAAAAGGTAAACGCCTGTGCAACTAATTAAAGTTTAGTACTGAATACTATATAGCTAGTGCAATCGTGAGTTAGTTTATACGTTTGGCAGAAATAGGTAATGATCGGTTTCTCCACACTTTGTCTACTGACTTTTTTCAGTGCGTGAACTAAGGTACAGTATATGTGTTATCCTTTAGCCTTAGCTATTATAGGTCGAACAACGTTCGTTGCCATCAGACTCGTTGGAGATACTGGCTCTGTCGGTACAGTTTATCTGTGCCCCGAGTACTGCAATACAGGTACAGTCTTTGCAGTGAATGGCACAACAATGCAAAGCACACACGGCGTTGAACACACGACCTCATGGTTGCAAGCCACCCTTTTAATGCGCTGATGTAGACTGCTGGGGAAATGCTTTGGCATTGATGTGTGGCTTGTAGCTACTGCCTAGTATCTTCCCTTTCAAAAACACACGACTAAAAAGGTAACTTCGGTTTTAGGCTGAAGCAAAATCAAAAAAAGCTGCAGAGGATTACCGAAATTCAGTCGAAAAATATGCGAAGTTAAGAGAAGATTACGAGCAGAAGATGACTGCGAGTGCCAAGGTATTTCTGATTCCTTGTTCTTGAGTGAAATTTTATTTACTGGTGTTTTAAGACGTTTGTAGTAATAGCATCAGTATCAGCTGTTATGTCGTTATTGCGGAAATATCGTGCCTCGAATCAAAAGCTGACCAACTGCTGTACAAAATGAAACGATGATCTATTTTTCACTGTAATGTAGCGGTGCAATAGTGTTTGCTTTGTAAAACACTAATGCCTTTGGACTGTTACTTGCTTTTAAGTCATGTCAGTCCGCTTGTGTTATTTATTGTATTCTAATAGACCATGATAACATTCATTCAGGCAAGTAGAATTACATTTCAAAAACAAATGTACTGTCTCATCACTTGGCTCATCTGGTTATCCGTTTTGACTGGGGTATTGTATTAGACTTGCTGACATTTTAAACGGGCTACGATCCAACGCAATTATTTATCGACAAGTAACAATAAAATGCTAACTGCCTTGATGCAATAGTGGATAAGAGCGTTAGACTCGAATACAGTAGAATGTTGGGTCAAAACTCAAACCGAAAAATGATATTCATAGCTTTCTCCGCTGGCGCTAAGCACTCAAGAGAGTGTAAAAATAGGGTTCAAAATCGGCTGTTACTTTCGAAACTTAAATGCATGGTTACGCCACATTGACGCATATAATGTTTTTTCTTTTACATCATTCATGCAAATATGTTTCCAAAAATGGGCTGCCAACTTTGATTAATCTAAATAAGCAACCGATTTAGTATTGGGTGCACTAAGCATGGGTTTAACGTAGTAGCATAGCCACACGTGTGAACCAATATGAAAAAGTCGATTTTTCTTCTATCTTTTTTCAAAATGTTTCATGTTTGCCTTAAAGATTAAAAGTTGAAATTTACATTTTTGCTACTAAGTTCATGCTAGTTTTTGCATTGCTATGTTTGGCCTTGCATTGCTGATAGAAGTTACAATTGTTCCGGTATGCTTGCCCTTTTTAAGTCCAAACTGATCTTATCAATGCATTGATAAATAGCGATGAAAATAATGCTTATTAAAAGGCCTGGTGCCAAATTCCTTTTGATTGATTGCAGTATTTCCGCTACCTAAGCTATTTCACTCTGCAATGATATCTTATTCAGCATTTTCTCCATAAAAGAATTGATCGGGAATTTTCCTTTTTTAAGTGCTTGAAACTGCATATTTATAGAACACAGCTACTCACCTGATTGTTTTGGCTGAAATTTTAACCCCCTATCATGTATATTTTTTACGCTGTTAAGTTAAAACCAAAAACTGATCTTTATGTTTAGTAATGTGGGTTAAATAAAGCATGTCTGTCTTATTTGTTTCATTCCCATCATTCGTCCATCATTATGCTTCAGTACTGTCTGTCTTAAACTACATAAACCCCTTTTCACTTATAGAAGGATCGCTGGGACTGGTACTCTTTAAAGGCATTCCATAATCCTCGCGATCCAGCAATACCCGCCAATTCATTTAGTTCAATTTTAGCCAAGTCGCTTATGTAATTTATCCATGTAGTTTTTGAGCGGCCAAGCGGTACTTTCCCAATTGGTGTGAAAAAACGTTATGAAAAATAACGTTGTACGTTTATGTGAAAAATAAAATGTTAATCGGATAATTATTCCTACAGTTCGTAAAGCTTCGGCATTCCGAAATTTTGTAAACTCACAGCTCTTACTAAGCTTGTCACTGTCACACAAAATAAAGTTATGAAAGGACGTTAGGAGGTAAAAAAAATTCTGACCAAATAGTATCTTAGACCATCGAGTATATAAATATAAATGCTTTGAAGCACTCAATTTGAAGTGCATTTTAGAGTGAAAGCGTAGTCTTCAAAGTTGTATCGTGGTTACAGCTCATGGTGATAAATTTTTCAATAATGCTTGATCGTTCTTTCGGTTATGACTTATTTATTACTCATTCTGCTGCAGTGCTGTTTACGTATAGACTGCTTGTTAGAGCAGTTTTTTAAAAAACCGGTTTAAGTTTGGCTGTAATTTGCCATCACAATCATGGACAGCTCTGCTTTCGCTTGTCATGTTTCATTGGGACATTTACCCCACAGATTTATTACTATATTTTTGGCGCTATAATTCGAGGTGTAGCGTGCACTGGTAAATGAAAAAGTCGAGTGGTCGACAAGTTCTTTCCATTCGTGCTGTTTGTGGTGTGCGTCGTCAAACAAAACTCCATCGGGTCAAGTTACTTTTTGCACGGAATCGCAGTGTTTTGTCCAACTAGCAATCTCACTAGGTTGTGTGACTCGTTTGCTCTGTTATCAGCTAAGCCGGAAAATTGTTGCAGTGTAGCTGTAAATCGCTTCATTTCAGTTACCGATAAAGCACATTGGCATTCTATAGAATGCCGTTCATTTAGTTTCCTCATCGTTCAGGAATAATGGCTGTTTTTTTTTACTACTACTTCAGTACCTTAGTGTGCTGCCAGAAAATAATATTTTTTTTGCATTTTCAATTTAATTGATTACAACGAATAAATTCCTCGAATTAAAGATTTTTAGCTCTTGTGTTCACTTTGAGCTCATATTTGATTGCTGTATTGTTTGGTTTGTTTAGCATTGTTATTTCTGCAAAATGTTTTGATGGTCGTTGTAGAAACTTCATCGGATATTCATGAGTTTGAAGTTAATTTTCAAAAACTTTTACATGTTTCAACATTGTTTCATCGAGTGCTCAAATCTCTAAATTACATTGTCCGAAAATTAGGTACGCAGATTCAAGAAATGCATTTCACCAAGGACATACGTAAATGCTATTTTGAATACCGTGTTGTAAAAGCCACCGTGCATTAAACTCTACTTTTATGATTTAGCTATTTTGCTCACCTTTATTTGTTATATCTTAGCTTAAATCAATTTGGGAAGCCCAATGTATAACCAGTGTTAGTGTGGATAAACCTTCAGTGGTAGAAAAGGACGTCAAGCTATGTTTCTTGGCAGCAGGTTTTCTACGGCATTTGTTTAAACTACAAAATGGCCTGTGCTCCAAATTATTACATTGCTATTGGAATATCATAGGGCATATCGCTTAATGGGCTCATTCAATAGCTGCATTAGATTATAGCACGTGGTATCGGTCAAAGAGTGTAAGTTGAATCGAAGAAAGGAAGAGTTGTCTAGTACGATGGCTTAATTGCCAAGTTGATAGCGTGGCTTTTCATTAAGACGTTGGCAATGTCACACATGTCATTTGCTTTTTCATGTGTGACGTGTGTGACAAAATTGTCTTGAAGTAAAAATACAAGTCCTAAGTCATCAAGTTAGCTAACTGAAAACACGGAACATGTAAGATGTCACTCTTCCATTATCTAGTCCTAGAAATAAAATGCTGTAAAAAGAGGCAGATTACTGTTCGTTTTATGTGGAATGAACCACCTCTACTGGCTATAGCCATGATATTTTGTTTTTGGTATTCTTTGCAGAGTTAGCAAACTGATCTTTAAAGTTACTCTGATGTTATTGTCAATGTTGGTTTGAATATGCACAGTTGATATTCTGTCCAGTGATGTAACAGATGATCTAGCATTGATATTTTATGAGGAAGTTTATGCATTTTTGTGGTTGTATAAACAGTTTTTACGCAGAAGACACTGAGAACGAGCATATTGTAAGATCTACCCTCAATTCTTTTCTTCTGTTTTCAGAAATTATGATAGAAAACTTTGGAAATCGTTTAGCTGTTCTAGTTCCTTTTTAATTGTTTTTACAAGGACTTTGTTATTTGACACCCAATTCACCTTTGCTTTTGAAAAGCTTTACTTTTGCTGGTACATGTGCAGTGATGCATGAAATGCTGCAACTGTTCACAAAACAAATGCTTGCGGCTAGGTAATTTCGGCGCGTAAAAGGGATGGAACTTTTAATACATTACTGAAATTAGGTTATTTTGTTTTTTTTTCTCTTAAAGCGAGCATTTTTAAAGTGGTCGCGCAGCGGATATACCTTTAGGGCAGAGGCTCCCAAACTTTTTGCGTCGCGGACCTCTTTGCGGATCTAATTTTTTGCGAACCCCAGTTATTACTTTTGTCACCCGACATTACTTTTGTCACCAGTCAGTGACAAAAGTAACGTCGGGTGTCATTTGTCACAGTCAGTGACATTACTTTTGTCACCCGACTCACTTTCAATTATAATAATTGTCATACAATACAGAAGCAAATGGAGCTGTTCTCTAAAAAAAAGGTCAACACCTGTATTATTGCGCGATTGTGTCACTCGCTGTCCGATTAATCGTCTAGGGTTACTTAAGGCTAGGGTTACTTTTCATAATTTTATTGAAGTGAAAAAAGGCTGATTGATTGACTGACCGAGACGAAGCCACAGATTCCCAGGGATCCATGCACCCCAGTTTGGGGACCTCTGCTTTTAGGTTTCAATTACCACTGGATCAAAATTTTTTAACAGTGAAAGACGAAACAATATGTTGCACTTACGAGTTATGTTACACATCCTCGTACATCTTAACTTATTTTCTTTCTATGTGTTATCTTTTTGTCGCGACTTCTGTCAAATGCCCTATTTTTACTTTTACTGCCACTAAGCCTGAAAGTGTTATTGTTGTTGACCATAGTTGCCAATCTTTGGAATTCACCCCAAGATCTTGAGAATTTTAAAGGCCACTTTGGATTTTTTGGCGAATCAGGCTGCAAAATTTTGGGAATTTATGTGGATCAGAACGTCAAATTCCAGAAATTTGTGTACCTCGGAAAGTGATGACTTTTTTTTAGAGATCAACACCATATTAAGGAGAATTCTAGGTGCTGCTATAGCGTGAGGTCTACCACTAAATTATTTATCCCTCACCCCTCTACAGCTACACTATAGCTACACACTTACTACTACAGTATAGCTATAATAATTCCAAACACCACACATACATTCCACACACTAAGGTTTATTTATTCTAACGATACACACTTCGTACATCTTCTAAGAATGACACAAATAAATCATTGGTTAGGGTTAGGGTTAGGGAATTGGTTCTAATCCTAATGCTAACCTCACGCGATTTGCACCTCGGTAGGTGCGAGTCAAGCGGTAAACCTCACCCTGCATCTTGGTAGATGACTTATGTCGGTAGACCTCACGCTATAGTAGCACCGAATTTTATTCATGTCGAAAAAATTGTCGTTGTAGCGAAACCTAGGATTTTTTAAGCAAAAATAGCCATTTTGGGGATTTTTTTACCAAGTCTTGAGATTTTTGTACATTTCCAATTAGCAACTACAGGTTGGTCAAAAAGTCAGGTAGCATTTCAAAGTTAATTTTAAAGTAAAATGTTACCTGACTTTTTGACCACCCTGTATGTTGTTGACATTTGTGTTTTTTAGTTGAATTCAAAAACTAGGTCGGTATGAAATTTGGAATCTGATTGGGTAGTCAATGAGTTGAAAAATTTGGGAACTTTTGTATTTGGGTTTGAGACGTTGAGGCGACTTCATTACCACCTCGAATGTGACTTGTTTAGTTTCTTAGTGAAGTATCTATCGTAATTTATGTTGCAGGTAGTTTTAAAAAGTGTGATTTCAGCGCATAGCAGTTAAGATCATTTCGTAACTGTTCTTCATATCAGTACAGCCTCGCTATGCTTGTTTACTTAATGACCACATGAAACCAGCAGCATTAACTTCGAGTCAATACTGAACAACTGAAATTGTATACACAGCGCACACTGAGCTGCAACTGCTTGTTTAAATGTACATGTACATACCGCCAAATAATTTTGTTGTTAATAAGTCACTTATTGCTTTATTATTATTGAAAGACCAACTTGTTTTGAGAACCGCTTTGGAATTGCAAGTATTAGCAGCGGGAGTGAGTTTCTACCTCAAGCACTCTTATCCACGTAGGAAAAAATTGTCGTCGGTGCCTTTCCCACGGGCACAACAACAAAGCACCCAACCAGGCTTTGAACTTTCGACCTTGAATTTGAGCCATTGCCCCATCACACAGAGTTGTGTTGCTCAGATCATGGACTTCCAAACAGTAGAATCTTAGGTGTTACTATTTAGAAGTCCATGCTCAGATAACCTTTAAGTAGCCCTCCTTATCAATGTCATTTTTTTCTTGGTTTGAGTGCAGTTAATTGCTGACTAATGAACTAGCTAGTTGGCAACGCACTCATTGTAAGTTTGTTTACGTGCTTGGTTTTTGCTGAAACAAACATTTTAATTGCTTTAGCGCTTTCAAGAGATCGAAGTCGCCCATCTGACACACATGAAAAAGGTTCTCGATTCTTATATCATGGCGTTTGAAAATGCCAATATATTGGTCGGCCAAGTGAGTATGGTTGTCGAATTCAACATAGCAACGCTGGCTGCGTATCTGAAGGATGCGGCATAACTGCCACTGCAATTTGTCGGTTGTGGAAATTAAATATATTTCTTCTCCTGCTGCATCATTGTTCGCAGTTGAATGTACTGCAAAACTTTATTAGATGGCGTACCGTGTAATGCATTGCTCAGCAGGCTTCTTGTCAAATGCACTTATTAAACTGCTGACGTTTAGAAAGTACTCTTTTCTGTCGGTCCTACATTTACTTAGCACTTTTTCCAATTATTTAACCTTTCGATTTCTCTTCTTAAAGTTTTATTGTCATGCGTCTTTCTTTAGGGACTATTTGTGACGAAATCAAACGAGCATAAAATACAGTCGGTATTGTATATTATTTTTTCATTTGCTTTGAAACAACATTTACTCGCTTTTTTATGGAAATATATGACACGAAAATATTTGCAAGAGCCATGTAATAAAAATAAAAAATTGGTTCTATTTATAATCAAGTTTAGGTTGCCCTCGTAATTAACGTGCTTGCGTCTTCATTTAGCCAGCTTTCTAAAGAAACGCGCATAAAATAGATCGTCATAGAGAAAAAATGCGAACACAGCGTGCTTTTTTTAAATAAAGCTCCATCGCCCAGCTGTCAATTTGTTGTGTAATTATCATTTGTTTGTAGGTTCATCAGGATTTCCGCAGGCAAGTAGATGAAAATTCTACTGATGTTTTGATCAAGAAATACAGTGAAAGTAAAGGAACTGGAACTGAAAAGCCAGGTAAGTATTCTATTTACCATTCTTTTTCTACTACAGGCCACAAGGAAGTAGTCGAAGCGATGCATGTCTGCCAATAATTGTCAGTTTGTGGATCGATTGGCCTGCAAATAGTCACCGTAGTACCTGGTGTCTTTTTTGATAAATTGCAAGAGCTCTTGAAGAACAGATGGAATAACTTGTTTCAGATCTTTTTCGGAATTGGCAGCACTACCTATCCAGAGAATTTCTGTCGCAAACACTACAATCAAGCTAGGCAATTCCTGTGAAGTGATACAGAAGTCATGTGGCTGTGAACTCCTGTCTTTGCTTTGTTTATTCTCCTTTTTCTTGGGACGGAGGCGCGGCATGTAAAAGGCGTCCTGGTTCACACCACATACCAAATCACAATCAGATGAGGGGAAACCTGCAGCCACTTGAAAATAGTGATGAATGCACATTTCAGACTGATTGTCCCGTCACTAACGTGCTGGTTGTGATTACCAAAAAAGTCACCCCATGTGACATGCCATGTAAACTGTTACACCTTTCTATTAAACGCAAGACCAGCGTTTCACAGCATTTTAAAATTTTCCAGGGATGTTGGTTTTTGAAGAGTGTGACGTCAGCTCCATGCTTTTAAACATCGACCCTACGCCCCCCAACGGTGTTGGGCATGTGGAAGAAGCCGCGCCTCAGCCTGCTCCTGTCAAATCGGGAAGATTGAATCCATTCCGTCGAAAGAAGCCACGGAAACATAAAGGAACCGTAAATGGAACAAAAGAAGTAGAAAAAGAAACGGAATCAACGTAGGTGTTTTTAAATTGCAATAGCAGGGCCTAGCGAAGCTTGAACCCTTCCCGCCCATTGGAAACGTTGCAACCGTCGGACGTTGACTCCGAAATGTTAGTTTCGTGTTTTCAAGATATTGTAAAAAGCGATGTTGTCATAGGTGTTAGTAACGTAATTTTCAGAGCTAAATGTGAATGTGAATTTGTGTTTAATTTAAAAATCATATTGCAGGGGTTCGCCTGAAAAAGAGGGCAGCGCGGTGAGTATGTTGTGGTGAAAGGAGGAATTCAATTCCTCCGCATATTGTGAAATGGTCCTGTCTTTAAACGCTTTTTAAGTCTATTCCTAGGTGCGACCTTGGTTTAAACTGCCAAGATTTAATATGCAAGGTCATGTGAACCACCTCTTCTGATATAACAGTTAATGTATCAGACAGAGTTATTTTTGAAAACGATCAGTTACAAATGCGTACGGATTTACCCATGGGTGGAGTGAATTATCTTCTAATGTTTTGGTGTTGCCAATGTTGAATCTTGTTAAACTTTCGACATGTATTGTTTTATTGATAGCATGTCGCACTTGTCAAATGTGTGGATGTCTTGTAAGATTTTTTGTCAGCAGAGTTGTTTTTAAATTTAACCATCTTACGCCTTTGTCATGTCATGCTGTAGTTTCCAATCGTTTTTGTAATTTCTTTTTTGCTTTAATTGAGTTCAATGTATGCGTCGTTATTTGCCACGCGATATTTTAGCATTACCACAAGAATAATCGGCCTAGTCGTTTTGGTCTAGCAGCATTTTGATTAGCTGTCATGAGCGCTCCATGAAAAGTATAAGCGACCAACCATAGGTATTTGACGCCTGCCATTAATAGCAGTCCTGAAGTGTGTTACAGACTTATAGTTGGTCACCTCTGATTGTTGTAGAATGTGGACGAAGAAGGCTTTACTATCAGACCTGAAACACCGAAAGTAAGTTGTTTGAATAACCCGATAAGTTTTCGCATTTCGATTAATGCTATATTCCCCTTATTAAGCGTACACTATAGTATTACGTCAGCGTACACTCGTAGAGTGAGCCAGGTAACCTGATCTTAGGTAATGCGGCTTGTCTACCACTAACCTGCTCTTTCACAAACTGTTAAACAAGCTCGTATTTATCGATGTATTTTGACCGAAACAGCACTTGCGCTTTACTACTTATATGTAAGCTTGTTGCTGCTTTTTTAGCTTATTACCCTAGATGGGGTCATGATGGATGACCGTGAATCCCAGGAACGGGGCAACTCTGCGTTCTGGGCCATAAATTTTGGAGAGAGAAAGCTTGTTACTAACAAACAAAGTATCTTGAGGAGTACGTAGCAGGACTGGAAAGCTAGGCCAAACCAAGTAGTTAATCCAATACGTAATAAACCGATTATGTAGGGATCTGGATCTAAGAGCAGCTGGGGATATGGATCGAGCGATGATTCTGACTCTGACGATGATTACGCTACAAGAAAAATCCAAGTGAAAATCAAACCGAAGGAAGAAGTAAGAAAATTGTCTTTTACGTCGTTAAGGCTAAGAGCGTACGTAGAATGCTCACTCGTACATTGATTGTGCTCACCTACTGTATTTCTCTTTAGTTAAGCTGGATTATTTTGTTGTTCTTTATGCTGGGAGACATGTGGCATTCCACTCATGGATGTTGACTTCCAGAAAGAGAGAGATTCAATTTTTGAAACCGATTTTGTCTCCGTTAACCAAGGTGGCCGGATTTACCTCGCGTTTCTGGAAAGTTGGTCACAGCATTGCGCCACTTTGTTCTGTCGGTAGCATCATTCTCTTTTTGTCCAATCTGCTCAATATGTTCTTTCACTTGCCTTCACGTCATCTTCGGTGGCCCACGCTCTCTTCTTCCAGTCACTTCAAAATTCAAAGCTCTTTATACATTATCATCATCCCTCAATGATAAAGAACTAGCTGTATTTTCTTTGAGGGATGGCATAAATAGGCGATTCTTTGTACTTGTGTTCAAATCCTGAGCGGTTTTTGAGTTGCTGTTCTATTGGAAGTTGCAGCTTTTTTGCAATTCCAATGCTTAGTTGCCGTAAGTGCAGTAGACGAGACTCTGGCAGCAATACTAGTAACTCTGAAGGAAGTTAAAACACAGCGGGTTTTATGTTCAACCGTAAAGGTTTCCTAGCGATTCGAACCTTACTATTTTTGATATATAATCTGAAAATTTCCCCTGCTTCGTTGTAGTGCTTATGGCAAACTGGGCTGTGTCAGCTGTATTTGTATCTCCGAAGGAAGGCTGAATGCAAATCCCGTGTGTAACTGTAAAGTTTTTTACTGTATAGGGATTCGACTCTAAATATACAACTGAACTTGTTGTGGTTACCATATTGTGACGCAACTCTTAATGTTGTTGTAGACCACTCCTGTAACTAATGATATGGACGCACTCAACGCTATAACAAAGAATCTTACTTTGAGTTCTACCGCTCCTATGGTAAGCACCATCAATAGGAAGACTGCGTATGACGTCACACATTTGGCACCACAAAAGTGGCTGGCCCATAACTAAAAGTTATACTGGAAAGTATACGGCGAGCATCATAGTCTGTTTTACGTCATTTTTCCCGCGTTTCGCTGGCTCAGACGTGCTGATTTAATGTATGTCTAACCACTACACACTCGCTTTCGAACCAGACTTTTTACTGGAGCAACGTAGCACTTTAAATTCCGGATGCCCTTCCTGACGAATACCAATGGTGTTTCTATAGAGTTTTGAACTTCAGACCTTTCGCTCTGAAGCCCGTAGCGATACCACTACACCATCTCTGGAATTATTTGAAATACTAAGTTAAATTTAATTACGTATTGGAATCAATTAATGCTGGTTTCTTACCAGGAAATAAATAAAAAAATTTTAAATGATTTGGATGAAATTAGGACTACTAGCTGGTTAGTCTTAAGTCTAGGGTCGGCATCCTTTTACGACCGAAGAACCCTTTAGATCCGATTTCTACAAAAAAGAGAACAATGAAAGCCGTAAGAGATTGTATGCGGGCGAATTTGCATGGCACGGCCCTTCAAATCAAAGTGGTCTCTAAAAAATATTCTCCACCTTTAATTAGTGGCGAGTACCTAAATTTCAAGACACGCTCACCTGGTTCATGCCTTCTTAACAGAATGTTCTCCAATAAAAAGCAAAAGAGCAACAGGTTCCCGACACCTGGTCTCAGCTAGGCTTTGCGCAATAGACTTAACTGTACTGTGACGATGGTTGCATGGTTTACTGAAAAAAAAGCTGTAACAACCATTGAAAGTAGGTTTAAAACTACAACTTATTTTTAATCTTAAAATTCGACCAACTTTGGCTACTTGATCTTATAGCTTACTTGGTTTCTACTTGAGCCACGCTGTTATTATTTATAAAAGTTTGGATATGATTAGCTGTTCAATTATAAGTTTTACCTTAAAGTTCTATAATTCGATCTTGCATATTAATGTTACCAGCCTACCGCCATGCTTGACAAAAAGATTTCAGAGAAGTTGTGACTTACAAGTTGGAAGTTCTCTATTTTATCAAACCTACATTCTGGGCTTACAATTTTTTACTCTTTTGCAACTTTACATGCTATATAAGCTGCACATCAAAATAATTTGTCCCCAGTATATTCCCATATATGCTAAGCCTTTTCATTTAAATCTGGAACCCTAAAAGAACTCGGCAACAAATAGGTCTACATGATAAATCACATAATTAGGCTAGCCTGACTACTAGCAATAATTAGTCAACCTAAACACTTTTTGACTTACTTTGATTTTAAATTCTATGATGTTATTAAAAAAACATGTTTAACGTCTATTCTATCAAACAACTGTGTACTTTACTCATTTTGTTCACAGAAAACGCTCTCACTCCTAAGCGATTCAATGTAAAAAAACCTGTCTCTGGTCAGCCATTTTTTTTCAAAAGCGATTTTTGATCACATGGGTGAAACCTTCTTGTACATGCTTTAGAAAGTGGCAACAATGACATTAACAAATCATTTTTATTAACTAAATTGGCTGACTTAAGTTGATTTTTTATATGAACTGAATACCAAGTCCCTTTTGTTTATGGTTTTCAGCGCAATGGCAGCGTTGGCTGGTTTTTCCCGGCTTGAATATTCGTCCCTTGATGGTTTTGCTGTAGTGAACCATTGAAAATTTACAGCTCTATCGCCGCTTGAGAACAGAAAAGACCAGCGTTCAAAAACATAATCATAAGAATATCCACTTTATGTAAATTCAGTAGAAAAGTTATCTGGCTCAAATCCAGCTATCTCTGGTACTGCAATGAGATTGTATCAAGCTGTTTGCACCACGTTATGAACCTATATCTGACCCCCCTAAGAAATAAGAAAAAAAATAGCAAAAATGCGACTTAGTCTTATTCTATTTTCACACAACAGTATGTGATGCATAAATAAATGGCTACTGGTAGGATTAGTCATACGTCGTGAGCAATGCCTAACGCCGTAATAAAACAAAATGACAAAGTTTCTTTGCTAAATTAAGTCATTTATATTTTTAACATGCTTGCGGTAAAGGTGTTTCCTTTTGTGCAGTGTATGGGCAAGTTTCTGTCTGCTTGCAACAGAGTGAACGATGCTATGTTTTTACGAGTACAACGTTCTCAGCATGGTATAGTAAATAAAGGACCTCAGACCGCTATAGCTGCTGACGTAAAGTACCCGAGAGCAGCGTTGCAACTGCGCACAAAGACTTAGGCAACGTCACTTGCGATTAAAACATTTCACTGGAAAGCTCATCTGATTTTCTTAGCCGCTGCCTCGCTAGGAATCTGTATGAATGTAAAATTGGGATTTTAACCAAGACTGTGCATTTGCAGGGTGGAAAAAAGCATTCACGTAAGTACTACTTGTATTTTACGATAACACAGAAGTTGTTACACGTATGCTGTGGCTTTCCATTAGCTTAGGATGCGCAAAATAATTCGAAAATTTATCTTAGCACCTTTATCTCTCACAACTTTATATACAAACCCGTTTTTGTTAGTGGAAAGACAACGCACAAAAAATATACGTGGTATAAAAAGCAATGACCTCACTTTTTGTAATGAACAGACCTTCTACTACATGCTGCTGTGGCGTCGTATAAATACACGTCATTGTAAATTTGGAAATTTTAGATTTATTTATTATAAATGCTTGTTAGTGCTTTGCATCACTTAAGCCCTGCCGTATATACATACTGCTTATGTTTTATTAAATAAGCTTTGTTTCACTGCTCTTTTTAACCTGAATGCCAAAAAAATTGTGTAGTTTGTGTGGAGCCAGGCTTCTATTGCCAAATGGATGGCTTGATTTTGAAGAATGGATCTTTATCCAACATTTCTCACAGCGCACTTCTGCCTGTTTTCAAGAGAAACGGTTCTGTTATTTTGTTGAAGACCTTACACTAAACTAGGTGGTAAAATATAAAAAAAAATACGTCAACGAATGATTGTCCAGAGAGAGAAAGAAAGAAAGAATAGGCTTTGATTATACAGACAAAAACTAATCGATATTGGAATTTGAACTCTGGTTTATAGATCTTAAAATCGTTAATTAGTCTCTATTCTTAGCCGCTCACTATATTGCTTTAAGCTGTTCTATTGACTTGCAAGTCTTGTGAGATTTACAAGGTGTCTTACTTTGACCTTGAAATTAGCTTTTTTATCGATTGTGTTGTCAAGCAATTGAAACTTTTTTTTAGTTCTGAGCATGGAGATAATTTGGAACGGACTCTCTGTGCATCAACGTGAAAAACCATTTTTACTTTTGATTTATCTGCTCATTTGAAATACAGGGAAAGCTGTCCGTCAGGCATTGAATACAAAGCATGCTGTTTCTTGTATTTAGGCTGACGTTAGTTTTATACCAGCTCTACCAGGTCGTGTAGCTTATGTATTCACGGCTAGAACGCGGCGAGGATAGTATGTGTTACGGATTTCCAATGTTTTAACTTTTGTTGTTAGGGCTAATTAAGTGCTTACGTTATGTTGCAAAAAGTAAATTTCTTGCCATTTCCTCAGCTTTGAAAAAAAAAAGTTGTTTAGCCCGATCTTTTTTGACGCCCTCTTTAGAGGCGGTATCGCTAGACCTGAAAAGAACTGAAGTGAATATGATCTTTTGCACCGGAAAGAGAACGGGTTTCCTCTGTCTTTCCGTTTAACTCGATAACAGTGCTGTGGAAAGCGTCATTAAAGTTTTTCCAAAGCTATTTAAACAGTTCTGTTGTAATTGCAATGCGAGCACAATTGCACAACATGTGTTTGTCGCGCTTGTTTTAATTTTTTGTAAACTTGTATTAACTTGCAATCGACATCAAGCAATGTAGATTGGCTTACACCATTTGGGTTAGATTCATTCATGGCTTACGGGAACAAAGTTCTTGCCGTTTTCGCTTCGGCGCAGCTGTCTTCACTGTCCTTTCTACAAATAGCAACACTCTACTTCTGCGGCTTAGATTGGCAAATCAACCTCACAAACCTTTTACAATTGTGGTCAATTCTCGAAGAATGTTGTATGTTGTGCTACGTAAAGTCGGGATCATCACTAGATCTCAAGATAGGCTTTCACTGACCCACACTGCAAACGCCAGATGTAATGCGTGCAAAAAAATTAATCAAACAAAAAGTAATTCAGTGAGAGCTTGTGGAGAGAAGTGAAAACCAATCTTTCCACCACTTCACACAGGCGAAGTTAAAAGGAAAGGTTGAGAATTTGAAGAAAACAATATGAAAATTAAGTTGTTCGAAAATATTGTCAAGCGCGAAAAGACCTTTAATGAGCAAATTTTTTGTTTTGAGCGTCAAAAGCAAAGTTGAAACACTGACGTTTGGCAGATTACCAACAAAAAACTAGTATTTTAAAGGCCGTGGTTCGATTTGATAAGGCTAGGTTGTTGCTTTAATCAAATTTTTAATAGTTTATTATAAATGAAATGCAAAACCGATTTTTTGAAGGAAGTCAAATTTCAAAACATTTGGCTATGCTAAAATTGCCTGACGGTGAATTGTTAAGTTATGAGTTTTATGTAAATAACAACCAGTCTGAAGTTACGAGTAACTTAATCAGTAAGTTTAACTGGTGCTGCTTAACTCTTGTTGAGTAAGTTAACCTCGTCTGTGTAAACCGACCGTTAGTTGTAAAAAAAATGACCTAGCTTGTATCTTTGCATTTATCGTTGTTATTGTTTGTTACTCATCTTGGTCTTTGAAACGGAGGCGTGATGTGAGACGGAACTTCCAGGTCCTTACTGCTTACCCATTCATTCATGGCCAGGCTAGGGAGAGTGGCAGCACATTTTGAAGCAGTCATGAATCCAAATTTCAGACTAATGACGATACCATCGATAAGGCTGACTGCCATAGATGGAAATACCCAATAGTTGCCACATGCTGGGTGAGCAGCTCCGTTGTTTTGGAAGCATGTACTGATCCTTTTGTATGTAACAATTACTTGCTATGTTACAAGATTGCTATTGATGGAGTATTGTATGTACAAGATGCTGCAGAAGTAACACCCTTTTTGTATTTAGTAACTTTTAATAATGTTTCATTAAACATAAATTTGTTGCATTACATAAATCCACATCGTGCTAGCTTTGTAGCACATGCGGGATATAAGATTTGATCTCAAACTTATTCAATATTAGACGAATACTTCTATCGCTGTTACCCAACTCTATAAAAAGAGAGACGTCGACTGTATTTTTGAGGTGTTGTAAGCAATGATTCTCTTGCTTCAAAGGAATTTTTACGTTTGTTGCTGAAACTGATCTCCTGATTTTGTAGCATCGCAATCACCTCCCGTTTTTTCAAATTTCCGATTTGGCGAGTAATGTTTCGGCTTTTCAGCTGCGGAATGTTACATTCAGCTTAGCACCTACCAAATGTCACAATTAGCGGATAACAAACGAACAGCTTGAGCACAGTTTTTGTTCGCGTGACAAAATTGAACTGCCCTTCTTGTTTCGTCATTAATCGTTCGGTCTTATATCTATCAAATTTTTTACATAATTTTTAAAATAAAGTAGAAACAACTAATAATTTGCAAATCTAACTAATGATTTTCAAATTTGAAAATCCAGATACTAAAAAGACGTATTTCTAAAATAAAACTCTATCAGAAAATAGAAACTCAAATAACAAAAAGGGTGTTGCGTCCCACCGTGTATTTGTTCAACCAATTTTATGGCTGTTGTAGCTTTACAAAAATTTTGCTGGTAGCTTTTCGTGTTGCATTCTTTAATCCTCGCGTAATTAACGCGACGTAGTTATGACCATGACGCCACGAAAAGCTGAGCAAATTTTTTAAAGCGACCCATTTATAATCAGATCGAGGTTCAAACCAGTCTTTGTCGTCATCACGACTACCACAGCGTCATCTCTTTCGCGCTGACTCTTCGAAGAGCGGTGACATCATGGCGACGTCGTCCAATCCAGGCACTCCTGTCGAGTCTTTTCCAAATATGCTTGCTAATCAAATTGAAACTCAGTTCAAACCTGCTGCCGGAGCAGTCAAGGTTCTGCCGCTCTCATCTGTCAATCCATTCAAAGATCCTACTTTGTCTCCTGTCGCTCCCGTACCCACCCCGAGGCGGCGCAACTTTAATCCTGACGTCATGCGATTGTGCGACCGGCGGCCGCGCAAATTGTCGCCGGATGTTAGTCTTCGTTTTTCGAGCGCTTTTTTGGACATGGATGCGGATTCCGATACAAGTATGAACTCTAATACACCATCGCTCAGAGTTGAAATTGGTAGCTTGGGTTCCGACGACAACGGTTCCGTTGAAAAACTAAGGGCGGGCAGTTACTCGCCCCATTTGAGGCCATTATTGGCTTACGGGGCTTCTCCTTATTCGTCCAGTGAGAATATCTTGCAACCGGAATTAGTGGCGTCACCAACTCGAAGGACAGACAAGTCTTACAATAGTGATGAGAAGCAAAGATCGAGCAGTGACGTGATCGTGTCGCCAGCGCTTCCGCTTCGAAAGCACAGTAGGTCGCTGGGGAATCCCTGGCTGCTCTAGAAGAGGGAATGCGTTTGTTTTAATTTGAAAAAGCAACTAAAGTTAAAGTAATGATCGGTGGTGCCAAAACTGAAAATAGCGGTGGGAAAGAACGCTTAAATTTTGGTTAGGTTTTTTTTATTTTTATGTGACTTTTTAGGAGCGAATAGCAGTAGAACTTTCTGTTTTGCTCACTAAACGTTTTGTGGTGCAAAATGCTCTAGTTTTGCGCTACGGCTGATAAAGCGTGCTTTTCAGATATTGTTCTAATGACGATAAACCTTAATCTTTGAAAATGTTCTTGCCTCACCGCTGCTTTGAAATCAGATTTTTGTTCATTTTCGTTTGTTGACAATCGTGCTTGATCTGCTTGATTCGCAGCTCTGTAATAAAATCAATTGATTGGTATTGCTTTTTTTTTTCTAATGTGAACTAATTGGTGAACTTGATTTATAACCCAGTCACAACCTCTTACTAGTAGCAAGAAATCTCGACCTTCTGATAGGATAGAATAAAGTGTTACTGATGCTGTTTTTGGTGGTAACGCATACGAGTTTGTTGTTGTTTTTACTTTATTAGAATGAAGGCACAGCTTGTAGCAGATTCCAAGTTTCCATCGCAAGAGCAGATTAGGGGAAAGCGACAGTCCATTTCAAACCTGTTGCAAATAACGATTTGTAGACTGGTAACCCCTCTATCAACAAAGTGGACCTCGATTAGCAAGTAGTCTTAATCTCACAACAAACTGAGTAGCTTCACTATTCTAATCTGTTGAAGCACCAGAAACCTTGCTCCAACACTACGGTTTTATCTTGGGACTGATTTTAATCCAGCATGCTGCTGCTGCTATTGCGGCGCCAACAGTGACCATGTGCTCAGGCCATTGGCGGCCAGTGTACTCTGATCCGCACTGAGTAAATACGGTTTGATAATTCATGCTCCATATCACCCTAATTCTGAACGCCATGCAAGAAAGCAGTGAGTACCATTAAGAAAATATGTGGTATGACTCGACTAGGGAATTGAGTCCATGTTTATTGACTCCGAAGCGGGCGCCGTAACCACCACACCATCGCACCGGTGAAGTTCTGCATGTACTTATTGCCTTCTCTGTTTTCATGTGTAGACTAGTTCATAAGAATTAATTTATCTTCTTCATTATGTTACAGCTTCTACTACCGATCCAGTCAAACAAAGCCACTCTACCCCGGAAAAGTCGTAAGTATAACCCTTAGTAAAGCTACTGCAGAAGGTGATTATTTACCTAACCGTAGCCCTCAATAACTGGAAAATAGTGACGCATAGCTTAAGCTGACAGTCATAGTAATTATGGAAAACTAAAGTAAGGTCTGGAAGACTGTGTCTTGTTAAATCACAGAATAAATAATACATGTTTGTGGTCTTGTTATTGACAAGAGTTCAGTTTCTAATAGTATTTTGTCATCTAAAAATTTAAATAAATAAAAATTTAAATTTAAATACCAGCTTTATATTCATTAGTAAGTACATTTTTGGAGTCCAATATGAAAAATTACCGTCCACTTGATAATTGAAGCATGAGCTTTTATGCAGAAGAGTTCCAAAAATCGTTTGTTTTTAGTGAAAAATCATCGGCTGATGAGTTGCTGGATTTGTTCGGTAATCGCACTGCATCCACAGACCAATCATCGGACGCTAATTCAATTTTGGACCTATTCAGCTCCCCACCTGAGCAAGCAGCAAAAGAATCCGGTTTTTTGAAATCAAAATCCTCAGAAGTGTCTCTGGATAGCTTATTTCTAATGCAATGTAAGTTGCTACTATGAAGTTGTTTCCGCTTCATTTTGTAGTCTCCGCTTTTTTTCGATTTTTGATTTGATCACTGCCGGTTTCACCGCTTCATGGGCAGACCAACAATAGAGAGAGAGAGATCCATTTTTTAAAATCCGCTTTTGTCTGCTTTAACGCAGGTGGCCGGATTCACCTCATGTTTCTCGAAGAGTTCGTACTCATCATCACGCCACTTTGCTCTGTCATTGGCATCCTCCTTTTTCCGTCCAATCTGATCGGTGTGCTCCTCCTCTTGACTCTTCCACGTCATATTCGAACGCCCACGCCCTCTTCTTTCCGCCACTTGAAAATCCAACGCTCGTCTCAAAACATCACCACTATCTCTTCTCAAAACATGCCCATACCATCGCACTCCACTCCCTCCGGCTAGTCCATCCAGAGTATCTTTAAACCCAGCAAACTCGTTAATTCTTGGCTCCTTTTTTGTCAATCATCTTTAGTCCACACATTGTTCTCATCATTGCTTTTTCAGTTCTTCTCAAAATTGCCATCTCATTCTCCTTCAGACACCATGTCTCGCTCCCATACAGCATTGCTGATCTTATGCAACACTGATAAATCCATCCTTTCATTTTTAACGAAAACTTTCTTCCATAAAGTAACTCCTCACATTCTCTAAATTTTATCCATTCAATTCTCGTTCTTGCTGTTACTGCTGCTTCACTTCCACCACTGGCGTTCAAACTGTCCATCAGATAACGAAAACTCTTCACAAAGTCAACCTGGTCAAAAAATGATATTTCTTTACCTGGTTCCACAATTCCTTCCATTGTATCAACACATAGTTTACCAAAAAATCCTTTTGCCAGAGTTTGAAGTCATTCTCTTCATTTTCGCGCTTCTACCATTTACCACACTTCGTGCACATCACCCAAATTTTCCATCACCTTCTTGCTGCACTCGGCATACGGATCAACTTTACTCTTGAGTACCCCACTTTTCGAACAGCTCACCATTATATTAATTTTCTTGAGGTTTACCATCAGCCCCTTGCCTCTTTCCATTTTAAAAACTTCTCTTTGAAATTCTCTATACTTTCACTCATAAAAAACAAGTCATCCGCATGCAAAATTTCATTCATCAATCCTTCTCTTGGATTTTCCGAGATTACATCCACCGCAATTGCAAAAAGCAGTGGCGACAACACAGATCCTTGGTGTACACCAACTTGTACCAAGAATTCTTCAGATAACTCAGATCCCACTCGAACTTTCGTTTTTGCCCCGTGATAGAGGCTCATTATCGCTCTTACAATTACTTCTGGTAAACCTTTCTTTCTCATCGCCGCTCCATCATCTTTTTTGGAACTCTATCAAATGCCCTCTTAGTATCCTCAAGACACATGTACACCGTTTCTTCTTACCCCTATATTCCTCTTGCATTCTTCGCACTACAAACAATGCGTCTGTCTTTCCTCTTCCAAGCATAAAACCAAACTGCATTGAATCAATATTTACTAATTCTCGAATTCTTCTCTCTAGCACTCTTTTAACGATCTTCTTGACGTCATAATAACTTTTCAAAATATATTTTCAATAAATGCTGCAAACTAGCTGATTTCATGGCATTTTCTTGCGAGGATTTAGACTTGCATTTAAATGTACGACGTAATAGTAGCAGCAATGATAACTTAAAAACAGGTTCTGAAGACCGGAGGTTCTTCGTATCACTATAAGATTTTTCCTGATCGTTGAATAAAGGTTAATTTCTATTAGGCGTAGATTGCAGGCGTAGCGTGAAAAACTTTTTCACGCTACGCCTGCAATCTACGCCAAATAGAAACCAGCCTTAAAACTTAATTCCAGCTTTTATTTTCAGCTGACAAAAGCAAGGGAGAAGATATGAAGATTGGTAAAAGCGAAACATTTCGTCTCACTCCTCCTCCAAGTTCGAACCGTTCCACTCCCGTATCAAGACCAACCAACCTTAATATTAAACCCGAACCTGCTAAACGTATGTTTTGTAATTCATTAAACTGTAATGTCACAGATCATTGCGTTCATTTGTGACCTCGTGTTCAATGATGACGTCATTTTTCCAGCTGCCGCACTTCCGTCATCCGAAAGTTGGTCGTCTCTTTCATCCTTTGGAGGCACGCCCTCGGACAGTTTTGTGACGTCAAGGGGACCTAGCCCATTGACGTTGTCTTTCAGCGACCCTGTTCCAATAGCAGTGGCGTTCACGGAAACAGTAAATGCGTTGTTCAAGGGAAGCTCTGGAGAAAAGTAAGTTGTTTGTTTTGTCTGCTACAATGTTTTATCCTTAGTGTTTCTTTTAGTGAACTATCTCATATAATCCACGAAAGTGCTTATGCAGGCCCGCTGGCGAATCGCACGGTTATTGAGGTAAAAACTGGGACAGATTTTTTTCGGCGTCCAGTTTATTTCGTTTTAATGTTTTCTATTTTATTTCCCGTCCTTTTAGGTGCATCGCGAAGATATCCGGTGAAGTCCAGATCTCATTTCCCATCGGAATCGTGCGCGCGTTCACTTCCAATCCAAACCCAGCCGCTTTGAGTTTCCACATCAAAGGCGCTCCTCCATCTGCAGATTTCACGCCTAATCCCGGTTTCTTGTTTGCGTAAGTTCTGCTTGCTCTCCTTTAAATCTTCGGGTTTTCGACGACTCGTGCTTTTTGGAACATTAGTGGTTTATCTGTGATATCATAATCCTTTATTTGTGACACCATAGCGTTTATTTTGATGTGGCCTGCACAGCCATCTCAAATATGGGTGTGCAGTTGCGAGAGGTATGCTTTTATCATAGATTCAAAACAAGTGGTTCGTCGTTTAATTTTTTTATTTATGTCAGCCATTTCATTACTGCACTGCCTCCTAAATTTTCCTGCTGCTTGAAAGTGCAATTTGCATTTGTAGAGACTCGTCACAGTCGAGTGACCGTTCGTTTTGGTTTGATATGACATCTCTGACGAACCACATCAAGAAGATGAACGACTCAAACCCGAACGCTCCTTACTACAACATTCCAGTGCTCGCTTATCAGGTGAGAGTGTGCTTGAATGTTAATTGCCGTTTTCTTTATGATGTCGTTTCCATCTACATACTTCGTACGCAGATGGAAACTATAGTACGCTTGCCATTTTTTGTTATAGCGAACTTGTTTGCCCGACCCCTTCCGACGGATGGGGACATGGCGGAAGACCATGGAGCCCCAGAAGCCGGGCAACTCCCCAGGGTCTGGACCAGAGAGTCGCCAAAGAGTCCGTTGCTGGACAGTGCAGAATGAGTTGAGAGGTGTCCTGGGACGAGTGTCCACAGGCGCTGCAGGAAGGATTCTCGATTCTGCCAATCCTAATGGGAAAAGAACCTAAAAGAAGGCTGTGTCCGTTGCAGCGTAGACGAGAGAGGACACAGCGAGCATGACGAGGGAGCACAAGTTGCTTGGTGGAAATCGAGGGAACCTGCTTGTTGAAGAATTTCGATGAGGCAGTACGCCTCCAGTCCGAGAAAAGACAAGAGTGGATACGAGAGATAAGAGGAGACAGGCTACAAGGAATTGCAGAGGGCGCAAGTAGCGCTCCCCGTCTGGCAAGCTCGTCAGCCGCGTCGTTCCCCAGGAGAAACGAGTGTCCGGGGACCCATTGTAGCCTGATAGAACAGGAGGAGAGAGAAGACAGTTCCTGCCAGATCTGACACTGAGTTTGAGATTAAACGAAAGATGGAGGAGAGGACAAGGTGGCGAGGACAGAACGAGAGTCAGATAGGAGGAGAAGAGAAGAGAAATGGCAGACTTGTTGGTGCTGCCGAGACCAGCAAAGAGCGTGCAGAATGGCGCAGGCTTCAGCGGAAAAACTTGAGCAAACTTGGCCTGCTGAAAAGGAAAGAGTGGTCTCAGTGCCACAGAGAGAGCAGTCGGCAAGTACGCCAGAGCCGCCCTTGCCAAAAGGAAAAAGAACAGAGCAGTCCGTATAGAGTACCAGATCATGAGGGGGTAGAGAGTCGAGGTGGGCGAAAGCCGCACTTTAGCGAGAAAGAGGGGGACCAGAGCGGGAGCATAAAGAGGAAAGGGTGGACTCCACAGTGAAGGAAGGAAGATTCCGAGGAGGAAAGGGAGGGCAAGCAACAAGAGCCTCCCTAGAACAAGTAGAAGGAAGCATGAGCGGGTGAGTGGACGCAAAAGCTCTCCAGGACGATCTGTAGAGTCTTGGTTTCACTCCAAGTCTGGCCAAACCTGAAATAGGAAAGGAGGTTGGGAGACAAAGAGCCTGCTCATAAGATGAAAGAGTGAAATGAGTCAGGGTGACTCGAAGGGGAGGTAAAGGGCCTTGGAGAGAAGAAGTGGGATAAGGGAGGACGAGAGGCAGCCGGTGATGGCGCGACTAGCCGCTCGGTGGAGGCGTTCCAATTTGGTGATATTGGTAGCGCTTAGGAAAGGAAACCATCCGGGTGAAGCGTAAGTGAGAAGGGGCCGAAGAAAAGATTTATACAGAACAGAGAGGGACTCCTTAGAGGGGCCCTATGATGAAGCAGAGATACAGCGTAAGGCCTTGAGACGTGGAAAAAATTTGGCCTTCAGCGAAGATACATGTTTAGAAAAGGAAAGAGTGCGGTCGAAGGTGACCCCAAGAAAAGTTGGAGTTGGGTTGAAACGGAGGCGGGAGCCGAGTAAGAGGAGGTTGGGCTGGAGGTTAGCCTGGTGGGGATCCACTGAGAAGAAGGAGGCCTCACATTTGCTCGGATTGAGAGGAAGACACCAGTACTCAGACCAGAGCTCCTTGTGTGGCCTCCACCGCAGTGGGGACCGAAAGGGAGGAGGACCAAATGGCCAGATCGTCAGCGTAGAGAGAGCAGCTGATGGAAGAAGGCAGAGAAGCAGGAAGATTATTGATGAAGAGAGAGAAAAGTACAGGGCCAAGAACGGATCCTTGCGGAACACCTCGACGGACTCGAAAGGAACGGCTTTTGTGATTTTGATAAACCACACAAGCGCGCCTATCAGAAAGAAAAGATTGAGTCCAACGAGCAAAGCAAGGAGGAAGGCCAGCCGAAATAAGTTTGTGAAAAAGGGTGGGATGCCAGACAGAGTCAAAAGCTTTAGAGAAATCATTAGTAGACAGGATCGTCCGAGAGCCCGGCCTGGGTTTGTTAAACCCATCCGAAATGGACTGAGAAAGGTACAGAATTTGATCGAGTGTAGACCGACCAGGGCGGAAACCGGCCTGGCGGGGAGAAAGAATGGAATTAGATTCCAGATAGAAGAGTAGACGGGATAGAATGATGCGTTCAAAAAGCTTTGATACGCAGGAGGTGAGATAGATAGGCCGGAAGGAAGCAGGAGAGTCGAGAGGCTTTCCCATCTTGTGGATGGGGAATAATGGAAGATGTCTTCCAGATGGAAGGAAAGGAATGCGAAGACCAGGAGAGATTGAAGATGTGAAGAAGAAAATCCATGCCAGAACGAGGAAGGTGCTTTAGCATGGGATAGGCAACTTTGTCTGGGCCAGTGGCAGCGGAGGGGGAAAGGTTGGAGGCAGCTGCGAGAAGTTCAGTGGGTGAGAAAAGAGAGCAAAAGGATGAGTGAGACTCCTCGGAGCACGTGGCTCGGCGGAGCTCAGAGAGGTAGCTTCTGGCTCTGCTACGCAGGGTCTTTGGCTGAGAAACGGAAAAGTGAGATCTCAGGTAGGCGGCGTAGACCGAAGCCGATTCCCTGGGAGAAGAGCAGTTTGGGAAATTAGGAGAGAAGGAAGACGAGGAAGGAGAGCCAGCGATAGAGCGAAGGAGAGAGTGCACAGATTTAGGGTTAGACCTAGGTGAAAGAGAAGAGCAAGTCGTCTGCCATGCCTCAGCCTTGGCCTTGGCGATGACTGACGAGGCGCGTCGAGAGGCGGAGATGTAACCCTGGCGATCTTCATCACTTCTGTGAGCGGCAGCAAAAGCCTTGCGTCTTTCACTAACCGCACCTTCCACCACAGCAGACCACCAGACTTTAGAGGGCGTTTGATGCGGCCGAAAGAAATGGAAGATTTGGCCGCATTCAGTGCCAGAGAGGTAAAAAGAGCAGCAGCAGAGGAAAAAGAAAGAGACGAGTATTTCTCTGCAGAAAGACAGTGGGATTCAAAGTAATAGGCAAAGTCATGCCAGCGAGCTTTCTGAAAATTGAAGGAAGGGGGACGCTCGTTGGGGTGAAAGACCGGAGAGAGAGGGACGGACAGAAGAATTGGTAGGTGGTCAGAACCCAGGTCCTGAAGCACCACCCAGGAGCAAGAAAGAGCAAGAGAGGACTGAGCAAAGGAGATGTCAGGAGAGGAGCGATGGAGAAGGGTGGGTGTGTCAGGGTCATTGAGGGGGAGGAGGTCAGAGGAGATGACCCAGTTGAATACCTCCTCCCCGCGGGGTCGGAAGTACCTCTGGAGTCCCAGAAGGGGTGATGGCAATTGAAGTCCCCCAGAATGAAGAGATTTCTGGTGGAGGTAAGAATTGAGGGAGAAAAGGAGTCGGTTCTGCCATCCGTCGAAGAGGAGCGAATAGTGGTAGCGTACACACTAAAAAACGAGAGCAAGTAGGAGTTGTTAAGAAAGATGTTGACCCTTGCATAATCAGAGTACTGATGGAGCGAAGAGAGAGAAGAGATGGAAAGTTCAGAGAAAGATAGGCCCTGCCTGACAAAAATAATTACATCGCCGCTAGCGTGTGTGGCATCAGGAGAGAGAATGTCAGACTGGGAGTTTGTGCGATCAGAACGGAGAGCAGAGAATCCAGGAATCCGGAAAGAGGAAGATGAGTTAAGATTGGATTCCTGGATACAGATAACGTCAACAGGATGGGACGAAAGAAAGTGAAGTAGTTCAGTGCTTCTGGCTCGAAGACCACCAGCATTCCATTGGAGAACCCTGAGAGAGTCAGGGGGGAGAGGAGACAGGAGGCATGGAAGGACAGCCAGGAGCAAGGGACGGTGGTGAGGGGGCAGAGGGAGAAGATACAGAATGGGCTGACGGGCGATAAGAGGTTTGAAGACGAGGGTGGGGCGGGAGTGCAGCATTAGCAGACGAAGGGCTAGATTGTACAGTGGAGGTATACATGTCGGAAGAGTCCGAGGAGAGAGTCACAGTGTTACGAGTTGGGACGCAGCAGGGGGGGCTGCTCCAAGAGTGAGAGCTGTCAAGAGTTCTGAATTTGGAGAAGGAAAGTTGTGAGCACCTTAGATGGACCCATTTGGAGCAGGTGCAGCATTGCACTGACTTGCCCTGCCAGGTCACATTTTCAGCGCACACATAGCAGGGAAAGATGGGGCCAGGGTTGGGATGAACGTTACTGCTCATCAAGAGAAGAACAAAAATAAGGAGACAAAGACGGGCAAGAGAAGGGCAGGAGAAAAGAAAAAGAGAAAACAGGCGACCAATTTTATGGTAGCTGTGTATTGCTCTGCTGCCGTCGTTCAGGGGGCAGCATAGCGAAAAAATGAAGGGGAGTGCCTGGGGTAACTGCGATCCTCGGGAAGGCCAACAGCCATTTCGACCCAACCCAAACGGGGCCGGGGGCCGTACCACCACGTTGAGGCGACTGTTGATTGGTGCAGTTCAGCGAACTTCGGTGAGCTTATTTTCCAGGAAATACTTCAACAAACGTTCATGTGCAAGTTGAATAAATTTTTATGGTTTTTTTATAGTTGACTTCACAGTCGGGATTGTCTCTCGTTCCGCTTCACTTAACTGGAACGTGGAACTGTGACTTGGCATCGACTTACTTAACAGTTGATTACAAGTAAGTCAAATAACATCTTCCTACTACGCTTAAGAGGAGAGCTTGATTAGTTGGTCGAGTAAAGAGCGAACCCTGTATGCTTAGTTATTTGCTCCTAATCTTCTTTGGCTGAATGTAAGACTGAACTTCAAGGCCCACACCAGAAACCTAATCGCGAACAGTCTATGACAGGGTTTATCAATATTTTTTAGTTATGTACTTTTTCATAGAACCTAGATGGATGGCGTACTTCTAAAACGAGTTTTTCTTTTCCTTTCTCAACTTTAAAGCCTTTTTTTGAGATCCAAGTTGATGAAAGCAATGGTTTTGCTTCTTTTGTGCTGTTTTTGTGATTTACTCGCAGATTTTTTGTTGTAATCTGTGTTTTTGCGTTTTCTCATCTTGAAGACTTGGTTTTTCGAAAAATTTTTGAAGTGACTCAACGAGAAACTTTCTTGAATACCCCCAAACTTTCTCTCGCTTACCCCAGTTTCGGAACCTCCGGTCTATAGAGGCGAGTGACAGTCATTTTCAAACCAGTCAAGAATACAAATTGCAGATTGTCAGACCCGCTATCAACAAGGCTGATTGCCATTAGTAAATGCACAATGGTTATCCCTTCGACGTATGCTGGATAACACTCGGCAGCTTTGTTATTCTATTGTAGAAAGCTCTGGTGACGGTTTGTTGATTCGAGGAGCTTGAAAATGAATTTCTAGAAAAAGTTTTACGCCCCTGAAAAGTGCAAACCTTAGAATTGAGAAGATTTTTTTCGATGGGAGCTGTGTGTTCATCGAACCTCGGTCTGCGGTATTTCGAACTAGCAGTTTTTTTTTCAGATACAACAGCGAGATAGCATCGAGTCCACTCAAAAACGTCAGCATTATTGTGCCAGTCGACGGTGGTGTGATGTCAGACGAATCGAATCCTCCTGCCTCGTGGTATGCTGTATCTTCTGGTCACGGGAAAACCTTTGCTGTTTTTTTACGTAGAGCAATTAGTGCTTAGACCTGCTTCGGAGTTGCCAGTGCTATTGGCCCAGCGAGTTTCCTCCACAAGCAGTGTAACCAAATTGATGAAAGTGCCGTAAAGTGCTTTTCCAAGGTGCACATCCATTCAGAAGACGCTTTGAAGATGAACTCGCTGCTCGAACATCAACACAGTTTATGGTGCTGAGCTGTTACTGCCACCAAATATATTCATTAAATTTGCAATGTTTAAAAGAAAGATTTTTCGATCAATCCAATATTTTTTCCAGTTTCACTTCAAGCTAAGTTGGATTTTAGGTATAATTGAGATAGTTAAATCAGCTCAAATTTTGTTAAAACTTTAAAATACACTAAAACAAATGCATTTCGCTAAATTAGCATCTTTAGAGCTTATTCAAAAAGAATGATACTATTTGAATAAGCACTAAAGAATCATTATATTTGAATAAGCACTGAAGATGCTAATTTAGCGAAATGCATTTGTTTTTATAAAACCTTGCACCTAATTGGGAACGCAGCATACGAGCGAAAAAGGGCATCAACAATTTATTGAGGATGAATATTCAAGGAAACAATAATGAGTATGCCACGCAACCAGTTTTGACGAGACCATCCCTGTACGCATTTCGTCCTTTTGGACTCATCAGCAGGGCCCGTCCCGTCGCAAGCAAAAGGAACCCACTCGTTAACGTTGTCCTTTAAACGAGCAATGTACACGCAAAAGTACTAAGACTTCAACCAACGACATCGTGCGTTGCTTAATGGGGCGGTTGACGAATTGGTTGGTTTTCGTTTCATTTCCACCGGAAGATCAGTTTACCCAGCTTAGCGGACTGCTCCCACCTTGTGAATTGTTAGCGCACTCGCCGCGAGCGTGATGGCATTATGAAGACAAGGCACTAGGCTATATATATAGAGTTCAATCCAGCTTCTTCAGATCAGTCGTCCTCTAAGCTGCGTAAACTGATCTTCCGGTGGAAATGAAACGAAAACCAACCAATTCGTCAACCGCCCCATTAAGCAACGCAAGACGTCGTTGGTTGAAGTCTTAGTACTTTTGCGTGTACATTGCTCGTTTAAAGGACAACGTTAACGAGTGGGTTCCTTTTGCTTGTCTCAGGACGGACCCTGCTGATGAGTCCAAAAGGACGAAACGTGTCCAGGGATGGTCTCGTCAAAATTGGTTGTGTGGTATGCTCGTTGTTTCCTTGAATATTCATCCTCAATAAATTGTTAATGCCCTTTTTTGCTCGTATGCTGCGTTCCCAATTAGGTGCAAGGCTTTATAATTTCCGATCTTCGCTTATGATTTTCAGGCATCTGTTTTAGTGTACGTTAAGTTAAAGTTTTAATAAAATTTGAGCTGATTTAATTATTTCGGTTATACCTTACTGAATTCTTAGTAACAGCAACGGAATCGCTCAGATATGTCAAGAGTTAAATAGGTTAAATATCTCATCAAAATCAACTGAACTAAGTTAGATTTTACGTCTTTATTTACCGCGTTGCAGGTTTTACTAATGTGTGTCTGTCACTGTACTTTTAGAGTGTTTACGGTTTCTTTGTGAGTTTTTCCACAGTCTGTTTTGTAAATAAGTCCAAAAATTTCAGGAATTCCGTTCAGAATCGTTTAACTTGGAAGGTAGCTTCAATTTCAAACAGCTCCAGGACTGGTCAGTTGTGCAGCAAACTATCACTATCGGATGGCCCTACCACAGCAAAGACATTAGCAGCGCAATTTGTGGGTGAAGGTTCTACGTTAACTGGTTGCGACTTCGAATTGGTCGGCTACGGGTATAGGTTGTCTCTTGTTAAGAAAAGATTTTTATCAGGTATAAACAATAATTAAGGAAGCACGAGAGCGATTACTCCCATTCTCTCTCACCCCCAAAAAATACATTTGAGTGCGAAATGTTTACACCGGAAAATTACTTTTCCCCATTTTTAGATCCCACTTTTTGAAAGAAAATCGTTAATACTTTGCCTTATTGTGCATGGTTTCTTGTTAACAACCAACTTTAAAAAAGTGGTTTCACCAAAAACGTTCAGTTGCGCATTTATTGGTTCTATCCCGATACTGAGTGAGCTAGAGAAACTGCTTTTGCAGGCTTAGACTTGCTGGTTCAGTGCATGTCTGCCATCGCCCATTTGTTTTAAACCATGACTGTACTGTGGCAACACAACATTTTGAATCCCGGATTTCCTTGTTGATGAAAACTGGTAATGCTTTAATCTAGATCCGAATTGCTGGCTTTTTGTTTCAAAGTCAGAAACAATAATCACCTCGCTTTGATGGCTGCGTATTGAGTTTAGTTAAGCCTGCATAGTACGTTACATCTTTTCTCCACAAATGGTGTCACTTATGCTTTAAGTCGCACCTGTGAGTTGAACCTAAATGGCACTACCTGTGAAGAAAAGATGCACCTTGTGAACAAAGTAGAAAGGCAAAGTTAATGATTTTGTTTTGGTAACACTGAAGCTGTAATTCTTTAATTGGAATTCTTTTATTGCGTTTTCAACTTTCAAAACTGGCAGGATAGCGACAGCGTGTTGGACATTATTTGTCCAGGCCTGCTTCGGAGTTTTTGAGCTTCAATCTTCCCATTGAGATGCTTTGTAGTACTTCTCGTGTATTTACAGCTGATTGGAATGTGCCAAACAGATAAAATAAAGATGGAGTACCTTTCCAAGGGAACAACAACGTAGTCATTGTGAAAAGCATTGGAATGTACGACACTGTCATCCACTTAACCACGCTGTGTATTATGCTAAACCATCTTTTTGCACCTAACCTTTTCATTGCCATTTTATCTCGTGTTGAAATGATCGGTGTCTTATCCTTTTGTTTTACTGCAGGTAAATACATACTTGATGCGAATTGATCTATTTCTCTTCAAACGATTTTCATGTTTTAATATGAACAATGTCACTGTAGCCTGGCTTCTGGACAACCCGGCATTAATCGATTGCAGTAGACTGCTTGAAATCATTATTTTGTGATGCTAAATTGTCACCGTACTAATACTCTAATTCGGCTCGCATCTCGCTTAAAAGATATGCAGTGATCATTCGTTTACTTGATCCTTTTTTCTTTGTTTGATTTAATGGCCTAGAACTAAATTGTTTTCATCGACTTAAAACAAATTTACAGGGTTTCATCACTTTTATTACGCAACTTATCGCATATCTTGATTACGCTTAGGCCTTGGCTTGGCATATCTCTTAGACTGAAACTGTCTATGGCATATTTTTTGAGCCATGGGCCTCTTACGAGTAAAATATTACGCAAGCGAAGTCAATAGCTGAAGTGTAATGTAGGAAATGGGCCTTCAGAATCTATGTTGGTTAGTATGCTTTATAAGTTTTGTCAATCGCATTTTCCTATAAGTTGGAATCATTACTGACTGTATTACGGAAATGTAGCACATTATGAAATCGACAATTAAAATGTTATTCTTGTCATGTGTATTTATTTTAATTTTATATTGGTCGTCGCAAAAATTCTTTAATAATGTTATGAACCATGATGAAATTGAATGATTCTATAGAGGCATCAGCAGGGACGTGCAAGCAGAAAAATTTCTCGCTTTTAAATCTTTCCCAAGGTTTTTTCACTTTCTGAGCTATTCGATTTCACGTGGCAACCTCCGTGCCCTGCTTGGTTTAAAACAATATCTTACTAGAATTTTAGAACTACTGAGATAAACCAGTGAAAGGTTGCACAGGTTGTCAAAGAATAAAAATTTTATTTGAATAAGAATGCTGTGCTTGCGAAGCTAGCTAGGTATTGGCTTTTAAAACGTTGATATAAACAGTTATAGCTAAATAAAATTAATTTGATCAATATAGTGTGTCAGTGGCTGTGGGATGGAATTGAATAATTTTGGCTACGCTTTGGTCTTTTGTTGCTAGTTCTCATCTAAACAATTTAGCTCAAGGATTATTAGGAATTTCCGTTGAGGGGTTTTGAGCTCAAAGGAAGTTTGTACAAATACATGTTTTAGGTAGTAAAACCCTCTATAACTTCGTATTTTTCATCAGTTCCTTATATACTTCTGTGATTGTTGATAATTTACTAATTTTCATTGCGAGTCAGGTATGCATAATATGCACCTAGTTAAATTACAGCGCCTATAGTGCTTAATGATTTGTAAAACTGAACAAGACTGGCTTGTGTCCGAAGATTTCCCTCCTGCTGTCGACACACAGTCAAGATGTGAAAAATCTTTTATTACGGAAAGTTTTCTTCAATTATCTACCTTAGAAGAAAATTTTAATCCAAGTTTAACTAGACGTTACACTCCAGCAGGAGATTTGCTTATTATGAGCTTTCCATATTTTTTCAAGTGAACTAACCAAAGTATTTTTGTGTTATCTGTAACAAACTGCCACTGGTTACTATTAGTAATCTTGTATTTGGGCTTTGCGTAAAGACCAACGTTTGTAATTCGCTTTAATGTGATGTGCTTTCCGGTGTATTTTTGTGATTACTACTAAGTTTTTCCGCTCAATTTATGGCAATTCTATAATAAATGTTCAAAATATTTTGTGTTCATTATAGCGTAGATCACCAGCGCGGTCTGGTAGTTGCTAGAACGTCCATTGAGTAGTCTGTAAACATGGGTTCAATTTCCTTGTCGTGACCGATTATCAACACTTTCAAAATGGTATTCACCGATTTCCTGCGTGGTGCTCGGCAATAAGAAGTAATATGAAGCCTGAAATTTAATTTACTCGGCTGTGATAAACGCTTGAAACTGAGTATCATTCGACTTGCAAGTTGCCAGAACCACAAAAACAAAGCGTTAGTAATGAAGATAACTATACGCGAGGTAGCGGTGCAAATGGTTCCAAAAATTTAGCTGCATATGATAACACTTTGCTCAGACCTGCATCGAAGTTAGTGAATTCTTTTCTGAAGGAAACCAAGTAGTCATCGTGAGGTTTGAACTCACTACACTTCAACTCTGCATTGCCTATGTCAACACCATCATTTTATTTAATTCCAATAGGCTCGTTCCACGTCGTCTCAACCGATCGTATTGTGCAAGTTACTAAATAAAATCCTGTTCCTACATCTCACGATGTTTAAGTTTTCGCTTTGTTGACGTTTCCTTGAGAAAGACATTTAAGTCTGCTCCATGCTAACTGTAGGTCTATCGCAACACCAAAGCGAGTGTAAACAAACGCTCTAAAATACGACGAAAAATTTTTCATAAATGTAGAATTAAAACATAACTTTATTCATGACATTTACAATCAAAATATTTTTGTGCTTGACACATCAAAATGCAAAAAAACTTTGTCATGAAGTACGAAAAACAAAGGCAATTTATATTAGCAGAACAATTTTCGGCTTACGCCATTAAGCAATTAGCAACTGTAGCCATTTAAGACTGCTATCAAAACGGAAAAATTAGGGCAATTTTTCGCACACATATTTGACATCTGAATGCCGCTGGCTACATGAGGAATCGATCCATCTACCTCTGGCTCCAACCATTGCACATTCGTTCAACTGGGAAGCAGGATAGCCTCGTTTCCAGTTGGTAAATATCACCCCTCTCCCATCTGTCCATTCCCATAATTCAGGATCCATTTTCCGGTTCAATCCTAGAAAATAGCTGTGAGCACCAGAGGCACTTTGATCTCTAAACATGCACCTATCCAGAGAAAGAAGTTTGTTAACATCATTGCCAAAACATTATTACCTATCCCACTGCTTAACTATGAGATTAGTTTTTAAAGCAAGAAAAAACAGAATGCACTCACCAGAAGCACAGTCACCTTGACAAATCTTACATACAGTCGAAAATAAAAACCCGAACAATGAAAATTTTCCGGGCTCACACTTGTGACTGTACAACATGGTAAATAGTCATGCAATGTTATCTCTTTTAGAAACTCGCTGAAGAACAACAGCAGAACTAAGCATCTCGCGGTAAAACTACGGAGTTTCAATTGCCGGCCTCATACTTTACTTTTTTTTTATTGTCGCACTGAAATTAAAAACAACGGTGTGGCGTCATCACTGTGGTTAGCAAAAGTCAAGTTACAAATTTAGCCACAGAAACGTATTGCAGGAGCATTAAAGGAAAACAGGGTAAAGCAATCTTATTCTAAATTCTACTTTCTGCTGAAACTCCTCTTATAAACAGCTGAACATTGTCTTTAATTTTAAGTTTTTTCTTGCATTAGTTCATCAGCCTTATCTCAAATATATTTCTATACACAACGTTGCTTCTTACCAATCCAAAACCGAGACCGGTTCACTAATTTCTGAAGCCATTTTAGGTGTTTTTTGTTGGTGACAGTGACCAAATGAGCAGAGTGCTCTTCCCTGCAGGATCTTTGAGCGGAATTCCAACTTATTGCATCAGTTGCACCCACTAGGAAACACCTTAAAATTATCAGTTTTATTTTCATGTCGCAAATAAGCACTGTAAAAAGCGTAAGTCGCATTTCTCTTATCTTAATACTCTGGGACCTCCGCAAACTAATAAATATTTTAGAAATACGCGGTATCAAGAGTCAATTGAGAACTACTCAGCCGTCCATGACGTGGTCGAATGGGTTAGAGCGCTGCTGTACGAAAGCAAGAATCGCGTCAAGCGCTCAAACATTAAGACAGAAACACTTAAAAATATTTTCATTCAGAAAATGAAAATAAATTTTCTAATGCTAGTGATAGAAACTTAAGACAATCTTTGAGTTGAAAGATCCTTCAGAGAAAATGTAATAAATTGATAGACCAAATCAGGATAAATCAAATCTTCCATATATTTAATTTTTTGGCCGCAGTACACGAAAACAATTTTTGAGTAACAAGTTTTGTTTGGGAAGTGGAGGAGAGTAATTCCATTGAATTTTGTCGATATTGGTATAAGTGCTATTGTTCCAGGGGGTTTAAAGCAGTAAAAATCACACAATAATTACACATTAACTTGCGCTTTTTGATGCCCTAGGAATTCTCTATGAACGTAACCGCACTGATGACATCTATTAAGTACAACTAAACCTGCGAAGAGCCGCGAAAATGTGTTTGTGGATGGCCTTCATCGGTAGGGATGTCCCTGGTCTGAGCCAATCTAGCACAACATTTAACAAGAATAAATTCTCAAACCTGTTTGCAAACGATTTCCAGTTTTTACGGCACGGGAGTGCAGGAGAATCACTTCCTGCTTTTGATCTCGATTTTGGCTTCTTCCACCGCACCCAACTTGCTCCGTCGCAGCGGTACAAAATTCTGGCGGAAGAGTCAAAAAAAAGTGCTCCAGTTTTATCCAAAATACAACTTTGCCTCACAGATGAAGGTAAAGCTTGTACTGCCTGCGATAGCAAAGGCAACATGATTAACATAGGTTGAAGCGCATGATGAAAAACCTCAGTAGACGCAGCGTAAAGTATGTGGTGGTCGAGAAAGCCATCTATGATATACATTAAACACACAAACGCCCACTAAAAATATATATTAACTTTGCAATCATTTTCTACGCTTGATCGCAACGCTTATGGTAAAATTAGGTGCCGCTAGTGCCGGTAACTCCGAAGCAGGCTTTAACAATGGTTTGGTCAAGTTGTGGATGGTGGAAGACATCGTTCACAACAGTAGTAAGATGTGATGACATCATCACAGAACATAAATACGCATATTTTGTCTCCCTGCTCATTTTTTTGCTGCCTACGCCCAGGGATCTAAGCCCGAGTTGTTCTAAATCTGTAACGACTTTTTTCGAGACGGGGAAAACAGAAATGCATCTCCATCTAATTCTTTTTGCGACTGAGCACCCCAAGCACAATTCATAAAGCCAACTTGGATACTGCAACCCTCGCTAACAGCACTCGTGAAACATGTTTCAGCACGTCAACTCTCACCTGGTTCCTTCCTCTCACAGTGACAACAGCAGAGACGTCGCTGTTCTCCACTTCAAGAGTTCTTGAATGCTGCAAAACAAAACAGCACCAAAGTTTAATTTTCGAGAATCTGGAAACGACAATTCGGCAAAAAAAAATTTCACAAATCGAGATCAGAAAAGGAATTTCCGGCTAAAAATCATTGCAATTGTGCATTCATTAAAACAAAGTTTAAAAGTTTAAACCTCGCGGTTTCCTGACTCTACAATTGTGGGATCGTCATTCAGTTCATCCGATTCAACAATGCCGTTTCGGGATTGAACGGAATTTGAAAGCATTTCTAGAAAAACAATGTTTTACTCATGAAACAAATGAGAAAGAATAAGTTTGAACTTAGGGCAAAAATTGTCTACCTTAAAATAATTGTCGGCAATGATACATCAGTAAGGCAAGCTCGCCTAATTTCTGAACGTTTAACAACTTTTCCGGCTAGGCTGCTCTATGGAGACAGCAGTGCACTGAGCCAGAAGTAATGGCAAATCTGGAAGAGGTCCAACACAGTTGTTTTATTTATAATTGCAGAGGTTTTCCCAAGGATAGAACATAAAAATACGTCGCTCGCTGGCTACTAACCACAATTTAAATTGTCGACCACGTTACTTGCACGCATGCACCAAGCTTATGGTAAAATGCTGCTTTTGGATAGCCACTAATTGGCAGACCGCATTGTAAGTAGAGGGGCTACCAGTATTCAATTTTTATTTGTGACAGGTTTGAAATGGTTTGCTATTTTCCCTTAGACTGGTCTTGATTAGGTTTGCAGTCGGTTTAGATATCTTTTTTACACCATTCCTCCGTTGAGATACACAACGATAGCAAACAACAACATCAAACAAAAAACATTAACAGTACATAAACTATGAATTGATGGAGATAGCAATATATGCTTCATCACTTGTGCCCAGTGGTATGTAAACACCTGAATGATTTGAAGCTTCTCTTCTGCTGGTTGATTCTTCCCCCGTGGTCACTGGCAACAAGGCGTGATACTGTAAAATACAAAAGAGCAACGATGCGTAACTACTGAAAGCTTATCTCAGAACAAAGATTACAGGTTCAGTGTAAGGTGAGGCCATTTAAATCCTAGCAGTAGGAGGAGGGAAATCCCAAAAATCCCCATAAACAAACTCGTTTTCACAAACATGAAAAAATAAGAAACAAAATTAAATTTCCTCACCCTCCAAAGTCGGATTGTTTTGTTGCGGAAAAAGGATTGTGGTGATACTGTCGCACCGGGAGGAAGTTTTCCGTAACGTATGCTGTCTGAAAACAAACCGTACATTTATGCAAATTGTCTAAAGGAATAGTTTTTAATAATCAACATACCTTCTGTTTTTAAAACATTTGTTGAATCTCTTAAAATTGTTTTCTTTTTCCGATATTTTGCTAAAAAGTGAAACAGAATCAACAGTCTAGCAAAGACCACAAACGATTTATCGCTTTAAAGGGAAATATTCTAAGTCTCCGACACCGGGAAACCTTAACGGTTAGAACCTGTTGCGCTGAGTCAGTACTGGTGTTAGATCAAAGCTCTACCACAGACATTGCAAAGTGATTTTTCCAAGAGCACAGCTACACGGAAACCACTAAGAGATTGAACTTGCAAGTTTACAGTTACAAACCAACGCTTAATGGCATTGACCTACAGAAAAAAACGTTTCCTTTTTGCTCGTCCAACAAGAGGAAACAACAACTTGGATGACTGCAAAATGACTTCACCTTCTTCAAGTCTGCAAACCAAGCGTACATCTCTGTGCGGTGGATGCAAGCAGTACTTTGAGCCTATAATGTGGACGCATAAGTAAAAATCAACTTACTTGCTGTTTGCTTCTTGCGACAAGATCTATGAGAGTTATCTAATATGATTATCGTTGACAAAGTCTTCCTGGGAACGAGGACACAATTAACCGGAAAATGAAGTTGAATTTTTATTTTTTCCTTCCTCTCCTCAAGGCTATCATTGATAATTACAACAGCCCAACTTTCCGTAAGTGAACCTTAAGTAGATATCGTTAGAGACTTAAGATACCAGCGCGATAGCGTAGTGGTGAGAGCGTCCACTTCGTTGTCGGTAGATCTGTAGTTCATTCCCTAAGTCGAGTCGTACCAAAAAACTTTGAAAAATGGCATTCACAGCTTCCCTGCTTGGCGCTTAGCATAAAAAGGGATAGTGTGGAGAACAAACCGGCAAGCTTGCTTGTTGTGTCCTTAGGCAAGGCACTTAACTCCACCTCTATGTGGCAAACAGGTGGCCTACCCGTACTTCACTGGGTTACAATTGTGAAGTTGCCAACCCAGCATGTCGTAAAAGGCGATTCTAGGGCACCCACCAGTGGCAGTCCGCCTTGTTAGTGGTGGGGCTACCAGTCACTAATGATTGGTTCGAAATGGGCTGCCATCTTTCCCCTTGCCTAATTTCAATTAGGTTGACGGTATGAACCTGAATTGGCGTTTGTGCCGTACCTCTATCCCGAGGAATAGGAGGGGTAATCACAACAACAACAACAGAGACTTAAGGTAACTCTTGGTAACATAGCTATAAGGGAGAAGTTTTATGTGATCAACGACCAATTTGGAGAAGTTAGTTTAGCTTCTTACTATTTCTTTATTGCGAGATGCAGCAAAAAAGCTGGGAACAGCATTTTTGGTTTATTTATAGTTTATAGGCGGTACAGGATTTTACAACAGTTTCAAGAAGCTGTTATGCCAGAAGCTTTTCGTGACGTATCTATCAATAGCCCTATCGCGTCAAATGGGGAGGGCTAGAGAGAACAGATTCAATAGTTTAAAATCAAAACTTCTGCTTGGTAAACCTAGTAGGCCCTCAAAGTGACGCACTTAATTCTCAAAGAAATATTTGATACTTCAAAAAGGATATTCGTTAGAAAAGAAATCAGAATGCACCCGAAGAAAATTAAGCGATGAGTAAAGCAAAAAAGAAAAAAAGTTGCAGCCATAGGAACTACCAATTTAGTTCTAGTTCATTTGATGCTATTCGTTACTCATGAGTTCAGGCAAGGACTGATCGGAGAAAGACAAATGGAGAACCAGTGGAAATACAAAGAAGATTGAGGTCTTTGAGTGACCAGTCACCCACACATGTCGTCGTTCGCTCGTCGCAGTTTGAACTCGGATCGTGTGCTTGAAAACGCGTCACAAAAGCGTTTTACAAGCTTGGTCGACCGGACTGGAAATCGATTCCGGGTTTCAACCTACCAGGATCGAACTGAATTTGGTCCGCCGAACTGGCTACAAAGTCAACACCAGGTGTCGCTGTTCCTCTTTGAACCGATACGCTCACAAACGATGACGAAACAGCGCTCCCATAACGGCGCACTCGAACAGGAACAGAACCGACGTGCTCACAAACTTTGCTCTTCTTTTTCATCATTTCAACTCGGGGCCAAGCCATTTTAAACCTGGAAAAAAAAGTTATTAAAAATTTTATAAAAATGGTCTTGCAAGAAAAGGAAAGGAATAAGAGATAACATCCCCTAAATTAGGAGGGTATGTGATTAAATATTGAGCAAGAACTCCAATCGTAGAGTAGTTGACCCTTTACCTCACTTCGCGTTTACGCCGCAAGTATTTTTTGCACCCTTTAATAGGGTCAGGAAAAAATCAACTTTGTGCTTTTAAGTGAAACACAGCCTATATCAGGCCCTCGGGCTGAACAGCTTTTACACTATAGCAATCGTTTAAGCAATGGTGATGCTCGTAGTCCATGTATTGGCGTCAAGTCATGAGACTCCATTGTCCTACATAAGTACAGCAGTAAATTTTCTACTCAGAATTTTACTAAACTAAAAGTCCCATTTTCTCTTTTCAACTTCACCTGAATTAATGTTTCAAAATTTTCAAACTTCCAGAGGTGATTATGCCAACATGCTAAAACTTTTTAATCGTAACGTGTAATTACATATATAATTAACGTTGCATAAATGCAACGCTAGGATAATCCGTGCACAAACTATTCTCACCATTCTGCATAAGCCTATTAAGAAGGACAAATCTGTTTTATTTTTCAAGGTTTAGCAACCTGTTATTAAATTGCGTGTTTTGCTCGCTTTTCGGAGATGGCGTGCGTCTGTGTGGGTTAGTGTGTGTGTGTGTGACATCAAGTTGATTTCTTTTTAGGGTTTATGCCCAATTGTGATGACATCGTCGTTGTCATGTCACAAGCTCTGGTTGATCAGGAATAGCGGCAGATGGTTTGAGCACTTTTCTTAAATCTTCTTCCTGACATCTTTGAAGTTTTTAGCATCTGCTAAAGGGCAAGGCTTTCGAGTTTGATTAATTTTGTGCGTTTATCGCTGAAGTCTAGTTGATCATTTTTGAAGTGGAAACACTTTATGATCATTTCTAATCTCATCACGTCTCATTTTTTCATTGCTACATCTTTGCGAAAATCATTGTCGATAGACCAGAAATCATTCTAACCACCGAAAGAGTTACACCAGAAAACAGGAAACATACCCAAAAATATTCTAATCCCTAGTTTTTGGCATTCAAGATTCGGTCAATTTCTGGGTGTGCAATGCCAAACACTTTGTTCTCATGTTGATAAGACCATCAGCAAAGAATCGCTCAAACATTTCAACTTTTGAAAAAGTTTCTTACTGCCTGTCAGTAGGCTCTGGAAAAGGTAGTTAAATTTATAAATTTCCTGTTTCTTCTTTTCATAAGTGGGTTGTTTTTCCAGGTTTATTTTTTGAAGCTGTAGAAACTCAGTTTGGGTTGCATATGCAGTTCTGCTTGCTGAGGTTTATAACTGACTAGCTGGCTTTGCCGGCGTCGCTCGACAGAGGCCCTTCATCAGTAATGTCGGGGTTTAGTATTTCAGTTCAACCGGCCAAGCCGGCTTCATCCATCCGGCTCTCGTGTGAGCAGTAGCAAAAAATTAATGAATTTTATGCACTTTCACAATTCTTCTACGTGAAATTGTGATCATCATATTCTCTTAATCATGACTGGCAATGCTCATATAGAATCTTGCCACAAATTGTTGTTAGTTCTTGTGAGGGAGCAGGGATTGTACATAATCAAAACTGACTCTAGCGCAAAATGGTGGTTGCTTTCGCAATTAAAGAAAAAAACTATTTAACAAGCCTATTTTACCAATTGGGGCTTCCCCTTTCCTATTGATATTTGTGGTATTAAGTTCCTAATTTGGCTGCGCTAGTAGTCTGGTTTCCTGCATAGCGACAAAAGCGGCTACTATTCTCTCTATATTTAGTTTTACAAAGTGTTATGGTTATGGTTTTATGTTAATTTTTTATTAAAGTTGGGATTTTATTACAATGATGTGGAGCATAGACACATCAGCATAAGAAAAAATCCTTACTTATAGTGAATATGACGGCGTCATCCGAAGTGCCCCCATCAGTAACGTCGGGATTGAGATTGAGTAAAGCCGGTTCGGGTTTACCTATCAGGTTCTTGTATGTAGAGTTACCAAACGTTTATGTGTTTTCTGCACATAAAATGTTCACAACTTTTTGTGCTCTTTTTCTTAGTAGAATATCTCATTTCAAAATCCTGGCTATGCCTGAAGTCTATGTGCTCTGTTCATTGCTGACACGAACCCAAGGGGGCCATGCGTTTCCCGTAGTCTGTAAGTAGGGATCACATTTCTGATATTAAGCTATTCTAAAGCAAAATGGCAAAAATGTCTTTCGTGTGGTGCGATTTGACACAGTGACGCTGTTTTCTTTTGATTTCCCCTAAAACTTTCTCAAGTTCCTGCTGGCTATGCATTATGTAGCATGTTCCTTTCTCCCTGCTTGAAGTTTATAGTTTCCTTGCTTTTCTTCAAATGCTTGGTTTGACGCCGGTAGCTTAATAAAGCTATATATAGAAACATACCAATAATTTCTTCCATGTGGTGCGATTTAACACAGTGACGTTGTTAATTTTGATTTCGTCTCAAACTTTCTTAAGTCCCTGCTGCCTACGCATCATGATTCATATTTGTTTTTCCTTGCTTAGGTATGCTCATAGAAGTTGAATAAGTTCTTGCTTTTCCCAAATTTTCAGGTTGGATTCCGGTAGCTCTATAAAGCTATTATCAAGCAAAATAGAAAAATATCGTAGTGCGATTTAACCCCGGCAGGCCGTACTATCACCAGTGCCAATTTAAAACACATCAATTAATGCAGCTGCGCCAGCTTAACCGTACAAACATTTGTTAGAACCACAACGAAATGTTTTACTAAATATAAGCCATAGCTTCCGTACATGTAATGATGATTATGTTGGTGTATTAATCAAGATAGGAAGTATTCACAAAGAAAGAACGATGACACAAACTACCATTCGTAATTTTTAAAAATGTAAGGCGAGTGAAACATAGTCAAAATTGATGGCGTCGCCCAAATGGTGGTCGTTTTGACTCATAAAGAAATTATCTTTTTGGTGGTAGGCATGTTTGACGATTTGGTGGGCCCGCTTTCGTATTAATATTGGTGACAATGAGATTTTTGCCTGCGCTGTTTGCTTTAATTCGGTCATAGCATGAAAAGGTGCCCTGCCTTTCCTTTAAGTCATACAACCTATTGCAATAGGCGCCTATTACGCTCTTTTCAAAAAAAAAACATTCCCTCTTAATCCACTGTTACAGACTGATGCTATTATTGTTTAATTTTGATCTTTTCTTAAATTTGGGATTTTATTACATTTAACTTTGCCCCTAATCCAGACCTCCCTACTTTTAAATGAAGATTAGTGTTTTGTACCAAAAGAACTATTCTTGTAATTACATTAAGATGCATTAAGATGCCATTTAACATTATGACCTCATAATGCATTTTGAGCCATTATTATTAGAATTGGTACTTACCACTTTTTCGTCACTGTAGGCGAATTAATATGAACTAACGTGTCTGGCTGCGTGCATGTTCCTTGGACCTGGCATAAACGCCGCCATGCAAAGAGTAAACTAACCCGAAATGAAGCACTCACAGTTTAGTTATAGCAGTAGTGGGAGCCCCCATTAATAATGTCGAGGTTAAGAATATCAAATCAGGTGGCTGCTGCGACAGCCTGCAGGAAAATGCAAAGGAAATTGCTTCAAGACTTAGATCATATGTAGCTCGTCACTTACATTTTGTTGCAAACGATAAGAACGAACCATCTTTACCATATCGTCTTTTTCTTGGGTGATCATTAAGTGCTTTGCTTGGAGTAGGCTACATACTAAAAATTTGTAGAATTCATTTTTTTTCGATGAGTCTTTAAAATAATTTGATTGATGGGGTACATGTCAATAATCTCCACGTGGTGTACCCCGATAACTAGCGAATTTATTCCTGGGCGAATATTGACAACCTGAGTAAGTAAATCGTGCGAAGCTATTATCTAATACCATCCACATGATGACCTAGCTGTCTCCATCTGACTCCAACCTTGAGCAAGCGCCCTTACTAGAGCGGACAGAAACATTTGTCGTAGAGGAAGGGGTCACGTTGTTACAGCTCAATGTAGAAGGCCTCACAAAAGCGAAGATCAACGTCATTGAATATCTGGCGCAAAAATATAACCCAACAGCCATATTACTTCAAGAGACACATGCAAAGGACACCTCTCGCCTCAAAATATGAGGATACCAACTTGCTGCCCATACTGAAAGTAACATTTATGGGACAGCCTCTATTGTTAAAAATGGCTCTGTTGAGGTCGAAAGCACTACAGTCATCAATGTATACAAACCACCTGTAAGGGTTCTCAAGAAGAGTGTTATCCCCATCTTTCCCCCACCATGCATCTATGCAGGAAATTTCAACTGCCACAGCACTGCATGGGGATACCAAGCAAATAGTCCTAACGGCTCTGCCTTAGAGGACTGGGCATCCATTACCGATGTGACTCTCCTCCATGACCCACACCAATCAGACAGTTTTAGATTAGGCAGATGGAACACCACTTCCAACCCAGACTTGGCTTTCGCCAACGTAACAATTATCTTACCACGATGCTTAGTTTTGGACCCCTTTCCTATATCTCAACATCGACCTTTATTTATTACCCCATATAACCTAGTTGAACCTATTCCAACAAAGGATGTTAAGAGATGAAACTTCCGAAAGGCCAAATGGGAACAATTTGCACACCTGGTGGAATCTGGAATTGATAGGCTGCCGTCTCCCTGTACTCCAGACCCAAACATAGCATATACAGCCTTTTGCCAACTGCTTTCCTAATCAGCAAAGAAAACCATACCACGTGGCTGCCGTCAGCAGTATATCCCAACATGGGACGACGAATGTAATAATTACTACAAAGAATTCGTCCAAGCTGAAGACAAACAATCAGCTGATGCCAACGCTGCAGACCTGATGGGCCATCTCAACAAGAACCGCAATAAACAATGGGAAGAAACAATCAAGAGAATAGACTTCATCCACTCAAGCAGGAAAGCCTGAAAAACTTTTAACCGCCTCACTGGGCGCAAATCTGATTCAAAGCAATGCCCAATTACAGTCAACTCCATTGCAAAGTAGCTGTTAGCCAGTGGGCGTTTCAGAGGGGCTGATAAACAACATGACCTCTCTGTTAAGAGGCAGAGTAGTATGATGTGGGGGGTGCCTGAGGTTGGTGGCCATTTGACCACACCTTTCACCACCTCAGAACTCACAGCGACCATAAAACTACTTAAAGGTGGAAAAGCCAAGGGCCCAGACAACATTCCAGCAGGGATCATGATGTACTGTGGTAAAAAGTGCTTGGAATGGGTGCGCAAATTCTACTCCTTTTGTCTTGAGCACACAGTTATCCCGAAGATTTGGCGTAGAGCGCCAGTTGTAGCCACCCTAAAACCCAACAAACCGGCAGACGATCCCAAAAGCTACAGACCCATTTTATTACTATGTGTTCCCTATAAAATTTTGGAAAAACTGATTCAACTCCGTCATCGAACCCCAATTACCAACGGAGCAGGCAGGCTTCAGACAAGGTCGCTCGACAGTACAGAAATTACTCAAACTCACGAGTGAGATCGAGAAAAGTTTCAAGAATGAATATAAAGCCGGGGCAGTAATGGTGGATCTGACAGCTGCCTACGATGCTGTTTGGCGCCGGGGCCTGGCCCTAAAGCTTCTACGTACCATTCCAGACCGCCATCTTGTGCGTTTCATCATGAACATTTTATCAAACAGCAGTTTCAAACTCAAAACCAGTGCGGGACAAATAAGTCGACAGCGCATACTCAAGAATGGTTTACCGCAAGGCTCAAAACTGTCGCCTATCTTGTTTAACATCTACATCAGCGACATCCCAACAACTGTCTCCCACCAGTACGGTTACGCAGATGACATGGCACTTTTTTACTCCCACAAAAGTTGAAGAAACGCTATCTAGAGATATGGAAGACTTTGCTGACTTCTTACAAACCTGGAGACTAAAATTAAATTCATCACAGACAACCTCGATCCCTTTTCATTCGAACAACCATGAAGCGAAACGGCAACTAAACATCTGCGTCCATGGAACCACCCTCCCTCACAACCGACAACCTAGATACCTCGGAGTAAAACTGGACAGGCAGCTAACGTATAGACAACATATAGAAGGTCTACGTGGAAAAGTGATGGCAAGAAACAACTTCATCCAACGCCTGTCTGGATCAACTTGGGGTGCAAATGCTAAAACCCACCGAACAGCAGCCCTTGCAGTTGTTTACAACAGCGCAGAGTATGCCACTCCAATATGGAGCCGAAGCTCCCATACCAGCTGGACGCATCCCTGAATGATACCATGAGGATTATAGCCGGCTGCGTGAAATCCATCCCCACATATCCCTTTCTTGTACTCTCAGGAATTGCCCCAGCCAAGCTGAGAAGAAACCATGTTACCAACAAAATATCTCACCACGCATGGGCCAACAAAGAACACCCACTGCAAAGTCTGTTACCTGACCCACAGAGCCTACGCCCACAACGTCTGAAGTCACGCCACCCCTTCTACCGTCACGCAGCAGAACACCATAACTGCGACCACGATATCATTGAGGCCTGGAACGAAGAGTGGACTAAACATCAGCGCCCTAAACAGCTGACGCTTACCCTGGATACTACCGCACCACCGGGATCCGACTTACTTTGGAAACTGTGAGTTACCCTAAATCGCCTCAGAGCTGGAGTGGGGCGGTTTGGTGCAGAAATGCGCAAATGGGGACTCAGAACATCAGCCTCATGTGCTTGCGGAGCTGCCACCCAAAATGCGGAACACATCTTGTTTGATTGCAATCTTTTTCGTCCACCTAACACCGTCAAGAACCTCACTAACGTGACTGATGATACAAAGAACTGGCTTCAACATCTAGCCGAAAACCTGCGATGAGCCCTCAAACGAAAGAAGATTTGATTGGTAATGCCAAAGATCCATGCTATCGGGAAACAATAGCCAAAATGAACCAAAGGACTTAGTTTTCCTAGAAATTGCAATTTTGTGAAATGTAGGCACTAAAATTTTGTGTGTTTTTAACCGGTAGACTACATTTCATCAACATTTGGAGACTTCAGTTTTTGATGAATCTTTTTGAAAACGTCGACAGATAATGCAAAAGAACCACGTTTGTGAGGAAAAGTAGTCAAAATGTACCTAAGAACTAATTTTGGTTTAACAATTGCAAGTTTGTTAGGTCAAGTAGGATAATTGCTCAACTAAACATGAAACCTGATGCAGGGCAACCAAGTTTGATCAGCAATTATAAAGTAATCTTTAGCATCAAGTGATTGAAGTCACACATTGCTGGAAAGCAAATTTCCTAAACTTTTAAAGGATAGTAATTGCTAGTATTTCACTATAACGTTTTTGTATTAGTCACCTTTTTTTACTGAGCTCACCACTTTTGGGAGGGGTAAAACATTTCACCACAGGTTTTAAAGTTCAGTTTTTTCAGTATAAAAACTGATATTACTTATACATATTACACACTATCGGAATCGCCTTGAAATAGCCTTTAAATTATTGAATTAAGTTTGAAAATCAGTTGAGAAAGGAGGTCGAAAATCAGTTTTTTAGTAAACTGATTTTGCAAAAGGATTGCAATTTTTGAAAACATCGTATGATCGGCGGCAGCGAACATTTGTGTTAATCGTACGAGACATATTATGATATCGTAGAGCCAGTTTTGGCGTGCAAGGAAAAAAAAGAAAAAAAATGCTTAGAAGGCTTAAAGTGCTTAAATAATAAATTGCTCGTAGCACTGTCAAATAAGCATTAATTGTTGTAAAATTGTTTTTATCGAAAGCAGCTTATTAATATCTTCTAAAAGAACGTTTAATCGCGTTTGTGCGATCAGTAGTTTTTGAGAAAAAACAAAAAACAGATTGTTCAATGAATCGCTGATTGTGACGTCATTTTAGACCCAAATAAATGAAAGTTGTTGAAATGTAGTAAGTCGGAAGCTGGTTTTCGTTTGAGCAAAAAGCAATTATCCTTTGTCAAGTAATGCAAATTTAAAAAAAAATTTTTTTGATTATGACGTCATCATGACGTCAAGAATACCCTATAACAGTCACCACGGGATGGTCATCAATTGTGCCAAGTTTGATGCTTGTACCTCTAGCAGTTTCAGAGGAGCTAAAACAGAGAGACGCACAGACAGAATTGCGCTTTACATATAAGATGAATGAATGGCTGAAAGAGTTGGTGTTCGAAACTGATTACAAGCAAATCAGTTAATGTTACTGTATCTTTCTAATTAGCTGAGTTCTCATTTGTCAAACATACACTTCAGGAACACGAATACGTGAGTACTTGCGTTTGATTTTTCATTTTAGCACAGTTTAAGAATACCCAAAATATCTTTCAAAAGTATGCAAGTGAAAATGGATATCTTTTTAAAAAAAAGGATAATTTTCAATTTTTGCCTCCGAATCATGGTAGGGTTGCAAAACAAAACAATAGTAAAAAAAGAAAGTAAGTAAAATATTTCACAGTTACACATTTTAGAAATATGAACAATACTAAGTATGATATCAAAAAATGTAAGGATATATTAACTTTTAAAAGTATTCAATACTCTTTCTATTTTTGCCCTCAGATTTTCGGTTGCCTATATACATCAACATGTATTTTTGTGCATTATTTAGACAAAAAGTTTTTCAAACAAAAGTTTGTAATTTTTTTTATATATGTAGTACAATTACCCATCATACAACTAAAACAAAAATAATTCTTAACCACTCGTATTTAATATTTTTATTCGACTTTGTTCAATACAATATTTTGCGTTGCATTTATGCAACGCTAGGACAAAACGGGTTATATATTACTTTGGCTCCAGGGGCGCAAAGAGAATTTTGGTAAGAGATAAAAGGCGAACCAAAATTACACCAGTATTGCTCTTTCTGTGACAGCTATTGAGTTCTTTAAAAAAGATCTTTACACATTTTTGAAGGAGTGACACGGCCAATGAGGTGCTTCAGTCCCCATCGTCCCCTTGATAAAATCTTTGTTCGCTCATCGTGGTAAAATTTTTACCGCTATTCAAGGGACAACTTATATATAAACCCGCTTTGGAGTGACCAGTACAATGGATTTTGACCTCAAGTTCTGCAATCAAGAAAGGCAGATGTAATACAGTGCCTTTTGCAAGGCAAACGGTGAACAATAATATTACCTTTGTTCGCGCAAAGTATTTCCCCATGCGTCTTCAACGTCAAAAGTAAAATTATCGTTTGTTACATCAAGTTTACTCGCTATGACGTATATTACATCACGCTGATTCAAATCTCGCTGAGTGAAACGTAACGTAGGTGTGCGGAAGTCGTTATTCGATCTCTAAAAAACACATTTTCATTACATTAGTTCAAACATTTCACGTTTGGAGACACGCAAGTAAAATACAGTCACAGTGTTATCAGTACTCCAGGCTCGGTCACAATTTACTGAAAGTAGAGGTCAAACTTTTCAATGCAAAGCTCTGATGTCTCAAGACCTCTAGAGTCATATCTCCAAAGCAGCGATCGGCAAGCAGCGGTTGCGGAGCCGCACACCACTCATCCTTGTACTGCGGCTTCGTGGGGTTTGGAAAAATCTATGCTATAAAGCAGTTTTTTCTGTGTCAACGTATGAGCGTACGTTCGCTTTAACTATTTCGAACTGCTGGGCGTACAGACATTAAACTTGGCGCGATTAATTACCGCCCAGAGTAAGAGTCTCGTGCAAGGAGTTTTGCAAATGAGCCCCGATTTGCAGACGCTTTCGTCAGAGATTTAGAAGCAGAAGTACCATCAACAAAAGTGATCCACTTTTTTTAAATCCGGTGTTGTTCCGTCAACGTAGGCGGCCGGATTCACTTTAAGTTTCTTGAAAGTTTGTAAACACCGTCACACCACTTTCTCCTGTGAATGGCATCTTCCTTTTTCAGTCCAATCTGATCAATATGTTCTTTCTTGCATTTGTTTTTTCAAAGTCATATTCGGTCGCCCACGCTCTCTCCTTCCCGCCACTTCGAAATCCAACGCTCGTCTCAAAAAGTCACCATTGTCCCTTCTCAAAACATGCCCATACCATCGTACTCCACTCACCCCGGCTAGTCTTAAAGCTTACCTCGTGAAAAAGTTTGTTAAAGAAGTCGCATCAACAAGATAAAATAAATATTAATACATATACTGTAATTTGCACATATTTATTTTTCATTCTTTAGTGACAACGTGCTTTTTTCCAATTTAGTTTTTATGGTCGAAACTGCTCATACGGGATTGGCAGCTCGGTGAGAAATAAAACTTGCAGATTATTTTTGGTTATTGATTATTATTATAGCTGTTGCTATTGACATGCTTGAAATAGTTCCTGCAGCAAAACTTTATTACTAAAGTTTATGTTACTAAAAGTTGAAAAAACTTGGTACACGAAAAAAAGAATGAAGGCCCAGTTGCAATTAAGAGTTTAATTTACTTGTACACAGAATCTTCTTTTAGCCGATTCAGGTGTTCAAAGTCGCTGGATTTCGGGTCCCTTTAAGTACGTGGTTAGAGAGCCTGGACTTTGCATAAATGAGGACTTTTTTCAAGAAAGGGGTCGACAACCTACGACCTAGCGACCGAATGCGGCCCCAAGCAAATCCTCCGGCCAGCCGCTCTTCAGAATGATTGTAACACTTATATTATCCGCATATGAACTGCACTTCATTTGCTAAACTTGAGTAGTCTCTAAGCATAGTTATCTGTATATGTTGCGGGCTTATCTAGTTGCGTCAGCAAGCCTAATTGTTTTTTTGCTAAGTGGCACATGCGTTATGTAGGAACACTTCATGTAGACCTCTAGTCTGCAGTTTTTAAATATCATTCAGAGTTTACACAACAGCTGTATAAAAAAAAGTTTTAGGTTAGCGGCAAGTAATCCTTTGCTGTAACTCGCATTATATTGTAATAGAAATTAACTCGTAGCAAAGCTCACAAATTGAATTTGCCAAGTAAATCCCGTAGTAGATAACAAAACGTCCCTTTGAGAATAAAAAGAAGAACGATGAAGATCAATTCTATGGTTTCAATAACTGTCTAAAGATTGCGTCAAGGTATTTTGCAGTTTCAGATTTGAAGTTTGATTTTTGCATTTAGGACGGATTACATAGTATAAATTTATGCCAAGGAAATATCATTGCTTGCCTTGAGAAAAAATATCTTAATAGCGAGTTAGAGCGCACCTTTACTTAAAGGGCAAGTAAAACGCGCTTTTTTACAAGTATAAACAAATATTTTCGGCAATGAAAACACACCACAAGTAAGTTGAAAACACGAATAACTGACGACCATTTGCATAGGTGTAGCTAGGGAGCAAAAAGAACGATGCCCTAAATTTCTTGAACCTGAACAAGGAAAGAAAGTATTTACGTATAGCGGCAACAAAACGTCGACCTCGACAAAACTGAGGCACTGAAAAGCCTACTAATTATTTTTTGGTTCTTCATAAATTTGCCTCTGCCTACGTTAATAACTTCTCGCCTCAGCCAGTCTATCACACAAACTTCAAAAACTTTCAGGTATAAAGTCAAGTACCACATTGCTGCTGAGCTACCAATGACTTTGAATTGTCATATTTTGTGATTTCATTATAAACTGTTCCTTCTCGTAATTTGGTTAGGACTAATCTGTAGCCAACTAAAGTTGTTAGGGAAAAACAAAGAAGGAAATGAATTCAAATAAGCGCGCACATTATAAAAGTAAACTGCTGACTTCCACATTACCAATTGTAAAAATGTGCTACCAAATGTCCAAAATTCGCAATGTTTAACGCCATAAAAGCAATGAAGGAAACAAATTTGCTAAAAAATATCATCTCGGTACGCCGAGTTCATGCAAAATTATTTTTGGCCTGCGACTATGAAAAGGTTGCTGACACCTACTTGTTCTAAGGCAGTGGTTCTCAACCTGTGGTACGCGAAGCTATTTTTGGTGGTACGCGAGACCTTTGTTCAACTCTTTAACCCTTTAGCGGTTTATAGTACCTAGTGTCCACAAATGTAGATATTTTTTAATGCCAGTTATCTCCGTCCCCAGGACTTAAAATTTATGGCGTACATAACAAGCATCCATTATTATGTCAAAGCAGGGTATCCGTTACCGCGTCGCTTGCCTCGTTGCGTCTTTTATTGGAGATACATTAAATAACCTAATTGCTTGACTGCGCAGAGAAATTGTTACACCAATTTTACAGTCGCACTTAAACACAACTCCCGTGATTCGATTTGTTACGAAAAACATCACTATCGATAATGTGATGTCACGATCAAGCTAGTAGAATGACACTACGGTATTGACGAGTAAAATAACCATATTGACGAGTTGATGGTTTGTTGTTCATTGCTTGCGTAATTGTCAGTAATATTGTTGTTGCACCACAGTGACCTTTCCGCTGATTGCGTTTAGGCAGCCAAAGGAGTGCGATAAGTGAAAAAGCGAACTCGATATAAGCAAGCAGGAAGTAGAAAGCAGAAATACAAACGCAAAGAATAGCACAAGTAAAAATCAGTAGAAATAGTTTACATTCTAACTTTTTTCGTTCGATCTGTAGATCTAAAAATTTTACAATTTTCCAAAAGGATTTTTTTGTCAATTTGTATAAATTTTATCTGTGTTAACATGTCGAAGAGAAAGTATAATGAGGAATACATAAAATATGGTTTTGCTTCTGTTCAAGACAGAGAGAATGCCTTCCCCAGTGTGTGATATGCATGAAAACTCTGTCTAATTTAGCAATGAAACCTAGTCTTCTCAAGCGTCACCTTGAGTCAAACCACTCAAGACAAGAAAGATCGAGATTAAGAGTTACTTTCAAAGGTTAGGTAAAAACGTGAAAAGACAGCGTTTGGACCAGACTGGCCAGAGCTACCAGAAGAGTACTGGGATTCTATATTCTTCTTATGAAGTATCTTTACTAATTGCCAAAAATATAAAACCTCACACTATTGCTGAAAACCTTGTTCTACCTGCAGCAAGAATACTGGTTCGCAATTTAATAGGAGAAAAGGAGGTTGGCAAATTGAATTCTGTATCGCTTTCTAATGATACGGTAAGACGTCGGATCCATGACATGTCCGACGACATTTCTGATCAAGTGACTACCGCGGTAAAAGCTTCAAAATATAGGTTCGCTATGCAACTCGATGAGTCAACCGATGTCAGCAACTGCAGTCAATTGCTTGTCTATGTCAGGTTCACAGAAAATGACATAGTTAAAACTGAACTGCTAATGAGTAATGAAGTGCCTAGTACAACGAAGGGCAAAGATATTTATAATATCGTGGATGAATTCTTCCAGAAAAATGGTTTAGAGTGGTCAAAATTGGTTGACTGTACGACCGACGGTGCCCCAGCTATGCTTAGGATAAAATCAGGATTTCAGTCTTACGTAAAAGCTGTTTTGCCTGGGATCATTTTTACCCACTGTTTTATACACAATTTGCACTTTGTGCCAAAGTGTTACCTCCTGAACTGCTTTCATGCTTACAGAAAATCGTCAAGATCGTTAATTTTGTGAAAACGTCAGCGTTGAATACAAGACTACTTGCAAGGCTTTGTGCTGATCTTGGTTCTGATCATACATGTCTGCTCTTTCATACAGAGGTATGTTGGTTGTCACGCGGAAATATGACAAGAAGGGTTTTTGAACTGAGGAATGAGTTACTTGAATTTTATGAAAAAAGAAATCATAATTTTAAGAACGATTTGGCGAATACGGAGTTTCTCTCGAGGCTGGCTTACTTATCGGATATTTTTGACACTCTCAACCAAATGAACATGTTTTTTCAAGGTCCGAACAGTACCATTGCAGATTTTGTTTCAAAATTGCAAGCTTATTTACGGAAGCTAGAGTTGTGGACAAAGAACATTGAGGCCAAGCAGTGTCACATGTTCAAAGATCTTTCTTCGCTTCAACACCAACACAGCGAAAAGTTATTTCAAGAAATTTGCTATCGTCTAAAACTGTTAAAAACGGAGTTGATGCATTATTTTCCAAACATGGATAGTTGTCCGTATGTTTCAAATCCATTCTTTGTGGATCCATCCATTCTACCTGTTGGAAGAGGAGAGCAAGAGGAAATCATTGACATTCAGTCTGACGAGGCAGCTAAAATAAAGCATAAAGACTGCAGTCCTATAAATTTCTGGCTTACGATGTCTTCTACATACCCTACTCTGGCTCAAAAAGCTATTCCTCAGTTGCTAGTATTTCCCAGTACATGGGAATGTGAGCAGGGATTCTCTGTGATGATGAACATTAAAAGCAAAAGTAGGAATCGTCTTGCTTCGACATCTCACGACTTCCGATGTGCAGTAAGTAAGGTGATTCCCCGCTTCAATCAACTTGTGCAACCATCGCATTAAATAATATTGTGATTTTTAGGTATTTCAATCTGAATAAATACACTTCTTATTGAACTCAATGGTACGCAAGAGTAACAAAAAATCGCCAGATGGTACGCGGTAGCAAAAAGGTTGAGAATCACTGATCTAGATTCAAAACATCGGCTTAAAATTAAAAATGTTAGTTAAATACTGTTTCGACATAACAAGTCTCATCAGTGCAGCTGGTGACCGGCAAGTCGCTAGTAGCTTTAAATAAAGCATTTCCTAGAACTTCATACTTGTAGAACCTAAATCAGGTCAGTCTGCAGTTCGCTCAAAGTGCGTTCGTGGCTTATTGTGTGAAGTAAACATCATTTCCTAAATAATTTGTCGCGAGATTCCTACGGTGCTAGCTGTGGAGTCGCTGAGAATGTGGGATTGGGAGGGGTAACCCGCCTCAAGTACTCGGTAGTAACTTCTTAAGGCCTCATTTATTTCTTGGTTGCATAGAGACAGCTTCTATTTTGTAAGTCACACGTTTCAAAGCTGCTTCGAGTGTCACCAACTCCAGTGGCGCGCTGACATACATTGTGCACGAGCCACACAGCTACCGTTGCATCGTTTGCTACTTTGCAAAGTCCCTGCAAGCATTGTGTAAAAGATCAACGTTTTACTATTTTATTGCACGGCGCATCAAAGAGCCAAGAACTAAATTTTTTGAGGTTAGAGACGCCAGGCTTCGATTAGAACCCGCGACAACATATCACTTACCAGCGTCAAGATACCAAAGGAAGGCGGAGAGGCGATAGTGAAGGTGATATCAGCAGGATCATCGGACTCTTCGTCAACAGCTTCTAATACTCGGTAGTCCAAAGAAATACCGTAAAGCCGACCGTTACCTGAGATCAAAGGCAAAAGTACATGCAACAGCTTTGTCTTTCAAAAAAATATTCGAAAATCTCCCGCGTGACTCAAAAATTCATTCAGCCGTGATAAAGAGCGTTCTGGCGCTAAAAGCTGATCTTAAAAATACCGCTTGGAAATTGCATGATATATTATTTCTGCGTTCAAGATATAGAGCTTTGGGAAAAACGGAATACTGGACCTCCTTGAATTGGCACAAACCCTAAAATTATCACAGTATTGTTTTTTCAGGTAAACAGATTTTTCTTATGCACGAGAATGTTCTTGCTTGTGGAATTAGATATTTATGTTCACTTTGAAAGTAGCTACTTAGTCGGTTGTGTTTTGACGTCTACATTTCGATTCCTTTTTGTGGTTGGATCCGTTTTGGAAGTAGACAAGTCTAAGAGGAGGTTTATGCCATTTAACACCCCGGTTTCCCTGTTGTATTTTCGGTAATATCAGGCATTATTTTAACCAACACAAGGTCATCTGGTGACAGGAATCGAACCTGTATTAGAAACAGAAAATCATCTTTACCTATTTTTTCTATCAATGTTGGTCTTCGGTTAGTTCGTATCAACGGCGGAGTTTCATCTACGCTTTCAATTTTTAAATAGAAAACAGTTGGCTCTACTTGCAATTCTCCTAAAAATATGATATGATGTTATCATGCAATATGAGGTGGTCTTTCCACTTAAGGTTCTCGACAACTTTAAGCCATGTAAGCAAAATACGCGAAGAAAGATGGACCTGCTCTAATACTTTTTGAAGCACCAGCTTGAAAAAGATTCTTGGCGGTTGGTTATCACAAGCGATCTTACTTCGTCTAGGCTCGACATTGAACTAGCTCAGACAGCCCGTGTTGCTGCAGATCAGTGGTTCTTAACCGGTGGGCCACAGCATATCAGTCTGGTGGCCGCGGCTTTAGTTTTAACTTTTTCGGATGGTAATTCTCAAGGTGGGTGAAAATTAGACTTTGAAAGTTGATCCCCCCCCCAAAAAAAAACGTCATTGCCTTCAATTTGGATGGAAAATACAAAACCAATGTACGCAGAAATTAAACTGAAGTGCCACGAAATATTTTATAGAACAAAAGTGGACTCCGACTGTAAAAGGATTGAGAAATTTTGCAGTAGACCGAGTGCTGTGATGATGGCATTTCCAACGAGATAAGGTAAACAAAACATTACAGCCCGTGAAAACGAACTTTTCTTAATTAATCTAAATAAAAATATTACAGCCAGTAAACTAGTTAACATTTTATTTCAAAACGTTTTGCTTCATACTTAAAGCGGCTATCTAAGCGATACAATAGGGTCACAATAGCTTACAAAATTTAATTTAGCCTGGCACAGTGTTTTCCAACCTGTGTGTTCCGACACACTAACGTGACTAAGTAAGGCTTAGCAAGGCCTTACTTAAAGCCTCACTGAAATTTATAAATGCATCAGCATAGCTGAATATACTAACGTCAGGTTACAAAAGCGAGTTGGTGTATCACAAAATTATGTACATGCAAAAAGTGCGTCGTAAAGTGAAACAGGTTGGAAAACACTGGCCTAGCAGGTAACCTTTAATTGCAACTGATGATGCTCTAAGTGTAAAGCGAAACGTTTCGAAAAAAAATTTTACTAGTTTACTGGGTGTAATATTTTCACTCAGATTACAGCTCATGTTTGTAAAGTCTGAATGCGGACAACGCATCTGTCATTACTAACCATTAAACATGTAGCCTGTATGCACGCTGTCAGACACTACGAACGAGAATCTGTCAATCTGTGAACTGTCTCCGCTATGTTGGTAAAAGAAGTTAGAATTTTCAAGATCTTCCTGCGAAATCTGCGAGTTTTCATCAACACTAACCCCAAGTAGAGTGAGAGTGCCGTGATCAGGAAGAGTAACCAATGCAAGATGGAGATTCTCTAAAAATCAAAATTACCATATTGATAGTGCATCTAGATAGGTGTCCCGACAGTTAAAGTCACGACAATTCAAAGTCGCGTTAGGGTAAGGATTAAGGTTAGGTTTAGGAATAGGGTTAGAGTTAGAGATTGAATTTGACTTAAAATTTCCGACTTTGAATTGTCGCAGAACCATCTAGATTCGCGTCCACAAAGCAAATTTGCATGGTTCACCAGGTTAAAACGGTAAAGCTGTTTAACCAGCATGTCATTAGAGGCCATTTTTGCCATTAACAAATGGCATTCTGTCTTGTTAATTTTGGCACTATCACTTTGCAATTTGCATTTATGTTTGATTCAAAATAGACTCCCGCTTTGCCCTATCCTGGTCTTGATTAGAATGAAGTTGCGTCTCACTATACAACCGTTTCAGGCCTTGTCTTCATCCAAAGAAAGAGGAGGGGTAAACAAAAAGTAGGCTATTGACAAAAAAGTATAAAACAACGGCAAAAATCTCGCATAAAGTAACTTTACAAAATAACACGGCAGTTCAGTTGATCAAAAAGTCTCTTACTTTTATCTCCTTTTGTTCTGTCATCTTTTCTGCTAAGATACTTACGCTTTGGACTGTCTTGATCTTCAATTGTGATAATCATTTCGGAGATGGCTACCGATGAGCCCTTGACCAGGGAAACATGAGGGGGATCAGTTGATGGGGTCTCATTCTTTCTTGAAACGAGAACGGGTAACTCCGAGTCAATTGAAGTGATTAAAACTGACACTTCAGCTTCTCTGCTCTTAACGCCGTTGCTGGCTGACACTCGGAAAGTGTCAACGGGGGAGTCCTCCTTGCTCGTGTGAACGTAGACGACCTGAGTACAAATGAGACAGCAGGCGTTCATGGGTTTTGCATTGTTACCTTGAGCAGCGAAGAAATTGGACAGGCGGCAGTGCAACTATTTTCAGTCGTAACACTTTTCGAAAACACCGAAATTGAGTGACACTTTTCAAATTTGGAGTGTCACTTCGCAAAGCCAGTCGGGTGCTACGCCTGGAGATACCACTTTTCTTGGGAAGACACCATGCGGCATTTTCTACCGCTTAATAGCAGCGCTTTTGCGCTGCAGGCAGAATTAGTTACTTTGAAGCAGGTCTGAACACAATGTTGGTCCAAATAAGTTCCTAATAGATTACGGTAACCAAAGAATAAAAACATTGTATTCAAGCCAACACAATCAATCTGAGCTCAAAGCAAAATCAGCAACTTACGCTCCCGGCCAACAAATCCAACTGCGTGAACATTTCGATCTCTACATCTGGGAATGCTACGTATTGTATACGCCCATATATGGGATTGCGTATGACGTCGTAGCTTATCTCGTGAGGCCTTCCGGAGCTATCTCTGGCGGTCAAAACGTCGGTAGTGAGAAAAGCCTGAAAGATAAACTATGAGTTTAGAATTTTGCGAGAACTTTGATATTTAATTTGAACAACAGAGACAAAAAAAACAATGAGAACCGGAGTTCAAAACTTGAGTTGATATCTTCCAAAAATTTAATGACGTGTTTCTAAACAAGTATTGACGTAACTGACAGCACGTGACAAAAGGAATCGCTGCCATTAACGGTTAGGTTTCGAATATGCGCCTTTCTCCTTCGTCCCCATCATTCAAAAACTAAGCAAAGTAGCTCGTAGGTTAACAGAAGTTGTTTTGTCATCAGCTTTCCGTGACCAACTGACAATTGGTGGACAGCCCCTCCAAAAGAAGAATAAATCTTTAAAAAATGTAAGAACTTGTTCACTGCAGCTCTTCCCATCTGATGCGATACCGCCACCGATGACTACGTCAAGAGAGACTTCTGGCAAGCCAAGTGTTTATAAACTAATACCAATTCAAAAAGCAAATGCTTCATACTTTTTCTTTCTCGTTTACATGTAACGGATGAGTGAGTACGTGTACCGCATCTTTTTTCGTATTTTCGATCGTGATTTGAAAGTTTTCGCGTTGTGAAATGAACTCTCCGTCTGATACAGAAAAGCGGAAGGAATCCTAAAATATTGCATCTTTCATTCAACCCAAGCTCAAGCAGCGCACAATGGAAGGACACAGCAAAACGATGCTTAACATCACATCATACGCTTGTTTACAGAGCAGACATTTTCTACGAGACACGGTAAAGGATTACGTAAATATGCTCTCCTTCACAGAGTGGGCAACGATGTTAAATGGGTGGGACCGCCATTCACAGTTCAAAGCTCGAGCGATTAAACCTCTTGAAAACTACAACTTGTTGTCCTCGAAAAAGACGATTTCCTCTGCCTGGTTGCGCTGCTTGTGGTAGAAATACACCGAGTCAACCAGTAACTCCAAAGCAGGTCTGTACACCAGTTGTTCTAACACAATCGACAAAAAGTTTGCCGTAACCGAAGCGAAAAACATTTGAAGCGTAAAATTAAAGCATTCGGTGCATTACACAATAGCTTGTATCAAAATAAATTTAACACGCTTTACAAAGATGTGTTTTACGCCTGCGTTTGGGTTTCTTGTTTTAAGCTATGCTGTCTACAACGTTTGGAACCGGTTTTTAGTATATGGATTTCTGAGAAAAACGGTAAATAAATTGTTCTGACATCATAGTAACACAATCACTACGTACAAACAAAACATTTTTCAAGAATTTCGAATGTTTTTCCTCTTTAACTTTTGATTCAACTTTCAGCTTATGTGCAGAAAGATAAGTTGAAAGATCTATAGCCGATCTCAGTTATATGGCATGTAAAAAAGTGCCTGTTTGTTAATTATCTTCATTCTTTGGCAGCCAAAAGACCGGTGCAGTTGAAAGGCCAACAAGCAGCAACTTGTGTTTGGACCCATTTTAGAGTTAACTGTACCACTCGCTGAGTACATTTTTATTACAGTAATGGAGCCATTTATCTTCTTAACTCCCTTTTCCTCTTAGAAAGGTCCGGGAGCTCTTTTTAAACTCAAAATATCTAAGTAGAATGAAGATACGTAACCGTAATTGGTTTAATTCGGAACAATGGCAAAGTCGCTAACGCAACTCAACCACCTAGTTCTAAGTCGACCAAGCGGTCTTGTTACAGTCAATGTGGCAAAGGAATTTAACATGTGAATCTTTCTGAGATCACATCAAGGCAGCTAAGCCTCTCAATACGAAGAAGCAGCGGATTGTTTAGAGACTTTCGGAGTAAAACTAAGACAAAAACTTCTTTAATATGGCCCGACCGAGGACTAAATTCAAGGCAAGCAACATCTCGGTCACCCGTTCAAACTTGCTATGACTACACAATGTGCGTTACTCACTTACTTTTCCTTTGGACCCAAGCACACTTGTATGTTTATATCGTATCCTATTCATTTCAACATCTTCCTCAGTAAACGAGTCAGTGTAATCCAAATTAACCCAATTTGTACCATCGGCTGAAAAGGAAAATTTATTTCATTCATAAAGACAAGATGAACTAAAAGTTACCGAAACTTCGAAGTAGCCGTGTGGTTTCCGAGTCAGCAACCACTCACATATGTCTTTGCACAAGGCGTAGGGCGTTGGGTGAACCCAAAGCGTAAGCTTGAAAACAAATTGCTTTCGCGCGGACGTGCAGCACACAAGGCGACCTCCTATAGTTGAGCTCGATGACTTTCGACCTGATGATAGCAGCAATGAAGCTGAGCTTCAAGTTTGGCGGCAGCAATAAAGAATCGTGTTTGAAAGCGTCATATCTTCTGGTTTTAAATTATTAAAAGAAAATTGATATAAGAACATTTTCGATGTAAACATGAAGGAATAGCAGTGTACTCAGGCCACATTTATGGAAGTAATGCCAAACAATTCTGTTAAAATGGTAAAACGTTGACTCCGAAATAAATCTAGACAATTATTTTCCGCTAGCGCCGCTGTCGATGTTATGCGAAGATGCTTCAAAAATACATCGTCAGCATATTTTTTTAATTTAAGCTTATGAATTTCAATTCGTCTTGCTTCTGATTTGCAGATTGCCTCTTCTCGGCACAGAATGAAGTTCGTAGATCAATTCCGAGTTCGCATTGTCACCATCAGTAGCTTGCAGTGCAACTCCACTGATTACCTAGACAGTAGTTCAATGTAATTTTATTGTTAGCTAATCGACATAGATTTTGCTCTCTTGTTACAGAAAATCTGTACGGTTAAGCAAAGAACAATCTACGTTCAAACCAGCTTTGGAGCAGCAAATCTGCTGGCACAATTCATTGTTACTTCAAGTATCGCAAGAAAAATTTGGGCAAGAAAAATTGCCAAGATGTCCGATTGCAATGGCACTACAGAGAAAAACCTATTCGGTGATTCAGCTCAAAGCTTCTCGATATGTACAAGTGTTTCACTTCACAATATTTACCTTAGCCTCTCCAAACTCCAAAGTTATTCCTTTATTGATGACGACCTCAGGTTGTTCGTCATTAACAGGCATCACTTTCACATTCTATAACGTTGCAAAACTTTAATACAGTATTGTCAATGCTGCATCATGGTCATGAAAAGAAACATTTTCCGTCAATTAAAGCTCGATGCTAAAGCACATGGCCAACGGGTAATTAGCAACCACAAAAATTTGCTTTTACTCTCACTTTCTACTGGCGTATGTCAAAATTGTTTGTTTTACTTTATCGAATACACGCTCACCACACCTGTGCTCTTTGCCAAAGAAGAACTATGCTTGCGAACGCTTAAGAGTGTGAGAATAGGAATTGATATTAACCTCAGCAATATGGACAAAGTTAAAGTGGAAGAGGCACGGATGGCCGTGAAATTATAACGCATTGTCTTTTGCAGACCCATTACAGCACTACAACAGTGACTATGAAAGTTACGACCAACAGACGAACAACTAGTAAAACCGAATCCTTCGCACTTTGTTTTAAAATCAAGCCCCAGACAAAGAGCGGTGAATGCTAAAATGGAAAAATTTGGCGTTCACAGCAAAGCTGACCTTTAAACGGCTGCGGCATCGCGAATTACGGCATAAAACATCGTATTTTTTTTAGACTCTTACGAGCAGCTTCTTGCTGGTGTGTTTTCCATCTGTTATTTTCATTTCGAAAGTATCAAAGTCTTCTTCACTGCCATCATGCACGTACGCCGGTATCACCGTGCTTGCCTTGAGCTGGCGCAGAGAAAACTCATTCATCGGTTCCATGTGATGCATCGCTTTATCGAAAGCAGGGTAATTGTGCCTGGAATTATATATACATTGTAGCGAAATAAAGAGGGAGGGGGAGCAACTTCTGTTTACACCCACATGCCTTCTTTAAAAGGCTAGTTTGCCGGAAGCTTTTCGTAGCACACTCATCCGATACTTTCCCTGATAAGTGCGTCATGACAATCTTTGTGCAAAGAAAATTTTGCTAAGAAATATTGAAGTTTTTAACTAATAAGCTACCAGATCTAACGCCTACCTTCTCCCATGAGCAGATCTTTTGTGCCTTAATAGCATTTCCATTTCGTTCATGATCATCCCGTGATCAGGTTCTTTAACAACGCTGATCATCACCTGTAAAATATCATCATAAAGCATCCTATTAATCGATTCATAACAGCAGCATGCAGCAAAGAAAAACGGAGCTCAGCAAAGAAAGGCGAGGCAAGAAAGTCGTAAGACCATGAGTTCAATATCGGCATGGTTTAGATGTCGTTGCGCTCTTGGGAAGCACTTTACGGAAATTTCACGTGTTTGGTTCCACTGCTTGTGATAGAAATGCATTGTGCAAACAGTAGGTTACTGGTAACCCTGAAGCAGGTCGAAACACATGTCGTTCTGTGTAACTGCAAAAGTTTTCTCCATAACTGGAAGAAAAGATATGAATAGAAAAAAGCGTAATCAAAGCCCAATCAGAAAGATACCGTGGTCAAACCCCAGTATTGTATGCAATCATGCTTACTAGCAAATTGCTCTCAGACACATTGAGCTTATTCAATTGCGTAAACCCCCAAAATCATTTCTGATCCACCAATAACGGCAAAAATGTCACATCTTACATCTTCACGCCAAACCCTTAGCTGTTACTCAGCTATTGCCAGACCATGAAGTAGGCTATTTTTGATATCCGCGCTGAACTCAGCGAGAAGCTGGTTTTTTCACTAAGTTTGCCTCGTCACAAGCGCCGTCACATTACCTCATCTTTCGGCATATCGAGGTCTTCAACATCGATTGATATCTCCTTCATGAAACCCTCGTTGCAAGTCATGTTTTCAACGCGGACAATGGGCTCCTCGTCGTTGGTGGGAGTTATGGACACAAGAAATGGAACCTGGATTAATAAGAAAATTTTTGAAGTTTATATCACAATTTTGCAAAAAAATATTTTTGCGTAAGTTGTTTTTCAGGGGCGTGAAAAGAAAGAGGGTAAAAATGTCACCCATACACGAAATAACCGTGCTTCTTTGTTTCATAATGCAAAGTATTTAGATAGTAAGGACATCGAAAACTATGCATGTTGAACTTGAGTACCATATTCCACTTACTGACACTGATTTAAATTGTCCATCCGACACTGCGACTGCGAACTGATCTGCTGTTGGCTCGATTCCTTTGTGTTCCGACTGTTTGTACCGTATATGACCGTTCATAAGCTGGTGATGAGTGAACGACGTTGTATTGAAACCAGCCACACTCTCATAACCAGGTCTCGGAGTGATGTTTTCAATGTAGCCGTATGTCGGTAGTGATTCAACAATATAAACTGCATACAAGAAAACATGATTTAAATTTGTGTAAAATACGTACACGATCTAGGGTCAGACTTAGGTTTCAGAAGCAGGGGCCTATAATTCTTGGAGGTAAGTAGATAGTTTTAATCAATAAAAGAAAAAGCTCTCTAAAATACTTTTGAGGTCATAAAAATTTAGGATTCTGGAATACAAAGACTTGAAAAAGTAATCTTTACACACTTTGAGGGTTTATTTCCATCTCTCCTTAATTATCAACTTGGTTCCCCCACCTAAATTTTCACTTTCCGTGTCTTCATCATCAGCCATCACGTAGTGATGAGACAAAACTTCGGACTCTCCTTCATCACATCGAAACACTCGATGCCCCAAAGCTAATCTCGGAGTTCTACTGTTGACAGGTAATACTGTGAAATACAAGTCTTTTGTTTGAACCGAATCGCCATCGACATCAATGGGATGACCTAAAGAATAAGAGTAATAAATCTAAAAATCTGCTAACATCTCTTCTCCCAGGCATGGGAAAGCCTTTCTACAGAACTTGTGCGTAAACCTCCTTTGAAGTTACCAGCACTGCCGGTGCATTTTATCTCTACCCAGTGGCGTTGGCAGAAATTTGTCGTGCCCGGGTTTGTTTCTCGCATTAACTCTTTCCCTCCCGCGAGCCATTTGCAAACACTGGCGCGCATGTAAACAGAGCTTCCATCAAAAAATTTTTTGTCGGTATATTAACCGTCGCGGGAGCGAGCGCTTGAAGATCGCAGCCGGTATCCATACCGTCGCGGGAGCGAAAGTGAGTGCCAAAGGCGCAATTATGCAAGGAAACTCAAGGAACATGCTCTCCAGAAAATCTTAGAAAATTACACTGAAAAATAAGAACTTCTATGTTTTCTAGAACGAGTTTGGAAATAATTCTTGCATAGATTTTTTTGCCTAACCGTAAGCTTGGGCTAACTATCAAAAAGGCACGTAATATGAAAGATTCAATAAAATTAAGACAGGAAAATCAGCCAAAAGTGACATAGGCGGCTCATGACAATGATGAGGATTATGTGTTGAAAATCGAACCGAACAGAAAAACAACCAGCATTGCATTACATATGTTGTAAATTTTCTTTACGAGCTCACAGTCAAACGCTGGTTCATTTCACTTAATTAGCGAGGACTGACTGGAAACCGCATTGCCACAGACCACGTGATACAGAGTCGCCATCAAAGGGAAGACATGTAAAGGCGGCAAGGACCAACAGGTTTAACACTAATAAATAAAGCAAGTATTACACATGGCCCACATGAGAAATTAACTAACCACATGAGATCCCTCGCCGTAACAGTGGGGGAAATTTGTCACGCTTAGTGCAAACTATAGCTTCGCCAAGGTAGAGATTGTGACAAGGTCACACTAGGAAATGTTAAATAGTAAGGATGACTTTAGTTATTAAGTTAAAACAAATTTATTCCATCAATTTTCAAGGGTGAGAGGGTTTTACCCCCAAAACCTTCCCCGTGCCTACACCACTGTTTCTACCACAAGCACAGCTGCCTAGTAAAGAAATTGCCGTCAGAAGTTTTTTCCTTCAAGGGCAAAACGCAAAATCCATAGCGGCTATGGACACGTGGCGTCACAATAACGCTCATTGTGCTACGCTATCATCAAGTGCTCTGGCACATTGCGCGTATAAAAGTTTGAAAAAGAACTGATCGATTTATTACAAATTTTTAAGATTTTTAAATAGGTAAAAAAAATTCTATGAGGTTCTTTCAGATTATATAGGGTGATGAAGAGGCATCTGTTCAAACTGAGGTCTAACGCTAGATCATGACGCCTTGATGATGACCGGTCAATACGCCAGCACCACTAGGAAGGATCAGCAAAAGTAATTTTCGATGGGATCAGACTCCACGATCCGCACTAGCTACCAACATAACAGAACGTTCTAACCGGGAACCCAGCCTTAGACCACTTGGCCACCAAAGCCCGTCGATTAGCTGTGCGAATTTTGGTAAACGAACACTGAGACTTTTGGTTTAATGGTCTTTGGAACAGGAATCAATGGAACCCTTTGTCTAAAGTTGTTTCAAATAGAACTCCAAAAGATGTATAGAAATTGGTTTAGTCAAAGTAAAGAGCTAACACGGCCAAAGCTCTGGTCTCATTCCAATCTCACCTTTCCGGTCGGACACCATCACAATTGCGAGATCTTTTATCGGAGTCTTCCCTACTTCACTGCCACTATGTGTGTAATACACTCTACTGTTCGTTACGTCATTTTGAAGAAACGTGACTACTTCCTAAATAAAATGGGAGCTAGATTAGTAGAAATCACATAAAAAAATTATGACAAAATCTTTCTTTCCCTTGAGAACGCGTCCCAGATGGATTAACAAATTGAGAAAATTTTAGCCTATTACGAATTACTGAATAGAGTTCAAAAACGAATAACTTACTTCTCCTTCAATAGTGAAAGCTCCTAGTCTTGGAGGAGTTAAAACTTCAAATATCAATCGATTATCGTCAGTGTCGGCGTCGGTGGCTGATAAGAAATCTCCATTTAGTAAAACCTGGCCACCTTCGGGTACATGCAAGCTAGAATTTCCACCTGAAAATAAATGCATTGATGGATCGCAGATTAAGCTAGTACAAAGCATTGAAATCGCTATGTATGAACAGAAGTTCGATGTTAGAGCTAATAACTTCCTCTTACGGCAGGGTTGCACCTTTTCACCAATGGAGGACGCCTACAAATTTCATTTCACTTACGGCAGCCTATGAATCAAACTGAGGAATTTTTTCATCATTTAATGGTGAAGACCTTATTTTTTAGGGGATCAACTCTTCACAACCTATCGCCCTCGCCGCAGGTAGTGCATCCCTGTATTACGGTTTCTGCTGACAACTAAGCAGTTTATTTTATGTCTGCCAGCAGTTGTAATCATGGTGGTATTGAGTTGTTTAGAGATGCTAAAATTTTTATACTGTTGGGTGGGCAAAGGGAATTGCACTTCTATAAGACGCGACAAGCAATCTTCCCATCGGTACTTCAAATACGGTTTATAGATTATCTTAGTTTCTAGCGATATATGCTTGCACCGTAGCTTCCGATCTTACTGCTTAACCGATTTTAGTGTAACGCAGAGTTTTCTCCGTAATTCAGAACCGGAAGGTGTTCCTGTATTTGGGGTGATGATACACTGAGTGGGGTGGTAAACTTGAGCCTTGTGCTCCACTATTGTATAATGGCGAGGTTTGGTTTGAATAGGGTAAACATTGAGAACTCAACTATCAGGGCCGCAGGTATTGAAGATCTGATGCGAATCGATTAACGCGCAAAGGTGCCCTAGGTGCAAAAAGTCAGGCGTCCCAAAAGGGAAGTCTCCTATAACATTCGTTTAATCATACCGGTGATCACAGGCAGCTCATCATCAATAGGTTCCATCTTAACATTCATCACAGCGCTTGCATTTTGCTTTCCATCACTCACTGTTAGTTCAAAACTGTCACGATGAACCTCTGAACCGTTGTGAACATATGTCACTCTGAAAAATGTTAATTATATTATTAAGTTATTATGGAAAGCGTTTAACTACAGCTCCAAAAGTAGGCCTCCAACATTGTTTTTAATCAAGGTTGCACATTCAGGTCTCGTTTTCTTCTACCTTGTAGTGTCTCTAAAAAAGGCATATCAAAGCAATTCTTAATTGAATTGTTTACGGAAAAAATAAGCGATTATAAACGCAAGTGTTCTATGTGAAGCGTTGAGGATTTTCCAGCGACAAAAGAAAATGATCCTTTCACCAACTAGCGTGTGTACTTAATCGTATAGATATACAGTGCATTGAAGCGCGTCAAACCAACCGAAACTGCTCGACATCTGCATAAGAAAAACTATCTTCTTTTCCAAGTTTGACATTGTCTTTCCTCAAACTTCCGGCGATTGGAAGTGACGTCAAAATTATCTTCAGATACGCAATGTCAGTGTCCCTGTCACCCAGTTGTATTACATCAGCAGCTAGTATTTCACTGGAGCCTTCGTTCAAGCAAAGCTCAGTGAATTTGATACTTGGAGGCTAAAAAACAAAATATGAGTACAAATGCTGAGAAAACTGCTTTACTGTTGTAACCAGGTAAGGCGAGATAAGCACCGTTTTATGGTGGTAATAATCGGTATGGGGTTCAAACTGCTAACTAACTGAGTTTTAAGGTGAGATGAAGACACTTCACGGCAATTTTTTTAGCTTGGTTGCACTGCTTGTGGCAGAAATGAGGTATGCCAGCAGAATTGGTAACTTTAAAGCGGATCTGTTCTAGCACAACCGAAAAACGGATTTCTGTAAAAAAAAGCTCAATGTTTTTAGATGCAGTTTTGTTTCTGTAAAGTTCGTAAACACCGTTGTGCCACTTCATTCTAGCAATGGCATCTTTGTTTTTAGTCCAATTCGTTCTTCTACCAACTTTCTCCATGTCATTTTTGGTTGGTTACCCTTCTTTTTCCAACTATTTCAAATTCTAACGCTTCTTCTTAATGCATCATTACGGTATCGTGCGAGTTTGTCTAAAGCAATTTGTCTAAAATGAATTTGTCTAAACCAATTTGTCTTCGGTCAAGATTAGGGTTATGGTTAGGGATATTTGCTTGAGTTTAGCAGCAGTTTTTTTTACAATAGGTTGTTTTACAATTGGTTTAGACAAATGGTATTTTAGACGAATTGTTTGAGACAAATCATCCTAGATCCCATCATTACTATCCCTCCTGATCATAAAATAAAAATTCTCTTTTTGGTTTCACAAATTTCGTTTATTACCGCAGTACATCTTTCACAGAGAAAACCCTTCGCTAGAGATAAAAACACTCAACATTTTTTCGCATCAACCACGCATCTGTTTACCATAATTCGTGCAAAGCACCGAATTTGCCATCACCCTTTTGCCGCACGTGGCGCATGAACCGACTCTCTTGAGTATTACGTTTAAACCAATCCCCGTCACTTTGGTTTTCCCACGGTAAACCTTCAGCCCCTTGCTCTCAAACGTCTTTTTCCATTTAAAAAATTTCTCTTTCAAATTCTCCAATACTTTCAAACATTAAAACCAAGTCATCTGCATAAAAGACTTCGTTCATCAAGTCTTCTTTTGCATACTCCGTGATTACATCGACTGCATATGCGAAAATCAGAGGCGTCGACACAGGTCTTTGATGTACACTATCTTGCACCCAAACTTCTTCAGATAACTCTGAGCCCAATCAAACTTTCCTCTTGGCCCCACGATAGAGACTGATCGCCACTCCAAAAACCAATTGTGGTAAATCTTTCTTCTTCATCGCCCAGTCCGTCGCCGTTCTCGGAATTCTATCAAATGCCTTCTCAGTGTTTCAAAATACTGTACATAAATAACTTTTTATCTTTATCTCCTTTTCCTCTTGCATTCTTCTCAAAACAAGCAGTGCGTCCGTCGTTCCTCTGCTTGGCATAAAACCAAATTGCACAGGATCAACATTCACTAACTCTCGAATCCTTCTTTCCTTTCCAGCGCTCTTTCAACGATTTTCATAGTATGCTCTTCACTTTCTTATACGTGTTACAATTTCTTACTTGACCTCTTCCCTTAAAAAATGGCACTTAACACAATTGTTTGCCATTCATCTGACATTTCTTCTCAATACAACACATGTTGGCAAAGTTCTACCATTACACTAAATCCCTACTCCTCCACTATCAGATATTATCTGTGCACATACTTCAGAGGATACAGCTGCTTTTCCTGATTTTATTGTTCTTGTAGCTATCACTATTTTTTTCCGGGTAACCTTTTCAACAGGTCCGACCATCATATTACCTTCTGTTACGAGACCTCCATTGTTTTCTATATTCATAATTACCATGCAATTTGTCCATATTCTTTTTGTGCCTTTTTCACTAAAACCTAACTTTTGGTCTTTTACTCTCAGGCGTGCTTTTCCTTCCATATCTTTTCCAACGTTTTTCACGAACTGTACCAGTTTAAAAAGCTTTTTGGTTTTCGCCCAATTTTGTAAAGTTTTTTTTTAGCTTCTTTCCTCATAAAATTAACAACTTCATTTGTTGGATTTTTCATATCCTTACGCCAAGCCTTGTTTTCCTTCCATCGGTTAACGAACATTTTTATAGGCCACTTTCTTTTGTCTTCCTTACTGCTCATTCTACCACGACATATTTCCATGATTCCTTCTGCCTTTCGTCTTTTGACGTACTTCATCAAAAGCCTTGAAAATACCATTTTTAAAAGCATTAAATATACTGAGCGCAGCAAAAGCAACCAACTTCAAAACTCTTTCATATCTCGCACTCACATTGTTTTTTTAACTTCCAACACTTTGTTTGTTCTTCACTACTTTCTTTGGTTTATATCTGCTATCATTAGCCGATGTGGCGATTCCCAAGTAATAGCTTTTATGTCTTCGTAATATTTTCTGTTGTTTTTACCAACGAATACAAAATCACTCTCAGGTTCGTATCCATCCATACAGTACGTTATTTTCTTCTGCTCCTTTTTTTCTAAGGATGTATTAACCACACACTTTTTTTCATCGCAAAACTTATCCAGTCTTGATCCTTAAACATTTTTTTGCCAATTCCACTTTCTCCAAGCACATTCTCAAAACCATTAATCCATGTCCCAACACATTCGTTAGTCTTTACGACCAAGAATTGTTTTACTAGGGTTTTGCAAATTTCACTTACATGTCAGTTTATTATAATTAATCTTTGATCTTTCTTTCACTTTGATTTTCCTACATGAGAACCACACACATTTATCACTGTCAAAACTTCCTCTTCAAAAATCAGCACCACAGTCATAACTATGCCTCTTTTTCTTCAAACATCCACAAGCTTCTCGCGTAATTTTTTTCACTGAAATTTCAACACCTTTTATTTCATCATGATTTCCAGACTACCGCAGCCTATATCTCCTATCCCTGACATCATCATATCGTGCTCGTTGTCCTCCCTATCTTACTTCCTGTAGACAGCATACATCCACTTTCCTCTGTCATAACTGTTCACACACTTCTGCAACTCTTCCTCAAAAACTTCCAACATTCTAAATCTAACGTCAACTTTTCGTAGCCCAAAGATTCTTTAAACCCTCTTCCCATTTAAAAGCTGCCGGAACCTGGAGGCGAATTCTATTACAAACTTTTTAATAAGGTGAGTCCTGATACACGAGAACACAAATAATAAGGACTCGTTTCAGTTTCGGGTGCCGAAACTCATGACGTTTATTATTCTACAAGTTTCATAACAGTGTTAATGTACATAACGTTACCGTACAAACCTGATTGTCAACTGGTAAGATCGTAATTGCAAACGTTTGGCCAGTTAACTCATTGCCACCATCATCGATAACGGTAAAAGTAAACTGAACGTCAACTGGATGTGGGCCAATGTCTCGTATCGGTGGCATGTATGCTACTTTGTTATGGTTGACTGCACTTTGAGTGAAAGTCCTGATTAATCAGAATATAAAATAGAATGAGCAATTACTACGCAGAAAACGATGTTACAGCGTAAGAAAAATAGAATGGAAAATACCATGGAGCATTGGGCACTTTTTAACAGCAAAAGTTTTTAAGTTACGGGACAAACATTCATTTTCACTCGACCCTACTGCTAAGCGTCAAGCAGAACGTTTGCGAACAGCCATGTGAAAATTTTTGGTACGACTCCAGAGGATATTACACGCCGATCGATCGACAGCAAGATTAAAAATAACTGCATGTTACATCTAGAATACACATGGCAAAAAAACTACAAATCATTCTAAAGAGATTCAATTTCTAAACCTAGTGCAGTTGCTGAAGCATTCGCTTTGCAATCAGTAGACCAGGGTTAAACTCTTTCTCAATCAACACCAAAGACCGTAAAAATGGTACTTAAGGATTCCCTGCGGCTCTTAACACTTGGAAGTAATGTGGAGTATAAAATGTGAAACTAAATTATTTAAGATTAAAAAATGTTCTGCGGTTGTGAACCTCCTAAAAACTACACGTTATATCACTTCAACCCTAAAATTAGCTTTGCAGAAAACAAATTACAAATATTATTTAGCTCGTTAAGACAATAACTCGCAATCTTGATGTTTTGTTAGTTTGCAATTCAAACAATTATTGCGTTGCAAGGCACTTTACAGTTTGCTGTATAAAAAATGTTCATATTACTGGCAACCTTGAAGCAGCTCCGATCACAAGTTGTTCAAGTATAAACATAAATATCTGAATTTTTCCGAGACTGGAGAATAGAGACATATACAATAAGTGAATGATGGCTTGAGGGTTGAAGTCACAGATTTAACTGAATATGGGGAGTAGGCCGAGTTAAAAACAAAGAAGTTTTTTCGATGCCAACTGGACCTCATGATATCAAAAATTAAAATGCTTTTGCACCTGAGCACAGGAACCGAAGGATCTTTCATTAGCATCACCATATCATCCGTGAAAATTAACTTTCCGGCATCTACACCGGATCCGTCCAGACGGAAAAGATCAGTGGTGAGGGTAAAAGCAACATCCAAGTTACCTTGCTCGACGTCGACGTAATGAAGCTCCTCATTTGTGATATGTATGACGTCAGTTTCATTTACAGTGAGAGCTCTTAAAAAGTTATATAAAAAATATGAATAAAAATCAAATCAGACAAGTCAGCCAAGTTAAGTTTAATCAGTTTGTTTTTCAAGATCTTCACAACAAACAAATATATTGATGTCTAAACTGGTAAGCCTAGATACCTTGCACGCGTCCATCTCACTCAACTCCTGGAAATTTCGTTGTTTGTCCGGTGGTTATGCATGTTAACAAGTTGGTCTTTCAAACAAAAGATAGCGATTACATTGCTTGCATGGGTTTTGCAGTGCTACGACCTCGGAAAAGTCCTTTACGGCAATTTTCCTTGCTTGTGTGAAATGGTTGTGATAGAAATACACTGCGTTGACAGTAGTGTCAACCCCGAAGCAGGTCAGAACACGAGCTGTTCTATGAAAAACCTTAAAACGTTTACGGCGATCGGATAAAAACCAACTAGATTTGTTGAAGTCGAGCAGTACAAGCATACAGCATTGTTGATGGGTTAGGTATCAATCTCAGTTTTTACACAGAAATAACTTTAAAAAAAGCTCTTGCAAAAATACATAATGATGCAAGGCAAAAATCTAATTTGAAAGGCTCTCATTTGGACTAGAACCTGTGAAAGAAACGTTGGTAAAAGTAGTACCCAATGAGTTGGTAGGATCATTTTTAAAAGGACCGGTAAGGGTATTCCCTACAAAACATCATCTTGATATCAGCTGGAAGTACAGAGTTACAGGAATTTATCTTCTTAAGAAGGTTTGTGCTTATGTATACTTAACAATAGAGTTCTCTTATTATGGAGCAATGCGAAAAAGCTAAAAACCATTCCGATGGAATTCAGACCCCAATTGTTAACCATACATAATACAAGCCTTTCAAAGACCTCTTCAGAAAATTTGTATTTCTGTGTGGTTAATGATGATTAACCTACCGTGAAGCAGTGCGAAAGGCTAAAAGCGATTACGGTAGAATTCGTAGAACGGTAGAGTTTCCACAGCCTCCTGATCACCGGTCAAATACTGTCCCATTTGAGCTACGGAATACCAAGCCTTTAATTTGCTAGTTTGTCATTATGAGGTTGGCACTCAGCTATTCGCAGTTTTATGAACCGAGACTTACGACACTATGATGCCACAAAAAAGTCACGTGAGTGTTGGTTACGTACCAGAAGAAAGCAGATAAACCCTTTTAGTTCACGATTCTGTTTCCCACATACTTTGCCTGAAGAATTAGCATTAGCTCACGAAAGTTTGCAATATCAAATATTTAAGTCGATTACGAGAGTCATTGTTGAGTTTTTTATCTGTTACATTAAGAATCAACACGGCTAAAAAACCTTTATTCTTCTTAGGAAGATTTGTATTTAGTTATTGTTAATAACTCGGGTCTTTTGCCATGAAGCAGTGCGGGCAATTTAAGAATGAGAAGGCTTGGTACTCCTTAGCTCAAACCGTACAACATCTGACCCGTAATCAGGTTGTTGGTTCGAATCCCACCGTAATCGTATTTAGCCTTTCGCACTACTCCGTTGTAAAAGAACCCAATTACTAACATTACATAAATGGGAAATTATAATGGTTGGCCGTATTAGCCTTTAGCATTAAATAATATATCTAAAACAAGCTGATGATGGTACTTTTAACGCTAACTAGTACACCAATAAACAAGAGCTGTGGCGGGTAAAACTACCGCTTCTTCAGGTGCTCTTAAAAAAATGAGCTCGTAGATTTATTTTCCATTAATACAAACCTTCCTTACAAAGTTACTTCTTGTCACTATGGCACGTAACCACCACTCACGTCACAGCCTCCATGGCACGTAACCACCACTCACGTCACAGCCTCTATGGCGTCGTAGTGCCTCCAGTTTTGTGTCACAAACAGCAAACAGCAGATTGCTAACGTTTTACGGCCAAATCAGAAGTAAGAAGACGTAGCACTACGTAGCTCAAATGGTACAGCATCTCACCCCCAATCAGGAGACTGTAGGTTCGAATTCTACCGGAATTGTTTTTAGTCTTTTGCACTGCTCCCAGGTAAACGACCTGAAACATTAACTGTAAATAAATAAAAATCGTTCTAAAAAAGTTACCTCTTGTAACTGGTATATGAAACCAACACTCACGTGACTTTTTTGTGGCATCATAGAGCCACAAGTCTCGGTTCATAAAACTGCGAATAGCTGAGTGCCAACCTCATAATGACAAACTAGCAAATTAAAGGCTTGGTATTCCGTAGCACAAATGGGACAGTATCTGATCGGTGATCAGGAGGCTGTGGGTTCGAATTCTACCGTAATCGCTTTTAGCCTTTCGCACTGCTCCATGGTAAGTGAATCCCATCATTAACCACACATAAATACAAATTTTCGGAAGAGGTCTTTGAAAGGCTTGTATTATGTATGGTTAACAATTGAGGCCTTAATTCCATCGGAATGGTTTTTAGCTTTATGCATTGCTCCATGATAAGTGACAGTAGATATTAATTGTCATTACAGAGAATTTCCCTCTCCTGGTTCTGGAAGCAGATCATCAACCGGTGTGATTTTAATCTCCACTGTGTGCTCCGGCGATTGATTTGGTGTTGGTCTGTTAATATCGGATAATGTGAATTGAAATGAGTCCTGAAATTTCTCGTTTCCCAAGTGCTTGTAATAAATCAGTCCCTAAAATAAAAAACTTGATTAAAATAGACCTCGTTTGTGTTTCCCAATAGCTATGTTTTTCTGTTGTAGTTACTTATCTCTTTCTTGATCACAGCAACCCTCCTATTTGGAAGCAAGGCTGGGAAAACATTTAGGCCCAACATTTCAAGCCAAATCAAGTAATAAGAAAAGTCCCATGCGAGCTAGGAAAATTATGAGCGGGCTCTTCATTTCCCAACCTCCTTTCCCATTTCAGGTTTGGCCACACTTGGAGTGAAACCAAGATTCTGCAGATCGTCCTGGAGAGCTTTTGCGTCCACTCACCCGCTCATGCTTCCTTCTTCTTCTCTTAGGGAGGCTCTTCTTGCTTGCCGTCCCTTTTCTCCTTGGAACCCACCTTCGGTCACCGTGGAGTCCACCCTTTCCTCTCCATGCTCTCGCTCTGATCTCCCTCTCTCTCGCCAAGGTGCGGCTCTCGCCCACCTTGACTCTCTCCCCCCTCATGATCTGGTGCTTTGAACTGACGGCCCTGTTCCTTTTCCTTTTGGCAAGGGCGGCTCCGGTGTACTTGCCAACTACTCTTTCTGTAGCGCTGAGGCCACTCTTTCCTTTTCGGCAGGCCCAGTATGTTCAAATTTTTCCGCTGAAGCCTGTGCCATTCTGCACGCTCTTTGCTGGTCTCGGCAGCACCAACAAGTCTATTTTTCTTCTCTTCTCCTGCTATCTGACTCTCGTTCTGTCCTCACCACCCTATCCTCTCCTCCATCTTTCTTCTTATCTCAAACTCTGTGGCAGATCTGGTAGGAACCGTCTTCCCTCTCACTCTGTTCTACTAAGCTACAATGGGTCCCCGGACACTCGTTTCTCTCGGGGAACCACGCGGCTGATGAGCTGGTCAGACGGGGAGTGCTACTTGCGCCCTCCGCAATCCCTTGTAGTCTCTCTCCTCTTACCTCTCGTATCCACTCTCGTCTTTTCTCGAACTGGAGGCGTACTGTCTCATCGGAATTCTTCGACACACAGATTCCCTCGATTTCCACCGAGGATCAAGCTCGCTGCTTTCTCTCTCGTCTACGCTGCAACGGACACAGCCTTCTTTTAGGTTCTTATCTCTTCAGGATTGGCAGAATCGAGAATCCTTCCTGCAGCACTTGTGGACACTCGTCCCAGGACACCTTTTATCTCATTCTGCACTATTCAACTACGGAATTTTTGCGCCGCTCGCTCTTTGGTGACTCACTGTCTCTTTACGACCTCTGGTCCAGGCCTTGGGGAGTTGCCCAGCTTCTGGGGCTCCATGGTCTTCCGCCATGCCCCATCACTCGGAAGGGGTCGGGTAACAACAACAGCTAAGAAAATGTGGCAGCCGTCTTGAACCATACATAAATATATATTGGTAGCCTTCCATCAGCAAGAGAAGCTGTACTAGTAGGTATCCAGTTGTTGCCTTTTGCGAAAAATCGGATGGGTAGCTTCGCTACTCTAACCAAGTGAAGTACAGGAAACAACACTTTCAAAACAAGGCCATGGCGAGTGACCATCAACGACAAGAAGCCTGTTTAGTTTATTGACAAATACATGCAGAATAATTGGTGGAAACATTTCTCAAACTGAGTCTAAAGAGATTTATCGTCTGTGGGAGTGCTTCAACACCTCAATTAATGAAAAATTTTTCAGCTAGTAAACTATAGCTTAGCTTGATGTAATTCAAGTTACAAATGCTTTCCCTGCACTTTTGGCATGTCAAAATTTTTTCAATGTTGGCAGCCATCTTACTCTCATTTTAAAGCAAGCTAGCTAGATTTTGCGTCTACTTTTTCACCTTTTGGCAGGCTCACTGCTTAGACGTGCTGGCTCAGGGTCTGTCTGCTGCTATCCACTCGCTTTCGAGCCGACCTTTTCTGGAGTAACACAGCACTTTAAATACTATGTCTGTTCCCGAAGAATACCAACGGTATTTTAATAGAATTTTGAGCTTTGAAGTCAGGAAGAATTACCACAAATCTTATAAAAACCTGGTATAGATCCGATTGCTGAAAGGTATCCACTCTCCAACCTGATCTTTCCCACTTTCTTCGTTTCTGAATCTCTCCTGCTTCCGGAGGGACAGTAATGTTGAACGTGATGTAATCCGCAGCAGAGTCAGCATCCGATGCTTTCAGCATGAAACGATGAATTAAAATTGCCTGAAAAGCACAATCAGTCAAATTAATCGTAAAAGGACGTGCAGGAAGTTTTTATTGCATCTTTTTTCTCCAGACCCACAGAACAACGACAGCACGTGCCAAGACAAAGACAAGCTGCTTCAACCTACCTTAAACTTGTAAAGTTTTTGACACTCTAAATAGCTACAATACGTCTAAAGTTTATTGCGAATGAGTTTTTGTCACGGCTATTTACTTTTACATATTCAGCTAACTTTTTTTTGCCTTGCTACATCACATGTAAACTCTAACCCAGTGGTTTTCAACTAGGGTTCCGCCAGTACAGTCTAGGGGTTCCGCCAAAAGTTACACATATTTGCATTTTATTTTGTTAATTAAATTAAATGTTTTTTGCGTAAGACGATTGAATTGTTGCACAGGGATTCCTCGAGCCACTGGAATGTTTCCTTGGGGTTCCACCATAGCACCAAGGTTGAAAAACACTGCTATGACCTATAAGTTTGGGACAAGACATGGACACTCTCATTACTCGGCCAAAACCAGGGCAAACAGCGCAGCCATAGAGCTTAGTACCACAAATATAAATACGAAAAAGGCGCATTAAATCGATATAAAGGCCTATCCCGAAATAGGTTGTTTCTGTGATTGTGAAAATAACTAACATTTTGGCCCCACCATCATTTTCGACTTTGTTTTTCCAACCCCTACTTTTGGAAAGAACGAATGATATACTCTATTTGTAAGTATTACCAGCCTTGAGTAATAAAGTAAGATGATCACCAAAACTGTTACAGCACCTCTTGCATCCATTTACTACAACCTTTTGTTTCTGCTTTCACAAATAGTTTTCCAGTGAAGCCGTCACAACCGCCTGCACTAATACCTTCTTGAATTGCCATAGCTGATGGATGACCCTGCCTGCACAAATTCGCACTATATTTGGGAGTAACGCTTTTCCAATTTTGCTTAATAATAGCTTCATAGAGCTAACCGGGTCAAAGCTAAAAATTTAGGAGAAAGCCAAGGTCCCTTGTTAACACCACTGGCTTTGCCAATCCAGGAAACAGTGAACATAAGGCGCAGCCAGCAAGAACTTGAAAAAGTTTGAGGAAATAACCTTATAGAAGTTTTAAAATTTTCCTTAAAAATAACTTCACACGACTACCGGGACCAAGGTTAAAACTAAGTAAACGCAAGGTCTCCTACGCCCCTTCGGCTACGCGTTAGCAATGAACAAAGCACATAGATCTAAGCCCCAGTTAGGACCTTAATTACAAAAGGGAGTCCGCCAAGTCGTAAAATAAGCCTACGACTTAACAGTCAATTTTTGTACACTTGAAAACAATTGCTGCTTTGGCACCGCCATCCCCTTATTTAACTGAAATATGGTGTTCTCGTAGGCTATTCATTTAAAGGAATCTATACTATAAAGCGCAATTTTGTCAGTCTGTCTGTTTTAACTTCTCTGGATAAGTTGTTATTCAAATTTCTATTTGAATAAGTTGCCACACCTAATGAGTTGCTTGGCGAAACGGCTGCAGTGGTTTTATCATTCTATTTTATCCCGACGTGTAGTATTTAAAATTACATACGTAAAGCTCTAACCTTGGCTGTTATCGAGCACTGTGCCGGCAACGTGAGACTTTCTCTTCCTGATAAAAGAATAGATATATCGGTATCTTGGAAATAAGGCTATCCTATCCTATGAAATATGTTTTTGATTGAATTACTTTTTAAAGTGCACTTAATTTTGGAACGAGAATTAAATGTGCAGACATTAACCTCTCATGGCTGTTAATACTACTATTCATTGAGTGAAGGTGGCGTAGTTCTAAACGTTACTAATGGGGGCCTTGCGCGCGACGCCAGCTAGTAAATCTATGCTATAAAGCGCAATTCTGTCGGGGTGTTCGTGTTCTTGTCTGTTTAAACATCTCCGCAACTACCAGATGTTCAAGAAGGAATGATTACCACCTCAAGATGGATGCCATAAAGAGGTTTGGGGTCACCATGACGTCAAAATTGAACATAAAAATTTTTTATTTGCATTTCTTTCTTGACACATTGCTCAAACAAAAGCCAGGTACCAACTAACCAACTTCAAGAAATTTCACTCTTTTAGGAAGATGACTTCATAATTAACGACTATCTTAAAATTTGTTGTCTTTACTTCTCAAAAAAACACAGACCGTAGAAACGCGGTTGGAAGCTTTTTTAGCATATATCAACGAGGTGCTTCCGATTCTTCAATAATATAAGTTTTATCGATCACGCAACAAGCAATTTATTAGCATTTTAGCGCTTTAAAGCATGATTTTTCTTTTTTTTCTTGAACGCTTCAAAAAAACTATGATTTACCATAATGTTAAAGAGCGTCATCATGCTGTCTGGTTCAAAGAAAACAGCAGCACACGGCAGCTGTACTAATATCATTGTCATTTTGAAAAACGTAAATAGTAAACCCTATTACTGATATGCTGCCTGTTAAAGTAAAATAGTTCATCAAAGCACAACGTTCTAAATCTGGTCGGTGAGTTATTTACGCCATAACCTAACTCACGGTGGTTCAAGAGTGCGAGCATGAAGAACAAGGTTAAGTTTTGAGGAAAACTTTGCGGGCTGCAAAAGGAGAAACTCAATAATGATTAAAACTGGTTTTGCTTTTCTGTGGTAAGCAAAACCAGTTCTAGGTAAGTTAAAAACGTAGTAATTCTAGCGTTAAGAGCAATGACAACGATGACGTCACCATCCAAGGTTGGGAAGGTACGGTAGAAAGAGAAAAACAATTGCCCTGGATGACCAAATGATAATGAGAGACAGCGTTAAGGATCCAAGAAATACCAGTGTAGATCTTAAAAGACATTTGTTTGGTGCTGAGGTAAATGTACATTAATCAACCATCAGAAGAAGGTTAATCTAAAGAGGAAGCATTGCGAGAAGACCTATAAAAAGCCAGTTATGAAGAAAAGACTGCAGTGGGCAAACAATCATAAGATTATATTTTTTGACGAATCTGATTTTGAAGAACGAGAATATCGGTTTCAATAAGAACAAAGAAGTAAGGTAGAAGTTATCTTGGATGGTCATATTGAGTAGGCGCCAAAGCACTCCCCGAGTAAGATATTTTGGGGTTGTTTACTTTTAAAGGTATAGGCAGGCTAATCCCTAACAAAAGAAAGATGCATTCCACCACGTACAAGGAAATTTTGACCACCTATTTGCTTCTAACTATCCGAATTACTTTTCCCGAAGGAGATGGTATTTTATCAGCAGGATCTAGCTCCATGCTACACATTCCAAATGAGGCAACAGTTTTTCATAGGAAGCAAGGTAACAATTTTAGAATGGCCTGGCCATTTCCTAGACCTCGAATTCTATAGAAAATTTGTGGGTAATCATAAAGAAAAGGTTGCAAAAGTACGGTTGCACTACCAATTCAAAGCTGGTAGAGGAGATCACACAAATTCAGTTTCACGATGAGGAACAGCAAAACCTTTGTTCCAAGCTGGTTGCCGTTCAATGCCGACACGGGTTGCCATGCTCATCAAAGCCAGAGGGGGACACACAAATTTTTAGAACCGTTAAATATATTGCTTTTGCAGTACAGAAATAAAAGATTCGATTTTTTACAAATTTGTTCAATTATGTGTACTGTCTCAATTAATTTCCACACCACTGTAATTTTCGTGATCCACCGACGTAAGTTGGCAGCAGTTATTCTAGCGTTTCACCAGCCATTTTGTTCGGTGTGTCACTTTTCAATCGCTCCATGATTGAAAACTTGTTATGCAATTGCATGCAATACCAGAGATAGAGCAAATCTTCAATTAAAAGTCACTTAAGCGTTAAAACTCCACGTTGCTTGCAAGCTTACTTTCACAATGCCCTATAGGCGTGACCAATACCCCAGTTTTTAAAGCCGATCAAAAATTGAAGACAGTTTCAAGTTAGGCTTCATAACGTGGATCTTCAACAAAAATAATAAACTAATTTTGAATTACAGATGTAACAAAATTGGGGAGTTAAAAAAGCGAGTTCAAAAAATAAAAGATCACCGAAAAAAATTGACGAAAGCTAAGATCAAAAAAAGTTTTGTCCCCCACAAGTTTGCTTTAGGCTACGCTAATGCAATGTATATCTGCTAACTTGCAATTGAATTAAAGAGTTTGTGCTTACAACAAAGTGCAAAATTTAACGCATGTCTGTGTCATCACAAAGCGTGAAAAAGCATTTCTACGCCATAATAGTTGCATATCAATCCGCATTTTAATGATATTTGACTTATCATGAGACTGGTTATCAACGCTATGCATCTATGTAAAACATACTGTAGATGTATCACAACACTTAAGCAAGCAGTGGAAATTAGAACATATACGCAGTGTTTGTGGGCTGCATACGAGGGTTTGAAATACCCTGGCCTACCTTATTGTAATAACTGAACTATAGATGTTGAACTCTTGAGGTTGGACGCAGCCAGAGGAGGACGATGTCGATCGAGTAGTAGTTTTCTTCTCGTTGCGTTTACGCCGGAAGCAAGGAACATGCCCGCAGCTAGAAGCTTAAGTTTTTTTACCAGGTCTATATTTTTGAAAAACTTATAAGTAGTAAGCCTGTTAGTTTATAGCTTAATTCCTCCAAATACATTTCTCACTTTAGCATCTTTTCTCAACTTTGAGTTCATGTCTTAACGCACTTAGTCAAATGAACGCATTAATGCTTATGAAACTATTTGCTATTTCTAAGTAAGCACAGTTCTTCTTCTTCTTCACATGGACAAGATCTTTTATTTTTATAAAGGCATCTTAAGATTATAAGCTTCTCATTAGCCTTTTTTTACTAGTCTACAGTTAGACTGGGCCACCACGACGTGTCAACTGCTTGGCCCAGCCACCAGTGTGCCACATAAAGATGGAAGCATCCCATTAAGTATCTTTCCCAAGCACACAACATGTAAGCTTGCCGGCTTGCTCTCCACAGCATTACTTTTGTGCTGAGCGCCAAGCAGGAAAGCTGTGAATACCATTTTTTGAGTCTTCTGATATGATTCGACTTGGGAAATAAACCTCAGGTCTACCGACTGCAAAGCGGACGCTCTAACCACTACGCCATCGCGCCGTTTGGTAAGCACAGTCTTGATTTACTAGTAGGGGGTCGGTGATATGAACGGAGTTCATGAAGTCCTAAGTTAGAGGGAAAACCAATAGAAAAAATTAGCTCAGCAGGTCTACACAATTGTGTGAAACCATATTTACTAAATACAGAATCGGGGCTTCAGAAGAAAATTTTTATTGAAAATGGGTAAATAGGCAAACGGGTGATCAGATACAACAAAGTTTGAGAGAGGAATGGACCCTTCTACTTCATTTTGAGACCAAGGCACATAGGTGTAATCAAAAAACTTGATACCACAAATATTGTAACAAGGGAGGGGGTTACACCAAATCTTAAAATAAGCCTACCACCAAATAACTAATTTCTGTAATCGAAAAATAAAAACTATTACGGCGCCCATCCCCAGAGAGAAAGAGAGATCCAGTTTTTTAAATCCGGTTTTGTCTGCGTTAACGCAGGTGGACGGATTCACCTTGTGCTTCTCGACAGTTCGTAAACAACATTACGCCACTTTACTCTATCAATGGCATTCTTCTTTTTCAGTCCTATCTGAATGATATGCTCCTCCACTTGTCTCTTTCTCGTCATATTCGGTCTCCCACGCCCTCTTCTTTCTGCCACTTCAAAATCTATCGCTCCTCTCAAAACATCACCATTATCCCTTCTCAAAACATGTCCATACCATCGCACTCCACTTGCCCTAGCTAGTCCATCCAAAGTATCCTTTAAACCCAGCAAACTCGTAAGTTCTTGGCTCCTTCTTTTCTCAATCATCTTAACTCCACACTCCAACTTCGACTTTATGGCTTTATACATATTGGAAGGAACGGACACAATTTGTAAAATGATATAGAATTTGTGAATAAAACCAGTCTTACTTTAAAGTAAGATAATCGAGATTATGTGCAAAGGAGCGAAGTTCACTCTTTATACCAACTTTTCGTTTGAGCGTTCAGAAACGTTGTTTTGGTGAGACCGGCACAGCATATTGAACCGATATTTTTAACCCGACATAACTGACGGTTCTACCGGTATAATAATTATAAATTAAAGTTCTGCAGAGCCGGATGGTAACTTCTGAATGCTTTTTATGTATAGGAGAGAATCACTCAGCTTTACAGTGCTCACTAGCTAAATTGCCAGAGCCGCAATATTTCTATTTGTACCACTACAGAGAATAAACACTAAAACTACATCAGTCAGTGTCGCCTTGACCCTCATTAGATGGCACGTCATATTCAGATAGAATCTTATTCAAATATTCTATTTGAATAAGACGTACCAACTGATGAGCCTCAAGGCGAAACAGAGTGTTGTGGTTTTAGTGTTTATTCTGTAGTTGTACACATAGAAATATGAAAGCTTTTTATACATTCAAACTTATATCGTTGACGCGTTATTGAAAATTTGATACTGTCACCAAATCAAAAATTAGCATTTAAAACGCAACTGTTTTATGGCCAGTGACTATATGAACTGTAACTATGCACTACGTATTGTTTCTTTTTCATTTCATTCAGTGTATACTTGATTGCAAAAATAAATTCTCTCCTGCTATTAATTTTTGCTTTGTTGCTATATTTAAAATCAGCTGAAGTGCCTTTTCCAATGGTGTAATAAGCAGCCATCGCAAAGTTCAGACGAATGTTGACGTAGCGCCAGTGCTCAGTCCGCAAAGCCACGTACTCAACTTTGGCGCATGCAATGCTGATTAACTTTCCGTTCAAGAAACTCTATTCCGACGAATTTACTACGATTTTGATAAACCATCAATTATCAAAGACTTAAGTACAAATCTGTTGCGTATTGTTTTACAAAATATCGATTTCGTCTCATTGAGACTTCATCAGCGGTATATAAATAGCCTTCTTCGAAGAAAATGTTAGAATACATTTCATATGAATAGCATGAACAGTTACTTATGATGAGGAAAAACAATTTAGTTCGTTTCAGTGATAAGATATTCATATTGCTGTTAAATAATATGCGACAGATGCTAAAATTAGTATTTAAATTTGCGTAAACAATATAAAAAGTAAAAATATCAATTTTAAAAAAGAAAACCTTAGATCTTGGAAATGGTATGTAAAAAGTTTATTGACAAAAATATCTTTTCCATTATTTACTAACCATCTTAAGATGTTTACATCCAAACCTACCTGTCCTTCTTCTACCGTAAACACAATGTTGTTGATGAGGAATGGCGGTGCGTCATCTTTCGGAAGAATAGTTATTGGAAGTTTGAATCTCACACTGCATAAAACAAATACTACTAAAGTTGGTTTGTTGCATTCTGTATAACATTTTGCATATCGATCGCAGAACATTTATATTTATATGTGGAGCAAATATTTTGATCCATTCACAATTGACACACCGCATGTCTACCACAAGCTGCGCAATCAAACACAGAAAATTGTAATAAAGTGCTTTTCCAAGTGCGCAAAAAACAGGAATTGAGTGGATTAGAAAGCGCCTTAATTGATTTTGTGCTTGTGAGGGAAAACTATAAAAAGTATATAAGGGATGTAAAAGTGATTCCATGGGAACTTCAGCACAGGCTGGTGGTCGTAGATCTGGATAAAAAGGTTCTAAAAAAGGTTGTGAGAAAGCAACGGATCATAAGAAAGATTTGGAAGTTGAATGAAAACCGAGCAAGAGTGAGATTTGAAAAAAGAGTAAAAGAACTAGTGAGCACAGGTGCGCCTGATTTGTGAAAAACTTTCAAGGATGTTGTTCTAAAGGCATGTGACGAAGTGAGTGGAAAGAAAAAGTCTAGGAGAGATCAAGGAGACATGTGGTGGTGGAATGAAGAGGTCAAGGATACCATAGCAAGAAAGAAGGCGGCATTTAAAGAGCTGTGCAGGTTCCCATCAGAAGAAAATAAGACTCAATACAAACGTATAAGAAATCAAACGAGAAAAATTGTGGCTAGGGCTATGAGAATGGAAGCTAATCAGGAATTGAATAATTTATATCAGAATTCTAATAGTGTTTTCTACTTCCTTAGAACAATGAAAAAGGAAGGGAAGGATGTGGAAGGTGATTAAGAGGAGGAGACGGACGATTGGGTTTTATTGAAGACAGGGCAAAAATTTGGAAGGAACACATGCAAAAGATCATGAATGAAGAGAACGAATAGGGCCGCATAGTGGAAACTGATTACTAAAAGGACAAGTGGAAAAAGTGGCTCGTGATGAAATTGTGGAAGCAATTCAAAGGATGAAATCAGGAAAGGCAACTGGAACATCTGAAGTAAGTGTGGAGATGATAGTTGCAAGTGGTGAAATGGGGGTTAAAGTGATGATGGAATTGTGCCAGCGTGTAATGGATAGTAGAGGAATGCCTGATGAGAGGAAAACAAGTGTGATTGTGCCTATGTTCAAAGGAGAGGGTGATGTGATGAGCTGTGAATTATACAAAGGAGTGAAACTGCTAGAACATGCCATGAAAATTGTTGAAAGAGTGCTAGAGAGGCGAATACGAATACTATTTAATTTCAATGAAATGCAGTATGGATTTATGCCAGGAAAAGGAACAGTGGATGCGATATTCATTGTGAGAAGAATGCAGGAGGAATATCAAAAGAAGGACAAGAAGTTGTATATGTGTTTTGTTGACATGGAAAAAGCTTTTGATACAGTGCCAAGAAAAATGACGAGAAGTGGGCCATGAGAAAGAAGGGTCTATCAGAAGTAATAGTTCGGGAAGTTATGAGCCTGTATGATGGTGCAAAGACAAGAGTGAGGGTGGGATCTGCTTATTCAGAGGAATTTGAAGTAAAAGTTGGTGTACATCAAGGATCTGTGCTGTTGCCACTATTGTTTGCAATAGTTGTGGACGTTATTACATAAAAAGCAAGAAGGGGTGTGGTTAATGAATTACTGTATGCAGATGACCTTGTTCTCATGAGTGAAACCATGGAAGACTTTAAGAAAAGATATTGGAGCTGGAATGATGCACTAGAAAGTAAAAGTTTAAAAAGCAACACCAGAAAAACAAAATTGATGGTAAGTGGGTCAGAAGGAGAAGTATTCAAAATCAAGATAGGTCCATATGGAGTTTGTGGGAGGAGATTCATGGCCAATTCAGTATTGTACATAAAATGTGGAAACTGGGTTCATGGCAGATGTGCAAAAATAAAGAAAGTTAACACTAGGTTGGCAATGTTTTTTATTTGCTCGAAATGTATAGGAATAATGGAAGAAACAGTGGATTCGATTGAGAAGTTGTGTAATGAAGTGGAGACAGTGAATGGATTTTGTTATTTGGGAGACAGACTGAATGCTAGTGGTGGTTGTGAAGCGGCAGTTACAGCAAGAGTAAAAATCGGTTGGGTAAGATTCAGGGAATGTGGAGTTTTATTGCTTGGAAATAGGTTTCCTCTGAGGATGAAAGGTAAAGTTTATCGTTGTTTTGCAAGATCAGCAATACTGTACGGAAGTGAGACATGGTGCCTAAAAGAAAATAAAAAAGCAATTTTGAGGAGAACGGAGAGAGCTATGGTGAGAGCCATGTGCGGTCAGAAAGTTGTTGGCAGGAAGACGACTGAAGAACAGATGGACATGTTGGGGTTAAAGGAAACTATAGACCGGTTAGCAACAGCGAATGGAGTTAGATGGTATGGACATGTGCTGAGGGATGACGATAGTGTTTTGAGGGTTGCTCTGAATTTTGAAGTGACTGGCAAGAGAAAGTGAGAACGACCAAAGAAGACCTGGAAGAAGCAAGTGGAAGAGGAGACAGAGAAGATTGGTTTAAAGAAGGAGGATGCCTTGAGACGAGACAAGTGGAGGGACGGAGTGCGAGCAATTCCAGAAGGAATGGGGTAAATCCGGCCATCTCTGCTAAAGAAACAACACCGGTAAAAACTGAATAACTACTACTACTGAGTTCAATCACGGTTGGCGACAACTTTTTCAAATATTTCTCTTCGTCTACATATGTTTCGTGAGCAGATCAACCTACCTGTGAAATCTGTCTGTGATTCGAAAGACGATGAAGTCTTTTCTGGTGTCAGTATCATCGTGTTTATACAATACTCTGCCTTCTTGCACATCTCTCCACCTGAATGAATATCCAGGTCTATCTCCAACGTGCAACCGACCGTGTCGCAGCCCTCCAGCCAAAGTAAATCGAACCTAAATAGTCAAACATTTTGCTGAGCGGTTTACTTGCGAGTTGAAAAAACAGAATAGAGTAATAGTTTGAAAGTCGGCTTTGCAGTTTACAGATGTGGGTTTAGTTCCCTCGTCGAGTCATAACAAATACTACAAATATTGTATTCACAGATCTACTGCTTGACGCTCAGCAGTAGAAGTACCGTGGAAAACAAAAAATAAACAGCTTATTCACTTGTAGTATATCAAAAACTTCACAAAACTTCTCAAATTAACGGTTGTAGAACATCATGATAACTACACTTCCTCGCCCATGGCTTACTAGCTCATACCTCACCTCATCCAAATTGTCTTTATCCACCACTTGCAAGATGTTGTTGTCAATCACTCTAGACTGTCCTTCAAGCATTGTTATTCCTTTATTCCACGACACTCTGGGGGCGTTAGTGTGAGCCACTCTCACAGAAAATATAGCCTATAACCCAGAAAGTGTGTCACTTGTTTTTAGTCTTTTCGAGGAATTGGCAACCTTTTACGCCCGGAGAGCAATTTAAACCCAGTTTCTATGGAAAAAACGCAGGGAGCCGTCATTAGTCCAAAACATTTAACTGTTTTTTGGAGGTTCACTATTTGAAAGTGATTAATTACTACTTTCGTCTCAAAACGAGATTTCAACAAGACTTGTTTTCTAAGTAGCATAGCTTTTTCACCTATGCGTCGTATTGATTTGCCCAAGCCGCACAGAGCCGCATTTGCCTCCGGAGTCGCAAGTTGCCGACCCTTGGTCTGCTCAAAACAAAACACAAATACTGTCATTAGCTTGAATCTAAAGATTGTGCTTTAACGCTGTTGGAACAAGTTGGCGACTTTGCACATCTTGCTACAAGTTGACGAAGAAACATAGATGTAGTTTAAAAAAACTTATTTTCCACAATTCCTGATATCAAAACTTAATAGGAGGATTAGAATGAATTTTACTGTTAAACAGGGAATTTGAAAAGAATTAAGTAAATCATGGGTTCGAATTCCATCCGAAATCAAATTTCACTCATGCTGCCTTATAGTAATGCAGAAACTAGGATTCTAACAGCTATTGGTTTACATAGACAGTTTAAGGTTCTTCTTCACACCGAGCTGTCAGGAAAGATTGCAGTAAAGCAATACATGCTCCATGAACGGATGTAAAAAATATAAAAATTATAAAAGTTATGGCTTTGCATTTTTTCCAATTGCATTAAATCAATGCATTCTGAATTTGATTCCGATTAAACTAACGGCCAAGGATCGCGCAAAAGGATTGTCTGATTTGACGTTATTACGACTGATTTTCATCACCGCTAGATGACGCATAGTGTAAGGTTTTTTTTCAAGTTTCATGCCGTTTGAACCAAACACGTTGAAGAGCAAATTGCCCTGTTGAGTAATCTAGACACTGCAGCTTGTCAAATGGCAAAAGGTACGTCAAAAATAATTGCTTGGGTAAACATATCAGGGCCACATTCGAGATAGCGTACATGTTGGTTAGGTGGTGCCCCACCGGCGCAATGGCGTAATGGTTAGAGCGTGCGCTTCGCAGTCAGTAGACCTGGGGTTCATTTCTCAAGTCAAGTCATACCAAAAGACTTTCAAAAATGATATTCACAGCTTTCCTGTTTTGCGCTCAGCAAAATAGGGATAGTGTCGAAAGCAAGCCGGCAAGCTTACCTGATGTGTGCTAGTAGAGGTTAAATTTTTATTTAAATTTAGAAATATGTGGCGAACAAAACTTTTCTTTTTAAGAAAGAACGTCGTACAGCCAAATTAATGTAATACATTTCCCATTCTACAGTGTACAGTATCTCCCCACTATTCGTGGGATTAAGTTCCTTTCCCTCCACCGAATCCCAGAAATCCGCAAATTATTAATGCTGTTTCAAACCGCATGTGTATGATGCTAAAACAGGGGTGCACAACCTTTTCACTACTGCCGGCCGCAAAACATCCTATAAATGCACTAACGGCCACAACTAGTTAAAGTCATTTTTTACGAATTTACGTTTTTAGCCTTACAATTTAACTGCCGTAAATGCTGTCTTCACTACTCATGCTAAACATTAGAAAAAGTCAAATTTTCAAGTTTGGAGAATTTATTCAATCATAAATTACAAAACTGTACTTAATGACTTCCCTGATCTTGCACCTCCTCAGATAAACTTGCGAAGTTAGGTGGCTCGCTGGATATCCTGAGTCGTAGTTCACATTCCAGATTGCTGTCGGACAATCGGGTTCGGTACTTGTTCTTCAAATATTTCATTCTTGAAAATCCTGCTTCGCACACGTAAGTACTTCCAAAAAGAACGAAAGTTTTTCTGGCCAATTCTTGTAGATTCGGATGTTTAACAGCTCCTCTCAACGTATCTAGCACATCTTTTTTGTCTCTAAACTTTTTGACGAACTGTTCGTCGTTCTTCAACTCGACGAGTTCCATTTGAAGATCCAATGATGCACTTTCGGTTTCGACCAGATGTGGACAAGCAACTAGCCTTGTTTTATCGGAAATCTTCTCAAAGTCTTGGAAACGATTAGAAAATTCCTGCAAAACTCTATCAAAAACGCTGGAGAAAAAAATAATAGGAATATCATCCACTTGAATTTCCTTGCTGTCAATCAGAGCCTTCATCTGCGAAAAGTGGAAAAAGTTACGCTGATGCAGATGACTTTTGAGACAATATTTGTCACGGAAATCTTGTACTTTTTTGTACACGAGACAAACTGTTGTTGCCTTTCCCTGCAGACTTTGATTCAGGAAGTTAACCTGGGTGAGAAAATCCACCAGAAAACCGAGCGACACAAGAAAATCTTTGTCGAGCAAGGGACACTCCTTGTTTTTGGTTGAATGGTATTCTACTATTTCCTTTCCCAATTGCAGCACACGACGGGAAGTTTCTCCTATAAACAACCAACGAACTGCGGAGTGATAAAGTATGTCCTCAGCAGATGTTTCACCTGAGCATAAAATTTCTCGAAATTGCCGATGATGCAAAGCATTTGCGCAAATAAACAAGATAATGCGATTCACATCTTTCAGAATGGTATTTAAAGCAACGGATTTGGCACATAGTGCTTCCTGGTGGATAATGCAGTGAAGATTGATAAGTTCTTTATTGTCATATTTGTTGGACACGTAATCCGAAAATCTTGTAACAAATCCCTGTTGGTTACCTGTCATGGCAGGCGCACCGTCCGTGCAAATGCCCCGAAGGTATTTCAGATCTAATCCAGTGCGAATGCAAGCATTCTTAACTGCAATAAATATGTCTTCTCCACGGGTGCGAGTAGCCAGTGTTTCCATGGAAAGGAAATCCTCACACAATTCAAAGCTTGAAGACAACGAACGAAGATTAACAATTGCACGGAGTCGTTGATATCTGTTGATTCATCAACAGCAAGTGAAAATAAACTTTCTATCTTGTTTATTTTTGCTTGCAGATAGAGTTTTAACTGCTGAGCGATATCATCTTGCCTGCGTTGCATTGTAACACGCGAGAGAACAATTGAAGAATAATCAGCTTCCTCCCAGAGTGAATGCACTTAACAACGTCTATCAAGCATCGTTTCACGAGTTCGCCATCAGAATAAGGTTTTCCCGCAGCGCCAAGATGATATGCCACTCTGTATGATGCTTCGCAGCGGCTATTAGTGGACTTAGCGAAAGTTGTTATGCAAGCTGTCTGCTTTCGCACACTCTTTTTCAAATTTTCAATGCAGATCTTTCTCGAATCCCCTTTCAGTTTCGCGAAAGAGTGCGATTCGTGACGACGAAAGTGCTGCTTTGCGTTATCCCCTTTCACAGTCTTCACAACTTGGTTGCATATTAGACATATCATACAATGTGTTGCTGTCTCAATCATAAAGTAATCCTGCTCCCATTTTGAATTAAATACTCGCTTTTATTCTGTTAGTGTTCTTTTCCGTTTCAATAACATAGAAATACTTGCAAATTTTAATGTAAATATGTAATTAAAGTGTAAATATGTAAATTGAAAATGCTACCAAATTGAAAAACTTACCGTAAATAGTCGAGTATAAGTTGCACGCGTGTATGAATCGCAATCCCATATTTGACCTGATAAAACGGTACAAAACTCTGTTTTAGTCGCTCGTGTATAAGCACCTGACTTTTTGGGTAACTTTTTAGTACAAAAAAATGCGACTTATACTCGATTTACGGTAATTCAGAAAAAAAATATGCTAGAAAATGCTAGATCCGAAAAAAATGCTAAAAAAATATACTAGAAAATGCTAGATTCAAATGAAATATACTAGACTTTAATTTCGAAAAATGTATGCTAAAAATACTCCTAAATAGATTTTAGCATAAATATATTTTTACAATTTTTACTTTTTGCTTATTTACAACTTAAATAAATTAGCATAAATATCTGCTTAAATATATTTTTACAATTTCACTGCCGCAAAAAAAATCCTTTTCGGCCGCAGGTTGTGCACCCCTGTGCTAAAATATGCGTATAACTTTAAAATTATTTACCAGTTATACCGTATCATCTCTCTTTTCTAATTTTTTATTTTATATTTACTGACTTTCTTACTTTAAATTATTTACCATTTAGGGTAAATGTGAGCGTTTTTCTGCTAAAAAACGGCTTAAGAAATTCGCGAAATTATGAAAAAAGTTTGAGAGCAAAATCCGAAATTATGCAGGGCCACAAACGCTGAAGGCATACTGGGTGAAGGCATACTGTATTTACAAACGTATCAACGTGTCAATTAATGTATTAATGTATCAATTAATCAAATTTTCCCTCCGTAATATATCGATCTAAGGCCAATATTTTCTTCAAAATGATTCTAGCGGTTAAAGCATTTCAACTAAATGACGTTTTTGGGGGGCTGTTTTTCTAAGATCGGAAAAATGTGGTCGAGGGCTCTCTATGGCATGTAAAAGTTCATGTTTTTGCTGAGTGTTGTCAGCAATTATTGTTGTTGCACCTTTGGTGCTGAGTTTCATGCCTCTTATGCAACATAATTCACCACTTTCACTGTTTGTGCAAAGCTTCTTGCGCAAGAAAGGTACCTGGAGTTTTCCTATCCCCAACATTGCTATGAAAGGCAGTCAACGCTCATACATAGCGCCGTAAAGAAAAACCACAATCTCCAACCAATCAAGTCAAACCGCGCGGTTGTTTGATCAATGACCGAATATAGGCTGCTGGCTTGTCAGTTCAAAGCATTTTTGGCTTAGGTGCTTACTGTACTTTTCAACCACTTTTTCTTTCTTTTAGAACAAATGCTTTTATTGCAGTTGAATATTGCAAAAACGACCAATTTATTTGTTATCATTGGCACTTCGGCATGTTTTACAGAGCTGTTTCTCATGTTGAAATGAGAACTATTTCTGCGTTGCTCATGCATATGAGGTTGTGCGTGACTATCAACCGACACAGTGGAGTAGTAGTTAAAGCGTCCGCGTCGCAATCAATTGACCGGAGTAATATTCCCTTCTCGAATCAAATCAACAGTATTTACAGCTTCTCCGCTTGACGTTAAGCACAAAAATTGTGAAGAAAAACGGGCGTTGCTTGTTGTGTTTTAGGTAAAGCATTTTATGAATTAATTACCGCCATCTTTATGCGACAAACGAATGGCTACGAGTAATCTATGGGTCGCGGTGGCCCATTCCCACTTAGGACTAAGAAAGACAGCATAAGTTCAAATGCATAAGCAATCAAAAAAGAACTAAGTCATGTAAAGTTACATAAATCCACAATTTGATGAATAAGTGTTAAGTTATGATACAAAGACAAGAAGTGGATTTTTCACGTCAATTGCAGTTATACTCCCGCACCTAATGGTAGCTGATTAAACAACATAAACTGTATTCAATACAGAGCAATTGTCCCATCCGTCTGGCGCTACGTTCAGCACCTGGTTATTGTGAGCGGTAGCACTACTTTTTTGCTAGAATAGCAAAAGAATTTTTAGCGCTCAATTTGTAGTCTTCACAAATACGAGTAGCACTGCACCCTGCGCTTTCTTTCCTCACTTGTATCGTAGAGAAGTAGTTTTTAATTCCTGTCGAAAAGTAGGTACCTAGCTACCAGCAATGAATCTCCTTGGATACTCAACAAGGCAAAATTTTGTTTGATTTCTTGTTAACGCATTTGTTCTTGAAAATTAATGAGTATAAGAACTGAGCAAACTGGACATATTTTACCCTGCGTGCAAGCTACACATATTTAAATTTCAAAACAAATAAAATTACTTCAACCTAAGCTATCACTACATTTTCGAGAGCTATCTCTTCGATCTGCAAAATTTTTCCTTTACAAGGGGTTTAATTTTTGAAACCTCTACTTTGTGGTACCAACATGTCTATCTTACTAGTGGCCTTGTGATGTTCACCCAAACAATTTTTTGTAATTTAATTCTCGTCAATGGACCAGAAACGGTGCCAAATGACCTGACAAAGCAAATTACACACCGACGTACAGGGTTCAGACGTGTGTAAAACCTGAAAAAATAAACGTTACACCATACGCTATTTAGCGGCCGATAAAAATCAACCCCGATTGATGTCAAATCAAACAATTGCTTTGCGCGACCCCTAATCGTTTCATCAATCGGACTCAAATTTAGCAAGTACTGATTATAGATTTTATGCATCCGAAAAACCTGCGAAGTGAAAAACTTTTCCAATTTTTTCCCTTTTTCTGACGCCTCTAACGCCTCACCATGCTCCATTGATTCCTACTCTATTAGAGTTTGGAAAAACACATAAAATCATACAAACACACCGATAACACATACTAAATGTTACCCGAATTGGCTTGCTTTGAGCAAAATATTCATCGTATACCACGAATTCAACTTCAAAATTTTGTCTTTCAGTAAAGCTAATATTAGGAGGCTGATAAGCAATTTGTAATTCTTGCAAGTCCTGCAAAGTCAAGAGATTATTAAATACTTTTCACAAGCAACAAAAAACGACAGAAACACCTAGGAGTAGCCAATTGAGCGTCGAGATTATAGTCGCAGATATAGAACGTGGCGAACGCAGTCAAAACCAAGGAGTGGCGAATTGAGCGTCCAACTTGATCCAAAAGTCAGCGAGTTTATGGTGCTTTGAGCACGGACGAGCAAAACCATTGTTTGCTTCCAAGCTTGCTCTGAAAGGATCAAAGTTTGGCTCACGCCTACAGCAACATGTATGCGTCACCAAGTCATTGCCGGGTTTAAATAGAGAAGCTGCACACTCAATATGTCGCAAGAGACGACTTTAGGGTATATACCAATGGCAGTGCTCCTTGTTGGAAGAGGGGAAACCAGTCTGTAATTTGCATTCATAACTGGTTCAAAGTGGACGGGCGTTTTTCCATATCCTAATTTAAATTAGAGAACGGTGTAATCTTGGATTATCTTTTCATGTCGTGCCTCCATCCAAAGGAAGAGGAGGGGCAAACTCACTGAAATGTATGGATTTCTACTGTCTCCGAGACAGTATGGCCGTTTTACAGGTTCCAAAACATTAGGATCATCTTGTATTTGGTGATTTAGAAAATTTTTCATTTAGCATAAAGGTTTTACGACAAGAAAAAGGCTTTGGGAGAGGGTTGATGAAATTGAAGTTTGGTAAGTTTATTGGTGCGGTTTTATCACTTCATATCAATCATTGCAAGAGCAGTCTTTTAAATTAAGATGTGCACATAATCATAACCAACATAATTTTTATAGTTTACCTGTTGTGTGAATGAATTAATCGGTTTGCTTTGATCGTGCAAATGTGTGATAAACCCAAGTCGTGGTGATCTGGTGATGTTAAATACCAGTTTGTCGTTGCTGGTCTCCCCGTCAGTGGCAGACACGGTCATCGGCAGAAGATTGGTAAGGACAAATTGGTCCACCTAAAATGAATTTACAAGTGAAATTAAAGCTCTTTGATTTAACCACAGAGTGATAAATAGTTTTTATACTACAAATGTAGTTCATACATTGAAAAATCTCACGCACACAAAAAAATCTGGCTGTTTAAGAAAAAAGTACTGCTTTTAAGATTGCTGACTTACTGCAAAGCTCCTTTGACTTTTTTTAGTTCGGTATTTAATCGCACAGAGTGGCATTAAACTCACCAAGAGACCTCATTTTTGCAGTTTTTTCAACAGTTAAAAAATAAATGCTTTAAAAAATTTCTACAGAATGCGCTACAGACAAGGATATCTTAAGGTAACACTCCTGCTGGAATGCATCGCTTTTGGTTGAAAAGCACTGTTTCGTCAATACTGGCAACTCTGAACCGCATTTGAACACGAAATGTTTGCAAATGTAATGCAGCAGATGCTTTCCGGTGACAAAACAAGGTAACTAGGCAACACTAGGCTACAAATATTACCTCCAAGATGTACATGTTCGAAAAACTTGATTTTGGAGCTTGGTTTGGAAATGCCCCTTCAATCTGCACGGGAAGCCAGTGCTTTTCTTCAAGTAAGAAGGAACCAGATCGCCTACCGCAAAAAGTCATCAAAGTTTTACATAGGTTGAAAAAAGTTGATATAAGAAAGGAGTAAATAGACACAGCCGGGTGCGCTCGTAAACAGGTAAAAAGAAGAACAAATTTCACTTCTCGATTTCCTTTCCTTTAAAAACAGTAAAAAAAACTTACGTTTTTGAAAACTGCATATTTTTCTTACAACTCTTATTTAAAACAACTTTTCCTTACGTTGGCTCATTCTCTTCGTACGACACGAAACTAATTTTTAAACACACCAATAAAACATATACCAACCTATCAGACACCACAACGTGCAGAGGTATATAATCCATGTCTGGGGTGGGAGGGGTCAAGTGTTCGTATCTTAGTCCGGTCACTACGAATTCTTCACAGGATTTATCAAACTCGCTCCCAACCTCAACAAGCTCTGGCCTCCTAAAAAAATTAAGGTCAAGACCAATCCTCCACCTTTGAAAAGCAAACCTAAAAATAAAACTTTGACAAAGACTCTCATCCGGCAAATAAGGCGTTGCGTTTATCTTTCCTCTATTTTAGGATGGAGGATTAGGGAAATTAAGGTTGCGGGTCCAAACGAGGTTATTGCGTTCTTGGGAAAAGACACTGAACGGTAATTTCCCTACTTGGTAGTACTGCCTATTGGTCGTGTGACGCAATAGATTGAACACAAACTTTAGATATGTGGCTTCTGCTGTCTGAGAGTAAGTTGCACATGATGATTTCGATGTAAACCGTTATTCGCTATCGAGCTCACTCTTCGGGTTCAAACTGTGGCAGGCGCGGATTGCAACATGTACGGATGGCTGCTTGCTCATTAGTCTGAGATTATTTAGCAGTCCGGCTAACTATCCGCTCATCTTGTTGAGGTTTCATGTAGTAAATAATAGTCAGTGCTTCCAATAATGCGGGCTCAAGCGATGCTTTAAAGCTGGTTCGAATTTGTGTCCTCTCAAACTTTCTCGTGATTAGAGCTTGGATGTAGCTGAATGCACAAGAACCTCACCTTGCTAATGACGTGTTGCTTGGTTCGAGAATCCGGCCGTAACGAGGAAAGTCATCTTGTGGTATTCGGACATTACATAGTGTATCGTGTACGCGGTCATAGTCAAAATCAACCACATCACGGGTTATGGTATTTGATTTCTGAAAAACAATTCCAAAAAAAGTTTTCACAATAGCTTTAGCTTATAAGTGCACGGAACTCAAGTTTTAACGCACTCACTAAAGCCAAAATTAAGATTTTTTCGCTTACACTCCCCTTATGAGGGAGGCGCGACATCAAACGGATATTCAAGTCCACTACAACACGTAAACATAATTAAGATTAGTGTAGGCAAAAGTGGTAGCCAAGCTGTAGTCCCACTACCATACTGGGCTATTATTGGCAGAAAAACATTGTCACCTATCTTTTTCCGATTCGGTGCAATAACACCAATAATGAGGGTGACACCGAAAACTTTAAAACATTTTTCGGTTAAATAAGACCAAAAGCTAGGAAGAATCGGGCTGAGAAGGAACAAAATCTTCCTCGAAATTCTGATCGTCCATATAGCCACAAAGTACCCTACATTTTACAAGCACTGTCACAAGGATAAATCACGTTTTTAAGCCAGGGGCATAGCAACTGCATACAATATACCATTCGCGTAGCCAACAAATGACCTCATGATCTTACTTGCTGCAAGTTTGGAACAACAATTGGGATTCGATTTATTTGAATGACGTCACAACGAGAGTTCAGTATTGAAACCCGCAAAAACAGTGTTTCCTGCAAAAATAAATGTTTTGTTCCATCCGCCTCATGCCATACTTTCTTTGCATGAGCTGCACGGCTACGTTAACTGCGTGATGGTAGAGGAAGCGGCAAACTCTTGACACAACGAAGGCAAAAGATTAACTCTTGTTTTACTCTTATAGTTCCAAGATGCAGGGTAGCTCAGTATTCTTCGAACCTTTAGAAAGACAGGACCGAGCTTTAGAGCCAAGTCTAAACCCGTCACTACTAGCCTACAGCAACAAACAAGGCAGAGTTCCTAATTCTGATTACGCACTAAAAACCCTGGTCAATGCTTAAAAGGCGCATTTTTGAAATAAAAATGCACGTTTTTGAGGAGAAATAATCCCAACTTTCTCCCTTTTTAAAAACATTTTTGTGCTTAACCACAAACAAGAAGTAGGTTAACTGTTTCTTAATCACTTAATCTATTTCTTAGTCAGAAAGTCAAGAAGTGACAACAGATTTGACCGAGTAATTTGTATTGAGTTGGGAGAATACCAAAAGCACAAAATTAATATCGACTGTACATGCACTACTTATTCCTATATTAAAATACTACACCCCGAGCGTTGGATCAACGTTAAACTAACTTCACAAATGACAGGGCTCTAGCGCCTTGCAAGCAGAAAAATGACTTCAACTCAAGAGCCTGTTAACCTTTCTTGGCAAGCGCCTGTTTTCGTCGGTCAAAAAATGCAGTGCAATTCCATCCTTGCTCACTGACAGTTTAGCGGCCTTGCCGTTATAATTTGCCATGGGTACGGCAAGCTGTTCGGCCCTAAACAAAGTACCTGTTCTGTAAAGTTTTTGTGCAGAATATAGGCTCGCATCTTGACTGTATCTTCACCAAGAAAAGGAGACCCATTGTGGCTGTATTTTAATGCTCCAGGCAGGTAGTCACAATCAAATACCTGAAATAGCATTTTGTTACAGTCAAGTATGCAAGCAGAAGAGTTTACGACAGGTGAAGCCCCCTTTAGAGTTACTTTGCCACAAAAATGGCCTTATAAATTTGGCTTCCCACTTACAAAAGTCCTCGTTGAGTGCCTGATCACAGTAACGCCATTAGTAATACAATTCTACAGCCTGTTTTTAGATCACGTCTTTAAACCAGAGATGTGCCACCTATTTTTCAGGTGAGCAAATTTCAGACTTTCTGAAAGTTTCGCGGGCCAATCGAAGTTCGTAACTCAAGGTGTTCCAACCCACAAATGAGCTTCGAAACAGTGGCCAATGACAGTGTTTTACCAAAACACAGATGAAGATCTTTTTGAAAATCAATTCTTTGACAGAAACATTTTCACCAAATTACACGAATTTCGCCTGTGAAGACCTTTTTCGGCAATGGGTCTTTCCGAGATGTAAAAATGAGGTTTTCCATTCAAGACCACCCAATTTTACGTCACTGGCAACTTATCATATCACTTCTGAGGACCACAAAATTTCACGTTGCAGGCCGCGGATTATATACTCCTACTTTAAACAGCAAGCCTACCTTTGGGTTTGATTCTGAAGAGCATATCCGATTTCTTATAATTGTACTCAACTCAAAGCTTTACCAGACTATATTTTCCAAGGCCACGGCTACAGAAAACTTCAGCAACATTAAAAACAGTGTCTATAAAACACTGAAAAAAGAATCGGTCGGCGACGTGGTTGAGTGGTCAAGTGCTCTTTCATGGCGACAAATAGTTATAGGCTTAAATCTCACGACTGCGTTGTTGAGCCCTTGGTTTTAATTTAGTTGGTTAATTGGCCAGTTCTTATTAACTTTACGGGTAAACTTATTCAGAGTGCTACCAAGCATATTACGCGGAATCCTGAAACTTGAAAACTCTAAAGCAGTTCTGGATAATTGCTCTATGTTGCATTTCTGGATAATTCCTCTATGCTCAGCGTCATTGCCCACAATCCTTCGTCTCTGAACACTTTACACGCTTTGGGGAGTTGATTCCTTTAAAATGTGATTTCACTTACCACAATTAATGTAAGTTAACAGATTTTTTGCTTAAATAGAGTTCTTATCTAATAAAGAAATTGAAAAATTGTACTACAGGTTCTCTCACTAATAGCATGCCAGGTTGGCCAGCAAGCAGCAAGCCAATATCAAAATATGATGTAGGCTATCAAGGCTCCTAAAAAGTCTACTTTTAACAACCGGTTCATAGATTTCACAAAATTCCACACACAGATCAAGAATTAGTTAAATTCCGCTACTGTTAATACTGTGAAAAATCTGGATGTACGAAAAAATTGCTCACCTCAGGTTTAAACACTCCTACTCTTTGATGCATCGGCTCATTGGTCACTACTTCAACTTTGCAAACTTGTGTTGGTTCGACGTTAAAAGACAGAACATTTTTATGCACTTCCACATTTCTTCCATTACGTACTTCAACTCCGGTATTTCGTTTAACGATCCGTGATGTCGATATATTCGCGAGACACAAAACAGAAACATAAAACAAATTCAGCGTCTTGCGTTCCAATATAACGCTATGAAGTAGAAAAAGTAGCATCTCTTTCAGAAAGCACAAGGTGCATGAAAATGCTCCACTCTGCACTAAGCTATTCTATAAACATCTAAAGTTTACGTTAAGAGCAATGATTATTACGGTACACTTTATGTAAATTGCTTTAGCTCACAAAGCAATTGATATCAATTTTAGTAGCTTACAATATTTAGAAGAGGGATGATAGCTTCTCTTTTTCTTTTTAGCTGTGGCACCGAGTATCTCGACTTGATTGTCTTTTGAATATCTTACATTCAAGCCAACAGCAAAACCTAATTTACTCGTCACTAGCGCGGCTAATCTCATGATAAGCAGACAGAATAATGACTATACGTATAATTACGAGCAAGCCTTTTCACGACTCGATGCTATCGCAACTACAAAGCTGCCTGTCGCAGGTTACTTTAATGTGAAGCGTGAACCTAAAAAAAACTTACAATGTGTTGAGTAACCGCCAATACAGCAATGAGACTGAAAAATAAAAGTTCTCAAATCGTTTGTTTTCAGGTGCGAACTATATTTTGTAAAAACTGCTTTCTCCCTAATACCCAGTCTTTTTTCAAAAAAGTTTTTTTCTGTTAGCTTAAACCTGTTTCTGTAGAATCCACAGTCTTGGCTGTATTGTGACCTCAAAAAAAAGCTGCAACAACGCGTCAAGCGAACGGTCCCTACCTTCTCGTATTTGCGCAAAGTGCTTCCATTAATGTTTTGTATAATTAAAGTAGCCTTTTTTGATAGATTTCTTCAAATCCCTCAATTCAAAGGTATTACCAGGGCAGCACTAACCAAAGGAGCAACACTTACCAAAGCTGTTTTAACTCTTGAAAATCTCCTAAAAGATCATCGCATAAAGTTTACAAGTATCTCTAATATTCGATTAATATCAGAGCCATTGAGAGAACAGTCCGAGCCCGGAACCAACATTAATTCCGCGCCCCTTTTAACAAGGATCTGGTGAACTGGAGTTGCCGGATTATATTCAATTACAAATGGATGGGTGTTTGGCATAATTGCTCAGAAATTACTTTTCTTTCTGCGCGTTTTTTCTTTTTTAGCTCCACCCTGATGAGAATAAGACATTGCTGTATGGCCACTTTACTATTTAAATAATCAAATTTTTAGTAAATCAAGCACAGTTATCATACTACGTCTATGAAATAATATAAGGCTAAAAGTAAGTTAAAAAACAAAATGTGAATAACATGCAATGCATCATTATCAGTCACCAGTAATCAGTAAGTAAAATCAATCTGTTGAATATAGATAACAAAACATAACAAGATTGATGTGAAATGATTTTGTGAAAGCTAACCATAAACTAATTGATTGATCCATATGGAATATCTGGGTTTAAGATTTAGGGATTTGGAGCTTCGTTCGTTCGTATGACAATCTCATCAGAAGTTGCAGTTCATCAGATATCGTTTGAGCATAGGGTTGTCAACATCTGTTAAGTTGCAGGGAGGTTCTATTGATTTGCATTCATTGACAATGTGGTATGCAGTTTGGGGTTCTCCACATTGGCATAGATTTTCATCACCAAATCCCCATTGAGTCACCAAATTTTCCTATTCCGGTTCGCAATCTATTTAGTTGGACCCAGACTTTTCGTGGGAGACCGTGTCCTAGGGGTTTGTTTGATTGGGGTGGGAGCTGCTTTACGTCGTCCACCCTGAGCAGTTATTATACTGGCGAAGTTTGCAGCAACTTGACAATCTCATCTGTTCTCTTTTTATTACGCTTATGAATCAACGATTTGGAGCTTAAAATAATGTTTTGTTTAGGAAATTATGTGCTTTAAGAGTTACAGGAACCAGATTTTATATTTCTGGCCACGGGGCCAGGAAGTATTCTTGGGCCTCAACGTTTTTAAAAAGGAGTATTTAAGCAATTTTTGGAGGCCAAAATGAAGAAAACTTTAGTCATTATATCACAAAATTATTATATTGCTAGTTCCAAGTGGTTGCGATCGATAAAAAGCGTCTTATAAGCGAGAAACAAAACAACAAAGCGAGTGCTGAAGGCGCGAGGCTTCCGAAGCAAGCAATGCTATTGAGAGATATTTTCAAATTTACAAAGCCATCCCAGGACGCGTTTTGTCCTTTTGGAATCATCAGCAGGGCTTGCCATGGGCCAAGAGATCCCCCCCACAGCATTAACGTTGACTATGTAGGTTAAGCATTTGTGAACAGAAAAAATAGAAAGCTTAGGCCTAATTTATTGTTAATATTTCGTGCGACGTTTTCAAAAACTTCGGTCCCCTAAAAATTTCCGGGCTCAGCACCAAAGATACCCCCTTGTCAACAGTCCTGGTTTATATCTCTGATGCCTATCGAAATTCGATGAAGCCTTTCAAAAAAGGTCGGTATTAATCACAAGTCATTGTAACTTTAAAATAAGTCATTATAAAATAACCTACTGTAAAGAAACTTTGCCCCAGCCAAACATTCTTGCCTATCGGTACGCTTTCGTCAGTGAGCGTGTTTGTTGATACTGTTGTTTGTATGTAATAGCTTAACGTAGTTTGCCGAAAGTCAAGTCCACTGCTGACAGAATTATACTATTGTACTATCTGCTATTTTGTTAATTCGCATTACCAAATGCACAACGCCTTTACGAAGATCAACAGTGAAACAGGATTATGATTATCTTACCTACGCGCTAAATACGCCATTGCTCAGTGAACGGAACGGAGCTCTGACAATTCAACTGTTCTAAACTCATTCTGTTGCTCTGTTACTGCAACTTTTCGCTTGATCACGCGACAGTAAACATCCTACAGATAGCCAGTAGTTTACATCGATAATGGCGAGTCTTCCGCTCTGTCAGGTTTTACGGTTGCTTGATAAAATTGCTCATTGAAAAGTTCACTTTTACTTGTATATACGTAACTAAGCAGCTTAGCTTTTCGGTCAATACTGGCTTCCGGATTATAAAAGCCGACACTAATAATCCAATCGCGTACACTCAATGTTAATATATAACAAATTAGTCACGCTCGAACTTTCAAGGTATTTATTAAACTGCGAATAAAAGTCGCTTTCATAAAACAAAAAATTCGAATTATTGACGTTTTCCTCATATCGGTTAAAATATACTGTATATGTAGAAATGAAGGCATTACGCCTAGCAGTTAAAAACTCTTTTTTTGGAACGTAGTTAAATACGAATTACAGCTATTAAACAATAAAATGAAAACAAGTATTGTTAATTTATTTATTTATAATTCGAGTTGTTTTTAGAATATCTTCTCAAAAAGATGGATTATTATACCGGAACTAACTCATAAAACTTTTTATACCGGAATTTGAAGGAAAATTATGAAAAATAAAACCAACAAAAAGACAACTGACAAAATGTGCGATTCACCGCTTTTTAGGATTATTCTACAGTATTAAGCTGGGTCGGTACAAATATGTTTTTGATTTGAGCTTTAGACATGCAAGTTTCATATAAATGTACTACGTACAAATTTTACATCTATTATTGGGATTCGCATTTGTGATAATTATTTGCTCTTTGTTTTTATATCTGTAGTTAAGATTTTTTGCAATTGCTTTTCTTTTAATTCACTAGATTTTGTTACTAAGTGCGGCGCCTATGCCTACTGGTCTACTTGCATAACTTCCGTTGTAAATAAAATCAATCTAGAATAAAATTTCTAACGCATATTGGTTTTGCTGCCTGCATTTTTTTCATTTATTGCTTTCTTTCCTCTTATTGGAACGTGCTAATATTTGAACGAAAATAGGTTACCAATTATTCCTGCCAGTAATCCCAAGGCTCCATAGTAAGCTATGTCACTTTTCGCACGAGTTTAACAAGGGCATTTCAATACTTTACTCTTCATTCGAAACTTCGAGCACTGGTTATCGCATACAGAAATAAGGTTACTATTTTCATCTCTTTGTAAACATGGGTTAAGGGCCAATTTGATCGTAAAGTGTAAATTTGATCAGCCAAAGTGGTTTGTTGAAGTTGGTGAGTCTGCACGCCTACTGGCTTTCGTTTAAGCTCAGAGCCGCTTTCCTCGGTTAAAAATGCAATTAATTGTGACGTCCTTATTACCTAGTTTAAACTGTTATTGTTGTTGCTACTCGACCCCATTTAAGGGATGGGGGCATGGCAGAAGACCATGGAGCCCTAGAAGCCGAGCAATACTCCAGAGCCTGGACCAGAGGTCGCAAAGGGACAGTGAGCGGTGCCAAGACTCGGTAGCTGGACAGTGCAGAATGAGATGAGAGATGTCCTGGGACGAGTGTCCGCAGGCGCTGCAGGAAGGATTTTCGATTCTGCCAATCCTAGAGAGACAAGAGCTTAACAGAAGGATGTGTTCGTTGCAGCGGAGACGAGAGAGCACAAGTTCCTCGATGGAAATCGAGGGTACCTGTGTGTCAAAGAATTTTGATGAGACAGTACGCCTCCAGTCCGAGAAAAGACAAGAGTGGATACGAGAGATAAGAGAAAGACTACAAGAGATTGCAGAGGGGGCGAGTAGCGCTCCCTGTCTGTCCAACTCATCAACCGCGTCGTTCCCCGGGAGAAACGAGTGTCCGGGGACCCATTGTAGTCTGATAGAACAGGAGGAGAGAGAAGACATTTTCTTTCAGAGAGATTGAGGTAAAAAGAAATATGGGGGATAGGATAGGGTGGTGAGGACGGAGCGAGAGTCAGATAGTAGGAGAAGAGAAGAAAAATGGCAGACTTGTAGGTGTTACCGAGACCAGCAAAGAGCGTGCAGAATGGCGCAGGCTTCAGCGGAAAAACTTGAACATACTGGGCCTGCCGTAAAGGAAAGAGTGGCTTCATGGCGCAGAGAGCAGTTGGCAAGTACGACAGAGCCCCTTTTGCCAAAAGGAAAAGAGTCATCAATCCAGATCACCACATTGTGAGGTGGGAGAGAGTTAAGGTAAGCGAGTGCCACACCTTGGCAAGAAAGAGGGAGATCAGAGTGAGAGCATGGAGAGGAAAGAGTGGACTCCACAGAGAAAGAAGGCAGGTTCCAAGGAGGTGAGAGAGGGCAAGAGCTCTCCAGGATGATCTGCAGAGTCTTGGTTTCACTCCATGTCTGGCCAAACCTGAAATGGGAAAGGAGGTTGGGAGTAGGGTTGGATTATCCGGATAACGGTTAACCGATTAACCAGGAGTTTTTTTGCTATCAGATATCTGGATATAATTCTGTCGGTTAACCGGATAAAAGAATATCCTTGCTAATGCTTTAACACTTTTTAGTAAGTTTCAACATTCTTTGTTATGAGGCGACTGACTCCCGCTGAGCGCAATTAAACTTTTTGTCCACACTTGTATTGTCTTATATTTTCAACTACTCGAAAAATGCATGAGTGGACTTTACTGACGTGATGGCGTAGTGGTTAGAGCGTCCGCTTCGCAGTCGGTAGACCTGGGGTTCATTTCCCTTGTCGAGTCATACCAAAAGACTTTAAAAAATGGCATCCGCAGCTTCCCTGCTTGGCGCTCTGCATTTGTGGCAGGCTGTGGAGAACAAGCCGGCAAGTTCGCTTGTTGTGTCCTTGGGCAAGGCACTTAACGGGACGCCCCACCTTTATGTGGAAGACAGGTGGCCCATAAACCTCGAAAAAGGCAACTCCCAAGCGAGTGCGGACTTCCCGTCCAAAGTATAGCGATACAATTCGCTTTCTCGTGAATGGAGGATAAATATGGCAAATAAAACAAACAAATACTCACACGTCCCAAAGAAAGCCAAGGAAATGATTATTTTTATAGAAGACTGCATTTGCATTGGGAGATGAAGTTTGTGAAATGTGCAGGGTTTGGCTGTAAGAAGATTTCAGTTGAACTTGAAAAGCTTTGAATACAACCTAGTTTAAACTGACTAAATTTAATAGAAATCCCGTGTGGGGTTACTTTCTACGATCAAGAAATGGTGATAGGGCAAAATGTGAAACCTGCGAAAATTTCTACTAGTAAGCAACTAAGACAAGCATTTCTAGCAAGAGGAGACAAGCTACCACAAACGGTGCAAAATGTCAGAAGCATTATCATATCTTTTTCCCATACACTGAAAAGAGATATAAAGAAAATGATTGAAGTAAAAAAAGGGGCTGGAAGATTTTGTTGTCACTCTTGATAAATACACAAGGACAAGAAGCAGAAGATACATGAACTTAAACCTGCACCATGATTCAGACCCTGTTAATTTAGAAATGATAAGAATCAAAGGCTCTATGCCAGCTGAAAGAGTAGAGAATTTGGTGAAAGAAAGATTGCACGAGTTTGGCCTCAACATGGAAGACATTGTTGCAGCTACGACAGATGGAGCTAGTGTGATGAAGAGTTTTGGAAGAATGATTTGTTGCATCCACCAGCTCTGTTTTGCGCATGGTTATCATGTAGCAGTAACTGATTTCTTGTATGCAAGGCAAAATCTCTTTGAAGGACTAGAAAAGGAAAGGGAAAATAATAATACTGGATCGGATTCAGAATTTTCTTCAGAAGAGGAGATGGAAGAAGTTGATGAAGCTGCTGTAGATCTTGTGGGGACTGAAACAATTGGCGTAGAACTTCAACAGTTTGTTGCGGAAGTGATAGGGAAGGTTAGAACAGTGGTAAAGATGTTTCGCAAAAGTTCTCTTAAGAACGAAATTCTGCAAAAGCATATCCAAGCACAATTGAACACAGAGCTGAAGTTGATTCTAGATTCAAAAACTAGATGGAACAGTTATTTAGAGATGATTAAAATATTTGTAAGAGCGGAAAAAATGTATCAGAATGGCTCTTGTCGAAATTGGAACTTCTACCACGATTACAAACGCAGAAATTAAAATTATCCATGATCTGATTGATGTCCTTGAACCTGTCAAACACGCTGTAGATGGACTTTGCAGAAGGAACGCTACACTTCTTACAGCTGAGCGGATTCATGATTTTGTGTTTAAAACTCTCTCTATTTCTAATTCTGCGTACTCGGCATCTCTTAAGTTTCATCTTGAGATAAGAATCAAAGACAGGAGAAATGCGTGTCTTGTTCATCTACTTGAATATTTGCATGATCCCGATTTTCTAATGGAGAACAAATTTGATATTTTTGGCGAATACGGAAACAAAAACAAGATGTACACTCTTGCTGCAACCCTAATGCAAAAGCTGTTTGGAGTACCAGAGCCTGGTCCTGGAGAAGAAAGCCAGTTTGCGTCACTCGCTTCTACTTCAGTATGTAGAGACTCATCACGTGCATCTCTCAAGGAAGAACTAGAGCGAGCTATCACGTCAGCATCAATTCCAGCTACTCGTCCTTCCATTACTCCAAACCTTAACAGAAGAATGGTCCAAAAGAAATGCGAAGTGTTTGAAGCTTCTGGGATACGACCTGCCAACCTTCAGACTCTCTATGAAGCTCTGCTTACTATTCAGCCCACTTCTGTGGAAGCAGAAAGAGCATTCAGTGCATGTGGACTCTTTGTTATAAAACTCCGGTCTCGTCTACACGATTCCACAATCGATGCATTGTGCTTTATAAGGAATGCGTTGCAGAAACAGTGCACATTAAATCTGCGAGATTTTTTCATATTCGATTGTTCTGCGCGTGTGCTTATGTCTGCAGTAAAACTGTACAATACTTTTCATATTTAGCAGTTATTATCCGGTTAACCGGTTAGCTAAATTCCAAGTACGCGGATATATCCGTTATCCGGATAATAAAAATTATTGATATCCGAACTAACCCTAGTTGGGAGATGAAGGGCCTGCTCATGGGATGACAGAGCGAAATGAGTCACGGTGACTCGTAGGGGAGGTAGAGGAGCCTCAGAGAGGAGAAATTGGATCTGGGTAAAGCATAAGTGATAAGGGACCGAAGAAAAGCTTCATACAGAAGAGAAACCATCTGGGTAAAGCATAAGTGAGAAGGGACCGAAGAAAAGCTTTATACAGAAGAGAAACTGCTTACAAGGGGCCCATGAGGAAGCAGAGATACAGCATAAGGCCTTGAGACGAAGGAAAAACTTGGCCTTCAGCGAAGATACATGTTTAGAAAAGAAAAGAGTGCGATCAAAGGTGACCCCAAGAAAAGTCAGAGTAGGATTGAAACGGAGGCGGGAGTTGAATTAGAGGAGGTTGGACTGGAGGTTAGCTTGGTGGGGATCCACTGAAAAGGAGGCCTCACATTTGCTCGGATTGAGAGGAAAACACCAATACTCAGAACAGTGCTCCAATCGAATCAGAGCTCCTTGTATGGTCCCCATCACGGTAGGGACCGAGGAGGAAGAGGATCAAATGGCCAGATCGTCAGCATACAGAGAGCAGCTGACGGAAGGAGGCAAAGAAGCAAAAAGATCATTGATGAAGAGAGATCCTAGTGGAACATCTCGACAGACTCATAAGGAGCGACTTTTGTGATTTTGAAAAACCACACAAGTGCGCCTATCAGAAAGAAAAGAATGAGTCCAACGAGAAAAGCAGGGAGGGAGGCCAGCCAAAATAAGTTTGTGGAAAAGGGCGGGGTGCCAAACAGAATTGAAAGCTTTCCAAAAATCAATAGTAGCAAGAATCGTCTGAGAACCCGGCTTGGGTATGTTAAACCCATCCAAAATGGACCGAGAAAGGAACAGAATTTGATTTACAGAAGACCGTCCTGGTGTAGAGAGAGAATGGAGTTAGACTCCAAAAATAAAAGTAGACGAGATAGAATGATGCGTTCAAAAAGCTTTGAGACGCAGGAGATGAAAGAGATAAGCTGGAAGGAAGCAGGAGAGTCAAGGCCCTTCTTTTGGATGGAAATAATAGAAGATGTCTTCCAGATGGAAGGAAAAAAATGCAAAGAAAGATAGAAAATGTGAAGAAAATCCATGCAAGAGCGAAGAAGGTGCTTTAGTACGGAATAGGCAACTTTGCTTAGGCCAGTGGCAGTGGACGAGAATATAGTTAGAGGTATCCGGAAGAAATTCAGCAGTGGAAAAGGGGGAGCAAAAGGACGAATGAGACTCCTCAGGGCAAGTGGCTCGAAAAGGTAGTCTCTGGTTCTGCTACGCAACACCTTTGGTTGGGAGACAAAAAAGTGAGATCTCACGTAATTGGCAAAAACCGAAGCCGATTCCCTGGGAGAGGAATAGTTGGGGAAGTAAGGAGAAAAAGATGGGGAGGAAGAGCCAGCGACAGAACAAAGGAAAGAGTATACAGATTCAGGGTTAGCTTTGGGCAAGAGAGATGAGCAAGTCGCCTGCCATACCTCAGCCTTGGCCATGGTGATGACAGACTAAGCATACCGGGAAGCAGAGATGTAAGCATGGCCATCTCCATCACTTCTGTGAGTGGCAGCAAAAGCTGTACGTCCTTCACTAACCACTTCAGCAGACCACCAGGCTTTAGGATAAAATTTGATGCGGCTGAAAGAAATGGAAAATTTGGCCGCAATCAGTGTCAGAGAAGAGAGCAGCAGCAGAGGAAAAAGAGACGAGTATTCCTCTGAAGAAGGACAGTGAGAGTCGAAGTAAAAAGCAAAGTCATCTCAGCAAGCTTTCTGAAACTTGAAAGAAGGGGGACGTTTATTGAGGTGAAAGACCAGAGAAAGAGGGATGGTTAGTAGAATTGGTAGGTGATCAGAACCCCCAGGTCATGAAGCACCTTCCGAAAGCAAAAGAGGGCGAGAAAGAAGGGAGCAAAGGAGATTTTAAGGGAGGAGCAACTGCCAAAGGAGTGATGGAGAAGAGTAGATATGTCAGGATCATTGAAAGAGAGGTCAGAGGAGATGACCCAATCAAATACTTCCTCCTTACAAGGGTCAGAAGTACCTTTTGAGTTCCAGAAGGGATGATGGCAATTGACATCCCATCATTTCTGGAGGGAGGAAAAAAGTCGATTCTACTATCTGTTGGAAAAGAGCGAAAAGGGGAAGTGTAAACTCTAAGGAAAGAGAGCGAGGAGGAGTTGTTCAGAGAGATGTTGACCCCCACATCATCAGAGAAGGGGTCAAGTAGAGAGAAGAGGTAGCAAGTTGCAAGAAGGATAAGCTCTGCCTAATGAATATGATGACGCCACTGCTAGCGTTTGTGGCATCAGGAGAGAGAGTGCCAGACTGGGAGTGGGTACGATTAAATAGCAGAGCAGAAGATCCAGGGATCTAGAAAGAGGAAGATGAGTAAAGGTTAGATTCTTGGATACAAATAGGGTCAGCGGGATGAGACAAAAGAAAGTGCAGCAGTTTAGTGCTCCTGGCTCGGAGACCGCCAGCATTCCATTGAGAGACCCTGAGGGAGTCAGGGGGGAAGAGAAAGCAGGAGGTTCAGAGAGACAACCAGGCACATAAAGCGATGGTAAGGGGCAGAGAGAGAAGATACGAAGTGGGCTGAAGGGGAATAAAAAGTTTGAAAGTGAGGGTGGGGCAGGAGTGCAGCATTAGCAGAGGAAGGGCCAGATTGAACAGTGGAAGTATACAAGCTGAAAGAGTCCGATGAGGAAGTCACAGTGTTGTCTCCAGAAGAAGCAGGAACGCAGCAGGGTGGAAGCTCCAAAAGTGAGAGCTACCTAGGGTTCTAAATTTAGAGAAGATGAGTAGTGAGCACTTTAGATGAACCATTTGGGGCAGGTGCAGCATTGCATTAATACCCCGCCACGTCACTTTTCCAGCACACACTGAACAAGAAAATATGAGGCCAGGGTGAGAATGAATGTTGCCACTCATCAGAAGAATGAGACGAAGACAGGCAGAAGAAGACTGGCGACCGATTTTAAAGAAGTAGCATGCTGCCCTTCTGCGGTTGTTCAGGGGGCAGCACAGCGAAAAAATGGTTTGTGTAAGAGGAGTGCTCAGGGCAACTGGCCTCAGCAAGGCAAACAACCATTTTGGCCCAGCCCAAACGGGGCCGCGGACCGCACAACCACATTGAGGCGGCTGTTAATTGGTGCATACTGCATTCCCTTCCTAGCTTTGATCTATCAACAATCATTGACGTCTCTGTTTTGTCCAAAACACCAGCATCTTGCATTGCAGAATTAGCAATTGCTTCTCCAACTCTGTCTGATACCATGTAGCATTCACGCATTGTAGATAAATTTGGTCAGCTTCAACGATTTTGGATAGACTGAACATGCAAGCCAAAACACTCATAAGCGCTATCAGTACTGGTAGCGTTACTGCCAGCCTCACTCGAGATGTTTTCTGCTGACATTACTGGTGTTGATTCAATTAAAAAAGATGATATATTGGATTTAGAATAACGCTTCTAAAACTTTATGTCACTCGGTTGAAGAGCCTCAACTATGTTGAGGCACTTTTGCTTTCTTTCTGTTTTTTGATCCAGGTAAAAATCAAAATCTTTTTCTATCATTTTTAATCCATGTGATTTTTCTATTTTACTACATTGCTTTGTATCATCAAAATAGATATCAAACAGTAGATCTATGTTACCCATCAACTTAAGTTCTTTCTCTGAAAATGTTTTCCTCTCTTCTTGCTGGGCAATAGCCAACATTTGAAAAGTCAGTTACCAGTTGATAAATGCTCTCATTACAAATGCGAGACTAACAGATTTACATTACAACAAATCTGCACACCTACGTTTTCTTTTGCAACTTTTCTTCATTCTTCTGCACGCATTCTTCCGTCAAAAATCATCTTCATGCAACATCTTTTCTACTACAGTTCTTTTTGTCGGCAATTCTCCATATCTAATATTTGCAATACTTGTGAAATTATGACCACTGTGTAAAGTTTTTTTCCAACTGCTTTGTTTCGTGTCAGCAATGCAAAATATGTTCCAACTACACTATTTTTTAGAAACAGATGGGTTGTGCCTTTTATTACCTGGAAAATAGGAATATAATTACAAAAATTATAAACTCTTGCAATGAAACGCATCCACAAAAGAATTGAGAACTTTGGATGGGATGCAAAGCTCCATGTATTGTACACCCAATCTCCAACTTTTTAACGAAAACTTTCTCCCATGAAGTAACTCCTCATATTCTCTAAATTTTATCCATCCAATTCACGTTCTTGCTGTTACTGCTGCTTCACTTCCACCACTGGCGTTCAAACTGTCCACCAAATAAACAAAAGCTTTTTCACAAAGTCAACCTGGTCAAAAAATGATATTTCTTTACCTGGTCCCACAATTCTTTCTTTTGTATAAACACATAGTTCACAAACAAAACCTTTTGCCAGAGTTAAAGTCACCCTCTTCATTTTTGCGCATCTACCACGTACCCATTTACAACACTTTATGCACATCACCCTCTTGCCGTACTTGGCACATGATCAATTTTACTCTTGAGGACCTCACTTTTCGAACCGCTCAACATTGCTTTGGTTGTATTGATGTTCACCTTCAGCCCCTTGCTTTCAAACGTCTCTTTCCATTTTAAAAACTTCTCTTTCAAATTCTCTACACTTTTACTCATTAAAATCAAGTCATCCGCATACAAAATTTCATTTATCAATCCTTCTCTTGCATTTTCCAAGATTACATCCACTGCAATTGCAAAAAGCGGTGGCGACAACACAGATCTTTGACGTACACCAACTTGTACCATGAGTTCTTCAGATAACTCAGATCCCACTCGAACTTTCGTTTTTGCCCTGTGATAGAGACTCATCACTGCTCTTACGATTACTTCTGGTAAATCCTTCTTTCTCATTGCTCACTCCATCACCTTTCTTGGAACTCTATCTTATGCCTTCTCAATATCCACAAAACACATGTACACCGTTTCTTCTTACCCCTATATTTCTCTTGCATTCTTTGCACTACAAACAATGCGTCTGTCGTTCCTATTCCAGGCATAAAACCAAACTGATTGAATCAATATTTACTAATTCTCAAACCCTTCTCTTTAGCACTCTCTCAACGATTTTCATGGCGTGCTCAAACAATTTTACTCCTCTGTAAGTATTGCAGTTTTTGGATCTCCCTTTTCCTTGAAAATTGAAACCAGCACATTTTTCCATTCATCTGGCATTCTTTTCCCATCCAACAGGCGTTGGCAAAGTTCCACCATTACACTAACCCCTACTTCTCCACTAGCAAATATCGTGTCTGCACATGCATCAGAGGGTCCAGCTGCCTTTCTTGCTTTCATCACTTTTATTGCTATCGCCATTTCTTTGCAGTTAGCATTTTTAATAGGCTCCTCTACTATACTAGGTGCTGTCACGTGGTCCAAATCATTCTCTTTATTTATGATCTCCTCCATTAGATTTTTCTATATTCTTTTCCTTTCTTTTTCACTGAAACCAAAGCTTCTGTCTTTTCTTCTGATGCATATACCTCCTTCAATATCTTTTTTCATGAACTTCACCAGTGTAAAAATGTTATTTGCTTTTTGTTCAATTTTATTTATATAACTTTGAAAAAAGCAGTTTGATCCATAAGCTTTTTGTGGCGCTTTTATCAGTGGCAATATCACACCAAAAGGGAAGATCTAGCTTGTTAACAAGCACTTTTCAATCCTCGCCACAGCATGAAGCTATTTCCACCTTAATCTCTTAGAGGATGTTTATATCAAGACCCGGCGCCAGGTTTTGTGCAGACAGAAGGAGTTTGTTTACGCTCTCAAACTCTTTCGATAATTGTGGCATTTGGCCTCCTGCTAAACTTCTTTCTAACTTTCGCCATTGCAATCTTTCTTTGGCGCAATATTAGCGCTGCCATTGGCTTGTCTTGATTGCCCAACGCCCAAATTAACCACATAAAACACCTACTCATTCTAGATTTTCCATTTTGGCGCGATATTGCCACTGATAAGAGTGTCACGAAAAGCTTATGGCTCAAACAGCTTTTTTCAAGACTATATTAAAATTCTGTACCATCAATTTTATTAAATCTTTTTCAGCTTCTTTCCTCATAGAATTAGCAGCCACTTTCTTTGTTCGATTTTTGATATTCTTATATTCAGCCTTCTTTTCCTCTGATCGAATTTTGCACATCTTTTTTTATGCTACTTTCTTTTGTTGTATTGCTTCCTTCTCCACTTCATTCCACCACCATATATTCCCATCGTTTCTTTTACCTTTCTTCTTTCCACATACTTCATCACAAGCTTGCAGCACACTATTTTTAAAAGTATTTCATAGATTGGGTGCATCAACATCGACCAATTCCTTAACTTTTTCTTGAAATCTTGTTTTCATATTATTTTCCTTCAACTTCCAAACCCTCCCGCTAATAGTTTGTTCGCTCTTCACTGCTTTCTTCAACTTTCTTTTGTCTACGTCTGTTACCACCAGCTGATGTTGCAATTCCCAGGGGATGGCTTTCACATCTTTTAAATACTTTCTATTGTTTTTACCAACCAATACAAAACAATCTCAGTTTCATTTCCACCCATACTGTATGTTATTATTCTCTGCTCCTTCTTTTCAAACCATGTATTTGCTACGCACAACTTCGATTCATCACAAAACTCGAGTAGTCTTCTTCCCTCAACATTTCTTTTGCCTGTTCCATACCCACCATGCACAAGCTCAAAACCATCAATCCGTCTCCCAACATGTCCGTTGAAGTCCCCCAGACCAAGAACCACTTCACCAGGGTTTTGAAAATCCCACTCACTTCCCATTCATTATAAAATTGATCTTTCTCGCACTCTAACCTTCCAAACTGGGGGTCACATGCACATATGACTCTTATAACTTCCTCCTCAAAAACCAGCATCATTGGCATCACTCAGTTACTTTTTATTTGCACTTCTATGACCTTTTTGCAAGGTTTTTTCTTCAATAAAACTCCAACCCTTCCTATTTCATCATTATTTCCAGACCACCACAACTTATACCTCCTACCTCTGCAACCAACAAATCGAGCAACTTGCCCTCTCCATCTTACTTCCTGTATATAGCACATATCCACTTCTCTCTTTCTTAACTGTTCACACACACTTCTACACCTTTTCTACAAAAACTTTCAATATTCTAACTTCCAAATCTTACCTCAAATTTCTGTAACCCGGAAATTCTTTGCACCCCCTGCCCATTTCAGAGCTGCCAAGGACTGGCAGCCAATTCTTTAGGAAACTCTTTCATAAAGTAATTTTTGGAGCTTTTTGTCTTTTACGGAAAGCATGCCCTTGCTTACCTCCAACCTCAGTTTTTAGACATGAGGGGTCCCCAACCTTGGTGAACATAGGCTGGTACCCAAAAGTCGCCACTTATGATATGCTGGGTAAACAGCCTCATTATTCTATTCCAGGTAAAGCACAGTATTCAAAGTATTTTAAAAAATATTAGGTTGAAGCCAAATAGAAAGATAACAGCAATGCTTTAAGAAGTAAAATTCATCAATAGATTTTCCATTATCTGGCAATGTACATGCAAAATAGTTAAAAATCAGGATTTTGAAAATAACTCAATTTCTACTGCTGTTGCAACAAAAAATTCTATCACAACAAACACAAACCTGGTGTTTTCCATTCTTCTAAGATTAAAATAGGCTCTCCAGTATTTACAGACCAAAGTTATAGCAATTATTATCAGAATTTTGCCCCCTCCTCAATCTGAAAGAGGAGGATAGCCAACTGAGTTTTAATGACAATCACCTAAAAACAAGTTAGGATGTGCTTTTAGATGCTAAGCCAGCTTTTCATGACCCCTCTTTTTTAAACACCAAAAAAATTTTGCACTCCCCTTCAATGCATTATTGCTGTTGTTGTTATGGCTACCCCTCATCTTCCTGGGGATGGAAGCATGGCATGAAACGATTTTCCTGGTTCACGCTGCAAACCTAATTATATTAGGCTAGAGGAAAAGTATTAGCTCATTTCAAACCAGTCAAGAATGCAAATTACTGACCTGTAGCCCCTCCACCAATGGCAGTTTGCCTTATTGGTGGATACCCAAAAGTTGCTTCTTACGACATGCTGCATGAGAAGCTTCACTACTTTAATCTGGTAAAGCACGGGCAGAGTTATGCACCATTTGCAATTGTGTATGTTAATATTTGTGAGCGATTATTTCATAACTATTGATTTCCACCTGAAGTAGCATCCACCTTGTTTGGCTGGTATTTGGGTTTATCACAAAATATAATTTTGGCCTTTCATGCTCAATATTCATGGATTAGCGTTCCCTTTAAACAATTGCAAATAGTGACGTCATTCATACCATTGCACAAAGGCTCTTAAACGTTCAGAGATGCCGGCTACAGTGTCAACAAAAACCTATATCCCCTTACCCTTGACAGTGTCGACAAGAACAACAAGAAAATCATTTTTTGGGGAAACCAATTCCTTCAAAACACTGATTTTGACAATTTTCCTAAACTACACAAGAGGAAACCATGGCCTGGCACCCTCTGTAAACCTCGATGCTTCCCCCTCCAGTTGAAGGACCCTTGCCATAGCTTGCTCGCAAAAGCCAAAACACAAAGTTAGCAAATGACATAAGGCAATCTTAAAATTGCCCTTCCAGTAATTCTTTGAGATCTTTAACATCACAATTGTATGACCATCGTCTTCCAGCAGATTGTCTCGAAATTTTGCACAAATCGCTGTTCAAGTTTCAGCATAATAATAAATACCCAAAACATTAATTGAATAGAAAATACATGTAAAATATGTACCGACCAACAAAAGTTATTATTTAATGTATAATCATGGACCTCTAAGGCAAAAACGAACAAAGAAAACATTTAAAAAAGTTAAACTACTATGTGACAAAACTAAATACTACTTTACAACAAGATAGAAAATAATTCAATATCACCAGAACTGTGAGGTGCTTCAGGAAGAAACTTGTGCAGTCAACTCCAATAACACTAAACACCAAAATAAAATTTCGTCATACTTTTAGTACTTTTCCAGAGTAATTTGGGGGCACTGAATTAAAAAATATAAACCATTTTTTTTTCATTACGTCTACAATTTTATTTATATCAGTAGGCTAACCCTATCCTTCACACTGAAAATCTACATCAAGTTTTTGAAATAACCACTACTTTTGTAAAGATTTATTGTATTAGTTGATTTTATATTTGTTTATTTAACCTTATGATAACTGCAAGTAGTTTCTAATAAATTTAATTTTGATATTTGACCTAAACATCAGCATTAAATGAGTTTTAGTGGAGTGATCACGAGATATTTTAGCTTAGTAATTTTGTTTTATCTTGGTAATAAAATTTTTTCCAGCTATTTTTCTTCATTATTTGTGACGTTCGAAGAAGACTATCATATCAGTAAGAGTAGCTAACTATTATATGACTGCTTTTGGTAGTATGCATACCTAATATTATTTAGGTAAAAATAACACTACTTGCGTAATGTTAGAAACGTGATTTTTTTTATTTCATCCGTAGCTTATATGTTTATTGATGAATTGCAGGTCATGTATAAATCATCCAGTTTTTGCAACATTTGAGGAAAGATCACTACTCAATCTCAAAAACTGTAAATAGCAAGCAAAGTATCTATAATGAATAAGTTTTGTTTTGGATGTAAGGTGGGAGACCAAGACAAACCTTGGGCATCACAAAAATGTTGAAATCGTTACACATCCTTAACTCAGTGGCTAAATTGTAAATGAAAAAGCTTGCCATTTGCTGTACCAACAATTTGGTGTGAGTTCACAAACCATTTATGAAACTGTTACTTCTGCCTTATGAAAATCACAGGGCATTCAATAGCAATGCTTATCCAGATTGCCCTTCAACATTACGGCCAGTAAATCATGCTTTCGAAGGTATTGAGCCACTAGCATTCTATCTTTGTCGGAATTAAATGCAGAATTACGAGGTAGCTCTACCCCATCTTTATCATCACAGCTTGCAGTTACATCGTAAACTTCAACAAGCGATGTAGCAGAGAGAATAAATAAACCTTTTAATTTCAGCTACTGAACCAAAATGACTTGAATGATTTGGTGAGAGACCTAGGGTTAACAAAAGAAAAATCAGAAACCCTTGCCTCACGTCTAAACAAAGAAATTTGTTGGAGAAAGTGTTAAAGGCACATCCTGTCGTTAAGGTCATGCACAATTTAGAAGTTTTTCAACGTGGAAAATATTGCTTGTTTTTGTTCCAATGTTGCTGATTGTTTCTCACATTTGCTTTTTAGTATCAATCTACTGAATGGAGATTGTTCATCCAATCAAGAAAACAAGCTTAAAGGCTTTTATCTGCATGACGGAAATAAAAAGCTTTTAGTTCTACTTGTACAGGTTACTGGTATTGAAAAGTCCTATCCATTAATGGATGTCACATTGCGTTAAATAAAATACACTCAGTTTCGATCAAAAATTTCAAGAGATTTATAAATAATTTGTTTACTTCTTGCTTTGCGAATAGAATATGTCAAGCGCTAACGTTTCCTATGCCTTTGGGACAGCAGGGGTGACAAACATCACTACAACCAGCAGAAATGGCTGCAACAACTTGAATTTATTCCAGGAAGGTTAAATGTTCTACACTTACCCTTACTTGATTTCATCTCCCACAATTAGTGTGTATCTCCCACAATTACACATCAAACTGAATTTGTTACAAAATTTTTTGAACGCACTGGATGAAAATGGCAAAGAAATTGTATAGTTGTGTCAAAAATTTCCAAAGAAAAGTGTCACTATAATAAAAGCGGTAGTTTTTTATTGGTCCAGAAATACAAGTCAGTTTGTGATAAAACATTGCGTCAAAACTTGCGTTCCCAAGAAAAAAAGCAGTTAGAAATCGATGTTGTATGATTGTCAAAAACTCTTTGTAGCAGTAGTAGTAATTCAGTTTTTATCCGGTGTTGTCCCTTTAACAGAGATGGCCGGATTTACCCCATTCCTTCTGCAATTGCTCGCACTCCGTCCCTCCACTTGTCTCGTCTCAGGGCATCCTCCTTTTTCAAACCAATCTTCTCTGTCTCCTCTTCCACTTGCTTCCTCCAAGTCTTCTTTGGTCGTTCTCGCTTTCTCTTGCTAGTCACTTCAAGATTCAGAGCAACCCTCAAAACACTATCGTCATCCCTCCTCAGCACATGTCCATACCATCTAACTCCATTCGCTGTTGCTAACCGGTCTATAGTTTCCTTCAACCCCAACATATCCATCTGTTCTTCAGTCGTCTTCCTGTCTACCACTTTCTGACCGCACATGGCTCTCACCATAGCTCTCTCCGTTCTCCTCAAAATTGGTTTTCCATTTTCTTTTAGACACCATGTCTCACTTCCATACAGTATTGCTCATCTTTCACAACAATGATAGATTTTACCTTTCATCCTCAGAGGAAACCTATTTCCAAGCAACAATTCTCCACCTTTCCTGAATTTTACCCAACCGATTCTTACTCTTGCTGTAACTGCCGCTTCACAACAACCACTAGCATTTAGTCTGTCTCCCAAATAACAAAATCCATTCACTCTCTCCACTTCATCGCACAACTTCTCGATCGAATCCATCGTCCCTTCCATTATTCCTTTACATTTCGAGCAAACAAAATGCATTGCCAACCTAGCGGTAGCTCTCTTTATTTTTGAACACACTTTGGTAAATCATAAATCTCCAAACTGTGCCCAAATAATTACAAATTCTTTTCAAGCACATCAAGAACTTGAAGCGAGAGCGTCACTAAAAATACATTTTCACATTCTCATTTGGACTTTTTCCTTTTAAATGAGGGAGATGTTAGAGATAAACATAGCGAAGGAATCCAAAGAATAAAAGATGGAAAGTCATTGCCAAGGAAAACTTAATAATCACATCATGGTAGATTATTGCTGGTTCTACAAAGAGAAAGCAGTACAAAACATAATTGTTTGTCAAAAAGACAAAAATTTTGTTTAAATATATTGTTTACTGGTAAATATCGTATATGTTAATGATGTCATATTACTCGTTATTATGGATACAGAAAAAAAGCAAATGAATTAGCATTGACTGTGGATGGAAGGCTAATTTACTTGAATAACAAATCAAATGTTTGTAAATCAATAGCTTTAATTTTTATTGATTTTTTGTTACAATAGATTGGGGTGGGTAACCAATGACAGCAAATTTGGCTTGTCTGGTTTTGCTTGGTAACAGTAGGCCTACCTGCTGAAATTTTTGCTACTACTTGATCAACAACATGAAACTGAGATTTGACTTTTATAGAGCAATTATGCAACGAATGAGGAATGCAAGTATCATAAAACAGTGTAGGATAGAAAAATTTCAGTAAGGTAAAGGTAAGAAAAGTTATAATTAATAACTACCGCCAGTGTTCCCTCTAAGATTTTAGTGAGTGCGTAACCGCCAGCACAAGTGCGAAATTGCTAGCAAATCTACGAAAACTGCCGGACAAATTTGCAGGGAAAGGGAAGTCAAAACGGTGACGTAATAATTAGCGTGACTATGTCAGCCCCAAAATGTTCACAAACCGGTAGCCTATCAGTTGTTATAAGACGGCGGCGAAATACCTGGCTATTTTTCTTCAGTAAGTTAATTGTGGTTAAATTTGGTCTCAAACTTTGCGTACAACCTTTGCAACAGTGATTCGTAAGCACTTTAGAATGACAGATGAAAAATGCGCGTAAATAAAATTAACCCTTTGCCGACGCCCGACATGAGCATGAGAACTAGAACTTTTATGAAGTAATGTGATGTTGGGTAGGTTATTACGACTATGACACAGCAAAAATTACTTGCGAACTTTAACTGTTGCTTGATTATGGTAAATGATTAGACAACTTACATTTCTCTATCGTAATCAATTAAACAACAGGTTTTTGCAATTGCAAGCAAACTTTCAATCTCAGTTCGGAAAGAATTTGAAGGGAATTCAAAACTAAATTGGTTAGAGGTTGTATTCTTTTTTATTTTTAGTGTTTATAAATGGCAAGTAAAAGAAGGTTATTTATTTGTAACGTACGAAAACTGAACCAATCCCTCAAAAATGGTGTTTTTTGTGCTTAACTGAAAGCGAGAACTATATGCTTTTTTATCTTAACAAGCACGATTGAAGTTAGCGTTGAAACGTAAAGAAAACATAAAGATTTTAACCAAGTTTAGTTTCAAACTTCCCTCGAAAAATGATGTCTTGAGTTAAAACTGAAGTTTGAGAGCTGCTTGCTATTACTGCTCTTTAGCTACGACTGAAATCGGCTGGGAAAAAGTAAACAAAAAAATTGATTTTACTTCAGGTTAATTGCTGGAGAGATAATTTGTTATACAAAAAAGTGAGGCAAAGGCGTGCGCGATATTTAAGTCGCCGTCACTCGATGTTGCGTCACAGCCGTGCGATGTTTGGGTGAGACGTTGCACTGCTCTGAAAAAGCATCTGTCCAAACTTGGATTTCTTTTCACTGTCTCCCATGCATTTAACAGTTGGTTAAGATTTTGCTAACAAAATTGCAAAAATTTTAACAAAACGAAAAAGTTACCAAAAACCGCCGGACTTTTTTTACGCACTGTTGAATTTTAACTGCGAATCCACTGGACATAATTTCGCAAATTCGCACTTTTTTTGCGTTTAAAGGGAACACTGACTACCGCCGTATCTAGCAATGTGAAGGCATTGTCAATTGCTTAGGACATACTTTTACTGGTTGGCGCATATATTAAAAATTGGCAGTGAAACTTGCAACTGATGGTCGGTAATTCTAGATTTCCAGTTAGAATATTGAAGTATGGTGTATCACAAAAAATGCTTTTACTAACAACCAGACAAACTTTTCACATCTAAATTAGTTTCAAAGAAAAGAATTTCTTTCCTTCCTAATTTAAGCACGTTTTTCTGCAAGTACTTTCGGAGAATAAACTGGCACCAATATCTTAAAATAAATTAGTAATGCGTTAGTTGTTCAGCATATACGTGGGAATATGTGCACATAAAAATACTTTAGCCACCTTTTCTACAAAGTTTTTATCACTGCTCTTCAAAAAGTTTGATAATAGTGTTGTCTTTGCAACTTAGATTTATTGCTAAACGCTTTCAGTGTTTGAATGTCTTTTCTAAGACTTTTAACCTGAAATTGCTTTATGCACCAAACAGTACGCTGCATAATTTGTAATATAAGTTGGTGTTAGAATTCTTGTGAATTGATCAAGATAATCTTGAAAAGCTGTAACTTTTAATGTTTCGGTAATTACCACTTTTGGCATTCAGAATAAATTTTTAAAAACATCCAAACATAACCACCACCACTCTCAAAAATCTGTAATTCTGTTAAGAGCAGTCACAAAATGCACAATACAAAACTGTCTTATTGGCATTTACAACGCTTAACAAATTGCTCCACAATTGGCTCGGCCTATTTTAAAAGTTTTGTGATATTGATTAATTCTACTGAAAAGAATAACCCTTACTACTTTCCACAATAAACTCACATAAAAGTTAGATTTGTTTTATGCTATTTCAACACTCAATCACTCACTAAACTAAAAAATCTTTAGCTCCTTATCGCAGTTTAGCAAGTTTATTCTAATGGTTTGTGCTAATACAAATACTTTTTGCTGCCAGCACACAATTAAGTATTTTTAAACTAAGTGTACCTCATAGCTCTTGTACCAACCTATATTTGTCTATTGCAAGAATGCTTCACACCACATGGTAACTATTTCACTTCGCTTAAATATTGCATCACAATTGCACAATTTAAACATGTAGAGCAGAATGAAATACGCAGAAATAATTAAGAATTGAGCTGTGCAAAGACAGCATGGTGATCATACATTTTACCAAAGTTCATTGCATTCAATTTTAAGAAATAAAAGTAATTAATCATATCTAAAGACATCATTGCTCAATATTAATTTTGTTTGAATAGAACTATTACATCATCTAGAAAAAATTGACTTGATTGACGTATAAACACTAAAATTGACTTAACACTTGAAAATTGACTCTTTATTGATCTATAAATTGTAGAATTTGAAACCTTGTCCATGAAGCAACAACAAAAACAGAAATACAACATAAAAACACCAGCTAAATTACAGAAACCACAGCAAAGTAAAAATCTAGGAAAATGTTATGTCTAACTCAATGCAGGTATTTAGTTTCACCCAACTGGGTGCTAATATTCTTTGCATTTTTTTTTCAAATTCAGTAAATTTCTGCAATTATTGTACTTTTTTGGTTGGTAGTTTTTCCCTATTTCCATAATTCCATTCATCTGAATTTTTTATTCAAGTGTTGTCCCACATCATGTTTCCAGAGCTTCAATTCAATCTCTTGATGATCATGAAAAAATTGACAAGACTTGCCCTAATAATTATACAATTGAAACATTACCACATCTAGAAAAGGAGGAAAACAGGGCAAGCCTTTTTTGCCATTTTAGGTTCTGTGCCTCATTGAAAAATAAAAAGTCCACTGACAAACTTATTGTAATTGCCATGTAAGACAAGCAAACAATGATCACTATCTAACTGCATAAACACATCCCAATTCATTCTGCATTCAAATTCAAAATTTGACAACTTCTTACTTGACTGCAGGTTTGGATCTTGTATACGATAAAAACGTAAGAAGTTTCTATATACCAAAAAAATAATTATAGTCTTACTATTTAGTAACTAAAGTAAAAAATTTACCAATTACTAAAAAAATAGGCCTACCTATTGTGACAAATACTTTAAGTCTCTTTGAAAACTACATCTTAACAAAAGTTAAAAATAGGCAGTGGCTATTTCGCCGTCGACGGCAATTTGCCCTTGGAATCTATTTTGCCGTGATCATTCACGTGTGTTTATATAACCAAATTTGATAATATTGCACCAGTGACTCTGTGGTGTAGTGGGTAGAGCGCTGGTCTTGAGATACCAAGGTATTGGGTTTGAATCTCAGCTGGCCAGGGCTCTAAAAGAAAGGCAGTGTACACCGAAGGGGCAGGCTCGGTATGTAAATGTACGGGGCAGTGTACACTGCAAGGGAGTGTGCAGGGTGGGGGATAAAGACCTGGGGGTGCAAAATTTTTTTTTTGGTTTTTAAAATTGACCAATCAGAGACGACCAAAAGTCACATGTTTAGTACGTCATTAAGATTGACCAATCACAAACAACTCACAGCAAAATAGTCTCTGAGGGTAAATTGCCGTCGACGGCAAAATAGCCACTGCCTTAAAAATATATATCAGCAGTCAGAAAACTGACAAGTAGTACATTTAGGGGAAAAACCAGAACATCATATCATTGAATTACGAGTGTAAGTTAAAACTTCAGATCACACAATAATTATTGTCCCATTCATATGGAAAAGACTGTTTCTAGTGTGCAAAGCAAGACCATATTAGGCGAAAAACAATCATTCCATTTATGCATTTTAAAAAAGATCAAAGCTAAGGATTGATCTAGCATAATTACCAGTAAGTGGCTAAATGGCCAACTGCAAATGAAAGATCACAGATTAAAACCCACAACGAAAAGTTGTTATGCTATAGGAAAAGGCATTTTACAATGACTTTTTATAATTGGTGAATTTAAACAAGTACCGGTAGTAGGCTAATGAATTTAGTAAAATACCATGCAATTTAAGCAGAATGTTGAAACATGGAAACACCACAGCTGGTTAGGACAATTGTTTGTATGTTTAGGGCCACTGTTGCTATTCTGCACATCATGCAATTACATAATGACATACAAAAAACAAATAAAAATAATCAAGTTATCAAGAAAACCAGTTTGTGCATGTCAATACTTACCTTGTTGTATTTAACTTCAGATCAATTCTATGGATACAACAAATAACAATGTAGGAAGTCACATCTTGTAAAGAAATAGAAACTATACCTGCATAACCTGCTTTTGCTTCAAACACTAATCTTTCTGCTTTGGAAAGATTGCTTTTTGGTGAGTTTTGACCAAACCAAAATATCCTTACTTGCGGTCATTACTTTGATTTTCTTACTACTAACATTTTGGTATGTCTGTTAGCAAAGTAGTGTAACCTTCCTAGAGAATTCATAGCTGGAGCATATCTTTAAAAATGATTTTACTGGTTTTGGAAAGAAGTAAAAACTAAATACCGGTACCTCAAATTTTTATAAATTTTGCACAATCTTTCTACGTTCCTAGAGACTTCCAGTCAAAAATAGCCACTCAAAGTTATTCAATCATAAGCATCGCTACTGCCTTGACTGTTGTAGTTCCAAACTTCGACACAGCTAATATTGCTTAGACCCAGTCTCACCACTGAGCACAGCAGACGTACTTTCACGTGTGTATATGCTACTAGTCACGGAACTACCGAGATACTCCCGGATTTGGAGCCTTTGTTCCGCATCCCGCACGGAAATTGCAAATTACCGGGATTTTTCCAAATTTTTAAGGATACTATGGCTCTCAAGAAAAGTCACAGAGTCTCGGAAAGTCACAAAACTTCAGCACATGTAGAGTAACGACTTTCAGACCATTAAAAAAACCACCTTTCCCAACAAAGCACTTGTATTACCGCGTTTTCATGAACAATGCATTTTAATGAATAAGCGCTACTTCCGTATTAGTCATTTGGTAAGTATTAAGCATCACAGATGAGCAAGGATTAGGATTAGGATCTAGATGTGGCCGGATTTGAAGATTTGAGCCGGATTAGGATCGGGTTAGAATTTAGAGTTTTTGAAAAATCCGGATTAGGATTAGGATTTAACTCCTTTGTGATCAAATGGAGTAAAGCTTGAAATCAATTTCAAAATTTGCATTTTCAGGATTAGGATTAGGATTTGGATTTAACATTTTCCAAATTCAGGATTAGGATTTGATGTTTTGGATTAGGATCGGATCAGGATCTGAAAAAACCTAGATCCGCTTATCTCTGTTAAGCATCAAATATCAACGATCCAACAGAAAAATTCAGTGCCTGGCAGCAGCTACTGATTTCCATCCGCCAGCAAAAAGGCTTAAGAAGCAATCATTTCACTGACTGTGAAACAAAGCAGCACACAGAATTTATTTTGTATAAAAAAAGTATTAATCAAACTCTGAAATATTGTAAATTTTTATGATGTTACTGTAATAGATTTTATCTACTTTCAGATGACATACATGCACATTTTGGTCTCTGCAGCGCGGAGATCAGTGTAGCGCGCGAAGTCAAAAAGTGATATAACGTCTCAGATTGTAGGAAAAATCTTCAAACAAAAAACTTCAGCTGCAAGTTTATCAGCCATTAACCGGCTTTGCCGGCGTCGCCTGGCAGAGCCCCTCCATCAGTTGTTACCGGGTTTTGCATTTCAGTTCAACCGGCTGCGCCGGCTTCACCCATCGGGATTTTGTGTGAGCAGTAACGAAAAGGAATGAATTTTATGCATTTTCACAATTTCTGCACACGAAATCGTAATCATCGTATTCATCGTTAATCATGAATGGCAATGCTCACAAACAATCTTGCCACAAATTATTGTTAATACCTGTGAGAAAGAAAGAATTCAAACACAATCAAAACTGATGGAGACGGCCAAATGGTGGTTGCTTTCACAATTACAGAAATAAACTATTTAGTGGTAGGCCTAAGCCTGTTTTGCGATGTGATGCTGCCCCTTTCCCATCTATATTGGCCGGCTATTTATATCTGTGGTATTAAGTTCTTTTGGCTGCGCTGTTGGTCTTGTTTCCAGAATAGCGACAAAAGCAGCTATGGCATTCCCAAAATTATTTACCATATTTTAGTAAGCGCACATCAGGCCAAGTTATTTTCTAATAAATGCTCTCTCTCTAAATTCAGTTTTACAAACTGTTGTGGTTATGGTTTTTTGTTGATTTTTTCCTAAACTTCGGATTTTGTTACAATACTGTATAGTATAGATATAAATACCTTAATAGGCAGCATATCAGCATAATAAAAGCATTCTTGTTATATGATATATACGACGGCGTCACTTGCAGAGTCCCCATCATGACGTTCGGATTGAGAGTGTTGGTTCAGCCGGCCAAGCTGGCTTCACCTATCAGGTTCTTGTGTGAACAGTTACCAAACGTTTAAGCGTTTTCGGCACATAAGATTTTTACGACTTTTAGTGCTTCTTTTCCCAATAGAATATCTTGTTTCAAAATCCTGGCTATGCCTTATGTCTATGTGCTCTGTTCATTGCTGACACGAACCAACCCAAGGGAGCCTTGCGTTTCCCGTAGTTTGGAAGTAGGGAACACATTTTTGATATTAAGCTATTTGCAATTAACCTGTTAAGTGCGGAATTAATTTTTCTCTTTTCGAGTTACAGTGCGTATTTAATCGCGCGTTTCGCTTTTTTTTCTGTCTCGATTATTTTCGCAACAGCGAAGTTTTCCGGGAAAGTCCCTGACGGGCAGTTTCAATTCGCGGGAGCGAAATTTTGCGTAGAAATCTTTGACGAAGCATATAATTGTTGCAGTTTCTGTACCCGCTGTGTTGGAATGGTTAAGATTAAGATTAAGGCGCATGACATTGAATCTCGCTCATTTTGAGATCAAGTTCGATCCTGCTTGAAAGCATCACTGATAACCGGCAGGAAAGGTATATTACTACTACATGTCTCTTTCTGGCTGGTAAATGCTAGAAAATTTTGCTTTCATGTGTGTCAGAATAGGCCACGATTTGAACAATAGTTTAAGGATATAAATGTTTGGGTCAAACTGCTGATTATTGTTGAAATGAAAAAATTTGCTAAACAGAAAAAGGCGGTTTTTATCCATGACCTCAGCAAAAAATGGTCTACATAATGATGCTTTTTTGCTAAAGTAGTGATGCATTTCGGGCTGGTGATTAACACCTTGGATAAGCAGCAATGCTAGAAAACTCTTATTTCATTGCTGTCGGTGTCAATCTACTCTTTCGAACGTAAACGCGCCATCAAGTTGGCCAAGCGTTCCTCCGAGAATTGCCTGGTGTATCGATTGGTGTCTGTAGCAATTAGGTCTACAATTTCGTTGTCAAAAATTTCAAAAAATTCCAGTGGGTCAGTTACATTGTTCAGGCTACTGGTATGCCTGGGTTGCCGGTAAATGAAAACCTGCTTCGTACTTGGTCGTTAACGGTTCACTGCAGATTATCGTTTTTAGGAACACTGCTGCTAGCTTGATCAGTGTCGCTATCAAGTATGTCGGCATTTTGCAAATACCCTATGTCAGCACTGTTACTTTCTGAGTCGTCAAGAGAAGACAAATCATCCCTAGCATTACGAATATGCAACAAAAGATCATCGTCTGAGACTTAGAAAACTTTGCTTGGTGTCGCCATTTGCATCAGCTAAAATACTCTAATAAATATATTCGGAAAACTAAAAACAAAAATAAAATAAAATATCGTAAATATTTATCCGCAAGACTCTCGCAGTGATCATCACGTTAGAAATTGTCTAAATGCTATTACAGAATTGTACTTTTAGAGCATTTGATAAATTGGTCTGAACTCAATGAATAGATCAAGCCATAAAAGTGTTTTACGCAACAAAACTTTTCTATTAGTGCAAAATGCTTACTCAGGATTTTCTCACCCTGGCGCGCGACAAACGCCAGGCGAAAGCGAAATAAAACGCGTAGTTAAAAGCAGTGGCGACTCGGACGGATATACACGTCTTACGCAGTGAGAGAGCGACATGCTTTGACGGATATACACGTCTTACGCAGTTAACGGGTTAAAACAGCAAAAATGTGTTTCTTGGGGTGCGATTTCACACCTGACGTTGTTTTTTGATTTTTCCTTAAACTTTTTTAAGTCGTTGCTGGCTACGCATTATGTAGCATGCTCTTTTCTCCCTGCTTGACATGCCCAGGGAAGGTAAAACAGTTCTTGGCTTGCCCCAAGTGTTTGGTTTGATCCCGGTAGCTCCATAAATCTATTATAAAGCAAAATGCCAATAACATCTTCAATATGGTGCGAATTGACACAGTGGCGTTGTAATTTTGATTTTGCCCCAAACTTTCTCAAGTCCTTGCTGACTATACGCATTATGACTCATATTTTTTTTCTTGCTTAGGTTTGCTCATAAAAGTTAGATGAGTTCTTTCTTTCCCCAAATGTTCAGGTTTAATCCCGGTAGCTCTATAACGCTATTATCAGGCAAAATAAAAATAATCTTTCTCTTAAATATGGTGCGATTTCACCCCCCCCCCCCCCCCGGCAGGGCATACAATCACCCGTGCCGATTTAAAAAATACCAATCAATGCAGCTGCGATAGCTTCACCGCACAAATATCTATGAGAGCAAAAACGAAATATTTTACTAAATATAAGCCATAGCTCCTGTACATGTAATGGTGATTACGTAATAGTCCATTAATCAAGATTGGACGTATTCAAAAAGAAAAAATAATGTCACAAACTACCATTCGTAATTTTCAAAAGTGTGAGGAGGAGGGGTGCAACGTAGTTAAAATTGATGGCGTTGCCTGAATGATGGTTGTTATGACAATTAGAGAAATGAGCTATTCAGTAGTTGGCCTATTTGACGATTTGTTGGGCCCGTTTTTGTATTAATATTTAGGCAATAAGATTTTTGCCTGCGCTGTTTGCTTTAATTCGGCCATAGCATGAAAAGGGGCCATGGCTTACCCTAAAGTCACACAACCTATTGCAAAAGGCGTTTATTAAGCTCTTTTCGAATAAAAGTATTTTCTCTTAATCCATTGTTACAAACTGATGCTATCATTGTTTAATTTTGATCTTTTCTTAAATTTGGGATTTTATTACATTTAACTTTGCCCCCAATCCTAGCATCCCTACTTCCAAATGAAGATTAAAGTTTTGTACCAATATCCTCACAATTACAATTATCAACAATGGGCTTTATCATTTATGTTTGCTATTAAAATGATATTAGATAATTTTGCTGCCTGCTGCTGTTCTTACTAAATAGTGGCAAGCATTGTGATGTTATTTAAGATTATGACCTAACGGTGCATTTAAGCCATTAATTATAACGATCGCTACTTACCACTTTTTCGTTACTATAGATCAGGGGACGGGAACCTATGGCTCGCCAGTCAGGTGTGGCTCTTTTGTGACGGCATCTGGCCCCCAGATAAATCTAAGCTGATTATTGTTGACAGATTTCAAACTCTTTTAGCCGGTAGCCAAATTATCCAAAAAATTTGCCAAATTTGGTGGAAAATTTGCCAAACTGGCAACACTAAAGCTTACATTTCTTTTCGTTTATTCGTAAAATTTGACAATTTGTGTTTGTAACATTCGACAATTGCTACGATGAATAAAAATTATTCTATAAGCCTAGTTTTTATTATGTAAGTTATTTTGGTCGTTTAAACTTGTTCACCAAGATTTTCCAGTTGAAGCTTACTAGCAGTTCCGTTCTGTAACGGAGAGAAGTTGACTGATTTACTTTCTATAAATTGAGTTGTTTTTGAGAGAGTTGCTTATTTAGCGATACTGAGGAATCCAATATTTAAATATTTAATATCAAGTCGAAAGATAGATACCCACAAATCGAAGAACAAAAACTCATATTCAAATTCAACTGCATTCAAGAAGGACTGAACAAGGACTCTGGCTTTTTATCACATTACTTGAAAATACACGAATTGTCTTCTTCCTTGGGTAGTTATTTCTTCACTCATTTCCTCCTCTACTTACCCTCTGTATTTAACATGTTTTTACCTTTTTCCGCTTTTCTTTTTATTCTTCTATATTTTGTTATCTGGTTTATGTTATGTGATGTCATGGCGCATATACTTTACGTTTTATTCATTGCAATGGTTATTCGTATTAATTTGAGTTTATTTATTGGTCTCTATTTATTTCGACCGAAGAAATGAGCATTTGCTCACGAAAGCTGCATCAATAAATATTTAAGTCGACTACAAGTGTCCATTTTGAGTTTTTATCTGCAACTTTATACGTCGACACGGCTACACAACCTTTAATTTTTAGACATAGAATGGGGTTTCACCAATCAAAAACACGGAAGGCTGATATACCTAAATCAGGTCTATGCAACTTGCGGCCAGCAAGAACCTTTGTTGCGGCCCGCCAGGCTCTGAACAAATTTGACCTCGAAAACGCAAAGTCGAAAATAGGGACAATAAACTCTCCAAAGATTTTAATATTTCAGCAAACTGCAGAGAGTGACAGTTTCGACCAATCAGATCTATTCAGTACAGTTGATGACCTTGCACTGTTCGGAGTTGCGCAGGCGTGACCGAAGTCATTTTTAGTGACCCACTATGTGAGTTTTTAGTAACCCACTATGTGGAAGCTGGGCTCATGGCAAATGTGCAAAAATAAAGAAAGTTAACGCTAGGTTGGCAATGCATTTTGTTTGCTCGAAATGTAAAGGAATAATGGAAGGGACGATGGATTCGATCGAGAAGTTGTGCGATGAAGTGGAGAGAGTGAATGGATTTTGTTATTTGGGAGACAGACTGAATGCTAGTGGTGGTTGTGAAGCGGCAGTTACAGCAAGAGTAAGAATCGGTTGGGTAAAATTCAGGAAAGGTGGAGAATTGTTGCTTGGAAATAGGTTTCCTCTGAAGATGAAAGGTAAAGTCTATCGTTGTTAACTAAGATGAGCAATACTGTATGGAAGTGAGACATGGTGTCTAAAAGAAAATGAAAAAGCAGTTTTGAGGAGAACGGAGAGAGCTATGGTGAGAGCCATGTGCGGTCAGAAAGTGGTAGACAGGAAGACGACTGAAGAACAGATGGATATGTTGGGGTTGAAGGAAACTGTAGACCGGTTAGCAACAGCGAATGGAGTTAGATGGTATGGACATGTGCTGAGGGATGACGATAGTGTTTTGAGGGTTGCTCTGAATCTTGAAGTGAGTGGCAAGAGAAAGCGAGAACGACCAAAGAAGACTTGGAGGAAGCAAGTGGAAGAGGAGACAGAGAAGATTGGTTTGAAAAAGGAGGATGCCCTGAGACGAGGCAAGTGGAGAGACGGAGTGCAAGCAATTGCAGAAGGAATGGGGTAAATCCGGCCATCTCTGTTAAAGGGACAACACCGGATAAAAACTGAATCACACACACTATTATTCATAATACAGTAAATATAAGATTAGAATTTATTTAAGAAGCATAAGCATACAGACACTATACTACACGGTGCAAATAAGTACAAAATTCAAGGCTTGACTACAAAAATAGCAAAACAAAAATGAAATCAAACACTCATTTGTTTGAGTAGTTTGGTGGTAATTGGGTTAAACTTAGACAAATATCGTTGCAAATAAACAATACAACTGCCATGTAATAAGAGTTGAGTGAAGAAACAGGCACGTCTTTCAAGGAACTGTACTGTATCAACAGCAATTCAGGTTTAGTTACAGCCTACAAATTTAGATTGCCGTTTCATCTGCTTAAATCCATCACAACACACAAGCAATAAACTAATATCGGTAAAGTAAGTACCACTCAGAGAAAATTCCAAGCGTTTCAAAGAGACTTGTAATGAGCTCTTTTGAAATCTAGGACATTTGCGAGTAAATTGTTCCAGGCAACCACAAGCCGGGCCAACATTGGGTGTTATTACAAGCAAAACCAAATTTGGGGGTTTGGTGAAGGTAAATCTTATTTATTCTCCAGTTGTCGGCACCAATTGCTTTTCTGAGATTATGGCCGAAACTTGGGCAAAACAAGATTTTAAAAAATTGCTACGCTGGTGGACTAGTTTATATTTTTAGAGAAAAGATCGATACGGCTAAGGGGAAGCTTCAACTATTTCAAGTTTTTTGTGTACTACTTACAATTAGTCGAGCAATGACATCGCTGCAAGTAAAAGTAATTACAATTCGACTATCTTAACCCACAGTGCCAAAACAGTAATGTTCCTGTTGTCAACAAACGAATAAAAGCACTTCATATTTTTATCTACATGTGTATTTGCAGCGGATTACAAAGAAAAGTGAAAAGAACAGCCATTAACAAAATCTCAATACCTTGTGACTCTGTTTGAAATTTAGTATTGGTAACAATTGTTGAATACTATATCACAATTTTAATGTGGTCGACATTAAAACAGATACGAAATGATAGAAGTTTCAGGGAATAATAGTGAAAAAAATAGGCGCCAGAGAGGGCATTAACCGTCTTGCCCTTTTATATACCTGAAAGCAAGCTGATTGCATAGAAGACGAGCGCAACCAAAGCAGCACATTTGTACAAGTCCACAACTGATCAGGATTCTGTTTTCTGTCCTTCAAGGCTATTGCTCACCTGCACAGCCAACTGACGAAAGAACGAAATACAAATGCAATAATACGCTTACCACAGAGGGCGCTTTTCTGCCAAATATAAAAGCTACACTGCCGTGATATGGCAAAACCTCATAATTGCATTTCACATATCACAAACAACTCGATTTCATTTCGTTTACGCGAAGCCTCTGATCGGCAATCGCGAAGAAATAACTAATGTTCCCACAGTTAACAGCTTCATGGCAAAACTGAACAAAATTTGGATAAGTTTTTCCCTAGTTCAACAATAATAAACGACAACAAAATCAATATTCTCAAAAACATGTTTTTTTGTAGTTGTTAGATCTTGCCATATCACGGCAGCAACTGTGCAAGAATGTTAGCTTTTCAGTAGGGCCAAGACTTTCAGCCAATTAAAACCAAACAAAAAACACAGATAAGTTTATCTTTACAGCGTTGACGGTCAAAAGTTCGGCCAGATTGCTTTGTGTATTATATGATGTCGTTCAAACAAAATTTTATCATATAACACAACAAAGAACCGACTCCGCAAATTTACGACGAAAACGATATTTTAAAAGAAAGCGCACAATACGCAAGAGAAGATTGACGTTAATTCTGTACTGCAAATCGTCTGTAAATTCGCATTCACAATTTTGCATGAAAAATGTAAAAAATTCTATCTACGTATCAAAACACTATTGACCTTCAACTACGGCAACATTTCAGCAAATCACAACCCTTTTCCGTCACGTGTTGCAATAAAAACCACACTTCTCGTCGCCATTTAATGATAACATTGCAAAAAATCTAGCTAAGCGAGAATTTTTGTCTCACGGCTAGTTTAAACAAGCCCAGTGTGCTAACTTACGCAGCATTACTTTTGTATTACATATGGAGATACACGTATAACAATTTGAAAATAAAGAGAGGTTGAGAACTGAGAACCAATTTGAGAAAACTGAAGAAGTGAGAACCAATTTTGCGGAAAATGTGATTTCTAAGCGCAAATCAATCTTTAAGTCGAGATATTCAGAAATACTTTGTAAAATAACCACGTCATCAAATTCATTCTGCGCTGCAATTAGTTTAGATTTATGTTGCTACTGTTCGATGCTGCAAAAGTCGGATCGCTTGAATGACAACGTACGATAAAATAAACCAATGACGTCATATTATAAAATAACCAAAGTTATTGACGTTAGATCACATTGTGACCAAAACGCTACAACCTTTTTGAGTTGATTCAACAATATGCAGAAGTCAGGCGAAAACAGGTATCACGACAATCGTACGCACGTCTATTTGTTGTTTTCAAGCCGAAAAATTGCCGGTATGCCACTCAACCGTTGTCAACGGGTTCACTCCAAACATAAAATATAGTCGATTTTACATCTATATTTTGCAAGCCAAAGCTAGCAAATATCAGGAAGGTGCTGTCATCAACAAAGCTATTTTCTTTCCATTACATAATCCTGGTTGAGAACTTCTGCAGTGTGCAATAGTTAATTATTGGTTTTTTTAGTTGCAAATAAACGAAAAGCAAGAACGGAAAAAAACGCACATTAGGTGCACGGAGCAAAGATAATATTGGTTCGGTAATGTACAGTGTACGCTTTTGAAAATCATTGCGCCTTAAAGTAGTCTCACAAATGACCGGTCACAATGAACATAAAAATTTCTGTTCGATTAAAAACGCTACATAAAAATCACCTGTTACTATTGAAGACTGGTGCATAACAACATATTGTGATCTACACACAATGCATTATAAAAAACTGTTGAACACATTAAACTACGAAAGTAACGAAAAAACACTCTTGCCATTTACCAGGCCGGGGACGTGACAAACGCATCTTGCTGTTGTCACAGAAACTAAATGCCCTGGTCCAAAGCCGCTCGGTAATGGGAACAAAGTAATGCAGTATGTATTACATTGTAGATATACTGTAATAGTTTTGTCTTAAGCATTGGTTAATACATCCACCAAGCCCAATCATTAAACCTACTAGCAACGTTTAAGTGCACACATAAATTGTCTCACAAATCGCACCAAAAAAACAAAAAAAAATCAAAAATGTTCGTCAGAATTCGAAGATAAACAGTGATCGCGGCGCTCAGCAAACCGTAAATACAGCGGCAAGTTGGTTATTTGGACAATATTTAGGGAATGCCGATTGGGTCGTGCTGCCCAGCCAGACAGGTAGCAAGAAAAAGTTGGGAATGAGATTGTAATTTTACCCTCACCCCCAATATTCTTGTTGTGACGCGATTAATGTTTGGTACAAGTGTCACGTCCACCATTTGAGGGGGCACGACACTTTTCGTCCTCTCTGTCAACCCCACCATGCTCAGCCCCAGCCAAAGACCAATTTAGTCGGAATGTGTCTATTTAATCAGTAAGCCAAGCATAACCGCAAGTGCTCTCTTTGCAACACGACTAAAGGCTGCGTTTGTATACAGCGGTTTTCGCAATCAGGAATAAAACTCCTTGTCGATATCTAGAGCAGATTTTGAGTCGAGGTTTCGCTGCTTGAAAACTGCTGGGCGCGAACGCAACCTTCGCATGAAGGGTGATCTTGCAAACACAACGTGGTGGATGACGTTGAAAAAGCACTTCACAGCAACATTCCTAGCTTGGCTGCAGTTTTAGAGATTGAAAAGCACTGCGCCAGCGACATTGACTGCTCCAAAGCAGACCTATGCACCAGTTTTTCAACGGGTTAAAACAAAAGTTTTCTGGTGGTGGTAGGTTGACCCCTTAGGGCCTAAAGCTAGAAAGCTTTTTTTGCGTTACAGGGGCGCTGGAAGCTGGGCCGATCGTATTAACACCAATATATTTTCAAGTTTGCGACTACTCTGGCTGTCATCATTGCCTGATGATCTGAAATCGGTCCAGGATGGAATATCAGCAAAGTTCAAAAAACTATCCCAACCACTATCATTACAACTATCAACGCGGCGTACCAGTAGAGCGAAATGCACTCTTAACCACACTCGCGTAAATACAACAAATATAGCGGACAAGACCTTAGCTCAGAAACTATGAGATCCTAAACGCCCATTTTATTCAGCACTTCAAAGACTATAAAAATAGCAATTTTAATTGATCTAACTTAATTTTAATTGTACTAGTTTTAATTTTTTCTCAAAGGATTCAGCCGTTGATGACCTTACGTCATACGTCGTGCATCTCTTCAACTTTGCCGCCAAATCTTAAACGATATTTCTGAGTTCGCCAGGTAATAACAAAAGGATCATACAAAGCTCGCATTAATATTATCGGTGTTAAAGTCTCTCTTATTATCCACGCGCACAAGAAATCACGCTTTGAATAGTGCTGGCTACCGCTCTGCAAAAGAAATACAAGTTGTTTACGCAGTCGTTCAAACAGAATCTATTTGAAGATTACGTAAAATAGCGTAAGAATAGATTGTACAGTATAGGCAATTAGACCTCTCACAGACACGAAATCAATTTTGACATTGAATGCAATGCAACAGCACCTGATTTTGAGGTATGAAGACAATGATAGAATAGTCGGGCGTTCAAACCTCACCATGGCTGAATAGTTATGCCTTTGAAAGACACCTACCGGCAACTTTTTCGGCATGTGCCTGAAATGCACTATGTCCGCATTATAGGCAATGCCGAAGTATGTTTAAAGATGTTCTATTGTACCCAACAGGCCTATGGCTGATTAGAGATTTTCTCGTGATCAATCTAACTTAACATCTCAACTCAGCCATATTTTTGGAGCTAAATGACCGGAATATTACCAACAACTTAGTTCTTTTCGACGGCATTATAGCTGACGTCAGAAAAAACCATTTCTGAAAGTTGCTCCAGAGAATGAAAATGAAGAGGGAGAAGGGAAACATAGATGTGGCAGAGGGCTTGTAAGCCGGAAATAAATTTACAGCTTCTACTGCTCACCTCTAAGCAGCTGTACAAAATGTAATCGAAGAAGAACCAAAGGAGAACGCGACTGCCTAAGACAAGAAGCACATTCCAGCCGAAGAAATGCGCGCAAGACCAAGACAGCAGCAGCGATGCGACAAAACATTCGGTGAAAGGCTCCAACACTACTGTATGAGGAATCATAGCAATTCGAAGCTTGGTCCACCTAAAAATAATTGAATGTGAAAGTTGAGGTTGAGTCTTGCACAGCAGGCAATACAAAAATATTTCAGAACAGATTTTCATTTTTCAATCGTGCCTAAAAGACTAGTTTTTATCTCTTTTCTTCCTTGAGATGAAGGCCCAGCATGAACGGTAATTCAGGTTCACAACGTAAAATCAATCAGTCAGGCTAGAAAAATGCGGCTGTCCATTTCGAACCAGTCATGATGCATGAGATTTTATGCACACTTGCATCTGCATGAGATACAAGTTTGCAAAAGATCTGCTAGGTCAAAAAACAAGTTACTATTAAATGTGAAGACACTTGGCGAAAGATTTCCTAGGTCAAAAATTAAAGTTGCTCTTAAATGTGCAGACACTTTTTCTTTTTCAAGGTACAAACTAATTAGTTGGTAAAGCTTATAAAATGTGTCGCAAAGCAACTTTACATCTTGTGGGTCAAGTAAAGTCAACTTTGTAAACTTCGCCTTGTTGATGCTGGTAGTGAATTAACACTCGCAAATTCGTTCCGAAACAGACTCTCTTTTCCTTGGCCTGATATCGATTGGGCGCGATATAAATCCGAATTTCTGTCTTATGCCACGCCTCCACCACAAAAAAAAAGAGAAAAGGTAAACAGAATAAAAAGCAGAGTGCCATTGTAGGGTAAAGTTGTCTCTTACGACATACACAGCAAAGATAACTTTTGCTTAATTTGAGCGTGAAAAATATTTTTCAGCCACTACCTCAACCAGTACAAAAGTAGCCGTGTAGTACGCGAAGCGAAGACTCTGGCGATACAATGCAACAAATACAAGACTTGACAGTCAGTCGCGACCATTCGTCATTCCCATTATCTTATGTATTCGTTCACTTTGTCACTGAAAAATTAACAGATTCGGAAAACAAGCAATGGGTCGAACCATTACAAGTGTAGTACCCGTGCTTCAACGGGTTAAAATTGTGGAGCTGCTTTTGTTGTAAGAGGCGACTTTCGGGTACCCACCAATGGTAGTCCAGTTGTTGGTGGTGGGAATAGCAGTCAGAAATTGGCATTTATTGCTGGTTCAAAATGAGCTGCCACTTTTCCCCTAATCTAATTCAATTAGATTGTCTGCGTGAACCTGGATTGCCGTTTGCGTCGTACCTCCAGCCCAAGGAAGAGGAAAGGTAAACCAACCAACCAACCAACATTGCAAATGCAGCGCATGAATCAGATGCTGATGCCAGGATTGTGGCAACCACCTGTCACTGAGCATTTGCCTAAGCTCTTGATTTGTGATTTACAAAAAATAATAAATATCATAAGTCACTACGTAAATAATCAAGAATAAAAAGCACAAGGAAAAGCTCAAATGAGTAACACTCATGCACTTGACACGCTAGCTGCAAAGCATGACACCAATTAAGTGGTGTAAGAGGTCGTTTTCATCTAACTGTTGTTACTCTCTTCAGACGCCCACTTTTTTTGTAAAGTTTAAATTTGCATTATTAACAAGTCTAAATCAACTAAATTCTTAAGTTTTGTATAACCAGTGAGTAATAACTACCGCACAAACTAGGTATATTTTGTATTCATTTCATTTAAGAAGAGATTAGTGTAAGTGAAAGCAAGTTGGAATCGAATACAGCCTACAGGTATTGGTCTCCAATCGAAGATTTCACATAAAAATTGCTGACTATTAGATTTGATTTACATAAAATAACTCGAAATAGCTTTACATAATCATCAGTGGGAGTATCGCATCAATTTGTAAAAGAATAAAACGTAACGGTTTTGCCGCATTCAACGCTCAGAACCAAACAATTTGCGCTTGAATTCTTGATACTAACACGTAATCGCAGCCCTTACCCATTGCCAGCAAGCTCACACGCATCGCTGATCATGCGAGCCTTAGAGATAGATGAAAATATTTCAACGATTTTCACAGAGATTTCTCAAAAGCAGCAAAGCGGTAGGCAACTTTAACGCTGAACCCCGAAAAATCCCTTCGGTATTAATTACACGTATTTCAAAGATCAAACAATCGCGAATAATATAATGACCGACTCTGTGAGCAGTCAAAAGCACGCACACGATAAGAACACACCAGCACACAGACGTCAAACATCTTAGCGATACAATAATTCGTCACTAGCGCAAATAAGCGTCGCGCCTTCAAAATTTCAGTACGGTCTACATCAGCAGAGTAGATTCGAAATTACGCAAGTTTTGTTGCAGTGCAATCATACAATTAAAAAAATTCGATTCAGGCTTTTGTAATTACTCGAATTTATTATTATGAACAGGAGCAGTCGGAAGCACTGATGCTGTTATTTGCGGACAAACAGCATGTCGGCAAAATTGGTATCACGCTCAAACGACGTCACTTTGGTATACGATGCAAAATTTCACGTCATTTGCGCCGTCATGTGATGTGACGTAATGCTAGCTGGCTGATTTCTAAGACAGATATTGATTAAAAGATAAAACCCAGTTATCTTAATAAGGTTAGAAGGCGCTACACAGCAATTTCTCCTGCTCAGTGGTAACGATTATGATTGCGAATAAGTTTTGTTGCGCACGCTGTCAAGTGTTTCCGTGATCAGAACGTAATTATACAGAACAGCAAATAACCGTTTGTGAATCACTATAATCAACACAATTGCCTTTTTCAACAAACTGTAACAAGCAAAAGACACTACTAACATCGCCTGCTTGGAATAGTAAAGCTGCAACACCAGCAAGTTATAAAAAAGCCACTATTTAATATGTACACATGGTAAGGCTACCGGCCTATTATTGGTATTCCTGACTATTTCGAAATAAGACTGCCGCATCAACCTTGGGTAAGCACAACAACAGCACTAACATTGGTACATGGTTAAAACTAGTTTCTATTGCCACTTGCTATTGTTGTTTATCTCTTTTCTTCCTTGGGATGAAGGCCCAGCATGAACGGCAATTCAGGTTTACAACGTAAAAATCAATTAGTCAAGCTAGAGAAATGAGCTGTCCATTTCGAACCAGTTATGAAAACAAATTGAGGTCTGGTAGCCCACCACTAACGAGGCGAACTGCCTTGGTGGGTACCCAAAAGCCAATTCTTAAAACATTGAAAGCGCAACTTCAATATTCTAACCCGGTGAAGCAAGGGAAACGACGACTTCGCCACACATCATTTAGCAAAACATTGACGCAACCAACGAATAATTTGGTAGAGGCAGGAATAGTCTCAGGCATACACCTCAAAAAAATTTTGGTACTTTAGTTGTAACATAACAGGTGTCTCAAAAGTAAGTATACACTTTAAAATTTGAATAACAATCTAATGGCTTATTCAAATTTGTCAAAAGTTTACAAAAATATTCTATGAACTATTAGAAACAGATTACCGTCCTAATATCTCGTTGAATTTATTTATTGACAGAATGTTAGACCTCAACGTGGGAGCCACCAATTTCGGGAGATTTCAGCCACCTTTGGATGCATTCTTGCTTGACACTTTGCAATAAATCTTTTGTAACTAGTCCACATGATGCTCTAATGTTTTGTTCCAACTCTAAAAGGTTTTGAGACCATGTGGAGTAAACTTTGCTCTTAAGGAAACCCCAAAGAAAAAAGTCGCATGGGGTTAAGTCAGGTGAACGAGCGGCGCATTCTAGAGGACCTCTGCACCCAATCCACCTACCGAGAAAAAACTGATTTAAGTAATCTCTGACTTTCCTGGTGTAATGTGCAGGAGCTCCATCTTGCTGAAAGTAACAGTTTTTCAACCGAAGCATTTTTTGTCAACTTTACTCCACATGACCTCAAAACCTTTTAGAGTTGGAACAAAACATTAGAGCATCATGTGGACTAGTTACAAAAGATTTATTGCAGGGTATCGGGCAAGAATGCGTCAAAAGGTGGCTGAAATGTCTCGAAATTGGTGGTTTCCACGTTGAGGTCTAACATTCTGTCAATAAATAAATTCAACGAGATATTAGGACGGTAATCTGTTTCTAGTAGTTCATAGAATATTTTTGTAAACTTTTGACAAATTTGAATAAGCCATTAGATTGTTATTCAAATTTTAAAGTGTATACTTACTTTTGAGACACCCTGTATATCTTAAAAGTTGTTAAATTTTACTAGAAGGGACGCATAGAGCACGTGAGTTCATTTTATAAGTAGAAACCGGTCCATAAAAGAATTTAGCAAAAATTGAATTTGTTACAGAAAACTCACTGCTAACGGTAAAAGCGTTTCCTTTGGTGTCATAATGCAGTTTATTATAACAGTTGGCGTGCTTTCGGTGAAAAAAGAAACAAACAGCTACCAAGGTAACGCCTATGCTTTGCAGTGAGTGGCATTTTATTGCAGTAGAAAACCTAACTGCTATGCGAGGCAGGGCACAGAAAAATTGTAAGACCAATTCCCACGCACTTGTGTCAGAGAATTTGTTTGTTTCATTAAATCAAAAAAGCGCTGTGATAAACGTATCGTGAACAACATGAAGGAAAATATTCCATTGCACAATGGTTGAGAGAAAATTTATCGGAGATTTGTTCAGCTTTTGGCATCTTTCGGTAAAATGACTATTTCTGATGACCTGTTGGAAGTAAAGTCCAACTTAGATGTTTTAAGGCCACTTACCTTAGTTTGCTAGCTAGGCACCAATCTCAAATCTTAGAAGGGTCACAGCAAATACCTTTAACATGTTTTCAACTTCCAAGTTGCCCATAGTAATGCGGTTTTGATAAGTAAACACTAGACTGCAACCATCGCTGTAATCACTGTTCGGTTTATTCAGATAAGCTGATTAGCTCATGCTTTTTGCCAACCTCTAGTCACATCGGGCCATCGCGACAGATGCATGCAGAATGCTCGGTCCCACCATTTATCTGCCATGAAAAAGCGGAAAAATCCCATGAAGTTTTCCCATGGGGGCAACAATAAACTTGACGGGCGCCTTTCTCGAGCTATCTCTTTCGTGCTGAGCGCCAAGCAGAAAAGCTGTGAAGACAGTTTTTAAAAAGTATTTGACGTGTTCTGGTCGCTATGAGCTGATCGCAAAACACAAGTGAACGTTACTAATTGCGTAATCATGCAATCTCAAAAAATGTTGTTTGTTTCAGGCAGCGAGTTGCAATAAACCGCATTGGTACGGTCATTTCTCCATAAAAAAACCGCTGCCACTATTATTTTGACTATGATAAATTAAATTGGTCAGACGCTACTATGCTCATATAGCCTTCTGGGCATAAATCGCATTTTTGAAATTCCAAACAGACCGGCAAAAGCAATTACGTCATGTCTCAAGATTATGCAATTAGGCCTTAGGTTTGAAACATACTGCAATGTCCAATAAACTATTCATTGTGCATCTACAGGACATGCACTTACCTAAGGCGTACCTTCATTAAAATTACTCTGTCACACTTATTCCGAAACTAAGAAAGAAAAATCTTCTAGAACCAAGCTAGTAGAAATCAACTTCTGCATACTATTGAAATTGCAATAAAAAAAAGTAGTGTGTGAAAACGCGAGGTAAATATATGCGCCAGTAAATATCACTCCTCGAATTCGATCACGCTTGGTTGGTAACAAATTTTCAGATTGCACGCCTTGGTTAAGCGTCTTACCACACCCTGAAATGCTTTTTGCTGAAACGCTACGCGCCAAACGGCATGCACAAGTTTTTCGCAACCTACAACATATTTCAATGCAATTATTTTACCCCACGTAAATTCTAATATAGAAATGCAAGCGAATTTTAACCAGTATTTTCAAAATTTCGATGCAATTCTGTTTCAGAAAAAATGTTTTGGTTCAAGCTTGAAATAATCGTTCACTTTATCCCAAATTTTAATATAAAAGCTAGCATTTCGTCCGAGTCACACCAAAGCTGGTATTATTTGTAAAATGAATGAAACAAAAAGCAAGTCGGCGTCGCTGTGTTGTCCTTGAATGAGCAGTAGTTGTAGAAAGTCTTGGGTGTAGACAATGCCTTCATTGACTGTAGTCGCATTTTTCGAATCCTTCAAATAACTGTTCACTAATGGTTACAAATGATTAGTCATTTCATAATGCGAGCTTAAGCTATGACTATTTCAACACGCTTTTCAAACTTCTAATGTAATTGCCGTAAGCTATACATTTTAATGCGCAGATTTTCAAGCATTAATTATTTTCTAAAGAATTTCAACCGTGATTTTACATCACTCGCCAGTATCACGATGAGAGCTCTTTGTAACTTGGTGAAACAAGCTTGGCAGATCAGGAGGGTTTACGTCGTACACAACAAAAACGCACTCGGGATGATTTTTCATGCGCATGTTTAGGTAGGCGTATTTACGCTTAAGAGTAGGGAAATGCCAACTAGTTTAACAATTGTTGGCACAAATGATAAGGCTTGACGCTAAAACATCGCTGTCTCATATCACAACTGCATTCAACAATGTCTTCGCAGGTAGCTGGAACCTTATCAAGTATATTTGATCATTTAAAAATCCTATTTGATTCTAAATCGTATGTCCTGATAGTCTTTATCTGCATTGAACTCACAATAAAACCGAGTAATGACGACATTGCAAAACAACTTCGATTGTTTTAAAAATGGTAACCGTATAAAGACTGAAGTCCAGTGTGTACAAACTTCTATGAAAAGGGGTGAAGCAAAAAAAAATAAATTAATTGTGATTAGCGGTAAAGCATTTGTTTTTTGATTTGCTTCATCTAAATATCTGCCGCTAAAAAGAAGGCCAACCACACAAAACACAAGAAACCAAACTAGAAACGGCTTAGTTAGCTCATCACGTTATATACACAACGATTTGCAGACAGATCTGCTTAGAAGTTACTAGCCGGCTCTGCCGGCGTCGCCCGGCAGGGGCCTTCCATCACTAATGACGAGGTTTAGCATTTCGGTTCAACCGGATGCGCCGGCTTCACGCATAAGGCTTTTGTGTGAGCAGCAGCAAAAAGTGAAATGATTTTTATGCACTTTCAAAATTCTTGCAAACAAAATTGCGATCATCATATTCTCTGAATCATGACCGGCAATGTTCACTAAGAATCTTGCCTTAAATTGTTGTTAATATTAATACTTGTGAGAGAGAAGGGATTGTACATACTAAAACTGATTGTAGCGACAAAATGGTGGTTGCCTACACAATAAAAGAAAAAACTATTCATTGGTAAGCCTATTTTCTGACGTGGTGCTGCCGCCTTCCTGTTTATATTTGTGGTATTAAGTTCCTAATTTGGTTGGGCTATTTGTCTTGTTTCCGGCATAGCGACAAAAGCGGCTCTTGCTCTCTCTATATTCAGCTTTACAAATTGTTATGGTTATGGTATTATGCTGACTTTTTCTTAAACTTGGGATTTTATTACAATGCTGTAGAGTAAGGACAAAAATGACATGTTTTGATGGATAATGCCAAAGATTGTATCAAGAAACAATAGCCAAGATGTACTAAAGGACTTAGTTTTTCTAGGAATTGCATTTTTGTGAAATGTAGGCAACAAAATTTTGTGATTTTTTAACCGGTAGATTGCATTTACAGACTTCAGTTTTTGATCAATGTTTTTGAAAACGTCAACAGATAATGCAAAAGAACCATGCTTGTGAGCAAATGTAGTCAAAATATACCAAAGAACTAACTTTGGTTTAACAATTGCAAGTTTGCTAGCTCTAGTACGATAATTGTTCAAATAATAATGAAACATGATGTATGGCAACCAACTTTTGATCACACATTATAAACTAATCCTTGACCCTAAGCAATTGGAGTCATATATTGCTAGAAAGTAACTTTCCTAAGATTTCAAAAGACAGTAATTGATACTATCTTACTATAACGTAGTTGTATTAAAGTCACCTGTTTTTACTAAGCTTACTACTTCTTGGGAGGGGTAAAAAGTTACACCACATGTCTTAAAGTTAAGTTTTTTCAGTATGACAACAAATATTAATTGTCCATATTATACACTATCGGAATCGCATTGAAATAACCGTTAATTTGTTGAATTAAGTTTGAAAATCGGTTGAGAAATGAGGTCACAAATCAGTTTTGTAGTAAACTAAATTTGCAAAAAGGTTGTAATTTTTGAAAACATCTTCATATTATGATCTGCGGTAGTGAAAAATTTGTGTTAATAGTACGGCACATATCATGACATCGTAGAGCCGGTTTTAAGCGCGCAAGCAAAATAGAGAATAAAAATGCTTATATGACTTCAAGTTCTTAAATAAAGGAGTGCTCGTAGCATTGTAAAATAGGAAATAATTGTTGTGGAATTGCTTTTGTCCAAAGAACCTCATTAATATCTTCTGGAAAAGCGTTTAATCACGTTTGTGCGATGAGTACTTTTTGAGAAAAAACAGATAGTTCAATGAATCGTTGATTGTGACGTCATTTTAGACCCCAAACAAATGAAAGTGTTTGTAATGTGGTAAGTCAGAAGCTGGTTTCCGTTTGAGCAAAAAGCGGTTGTCATCTGTCAAGTAATGCACATTAAAAAAAATTGATTATGACGTCATGATGACGTCACCAGCACTCTTGTGACACTCACCACGGGATGGTGATCAATTGTGCCAAGTTTGATGCTTGTACCTATAGCAGTTTCAGAGGAGTTAAAACAAACAGACAGAACTGCGCTTTATATATTAGATTAGTCCGTTCCCAAATGTTGTGAAGCACAAGTGTGGTTTTGAAATAAAGCAAGAGTGAAATAAGTCGCTTCAAGATGATTTAATGATGACCAACATCGTCTATTGTGTTTATACTCAATTCTTCCTAGTTCTTCAAAACACTTCAAGTGCCCTACGTGCCTTTAGTTGTATTGATATTTGATATAGGAAAACAATAGAATGACGACATTGCTACACAACAAGAACGACGTTGCAGTCAATGAGTTGGAACACATTACTAACACAACCAGCAGCGCAACCGCAAATAAACAAAAGGAGTGGGCAACAAACAAAATCTATGTTTTCAATCCTAACTAAAACCAGATGTTTTGCCAATAATAATCGTGATCTGAAGGCAGAACGTCACCAATTACAAGAATGTCAACCGTAACTCTGGTGCGTCGTTTCGAAATTTACAAAAATTAAATTGTCAGCGCAACATTACTTAACAAAAACAGTTGGCGGTAACAAAACATGCTGTACCTCTAAACATTTTTATTTGCCTCTCATAGGCCAGAATAAAAAAGTAGGTAAAAACCTCAACCAATAGTTTTTGGGGATATCAGTGTAACAATGAGATGTTTGAAAGCCGAACAAAGACTTGAATGTACTGAGGATAAGAAGCTCTAGGTGAATGGGTAAAACAACGTCTTTGGTATCTATACATTGAAGTCAGAAAATGGGCGTGCTCGATAGGTTAGTTAGATAAACCCGGAGTTCGTGAATGTTGTAAACAATTCGTCAGAGAAGGGCGCTAAGTACACAAGCTAGGTATTGGAACAGTGGAATAAAACACGGTTGTGTTTGCCAATACTCTGAAAAAGTTTTGTGGCCTTTGGGTAAAATAAACAAGACGTCCAAACTCTATGTAATGAAATCGTCTATCAAATGTCTTACAGACTGCCAAGAGCTGCTATTAAGCTCAGCATCAACTGCATGAAAATTCTATCTGGCACTTGCCGTCACATAAACAGCACTGGCATGGTGACAAAGCGTTTAGCAAGAAGTCAATTTTGAGCTAATTGATTTACAAAGGTCATATCCACTTGCTCTCTCTACAACAAGCTTATATGCTAGCATATTTGTTGCTGTATTTCGCGAGAAAAAGCGCATGGAATGAGGTTCTTTTCAACTAACTATAAAACTACTACAAGCTAAGGAAAATCTGTTTTAAGCAATCAAATATTCAAAGGAACAAACCTGGTCATTCTGTTTATAAAATTTGAAATTCCATGACTCCCAGAGTTCTGAAGAGCTGGATAGGAGGCAAGAGCCAGCTTGTAACCACTGTAAAACAAACAAGCTTTTTTGAAAAGCACTGATAAGCAAGGCTGTAAAAAGTGCTACGAAGTGCCAACAAGTAAATTGTTTCAGAGCAAGTCCAGTAGACCACCTGATGATTGAAACGTCGTCCTTTACGATATACTAGGATAAGGACATAAGCATAGCTGAAAGAGAAGTCTCAACACTGAAAAATATATTTTGTCCCTTGCCCTCGTATTTGCTTCTGGTTACACTAACGTTACAAGATCAGAATCGGACAGCTCAAAGATTATTTTATAACGATTAACAGAACAAATCCGCAGAAACTGCTTGTTACCAGACTAGAGCACATTGTACTGGCAAATGAATAAAGAAATAAGATTACGAATTGGAAACAACACTTTTATTTGACTATAATTTGTATTTTTGCACAAACTATGGCTATCAAATCAGAATCAATCAGTGGTAGCATCGAATGCCCCTTCGCATCAACCCCTATCGTAATTACTTGAAAAGCCTTTCTATAGGTTTTAAAGCGATATTAAAATCGTCTGTTGCTGACAAATTATTCGTGCAAAGTCACTGGTTGATGATAGAGAACTGTATCTCGACTTCAAAAAAGCTGTTCCTGAAGCATTCTTAAATGTAGGTATGGCGTCAAAGAGTAAAAGCTGTTTTACACAGTAGACGTTTTTGTACAATTTTGTACGTTCTTTACCTTTCATGCAATCTTTTACAAAAGATTCATCCGCTTGGATAATTATATGATTCTTTACAGCATATGTTGCTATTCGAATATCGCGTTTTGTATGCAAGGTAAGTACCATAAGCGCATACGTTTTGGGGGACAAAAACGTACAAAAATATTTTTGTTGACAAATCCGGATGTTCACGCAACAAGGTATATTAGGTAACACAATCTAGATACCCAAGCGGATGAAAATTTCCATCTAAAAATGCATGAGAGCAAAAGCCATACAAAAAACTGAACAAAAATGTATACTGCGTACAATGTACATCCACCTTTAGGGTGAAAACGTTCTCCCAATGTGATCTCTCATGTTGGAAAACTGTGTTCCAGCATTTTTCATTTGAAGAAATATTGCTAACCATGGAACGAAAGCCTTTGGCAAAAAGCTTATTTCATATCTTCACCAAAATTCTATCAATTGCCAATTCAATCAATAAAATGGTTTACAATCATCAATGGTTCGGCTCGTAAATTAGTCGATGTTAAAAATAGACTTAACTGGATGAAATAGTTGTGGCAACTTGATTAAAACTGCTGCATTAGTTCTTCTTTCATTCAGTACAACTGAACAACCCAGGCCAACCAAAAAGATTATAAACGATTTACTAATGGTACAAAAGTGAAACAAAACTTTAAAAGTACTCTTTGTAACATAGTCATCAACGAGAGTACCAAATCAAACAGATTAGCGAGGGAAAGCACAGCGTTATCGTGTTCGTTAAATCACACTTTTTTTTCTTCTCTGATTTGATACTGCTACTGTGAGACAGAACCAAAAGCTTCAGCGAAAACAGTATTCTTTAAATCCAGATTGTATTAGGCAAGTCTATGGTTAAAAATTCCGAAATTGTTCTTAGTAATATCGGATTTATCCTACTTTTTAATAAGTATGAGAACTTGAGTGTTTTCGTCTAGCTCTCGCCAGAAGAAAAAACGAAATTTAGCCACAAAGAATATCACCGCATTCCCTCCTTTGGTTCATTCTGGCTAACAACTTGAGACCAGCTAGACGAAGACGTTCGAGTTTGCATACTTCTAAAATCAACGAAACTGTTGTTATTAAAAAGTAGTTTTGCACTACCAAATAACTGTCCAAAAATTTCTAAAATCTTAACACATGATAAAATTCCACAAAGGCTACCAGCACTATTACATCCATTACTATCAAACATGTGTATTACAAACCAAAGTAAACCCAACGTTTTCAGCATTTACACTATTAAACGTTGCCACAAAATTGTAAAACGTAACTCTGCCTACGAAGCCAGAATACAAGTGTCTCAAACTAAAAAATAAAAATTCTTTGGATGGACTAGCCAGGGCGAGTGGAGTGCGATGGGATGGGCATGTTTTGAGAAGGGATAATGGTGACGTTTCGAGAAGAGCGTTGGATTTTCAAGTGGCAGGAAGAAGAGGGCGTGGGTGGCCGAATATGACGTGGAAGAGACAAGTGGAGGGGCATACCAATCAGATTGGATTGAAAAGGAAGGATGTCATTGACAGAGTAAAGTGGCGTAATGATGTTTACGAACTGTCGAGAAGCACGACGTGAATCCGGCCACCTGCGTTAACGCAGACAAAACCGGATTTAAAAGCTGGATCTTTAAAAAACAACATTACTTCAAAGAAAGATTAAGAAAGTATTAGTTTGCTTTTAAATCGACACTAGATAATTAATCATTTTATCTTAATAATCACATAGATCCTGAATAGGAAACAATGTGAATGCCAAAGCGTTTAAGTTTAACTAGTTTGTAAATAAATTTTCAAGAATGAATAGAATAGTGGTTGTAGCCAAACGCTATCATGCTTGATAAAAGCCACTTCCTCACCGAAGTTGCCTTTCTTATTGATATAACACAGACTAACACACTATCTAAAAGATTTCAACACGTGTTCGGAAATATTGAAAAAAATGTAGCTCTGAAAAAAGCTTCAAAAAATCAGACTTCAAAGTTCAGATGGCACATTTAAAGGTTTAAATCACAATAATCAACAAATTAACATGTATTTTACAGCCGGCATATTCTCACTTGTCTGACAAGAGTTTTGCCATGAAATAGTCCTCTGCAATGTACATGGAAAGTTTTTGAAGACCACCAATTGATTTGTCAAGATAATCTCGTCTCATCAAATTTGACATTCCGGTACTGCATACCAAGCCTAGCACATGGGCAGTGATATACACACGGGAATGCTGCGTTGCGAAGAAAACCTGAAAAATATATTAAAGAATACTGATCATCGCAGAAGACATTATTAACTTTATAGCAATGCTTTAGAAAATAAAAGAACGGTCATAACTGAGCGAAATAGATGAAAACTGGATAGGACAAGACTGAAAACTTTTAGTTATTTAACTGTAATTACATTAGGAATTTATATTAAGAAATTGGCGTTTGATTGTTGAAAAGAGTTATTAAATAAAGTTCTATTGAAACCATTTTCTCCTAGCTTAGCAATTCCTTCAATAGCATTCCTATATTTTAGCACTAACCTTTTCTACAGCACAAGAAAATCCCTTTTTAGTGGAGGTATAAGGAAGAGCATGCACTAAAGCAACATTGTCGGTCATTTTCAAAACAAGATCATTTAACGCAAGAGGTAAAACTCTAATTCCGGCATCGCAAATCCAAAACATGTTGTACCTCATAGTTTCATACCCTGGCATTAAATTATTGATTTTTGGGTTAGGTCCAATTCGTTTTCCACCTGATGATGAAAAAACATGTTAAAATTGATTAATCTTTCAGCCACGGATTACCTTTGCAAGTTTCCGTGGCTGATGACACTCACAACATGGCGAAAATGGCACTACGCCCACCACCAGGTCAACCAAGCAGAGAATGCTATTCTTGAGTGTTTTTATCCGGAAACGCCACAGAACCACACAGATACCATACTTTAACTATTCATTTGTGAAACTATTGTCTTTACCGTTTTAATCTAGTGAGCTACTTAGTCAGCATACAAGACAAAGTAGTTCTTACATGACAGTTCCTTTTGCCAAAAAAACTATATTGCAACGCTATAATTAAAAATCTTGACATACAAAGCCACGCATAGGCCTACTGTCAGTAACCCATACATATATAAAAAAAGCAGCAACTACCTACCATTACAAATTTTTGCGTCAATGTGAGGATATTTGTGTATTAATTTACAAACAAGTTCATGAGCAGGATCATTCACATCTTGAATGCAAAAAAGAATTTCATACTGAAAAAGGAATGGAGTTAGTAATGTACATCATTCACTTTTACTTTTAATGGAGGAAAACGTTTACAGTGCTGTGTGAAGCAGTTTCTGTTCAGCTCTGTTTCGAAATTGTCGATGCAACCAGCAGCGCATTTTTTTTACAATAATTCCAACCAATCATCAGCATAAAATATCGTTCCTTGTTGTGATATATGTCATGCTCTTCAAAACAGTTGTTGGTAACTCAGCGAAATAAATTGAGCAACAAACTTGGGGTCAAAAGTCGGCAAGTTAAACGCTCACGGTATTACGTGACAGGCAGCCAAGAGGCATCACTAATTGCATTAAAGCTCATGGTTTGGATTATAACCGTGACTTGACTCAAGACAATGACCCATCACAGCTGAATCAAAAACCATCACGTTATTGAGTAGATTCTCAAACAGGGGTGCCAACTATGAGCATGTGGCATGCCTGCTTACTGTATTATTAAATCACACTCGAGTAAGCAAAAGAAAACAATCATTGCAACGTTATTAAATCAAGCAAATTATACCATAAAAAGTCATTCGTTCCTATATACTATGCTTTAAATCCCACAGAAAATTAAATACTGTTACATCGCCTTTAATGTACAGCAAATCCTATCATAAACCTCATCATAATCGTTCAAAAACGGCACAAGTAAGAACGCTACAACGCTCAATTTGACTAAGTGTTGATTTATTTGCTTTTGTGAGGTTACAATACATCACTGTAATCAAACGCTAACGTTCTACTAGTGATGTCATGAAGTTTATGCATGCCCTGTGAAATCCCAAACTCAGCGCCTATGTTCCTGAACTCTCTGTTCCTCTTGTTTTTGGTAAGTTTAATAACCAGGTTACTCATCAATAATAATGCCATTACCGCAGTGAAACTACTTGTATTCCTTACTGAAGCTTTATAAGACATAGAAGAACAGATGGACATGTTGGGGTTGAAGGAAACTGAAGACCGGTTAGCAACAGCGAATGGAGTTAGATGGTATGGACATGTGTTGAGGAGGGATGACGATAGTGTTTTGAGGATTGCTCTAGATCTTGAAGTGAGTGGCAAGAGAAAGCGAGGACGACCAAAGAAGAGCTGGAAGAGGAGACAGAGAAAATTGGTTTGAAAAATGAGGATGCCCTGAATCAAGCAAAGTGTAAAGACGGGAGGCAAGCAATTGCAGAAGGAATGGGGTGAATCAGGCCAACTTGCTAAGGAGACAACACTGGATAAAAAAACTGAATAACACACATAAATCAATAAAAATATCATTGGTAATGTGGTCACGTTGAAGACTGTGATGAAATGACTATTTACTTAAACTTTACAATGACGGAGTTGTTGTGTTGTTGGATAAGCCAGCTTAATGATATTCTCTATTTCGTGGATTACAACAAGCAATCATTCATTTAGACTTTAGAAAATGATCTGACATGCATATAGAAATACAAGAATGATCAAGCAGTAAATTTAAGTAATATCAAGACATTTAAGCAGAATGTTTAAGCTTACAAGCTTCAAAACAGTTAAGACGATTGCCCAATGCTTAGTGCACAATGTGGCTGTCCTGTCACTTCATAGGGTACGAATGCAATAAATAAATAAGTCTTTAATATATCACATAGTGACAGAATTTAAGCAGAACGATATGTATATGCTGCCTGCTTGGGTATACTTCTCTTTATCAAAACATGATTTCATAGCCCGAGGCAAGCTAGGATAACTTATCTTAGTAAAGTTAGGGTAACTCCAACTGTAACTTTTACCCTAACTCTAATCTTGGCCCTATTCCAAGTTCGGATTAGGACTAGAGTTAGGTAAGAGCTAAGGTTAGACTTAGGGTTAGTTAACAAGTTAAGAGTTAGGATTAAGGTAATTTTAAGAGATACAATCAATTCTATGATAGATCCTCGTCAATCTTTTTTGAATATTTCAATTTTAACCATAAGTAAAAACTTATACATTCAATGCATAAATTTATCCAAAAACAAGCACACCTTTGGGTATTTTAAATCAAAAAAAGTTTCCAAATTTGTTTCGAGATTGGGATCAACTCCAGCCAATGGTTTTAGTATTGAAACACCTTCAACATCACCAGACGGCAATTCCGGTGGCTTCTTGTTCATACAAAAACGTCTGAAAAACACAAATTCAATTGCAAAACCATAAAAGCATCACTCAAACTAGCCATTAAAAAAAATATAATTAAAATGCAGAAATTCTGTAGACTAGTACTGACTCTAATTCTAAGAGTAACTAACCCAGATTTTAACCCAAATGCTAGGGACGGGCAGTTTAGAATAATATACTAATCTAAAATAGTTAAACAGAATCCAGAATACCTAATCCCTTTTTTTGCAACTAGCAAAATTAACATGAAACCATTTATTTATTACATGTTTACAACAACAAAAGCACAATCAGGGAACGAGTTTATAGCAGTGCAATACATTTAAGCTTTCTACATGCTTGCCTGTCAGGAAAGATCGCAATTTAATGCACGCATTTCATCAATAAGTATGTCTGAGTGTGTGAGTTAGCTTTCAATTGTTGCTTTTACAAAAAAAAAAAAAATAAGTGACCAACCAAAGGGATGAAGCTTGTAACCAGGCTGTAAACCAAATCCTATTATCCGGTTTGAAGTGGCATTTTTGATTTGAATAGTTTGAGATTTGAATCGTTTGGATTCAGTATTCTGAATTGCCAATTCCTACTTATTGCTGCAAAATTTCCACCTCTTGGCCATATTTAATTCTCTGTTCTGCACTTTAGTATGTAGGTACTGCCCAAAAATCATGTTTTATTTGTATGTTTTGCTGAAGCAGACCACCTCTGGTTGCCCAGTGTACCAGTACAGGATGACTATCACTAATCTGGCAACAATTTGACCTTGAAAACAGTACCTGTACGCTGTACTGTAACTTCAAATTTCCTAGGTCAGTGCACCAGCTTGTTCAGTGGCCGCTACTATTTTGGTGGCGTTGTTTTCTGCATCAACGAACTGGCAAGCTTTTCCTACACTGTACTTTATTTTTAATCTTTATTTTTGTAAAAAGATCATTTTTTCAGCCATGGCTCCAGTGAATAGCAAAAATACTTCTCGTGGTGTAAAGTGCAAATACAATTCATTGACCATAACAGAAAAGATTGAACTCTTTATTTTACCTGTATTTCATTAACATTACCCTTGTCTTTTCTTTTTTAACCAACTTGCACAGATTTAGAAGATATCTTAATTTTAAGATGAGGTGGTTAGCAACTGGGTTTGTGCATTCTAAGATAATAAATGGCTAATCTGGCACCCCCCAGGTCCCAATGATTATGGATTAATGATGGTCAACCTGTATATCAACAGTACAACAGCTAGAATTTGAAAATGTGTACTACTGCATGAATGCATGACATGCTCCATATGATTTGTAAATACTTTTAAGTCATTGACTGAATTTGAGTTTTGAATTCACCAACATGCAACAGTACATTGTTTTTGCTTGAACATGAATTATTGTGCAAAGCCAATATATATCAAATGCATGCAATTGTCAACCATAGCTGAATAAGATTTATACTTACGAGTAAATTATTGAACAAATATGCATTCCCAATAAAGCTACATTAAAAACAATTCCAAAGATACCAAATCCATTTATTAAATATGAGTATGATGTATACAGCCAGACACTATCCATTCGTAAAATGTTTCTGTTTATTGAGTGTAGGAAAACTTGACGTCCAGTGATCTTAGGCAGTTATTAATACATACTCAACAGAATTGAACAGTTAATTTCTTACACTAAACAAAAACAAAAAGGCTATACCCTAAAAGTACAGAGAGACAACTAATTTCTAATAATAAACTACTGCACATAGGTTTATAAATTTACAAAACTTGGCATCTGAGGGACTGATCCAGTGGTGGATATTCAAAATTGGTGGTCTGAGGCAAAATTCTAATTAGAGGCCCAGAAGAAATAATGTAACAATAATGTAGCTACAGATTATTGCAAAAAAATTGATACAGATTCATTAAGACATAATTATAATCAAAACCATATGTTAGAAACATTAAAACACTTTTTTGTAGTAACTTCACTGTTATCTACCCTTTAGAAAAATTGGAGTAATTTGCTATTGAAAGCATTGCAACAACAGCATGATTGTAGGAAATATTTACATGATTTGCAGCAACACATGTGCCTTAAAAACTTGGTGTGACTTAATTGCCATGAAACACACTGCAAAACAGAATTGTGCAGAATATTCAAATGCTATGCAGCTACATAGGCCATTTTTTTTGTCAAAACATCTGAAACAACATAGGTCTATTACGTAGTGATCATAAGAAGTATAACTCACGATGATGCTAAAAATTCATGAAAAAATACATCAAAAACTAACAATTTTTACAATGTTATAGCCTACTGTGAGAGAAAGGCTGACAATAAGTTTAGCCAGCATACTGCCAGACAAAACCTTAAACTTTCCAGAAATACGAGTCTTCATATGCTTGTAAATGTTAGAAAGTGGCTATTTCACCATCAACAGCATTTTGCCCTTGAAGACTCTTTTGCCATAATCATTCACATGTGTTTATATTGCCATAATTGCTACAGTTCTGCCAGTGACACTGCAGTGTAGTGGATAGTGTGCTGGTCTTGAGATGTTATGATTGAGGGTTTGAATCTCAGTTGGCAGGGCACTTAAAGAAAGGCAGTGTACAATGGAGGGGCAGGCCCACTATGTGAATGCGCAGGGTAGTGTACACTGGGAGTGCACAGAGTGGAGGAGTGGAACACTTGTGGGGGTGCATAATTTTTTTAATTGGTTATTAAAATTGACCAATCACAAACAATCAAAAGTCACATGTTCAATAGGTCATTAAGATTGACCAATCACAAATAACTCATGGCAAAATAGCCTTCAAGGTAAATGCCGTTGACAGCAAAATAGCCAATGTCTAAATGTTATGCTTGTAAGTAAAAACATTGAATTAATTGCAATGCATTGCGGTAGGAATTATTTGAAATTTTAGTTGCTAGCGCTGCTTAACTGCATTAGGTCTATAGACAAAAAACCCAGGAAGTTTAGTCACAACGCTGTTATCCTGTTTTTTGCTGAGCACAGTCAGCAATCAATTTACCAATAACAATATCCACTGCATTATTATCTTTGAACTTACTGACACCTCATCATACAGGGCTACTGGTATCACTTTCTGTTTCATTAATACACATTATAATTTGGCTGCTTGAAGATGCACATTTTATCTATTGGTTCTGTAGTAATAGTAGCAGGGTTATTACCTACAGCAAATCTGTTCATCAGGCTTTTGTATCATCAATCTTCTTACTCTCTCCTTTTTGTCTTTGTCTTGCTGCACTACTTTCATACTTTTTATTCAACTGATACATTTAAACTGTCTGAAATGAGAAAAGGCATAGAGCAAATCAAGGACTATTATAATCGAACCAATAATTTACAATTAAATCTGTATAAACAAACTTTTTGATAGATATGATTCTCGTAAACTTTATATTTGGATGAGTCACCATGAGTTAACCATTAAAGCTTAGGATACTAAAATGTTTTATTGTTTTACTGTGATTGGTTGTTTTTATTAGTGGTCTTGGGATAGGACTACCCAAATATTTTCTTGTTTATTTCTTCTGAATTATATATATATTTTCCTTTGGTCTTTTCTTTGTAGTTTTACTATTGTTCTAGCCATTAATTAATTTTTTGCTGTATCATGCTTACAGTAAGCTCTCTGGTCTTCCTTTAAGTTTTTTTTTGTATTTACTCCTTCAAGTTTTTTTGCCTTGAATTGAAAAAATTTGAGGGTGTACGCTGTTTTTCATACATGCGTTTATACTATTAAAAAGTCATCTTTATTTATTTGAAAAAATATTTAATATGGTATCTTTCTTTTTGTGCAATTTTTTGTAGAAACTAAGGATACGTTAGCACAATCGATTTTTCTTATAACAAATAAATGTCTAAGCTGACTTTACCACTGTTTATTGATAGCAGACTCTTCTCGACACTTACTGAGGTGGAGTAAAGTCGCTTATATAGACTATCTTGAAAGGGTTTGATAGCTGTTTTTCAGTGTAACAGCATGAAAATAAATGTAGCTGTTCACAAAAAACACTTTTACGACCGAATCTTTGCAAAAAATGTCAGGAATCACAACATATTCATTTTTCACAAGCATAGTCTCTTTGTAAAGAAACTTTCAAATCTGAGAAAATGTTGCTTTACGCTTAACACATATTTCAAAAGAATGACCCAAAAACAGCCGTAATTTTTGGAGCGGGCATGTATAAGTGAATATTGCGTCTCTTTCCTCAAACAAGCCTATCTTTGTCCTTAGGGGGTAGCCATGGTGCCTCCACAGCTACAGGTAACCTGGGGCCCAGTTATATCCCAGGCTACCTGGGGTGATAAAAACATCTAAAAATGTTATGGCTTGGGGCTGCAGCTCCCCAGACTTTTTCAGCCTCCTCCCCTCAGAATATTTTCAGCTGCCCCAGCCCACCATACATTTCGGCAATCATAAGGAAAAATTGAGATGTTCTAGCTTTGAGATTACCAGCGATTGGTCAAAGCGCGCGCAAATTTCCACTAGCAGAGACGTAGCAGCCGCCCCCCAAACCCCCCAATTGGGGGGGGCCCAGGCCAACTTTGGGGGCCCAAGTTAGTCTGAAATTGCTTTTTGGCTACGTGACTATTTTCAGTTCAGCAGACTTGTTTACAACCGATTTAAACTGTAGGAAGAAATTGGCTTGTGACATCATGAGTGAATGCAACGTCATTTTATCTCGCAGAATCTAGAATATTTCGATTGATTTTCTGGTAGAATCTTGAATATTCGATTGACGTAACAATGCCGTTGTTACGCAACAATCATAGAATGGTCTGGAATTCTGTTTGGCTATAAATACCGGGACAATATATATACACTGCAGAGAGCAGATAAAGTGTTTTATTGACATTGTATAGAATGAAACGTTCAAAAAGTGGTGCTCAAAAGAGAAAAGAAGCAGCCACTGCTCGAGATGCTGTAGCGAAATTGCCCAAGATGACAGATTTTTTCAAGATTACTGAGCAGAGTAGACCTGGCACTAGTACCGAGAGGGATGAAGAAAACTATAGTGTACAAGAAAAAGAAGACTATGACGATCAGCATCAAAGTGATTGTGAATTTCCAGAAAATGGAAGTTGTGATTTACCTGCCAATACGCAACCTTCAATATCAAAAATAACTGAATCTCAATTTACCCCTATCCCTGATGACTCATGTAAATGGCCTGAAAGTATTTCTGATGCTCAACGATGTGATATAGTAAAGCGTGGACCACATCAACTAATAATGAATTTTCCATATAATAGCACAACTCCAAGGCGACGTTTTTCCTCCAACCATTATAAACGTGTGTTACCTAATGGTGAAAGTGTTTCACGGTCGTGGCTAGTTTATTCTGGGGAATCAGATCAAGTTTTTTGCTTTTGTTGTAAGCTATTTGGAAAAACACTAAGCCCCTTTTGTAGTGGTATAAATACACGGGAGGGTTTTTCGAAAAAACTGAAAGACCATGAAAACGGCATTTCCCACCAAGAATGCTGCAGTCAATGGATGTTGCTAGCTGAAGGGATAAGAAATTCATCCACTATCGACAAACGCGAGATGAATATTTTTTTCAATGAAAGACGTTTTTGGAGAAATGTTTTAGAGAGACTTATCGACATTGCCTTGTTTCTATCGGAAATGAATCTTGCTTTTAGAGGATCTGAAGAAGTCTTAGGATCTCCTCACAATGGAAATTTTCTGGGTATATTTGAGCTTTTGGCAAGAAGAGATCCGATCCTAAAAGAGCTTCAAGACAGAATCAAGAATAAAAACACTAAAGATCACTATTTGAGTCCTACCATACAAAATGAACTAATTGAATTGCTAGCGACAGAAGTTGAAAAAGAAAATTTACAGCAATTGAAATTGGCAAAATATTTTTCTATAATTTTGGACTGCACTCCAGATATGTCACATCATGAACAAATGTCTGTCATTCTCCGTTATGTACTATGTAATGAAGAAGCTGCTGTTGTTAAAGAAACATTTTTTGGCTACTTGAGAATAAGTGACAGTACTGGGAAAGGCTTGTTGGACGCTTTCTTAGAAAAAGCGACCGAACTGCAACTCGAATTGTCTGATTGTCGAGGTCAGTCATATGATAATGGTGCTAACATGAAAGGAAAACATTCTGGGGTCCAAGCAAGAATGCTAGACATCAATCCCAAAGCTGTTTACGTGCCCTGTGCAAACCATACCCTTAACTTAGTTGTTGTTGACAGTGCTAATTGATCGACGGAAGCATTGACATTTTTTGGAGTACTTACAAGGTTGTATGTGCTGTTTTCTTCCTCTGCTCAGCGTTGGGAAATTTTGAAGAAACATGTGGAGCTGTCCATAAAGTCACAATCTGATACTCGTTGGGAAAGCAGAATTATATGCATCAAACCTCTTCGATACAATTTAAAAGAGGTGTTGCTGGCACTGAAAGACTTGGAAGCCATTTCCATAGAAAGAAAAGATGGAAGAGCTGCCTCAGAAACAAAATCGTTGATAGCTCATTTATCAAAATGGAGTTTTCTTTTGTCGGTGTTTATTTGGTATGATATCCTATTCCAAGTCAATAAAGCAAGCAAGATTCTTCAATCGTATGGAGTCTCCCTTCATACAATGGAAACGGAAATCCAGGCAACTGAAAAGGTTTTGCAAAACTATCGCACAACGGGTTATGACAGTGCCGCAACATCTGCTGTTGAAATAGCACAGGAATTGGATATTGATCCTTCTTTTCCTCCGTCAAGAAGTGGAAAGAAAAGAAGATTGTTTGATTACCAAGGTGAAGAGGAACAACGAGCTACTGCTGAACTGAAATTTAAAAGCAACTTTTTCTATCCATTAGTAGACCAGGCTATTATGTCAATAAAGGAGCGCTTTAATTTGTTACGTGAGGTTTCTTCCGCCTTTTCGTTTTTGTACACACGAGACAAACTTTTGCTTGTGCAACAAGAAAATGCTCTTCTTACTTGCTGTAAAGAGTTCCAAAAAAGTTCGGTGACATTGATTCTGATGAAATGAGCGCTGAGCTACAGCGGTTTGTTTTAATTTTACAAAAAAAACGCAATCTCAATACGGCTCAAGACTTTCTGAACTATCTTCTAAAGACTCATTTATTTGAATTGTATCCGAATGTGTACATCGCACTTCGAATCTTACTAACTTGCCCCGTGACTGTTGCCAGCGCTGAAAGAAGCTTCAGCAAATTGAAACTGATCAAAAGTTTTAATAGAACGTCTATGACAGACAGTAGACTATCTTCATTAGCCATGTTGTCAATCGAAAATGACTGCGCCCGATCTCTTGATTATGACAATGTCATAACAGCATTTGCGAACAAAAAGGTTCGCTCCAGACTATTTAAATGATACTGTGTTTTTATAACTTTTTCATGTTTTTCAGTGTCATTGCTTTCGTTTCGCAGTGTCTGCATAAATGTCCTACTGAACTCTGGCATCGGTGCCGAATTTTTTATGACTTGCACCTTCGGCATCGGCATGCTTTATTCTGACATTAGCCTGTTTACTTATGTACAAATTGTGGTGTATTTTCTTAATGCAGCTTTTCAATTTTACACCTCTAAAGTGATATGACCTGTGCGCAGGGGCTCTTGCGCTTACTTTGGGGGGGGGGGGGCCCGAAGTTGGAGTGCTACGGGACTGAAAGAACGCACAGGCAAAGACCGATATTTGAACCAAACAATTTGCCATTACTGTAATAAAAAAAAAGGTCACACACAAACTGCATGTTTCAAAAGGAAAAGAGAGACTTCAGTAAAAAGTATTTCTGCACCCAAAACTTTACAGATTAATAAAAGTACTGTCAGCATTCCTCGATTGGAATGCAAAGTAAAAATTGAAAACAAGCACTTCACATTTGAAGTTGACACTGGGGCAAGTGATAATTTTATTAGTGAAAGTTACTGGTCTAAAGGAAGGCCTAACCTTCATCCAGTCAGTGAAAGTTTTCTGTCTGCATCTGGGCGTCTGCGAGTATTTGGAATCTACAGAGCCAATTCGGTGAAGCTGTTGGGACAAAGAAAATTGGTTGACAAAGGTGAGCAATACAATTTATTGTGACTACAATTCTCCATCATAATTTATTAGGCAGATACGGTATTGCTACATTGGAGATTTCTGTTGATTCTATGATGAACAAGAAACGGTTCACCAAGTATCTAATTATGTTAAGCATGACATAATATTGCAATCAGCTTGTCAACAAATGTGTCAGGACTTTCCAGATGTCTTTAAGCAAAAATTTGGTTTTCTTACAGATTTTGAGCTGGATATCCGATTTAAAAATGGCACCAAGCCCATTTTTTGTAAGCCACGACCAGTACCTTTTGCATCGCAGAACGAGCTGGCACAAGCTTATAAAGCTGGTACTAAAAAAGGAGAGTGGAAGATGACGCTATTTAATGACTACCGGACTCCAGTAGTGCCTGTTCGAAAAACTAAACTACAAGGTCAAGAAAGTGCTGGTATTCGCGTCTGTGGGGACTACTCAGTCACCGTTCACTCACAGCTGGATACTCACGGTCAACCACTTCCTCTACCTGAAGAACTAATGGACAAATTGGGTGGAGGTTGCGGTTTAAATAAAATCGACCTTGCGGATGCATACAATCAAATATCCTTGAGTAAAGAAAGTCAAAAGAAATTGGCTTTGAGTACACATAAAGATGTTCTTTGACAAATGAGACTTCCATTCGGTATTAGTTCAACCCCTGGCTATTTTCAGGAAATCATGTTTCAATTGACAAACAATTTAAAAGGCGGTGCTCTGTACTTGGATGATATTCCTGTGAGGGGAACCACGGCAGAAGATCATCTACAAAATCTTCGGGCACTGTTACAATGATTACAGGACAAAGGCTTACGTTGCCGCCTAGAAAAATGTATTTTTGCACAACTCAGCGTTGAGTACCTTGGGCATCAATTGTCTCAATCTGGCATTTCTAAAGACACAAAAGTGCATGCAGTACTTGAAATGTCACCACCAAAAAACGTTCCCAGTCTTCGCTCTTTTCGGGGTACTGTCCAGTTTTACAGCAAATTGCTACCTAATTTATCAATAATCACTGAACCACTCCACAAGTTTACGAGGAAAGGAGAAAATTGGGAATGGAATCATGAACAGAAGGCTAGTTTTGACATTTCAAAAGAGATGCTTTCCATTAATTCTGTTTTAGCTCACTTTCATCCATCTCTTCCTTTGGGCATTTCATGCGTCGCTTCAAATGCTGGTATTAGCGCGGTATTATTTCATCGCTTTCCAGATGGTAGTGAACGCCCTGTGGCCAATGCATCAAAAACTTTAACAGATGCTCACAGAAAATATAGTCAAACCTAAAAGGAAGCACTTTCAATTGTTTTTGCCCTCCAGAAATTCTACCAATATTTGTATGGACGTCGATTTATTTTTGTTTCGGACCACAGACCGTTACTGGCCCTTTTTGGACCTCATAAAGCCAGGCATGCTTTAGCTGCGAATCGTTTGACTCGATGGGGTCTCATGTTGAGTCAACACAAGTATACAATTGAATACAGAAAAACCGCAGCGCAGGGAAACGCAGATGCCCTAAGTCGACTTCCCGAGCGGCCAGATGATGAATTCGACAAAGAAGAAGAGGAAAACAATACACATGTGGTGAATGCAATCAACACAGTTTGCTTACAGTTAAGAGCTACGGATCCTAAGCTGTTGGCGAAAGAATCCGCCAAAGATCTGGTTATTTTTACGGTAATCAGATATATTCAAGACGGGTGAATCGGCGAGAAGGATGCCTCCGCAAACAAACATTACTCAATTAATGACTTCAAAAATATTGCAACTTTCCTGTCAATATCATGCGAATGTTTGCTCTATGGAGCGCGGCTAGTTATGCCTCATAGCCTTCAACAAAAAGTATTAAAGTTGTTACTTTTGGAACATTTTGGTATTCGGCGCAGAAGCAGTTGGCACGCACTGCAGTGTATTGGCCCAGAATTGATTACGACATAGTCGACACCTGTCACAAATGTTACTCCTGTGGCCAGCACCAAAATGACCCTCCAAAGCAGCTAAATCATCTGTGGATGCTACCCGAACGTCCATGGAGCAGAGCTCACATTGACCATGCTATTAATTTTATGAGGAGGAACTGGTTGCTGTTAACAGATGCTTTTTCAAAATATCCATGCATTCACCCAACAGCGTCCCTGAGCACCAAAGCGACAATTGATATTCTAGAAATGGAATTTGCTCATTTTGGTTACCCGCACACCGTGGTATCAGACAATGCAGCAACCTTTGAATCTGATGAGTTTCAGAACTGGTGCAGGGAAAGAGAAATCATTCACCTGACCGGAGGTTCTATCATCTAGCAACTAATGGTGCTGCTAAAAGACTCGCGCAAACTTTTGAGAAAGATTTTAAAAAGTCTGAATTACTTCCACTAAAAGCCTTGCAAGAATTTCTGATGCTATATCGGCGAACACCGTTACCTTCTTGATATTAGCCCAGTGAATTATTGATGGGGCGTCAAATTCGTGCTAACATTGACAGGTTTATGCCTTCACCGGCACACATCTTGCAAAGACGTCAACGTGTGAAACAAGAAGAGACTCACAAGCCTGAGACAATGGAGTTTAAAATTGGTTCACCATGCTACTCAAGGAAATATTCTCAAAACACGGAAGAAGAAAAGTGGGTGCCAGGAGTAATGGTAAAAGTTTTTGGAAGCCGCAGTTTTACTGTGAAAATCCTTTCAAATGGCCAAGTTTGGAGAAGACATCTCAAACAATTGCGATCTCGCTGTACGGCAGACTCACCTCAAGAAGAAAACATTTCTGATTCTGATGCGTTGTCAAGAGATCTGACAAACAAAAACCAAATGACAATTCCAGAGCAGATTTAAATACTTATGCCACTGTTCAAACACCTAGGCGCTCGAATCGAAGAGCCTACTAAGAAGTGCATACGACCATAATGAATATTTGAAAAATTAAAGGGGAAGGTATTGTGGGCCCTGCTTAAAATATAAAGACTTTAATTGATTTTATATTTGGTAGCACTTTTGTCATGTGAACTGTACAGGCTAAAGCTTTGTAATCTGATTTTGCAAAAAGCTGATGTGTTGTACCACACAGTTTTGCTGTTACATAATGCTAAATACTATTGTTGTGTTTTGCTTTCTACTCTATTTGAATAAGTAAACTGATAAAGATAACTTGTGTAGTCTTTAAAGTTAAATTAAACTATAAATGTAACAATTATAAAAATTTTTTGATATTACCTACCGGTTAAAGCACTCAAAATTTTGGTGCCTGCATGTCATAAAATTACAATTTCTAGAAAAAGTTAGTTTTTGATACCTTTTTACTGCTCTTTCTCAAAAGCGTGCTTCTTTGGCATTAGGTATGTACATTTTTTAAAAGGTTTATCTAAAAATGAAGTCTCTAAACATTTTAAAATGTAGCAGCCTACTTCAAACAAATAAACTGGTTATCCTCCTACAAAAACATGGAAGTAAAGATGGTCCTGCTTTATCTTTTACAACAAAAAATTAGTTTTGAGCCACACATCATCTACATGTTGAAGTCATTTCCTTTTTGATGGCGTAAAGCCGACGCAACCGTCTGATTTAATTTCTTAACCTCATCATTACTAATGGCTACAATCGTAATAACTTAACTGTAGGTGCATCACTTCGAGTAGCTTTGTTTTTTTCCGGCTGGGTACATACCGATGCCAGGCAACATGCGCGCAGCCAGAGGCTTTGGTTCTCGCTAATAGGCAATCAGCTACGAAAAAGTCGTTAAAACAGGTCCTAATATTTCATAGGGTATTTTTGAAAATAATTAGGTAAATTACTTTGGCGCCTTTACTACCCATAACTTTGAAATTTTGCTTCGATACACTTCATAAAATCGAACAAATAAAACTTTTTGGAATCGCTGGCTGTTCCGATTGTGAGCAAATTCAGTTTCTGTGTGGAACACAAGGCAAGTGAGATGTAGCCAGGAACTTCAGAAACTTTTGGAAAACAATGGCGGCTATGCAAAACTCCCGTAATGGTTTTTTAGGGCTTAATTGATTTCCTTTAAAAAAACGGAATTTTTGATTTTGGAGCGACAATTGGCTACGTCAACAACACATTAACTTTTTATTGCTATTCTCACTAATATCGATTTGGTGAAACCAACTGAATTGTTATTCTGATATTCAACAACACTGATGAGGACGTTGCTATTTTCACAAGTTAACCCCGAGTGTTTGATTTCGGATTAGTTTGCTGTTTTCCTGGCTGCGTTTATGGTAAGACCACCCAACTTGCGCCCAGCCAGTTGCGTCAGCTCATACAAATACCCAAACAGCTATGATAAAGTTCTAAGTAGTTTAATTGCTTAATCCCGAAAATTGCATATCCATTGCTTTAGCGCCCTTCCACAACATTGATACACTTTCAATTGAAGCACTAGCCCAATTTAAAAAATAAAAGTTTGTTAGGTTTAAGAACACTTATGGTAAAAACAGTGCAAATAAGGCGTTGCCAGTGGTTCTAAAAACTTGAAGAAATATAGTGACTACGCGCAATTCCACGCAAATGTATTTTTATCAAATGCGTTTCTAAAGCGATAGTTTTGTTTCGGAACGAGATTTGGCTGCGTGAAAAAAACAAACTTTTTATTACTTTTTTCACAACAACCCATTGAATGAAGCCTACTTGACCGGCTGAACCGATATTGTAAACCTCGACATCACTTATAAGGGCCCTACCAGGTGACGCCAGCAAAGCCGGCTAGTGCCATATATGGCAATTGACCCCATATACAGTATATATAGGAGAAATTATGAATATATAGTTTCTCGTGAACTTTAGTTACCTCTTGTTTACGGCTGCCCGTTTCGCTCTCAAACTGCTACAACAAGCGCGGAGTAAGATTAGTATCTTTTTTATCTTTCAGCTGTATGTGCACATATTTTAGCTATTATGCGTATAAGTTTGCAAATAACTTTTGATCTATCACCAACAGTCAACTCAAATTTTGAAAAAAATAAATTGAATTATGTTTAGGAAAAGTCATGAAATCTTGATATTATAGGGCCATTGTGGACAAAGTTGCACTTAAGAGAAAATTGTTCAGGCAATTATTGCCCCGCTTGGGACAAATTGGGTTAAAAGATTTCATTATAATTTTGGCACTCGACAGTGATATTAGTTGGCTACCACATTGCCAAGTTTCGTGGTGGGACCATCATAAATGGCGCATTAGAACAACTACAAACTCGGGTCATAATCGCCGGGTGTTTATTGCTCGCTAAACAAAACAGCGATCAACTATGAAAAACATGTGCCCAGTCTAAGCCAAAATGAGCATGTTTCCAATCAAGGAATTTCGATATAACTTTGACACTCGACAGTGATATTAGTTGGCTAACATATTGCCAAGTTTCATGGTGGGACCATCATAAATGGCGCATCAGAATAACTACAAACTCGGGCCATAGTCGCCATGCGTTTATTGCTCTCTAAACAAGATAGTGATCAACTATGAAAAACATGTTCCCAGTCTAAGCCGAAATGAACATGTTTCCGATTAATGGATTTCGATATAACTTTGGCACTCGACAACGATATCAATTGCCTAATAAATTGCGAAGTTTCGTGGTGGGACCGTCATAAACGGCGCATCAGAATAACTACAAACTCTCGTCATAATTGCCATGCGTTTGTTGCTCGCTGCAAGATAGCGATCAACTATGAATAACATGTGCTCAGTCTAAGCCGAATTGAGCATGTTTCCGATCAAGGAATTTCGATACAATTTTGGCAATTGACAACGATATCAATTGGCTAACATATTGCAAAGTTTCATGGTGGGACCATCATAAACGGCGCATCAGAATAACTACAAATTTGCCTCATAAGACTGGGTGGTTGCATGTAGAATCTGGCATAATTAGCATGAAGCTGGAATTTGGCTGGATACTCCTTATACTTTTTCCAAGAAGAACAAGCAGATGAACCTAAAGTTTTTGGTTCACGTTTATTACTATCCCCAAAGGTGCATGATGTGGTTAGCGGTATTTTTGTTTTTGCTAGAGGACGACATTTTTCATTCCACCATTGTTGTTATGATTTATTTTTTTGTATAGTTTTTAATACTATAAGAAGGCTTACGCATTTGCCCATTTCATTCGTAATTCTCATGAGAGGCTTTTATTTTTTATTTTTGTTACTTGCCATTCGTTTGGCACTAATGATAAAAGCACTAAATCAGGGTTCTTAATGGGAAAGACATTTAAGATTTACAGGGATTGCGCGAGGTCAAGGTAAAATTTTATCCCATCAAAAAAATTATTCATGATATAGCCCTATTGGGACCAAAAGGGGTGGGGTCGATTCTACCCTCAGTAAATATAAACTGTTGTAACTAAACTACCGCTTGAAATACTGTAGATGTTGAAAATTTTTGGCTTTTTTAAAAATTTATCTGGATTTTGGTTGGTCTTAAACTGACAAAAGCATTCATTGCAGTTTCGAATTAAACAGTAATTTCGAAACCCAAAACAGCGAATTTCTTTCTAGATTGCTTTCCTGTAATAAAGACAAATGGAGAAAGAGCGCAGACGCAAAACCGTTACGCGTTGCGTAACCACAGAATTGCTTTGTAGTGGCGCAATAACGGTAAAGCTTCACTGTTTCTCAGAATTCGTTTTTCTCGGAACCTTCTCGCAGTATAAAGTCTTAATTTGACAAGTCAAAATCATTAAAGTGGTTTTAGATACACAGCTATTATATAACGTTTTTTTTCAAATAAATAATATCTTCTTGACGCTAGGCCATAACTCACGAATAAATTAACGCTAGATATTTTTTCGTGGATTTGACTCCTTACTCAAGCGACTGCGTAAATAGAATTGTTCTCAAGCGCAAAGCCAGAAAATAACTTAGGAGGTGTGATAATATACAGTCAACTTCGGATATAATAGATCCGCCGGGACCAGCTTAATCAGTCTCTTACAACCGAATTCATTATAACCGACTTATTAGTTTATATTGAAAATCATTTGGGACCTTTTGCGTAGTCCCTTATAAGCGAAAATCCCTTCCTTATATCTGAATCTCTTATATCCGAAGTTGACTGTAGTTTTTGCTTTTCATAGTGTTGTGGTAATGGTGTTACCGGTTAAAATTGGGTATTGGTAGGTGGGAAAGCAACAAGCGCAATTGCTATTGTTATTGAATAGAAAAGATCAAGATTAAAGGAAAAGGAGCAAACAAAAAGAAAAACAAATTTCGAAGCAAATGAGCCAGTACCAAAAAAGCGCAAAGCTTTTGTTTGACAAGCATCTTTTTCGCATTTGTGATTTTTGCTTGCGAGACCAAATTGTTGTTAGACTTACACTTACGGATAAAATTGCATTGTCTTAGTTGCTTTCGAAACATTCCAACCTATTGCTGATTTTGTCCATGATATATATTGTTGAAATCGCACGTAAATTTAATGTTGTGTTCTTGCATTTTCATATTGGATGAAAAACTATAAACAGAAACAGCATGTCGTATGACTGCAATATACCAGCTAGTCCAGAAATAGCCTGCTTTGTTTCCCATTTGTAATGCATTCTATTAATTGCAAATGATTTTTTAAAAATTGCTCTGGATTCACTAACGCCCCAAAGTGCAAGTTACGATACTAAAACTGAAATTGGTCACATTATATTTAATTCAGGTTGCAAATAAAAACCGTAAAAATCGTTTGAATATCATATGACGCCTCCAAAGGGAAACAAAAATGCTGCCTTGGTATTGTTATGGTCCAAAGGATAAAAGATAGGCTACATAAACCTACCGTTGTAGAACAAACTTGCTATTAAAAAGAATTAAAACTTGCTATCGTTTAATTTAACTCCTTTTGCAGCAAACCCAAAATATAGTTCCCTTGAGTACTTTTTCCATTTGACTTGCCACAAACCCAGACGTAAACAATTGACTAATTTAGTGAAACAAAATCAAAAATCGCTCACTTAAATCTAAATCGAAAATGAACTAAAATTCTTTGATTCTAATACAGTTCAAAAAATCCCAACATCCGATTCAAATCTAATTTCAAACAAGTTTCACACGGCAAAGTCGAGTCTGAAAAATGTCATCGAGTGTCAAAATTACATCGAAATCCCTAATCGGAAGAGCGAGTAAATGTTTTTCATAGTTGATCGCTATCTTGTTTAGCAAGCAATAAACGCACGACGGCTATGACCGAAGTTCGTAGTTATTCTGATGAACTGCTTATGGCGGTCCCACCATGAAACTTGGCAATATGTTAGCCAACTAATATCACTGTCGAGTGTCAAAGTTATATCGAAATCCATTAATCGGAAACATGTTTGATTTGGCTTAGACTGGGCACATGTTTTTCAAAGTTGATCGCTATTTTGTTTAGCGTGCAACAAACACCCAGCGATTATGACCCGAGTTCATAGTTATTCCGATGAGAAATTTATGGCGATCCCACCATAAAACTTCGCAATATGTTAGCCAATTGATATCGTTGTCGAGTGTCAAAGTCATATCGAAATTCCTTAATCGGAAGGAAACACCCCACAAGCAATGCTCTCATAGTTATGATAGAAAATATTTCAAAAACATTTGAAGAAAAAAATATACACTAAATGTTTTCTTGAATCTGTCAATGGCTTTTGACACGGTTGATCACAACATCTGACTTTACAAATTACATCACTATGGAGTTAGAGGACTACCTTATGAATGGTTTAAAAGATATTTAAGTAATCGATTTTTACAAACTGAAATTAATGGGAAACTATCACCCTCTACATTGATTAACATGGGCATCCCACAAGGGTCAATTCTTGGTCCAATATTGTTTTTGATACATGTTAATGATCTTCCAAAATGTCTTACTTCTGGTTGTCACGAATAAGGAAATTTACCTTGTAAGAGTAGTTTATATAGATGCGTAAAGTGCTCTATCATTTGTTTTCTCGGCTACTGATTGAAAAAAAAGACCTTTTTTCCTCGCTAGTGGAATTGCTGTAAGTACGCCTTCATTACGTCACAATCGTTTATGACACAATAAAATTCCAGATTGATCTAGTGATTCTAGCTTCTTCAAAGAATTTCGTTAACCGATTACACAACTTTGTAATGCTTTTTTTTCACGTGATTTCGTTCTAGCGTTTTCTGGAATGTTTTTTTCGATTTATACGAGATTTTTTTTAGGTAGTAGTAGTAGTAGTAGAGAGTGTAGAAAAACGTTGTAGTGGGGAGAGAGAGAGATTGATTGACAGAGTAAAGAAGGGACATTGTTTTTTTTGACATTTTATTGTGGATTCTGTTGATGCGACGAATACTGAACAGTTATCGGTGGAATTAGTTTTGGCGGTTTCCTGATTGTGTAGTAAAGTCATTAGTTCTGAGATCGTTGAGCAAAGAAGTTTGAAGTCGTGAAGTATTATTTCTGTGAATACATTATTCTGTTCTTAACGTGGTTTAAGGCGTTTTTAGTGGAAGCCAATCTTTTCCGAGTTTTATTAAGTTGCAGTCAGACCTAATTATCTGAGCGATTATCATACGTAGCCTCAATTAAAAAAACAAATTTAAGATTGAGATAGAACCAAAAATTCTATATTATATCAAAACGCGACACTGGTCAAGCTATCATGTTTTCTGATGACACAAACTTATTCTTTAATAATGTTTCATACACTGAACTATTTAAAAAGGCAAATCAAGAACTGCATAAAGTTGATTCCTGGCTTACTGCAAACAAGCTTACCTAAAACATTGAAAAAACTAAAGTCATAACCTTAAAAACTCGTAATAGCCCTTTAGTCCCACCTAATCTTGGCATCAAGCTAATTGGCAATGCATTGGACAAGGTAACATCTATTACATTTTTAGGTGTAACAATTCACGAGCATCTAATCTGGAAATCTCACATGGAATTGCTGCTGAAAAAAATCAGAATGGGCCGTGGCATCATACAAAAAGTAAAACCTTATTTTAACAAAAAATCTCTTCAACTGTTCTATTATAGCATGATTCAAAGCCACTTTCAATACTGTATTTCTTCTTGGTGTTTTAACAACAAAACACTGATTCACAGACTCCAAAACACAACAAATAAAGTCATTTGATTAGCATTTAATGCCAAAAAAGAAGATGACATAACAGCAGTTATGAAAAAGCATAACATTATGACAATAGAACAAACTGCTCAATTAGAGATAGTTAAATTTATGCACAAGTATTTTAATAACATGCTATCAGATGCATTTCATAACTTCTTTCAGCACAACCATCGAAACTGCAATACTGGTAGGTCACGGTCGAAAGCTAAAATATTTCCTAAATTTTGCAGAATTAAACTAACCCAGTCGTCATTTAAATACAAAGGTCCTGTGCAATGGAATAAGCTTGCTCCAGTATTTAGAGAAATAAAATCTTTGAAATCTTTTATCAACCAATCAAGGCAGTTCTTTATCATGTCATGAACCTTTAATCCACTTGAAATTCACATCTAGGAAATGTAATTGCTTATGATATAGGTTTTTGCAGTGCTGTGATTTCTGTGTTCTTTTTTCTGTTTTTAGATGGAACCTCTGGAGGCTGTGATAGTGAAGTCAGAACAGTCAACCATGAACGATCAATTCATAAAGAGCATTGAACTACTGAAACTTCATCACTGCATATCAGTTTAGAATAATAAGTTATTTTCGTCTTTTAAGGTCACTCTGCATCAAAATAATTACAATTAATAATTATTAATTGAGTTAATTAAATTTTACGCAAACAATGCAGCTGGCCATACCATACCAGTACTACTAACCCACAGTAACTTCTTTTTTTACATTAGCTATGTGTTTAATTTAGTCCTAGGTGTACGACTTAAAACTACAACCGGCGACAGGATTTATGTGCCTTGAGACGTAAAGGAGCTGTCTCTTAGCTGTCGTTGCTCCCAGGTCACCCTTGGGCAAGGCGTAGCACCTGATAGCATCCCCTGTTGGGGTTATAACATCATAGTTTTTTATTTTTAATGTATCTTGAGACACTTTGTACATACTATGTATGCTTTTCTTCGAGTGAGTTTTTTTACCTGCTATCTTACAGGTGCGATGGCCATGCCACTATCTTCAAATTTAAACTAAATTCTTTTCATGTGCATGTATTAACGTATATCGTTTTGCCATCGTATCCTTTTTGTCCACTGCTGTCAAATATGTTTTCTATGTACGCTTTTTGGGCAAAAATAAAATCATTGATTGATTGATGTATAATTCGGCTCAGAGTGAGCATATGCTTTCCTTAGTTGATCGCTATCTTGTGCAGCGAGCAATAAACGCGTGGCAATTATGACGAGAGTTTGTAGTTATTCTGATGCGCCATTAAGATGATCCCACCATGAAATTTCGCAAAATGTCAGCCAATTGATATCGTTGTCGAGTGCCAAAGTTATATCGAAATCTCCTAATCGAAAACATGTTCAATTCGGCTTAGACTGGGAACATGTTTTTCATAGTTGATCGCTATCTTGTTTAGGGAGCAAAAACCGATTGCGTAAATAAAAGGCGGGGGTCACCGTTCTTGGGTGGCTGAGTTTCATCTTCCAAATCTTGAGATACGCTGGGAATGTAGCTATGTCTTGACAGAAAATTTCCTCCAAGCCTTTCCAGTCCCAGAAGAATGCAACAGAGCGAGATTGTTGACATAAGCATACTTCCAGAAAATTGTGGAGAGAAAATTGTCTATATAAATATTTAATAGGAAGGGGGCCAAGACCGATCCCTGGGGATGCCGTTTTTCAAACGTCGAAGCCTGCTTCGCTTTCTATCACCAGTGGTGAAGGTAAAGCTTCTATTTCCGATAAGCTCCAAGATCATCCGGACCCTGCGCTTATTCGGAAGAAGTCTCAGCATCTCGCAGATGAGGCTGCGGCGCCACACAGTGCCATAAGCCGCTGTCAGGTTAACAAACACAGCACCGACCTTTTTCTTAGTCTCAAAAGAGTCCTCGATATTTAATGTGAGCAAAACAGTTTGGTCCACGGTTGACATACCGTGTCGAAATCCAGCCTGTTCCATACGGAGCTATGGATCGATAACTGGTTCCACACGGCTGTGGATAAGTCTTACGGGGATCTTGTAAGGGACGCAAAGAACAAATACTGGGTGATAACTCTTAGGGTCCTCCACAGGCTTCTTTGGTTTTGAAATCGCGGCTATCAGCGCTCTTCTTCAGATTTTTGAAATTTTGAGTCGACGCCAGTAGGAAGAGAGGAAGCCACAAAACCAGGACTTTAGAGCAGCTCTAGCATGGAGTAGAAGCTCCGGGAAAATAGGGTCAAGACCAAGAGATTTACCTGGCTTAAGTGTTGAAGGACAACAGTAAATCTGGAGAGATATCTTTTGGACTTGATTTTGTGACCCTCCAGAGGTCGGACACCTCTTGAGATACGAATCGAGACGACTCGCGATAAACATCCTCATATATCCCGTTTATAACAAGCTGAGATGCGATAGCATCAGCTGACCCGGAACAGTGATGAGGGGAAATACTGGTTATTCAAGATATTCCATGCTTTTCAGCTGGAGTGTGAAAAGTCAATGTTCTGAACTGCTTCAGACCACCGATTCCTCCGTTTCCTGTCGAGCCTAGTGAGCAGGGCTGTGACAACTTAATTGTGATAATGCAAAAATTTATGAATTATTTCAATCCCGACATTCGACCAGTAATTGCTTGGTGCTACCATTACCAATCTATTTGACCTGAAAAATGTATTTTTAGGAGTGGGGATTATTCAATGACCTATTGTAGTAGTCTGATTGTGACATCGAATTCCATTTTGTTTGGCCAATGTTAACTCGCAGTTATAACACAAAACATGCATGAAACCAAGGCATCAACAGGGGGTACAAAAGAGGCTGTCTCTCCAAAGAATTTGAAACAGGAGTGTGCAGCCTTCGGCCAATAGCTTAAAGTGGGTGTCAAAAGTACCAATGCGATATTCGAAAAATCGATTCCCAAAAAAAAAGATCCGAATATTTTCGGATTAAAAATGCTTTTGTTCTAAAACTGCCTTTCTGTACAAAAAGTTTGGCGTAGAAACTATGATTGGCCGGCAAAATTTTCAACTAGCCTTCAATGTTATACTCCCTCCCCCTAAAAAGCTTTCTGCTGACGTCCTTAAGGGGTTCTTGGAAAAAGAAAGGAATTTACCTATTGTATAGCATTTCATCTTTGCCTTTACTTCAACTTCAAGAATGCGTTAAATTTTATTAAAAGTTTTACGATATGAAAGCAGCTCCGCATAAAAATTCATCAAAACGAGGTTCAATAGTTGAATCAAAATTCTAAAAAGCCGTAAACAACGATTGTCTCGCTATTATTCTTCCAAATCAGCAAGTGACGACATCAAATTTGCTGTTAAATTATATCAACGGAAGACACTATTCGCAGCAGTGCACGTGAAACTTCTGCTCAAAAACTAAAAAACGGACTTAATAATGAACATTTTTAGGTAATCGATTTGAATAAAAGGATTGATTTTGAACGAAAAAGATAAAGAGGCCACGTAAAAGATTTTGGTCGCTGTTTGAAGCAGGGATGTGAAAGCGGAAGCGGAAGCTGGAAGCGGAAGCGGTGGAAGCGGTACTTTTTCTGTGGAAGCGGAAGCGGACGCGCGAAAAATCCACCGCTTCCGCTTCCACATAGAAGGGAAGAATGGAGAGAGAAAAAAAATTGGTTCTGCTATCCTTCGTAGAAGAACGAATAGGGGGAGCATAAACATTAAGAAATGAGAGCGAGGAGAAGTTGTTTAGAGAAATGTTGACCTCTACATAATCAGAGTAGGGGTCAAGCGAAGAAAGAGAAGAGGTAGAAAGCTCAGAGAAGGATAAGCTCTGCCTGACGAAAATGATGACGCCGCCGCTGGCGTCTGCGACATCAGTAGAAAAGTATACCAGATCGGGAGTGGGTGCCATGGGATCGCAGAGCAAAGAATCCAGGGATCTGGAAAGAGGAAGATAAATTAAGGTTAGATTCCTGGATATATATAAGGTCAACGGGATGAGACGAAAGAAAGTGTAGTTGTTTAGTGCTCCTGGCTTGAAGACCCCCAGCATGCCATTGAAAAACCCTGAGAGAGTTAGGGAGGGGAAGAGAAAGCAGGAGGTAAAGAAAAACAGCCAGGAGCATGAGGCGGTGGTGAGGGTGCTGAGGGAGAAGATACAAAGTGGGAGGAAAAAGGATAAGAAGTTTGAAAGTGAGGGTGGGGTGCGAGTGCTGCATTAGCAGAAGGGGGCCAGATTGAGCAATGAAGGTATACCAGATGGAGGAGTCCGAGGAGAAGGGCACAGTGCTGGTAGGTGTAGAATCTCAAAAAAGCTGGGAGGGCAGCTCCAGGAGTGAGAGCTGCCAAGAGTTCTGAATCTACAAAAGGAGAGTAGTGAGCACTTTAAATGAACTTAATTAGAGCATGTGCAGTATTGCACTGACCTGCCCCGCCAGCGCACACTAAATAGGGAAAGACAGGGCAAGGGTTAGGATGAACGTTGCCACTCATCAGGAGAAGGAGAAGAATGAGAAGACGGGCAAGAGAAAGGCAGGAGTAGAGAGAAGACAGGCCAATTTTAAACAGGCTGCGTGCTACCCTTCTGCGGTCGTTCAGGGGGCTGCACGGCGAAAAAATGATTTGTGTGAGAAGAGTGCCTGGGGTAACTGGGACCCTCGGGAAGGCCAACAGCCATTTTGAACCACCCCAAACGGGTCGGGGACCGCACCACTACGTTGAGGCGGCTGTTGATTGATGCAGTTCAATTTTGCTCGCTTTACATTTACATACTACATATACGACAGAAATTTCGCACTTCACTATCCAAAAAGATTAGAGTCAATAAGTGTTTTGAGGACGGACAGAAGGTTCGTAATGATGATTAGAGTTAAAGTTAAATCAAAGTCAGAGTTAGTTGAGGATAGAGAGGGAAAATCAGCGCTATACGGTGTAATTTGTTGTTGTGACGACAAGTTATTGTCGAGAGCTGTAATATGGAATCATACGGTGTAGATCTGAGAAGCATTAAGTTAACTGTTGTAAAAGTAGTTGTAAGTAGTGAAGGAATTTATAATAACTGTCTATTTGTTGCAGTGTTTAATTATTTTTTGAATTGTAGTAACGAAATATTTGATTTTCTTGCAAGCAGTTCGTGATTTCTAAATTTTTGTTAGTGGGAGTTCCGTGACAAACGCGAAAGTACATTAGGGGCTCCGCGATGACAAAAAAGATTGAAAAGCATTGTTCTACATTCAGCACGAGTTTTGATATCTAAGAAAAAGAAACACAGAAAAGTTTGAAACAATAAGCTCAAGCGAAGTAGGTAAAGTAATAGCAGTGAATGAAGGTTTTTGTTTTCTCAAAATGATGAAGTGTAGGAGAAGGCAGGCTACAGACCCACAAAAGTTTAAAAAAACTGTCAACGGTCGTTTTTTCGTTTTTTGTTGGTGGAATCGGAAGCGTTTGAAAAATAACCGCTTCCACATCCCTGGTTTGAAGTAAGAGAAATGTTGCATTAACCGATTGTGTCCTAATGTATTATGATATCAAGCATTTGTCACGGCTGGATTTCCATATATTAAATTCTTCCGCTTTAGAAGATATATTTTATCAAATTACTATACATTTCAGGCATTCAGAATTTGGATGGCCGAGTAAAAATATTGTCGATGCTTGTACTTTTGGATTAATTGAAGCAAGCAATATGAAAAGTGAATCTGAAGATATTGGTTGGTTAGATGTTGACGACTGCACTTGTGTTATTTGACAAAATGTAAGTAATTTTAGCAAAAAAATTTTGGTAAGTCAATTACAAACTCTGTGCAAATATACCCTTTTTCCCATTCTTTTGCGCAATCATTTCATGTTTCTGAGGTTTGACTCTGCGACAAGTTGTTTAACGCTGGTTGATTCAGCGTCAAAAAGTGGAACCCGTGATGTCGCCATTTTGCATAATTCTTTTACTGCATTTCTGAGCAATTTTGGTTTTTACGGCAATAGTACATCTTTCGAACATGTTCAATACATTGCTCAATTAGATTCGAACAGCTTCGAAGCTTGTGAGTACATGGTCATTGAGAATATGTGCAAATTTCTGCTTACTAACCATAAAATTCCTAATGAACCCCTCAGTACTGATCTGCTTAAATTTTGTTGCAGGATGACGTAAGCGCTTTATGCGATGTCAACAAAATATGACTCCGAGTTAAACACTTTTGTAGAACAAAATACACTTGACCTCGGCAACGTTGGCAATGCATGCTAATTCAACTGCGTTATTCAAGCAGTGGTGGCCGTATTGTAAAAGTCGGACATTTATTTTGAAGGCTTAAAGAACCAAGTGATGAAGGATTGACTATAAACATATTTTTGATATTGACTAACCTATTACAAAATAAAGATGTTGGGCTAGAGCTGCTCGTTGAGGCGGTTGGCAGTACATGCGAGCAGCGCCAATTCGAAATCGGTCAGCAGCAAAAGCCGGAGGAATTTTTTGTACTCTGATGTGAAAACTTTCGACATGCATTTACCTTTGTACAGCCATGTAAAAGAAAGATCATCATTGCAAGATTATGTCAATTACTTTGCAAAAAATAATGAGACGATATTTCGTACAAATTGGCAGAAAGATTGTATCCATTGTGCAAAAATCAAATTTGAGATACTCGGAAATTAGCAAGTAGTTGGTCTTTAAAGAACTAAAGGCAGTGGGAAAGATACTAAAGTGGTTGCTTCAAGTCGAAATATTAGAATAAGAAGGTGTGATCTAAATACTGTTGGCTATCGGTTAGTTGTGGTGATAGCTCACTTTGGAATCTCAAATGCTGGTGGGCGTTTCGTATGTTAAACAATGTGCAACGGTAAATCTTTGCTCGAAATCAGCGACAGCACAGTAAGCATAGTACCCTTATTTGACGTTACAAATACACTTGAAAGATGTGGCTATTTGTACTTTTATCAAAAATCTTACACTTGCACTTAAAGATATTCAAGCAACGATGATTTGGAGCACGAGGTTTATACCAAAGCAAACCGCATCATTGTGAGACACAACTTTGATGTGGATCAATCACACACGCCTAAAACAACATATAAGTTAAATACACAGTGATTACATATTAGCCGCAATATATATGCAAAGGTTTTTTTTAATACACCATGTGTGGTAAAGGTTTAAGGAAAAACTAGCTTTTATTTAAAAAAACCTTGTTGAAATAATTCAAACTCCGCTTTCCATAGGCAAAAGTATAGAGAATTGCTTTCACCATTGTTTATATTTGCGATCTCACATTAAATTACTCCGTCAGATGAATGGTAAAAAATTAAATATAAGCTAAGAAATTATGGTCGATTTAGGCTTATAAACTCGTCAAAAGTTGTGCTTACAAAAAATTTTCTAGCGTTTAATAGACGATGAAGTTATGGGAAAACCTTCAACTGTATGAGCAATGAATTTTAACATAGCTTTCAAAAAAAGAAAATTGTGAAATCAATAAAAGATTTATGCCGGCTCCTTACGATAGCTGCGACTCTTATCTGTCGCTTGTGGTAGATAATGAAGTTGTTATGAAATGACTAACTACGGACGGTGTCGACTACAAAACTGTTTCAAGCTATTTAAGTCTCGCGTTTCTACACATTCCAAGATGAAATGAAATAGCATTTACTTTTCTTCCCAGCAAAAGGCCCTAGTAATTCTCTGCTTCTGTAAAAAACGCGAGGGTTAGTGTTCCTAAAATTGTTAGTACATCTTTTTCTTCAACGACCTTCCCGATTTCAAAACAGAAAACTGTGACTTGTACGCCTACAGCTAAAGCTATGGACATATCTACGTGTAACTGGAAAAGACTGGCAATACTATTTTCAAGGACTAACATTTCTCCATATTTTTCCAATAATGTCTATGCAGGTTGACTTTTTGTGCTATTTGCAAATTTGCTATTATGCTAGATAGCTGATAAGCGTTAAATTGAAAGTGATTTTTCTTAAACTTTTAATTCACGACGGCGACGATGGTTTTCGGCACAACCAAAGGTGAAAGATAATTCTTTTTTTTTTAAAGAACTATATCTTTTTGGGGTGTGTTTTTGCATCAGAATTTTGTGTACGATTTGAAGTTTAAGTGCATGATGGTCTATTCTTTGGCAATAGCATGCTTTTTTAGTCTTAACGCGCTAGTAACAACAGCACCCTATATAGATAGCAAACCATTTTTAATACACACCGTTGAATTGGATGAACGCCGGTGATATATTTTGAAATTCTAATCACAGTGCTGAACTCGCCGACGAACTAGAGTGCGTATGTAATTTTTCGTTGGTAGAATCAGAGACGGAGTTCAAAGCACTTATGAATGATTGACGATGCAGTTACTTTTTCTGATGCATAGCCTAATTTCTGATGATTTTAAGTTCACACTCTTGGGTGATGCTTTTTGTTTAATCCAGATTTACAGCTATTAAAAAATTTTGGTTTTGATCTGCGCTCTGCCGTGTTACTTTTTCAGATTGTTAGTTTTGTTTCCGTCAAATGAGTCAAATTTTTTGCTTGCCTGAAACTGTGCAAAAAAGTATAATGTGCCTGAAGCTGGAAATTAAATAAACGTGGGCTGAGGCTAAAATCACATTTGCAAGAATGAGCAAGACACACGAAATCAACTCAAACCACGGAGGAAGATCATAGAATCATCAATCCACCGTAAAAATATCACTTCGACGCAGCGTAAAAATTTTGACTAGATGGCAACGCTGACTACGTAGAAAAAAAATCAAAACTTCAGGTGTGCATTATGCACAATGCTTGGAAATTACAATCTTTGCGGTTTCGTTGTCACTTCAGTGTAGTACTTCGATCAAAAACATTTACGAAACGATAATCAAAAGATGTAAGTAAACAATATCGATTTCTGATCATGCTCTAATTGTGGCAGTGTTATCTACACCAGCGCAATGCCAAAAACGTAACCACTTCGTTTAATGAGCTTTCTAACTAACATGATCTCAAGGCACGTTTGCGGAAAAAGGTGCAATATTTACTTATACACGCCTGGCTCTGAAAATAACAGTTATTTTCGGGTCATTGTTTTAAAGTATGTGTCAACTTCGAGATAATGTTCAAAATCTTCCGCAATTTTGCTGATCAGCTTTTGAACAAGCATAATCTTAACCCTTAATAGGTAACCTTGGGTCCCAGCAGACCCCACGTTTTTAATTTTTTATGTTTTTATTTGAAGCTGGTGCGTGTTACTTCATTTACCCTCCTAGTATAGGGATCTGAAAAGTGTAATGGAACCAAAAAATTAACTCGTGGAATAATAATATAGGCAATACAGACATTTTGGGGTCGCCTGCAGAGCTGTGAGTAACGCGTTACAGGTAACGCCAGTCCCGTAGCACTCCAACTTCGGGCCCCCCCCAATGTAAGCGCAAGAGCCCCTGCGCACAGGTCATATCACTTTAGAGGTGTAAAATTGAAAAGCTGCATTAAGAAAATACACCACAATTTGTACATAAGTAAACAGGCTAATGTCAGAATAAAGCATGCCGATACCGAAGGTGCAAGTCATAAAAAATTCGGCACCGATGCCAGAGTTCAGTAGGACATTTATGCAGACACTGCGAAACGAAAGCAATGACACTGAAAAACATGAAAAAGTTATAAAAACACAGTATCATTTAAATAGTCTGGAGCGAACCTTTTTGTTCGCAAATGCTGTTATGACATTGTCATAATCAAGAGATCGGGCGCAGTCATTTTCGATTGACAACATGGCTAATGAAGATAGTCTACTGTCTGTCATAGACGTTCTATTAAAACTTTTGATCAGTTTCAATTTGCTGAAGCTTCTTTCAGCGCTGGCAACAGTCACGGGGCAAGTTAGTAAGATTCGAAGTGCGATGTACACATTCGGATACAATTCAAATAAATGAGTCTTTAGAAGATAGTTCAGAAAGTCTTGAGCCGTATTGAGATTGCGTTTTTTTTGTAAAATTAAAACAAACCGCTGTAGCTCAGCGCTCATTTCATCAGAATCAATGTCACCGAACTTTTTTTGGAACTCTTTACAGCAAGTAAGAAGAGCATTTTTTTGTTGCACAAGCAAAAGTTTGTCTCGTGTGTACAAAAACGAAAAGGCGGAAGAAACCTCACGTAACAAATTAAAGCGCTCCTTTATTGACATAATAGCCTGGTCTACTAATGGATAGAAAAAGTTGCTTTTAAATTTCAGTTCAGCAGTAGCTCGTTGTTCCTCTTCACCTTGGTAATCAAACAATCTTCTTTTCTTTCCATTTCTTGACGGAGGAAAAGAAGGATCAATATCCAATTCCTGTGCTATTTCAACAGCAGATGCTGCGGCACTGTCATAACCCGTTGTGCGATAGTTTTGCAAAAACTTTTCAGTTGCTTGGATTTCCGTTTCCATTGTATGAAGGGAGAGTCCATACGATTGAAGAATCTTGCTTGCTTTATTGACTTGGAATAGGATATCATACCAAATAAACACCGACAAAAGAAAACTCCATTTTGATAAATGAGCTATCAACGATTTTGTTTCTGAGGCAGCTCTTCCATCTTTTCTTTCTATGGAAATGGCTTCCAAGTCTTTCAGTGCCAGCAACACCTCTTTTAAATTGTATCGAAGAGGTTTGATGCATATAATTCTGCTTTCCCAACGAGTATCAGATTGTGACTTTATGGACAGCTCCACATGTTTCTTCAAAATTTCCCAACGCTGAGCAGAGGAAGAAAACAGCACATACAACCTTGTAAGTACTCCAAAAAATGTCAATGCTTCCGTCGATCAATTAGCACTGTCAACAACAACTAAGTTAAGGGTATGGTTTGCACAGGGCACGTAAACAGCTTTGGGATTGATGTCTAGCATTCTTGCTTGGACCCCAGAATGTTTTCCTTTCATGTTAGCACCATTATCATATGACTGACCTCGACAATCAGACAATTCGAGTTGTAGTTCGGTCGCTTTTTCTAAGAAAGCGTCCAACAAGCCTTTCCCAGTACTGTCACTTATTCTCAAGTAGCCAAAAAATGTTTCTTTAACAACAGCAGCTTCTTCACTACATAGTACATAACGGAGAATGACAGACATTTGTTCATGATGTGACATATCTGGAGTGCAGTCCAAAATTATAGAAAAATATTTTGCCAATTTCAATTGCTGTAAATTTTCTTTTTCAACTTCTGTCGCTAGCAATTCAATTAGTTCATTTTGTATGGTAGGACTCAAATAGTGATCTTTAGTGTTTTTATTCTTGATTCTGTCTTGAAGCTCTTTTAGGATCGGATCTCTTCTTGCCAAAAGCTCAAATATACCCAAAAAATTTCCATTGTGAGGAGATCCTAAGACTTCTTCAGATCCTCTAAAAGCAAGATTCATTTCCGATAGAAACAAGGCAATGTCGATAAGTCTCTCTAAAACATTTCTCCAAAAACGTCTTTCATTGAAAAAAATATTCATCTCGCGTTTGTCGATAGTGGATGAATTTCTTATCCCTTCAGCTAGAAACATCCATTGACTGCAGCATTCTTGGTGGGAAATGCCGTTTTCATGGTCTTTCAGTTTTTTCGAAAAACCCTCCCGTGTATTTATACCACTACAAAAGGGGCTTAGTGTTTTTCCAAATAGCTTACAACAAAAGCAAAAAACTTGATCTGATTCCCCAAAATAAACTAGCCACGACCGTGAAACACTTTCACCATTAGGTAACACACGTTTATAATGGTTGGAGGAAAAACGTCGCCTTGGAGTTGTGTTATTATATGGAAAATTCATTATTAGTTGATGTGGTCCACGCTTTACTATATCACATCGTTGAGCATCAGAAATACTTTCAGGCCATTTACATGGGTCATCAGGGATAGGGGTAAATTGAGATTCAGTTATTTTTGATATTGAAGGTTGCGTATTGGCAGGTAAATCACAACTTACATTTTCTGGAAATTCACAATCACTTTGATGCTGATCGTCATAGTCTTCTTTTTCTTGTACACTATAGTTTTCTTCATCCCTCTCGGTACTAGTGCCAGGTCTACTCTGCTCAGTAATCTTGAAAAAATCTGTCATCTTGGGCAATTTCGCTACAGCATCTCGAGCAGTGGCTGCTTCTTTTCTCTTTTGAGCACCACTTTTTGAACGTTTCATTCTATACAATGTCAATAAAATACTTTATCTGCACTCTGTAGTGTATATATATTGTCCCGGTATTTATAGCCAAACAGAATTCCAGACCATTCTATGATTGTTGCGTAACAACGGCATTGTTACGTCAATCGAATATTCAAGATTCTACCAGAAAATCAATCGAAATATTCTAGATTCTGCGAGATAAAATGACGTTGCATTCACTCATGATGTCACAAGCCAATTTCTTCCTACAGTTTAAATCGGTTGTAAACAAGTCTGCTAAACTGAAAATAGTCACGTAGCCAAAAAGCAATTTCAGACTAACTTGGGTCCCCAAAGTTGGCCTGTGCCCCCCAATTGGGGGGTTTGGGGGGCGGCTGCTAAGTCTCTGGGTAACGCGTTACATTGGTTGTAATTTTCAGTGTTAGAAAGTTGTAATTGTCAAAGGTAACGTAATTTGGAATGAATTACTTTTTTGAGGAACGTGTTACTTTTTATAGAGTTAAAATTACAAATTCCTTTTGACATACAAAATTTTTATTTTACCCAAAGCAAACCGAGTGCAACTCGCTGAAGAAGCATGAAGATTTTCGTCGAAGAATTTGGAATGCAAGAGGAAAACAATCAACAAACGCAAATGATAATGTGTTTGAAGTCAGGTTGCTAGCGCTTCGCAAAACTAGTGATCAAAGCGTTGGAGAATTGTTCAAGTTTCGCTCGCTTTGATTTTAACAAGTAGGTTTGCCGAGATCAACTTGAAAGCTAGTTCAATAAATTTGTCAAAAACAAAGGAAAAAAGCAACAATTTTGATTTCATAACAAGACTGCGTTTCACGGTAACGTGTTAATCATTGGATTAGAAATCATTACCATGGAAGAATGTAGTCTGTGTTTGGAGTTGGACACTTATACCGACTTTATTACTCACATGTCTACCACTGCAGTGTGTGTTCAGGTATCAGTTAATTAGAGGGTCTACTAGAGTGTCGCGTTTTAATAAAAATATAATAATATAGAACTTTCGGTTCTATCTCAATCTTAAATTTCTTTTAAAATTGAGGCGACGTATGATAATCGCTCAGATAATTAGGTCTGACTGCAAATTAATAAAACTTGGAAAAGATTGGCTTCCACTAAAAACACCTTAAACCACCGTTAAGAACAGAATAATGTATTCGCAGAAATAATACTTCACGACTTCAAACTTCTTCGCTCAACAATCTCAAAATTTACCGCTTTACTACACAATCAGGAAACCGCCAAAACTAATTCCACCAATAACTGCTTAATACTCGCCACGTCCGCAGAATCCACAATAAATTTAATACAAAAAAACAATGGCCTTTTTTCACTCTGTCAATCAATCTCTCTCTCTCCACTACAACGTTTTTCTACACTCTCTACTACTCAAAAATCCCGTCCCGTTATATATATAAATCGAAAAAACAATCCAGAAAAAGCTAGAACGAAATCACGTGAAAAAAGAAAAAAAGCATTAAGTTCGCAATCGGTTATCGAAATTCTTTGAAGAAGCTAGAATCACTAGATCAGTGGTTCTTAAACTTTTTCAGTCGCGCCCCCCTTGACATTTGTCATTCATGTTCACGCCTCACCTAGCCTCAAAAATCAAATTCACGAAAAATAGAACAATAATTTATTTGCCACTATTCTGCTTAGTGTGAAGGATGCAACTGTTTTTGGGAAACTAGTCTTTTAATTCGAGGCTTTGTTGAAGACAACGTGCATCGAAGATCTACTTCGCATTCCAGTTTGTTACGAAATTTTGTCTTCATACTCACAAGTGCTGAAAATCCACTTTCACATAAATATGTCGATGAAAATGAAAGAAGGGTACGTATCGCCACACTACCCACATTCTTATATAGGCTATATGCAAATATTTAGCCCAAAAATTGTTAAGAGACATTGCTTCAAAATCATCTTTAGCAGTGGAGTTGCACTTCATCTCCAAAAACTCTTCCTGCAGTTCTTCCGAAAGAATATCTTCTTTGATTCAAAAGGGATTTCTCGTCATGTTCCACTCTGTTAGTTCAACATTACCCAAGTCGGGAAAATAGCAGTCATATTCTTCTTTCAAAATTTGGAGGTGGGATTCCACTTCTACCTTAAGTTCACCTTCCAGTTTGGCTTTGCTATTCTCAAGTGCTATGTGTAAGGTAGGAAATGAGGCTGCATTTCCCCGTTGAACTCGGCGATGCCACAACCCCAGCTTTGCTATGAATGTCCGTATCTCATCGTAATCTTTCATACAGTTCGTGTTCTTTCCTTGCAACAGTAGATGAGGCAATTGAGAGCTTCGAAAATGTCAACAAGGTATGCCATTGCCAGTTGAAACTCTTGCGATTGAAATGGTAACAGGAGATCTTGTTTTCCCTGAGATTCAAAAAATATACTTACTTCATCTTTCAAACCGTAAACGCGAGCTAACATATTACCTTTTGATAGCAATCGAACATTTGTATGAAACAACAGATTTTCATGATTGGAATCCATGTGTTTACATAGCTGGGAAAATAACCGGGAATTGACAGCACTTGATTTGATAAAGTTAACAATTCGTATAATTATGGCAAGCTTTTTCTTCATTGCAGCAGGTAAAGTCTTGGAGGCGAAAGCCTCTCGATAGATTATGCAGTGAGTTCCAACTGCGTCCGGATTTTTTTGCTCTACCCTGGTAAAAAATCCACTCCGACACCCAAGCATCGCTGGTGCACCATCAGTGCAGACGCCAACAAGTTTCTCCCATTTCATGCCGTTTTTGTAAAAGTATGTATCAACAACTCTGAACACATCTTCTGCTTTAGTGGTCGTTTCAAGCGATTTGCAGAATAGCATTTCTTCCTCAATTGTAGCAGATCCAACAAAACAAACATAGACCATCAACTGTGACAATTGAGATACGTCAGTCGTTTCGTCGCACTGAATGGCAAAATAAGGTGATGCGTGTATCTTTTGAATAACTTGGCATTCAATATCATTTGCAAGCTCATCGATTCGTGTCTTAAAAGTGGAATCTGAAAGAGAAATCTTTGCTAACTTCTTGCTGTTGCTTTCCCCCAAAACAAGGCTACTTGCTTTCAACATGCATGGTTTTATCAAAGTTTCGCCAATATTCTGAGGTTTTTTCGCTTGAGCTATCATTTGAGCAATTTTAAAAGATGCTTCTACCAGCTCCGCAGATGATAATTGGCTAAAATTCTCCGCACAGGCGATTTTCATTTTTTTAAAAGAATCCTTCTTGCTTTGAAAGAAAGCCAAGGGTTTCGTTTGATGAAGAGGATGTTTTGTTTGAAGATGACGCTTCAAGCGATTTGACCTCAAAACATCATTGCTCAACTTTTCGAAACATATAACGCACTGTGGTACAACTTGACCATTCACTGCTGCATCAGAAAAACCATTTTGCAGATATTCTTCATTGTACTTCCTCTTTTTTGCACTCATTTTTATCACCGCAGCTAAATTAAATATCACTTATTTTTCAAAGGTCTAAAATTTGTAAATTATGGGGGATTAACAAGTTTGAAAAAGTTAAAATTAATCAACTTCAAAATAAAAAAACAAATAGAAAATATATTTCGCTTTAAGAAAGCATCATCAGTTCTTAAAAAAAGCAAACAAAAGTTACAACACTAAGAAAACTACTAATAAATCCTAGCAAAGAATTTTAACTGAAAACAACCAGGTATTGTCCACTCCACAACAACGTTAACAATGAATCTCGCTCGTGAACCTTCAAAAAGTTTGGAAAATACGGTTTAACGGCGTGGGAGAGAAAAGAACGAATAAATGAAAAAGTACAAAATCGACGTGCTAAGTGACATCTACCGCGGAGAAAGGAAGGCGAAGCATATAACGATGTGTCGATGTAAATAAGACAGCGGAAATTAAAACAGTAACGAATTAAAGTCCAGACAAAATTGTTTTTTAAAACTAGGTCACAGATTCTAATGTAATGGATTAGTAACGAGGTGGTAACAAGATTTGACTGTAGTTCGGAGCTGCTTTTCATCAATATGTCACTGTCATGCTCGCGCCCCCCTTGTGAAGCTTTCACGCCCCCCAGTTTAAGAATCCCTGCACTAGATCAATCTGGAATCTTATTATGTGTTTGTTTGTGTTTGTTTGTGTTTGTTTGTTTGTTTGTGGTTACCCCTCCTCTTCCTCGGGATGAAGGTACGACATGAACGGCAAGCAATTCAGGTTCATGCCGTCAACCTAATTGAAATTAGGCTAGGGGAAAGATGGCAGCCCATTTCGAACCATTTTTTGTGACTGGTAGCCCCACCACCAACAAGGCGGACTGCCACACTGGGTACCCAACAGTCGTCTAACATGCTGGGTTAGCAACTTCACAATTGTAATCCGGTGAAGTACGGGAGGGCCACCTATCTGCCACATAAAGGTGGAGGCGTCCCGTTAAGTGCCTTGCCCAAGGACACAACAAGCAAGCTTGCCGGCTTGTTCTCCACACTATCCCTTTTTATGCTGAGCGCCAAGCAGGCAAGCTGTGAATACCATTTTTTAAAGTCTTTTGGTATGATTCGACTTAGTAAATAAACCCCAGGTCTACCGACTACGAGGCAGACGCTCTAACCACCACACCACCGCGCCGGTATCTTATTATGTTGTAATAACAATTGTGACGTAATAAAGGCGTACTTACAGCAAATCCACTTGCGAGGAAAAAAGGTTTCAGTAGCCCAGGGAACAAATCACACAGCACTTTACACACATATGAAAACTACGCTTACGAGGCAAATTTCCTTAATCGTGACATAAAGCCTGGGTGATTTTGCTTTCAAGTTGATGCGTAAGGCCTTATCATTATTGTTGCAATTAATACCGTTTCATTAAACTGCTCGACAAGTCCTAGTACAGTGGTTCCCAACCTATGCGCCGCGGCACACCAGTGCGCCGCGGGATGTCATCAGGTGCGTCGCAAAAAATATTGAAGTTAAATTGAATCAAGTACGCTTTAAAAAATTGCACGCCGCCGACGTTAGTCAGTACGGCACACTAACGATATTGTTGGTAGTAATTGAGTTGTTTTTGGTTGGTGAATGTATCATTCAAGTTTATTTACGCTTGAATAAGATTCGTTGAATAAGATTCGTTGTGTTTATTTACGCTTGAGTAAGAATAAGATGCATGAAATAAATAGCGATTGTGACATATACAACACTGATACACATCCAAGCCAGTCGACTGTGCCCTAAATACTACCATACGATACTAAACTAAATTGTTTGCACTTGGTCAAGATATTATACTTGTCGCGCTTTAAGTTACCCACTAAAATGGATAAATTTATCAAGAGGAAACAAAGTGATGATAATGAATCAGAAAGTAAACGTTCCAAGGCAGCAAAGCCCTGTGATAAAGCACCAAAAGCTCGACCAAAACGTCAATACTGCGATGATTATTTGAAATATGGATTTCACTGGACTGGCAGTGAGGATCAACCTTTCCCACTCTGTGTCATTTGTGGCGAAAAAATGTCAAACGAAGGTATGGTGCCCAGCAAGTTAAGTAGACATTTTGTAACCAAACACTCGCAGCTTCGAGATAAAAATCTGAACTATTTTCGGAGACTACTAGAGCAACAATCCAAACAAAAAACCGCTTTTCAAAAATTGTTAACTGTTTTTGAAAAGGCACAAGCTGCTTCCTATGATGTCGCCGAAATGATCGCGCAGCAAACAAGATCACATACTTTGGCTGAGTCGATCATCTTGCCTGCTTGCAGAAAGATAGTAAAAAGAATTCTGGGTGACAAAGCCGAACAAGAAATACGCAAGACTCCCCTGTCAAATAATACAATCCAAAGACGTGTTGTGGATTTGTCTGCTAATATCGAGGAAACTGTACAGACTAAACTTCAAAGCACCGTTGAATTCGCTTTACAAGTTGACGAATCAACCGACATCAGCAGCAAACCACAGTTACTTGCGTTTATTCGTTTCGTTGATGGAAATCAAATAATAAATCAATTTTTGTGCTGCAAGGAAATGTCACTCACTACAAGAGGCCAAGACGTCTTTGACATATTATCTGCTTACCTTGAAAAATGGAATTTATCATGGAACTCGTGCATTGGAATATGTACTGATGGGGCGCCATGTATGGTTGGCAGTATTGTATCACTCGTACAAAAAGAAAATCCTAATGTTGTACAAACCCACTGCTTCCTTCATAGGGAAGTACTTGTTTCAAAAACAATACCAGATGACTTAAGTCAAGTTTTAAAACAAGTTGTTGAAATGGTTAATTTTATCAAAATGAGGCCGAAGAAGTCTCGTTTTTTTGAGAAAATTTGTGTTGATATGGACTCTCGGCACAAACGTTTGATTCTGCACACTGAAGCGAGGTGGCTCTCAAGAGGAAAGGTGCTATGGCTTGTACATGAACTACACAAGGAACTTCATGCATTTTTCAAAACAGAAGAACATGAACACTTCTGTGAATATCTTGAATGTAAATTCTGGCTTTCAAGGCTAGAATATTTGGCAGAAATATTTGCACATCTCAATGGCCTCAACACAAGCATGCAAGGCAGAGAAGAAAACATTCTGACTTCATCAGATAAGCTGATTGCATTTGAAAAGAAAGTTGCAATTTGGAAAAACAGAGCTGAAGATGGTAACCTTGAGATGTTCCCTTTAGTACGACAAAGCTGCATAAAGAAAATTAGCCCCATTGTGTTTCAACACTTAACAACTCTGGAAGAAAAAATTAACTTTTACTTGCCACCACTGAAGACCGATGAGTATGACTGGGTTCGAAATCCTTTTATAGAGAATTCAACTAGCACTGGCCTGTTATTATGTGAAGAAGAGGAGTTGGCATGAGTTTCCAGTGATCGTGGAGTTAAAATCAAACATGCTGGGGTACCAATAGATACATTTTGGATTGCTGTCAAAGAAGAATACCCTTCATTAGCTAAAAAGGCTTTGACCATTCTGGTGCAGTTTTCGACATCATATCTATGTGAGCTCGGATTTTCAACACTCCACAATATGAAGTCCAAAAAACGAGAGCGGCTTAGTTGCATTGAAGAAGAAATGAGGGTTTGTCTCTCTGAAATACGTCCTGACATTGAAATGGTTGCTAAGAAACATCAAGCACAAGTTTCTCACTAACAGAATTGTTGCAATCCTGTCATACAGACGCAAGTACAGTGAATTTCTTGGAAACAAGCTAAATTACGGTTGTTGCCTTAATTTTTTCTTGTGATATGTAAAAAACGGTCAATTTGAATAAATTTTGTATTCAAAATATTCGAGATGTGCCAAATAATTTTCGTTTTTTTCTAAAATGCGCCGCGACAGAAAAAAGGTTGGGAACCACTGTCCTAGTATCTCAATGATGTTTTTATTCTTAACTGGCTGTTACCAAACAGCGTTGATTCCGTAGTAGCGTTTATCAATGCATTATCAATTCAAATGTACCGCTACGAATTCTCTTGCAATAATTTATTTCAATTTTGCGCAAGATTTAGAAAAAAAGATAGCAACATTGAAAAACATTATTTTCTTGTAATTGCAGGTTTCGAGATTACGAGCTTGAATTTCTTGCTTTGTACGAAAGTATAATGAAATCTCTTGGACATATTAGACCTGGACATATTACGAGGTGAAGAGGACGCATTCATCGGCAGTTTGCTACCTACCACAATATATGTGACCGAGTGCATGGAAAAGAAAAAAGAAAAGTTGAAAGAAAGTGAAAGGCTGGCTTTCATTCCGTTAATTGATGCTGTAACTGACGGAATACGCAAGAGGTTTGGCAATATTATGGGTATCGAGAAAGTGATCGCTTCATCTATTCTTCTTCCAAAATTTGAAGACACTTGGACAGAAGACAATTTCCAATTGCAGAAAGGTAAATTGTAAGCATTTTTTCTAAATTACAATTTTTTAGCTCACTATAATGTCTGGTAGAACTATTAGCGTAAAATAATTTTTTTTACTTGAATACCTGTTGGATGATTGTCAAAACTTGTAACTATTTTCATTATTTTTGAGATGGGTGCGTCCAACAGCTGATTGATTTAATTTAGCCCTTATTGCTTAGCCTATTTAGCAAATAGTAATCTCCAATAAATTTTGTTGTGATTATCTACTTAACATTTTTAGGTAAAAGCGATTCAATAATAGAAGAAATTCTCATCTTCACTTTACAAAACGACTTTGAAAGAAAAACTTCGCAACAGGAGTGCAGCATTATAAAATTTGTTTTTAAGTGTCAACTACATCAAAGATCGATTAAAGGAAGACAACGTTCTCTCGCACGACAAAAACTCAGAAACTCCTGAAGAAAAATCACCAAATCGATATTTTAAAAGAAAACCGAGGAGTACAAAGCATGTACCGGTACTTAATGTTTATTTGTCATCTGAGTTGGAAGCCTTTACTCTTTACAAAGGACGATGTGCTCCTTCAAGAAAATTTGGCAGTAGAACTGAATACTCCTCTTCCTTCGAGCGCGGCATGTGAGCGTATGTTCAGTTCAGGGGGATTAATTTTGAGATTCCAAACAACATGCATGTCAGATAAGCATCTTGATAAATGACCAAGTGTGATCAATTGTTTATTTGATCAAGTGTGAAACTATAGTTTGTTTATTGATGCTTACCTTCCAATTTGAGGTGCGCCACAGAGCAAATTTAAATCAACTTCTCCTTGGTACGACCCGATTTTGTTGGCCCGATATTGGCTACCTGCTTTCAGTTGTGCAGGCTTTACCTATTACTATAATGTAAAAGTATGCAGGTAGAAGCGTCAGTTCCAATGACATAATCACATTATCGATTTATCGTTAAACAACTAAACAAAAACTGTTTCAAAACCATTTTTAAGCTTGGGAAAGAGCCAATGAGAATGTAAGCTAGTTAATATTACTGTGTCTATATACAGTAGGTTTTTAACATTTTATCGATTACAACAAGCGATGATATTTGTAAAGGAATTTGTAATCTGACGTTCCTTTTTCCTAAAATGTAATTTTGTTATTGGAATAAGTTTCTTTTTAAAGAAGAAATTGGAATTGGAATTACGTTACTTTTTGAAATAAGTAACTGTAACTGGAATTAATTCCTTCAATCGAGGAATTTTTACAGCCCTGCCTGTGACCACAGGTTACCTTTGACGTGTATTGATTTATTGTTTTTCCATTTCAGGTATTTCAGAATATGATCAATAATTAATCGATATTATAAATTTCTAATAACACTAACTTTCAGTGCTTTAATCTTTTTTGAGTAATTTTAACATCGTGTGAGGCCATGGCTAAGAGAAAAACTCTAAGTGATGAAGATATTACGATAGAGCTTGTGCCGTGACGTGCAAAATTCGCCTCCATTTTTTTTATTTATTTATTTAACAGACCCGTTAACTTTCAGCAAAGTCAACTTTAGTCCAGCATAAATCACACTAGAATAGCTCAACGAGAGCAAACAAACGCAGAGCATAAACAACTAACAAACACAGAGTTGTAGACATGTTTGAAATCCCTAAGAAGGCAAAAGCCTAACGGTCATGAAGAAGGAGTAAGTGTTTGTAAAACTGGCTGGTTAGGAAATCGTCCGAATTTACCAGTGAGGAAATCCAGATATTACAGGAATTCGCACATCGAATCATAAAGCAAGCGACATATTTGCGAATCAATGCTTGAAAAGTACATATATTGTTCTGTACAATAGTCGAAGATATACTTACTCGATGACGCAAGTTAAATAGTATCCTGTAAGCATTATTGTAGCTTACCCGGAGACGGTGAAAGGTAGATTGTCGATAGGACGACCAGATACTACTGCCATAGAAACTGTACATAAACGTGCGAAACAAATAATTTTTTACGTTTTTGGAACAGTCGGAGAATTTACTACGAAGTCTATTTGCTGTACCATAGACATAGCGAAGCTGTCGGTACATGTCGATGTCATCTTGCAAATCACATGTTAAAAGAAAACCTAAATATTTCACTTTTTCTACATAATCAATTACACAGTTACCTAATTGTAATTTGGGCACAAAATTCAACTTCAAAAACTTAGTTTTAAACATCATTATTTTGATTTTAGAGCAGTTAAAAGAGATATCATGGCTTTGTGCATATTCATAGCAAACATCTAGCAAATTTTGAAGGCCTTTGCAGCTAGGTGCAATACAGCATATATCGTCGGCGTACAAAATATTATTTAGACAATGTTGACCAATAAAGCAACCAATGTTAAGTTTGTTAAGGGTCTGTGAAAGTTGGTTCATATAGACAGCAAATAGAATGGGATTCAAAATGCTACCTTGTCTCACTCCATTTGAGACGGTAAAAAACTTAGAATAAGTAGTACCCCACCTAACACAGAGAAGTTGACTGGAATACCAGTTAGCTAAGAGTTTTACAAAAATCTCAGAAACATTGCATTCAGTAAGTTTTTTAAACAAAATATGATGATTAACTTTATCAAATGCTTTAGCCGCATCCAAAAAGGCAACGAAGACTGGACTTCCATGAGTATTGTATTGCGAAATGGCTTGTTTCAAAAAAAAGTGGCACATGTCAGTACTATGTGCAGGCTTAAAGCCAAATTGGTTATCCACACTCGACAAGAAATTACTGGTCATAAATAATATGTAATGCTCAAAATACTTTGAAATTACGGTGGGTAGAGCAATAGGCCTGTAGTTGGAGATGGCAGAGACATTACCATGTTTGTTTTTCGTTATAGGTGTGATAACTGAATTAGTGCATGCAGCAGGTAGGTAGCTATGAACAAGGCAAAGGTTGAAAAATATGCTAATATGAAGATATATTATTTCATGTGCAAACATAATGTGATTTGCTGATAAGCCATCAAGTCCTCCAGCACAGTCTGGTTTGAGTTTCTGAGATAGAGACCGGGCTAAATCTACCGTACATAAGAACTTTTTCACCTCATCAAATTTGTCAGTTTTATTGTGTGGTCCCATTGTTTTGCTTTTCAAATGAGTGGTACTCAGATCAGATGACTTACTGCTGTTAGTAGAGTTAAGTAGTTGTTGGTAATGATTTTTCCACATATTAACAATATTTTGTGTGCCGGAGACTCCATTGATTGTTGCAGGCAGTGCAGTTGTTTTAGGAGATGACTGAATATTAATATTTTTCCAAAATTGGTTTGTTGGATGATTATCAATAAAACTACATGCCAAGGTATCGGCAGCTTGTTTTCTCAGTTTCTTTTTATGCTGTCGGAATAACTTTTTTAATTCTTTTTTGTGTTTTTTCATGAGTTCAAATACTGGACCAGTTTTAGGCTTTGAAGAATTGATCCAAGTCAGGTAGCTAGTTCTGGCTTTTTTATGAGAGTTTTTCAAGACTGCAGACCAGTTAGGTATACGCAGGTTGCGCCCAGAGTTGTATACTTGCAAGGGTAGAGAAGCTTGTAGGCTGTTAATGATGCCCTGATAGTATGTCGATATACTCTCCAAATGAGCTGAATCATTACACCCAGCATTATTGTAATTAATAACCTCCAACGGTAGCAATAAATTAGATAAACATGATTTAGTGGATTGGTAATATTCAGCCTTTTTTCTAGGGGTCAAATTTTTCCATTTGATGTGTTTATAGTCAGATGATTTTTGATCACGTATGTTGCTGTGGTGATTTATAGCAGAACTGTAACTTATCTTGACAAGTAAAGGATGATGATCAGAGCAGATGTACTCTAGTAGGACTTCTAGGTTAATTATAAGGCGATGTGCCATAGCAGATGTAACACAATGATCTATCCATGAGGTAGAGTTGTGACTATCGCTAATATATGTAAACGAGCTATCAGGCAGTAAACTGTCATCAGAAATGATAAAGTTATTATCTTCACAGAAATCCATAAGTATTTTCCAGAATTGATTACCCTTTCCAGCATTGAAATCACCCAATATAAATATTTCCAAGGCAGCATTAATGTTACAGAAAGAACTTAGTTGGATTCTCTCACAATGAAGCAAAACTGCTTCACGAAATTCGTCATTCATACTGGATCCTGGCCCATTGTCGCCGAATACGATTAAGTCACCGCCCTGTACCCTAGTGACCAGTCCCGTAGCACTCCAACTTCGGGCCCCCCCCAATGTAAGCGCAAGAGCCCCTGCGCACAGGTCATATCACTTTAGAGGTGTAAAATTAAAAAGCTGCATTAAGAAAATACACCACAATTTGTACATAAGTAAACAGGCTAATGTCAGAATAAAGCATGCCGATACCGAAGGTGCAAGTCATAAAAAATTCGGCACCGATGCCAGAGTTCAGTAGGACATTTATGCAGACACTGCGAAACGAAAGCAATGACACTGAAAAACATGAAAAAGTTATAAAAACACAGTATCATTTAAATAGTCTGGAGCGAACCTTTTTGTTCGCAAATGCTGTTATGACATTGTCATAATCAAGAGATCGGGCGCAGTCATTTTCGATTGACAACATGGCTAATGAAGATAGTCTACTGTCTGTCATAGACGTTCTATTAAAAGTTTTGATCAGTTTCAATTTGCTGAAGCTTCTTTCAGCGCTGGCAACAGTCACGGGGCAAGTTAGTAAGATTCGAAGTGCGATGTACACATTCGGATACAATTCAAATAAATGAGTCTTTAGAAGATAGTTCAGAAAGTCTTGAGCCGTATTGAGATTGCGTTTTTTTTGTAAAATTAAAACAAACCGCTGTAGCTCAGCGCTCATTTCATCAGAATCAATGTCACCGAACTTTTTTTGGAACTCTTTACAGCAAGTAAGAAGAGCATTTTCTTGTTGCACAAGCAAAAGTTTGTCTCGTGTGTACAAAAACGAAAAGGCGGAAGAAACCTCACGTAACAAATTAAAGCGCTCCTTTATTGACATAATAGCCTGGTCTACTAATGGATAGAAAAAGTTGCTTTTAAATTTCAGTTCAGGAGTAGCTCGTTGTTCCTCTTCACCTTGGTAATCAAACAATCTTCCTTTCTTTCCACTTCTTGACGGAGGAAAAGAAGGATCAATATCCAATTCCTGTGCTATTTCAACAGCAGATGTTGCGGCACTGTCATAACCCGTTGTGCGATAGTTTTGCAAAAACTTTTCAGTTGCCTGGATTTCCGTTTCCATTGTATGAAGGGAGAGTCCATACGATTGAAGAATCTTGCTTGCTTTATTGACTTGGAATAGGATATCATACCAAATAAACACCGACAAAAGAAAACTCCATTTTGATAAATGAGCTATCAACGATTTTGTTTCTGAGGCAGCTCTTCCATCTTTTCTTTCTATGGAAATGGCTTCCAAGTCTTTCAGTGCCAGCAACACCTCTTTTAAATTGTATCGAAGAGGTTTGATGCATTTAATTCTGCTTTCCCAACGAGTATCAGATTGTGACTTTATGGACAGCTCCACATGTTTCTTCAAAATTTCCCAACGCTGAGCAGAGGAAGAAAACAGCACATACAACCTTGTAAGTACTCCAAAAAATGTCAATGCTTCCGTCGATCAATTAGCACTGTCAACAACAACTAAGTTAAGGGTATGGTTTGCACAGGGCACGTAAACAGCTTTGGGATTGATGTCTAGCATTCTTGCTTGGACCCCAGAATGTTTTCCTTTCATGTTAGCACCATTATCATATGACTGACCTCGACAATCAGACAATTCGAGTTGCAGTTCGGTCGCTTTTTCTAAGAAAGCGTCCAACAAGTCTTTCCCAGTACTGTCACTTATTCTCAAGTAGCCAAAAAATGTTTCTTTAACAACAGCAACAGCAGCTTCTTCACTACATAGTACATAACGGAGAATGACAGACATTTGTTCATGATGTGACATATCTGGAGTGCAGTCCAAAATTATAGAAAAATATTTTGCCAATTTCAATTGCTGTAAATTTTCTTTTTCAACTTCTGTCGCTAGCAATTCAATTAGTTCATTTTGTATGGTAGGACTCAAATAGTGATCTTTAGTGTTTTTATTCTTGATTCTGTCTTGAAGCTCTTTTAGGATCGGATCTCTTCTTGCCAAAAGCTCAAATATACCCAGAAAATTTCCATTGTGAGGAGATCCTAAGACTTCTTCAGATCCTCTAAAAGCAAGATTCATTTCCGATAGAAACAAGGCAATGTCGATAAGTCTCTCTAAAACATTTCTCCAAAAACGTCTTTCATTGAAAAAAATATTCATCTCGCGTTTGTCGATAGTGGATGAATTTCTTATCCCTTCAGCTAGCAACATCCATTGACTGCAGCATTCTTGGTGGGAAAGGCCGTTTTCATGGTCTTTCAGTTTTTTCGAAAAACCCTCCCATGTATTTATACCACTACAAAAGGGGCTTAGTGTTTTTCCAAATAGCTTACAACAAAAGCAAAAAACTTGATCTGATTCCCCAGAATAAACTAGCCACGACCGTGAAACACTTTCACCATTAGGTAACACACGTTTATAATGGTTGAAGAAAAAACGTCGCCTTGGAGTTGTGTTATTATATGGAAAATTCATTATTAGTTGATGTGGTCCACGCTTTACTATATCACATCGTTGAGCATCAGAAATACTTTCAGGCCATTTACATGGGTCATCAGGGCAGTCCCGTAGCACTCCAACTTCGGGCCCCCCCCAATGTAAGCGCAAGAGCCCCTGCGCACAGGTCATATCACTTTAGAGGTGTAAAATTAAAAAGCTGCATTAAGAAAATACACCACAATTTGTACATAAGTAAACAGGTTAATGTCAGAATAAAGCATGCCGATACCGAAGGTGCAAGTCATAAAAAATTCGGCACCGATGCCAGAGTTCAGTAGGACATTTATGCAGACACTGCGAAACGAAAGCAATGACACTGAAAAACATGAAAAAGTTATAAAAACACAGTATCATTTAAATAGTCTGGAGCGAACCTTTTTGTTCGCAAATGCTGTTATGACATTGTCATAATCAAGAGATCGGGCGCAGTCATTTTCGATTGACAACATGGCTAATGAAGATAGTCTACTGTCTGTCATAGACGTTCTATTAAAAGTTTTGATCAGTTTCAATTTGCTGAAGCTTCTTTCAGCGCTGGCAACAGTCACGGGGCAAGTTAGTAAGATTCGAAGTGCGATGTACACATTCGGATACAATTCAAATAAATGAGTCTTTAGAAGATAGTTCAGAAAGTCTTGAGCCGTATTGAGATTGCGTTTTTTTTGTAAAATTAAAACAAACCGCTGTAGCTCAGCGCTCATTTCATCAGAATCAATGTCACCGAACTTTTTTTGGAACTCTTTACAGCAAGTAAGAAGAGCATTTTCTTGTTGCACAAGCAAAAGTTTGTCTCGTGTGTACAAAAACGAAAAGGCGGAAGAAACCTCACGTAACAAATTAAAGCGCTCCTTTATTGACATAATAGCCTGGTCTACTAATGGATAGAAAAAGTTGCTTTTAAATTTCAGTTCAGGAGTAGCTCGTTGTTCCTCTTCACCTTGGTAATCAAACAATCTTCCTTTCTTTCCACTTCTTGACGGAGGAAAAGAAGGATCAATATCCAATTCCTGTGCTATTTCAACAGCAGATGCTGCGGCACTGTCATAACCCGTTGTGCGATAGTTTTGCAAAAACTTTTCAGTTGCCTGGATTTCCGTTTCCATTGTATGAAGGGAGAGTCCATACGATTGAAGAATCTTGCTTGCTTTATTGACTTGGAATAGGATATCATACCAAATAAACACCGACAAAAGAAAACTCCATTTTGATAAATGAGCTATCAACGATTTTGTTTCTGAGGCAGCTCTTCCATCTTTTCTTTCTATGGAAATGGCTTCCAAGTCTTTCAGTGCCAGCAACACCTCTTTTAAATTGTATCGAAGAGGTTTGATGCATTTAATTCTGCTTTCCCAACGAGTATCAGATTGTGACTTTATGGACAGCTCCACATGTTTCTTCAAAATTTCCCAACGCTGAGCAGAGGAAGAAAACAGCACATACAACCTTGTAAGTACTCCAAAAAATGTCAATGCTTCCGTCGATCAATTAGCACTGTCAACAACAACTAAGTTAAGGGTATGGTTTGCACAGGGCACGTAAACAGCTTTGGGATTGATGTCTAGCATTCTTGCTTGGACCCCAGAATGTTTTCCTTTCATGTTAGCACCATTATCATATGACTGACCTCGACAATCAGACAATTCGAGTTGCAGTTCGGTCGCTTTTTCTAAGAAAGCGTCCAACAAGTCTTTCCCAGTACTGTCACTTATTCTCAAGTAGCCAAAAAATGTTTCTTTAACAACAGCAACAGCAGCTTCTTCACTACATAGTACATAACGGAGAATGACAGACATTTGTTCATGATGTGACATATCTGGAGTGCAGTCCAAAATTATAGAAAAATATTTTGCCAATTTCAATTGCTGTAAATTTTCTTTTTCAACTTCTGTCGCTAGCAATTCAATTAGTTCATTTTGTATGGTAGGACTCAAATAGTGATCTTTAGTGTTTTTATTCTTGATTCTGTCTTGAAGCTCTTTTAGGATCGGATCTCTTCTTGCCAAAAGCTCAAATATACCCAGAAAATTTCCATTGTGAGGAGATCCTAAGACTTCTTCAGATCCTCTAAAAGCAAGATTCATTTCCGATAGAAACAAGGCAATGTCGATAAGTCTCTCTAAAACATTTCTCCAAAAACGTCTTTCATTGAAAAAAATATTCATCTCGCGTTTGTCGATAGTGGATGAATTTCTTATCCCTTCAGCTAGCAACATCCATTGACTGCAGCATTCTTGGTGGGAAATGCCGTTTTCATGGTCTTTCAGTTTTTTCGAAAAACCCTCCCGTGTATTTATACCACTACAAAAGGGGCTTAGTGTTTTTCCAAATAGCTTACAACAAAAGCAAAAAACTTGATCTGATTCCCCAGAATAAACTAGCCACGACCGTGAAACACTTTCACCATTAGGTAACACACGTTTATAATGGTTGGAGAAAAAACGTCGCCTTGGAGTTGTGTTATTATATGGAAAATTCATTATTAGTTGATGTGGTCCACGCTTTACTATATCACATCGTTGAGCATCAGAAATACTTTCAGGCCATTTACATGGGTCATCAGGGCAGTCCCGTAGCACTCCAACTTCGGGCCCCCCTCCAATGTAAGCGCAAGAGCCCCTGCGCACAGGTCATATCACTTTAGAGGTGTAAAATTAAAAAGCTGCATTAAGAAAATACACCACAATTTGTACATAAGTAAACAGGCTAATGTCAGAATAAAGCATGCCGATACCGAAGGTGCAAGTCATAAAAAATTCGGCACCGATGCCAGAGTTCAGTAGGACATTTATGCAGACACTGCGAAACGAAAGCAATGACACTGAAAAACATGAAAAAGTTATAAAAACACAGTATCATTTAAATAGTCTGGAGCGAACCTTTTTGTTCGCAAATGCTGTTATGACATTGTCATAATCAAGAGATCGGGCGCAGTCATTTTCGATTGACAACATGGCTAATGAAGATAGTCTACTGTCTGTCATAGACGTTCTATTAAAACTTTTGATCAGTTTCAATTTGCTGAAGCTTCTTTCAGCGCTGGCAACAGTCACGGGGCAAGTTAGTAAGATTCGAAGTGCGATGTACACATTCGGATACAATTCAAATAAATGAGTCTTTAGAAGATAGTTCAGAAAGTCTTGAGCCGTATTGAGATTGCGTTTTTTTTGTAAAATTAAAACAAACCGCTGTAGCTCAGCGCTCATTTCATCAGAATCAATGTCACCGAACTTTTTTTGGAACTCTTTACAGCAAGTAAGAAGAGCATTTTCTTGTTGCACAAGCAAAAGTTTGTCTCGTGTGTACAAAAACGAAAAGGCGGAAGAAACCTCACGTAACAAATTAAAGCGCTCCTTTATTGACATAATAGCCTGGTCTACTAATGGATAGAAAAAGTTGCTTTTAAATTTCAGTTCAGGAGTAGCTCGTTGTTCCTCTTCACCTTGGTAATCAAACAATCTTCCTTTCTTTCCACTTCTTGACGGAGGAAAAGAAGGATCAATATCCAATTCCTGTGCTATTTCAACAGCAGATGTTGCGGCACTGTCATAACCCGTTGTGCGATAGTTTTGCAAAAACTTTTCAGTTGCCTGGATTTCCGTTTCCATTGTATGAAGGGAGAGTCCATACGATTGAAGAATCTTGCTTGCTTTATTGACTTGGAATAGGATATCATACCAAATAAACACCGACAAAAGAAAACTCCATTTTGATAAATGAGCTATCAACGATTTTGTTTCTGAGGCAGCTCTTCCATCTTTTCTTTCTATGGAAATGGCTTCCAAGTCTTTCAGTGCCAGCAACACCTCTTTTAAATTGTATCGAAGAGGTTTGATGCATTTAATTCTGCTTTCCCAACGAGTATCAGATTGTGACTTTATGGACAGCTCCACATGTTTCTTCAAAATTTCCCAACGCTGAGCAGAGGAAGAAAACAGCACATACAACCTTGTAAGTACTCCAAAAAATGTCAATGCTTCCGTCGATCAATTAGCACTGTCAACAACAACTAAGTTAAGGGTATGGTTTGCACAGGGCACGTAAACAGCTTTGGGATTGATGTCTAGCATTCTTGCTTGGACCCCAGAATGTTTTCCTTTCATGTTAGCACCATTATCATATGACTGACCTCGACAATCAGACAATTCGAGTTGCAGTTCGGTCGCTTTTTCTAAGAAAGCGTCCAACAAGTCTTTCCCAGTACTGTCACTTATTCTCAAGTAGCCAAAAAATGTTTCTTTAACAACAGCAACAGCAGCTTCTTCACTACATAGTACATAACGGAGAATGACAGACATTTGTTCATGATGTGACATATCTGGAGTGCAGTCCAAAATTATAGAAAAATATTTTGCCAATTTCAATTGCTGTAAATTTTCTTTTTCAACTTCTGTCGCTAGCAATTCAATTAGTTCATTTTGTATGGTAGGACTCAAATAGTGATCTTTAGTGTTTTTATTCTTGATTCTGTCTTGAAGCTCTTTTAGGATCGGATCTCTTCTTGCCAAAAGCTCAAATATACCCAGAAAATTTCCATTGTGAGGAGATCCTAAGACTTCTTCAGATCCTCTAAAAGCAAGATTCATTTCCGATAGAAACAAGGCAATGTCGATAAGTCTCTCTAAAACATTTCTCCAAAAACGTCTTTCATTGAAAAAAATATTCATCTCGCGTTTGTCGATAGTGGATGAATTTCTTATCCCTTCAGCTAGCAACATCCATTGACTGCAGCATTCTTGGTGGGAAAGGCCGTTTTCATGGTCTTTCAGTTTTTTCGAAAAACCCTCCCATGTATTTATACCACTACAAAAGGGGCTTAGTGTTTTTCCAAATAGCTTACAACAAAAGCAAAAAACTTGATCTGATTCCCCAGAATAAACTAGCCACGACCGTGAAACACTTTCACCATTAGGTAACACACGTTTATAATGGTTGAAGAAAAAACGTCGCCTTGGAGTTGTGTTATTATATGGAAAATTCATTATTAGTTGATGTGGTCCACGCTTTACTATATCACATCGTTGAGCATCAGAAATACTTTCAGGCCATTTACATGGGTCATCAGGGCAGTCCCGTAGCACTCCAACTTCGGGCCCCCCTCCAATGTAAGCGCAAGAGCCCCTGCGCACAGGTCATATCACTTTAGAGGTGTAAAATTGAAAAGCTGCATTAAGAAAATACACCACAATTTGTACATAAGTAAACAGGCTAATGTCAGAATAAAGCATGCCGATACCGAAGGTGCAAGTCATAAAAAATTCGGCACCGATGCCAGAGTTCAGTAGGACATTTATGCAGACACTGCGAAACGAAAGCAATGACACTGAAAAACATGAAAAAGTTATAAAAACACAGTATCATTTAAATAGTCTGGAGCGAACCTTTTTGTTCGCAAATGCTGTTATGACATTGTCATAATCAAGAGATCGGGCGCAGTCATTTTCGATTGACAACATGGCTAATGAAGATAGTCTACTGTCTGTCATAGACGTTCTATTAAAACTTTTGATCAGTTTCAATTTGCTGAAGCTTCTTTCAGCGCTGGCAACAGTCACGGGGCAAGTTAGTAAGATTCGAAGTGCGATGTACACATTCGGATACAATTCAAATAAATGAGTCTTTAGAAGATAGTTCAGAAAGTCTTGAGCCGTATTGAGATTGCGTTTTTTTTGTAAAATTAAAACAAACCGCTGTAGCTCAGCGCTCATTTCATCAGAATCAATGTCACCGAACTTTTTTTGGAACTCTTTACAGCAAGTAAGAAGAGCATTTTCTTGTTGCACAAGCAAAAGTTTGTCTCGTGTGTACAAAAACGAAAAGGCGGAAGAAACCTCACGTAACAAATTAAAGCGCTCCTTTATTGACATAATAGCCTGGTCTACTAATGGATAGAAAAAGTTGCTTTTAAATTTCAGTTCAGGAGTAGCTCGTTGTTCCTCTTCACCTTGGTAATCAAACAATCTTCCTTTCTTTCCACTTCTTGACGGAGGAAAAGAAGGATCAATATCCAATTCCTGTGCTATTTCAACAGCAGATGTTGCGGCACTGTCATAACCCGTTGTGCGATAGTTTTGCAAAAACTTTTCAGTTGCCTGGATTTCCGTTTCCATTGTATGAAGGGAGAGTCCATACGATTGAAGAATCTTGCTTGCTTTATTGACTTGGAATAGGATATCATACCAAATAAACACCGACAAAAGAAAACTCCATTTTGATAAATGAGCTATCAACGATTTTGTTTCTGAGGCAGCTCTTCCATCTTTTCTTTCTATGGAAATGGCTTCCAAGTCTTTCAGTGCCAGCAACACCTCTTTTAAATTGTATCGAAGAGGTTTGATGCATTTAATTCTGCTTTCCCAACGAGTATCAGATTGTGACTTTATGGACAGCTCCACATGTTTCTTCAAAATTTCCCAACGCTGAGCAGAGGAAGAAAACAGCACATACAACCTTGTAAGTACTCCAAAAAATGTCAATGCTTCCGTCGATCAATTAGCACTGTCAACAACAACTAAGTTAAGGGTATGGTTTGCACAGGGCACGTAAACAGCTTTGGGATTGATGTCTAGCATTCTTGCTTGGACCCCAGAATGTTTTCCTTTCATGTTAGCACCATTATCATATGACTGACCTCGACAATCAGACAATTCGAGTTGCAGTTCGGTCGCTTTTTCTAAGAAAGCGTCCAACAAGTCTTTCCCAGTACTGTCACTTATTCTCAAGTAGCCAAAAAATGTTTCTTTAACAACAGCAACAGCAGCTTCTTCACTACATAGTACATAACGGAGAATGACAGACATTTGTTCATGATGTGACATATCTGGAGTGCAGTCCAAAATTATAGAAAAATATTTTGCCAATTTCAATTGCTGTAAATTTTCTTTTTCAACTTCTGTCGCTAGCAATTCAATTAGTTCATTTTGTATGGTAGGACTCAAATAGTGATCTTTAGTGTTTTTATTCTTGATTCTGTCTTGAAGCTCTTTTAGGATCGGATCTCTTCTTGCCAAAAGCTCAAATATACCCAGAAAATTTCCATTGTGAGGAGATCCTAAGACTTCTTCAGATCCTTTAAAAGCAAGATTCATTTCCGATAGAAACAAGGCAATGTCGATAAGTCTCTCTAAAACATTTCTCCAAAAACGTCTTTCATTGAAAAAAATATTCATCTCGCGTTTGTCGATAGTGGATGAATTTCTTATCCCTTCAGCTAGCAACATCCATTGACTGCAGCATTCTTGGTGGGAAAGGCCGTTTTCATGGTCTTTCAGTTTTTTCGAAAAACCCTCCCATGTATTTATACCACTACAAAAGGGGCTTAGTGTTTTTCCAAATAGCTTACAACAAAAGCAAAAAACTTGATCTGATTCCCCAAAATAAACTAGCCACGACCGTGAAACACTTTCACCATTAGGTAACACACGTTTATAATGGTTGGAGGAAAAACGTCGCCTTGGAGTTGTGTTATTATATGGAAAATTCATTATTAGTTGATGTGGTCCACGCTTTACTATATCACATCGTTGAGCATCAGAAATACTTTCAGGCCATTTACATGGGTCATCAGGGATAGGGGTAAATTGAGATTCAGTTATTTTTGATATTGAAGGTTGCGTATTGGCAGGTAAATCACAACTTACATTTTCTGGAAATTCACAATCACTTTGATGCTGATCGTCATAGTCTTCTTTTTCTTGTACACTATAGTTTTCTTCATCCCTCTCGGTACTAGTGCCAGGTCTACTCTGCTCAGTAATCTTGAAAAAATCTGTCATCTTGGGCAATTTCGCTACAGCATCTCGAGCAGTGGCTGCTTCTTTTCTCTTTTGAGCACCACTTTTTGAACGTTTCATTCTATACAATGTCAATAAAATACTTTATCTGCACTCTGCAGTGTATATACACGGTGGGCCGTAAATAACGCACCAAAGATTTAAAATAAATTGTGATGTGAAATAATGTAAATATCTTTTCTTTGGGTGTCTGTTAAATTTAATTTCAATATCAGTTACTATAACTGTTAAATTTAATTTCAATCAAAGTTTTTTAGTTATGATTTGCCTTTTAAAAAAAATTTATATCATTTTTAGGGTATGCACTTAACAATTAAAGAACGAGTTGAATTAGTGTTAATGTCTGGTGCCGATGGCGTTTGTTATTATTATGTGAATTGTTTTATATGCTTTGGTGCGTTATTTATGGCCCAAAACGTTTGTTATTATTATCTGAATTGTTTTATATGCTTTGGTGCGTTATTTATGGCCCAAAACGTTTGTTATTATTATCTGAATTGTTTTATATGCTTTGGTGCGTTATTTATGGCCCACCCTGTATATTGTCCTGGTATTTATAGCCAAACAGAATTCCAGACCATTCTATGATTGTTGCGTAATAACGGCATTGTTACGTCAATCGAATATTCAAGATTCTACCAGAAAATCAATCGAAATATTCTAGATTCTGCGAGATAAAATGACGTCGCATTCACTTATGATGTCACAAGCCAATTTCTTCCTACAGTTTAAATCGGTTGTAAACAAGTCTGCTGAACTGAAAATAGTCACGTAGCCAAAAAGCAATTTCAGACTAACTTGGGCCCCCAAAGTTGGCCTGGGCCCCCCCCCAATTGGGGGGTTTGGGGGGCGGCTGCTACGTCTCTGCGTCCTTTCTTTCCACATCGTTCACAAGGAGGACCAGTGGCATTTGAGCTAAAACCTTGAGCAATATTGGGTCTAGAGCTAGTCTTCGATTGACCAATGCTGTCACTTCTGCGTGATTGTTCATACTTGAGAAGTTTGACAGCATTGATAGTGTTAAACAAGCTTGACTTAGCATTGTAGGCCGTATCTTTTGCTACTTTAGCAGCATCTTCAGTCTGAATAGCAATTTGAATTGCTTTTGCAAATGTCAGATCTTGACCTTGTTCTTCAAAACAGCTTTCCGAACTGTTTCATTATTTACCGAACAGACTAATCGAGTGCACATTGCTTCATCTTGAGGATCTTTTATGTCGAAAAATCACAGGTGATTGCATCCTGCCGGATTCTAGCTGCTAGTTCTTGAATTGATTCACCTGGTTTGCGATGCATCTCACTCCAAAACTTATACCTCTTGCGTACAACAAATCGTTTGGTGTCGTACTGTTCTGACATAAAGGTAACAATAGTTTCCATTGGAAGTGTAGTAATTTCCACAGGTGGTTGTTGTTGTGCTGTCAGATTCTGTAACAACTTGTACACAACAGTCGACTGGTTTGTGAGAAAAACTTGGGCAACCTTGTTTTTTGGAACAGAATATGCTCCAATAAAAGTTAAGAACCTTGAATGGTAATCAGTCCACAACTCGGAAGTTGGATCAAATGGACTAATGCTTGGCACAGCAAATGCATTAGGAGAGATTGCTTCCTGATTTGATACTGGTACCTGACAATTACCAATACTTCGAAGTGTTTCCGAAAAAACTTGCATTTGTTGCCTTCCTTGTTTATTTTGTTGCTCAAGCTGAAACTTTTGCTGTTCCATTTGAGCTTGCTTGTTCTATTGGGACCATTTGTTGTTCCATCTGTGCTTTCAGCAATTCAATTAATTCTTGGTTGCTCATCCTCGTCATCTTTGTTACATTTATAGCTTAAATTAACTTTAAAGATTACACAAGTTATCTTTATCATTCTACTTATTCAAATAGAGTAGAAAGCAAAACACAATAATAGTATTTAGCATTATGTAACAGTAAAACTGTGTGATAGGCTACCTTGCAACACATCAGCTTTTTGCAAAATCAGATTACAAAGCTTTAGTCTGTACAGTTCACATGACAAAAGTATTGCCAAGTATAAGATCAATTAAAGTCTTTATATTTTAAGCAGGGCCACAGCAATACTCTATTTTTTGATGAAACTTTTTGAAAATTCAGAAAGATAATGCCAAAGAACCGTGCTTGTGAGGAAAAAGTAGTCAAAATATACCAAGGATCAGCCTTCTTCTAAAAATTGCAGGTTTCTTAGGTCTAATAGGAATATTGATCAACTAACAATGAAACTTGACCTATGACAACCACTTTCGATCACCCATTATGAATTAACCCCTAGCCTCAACTAATTAGAATGACATATTACTGTAAACAAGTTTCTTCAGTTTTCAAACGACACTGATTATTATTTAATTATCGTAACGTTTATACATCAAACTAACCTGTTTTTACTCAGCTTGCAACATTTTTGGGAAAAAAGAAGTCATAATACAGGTCTTAAAGTTCAACTTTTTTAGCACAAAAACTAATAGTAAATGCACATCAATCAATCATGTATTGCTTGAATTGCCTTGAAATACTCTTTAAGTTTTTAAAAAACGTTTCAAAATCGGTTGGAAAATAAGGACACAAATCAGTTTTTAGCTAAACTGATTTTGTAAAAGTATTGCAATATTTGAAAAAATCATGAAATGATGATCTCTTGGTAGAATAAAACTGTGCTAATCGTGCCAGGTATTATTGTAACATCATGGAGCAAGTTGAAGAGTGCAGAAAAAAGCCAGAAAAGCATGCTCAGAAAGCTTTAAAAAAATCTGTAGTTGCATTGCCAATTCATCATTAATTGTTGTAGGGTTTCTTTCATCGAGGGCACTTTGCTAAGATCTCCCTTAAAAGCTTTTAATCGAGATTCTACGATCAGTATTTTTTGAGTAAATTAAGAAAACATGTTTTACAATTAATTGTTAATTGTGACATCAAGTGACATTGTAAAGAAGTAAAATTTGTTGAAGTTGGCAAGTCGGGTATTGGTTTTCGTTTAACCCAAAGACCGAGTTTCTCGGTCCATACAATGCGATTTAAAAAAATTTATTTTTAACTATGACGACATCGTGACATCACGAACCTCCTTATGACACTTTTTTTATTTTTTTATTTATTTATGCATTTTTTGTCATATTTATCCTCCATTCAGGAGAAAGCGAATTGCATTGCTATATTTTGAACGAGACGTCCGCACTCGCTTGGGTGTTGTCATTTCCGAAGTGTCTGAGCCACCTGTCGTCCACATAAAGGCGGGGGCGTGCCGTTAAGTGCCTTGCCATAGAACACATCAAGCGAACTTGCCGGCTTGTTTTCCACAACATCCCATAAATGCTGAGCGCTTAGCGGGAAAGTGGGGATACCAGTTTTTAAAGTCTTTTGGTATGACTCGACAAGGGGATTGAACCCCAGGTCAACCGACAGCGAAGCGGACGCTCTAACCACTCACCCCGAGGAGGTGATCAATTGTACCAAGTTTGATGTTAGCACGCCAGGCAATTTTGGAGGAGTCAAGACAGACAGACAACATTTACTAAACCACAAGAATTTTGCATTCATTTTAGAATGAACCATGTTTGAGCTGTAAACGCCAGTAAAATCTAACATTGATACTGTGCTGAAAATTCATGGCTAAACTTCCTCATCGTGCGGTAACAACACGATGATATTTATTCGGGTTAGGAAATTAACACAGAATTTTCTGCTCTCGCAGTTCATGATTCTACGCTTTCGAATTTAAATTAAACTTTGATTTCAGGCTTTTTTCCGAGTTTCGAATCCTTTGTGACCGATTAGCTAAAATTGTGACGTTAAAATTCATGTCCTGACTTGAGAAACGGATTTTTTGATGTTTCAAAATGCTTCAAAAATGATTATGTAACCTTAAGGAAGGCACTTTACGGCAATTTTCTCTGCTTGGTTGCAGGATGGTAATATAAATGTACTGTTTCAGCAGTACCGGTAACTCGGAAGCAGGTCGGGATATAAGTTGGTGACTCATTATTTTAGAGTTTTTTTAAATCATTTAACAAGCCAGAGGTTGCAAACAAATCATGTTCACGTTTAGACCGGTTTTAGGACACTTACTTTCTGGGTATTTACACCCTGGTCACATACTCCCTGTCACATAACCCCCGGGCACTTACCGCCTTAGGCAACATATCTTTTAGGACATTTACCCTCCATTATATCGTAAAAAATAGAGGTGAAATTACATCAACTACACAATGACAAAAACTGTTAAACATAATTACATTTAGCAAAGCTGCAAGTTTAACAACGAGCCGGATTTGCCGGCGTCGCCCGGCAAGGGCTCTCCATCAATAATGTCGGGGTTTAGCATTTCGGTTCAACCGACAGCGCCGGCTTTACCCATCGGGGTCTTGTGTGAGCAGTAGCGAAAAGTTAATGAATTTTATGCACTTTCACAATTCTTGCACACGAAATTGTGATAATCATATTCTCTTGATCAAGACTGGTAATGCTCACAAAGAATCTTGCCTCAAATTATCGTCAATACTTGTGAGGGAGATGGGATTGAAACACAGCCAAAACTGATTGTAGCGGCAAAACGGTGGTTGCTTTCACAATTACAGAAACAAACTATTTTGTGATAAGTCTATTTTGCGATGTGGAGGTGCCGCTTTCCTATTTATATTTGTGATATTAAGTTCTTTTGGCGGCGCTATTTGTTTTGTTTCCGGCATAGCGACAAATGCGGCAATAGCTTTCCCAAAATCATTCACCATATTTTAGTAGGCGCTCTCACGCCGAGTTATTTTCAAACAAATGCTCTAGGCAAATTCAGTTTTACAAATTCTTATGGTTATGATTTTATGTTGATTTTTTTTTAACTCGGGATTTTGTTGCAATGCTGTATAGTATAGACATCAATACCTTAACAGGCAGCATAACAGCAAACGAAAAAATTCTTGCTTTATGTATAAACTACGACGTCATCCGCAGAGACCCCATCAGTAACGTCGGGATTGAGAGTGTCGGTTCAACCGGCCAAGGCGGTTTCACCAATCAGGCTCTCGTGTAAAGAATTACCAAAAATTTATGTATTTTCTGCATATAAGATTTTCACGACTTTTTGTGCTCCTTTTTCTAATAGAATATCTTATTTAAAGATCCTGGCTATGCCTTGGATCTATGTGCTCTGTTCATTGCTGACATGAACCCAAGGAAGCCTTGCGTTTCCCGTAGTTTGAAAGTAGGGAGCACATTTCAAATATTAAGCTATTCTAAAGCAAAATAGCAAAAATGTCTTTCGTGTAGTGCGATTTGACACAGTGACGATGTTTTCTTTTGATTTCCCCTTAAACTTTCTCAAGTCCTCGCTGGCTACTCATTATGTAGCATGTTCATTTCTCCCTGCTTGACATGCCCTGGTAAGTGAAAAGAGTCCTTGGTTTTCCCAGGAGCGGATTATCAAATTCAACCGGCCCGGGAACTTTGAAATAAAACCGGCCCATTTTTGACAACTAATTGCAAATCTTGCTAAAACGTTACATGGTTCATCTTACAAACTATATCATATTTAGCCCATTTCAAAAAAGAATATTTGGAATTAACAAACAAACATTATCAAACACTGTTTATAGAGCAACAGACTTCGCATTTCTGCGTTCATTTTTGCTAGTTCGTCGATTATCGTATGGTTCGAAATGCGTAACAAAATGTCTCGTTCGACGCACATTAATAGAAGGGAATCCAAGCCATCTTCGCTTAGCTGATTTCTTAAACGATTCTTTATATATCTCAGCTTGCTAAAGGTTCTTTCACAACCAACTTGTGTAACGGAAAGAGTAAGGATTACTTTGTATGCCAGATATAGAAGAGGATAACTTCTGCAGTACATTCTATATCTCCGAATCGCAGTATAACAGCATAGAAAACAATTTTGGCATGTTTAGAAAATAATAGAATTAGTTTAGAAACAATAGAATAGTTTAGAAAACAATAGAAAACAATTTTGACATGTTGGGGCTTTCGTCCGGTCTCACATCTTCATCATTTGTTTTTTAAAAACAAAAAACAATTTAAGTTGTATGAAAGAAAATTTATTAGCATCAGCACAGTTGACCTGCGAAAAGTGCTGGATGATAATATCAGAACAAAATTTTGATCAAATAATAACATTTCCATCGGTGTGGAAAATAGGCATCAAATAATTATAGGGTTGTTTTGTATCATAGAGTGAAATAAAAGGTCAAAACATTAACCTGTGAATAGTTTATCAATAATAAAATCAAAAAAATGATCACCTGCTTCATCCAATTCAGTGCAATGCTCAAGAAGATCTTTTTTAATTCCGGCCATTTTGATGCGAAATCCATGAGCTCTTGCCGAAGATCTTGCTGAACAGGATAATCTGAACTTTTATTTGGCAATAGGTTGCATATCACATTCACAGCTGAAATAAGAATTCCATGAAGAACTGTTCCAGAAAAGCGTTTAGGATCGAAATAGCTTAAGTCAGCATATAATTTTTTATGCGTAGCAAATCTATGCAAACTTTGCACCACTTGATCTAGAATTCTATTATGTACATCAACCTCAAACTTTTTTATTGAGTCTGAAAGACATTCATCCAAGGGTTCATTTTTACTTTTTCGAACCCATTTAGCAGGAAAGCTGCTTTCAATCAAGAAATCACATCCACGTTTTTCCAAAACTTCATTGGCATGTTGAACAAAATGGTCAGTTTTTGTTACAACCATTACGAAATCGCGATGAATCTGTTGAATATCCTTTTTTGTAGCTTCCATCATATTAAAAGCATTAATGAAATCCATTCCAGAAGTCTGCAAGTACTTTGAAATTGCAGAGGTTATCTCCGTGATGCGTAGATAAGTAATGGCGGTCAAAACATGTGTAGTGATTTGGTACCCAAACACTACACGTTATACTAAATCCTTTAGGAGCGTCATGCTCCGCCTTCCACAATTTCACATGTGCATTGAGTTCAATTAGCTGTAAAGACAAGTATGATCTAAGCCTACAAACTGTAGCTAGATTGAGTGTTTTTCTTGCTAACGATTCTATTTGAATAAGGTTTTGTTGTAATTAATTAAGAATTGTGTAAATATATATAAATTGGCTTTTGATTTGTGCTTTTGCTGAGGAATTCCTACAAGTGGTGACCCCGACTAGCCTACAACATGCAATCTCCAATTTATGGTCTTCGCAATAGAACAGTGAATTCTAAGCTGCCATCAGTGAGAGACAACTTTCTTCAATCAAGCTCTTCATCACCTTGTCATCAAACATCTGTAGCCACTCCGACTACTTTTCAAAGACCTTCCACTACTGTTGCAGTAGGTACAAGTGTTTCCCATGTTTTTTATCATTCTCAACCATCCTTAAAATTTTCTACTGATGATGTTTCTCTATGGTTTACCCGATTTGAAGCAAAATATCACAACAGCAACCTAGATGACCAGCAATTATATTTTGAACTAATTAACTGCTTAAACGATTATCAACTGCAGAAAGTTTCTGCTTTATCTCGCCACCCTCCTTCTTACCAATCTTTAAAGTCAGCATTATTGCAAGCATTCGATTTATCTCCATTGCAAAGAATTCAAAATTTGCACTCTGCACCACAGTTGGGAGACAGAAAACCTTCAGAATTGCTTTCACACTTAAGACTTTTGCTAAAGCAAGATGATCTTGTCAATGAAACTGCAAAAGCACTTTTGCTCCAAGCATTCATGGAACGCATGCCTTCCACTATTCGACAAATTTTATCTGCATTTGTGAGTGAATCCTTAGATGATATTGCCAGCAAAGCGGATGCTCTTGTTTTGAATGATCGACAATATTCAGCCTTACAACGACATAACGATTCTCCTGATACTCTTTTTCCAGTGGTCAGCAAATTGGCTGCTCAGGTTGAGAAACTGTCTCTGCAGGTAGAATCTTTAACACTAAAGCCTAATCACTACAAACCTGCTCCTTCTACATTTTTCTCCCGTCTCTTAACCGTCATACCTTTCCTGATTATTCCCAATCCGCTAAACATCCTTCAACATCTTCCAAAACTTCTCGTAATTCTATTATCAATGGTAAATGCTTCTATCACACCTATTACCCTAATTCCCCTCACTCTTGTGCTCCTGGTTGTAAGTATTTTTCTGGTTCTTTAAACTCGCAGCCCGGCACGTCAATGTGAATACTGTGCCTTCTTTTCACATAGGTACAGTGGACGTGTCGGTGACCAATTCACAATTTATTCGCCTGTATGACAGTCACAATGGCATTGATTTTATTATTGACACGGCAAGTCCAAAATCGATTGTTCCTATCCATATGTTTCCATCCCTTCAAAACAACAACATTTCGTGTGAACTCCTTTCAGCAGACGGCCATCCTTTACAGCAAGCAGGCAGTATTGATTTAACCTTACGTTTTGATGATTTTCCAAGCAAACAATTTGTGCATACATTCATTCTAGCTAACATTTACAACCCTATTCTTGGACTTGACTTTTTAAAGAAGTATCAAATTACTATAGATACTAATCTGTTGAAAGTGAGCATTGCTGATACTGTTTTAACTGAAAAGCACATACCTGACTTACAAGAGATTGATTATGACAGCCATTCACTTGATAATATTCTTGCTTTGTTTCCGGATCTAATTTCTGGTGAAATACGTAGCAGTGTCAAAATACATCCATTTGAACATCAACTTGACGTATCTGGTTCGCCTATTGCATTTAGACCCAGGAGGCTCAATCCGGAAAAAACAAAAGAACTCAATTCGCAGATAGATGAACTGCTTCGACTAAATATTATCCGATCATCCACTAGCCCTTGGGCTAGTCCTGTACATCTTGTCAAAAAGAAAGATGACTCTTATAGATTAGTTATTGATTATCGGGCAATTAACCAAAAAACTGCAAAAATGAATTATCCATTGCCTCGTTTACAAGACTTTACTGCTTATGTAAATGGTTGCACTGTATTTTCGTGTCTTGATTTAAAATCAGCCTTTTGGCAGCTTGATGTCAGAGCTACTGACCGCAAATATACAGCCTTCTGTACGCACAGAGGTAATTTTGAATTCAACAGAATGCCTTTTGGCCTGACTTACGCTTCAAGCTCCTTTCAGCACTTTATTAACAATGTTTTAATAGGTACTGATAGCTATTGTTTTGCATTCGTAGATGACATTTTTATTTTTTCCAAAACTTTGAATGCACACAAACGTCATTTGCATGACATTGCTAACAGACTTAATGCTTATGGATTGACCCTGAATATTAAAAAGTGTATTTTAGGTGTAAATAAAATTGATGTACTTGGTTACAGACTTTCGGCTGATGGCATACTGCCCTTACCGGACAAAATCTCTGCTATCAAAAACTTTCCGCAACCTACTACTATCAAAGAACTCAGACGTTTTTTAGGGTTGATTGCTTATCAACGCAGATTTATTAAAAATGCAGCATTTATTTTGGATCCACTAAACTTCTTTTTAAAGGGTCGTGTAAAAAATAATGATCGGCTCCAATGGACTGACAAGGCGAATGAAGCCTTTATTGCAATCAAACGTAAACTTGTTGATATAACATATCTGGCTCACCCCAAAGAGGGTGCAGTATTGCAACTTAAATGTGATGCGAGTAATGTTTCACTTGGTGCTTGTTTGGAGCAGGTTTATGATAAGAAAACTGAAGTCCTGGGATATTTTTCCAGAAGTCTGCAAGATGCTCAACGAAGATATTCTACCTATGATCTCGAACTGCTTAGCGTCTATAACAGCGTCAAATATTTTCAGCATATGTTATTAGACAAACATTTTATTATTTTCACAGATAATAAAAGCTTGGTAAACAGCTTTTGCAAACCATCTGAAAACCACACTCCGCGTCAAGTGCGGCAACTTAGCTATTTGTCTCAATTTGATTGTGAAATTCGACACTTGCCAGGCCATATCAATGTTGTAGCCGATTGCTTATCACGAGTTATTATTCAAAATCTTTTTTGGGCAGAGAAACCTCCCTTTACGCTTGAAGAACTTGTCAAAGCACAGCAGCGGTATCAAGTTCACCAAGATATTCCTTCAAATTCAAATATTCAACTGAAATATCTTTCTCTTCCCAATTCAAACAAAACAATATTGATTGATTGTAGCACAGGAACAAATAGACCGCTTGTTCCTCCATCCCTGCAATCACGGTTAATCAAACATTATCATAACATGGCCCATGTTGGCATAAGAGCTACGCGTCGGCTTATTCAAAGTCGCTATGTTTTTCCGTCTATGAAAAAGAAAATTCGTGATTATGTAAACACTTGTATCGGATGCCAACGGTCAAAAGTAACTCGTCATATTGTTTCTCCTTTAACACCGATTCCTGTGCCTAATGAACGTTTCCACACCATACATGTGGATATATGTGGACCTTTTCCTCCTTCACAAACTTATACCCATTTGCTTGTATGTGTTGATCGTTTTAGTCGTTGGGTAGAAGCATACCCTATGCCTGACCAAACTACTAATTCTGTTATCTGTGCATTCAATAAGCATCTTCAAACCTTCGGTGCATGCTCAGTAATTCACACTGACTCTGGTTGTCAATTTACGTCTGCTATGTTTCGTGATTATTGTCAGTTTATAGGCGCTAACCATCGCATTAGCAGTGTTCGTTACCCGCAGTCTAATGGCCTAGCTGAACGTATGATTCGCAGTATTAAAACTGCTCTTACTGCTAAACTAGATAAAAATCATTGGACATACCATCTCCCATTTATTATCCTTTCCTTAAATTCTATGTATAAAGAAGATTTGAAATGTTGCAGTGCTGAACTGGTGTATGGGCAAAGCTTGCGTTTACCAGGCGATTTATGCGTCGACACAACACCTTCAGAACATGTTTTTCGTGATGACATGGTTGCAAAAATGCGACAGTTTGCACGTGAATGCCGAACTTCTGAAACCAGAGTTGCTCAAAACCCTGAAGTTCATTTGCCACGTTCACTTCAAACTTGCACACATGTTTTCATTAAAAATGATCCCATCAAGTCTAATCTCACACCAACTTATGATGGCCCCTTTGAAGTACGCTCGAGAACTGATAAAACTTTTTCTGTGATTCGCCGAGATAAACTTCAATCAGTTTCTATTAATAATGTTAAGCCGGCTTGTATTTTATCTCCGCTACCTGATTGTGTCAATCCGAATGAAAGTGACCTTAGCGTGAACCTGCGGCAAAATCGTCGATTTAATCTCAGACCGACATGTCATCGCCCTTCGCGATATAATGATTGAATGCCTTGCAATCATTACTTTTCACAGTAGCCTATACAGTTCTTCTGTATAATGTGTGTGTGCTTATTGCGAAGCGAGTCGCAAGTCAGTGTTTGTTTCTCCAACTGCTTACGCGCTTTTCTTTTTCTTTTGGTGGGGGGTAATCTGTAGTGATTTGGTACCCAAACACTACACGTTATACTAAATCCTTTAGGAGCGTCATGCTCCGCCTTCCACAATTTCACATGTGCATTGAGTTTAATTAGCTGTAAAGACAAGTATGATCTAAGCCTACAAACTGTAGCTAGATTGAGTGTTTTTCTTGCTAACGATTCTATTTGAATAAGGTTTTGTTGTAATTAATTAAGAATTGTGTAAATATATATAAATTGGCTTTTGATTTGTGCTTTTGCTGAGGAATTCCTACACATGTTGGTATCAAATGATACTATCGAACATGACACTGGCATCAAACCGCGGTATAACACTTAACTTCTCAAAAGTAGAAGCACAATACAAAACTTCAGTTACATCGCAGAACATGCCGCTGGAGCCATCTTCAAATGTGCCGAAAATTTTCGAAGACATTCGTGCTTAGACCACCATCTAGTTGCTCCAATCAAGTTAAATCTACTCTGAATATCCTAACCGTGTCTTTGGCTCATCTGCTCTTTCCACGTGTCCATTCGAAAATATAATTCCCGAAAGAAGATTCTAACTTTTTAAACTAATCCAAATAGAGATATGATTCATGATTAGTCGTAGTAACATCACAGAGAACCAAGTTGAGAACGTGAGCATAGCATCATGTGTGAATGTGGCCAGGAGATTATTTTTTCAAGAAAAGCTGCAAATCCATTATACTGCCCCGACATGTTTGATGCTCCATCTGTACTGTCGGAGATGCATTTGGAAACGTCTATGTTTTGCTTTTACAAAACTTCTTTCAATAAATTGCTCAGGTCTGCTCCACTTGCCGAATGACTGTCAACAACGGCAAGAAGTCGTTCTTCGACGTTTTCCCTAACAAAGCGTTGAGTAACTGAACATTTGTCGGTTGAAGTTATATCTTGAGTTGAATTGATTTGAACTGAGTAACTGCCTGCTTCTCTAACCGAGTTTGAAATTTCTTCTTTGATTAGCTTAGATATAATAGCAATGATAGAGTTAACAGTAGTGTTGGAGATAAATGTATTTCTCTTTGCACAGTTATGCTTGTTCTTGTCGGATTTGTTTTGAAAACATTTTTTAATAGCATTTTCCAAATGACACTTTAGAATGTCATCGTACTTTGCAAAAAGAAATACAGTCTCCAAAAACGTCCCGTGACAAACTTTTTTATCACATAAAGTAGACACTGTTTACGAATTCCCTGTTCCCCTATAGCTTGTTCCCCGTTTTCCAATTATTTTCAAAATGGAGACGACTCTGTGGGGAATTGGTCTTCTTTGCATGACCTGTTTGTTGTGTAATGATGTTTGACTGACAGTAAGTAGGTCAATCACTGTCTTATTACTGGTGAATCGTATGTGAGCTTCAACACATGCCTTGTGTTTTTGAGAACTTTCGTGTTCATCAATTCGTTGGTAAATGTGTTTTCACGAATTGAAATCCGTTAGAAATTTGCTGAGGTTCTGATTGCTACTGGTAGTAGTACCATATGCAATGCAAAGATTGCAAAATAGAGCTTCTTTTTCTTCACAATACAAGAGCCATAATCGTTGCAAACGACCTCCAGAGTCATCAGGTCGGAAGTACACGTTTGTAGCGTTGAATTTGGTTGTTTCTGGTTGATGTGGGTAAACCTTGAAATATTCGGTTAGTTTATCTCGTTTTGGTTTTACAAACCACGAGTGTCACAGAAGGAATTATAGACTGATCTGGTTGAACTTCTCAAACTTGGGCGGATATTGCTGAATAGTCTTTACTGTCTGGTATTGCTGAATAGAAATTTACAGACCGCTGATATTGACTTTCTAAAACTTGAGTTAGGAGAGCAGAACATACTTTAGGATTATCTTGGATGAGGTTGTCTGGTTTTGGTTCATCAGTCTATACAGTCTGGACTTCGCTTTTTGATCAGAGCAATTTTGATTTACTAAATCTAATGCTGGTACATCATGATAACTTACAGACTGATGCTGATCTTAAAGTTCTAATAGCAAAGCGGAATTAACTGTCGTTTGGCTTTCCGTTGAGGTGCTTGCTCTTGTAAATGCTTTCTGAATGTTCACACGTTTTAGCAGCAATTTCTTTTTCTTTCTTTCACGCTCTTTCTCAGCTCCATCTTTCCGCTTTTTTGTTTCTTTTTCCATTACTTAAAATTTACAGAGACCTGACAAATGAATGGTAAACAACTATGTTGCATACGTGATATCAGTTCTCCTGCGACTCTTTATTACGTCATATTACTGCAAATTAGAGAAAGAAGTTACCACTGAAGACTTATTCATTATTTTACATCAAATCACGACAACCACAAAGCAAAATAAAAAAATAATAGATAGGCTGTACAAAAATACTGTTACTGAAAAATAATTGCGAAATCATTATGTATGGAACTGGTTCATATTCTTGATCATTTGTTAGCTTCTTAAAGTTAGTTTTGAGGCAGTTCAGTGAATCGCTGCACCGGCCCACAGTCGAGCGGCCCACCAGGAAACTATCGAATTCTCGCCGGGCTAATCCGCCCATGGGTTTTCCTCAAATGTTTGGTTTGTCCCCGGTAGCTTTATAAAGCTATTATAAAACAAAATACCAATAATATATTCCATGTGGTGCGATTTGACACAGTGACTTGTTAATTCTGATTTCCCTTCAAACTTTCTTAAATCCTCGCTCGCTACGCATTATGATTCATATTTTTTCCTCGCTTAGGTATGCTCCTAGAAGTTAAAAAAGTCCTTGCTTTTCCCAAATGTTCAGTTTTAATCCCCGTTGCTCTGCAAAGCTATTCGGAAGCAAAATAGAAAAGATATTTTTCCTAACTTTGGTGCGATTCAGCGCATAGTATCATCCGCACCTATTTAAAACATATCAATCAATGCAGCTGCACAAGCTTCACCTAACAAACATTTATGAGAGCAACAACGAAACGTTTTGGTAAATATAAGCCATAGCTCCTGTACATGTAATGATGATCATGTTGGTTTATTAATCAAGACTGGAAGTATTCAAAAAGAAGGAATGATAACACAAACTACTTATTGTAATTTTTAGAAGAATAAGGTTGGTGAAACATAATCATAATTGATTGCGTCGCGCAAATGGTGGTCGTTTTGACGAGTAACAAAAGAGCTATTTATTGGTAGGCCTATACCACGATTTGGTGGGCTCGCTTTCGCATTAATATTTGTGATATTAAATTCTTTGCCTGCGCTGTTTGTTTAATTCGGCCATAGCATGAAAAGGAGCCATGCCTTTCCTTTAGGTCATATAACCTATTTCAAGAAACGCCTGCTAAGCTCTTTTTAGACAAAAGCATATTCCCTAAAACCACTGCTACAAATTGATGCTATTATTGTTTAATTTTAATCCTAATCCAGACCTCCCTACTTTTAAATAAAGATTAGTTTTTGCACCGATATTCTCGCAATTACATTGGGAAACTTTCTCATGTTGATTAATATTCATTTTTTTTGCTATGATCATCCTTCCATGCGTGTCGCGTTTCAATAAAAATTTTTTTGATTCTATTTCAATTTTAATTTACTTCTTAAAATTGAGACGACGTATAGTATCGCTTGAATAATTAAGTCTGGTTGCAACTTAATAGCTTGGAAAAGATTGGCTTCCACTAAGATACTTTAACTCACGCACTTCTCGATCACGAACAGAACAAATACAGGGTGTCCATAAAATTCGTGTGCACTTTAAAAAATTTATAACTTTATTTGCATCTGCGATAAAAATAATCTGTAAAAAGAATTAGAAAGAAGAAAACATAGATTTTTTAAGGTCTTAATGAACTTTTATTTAAGTTTCCACATGTCCTTCACCATTAGCAATGCAAAGGGTAATACCATTTCGCAGTTTAGAGGAAACATTTGCCAACTGATTTACAGTAATACCCGAAATCACGTTAATTATTTTAACTTTCAAATCTTGTAATGAACTAAGTTTGGTTGCGCACGCAATTGTTTTTACATGTCTCCATAAAAAAATCTAATAAAGTGAAATCTGGCAAATGCGAAGGCCAAAAAAATGGTCTGCCCCTTTCGATCCATCATTTAAGAAATTCTAGATTTAGAAACTGTCTGATATGCAGAGCAAAGTGGTAAGGAGCTCCATTTTGTAGAAACACTGTATTAGTGGAAACACTGTTTCTAATTTTGTGGTAAAGAATCATCCAATAACTGCATTTAAAACTAGGCAGATGAAACTTTATAACATTTTTTACAGATTATTTCTATCGCAAATACAAATAAAGTTATAAATCTTTTAAAGTACACACAGACTTTATGAACACCCTGTATATTCACAAACCACTTTAAAACTTCAAACTCCTTTGCTTGTCAAAAACAGAAACTAAAGCATTTTACTATATAAATATTAGACTAACCAAAACTAAAACCACCAAAATAATCGCCTGATTCCAGTCAAAAAAATCACCACAGAACAATGCCTGTTTTTACTACACTCTACTGAACTACACTCTCTCTCTCGCTCTGAATGAAAAAAATCTCGCCGTCTTATATATACATGTACAACTGGAAAATATTCTAGAAATTGCTAAAACATCAAACATCGTCAATAAATTACATAATCGGTAATAATAAAAAAAAAAGAAAAATTTTCGAGAAGAAACAAGAATCATTACAATACACTAGAATTTGATCACGTGGCCAACCATTGTGACGTCAGAAAGGCGTGTGAGTTACAAATCTATTAACAAATGCGAAAGAAAAAAGGTCTTTTTGAAAACAGTTTAGCAAGTTTTGGGCTTCAGACAATTCAGATTTACAAATAAAATTATCACTGCAAAATAAAACAACAGATTACAATAACTATACATCTATAAAAACTATTCTTTCAACGCAAATTTACTTATTCGTGACAATGCGCAAGAGCTCTGTACATGACACTTTATCTAGTTTACAAATAGGTTGCCAATTTTTCTCATCTAAAAATATAGGACAAATAATATTGATGAAATATACATGTGATAAACGAGTATGGGGTGTTGCCAGTTTATCCAAAGCGGAGGTCACTAGCCAAAATCGGGAGAGGCTAATGTAAAAAGTTAGATTTGCATTCACCTAAATTTGCAAGCTTGATGATGCCCCAGCACGTTCGCCAACGTAGATCATGAGCTTCTCCTTCCTCCCCAAAAAAGATCATCACTTTTTCAATCACACAAAATTCAATGGTTTTCTCTTTAATCTGCAATAATTTTTAAAACTTTTCAGTGCGGTCTTTGAAAAAAAGATCATCACTTTTTCAAACCGACAAATTTTCATCTTTTAAGAATTCCCAAGATTCGTAGAATTGATTTCAAAATAAGGAACAAAAAGGACAAGGACAGAATTGAAAAATAAAGAACGGTTGCAACCCTATTTACATGGCTTTCAAAACTATTTCTGAAACGGCTCAAAAAGCAGAGACTATTTGAATAGGAAATGCATTGAAGGTTGACCTGTATCCTAAATCTTTTCTTATAAAGAAAAAAGAGCAGAACTAATTTGAGTCTTCCATCTCAAAAAAAGAGGAAAGATCGAGCATTCACTGTGTTACCATATGTTTCAAAATTGTTCGGCAGAATAAGAGCCGGCTTATCGCACCATCATAAAACAAACGTCTTGATTCAGGGGTGAAACCGCTGCATGCGAACGTACAGTACTGCACCAATCAACAGCCGCCTCAACGTGGTGGTGCAGTCCCGGCCCCGTTTGGGTTGGGTCGAAATGGCTGTTGGCCTTCCCAAGGGTCCCAGTTACCCCGGGAACTCCCATTTATTTTTTTGCTATGCTGCCCCCTGAACGACCGCAGAAGGGCAGCACACAGCTTCTTTAAAATCGGCTACTTGTTTTCTCTTTTTCTTTTCTCCTGCCCCTCTCTTGCCCTTCTTCGTCTCCTCATTCTTCTCCTTCTCTTGATGAGCAGTAACGTCCATCCCAACCCTGGCCCCATCTTTCCTTGCTCTATGTGCGCTGGAAATGTGACCTGGCGTGGCAAGTTAGTGCAATGCTGCTCTTGCTCCAAATGGGTCCATCTAAGGTGCTCACAACATTCTTTATCCAAATTCAGAGCTCTTGGCAGCTCTCACTCTTGGAACTGCCCCCCTGCCATAACACTGTGACTCTCTCCTCAGACTTCTTCGATACATATACCTCCACTGTGGAATCTGCCCCCGCCTCTGCTAATGCTACACTCTCGCTCCACCCTCGGCTCCAAACCTCTTATCCCCAATCTGCCCATTATATATCTTCTCCCTCTGCCCCTCCACCATCGTCCCTTGCCCTTGGCTATCCTTCTGCGCTTCCTGCCTCGTCTCCCCCCCTACCTCTCTCAGGGTTCTTCAATGGAATGCTGGAGGTCTTCGAGCCTGGAGCACTGAACTACTTCACTCTCTCTAGTCCCATCCTGTCGACCATATCTGCATTCAGGAATCCAATCTTAACTCCTCTTTCCGGATTTATGGATACTCTGCTCTGGGTTCTGATCGCACCCACTTCCGGTCTGGCATTCTCTCCTCTGATACCACGCACACTAGCGGCAGCGTTGTTATTTTCGTCAGGCAGGGCCTATCTTTCTCTGAACTTTCTACCTCCTCTCTTTCTTTGCTTGATCCTTACTCTGATTATGTAGGGATCAACATCTCTCTTAACAACTCCTCCTCACTCTCTTTTCTTAATGTGTATGCCCCCCTATTCGCTCCTCCACAACGGATGGCAGAACCGACTCCTTCTCTCCCTCCATTCTTCCCTCCTCCAGAAATCTCTTCATTCTGGGGGACTTCAATTGCCATCACCCCCTTTGGGACTCAAAAGGTACTTCCGACCCCCGCAGGGAGAAAGTATTCGACTGGGTCATCTCTTCTGACCTCCTCCCCCTCAATGACCCTGACACACCCAACCATCTCCGTTGCTCCTCTGGCAGTCGCTCTTCCCCTGACATCTCCTTTGCTCCTTCTACTCTTGCTTTTTCTTGCTCCTGGGAGGTGCTGCAGGACCTGGGTTCTGACCACTTACCAATTCTTCTATCTGTCCCTATAGCCGCCGTTTGATTCTTGTTGCGGCTATAGGAATTTGATGTGACTTGTGGAGCCTCACATGGATTTATTGTTGTTCTAATTTTTATTTTGTACGAACTTGCACCGTTTTCTAAAAATAAAATACACAATTTTCAGCACAATTAAATAAATACGACACAATTACGAAGGATATAACGTTGAATTCACTTACCGGCAGTTCCGGCAGTCACTTGGGGGAATTCGCTTTTATTTCGACACACCAGCGTCAACTAACAACCACATAACTTGAATTCGCACTACTTCCAATTGAACGTTGCTCAACTCAATACACCAAAAAACTATATGAACAAAGGACATCAAAGCGGATCAAGTTTTTTGCTTTTGTTGTAAGCTATTTGGAAAAACACTAAGCCCCTTTTGTAGTGGTATAAATACATGGGAGGGTTTTTCGGAAAAACTGAAAGACCATGAAAACGGCATTTCCCACCAAGAATGCTGCAGTCAATGGATGTTGCTAGCTGAAGGGATAAGAAATTCATCCACTATCGACAAACGCGAGATGAATATTTTTTTCAATGAAAGACGTTTTTGGAGAAATGTTTTAGAGAGACTTATCGACATTGCCTTGTTTCTATCGGAAAGGAATCTTGCTTTTAGAGGATCTGAAGAAGTCTTAGGATCTCCTCACAATGGAAATTTTCTGGGTATATTTGAGCTTTTGGCAAGAAGAGATCCGATCCTAAAAGAGCTTCAAGACAGAATCAAGAATAAAAACACTAAAGATCACTATTTGAGTCCTACCATACAAAATGAACTAATTGAATTGCTAGCGATAGAAATTGAAAAAGAAAATTTACAGCAATTGAAATTGGCAAAATATTTTTCTATAATTTTGGACTGCACTCCAGATATGTCACATCATGAACAAATGTCTGTCATTCTCCGTTATGTACTATGTAATGAAGAAGCTGCTGTTGCTAAAGAAACATTTTTTGGCTACTTGAGAATAAGTGACAGTACTGGGAAAGGCTTGTTGGACGCTTTCTTAGAAAAAGCGACCGAACTGCAACTCGAGTTGTCTGATTGTCGAGGTCAGTCGTATGATAATGGTGCTAACATGAAAGGAAAACATTCTGGGGTCCAAGCAAGAATGCTAGACATCAATCCCAAAGCTGTTTACGTGCCCTGTGCAAACCATACCCTTAACTTAGTTGTTGTTGACAGTGCTAATTGATCGACGGAAGCATTGACATTTTTTGGAGTACTTACAAGGTTGTATGTGCTGTTTTCTTCCTCTGCTCAGCGTTGGGAAATTTTGAAGAAACATGTGGAGCTGTCCATAAAGTCACAATCTGATACTCGTTGGGAAAGCAGAATTAAATGCATCAAACCTCTTCGATACAATTTAAAAGAGGTGTTGCTGGCACTGAAAGACTTGGAAGCCATTTCCATAGAAAGAAAAGATGGAAGAGCTGCCTCAGAAACAAAATCGTTGATAGCTCATTTATCAAAATGGAGTTTTCTTTTGTCGGTGTTTATTTGGTATGATATCCTATTCCAAGTCAATAAAGCAAGCAAGATTCTTCAATCGTATGGAGTCTCCCTTCATACAATGGAAACGGAAATCCAGGCAACTGAAAAGTTTTTGCAAAACTATCGCACAACGGGTTATGACAGTGCCGCAACATCTGCTGTTGAAATAGCACAGGAATTGGATATTGATCCTTCTTTTCCTCCGTCAAAAAGTGGAAAGAAAAGAAGATTGTTTGATTACCAAGGTGAAGAGGAACAACGAGCTACTGCTGAACTGAAATTTAAAAGCAACTTTTTCTATCCATTAGTAGACCAGGCTATTATGTCAATAAAGGAGCGCTTTAATTTGTTACGTGAGGTTTCTTCCGCCTTTTCGTTTTTGTACACACGAGACAAACTTTTGCTTGTGCAACAAGAAAATGCTCTTCTTACTTGCTGTAAAGAGTTCCAAAAAAAGTTCGGTGACATTGATTCTGATGAAATGAGCGCTGAGCTACAGCGGTTTGTTTTAATTTTACAAAAAAAACGCAATCTCAATACGGCTCAAGACTTTCTGAACTATCTTCTAAAGACTCATTTATTTGAATTGTATCCGAATGTGTACATCGCACTTCGAATCTTACTAACTTGCCCCGTGACTGTTGCCAGCGCTGAAAGAAGCTTCAGCAAATTGAAACTGATCAAAACTTTTAATAGAACGTCTATGACAGACAGTAGACTATCTTCATTAGCCATGTTGTCAATCGAAAATGACTGCGCCCGATCTCTTGATTATGACAATGTCATAACAGCATTTGCGAACAAAAAGGTTCGCTCCAGACTATTTAAATGATACTGTGTTTTTATAACTTTTTCATGTTTTTCAGTGTCATTGCTTTCGTTTCGCAGTGTCTGCATAAATGTCCTACTGAACTCTGGCATCGGTGCCGAATTTTTTATGACTTGCACTTTCGGTATCGGCATGCTTTATTCTGACATTAGCCTGTTTACTTATGTACAAATTGTGGTGTATTTTCTTAATGCAGCTTTTCAATTTCACACCTCTAAAGTGATATGACCTGTGCGCAGGGGCTCTTGCGCTTACTTTGGGGGGGGGGCCCGAAGTTGGAGTGCTACGGGACTGAGTGTACACTCAAAGGGATTGTACAGGGTGGGGGATAGAGACCTAGGGGTGCAAAATTTTTTTAATCGGTTTTTAAAATTGACCAATCAGAAACGACCAAAAGTCACATGTTTAGTATGTCATTTAGATTGACCAATTACAAATAACTCACGGCAAAATAGTCTCTGAGGGTAAATTGCCGTCGACGGCAAAATAGCCACTGCCTTAAGAATATGTAACAAAAGATCATCGTCTGGGACTTGAAAACTTTGCTTGGCGTTGCCATTCATATCAGCTAAAATACTTTTATAAGTATATTTGGAAAACTAAAAAATATAAATAAAATAATATATTGTAAATATTTATCCTACAAAACTTTCGCACTGATCATTACGTTAGAAGTTGTCTAAATGCCATTTCAGTATTGTACCTTTAGAGCATTTGATAAATTGGTCTGAACTCAATGAATAGATCTAGCCATGAAAATGTTTTGTGCAATAAAACTTTTCTATCGGTACAAAATGCTTACTCAGGATTTTCTCACCCTGGTGTACGAAAAACACCATGCAAAAGCAAAAGCAAAATAAAACGTGTAGTTAAAAGCTGTGGCAACTTGGACGCACATACACGTTTTACGCACTGAGAGAGTGACATGCTTTGACAGATATACACGTCTTACGCAGTGAATGGGTTAAACTGTCCAATAGTGCCAAGAGGGTTAAGATTGACCACTCACAAATATCTCCTGGCAAAATAGTCTTCAAGGGTAAACTGCTGTTGATGTCAAAATAGGCACTGTCTTATTAATCTATCTGTTGGCTGACTTGCAGGAGTCACTACCGTGATTATATTTTAAATCAAATTTGCATTTTTTCATGATCTTGTGTTAAATATAAATTTCTGTAACTCCATAAACTTAATCAGTGGCTATTTTGCTGCCAACAGCATTTTACCCTTAGAGGCTATTTTGCTGTGAGTTATTTCTGATTGGTCAATCTTAATGATGTATTGAACAGGTGACTTTTGCTTGTTTTTGATTGGTCAATTTTAATAATTGATTAAAAAATGTTGCACTCCCAGTGTCCACTCTCCCACCCTGTATACTCTCTTCCAATGTATACTACCTCATACATTCACATACTGGCCTCCCCCTCAGTGTACACTGCCTTTCTCTCAGTGCCCTGCCAACCAAGATTCCAACCTGCAACCATCGTATTTAATGATTAGTGCACTATTCATGTTCAACAGCATCATTGTTAGAACTGTAGTCATTATGGCATTATAAATACACATGACTAATTATGGCAAAATAGTCTCCCAGGGTAAAATGCCAGTGATGTCAAAATAGCCACTTACCAAGGACATTTAAAACAAGGACGTGCATTGCCTATGTCCAGCCTTTGCTAGCGAAGGCCATCACCTTCACTGTAAAATTGCTATTGTACTACTGAAATCAATTAATGATTGGCTCATAATTGCTTCAAACAAAAACATTACAACGTTAAAATGCATATTTAAGGGGGTAAATATCTAAATATGTGATAACATGCCCACAGAACGACCCGAGCGTGAAATATCTGAAATATGCCATATAGCGCTAAATAGACATAAGAATTTAAAATGACATAAAAATTTATACACGTTATCAAATTACATTCACGAGTTGGTTATAAACTTAATTTGACAAGCGCGCCTTCTTGAATGATGTCTGGAGGAGGACGGAGTTCTTTTGCTGGTCCTTCTCCAAGTTATGCAGACCTTTCAAAAGTACATTTGCCAAGTGTCGTCGGAGCTTGTCACAGGTGTTCAGGTTATTGTAGTCCTCCATCACTTGCAGAATCATCATGAGTCTCCTGCAGCAGCAGGCCCTGTGTCTGGCTTTGGTGATGAAGGCAAGTCCACACCGCACAAGGTCAAAAGTGGTTTGATGGGGAATTTTCAGGGAGCCTCGTGAAACTTCGGAGATGAAGGCACTGATTTCTAATGACACCAGTTCATCCTCCTCATTGAAGATCAGGTGTTCCTCACACTTTTTTTCCAGCCACCCTGCCACATAGGCTGCACTGCTTTCCTCATGTATGGAGAGTGAAGGCTCAGTGCAGTCCTCAATGAAGGTGGCGTCCTCAACATCAATGGCAGTGGTAACACACGTGTGAGCCTTGGTCTCCCCATTCACGTCCAAGGTCTCCAGGTAAGAAGCGGCATGACTAGCCAGGCGTTTTTTGCATGCAGTCAAAAAATTCCCAGAAGTCATAAAAGCATTTGCACCCGCCGACTGCCTGTACACGGAAAATTCACTCTCTATCCTGTCACTTTGCAGCTCCCAAAGAAGTACATACTGGAAGCCAGCATGGTTCAGGAGGTGTGCACAAATGGAAGTCAGGCCTTGCATGGTCTGCATAAGTGCTTTCTTAGTGTCATGGGTAACACACTGCTTTCTGCCTTTTCCGTGCCCAGAAGGAGCTCTCTGAAAGATCCGTTGATAGTCGGACAGGTTGGTAGAGGTGTGGTCCTGAACGCGCCGATGCGGATCATTGAGCCTCGCTTCTTGATGTTTTGACGACACATTCACAACATTCCACCAATTAAGCACAAATTGAATAAAGTCGGCTGTGTCGCCACACTTCTGGAGTCTGAGGGCAGCTTCAACTTTGTCGTTGAAAACTTTCAACACGTGCTGGACATTCTGCAGTTGAAGCTTTGAAGGTCGAACAGCAGCATCTGTTAGGGGAGAAGTTTTCAAGAGGTTTGCCTTCTCAGCATCATATAGCTTTCTGACATCGCTGAAGGAACCAGTGACTTGATTGTCGAAAGTTATCTTCTGACAGGCCTCTGAAAAAAAAGGACAAACAGTAAAATCATCTCATGCTGACATTTTTGTTATGGTGCTGCAGTATTCAGTTTTTTTTCTGTCACTGGGTAAACAAAAACTTTTTCACGTATCAACTACATCTAGAAATAATTTGTAAGAGCTTTTCCTCCGTTATCTTAAGTAAAATCAGGAGTAGGCTAATAATTGTTTGCTGTTGATACTTAATTGTTTATAAATCATAATAGTATAATAGCTACAAGGACCTCTAAAGCCAAATAGATAAAAGGTTTTAGATGTCCTTGAATAGATAATAATAATTAAATATCTTATCAAGAACAATCAAAATTATAAAAACTACTCATTGCGTAAAAAAAAAACTCTCACATACAGACATGCCTATATACAGCAAAACGCAGTCCAAGGCGTGAATACCAACACAATTAAAGATTAAAGAAAAAAATAACCGAATTGTTATTATTGTTACTTGTCAATTAAGTTATAACTAAAGATTGTCCTTTCAAATAAAAAAATTTTTTGCCAAATTTTTTTTCAAGATTTGTATGAATATGTTACAAACCACAAATCAAGAATAATACATGTAGACTCACCTGATTTCCAGTTGTTTCTTATGCACTTCAGTAGATGCACTGTGTCAAACAGTAGGTACCAACTCCGTGTGCCATCTAAAGGATGAGTAGCAGTGGCAGGGTAATCAGACTCTGATGAACGATCAAACATCTTACAGTAGAGCTGGTTGATCTTGTGGTTGTCTGTGATGGACCCAAGGACAGTGCCTCCAGCCTGTTCTACAACCATGGCAGCCTGCTTCACCACCTCAAACTGAAAGGAAGCGGTCAATTTATGGACAGGTGTGACAGATACCATGATGCTGGGGCGTCGATGAAGGCACTTGGACATGACGCAAAGCATTGAAGTGGCCTTTGCGTCGTGGTCATTCTTGGCCATGCCACTGAGGACTCCTCCGGAGAAGGCTACTGTTAGCCGAATCTTTATCTCGTCAACTAAGAGAACGACATTTTTCTGTTGAGGTTTTTGAAGTTTGGCAAACGTCTTTGATAAAATGTCCCTCACATTCACTGAAGAAACGACGGCTTGCACTTTTCTCCTACTTGGCAAAACTAGATACTCACGGAGAACTTCATAATTGCAGTGTGGAAACGATCCCACAGCAAAGCAGTAGTCTTTGACAGTAAAATTTTTGTTAACTAGAAGCTTCAGGTTATTGACGATAAAATCCAATTTTTTTGCCTTATTTTTGTCTTCGATTTCTTGATCCTGAAGTACAGTAACTACTTTCATCAACACTTTATCCAGGGGGATTTTGTAGTTTAAGCAAGTATGTACAACAGCCATAGGCGCCGAGTTTGTGATTTTACCGGGCATGCGCAAACTTTATGACGTCAAAATTAAAACATTACCGTTTGATTGTCTATGACAGGGGTGTCAAACATACGGCCCGTGTAAGGATTTCGTGCCACAGTGCGAGCGCCTGGTCTCCGAAGTTGGTCTGCGAAATTTACGTGAAAATGTTTGTAAAGTAATGGCCGACAATCTCCAGAAGTTGCGGCAGGCATGACGGGTTGCGGTGAGAGAGGCGATGACCTTTTTTTTGGAGATCAGCATTTCGGGCTACATCCCATAACTTCCGGAGATCGTTTGATCAAAGTTTGGAGACCATTGATATACACTCTTGCCTGCTTATGTTGTTTTTCAACTGACTCTAGCTTGTATCTGACCTCCATGTGTTGAGTGTAGTCAAATGTGCGGGCATGCGTGGCATGACCGCATGCCCGTAGTCGGCGCCCCTGACAACAGCATAAAACTGCGAATAGGAACTGAGGCCATTATTGGGGTTCAATATAGTCCCTAGTGGCACGCGAACTCCACTCTTGTATGCAAAACACGTAAGGGGAGAACACAGTGTTGATTTGTTTTCAACAAGAACAGTCATTTCGCATTCACGAAAGTCAGGCGACATGAAAAGAAAAGCACATCTGTCAGATCTTCTGGTAATCACAACATTGTCATAGTCCTTGTTAGTTTTCTTGTCTGGTACGAAGTCACTAAACGACTTGATCCTGTCTCTGGCCATGAAAACCTCAAGTTGCTTGTCTACTTGTTTTGCTGGGCGAGGAGGGGCTTGGGGAGTCGGCAGGCATGCAGCAGGTACATCAAAAATGCTTGGTGCAACAGCTGGTCTTGTTGTTCCACCTGGCAATTTCTTCATTGGAGGATTTTGGGGCCAATGCTTCTCACAAACGAAAAAAGATTTGGCATTTGCAATATCAAAGTCTTTGCGAGGAGGAATCACAGCAAGCCACCTCTGCCTCTCAGGATCAAGGCTGGGAAGTTTGAATATTCTACGTTTTGACAAAAGGTTGTAGTTTCCTCTACAATTCACAATTCCACATTTGTTCGGCATAATTACGAAAATAAATGCTCTTCGAAAAAAGAAAAAATTATTTATCGATATATTTCTCACAAAGCTACATGCAGCCTAAACTGTTGTCAGTACATTGCCCCAACTCCCGGTTACAAGATGCAAAATAGTATGAATTGAAGATCAACAAAAATTTTATTCAATCATTTTGTTGACTACTAAGATTTGGCCTCTGAGATGAAAACCGGTCGGGTCGAGCGGCACCGGTTGCCAGTCGGATCGGGAACTTTAACCGGTCCTGACCGACCGGTCGAAACCTTTTGTTTTTTGACAGTATAAAACATATCATTTAAAGCCATTTTATGCAATGTTTTGTTTCAAAAGTTATTTAACAGTGCGATTTCTTAGTGTGAGCAAGTTTGTAAAAATTGAAGGAAGTGGTCAATATGCATTGCAAGTTCAATTGTCATTATTCAGTTCCGAGAATGATGGGAAAAAAGTTCAGTTGTCGACAGTTGAAGACCTTTTTTTGGAGGTCACCTAGATTTTCTGTGAAATTTTGATAGCTTTGAAGTAACACTACGTTTTACGACCCCTCGTAGCGACGCCGTTGCTTTGACACCCCCTAAAAAAACGGTCGATTACCGGTCAGAACATTGCTTTTATCTGCCGGTCAACCGGCCGGTCGGAGAATGGCGTTGCCGGTTGCGTTCGGGTCACGAAAATCCCGACCGGTTCCAACCACAACAAAAATTTAAAAAATAAGTTTAAGCTCAGCAAAATAATACCGGTAGGTACGGCATACGGCTTTCTCTTTACGAGCCCCAGTAAATAGGCCTACCTGAAACTTGCCTATCCCTTTGAGATCGCCAACCAGTTTTGACACTCCACCTAACTTTGCTCAGTTTGCAGTAAATTTAATGCTGTTCTCATGTAATTTACAAAATCATTAAACTGTATTTCTTATTAATCTTTTTACATATAATAAAACTAGAACTAGACTAGATACATCAGGCTAGGATTCACCTTTCTCGGTACAATACACGGTCATAAAATTTAAATGAACCTACCAGCATAGTTTGCATTGTAGATCAGACAAGGTCTGCTCTATGATGTAACAATAAGCTTTTATTGGCTCTGCGCATAAATAGAAGATACAGTAGCCTTCGCTAGGTTGATCTGAAACTAGCGCCTGCATGTCCTTGGTTTAGCAGTCTTTGCCACTTACATATTTAGTGTTATTTGGTGAAAGTTAATGATGGATACTTTTGAAGTGGGAAAATTTTGTAGACTAACCCTGCAACCTTAACCTTAAATTTAATGCTGATTTGTTGATATGATGTTTAGTAGGCTAATTTGCTCTGCACTTTTTCAAAATTCTGGACTTTAGTTTCTTTGCTTGTGATGGCTGTCAATTTGTTGTTGTGTCCTTGGAAAAGGATTGGGAATTACAGCTATTTTTTCTACTTGGCAGTAGTGGCAACTCCAAACTAGGTCTGAACACCTGTTTTATGTATAGCCTCAAAAATTTTCCAATAACTTGATAAAATTTATGACAAAAAAAGGCCATCATTTGCTTAAAGAAAAATACACAGTCCTTGCATCTTTTAGGTTAAGGTGTCGTAACTAAGGTTACTAACAATGTTAAGCTGGTATCTGTCAGTTGCAGAGCGAGACTAACTAGGAGATGTTATAGTTTAACAGCACTGTGTTGCACTAGTGCATAAGGCAAATCTGCCCCAAGCCTTTTGACTATCAAAAGTATAACTTTGTTATTTTTAATATTTGTAATTTGTGTCAGGCATTACAATTGCCTTAATTAGAATGTTGGAGTCTACTAAAGAATTAGTCTTATGGCTTAAAGTAACGTTTCCCTAATACTATATCTACCTCACTTATACTCCAACCCTAAAATACTAGTCTGCAATCTTGCATTTTATTATCAAATTTCACATATCCAGCAATATGGTCGGTTTTCAGTAAATCCAGATTTGACAAGTATTAACTCCGCTCAATATTGTTGTCAAGTAATAAGTAGGCAGTGGCTATTTTGCCGTCGACGGCAATTTGCCCTTGGAATCTATTTTGCCATGATCATTCACGTGTGTTTATATAGCCAAATTTGCTATTATCGCACTAGTGATTCTGTGGTCTAGTGGATAGAGCGCTGGTCTTGAGATACCAAGGTATCGGGTTCGAATCTCAGCTGGCCAGGGCTTGAAAAGAAAGGCAGTGTACACTGAAGGGGCAGGCCCAGTATGTAAATGTATGGGGCAGTGTACACTGCAAGGGATAGAGACCTGGGGGTGCAAAATTTTTTTTTTGGTTTTTAAAATTGACCAATCAGAGACGACCAAAAGTCACATGTTTAGTACGTCATTAAGATTAACCAATCACAAACAACTCACGGCAAAATAGTCTCTGAGGGTAAATTGCCGTCAACGGCAAAATAGCCACTGCCTAATAAGTATGGTATGGCATATATGAAAATTAGTGACCCAGAGCTGGAAATTTTTGTAAATCATGTATTCAAATCTATATATTTGCTCAATAGCATTGCTTCCTTTGGAAGCCTCCACCTTGAGCACTCACTATGTTGTTTTGTTTCTTGCTTATAAGACGCTCTCTATCAATCGTAATCACTTGGAGCTAGCTAGCAATATTTGCCTCTTCTTTATGTGAAGATTATTTTGCCCATTTCAGTATCAACCAAACTTGTAAAAAAACATTTTGTAAGTGGTAATTTGTTTATTTTTTTAATCTATCATATGGCATGGGGCTGGCCACTGCTCTTTAGTCTTTGTGATGGTAGGTGGTATGGGATCTAACAACACAAATCTACTTCTTCCATAGCCACTTTTATTGCACAAATACAGTACCAAAATTTAATTTATTAAATGAATTAATATATATTCATTGAAGAAAGGGAATTGCGTGAACATGGGAAAACAGTAAACTATAGCAAAAAAGAGCTTTGTAAAAATGGGTCAGATCAGAGGCGAGTTGAATATGTGGGAATAGCTAACATTATTATTGATTGTGTTCTCACGCTTAAAAGTTGCAAAGTGAAAAATACAGTTCTTGTGATGGAAAGCTGCAATATGAAATCATGAATGCAATTGGTTATTGAATTGAACATTTTCAAACACAACATATATCTGCATAACATTACACCTCCTTTCAGTATGCCACTGTGTGCACAACGCAACCATGCATCATATAAACATAGGCTTTACAAATGCAGGTAATAAGCTTGATTTTATCATTTAGCAGATTAAAGCCTATGATCATTAACCAAGCTCCAGCTTGTACTTTTCAATCAAAACTGGTTTATAGTTAAACTGGGTCTACGTTGTTTGCTAGTCTTCAGCTTGTCAACATACCCTACTCAGTGTGGCCATGTGCATTGCTTTTGTACAACCAGTTTTTTTGACAAAATGTCACTTTTGTTATGGTTTTGGTCATTTTTATGTCAAGGCGCATAATTTCAATCACTGAGCAACCTTGAGAGCATTTTTTTAGTTTTTGCTGTTGCATGCATTTTCAAAATTGGCTTTACAAGAGTTGTGATTATTCTTTTAAGATTGCTTTCTTAACTCTTTTGCTGCCAAGATCATCATATGATGATCTTGTGTTTTCAGTGTTTTTCTCAAATCTTTTTCTGCAGAGTTACAAAATCATTTTACTAAAAAATGGATTTGTGACTTTGTCTCTCATCTAATTTTCATAAGATTTTCAAAAGATCACGCTTAATTCCTCATGCATCAGAAGATGTAAACTTGTGCTCTAACTCTAGGATTTTCTTACCGAAAACGTGTTAAAAAGACCAAGAACCGAGTTGCAGATGACAAAACCTGCCAAATTTTCAGCAGACTCGTGCAAAAGCCAACTACCTTAAAATCAAATTGAGATATCGTGTTTACCAGGAAACCAAAGCCTTTATCATTAGGCAGTGGCTATTTTGCCGTCGACGGCAATTTGCCCTTAGAATCTATTTTGCCGTAAATCGTCTCTGATTGGTCAACTGGTGATAGCTATTGCTCACCGGTCACGGTACGTTGCTTCTTAGGTTTCTGTATTATTTTTTATTAGGTGACTAGTTGACTGGCTAGAGCCAAAGTTACGATTGAGTGACTTTGGCTAGAAAATGTTTTGGCTAGAAAATGTTGGTTTATGCACCTCTGCTCTAGTGAAGATATTTGTTGGTCGGTGGTGGAGGAAATGTCGTGGATGAAAAATGCAGGTAGGCAAAGTTTTCTAGCTTTAAACAAGCATAGTAGGACATTGTAAGGGCATAATAGGCTTGGTACAGGCATATTGCTGTATTACAGGTGGAGATTGTAAAGGTTTTTTATGGGCATAATAGGCTCGGTGCAGGCAATGTACAGTTATAGGCACTATGCCTTTAATAGTAGTGGTACTAAACAAGCTTGGTAATGATAGTAGGTATATTAGGCATGGCAGACATTGAACAGGCATAGGCCTACTTGGTATAGTTAAGCTTTGGGGCAGAGAGAGGAATTGAGAAAGAAGAAAATTGTAAAGGTATTTTATGGGCATAGTAGGCTCGGTGCAGGCAATGTACAGTTATAGGCACTATGCCTTTAATAGTAGTGGTACTAAACAAGCTTGGTAATGATAGTAGGTATATTAGGCATGGCAGACATAGAACAGGCATAGGCCTACTTGGTATAGTTAAGCTTTGGGGCAGAGAGAGGAATTGAGAAAGAAGAAAATTGTAAAGGTATTTTATGGGCATAGTAGGCTCGGTGCAGGCAATGTACAGTTATAGGCACTATGCCTTTAATAGTAGTGGTACTAAACAAGCTTAGTAATGATAGTAGGTATATTAGGCATGGCAGACATAGAACAGGCATAGGCCTACTTGGTATAGTTAAGCTTTGGGGCAGAGAGAGGAATTGAGAAAGAAGAGATGTTGTTGAAGGTTAGCCTGGTGCAATTCCACTAAAAATGAAGAAGGCTACTATGCATACTATACCTACTATGCTCGTTTATAACCTCTTTTTTGATAGTGTGTCAAGCATCTCTAGGCCAGCTTGACAGTGGTTTTTCACAAGTAATGTGATGGTTACAGATTCAAATCTTTCCTGGTAGGGTACTTAGATAAAGGCAGTGTACAGTGGAGGGGGCGCAGTGTGTGAATGTGTGGGGGAGTGTACAGAAGAATGGAGTGTTCACTGGTTCACAAGAGCTGCAACAATTTTTTAATTCGTCATTGAAATTGACTACTCAGAAGTAGCAAAAAATCACATTGTAAATACATCATTAAAATTGACCAATCACTAATGTATTAGAGCAAACAGCCTCCAAAAATAATATGTTGTTTAAGGCAAAGTAGCCAATTCTATTAGTTTGTTTGGCAAAGTGGGTATTGCAAGCATAATGCAATGGCATTTTCTAAAGAAAGTGGATATTTTGATGTCGATGGAATTTTACTTTTGGAGACTACAGTGGAATTCGGTTAATAAATCCACGGTTAATAAATCCAGCCGCTTATTACATCCAATTTGCTTGGAACGGAATCGTCCCGATCCTTTCCCGTTATTTTAGAAAACGCCGTTTATTAAAGCCGCCGCGTATTAAATCCAAAACCGGCTGTCCCGAGGTGGATTTATTAACCGAATTCCACTGTATTTTGTTGTAGTCATTTATGTGTGTTTATATTGCCATGATTGCTACAATTGTGCAAGTGATGCTGTGGCGCATGGATAGTGCACCTGCATTGAAATGCTATGGTTATGGGTTGGGGTCTTGGCTGGCAAGGCAATTAGAGAAAGGCAGTGTACACTGGAAGGGGAGGCTTGTTATATGAATGTACAGGGTAGTGTACAGTGTGGGGGAGTGCACACCAGGGGTGCAGATTTTTTTGATTATTATAATTGACCAATCAGAAATGACCAAAGGTCACATGTTCAATACATCATTAAGATTAAATAATCACAAGTAACTCATAGCAAAATAGCCACTGCTTTTTTTAAACATTAAAATATTTTTTGTAATATCATCCCTCTACTGGTCTCAGTTTTCTTTAATGCCTACTGCATATAAATAGAGTAATCTATTTTTAACAGCTTTTGAACCTTTTTCTCTAGTCCCATTCACACATGAGCTATGTAGGTACTGCAATTAACTGAGGAGCCATGGGCGAGACAATTTTACTCGGCCAGCTGGGGCAAGTCACATCTGGTGCACAGGCTTTAAGTTGCCGATCCTTGTTGTAGCATATCAACAAAAGGTTTTTCTGTGATTACAGAATACAAATGTTTGACAAAAAACAACCAGCTTAATTGTTTATAGGATAGTTTTAAGTTGCATATCAGTTCACTGGAAGCTGTAGTCATTAGGCTATGCAAGACAAGGCAATTTTATTATAATGTTTAGTAAAGTCATGAAGCATTAACAAAACACATGCAAAAAGAATTCAGTTATTATAGCAGTTTCTACAAAACCATTGCTTTGATTTCGGTTGCTGTGACAAACCAACACACTTGAGATGATACCGTTCTAAGCAGCTGTCACAGCCTAACTGCTCATTATCCAAATCATCATTACAAAATCCACATTTCCAGTCAGTTTCATTGATGTTATCCATGAGATCTATTACATGTTGCCATGCATCTGTGGTAAAGTATTGTCTTATTCGTTGCAATACAACATGGTCTTCATCTCTGCATGCATGCGATACTTGGTAGAGCTCTTTTACATCATTCGGTTGAATGCTGTATCCAGACAATGCAGCATCTGTGACATAAGAGCTCACAAACCATTGTAGCATACCTTCACAGAAAACAAATTTATTAATATTGAGAAATGATAAGTGCGTTTGTTGATATTGGCTGTAGCCCATTGAACTGCTACATACTGTTTTGTTAGTTTATGGTTAAAATGATTAGGGCTATAGTGACAATTAGATTTTAGCCAAAAAAAATCATGTGAGCATGGGCCTACAGAACATGAGGGGAGATGTAGATTCTAGATTGATATCTGAATAGTAATGATTTATTGGTTGCCATTGACAGTAAACATGATAAATGTAGAAATAATTTTCTTTTCAGTGCTCCTCTATGCAAATCATGCCTTTTCACAACTTAATACACCCAGTAAGAATTTGCAAAAGTTGAAAGTAATTCATCTTTTTACTTCTTTGCTATACCTTTATTAAACTTACATCGATCTTTTTCTCTAGGATTCTTTTTCACAAAAGGAATGGGTTTAAATGATTTTTCCCTTTGATGGGGTTTTCTTTTTCTTCTTAGCAATCCTATCGCAGTTTGTGCCACACCTTTAGGGCGGCCTTTTTGTTGTTGTTTGGGTGGAAAGAAGATGGTGCTTAGCTAAAGTGACAAGTTTTTTAAATTGCATAATTTGTTATTGTAGCTTAAAAGCATCTACACTTCGGATATAAGTTTGCTTTTATGGTTAATCAGAGCATTTGCCTTATTGTGGTTTCTGATTGCTGTAAAATAGAATGAATTGGCTCTTCCATGACCTGTGTAATAAAGTACATGGTCACTCTATGATACTTATTTGTAACAAGTTTAACCATATTTAATCCTTTAAGGACCACAAGAATTTAATTCATAAAATTTGAAACAATGCCACAATTGTTTGGTAACAACGAAAATATAATGGATTTCAGATAATTGGTTATCACGTCATAATAATATAACAATCAACAATCATGGTACACATGTGTACCAAAGGTCCTCAAAGGGTTTAGGCTTGACATCAGCTATAACAATGCATTTGGGTTTTACAAATAATTAAACTGTATTTGTGGTGCTGCAGCAGTTTCCATTGGTGAACGACCACAAATAATGATTGTGTTAATTGCAAGAATCATTAATTATGAGAGTACATTTTGTCATGGTGTGGCCCACCAAATGGTTTGTTACTTATTGGTTGGAAATGGCTCTCAGGTAACTATGATGTCATTAAAGTTAGTACTTACCACACTACTAGTATTTGCATTTGTTGGTTCGCATGGCGTTGTTGAATTAGACAAATAGGTTTGTGTCTCTTAAAACAAAATTAATTTTGTACTTGAACAATAACTATTAAGCTTTGTTTCAGTGGTGTCCAACATTGTTGTTTTTCCCATTACAACATCTAATTTTTCATTTTCAGAAAATGCAAAACAGTCTGATACAACTCTTGTTTCAATGGGCAAAAACTTTAAAAGATAGGATTTTTTATTAATATGAAGAGTGAAATGTTAGATTGATATTTACGTAAATGCATTGTTGAAAAAAAAATAGGGCTGGGCAACTCAGTATCTTTTTTGGATCATAAAGGTCTGGACTAGGAAATTTTATAAATGTACCATTGGTATTTGTTTGGAAAAACATCCGGAATTTAAAGTGCTACGTTGCTCCAGCAAAAAGTCTGGTCAGAAAGCTAGTTTGTGTTGATACACATAATTCTGAATGAGCTCGTCTAAACCTGCAAATAAGACTTAAAATTAACTTTTGAGATGTGGTGGCCACATCAGTAAAGGCACTGACTTTGTTTAAGTTATTTTGAACACCTGCAAACCATGACTATTACTTGACGATTTATTATCCCCCACTTCACAATATTTGTCAGTTAAGTGTCTTTTGCAAGTAGACAATAGGGTAACCATCACAAGGTTCACTGTCACAATAAATAGTGCTCCGACCCACTTGAATACGTCGCCAACTGAACAAGCTACACACAAAGTCATGTTTTTAAAGTTAAGTGTTTCATTACATATAAAACGCATCCCATCAAAAATTACAATTTTTTGCTGTTGAAAATTGTTTTCCCTGACCCCTGTTTAGAACCACAACTCTAAGTGATAAAAAACTTCAACTCATAACTTACAAAAGATTGGCGTGGCCGAGAGAATGAGCATAGAGGCTTCTGAGATATCTGAACAGAATATATTGACACTATGAAGCACATTTATTTCTGTGTGTGTGCGTGTTTTAATTTCTCCGAAAGTACTGGACGTACATCACACTCTAATCACTACAACTCTCAGTCGGTTTAAAAAGATTAAGAGCACCTGGAGTTGTACCTTAGTGCGTACCTCTTGGCATTCTGTTGACAGGGAATTGGTGGTGATGTGATCATAATGTTGATCAACCTGAAAAATAAATAGTCACAAAATGATTTTTCTTGTAGTTATAACACGCATCATACCACTATGTTTTCTGTTCCAGTAAACAAAATATCTGCAAAAGCGGTATGTTAGTCAATGTTCCACTTTATAAATGCGATGTTCTAGTTGGAATGCCACCGGACCCTTAATGAACACTGCAAATCAACAAAAGCACGAAACAAGCGAAAAAGATCGTGTGCTGCAAATACTTACTTCAGTAGGTTTTGTGTTGTTTAATGTAACGAGTTTTACGTCACATCCATTTTGCCAGTTTCGTAGCATATCTTGAACGATTGTTTTTTATGAAGATATGCTTCCATGCCGCTCTCGCTTGCAATTGCCGCTATTTGTTGACATAAGGGAAATAATTCTCTGTACTTCTCTTGCTGGGAAATCGGTTTCCGTGTATGTTGTTCGTAAATTATCGGTGAAGGGGCTTCATCTGAAGTTGTTGGTAGTTCCTGTTCAGTACGTTCATGAAGCTGAAATAGGAACGTTGAGTGCATTTCGTTGTATTCTAGGGTCCAGCGTCTGTTAATAGTGCTCTGGTCAAAAAGCGATAACCGCATGATTCTTCTGTAAGCCAAAATGTGCTTGCATGGAAGGTCGTTCAGCGTAAAAAAACGGCATAAGCATGATTGGCAACTGACAGTTATCACTTCGTTAAAGCAATGCACCTGGATAGAGTTAGACTTTGAGTGTGTTGTGGTTGGCAGTCGTATCTCTCTAGATTGTTCAAGTTGTTTTTCTACCAACTTGTACGCCATAGGGGTAAGTGTGGTGACAAATGCGTATTCTTCCGAATCATGGCTAAAGTTTGCACTGTGTTCTTTAAGAAAAATGTTGGCTCTTCGACAGTTTCTTTCTTGGCGCAGTGAAAAAATTGCCATTTTGAGATCTTTGAAAAAACAATCCAAAGTTTCAAATCTGCTAATAATTTGTTTCAGCTTTTGGTTGATTGATTCAAGGCGATTTGTTGTGTTATTTCCATAGTGGCATGAACGTTTAAGCCCCACCACCCATTCTTCACAAATGTTATGCCAAGAGTGTTGATAATACTCAATGACTGAACTGATGCCAGTATTAAGCAGTAATGTGTGGAGCTGTTTGTATTCTTCCATGGATTGTGAATAGGCTACTTTTTGAATAATTTCAAGGTACAGCTGTTTCTCAGCAGAAGTGATCCCTAGTTTTTCGCAGTGAATTTCGCGTTTCATGGACTTAAGTACATGAAACAAGCATAGTTGCAAGTCGACATTGGGCATTGCATCCTTGTACACTAAACGCGCGGTCAAGTCTTTGTCCGTCAGAACTGTACGCGTATTGATGTACTGGGGATTGTGTTTTTTAAATAGTTCCAGCATGGATGATAGAGTAGCAGCGTCTTCGCTGGTTACAAGAAAAACTGAAACAATTTCTGTTTCTCCTGTGCCATCAACAATCACTTGAAGATATACTGGCATCCTGTATGCATTTAACTTGTAGGTGGCGTCAGCAATGATTATTTCCGGAAAGTCATTAAATTTTTTTTTCATAACATTATCCTGATAAAATATTCCTTTTAGAACATTTTCTTCATCTACGACAATTTCGAGTGTGCTACCTGTAAAGCAAAATACGGTGACTTAAAAGTGAAATTGACATTTAATGAAACGAAAAAACTGTTAATGTGTTAACGTGGATGGACATTGCATACGGTTTTGTACGTTTTTGGCCTCTTAGAACGTTTTTTGTTTTCAAGCAATTGGGTACATTTATTTTTATCCCCATGGATTATTTCCATGGTGTTACACAGCTACCCTGCGTGAACATTCTGTTTTGTCCGCAAGGTACTACAAAGATTTTCGTAGATTTTTGTCTGTAAAAATCTATACCCATCTGGTGCATACTTTACACACAAAATAGGATGCTAAGACAACAACATAGTGCACTGTAAAGCTTCGTTTGCATATTTAGCGGATGAAAATTTTCATACAAATATGCGCGAGAGGAAAAATACACAAAAACCTTTACTGTTTACATTCACCTTTAAAGTGTACCATTACGTTTCTTCATTAATATTGCATACAACGCGTTGAACACCATATCACAACTTTACTTGCCGCATATTTTAAACTTGCGTGTATGGGCTTGGAAGGATAAAGTTTCTCAAAAGCGCGTTTATCCGCTAACCAGCACTTTTTCGTTTTAGATTGAAAATGCCTACGAAAAATCACAAAAATTTGTACCTGGTTCTTTGTTGACGTTGCACAATACTTCCTCAAAAGAGCTTTTGTCATGGGCATTTCTGGCCTTTGCTTCCATGTTGTGTAAATCTTTCAAGGTAACCGTTTTGCCATAAGAATCTTTGATGTGATTTTGCAGAATTTTTTTGTTAGGTTTGCTTTTTAAAATAATATTGACTTGATCTTTTTCGTTTTCATTTAACCTTCGTTTTCTTGGTAGGAAATTAATTAAATGTTCTGCCACCGAGTGATTGTGGTTAACATTTAAAGATACCACTTGGAGGTATTGTGCATCCATCGATGCTTTCACATGAACATGCGAGTCGCAGCCACTTCGAAAAGTCCTAAAATGTAAGTTCTTTGTTAAGTCTGATATATTGTTTTATCATTATTGTAATAGCCGGTATCTTTTTCAACTGTACTGCTCTATCGCAAAGAATGTATTTAATTAATATAGCAACCAAGTAAGTCATTGCATCACCGAGATCATTGTTTTCTTAAAATCGCAGTTACAAATTGAAAGTTGCTTCATTCACTTAAAAGGTGTAGTGACAAACTGACAGTAATGTAGCAACCATCTGCAGGGCTCGGCACAATTAACTTGTATTAGTCATCAATAAACCAGTTACATCTATTTGAATTAGATCGATGAAATGCTTTTCTAATAAATTTTATGTTTGCGATCATAGTTGGATCTTTGTAGACTTGATTTCACGTGAACCACTTTTTCTTCTCATGATTGTTGTGATTCGTGCCGTAGGCATGAAAAATTGCATTTGCTTTAATTAAAGCATTTTTAAATACCATCGCTGTTGTATTGTTACTTACTTTTGTTTTGGTCGTTTTCCTCGACTCGCATTGTCATACTTTTTCCCTCCTTTCACGCAGCAAAATTTAATCGAAAAGTATTTGATAGCATCATTTAGTTGGAGGTTTACACAAAGACGTTTTGCAGCTGCTAGTGTCCTGCTGTCTCGTTTCCAATACGTTACATGTTGTTCTGCTTCGAATAATTTCACGGCATCAGTCAAGGCGGCTAGTGATGAAAATTTATCTCCAATGTGTAAAATGGATGAGTTGGAAATTTTTTTAAAATTATAAATCACTATCTCCCGCGCTGTAAAAGAAATTCTAGTAAATTTTCACGCTTATGAAAATTGTTGATACAATTTTTTAAAACTTCATTTCACTATTTTTTGCAGAGGTGAAGATTTCTTGGGGCTGTAAAGTCTTGTTGCACGTTTCGCTTCGTAAGCAGTCACGACTAAGGTACTTAAAATAGTGCTTGTAAAGTATTTGGTGGTAAAAAATGCTTCATGTATACCCTCTATTTTGTCGTCCACCTCTTGCCCTAGTGTTTTTGAAACCAGGCAAACGCTCATCTCAACATGTCATTACAATCTCTCTTCAAAACATGTCCATACCAACCCCCTCCATTCCCTTTTGCCAATCCATTCTGTCTCAAAAAAAAAATAGATTTCATAGTACCCAAAATTCATGCATTGAAGTTGGTTTGACGTTTTGTATCGCTCGAACAAGATGTTTGATTGTAAACTCGTGGAGACGTTGCTATTTGTAGTTGCAAACGACCAATTTTCCAACTCTAAATTAGCACCACCTCTTATTCGATAAACCACAAATCTCTTCCCTAAAATAAAGCCTCAATCTCCGCGGCGCTGCTAATCCCAGAAACACTAGTGTCATCTGCTTTGCTCGTTAGATATAAATTATTACTCATGACCATTATCAATTACGTTTAAACCTAGCGTATGCGAAATGCATTAACTTTAGGCCTTTTCCTGCATAAACTACTTTTGTTTTTAGCGCTTCCTTAGCTTTCAAAATCGTCATATCCTCGTATGTGCTGCACCCGTGTTTTCGCTCCTTTTGATTTATTTCATAAGCCCTTTCGCCACTAAATGATCCTCCTGCTGCAGCGTATTTTGTAACCAACAACTTTTAACTGTAATACATAGAATTTAGTTAACTAATTTTATGAATAAACTGAAACAGATTTAACTTCGCTTTACATCTACGGTACAATCTGATATTATTGACTGACTACAATAGTAGATACTAAAGCTACAGTAACTAAAAACAGCAAGCAGTCTGAACAATTCGCGCGTTATACACTAACTCATAAATCTCAATTAAGGGCAAACAGTAAGTCGCCCAGCCTCGATTACGTCATCAATCGAAAGATTGTTAGTTCGATCCTTTAATGACAGACAAGATAAAGATGGCAATTACATTGTCATTTCATTTGGTTGATCTATAACGCACCTTCCTCTTAGAGAAGCCATTTTAAAATACCACAATGCATTGAACGCGGCGGTAAAGGTGGCAGCGAAACTAAAGGCTGTTGTTGCGTCACAACTGTTAACAATAGATACTCATTTGATTGAAAACGAAATCAGTATGTTTGACAACACGGTGTACAAGCCAAAACATATGCAGAAACAAAGACTAACGAGAATGATATAAAATAGCTTCAAAATTTTATAACTTATGTTTTGCAAAATGAAAAATTTTGCGCTGAGTCGGGAAATTGTTAGTTTAAATCTGGAGAACCTCTCCAAATCGGTGTAGTTTACAGGCCTGTGCTAATGCAATTACGTTTAACTGCCAATTTAGTAGATTGCGAGCTTACAGTATACATTTGCATCGTACTTATTGCTTTTTTCGTTGTAATGTTGTCTTAGCTTTATATTATGTTTGCGTTATTTACTATCACACCATTTCAACAACGGTTTAAAAATGTTTTTGTATGAACTGAAAATAAATGTACCATTGCAAGAAACTGTTCTGCTTTACGTAACAAAATGGTACTTGTCACTGGAAGAAATCAGCTTTTTTCTAATTCTTTGAGATTTTGTCTGGAAAGAGGTGACATTTTTTAAGCACATTTATTGAAAAGAAAATTGCACAAGAATCTACATGTATTTTTTCAAAACAATTTTATGAGGAGTAACATAACACAGAAATAGGTACCGGTCTTCTCGAACTTTTACTCATCAACATATGTTTTGGAGTGCCCCAACGGATTAACAGAACAATCGTCAAATCCTACATCTGGAAAAATTCACGTTTACGAGCAATATGTTTTCAAAGACGAAACGAATTGTGACGTGCACTTGCTGCTCGTTAAATAGCAATTAAGCGATTTGGAGGGGCTAAATGCAGTAGATGCGATGAATGGCGCACGCAGAAATTTGTCATGGGGAGAGGATTGGTTTGTCTAAAAATACCAAACACACAATTATTTGTACTGGGTCTAGGGACATGCCCTCCTTTTCCACGGAAAAATGACATTAAAAATAACCATTTTTAGGTTTCTAGAACAAGTTTTAGGCTAATGCTTTCATGAATTCTTAAGTTAAAAAACTGTATACCATCAATTTTTATAAAAGGTTTTGATCCCCAGCCACCCTCCGTGCGTAACCCACTGCTTGCGATTCTTCAACTTTACTTAGGTTGAAGTTCTGGTCTATTTAGGTAGTCTGTTGAAAGTTGGTAGTTCTTGGAATATAGGCTAAGGCTGTTGGTTACTTTTGTCAACTTTTTCAAATTGTTTTTCTGTTGGAATCACAATTAGGCATATCCAAAGTACATAACATCTTGCAAAACTTTTGCCTCTACAGTTTATAGTGCATTTTCACTGTGGTACCGGTAACGCAATGTTGATTCTATTTATGATGGTATCTAAAACATTCCAAGCTAATAATATTTATTGAACAAAGGTCTTAAACGCTTTCGAATTCTTCATTTTCGTTAACGAAGTTGTGTTTCTCGCTTAATCTCGGAAGTAATAACGGGTCCAGCAGTCGAAGGACTCCAGTCGGTCTGAGTCCTTTGAAACCGTGACTTGAGTCAAGTCCGAGTCCTTTTCTTGGATGCTCCAATAAAAATCTGTAATGAAATGATAAATTACAGCTATATGTAATGAAAAACGGTTAACGAAAATCCATTTATACTGGTAGGTAAGCCTACATGTGAACGACATAATAATGAAAACTACAGCTAGGCTATACACAATTCATACAAGAAAAGGTCTGTAAATCCATCAGTACTTTGCGGTGCTAAGATTTTTAATAGAGAACTCTAGTCCTTTGGTAGACCTAACTGGACTCTAGTCCCAGTTCGGTACTCGAGTCATCTATATTCTTGGATCAAAGTTTTGAACCATGAAGTAATAATAATAACGCATTTTATTTCTACGCAAAAAATAACTCAATATTATGAAAAGAAACCAACGAGGTATTGTAAATTACTACGTGAAGACAGTAGGCTTTAATACGTTGTTTTCTCACTGAAGGACTGCTGAAGACATTGATTCCAAATGGAGTTGCCGTCGAGTGTTTAGCCTCTTGCTACAACATATTAATGGCGTGTTTTAGGGCGAGCAGAGCATTCTGTTAGGTTGAAAAATCTATTTTTAAGTGTAGATTTTCAAAACCCTTGAATTTTGTCCAATTTGGTCTTCAAACAGAGCTTTTTATTTTTACATTTTATGCTACTGTTGTATCGTTTAGGGGTGCCCATCGCCCATAACAACGGTTACCATATTTTGAAAAGCAAAAATCGGGACATTGGATGACGAATTTTCACGAGACGAAATTTAAGGCCCCACCAACGTTTGTTTTATCAAAAGCGGGATGGTGAGATGCGGTTGCAGGCTTGATTGTCGAGGTAACGGTGCAGATATGAAACCAAAGACGAAAATTGGGGTGATCTCCAAAAAAAAAAAAAAAGGTCATCGCCTGTTACTTACAGGATTTGTGTCATTTTCAAGCCCAAAAGTGGAAAAATTTTGCAACCGAGCAGGCGTTGACCTTTTTTTTTTTGGAGATCACCCCAATTTTCGTCTTTGTTTTCGGATCTGTACTCTTGCCTCCACGATCAAGCCTGCAACCGCATCTCACCGTCCCGCTTTTGTTGGAGAATTAATTGAAATGTCCATCAATTTGGTTAAATCCGTTGTGTTTCACCGAAGCAAAAAGCGGGATTTGCGATCAAAAAAGCGGGACAAGACCTCAAAAAGCGGGACGTATGGTAACCCTACCCATAACCTTACCCCTTACATAGGTCACTAAATATTTTAATCGAGCGTTATTTGCTACACTTCATCGCTAAACGGTTTAAGATTACAAAATGAGAAGGAAAACCACTTAAAAAAAGAAACATTAACAATGATACCAAGTGCATTCTTGCACAGAAGGCTACCGAAAGGTAGACCTATCAGTATCTTTATGCAAAGCTTTTAATGGTAACATTTCTATTAACAGCGCTGAAGAGCGCTTTTACTCCGACAGATTTCTACCCAAGACTACAACAGACATAAGTTTCCATCACACCTACAGTATATTTTGAAAATACTGATCGAAAACTCATGAAAATCATAGAAATCACGCCCTGACCTACAAAATACAGTAAACAAATGGACAGCTTTTCTTCAATTGAATGTTTCTACCATCTCCTCAACTCTGGTTAAGTCAGGCGATCCGCTCCGCTCGTTAGGTCACGTGATCTGCTCCAAACAGCTGAAATATAATAAAGAAATGAGTCAGCAGCAAACTGTAGCACATAACCAGCACACAAGGACTTTACTTTGCTCAAGTATTTTAGGAAACAGTAAGCAGCAGCTCCAATCAGCTGAAATCTCATAAAAAAATCAGTCAGCAGCAAACTGTCCCCTGCAACCAGCATACGAAGAGTTTACTCAGCTAAGATATTACAAAGAAACAGTAAGTAGCAAACCGTGACCAGCGATCAACAGCTATCACCAGTTGACCAATCAGAGACGATTTACGGCAAAATAGATTCCAAGGGCAAATTGCCGTCGACGGCAAAATAGCCACTGCCTAAATTTAATGCTGATTTGTTGATATGATGTTTAGTAGGCTAATTTGCTCTGCACTTTTTCAAAATTCTGGACTTTAGTTTCTTTGCTTGTGATGACTGTCGATTTGTTGTTGTGTCCTTGGAAAAGGATTGGGAATTACAGCTATTTTTTCTACTTGGCAGTAGTGGCAACTCCAAACTAGGTCTGAACACCTGTTTTATGTATAGCCTCAAAAATTTTCCAATAACTTGATAAAATTTATGACAAAAAAAGGCCATCATTTGCTTAAAGAAAAATACACAGTCCTTGCATCTTTTAGGTTAAGGTGTCGTAACTAAGGTTACTAACAATGTTAAGCTGGTATCTGTCAGTTGCAGAGCGAGACTAACTAGGAGATGTTATAGTTTAGCAGCACCGTGTTGCACTAGTGCATAAGGCAAATCTGCCCCAAGCCTTTTGACTATCAAAAGTATGACTTTGTTATTTTTAATATTTGTAATTTGTGTCAGGCATTACAATTGCCTTAATTAGAATGTTGGAGTCTACTAAAGAATTAGTCTTATGGCTTAAAGTAACGTTTCCCTAATACTATATCTACCTCACTTATACTCCAACCCTAAAATACTAGTCTGCAATCTTGCATTTTATTATCAAATTTCACATATCCAGCAATATGGTCGGTTTTCAGTAAATCCAGATTTGACAAGTATTAACTCAGCTCAATATTGTTGTCAAGTAATAAGTATGGTATGGCATATATATGAAAATTAGTGACCCAGAGCTGGAAATTTTTGTAAATCATGTATTCAAATCTATATATTTGCTCAATAGCATTGCTTCCTTTGGAAGCCTCCACCTTGAGCACTCACTATGTTGTTTTGTTTCTTGCTTATAAGACGCTCTCTATCAATCGTAATCACTTGGAGCTAGCTAGCAATATTTACCTCTTCTTTATGTGAAGATTATTTTGCCCATTTCAGTATCAACCAAACTTGTGAAAAAACATTTTGTAAGTGGTGATTTGTTTATTTTTTTAATCTATCATATGGCATGGGGCTGGCCACTGCTCTTTAGTCTTTGTGATGGTAGGTGGTATGGGATCTAACTACACAAATCTACTTCTTCCATAGCCACTTTTATTGCACAAATACAGTACCAAAATTTAATTTATTAAATGAATTAATATATATTCATTGAAGAAAGGGAATTGCGTGAACATGGGAAAACAGTAAACTATAGCAAAAAAGAGCTTTGTAAAAATGGGTCAGATCAGAGGCGAGTTGAATATGTGGGAATAGCTAACATTATTATTGATTGTGTTCTCACGCTTAAAAGTTGCAAAGTGAAAAATACAGTTCTTGTGATGGAAAGCTGCAATATGAAATCATGAATGCAATTGGTTATTGAATTGAACATTTTCAAACACAACATATATCTGCATAACATTACACCTCCTTTCAGTATGCCACTGTGTGCACAACGCAACCATGCATCATATAAACATAGGCTTTACAAATGCAGGTAATAAGCTTGATTTTATCATTTAGCAGATTAAAGCCTATGATCATTAACCAAGCTCCAGCTTGTACTTTTCAATCAAAACTGGTTTATAGTTAAACTGGGTCTACGTTGTTTGCTAGTCTTCAGCTTGTCAACATATCCTACTCAGTGTGGCCATGTGCATTGCTTTTGTACAACCAGTTTTTTTGACAAAATGTCACTTTTGTTATGGTTTTTTTGAATAGATTTCATTTTTATGTCAAGGCGCATAATTTCAATCACTGAGCAACCTTGAGAGCATTTTTTTAGTTTTTGCTGTTGCATGCATTTTCAAAATTGGCTTTACAAGAGTTGTGATTATTCTTTTAAGATTGCTTTCTTAACTCTTTTGCTGCCAAGATCATCATATGATAATCTTGTGTTTTCAGTGTTTTTCTCAAATCTTTTTCTGCAGAGTTACAAAATCATTTTACTAAAAAATGGATTTGTGACTTTGTCTCTCATCTAATTTTCATAAGATTTTCAAAAGATCACGCTTAATTCCTCATGTATCAGAAGATGTAAACTTGTGCTCTAACTCTAGGATTTTCTTACCCAAAACGTGTTAAAAAGACCAAGAACCCAGTTGCAGATGACAAAACCTACCAAATTTTCAGCAGACTCGTGCAAAAGCCAACTACCTTAAAATCAAATTGAGATATCGTGTTTACCAGGAAACCAAAGCCTTTATCATTAACATGTGTGAAAACTACTCTTTTGGGGCATCATTTGACAAAATTTCAAGCAATAATAAAAAAATTTAGGCAGTGGCTATTTTGCCGTCGACGGCAATTTACCCTCAGAGACTATTTTGCCGTGAGTTGTTTGTGATTGGTCAATCTTAATGACGTACTAAACATGTGACTTTTGGTCGTCTCTGATTGGTCAATTTTAAAAACCAAAAAAAAAAGTTTTGCACCCCCAGGTCTCTATCCCCCACCCTGCACACTCCCTTGCAGTGTACACTGCCCCGTACATTCACATACCGGGCCTGCCCCTTCAGTGTACACTGCCTTTCTTTTCAAGCCCTGGCCAGCTGAGATTCGAACCCGATACCTTGGTATCTCAAGACCAGCGCTCTATCCACTACACCACAGAGTCACTGGTGCGATAATAGCAAATTTGGCTATATAAACACACGTGAATGATCACGGCAAAATAGATTCCAAGGGCAAATTGCCGTCGACGGCGAAATAGCCACTGCCAAAAATTTACCTATTAAAAATTTCAAATTTCTTAGGGTTCTCAAAACCCCTCAAAAATTTGTACGATAGGTAAAAATAAGTAGATTTGGTGCGTAAAAAATATGATGTGTTGCTTAATATCAGTCTCATTTGAAAGCTTAGGAAATTTACCTTCCAGCAATATATAAATTTAAATAGTCTAGGCTAAGCGCTATATGATGTTTACTGATTAAAAATGGGTGCTGTACATCATATCAGTTCAAAACCCCCCAAAAATTTTCAACTTATCTTCACTAAATTATAATTTTTAGAAAAACTACATTCTTTATAAACGTAAAATAAATTGCAAATATTTCACCACTAAAGTCATAGTTTTCTGACAAGTTTCCAAGGAGATAGAAGCTAAAATACAAGTTTAAAAGCTGACAGAAGTTTGGCTTCTCCAAATCAAAGTTTGCTGTATCCCCCTTGTTTCTCAACAAATGAAAGGGGTGTAAAAAAACTTCTGTTTCATTGCTAGTGACAGCATATTCTATTTAAATTTGATATTTTCTGAATCTTGAAGAAATTCTCTTTTCAAAGATGCATAATGCTACATGGTTTAGGCTAACCTTTAGCACAAAATCGCTGATCATATTTTAGGTGATAAATTTAACTAACAAAATTTAGTACCGGTCAGTGCTGGTCAAAAAAAAGTCATGGACTTCAGAAAGTTGCAAATTGTAGAAAACCTAGGCTTTTTGGTAAGTTTTGACTGAAAAATCTTAAAAGCATATTTCCTTAGCATCATCTAGCGATCATTTCCAAAAAAATTGGTAGAAAAATAAAGTCAGTAGTGTCCTTTGAGGTAAGGGTACTGCTTTAATTTCAAAGACAACTGAGCACCTATTGGGGGGGGGGGGGGGGGAGAATTTGCATATTCAAAAAATTTTTTTATATTTGAAGTCTTCAAGAAATGGATTTTTCAATGATATATAACCCTCGATGTAGAAGTACGCAGATGAGTAATGATTTGCCAACAAACTTGGGGTATTTTATGATGATTAATTATGATTGATTATGACAAATTGTGGCAGTTTTTGCGTACTTCTACATCGAGGGTTATATATCATTGAAATCTCCATTTCTTGAAGACTTCAAATATAAAAAAATTTTTTGAATATGCAAATTCTCCCCCCCCCAAATAGGTGCTCAGTTGTCTTTGAAATTAAAGCAGTACCCTTATCTCAAAGGACACTACTGACTTTATTTTTCTACCAATTTTTTTGGAAATGATCGCTAGATGATGCTAAGGAAATATGCTTTTAAGATTTTTCAGTCAAAACTTACCAAAAAGCCTAGGTTTTCTACAATTTGCAACTTTCTGAAGTCCATGACTTTTTTTGACCAGCACTGACCGGTACTAAATTTTGTTAGTTAAATTTATCACCTAAAATATGATCAGCGATTTTGTGCTAAAGGTTAGCCTAAACCATGTAGCATTATGCATCTTTGAAAAGAGAATTTCTTCAAGATTCAGAAAATATCAAATTTAAATAGAATATGCTGTCACTAGCAATGAAACAGAAGTTTTTTTACACCCCTTTCATTTGTTGAGAAACAAGGGGGATACAGCAAACTTTGATTTGGAGAAGCCAAACTTCTGTCAGCTTTTAAACTTGTATTTTAGCTTCTATCTCCTTGGAAACTTGTCAGAAAACTATGACTTTAGTGGTGAAATATTTGCAATTTATTTTACGTTTATAAAGAATGTAGTTTTTCTAAAAATTATAATTTAGTGAAGATAAGTTGAAAATTTTTGGGGGGTTTGAACTGATATGATGTACAGCACCCATTTTTAATCAGTAAACATCATATAGCGCTTAGCCTAGACTATTTAAATTTATATATTGCTGGAAGGTAAATTTCCTAAGCTTTCAAATGAGACTGATATTAAGCAACACATCATATTTTTTACGCACCAAATCTACTTATTTTTACCTATTGTACAAATTTTTTGAGGGGTTTTGAGAACCCTAAGAAATTTGAAATTTTTAATAGGTAAATTTTTTTATTATTGCTTGAAATTTTCTTAAATGATACCCCAAAAGAGTAGTTTTCACACATGTTAATGATAAAAACTTTGGTTTCCTGGTAAACACGATATCTCAATTTGATTTTAAGGTAGTTGGCTTTTGCAGGAGTCTGCTGAAAATTTGGTAGGTTTTGTCATCTACAACTCGGTTCTTGGTCTTTTTTTAACGTTTTGGGTAAGAAAATCCTAGAGTTAGAGCACAAGTTTACATCTTCTGATGCATGAGGAATCAAGTGTGATGTTTTGAAAATCTTATGAAAATTGGATGAGAGACAAAGTCACAAATCCATTTTTTAGTAAAATGATTTTGTAACTCTGCAGAAAAAGATTTGAGAAAAACACTGAAAACACGAGATCATCAATTGATGATCACGGGAGTGAAAGTGCATGTTTTGCATTTGGTGGACTTGAGTTCAATTCCCTTGTCAAGTCATACCAAAGACTTCAAAAAATTTCATTCATCCTTTTTCTGTTGTGTCCTCAGCATAAAAAGAGATTATGTGAAAAAAAGCCAGATAGTATTTTTTGTATCTCAACTGTCTCATTGGCAAAGTAACTCAACAAGATTCGTCTGTGGCAGATAGGTGGTGGGGTCAAGTAGTCGACCTGTTGCAGTGACCTATTTATTCATGCATACAAGGTACTGCATGTATCCCAAACTGTGTGCCGTTGAAGATTTGCAGGTGTGCCCCTGCTTAACATTTATGCAAGTTTTCAGCTAAAGTTGAATAAATGCTGTCATGAAGTAATGGTCGACAACGTAGGAGATTGCGTTATATTGCTCGAAAAAGTGGTGATTTGCAGAAAAAAAAGGTCATTACCTTGTCACTGTCATCTGCAATGCTATTTGCGATCAATATAAATAGATTCATATGGCTGGTGTGCCGCAAAACTTTTTTACCTTTTTACTGTGCCAGCAGACAAAAAAGTTTGGGAAACACTGAGCTACTGTCATGCAAACAGAGCAGTAGCTCATATGCATTAATATATCCTGTGAATTGCAGAGACCTATAAACTTTCATAATTGTTTAAGCTGTTTAGGTAGTACTTGTATGTCTTCAAGATTTGAAGTAGCAAAAGTGGAAGGAGGTAATGTGCCTCATAATTTGCATAATAAAAGCAGAAGTCAAGGAAGTGTAGCCAGTTCTGAAGAGGTTGTTAGTCTTGTATCCAGAAGAGGAATTGATGGTGATGTAGTGCCACAAGAAACAGACAAAAATGAAGAGCTGTTGGCTATGGCTCCAAATGATAGTAATGAAAATAAGAGTATTGAGACTTTAGAAAGTAATGAGGAGAAATCTCAAGGAAATTCTAGTGATGCTGGAGTGGGTAATGCAAAACCTCGATTTCAGGTAGAGTTTGTTGAACCTAAGAAGGATACACCACCAACTTCACCTAATAATGATTTCCATTTAGACTCTCATGAAACACAAACAAAAACATATTATCAGCGAACATTTGGACATAACACTCAAGAAGCAATACCAATGGTTGACTATTACAGAAATACAGCATCAGTGCAGGGTTCCTCCTCAAGGCCTACCTTAGATCAGCTTCATGAAGCTCGTGACGACTTGAAACCCTCAGCTGTGCCTAGAAATGAAACTTCTGTGTCATCAACAGATGTTGAACCTCACTCAACATCTGCTCCAATAAAATTTGGCTGGATACAAGGAGTTCTTATCAGGTGTATTTTAAATATCTGGGGAGTAATGCTTTTTTTGCGTTTATCTTGGATTGTTGGGCAGGCCGGCATTGGTCAGACTGTACTAATAGTTTTGCTTTCAACTGTAGTAACTTGTATTACTACTTTGTCAATGTCTGCTATTTGCACAAACGGACAAGTAAGAGGAGGAGGAGCTTACTATTTAATTTCAAGAAGTCTTGGACCAGAATTTGGTGGTGCCATTGGGTTGATCTTTTCTCTTGCTAATGCCATAGCGGTAGCTCTTTATGTTGTTGGTTTTGCTGAGACTGTGGTTGATTTAATGTCAAAAAATGATGCAACTATTACCGGCAATGACTTAAATGACATTCGTATAATTGGAACAATTACAGTTATTTTGCTGTTAGGAATAACTCAGCTGGGAATGGCGTGGGAATCAAAAATGCAAATGGTACTGCTTGTAATTTTGCTGGTAGCAATCGCTAATTTCTTAATTGGAACTTTCATACCTGCAACTAAGGAAAAAATGTCTGAGGGGTACTTTAGTTATCAAGGAATAATTGCCTCTGAAAATGCTGGTTCAGACTACCGAAATGACAATGACTTTTTCACGATGTTCTCAATATTTTTTCCTGCCGCTACTGGTATTTTAGCTGGATGTAACATATCAGGTGATCTTCGAGATGCCCAAAAAGCTATTCCTAAAGGTACTCTTCTAGCTATTGCTATTACTAGCACAGCTTATGCAGTGGTAGCAGTTATAATTGGTTGTGTGGAAGTTAGATCAGCTTCCGGAAACCTGGATGATTTTGTAGGTATTGCTAATGCCTCTTTGTTGAATTGCACAAATGCTTCTTGCCAAAACGGTTGGTATTATACCACAAATTTGACCAATTGTACCAACTCGGCCGATGTTTCGATTGAAGAAAAGTGTTTTCAAAACGGTCTTTTAAATGATTTCCAGGCCATGCAAAAGATAAGTGGAGTTTCTGAACTGATTTTGGCTGGAATATTTGCTGCTACATTATCTTCAGCACTCACCAGCTTAGTGAGTGCACCAAAAGTATTTCAAGCTGTTTGCAGAGACAAAATATTTCCTGCAATTTCTTTTTTTGGCAAAGGTTATACGAAAAATGATGAGCCACGTCTTGCTTACCTTCTAGCCTTTGCCATTGCACTTGGCTGTATATTGATTGGAAAATTGAACGAAATTGCCCCAATTATTTCAAACTTTTTTTTAGCATCATACACTTTAATTAACTATTCTTGTTTTTCTGCATCTCTTGCCAAATCTCCTGGATGGCGACCTGCATTCAAGTTTTACAACATGTGGCTCTCTTTGGCCGGAGCTGTAGTATGTTGTGCAATAATGTTTATTATCAAATGGTGGGCCGCTTTAATTACCATAGTGGTTGTGGTCGCTTTGTACAAGTACGTTGACTTCAATAAGCCTGATGTCAATTGGGGCTCTTCGACCCAAGCGTATTCTTACACTCAAGCCCTCAATCACTCTCTCAAGCTTACATTGGTTGATGATCATGTTAAAAACTTTCGTCCACAGCTTATGGTACTGTGTGGGCATCCTGAACATCGGCCAGCTTTAGTGCAGCTAGGTTCTCAAATCACCAAAAATATATCTCTTATGGTATGTGCTAACATAAGACAAAAGAAGGAAAAAAACCAGTATCGGTCTTCCTTGAGAGAAAACCTAGTTCAGCAAAAATGGTTGATGCAGCAACGTATCAAGGCCTTCTATTCTTCAGTAATTGCTTCTTCTTTGTCTGAAGGTGTCTTGACAATGATGCAGCTTTCTGGTCTTGGCAAGCTTCGAACTAACACAGTGCTTATGGGGTTTAAATCGAATTGGCAAACTGTTTCCGGAGCTGAATTGGTAGAGTATATCAGCATTATTCACAGTGCATTTGATATGAATTACGGTGTTTGTATTTTAAGAATGAAAGAAGGTCTTGACATATCTCAGTATTTATCTGATTCTCCAGAAGAGCACCATGATGTCATAAAAAGCAAATCATCTTCCAGTCTTGCCAAGAGTGATCCATCTCACATAACTGACTCTGAAGAACTGGCTTCATCTGAAGTAAACATAAAGGGCAGTGTTGAAAAAATCAAAAATAAACATTTTCCTCAGACCAATGAAGAATTTAAAGGCAGCAGTAATGCAGTTGATAAGACTGCGATAAAAGCTACGACTCTCTTTCAAAGTGTACAAGGTAAAGGAAAGACTATTGATGTATGGTGGCTGTTTGACGATGGTGGCTTAACTATTTTGATCCCATATTTACTCTCCACACGGAAGCAGTTTTCGGGATGTAAGATGAGGATATTTATTGGGGGCAAGAAAGAGCGCATTGATCAAGAAAAGCGTACAATGGCTCAGCTGCTGAGTAAATTTCGTTTTAGTTTTGAGGATGTGGTTGTCATACCAGACATTAACTTAAAACCAAGGAAAGAGTCCTTAGCCAATTTTGAAAAACTTATTGAGCCTTATCGTATGTTTGATGAAGAGAATCCATCTGAAGGGGGAGGATCGAAGTCAAATGAGTTGTGGAAAATACCTGATAATGAAGTGATTGCCAATAAGGAAAAGACTTATCGGCAAATACGAATTCAAGAGCTACTTCAAGAGCATTCAAAGGAGGCTGCTCTGATAATGATGACATTACCGATTGCGCGTAAAGGTATTTGCTCTCCAGCCCTATACATGGCTTGGTTAGAAGAACTATCAAGAGATCTGCCACCTATCGTTTTATTACGGGGAAATCAGAGCAGTGTCTTAACATTTTACTCTTAGTAGTTGCTCGATGCAACAGATAGCCGATTGCATGTAGCATTTTTAGTATGTATGTGCGTTTTGTAAGCACTCTATTTGAACCTGCAGCAAATTAATTTCTTTTCTACTATATGTATTTGTGACATAAATATATATGTATATCTGATATAATTCTTAACATCATCTTGATTATAATTATTAGTATGTTGTGTTTAGTTTATGTGCTTTTGGTTTTGGTGCAGTTCTTGCTCGTGATGAGTTTTTCTCTGCACCAATCAACAGCCACCTCAACATGGTGCGGTCCCCGACCCCATTTTGGGTTGGGTCAAAATGGCTGTTGGACTTCCCAAGGGTCCCAGCTACCCCAGGCACTCCACTTCATTTTTTTGCTATGCTGCCCCCTGAACGACCACAGAAGGGCAGCACACAGCTTCCTTAAAATTGGTCGCCTGTTTTCTCTTTTCTCTTGCCCTTCTCCTGCTCATCTTCGTCTCCATATTCTTCTCCTTCTCTTGATAAGCGGTAACGTTCATCCCAACCCTGGCCCCATCTTTCCTTGCTGTATGTGCGCTGGAAATGTGACCTGGCGGGGCAAGTCAGTGCAATGCTGGACCTGCTCCAAATGGGTCCATCTAAGGTGCTCACAACTTTCCCTCTCCAAATTCAGAGCTTTTGACAATTCTCACTCTTGGAGCTGCCCCCATACTGTGTCCCCACTTGTAACACTGTGACTCTCTCCTCGGACTCCCCCGACATGTATACCTCCACTGTGCAATCTAGCCCTAATGCTGCACTCCCTTCCCACCCTTGTCTTCAAACCTCTTATCCCCCATCGGCCCATTCTGTATCTTCTCTCTCTGTCCCCTCACCACCGTTCCTTGCTCATAGCTGTCCTTCTATGCCTCCTGCCTCCTCTCCCCCTTGACTCTCTCAGGGTTCTCCAATGGAATGCTGGAGGTCTTCAAACCAGAAGCACTGAACTACTTCAGTTTCTTTCGTGGCTTCCTGTTGACTCTATCTGTATCCAGGAATGCAATCTTAACTCCTCTTTCCAGATTCCTGGATTTTCTGCTCTGGGTTATGATCGCACCCACTCTTAATCTGGCATTCTCTCCCCTGATGCTTCGCATGCTAGTGGTAATGTCATCATTTTCGTCAGGCAGGGCCTATCCTTTGAACTTTCCACCTCCTCTCTTTGCTTGATCCCTACTCTGATTATGTAGGGGTCAACATCTCTCTTAAACAACTCTTCCTCACTGTAATTTCTTAATGTGTATGCCCCCCTATTTGCTCTTCTCCAACGGATGGCAGAACTGACTCCTTTTCTCCCTCCATTTTTTCCTCCAGAAATCGCCTCATTCTGGGAAACTTCAATTACTATCACATCCTCTGGGACTCCAGAGGTACTTCTGACCCCGGTGGGGAGGAAGTATTTGACTGGTTTATCTCTTCTGGCATTCTCCCCCTCAATGGCCCTGACACACCCACCCTTCTACATCACTTCACTGGCAGTCGCTCCTCTTGTGACATCTCCTTTGTTCCCTCTTCTCTTGCCCTTTCTTGCTCCTGGGAGGTGCTACAGAACCTAAGTTCTAACCACCTACCAATTCTTCTATCTGTCCCTCTCTCCCCAGTCTTTTACCCCAATGAGACACCTCCTTCCTTCAATTTTCAGAAAGCTCGCTGGGATGACTTTGCCTCCTACTTTGACTTCCACTGTCCTTCTCCAGAGGAATACTTATCTCTTTCTGTTTCCTCTGCTGCTGCTCTTTTTACTTCTCTGGTACTAAATGTGGCCAAATCTTCCATTCCTTTCGGCCGCATCAAACGCCCTCCTAAAGCCTGGTGATCTGCTGAGGTAGAAGGTGTGATTAGTGAAAGAACGCAAGGCTTTTGCTGCCACACACAGAAGTGATGAAGATCACCAGGCTTACATCTCGGCTTCTTTTTTCCATTCTCTCTCCCTGCCTGGCTGGCTTCCACCCTGAATAGTCCACACTAGATCAAATTCTGTTTATTTCTCAGCTCTGTTTTGATTGGAACGCTGGTGTGAGTACTGGTGTCTTCCACTCAATCCGAGCAAATGTGAGGCCTTCTTCTCAGTGGATCTCCACCAAGCTAACCTCCAGTCCAACCTCCTCTTACTCGGCTCCTGCATCCATTTCAATCCCACTCCAACCTTTCTTGGGGTCACCTTCGACCGCACTCTTTCCTTTTCTAAACATGTATCTTCGCTGAAGGCCAAATTCTTTCCATGTCTCAAGGCCTTACGCTGTATCTCCGCTTCCTCATGGGGCCCTTCTGAGGAGTCCCTCTCTGCTTTGTATAAAGCTTTTCTTCGGCCCTTATGCTTTATCCAGGATGGTTTCCTTTCTTAAGCATTACCAATTTCACCAAATTTGAATGCCTCCACCGAGTGGCTGGTCGCGCCATCACCAACTGCCTCTCGTCCTCCCCCATCCCACTTCTTCTCTCCAAGGCTTCTTTACCTCCCCTACGAGTCACCCTGACTCATTTCACTCTTTCATCTTATGAGCAGGCTCTTCATTTCCCAACCTCTTTTCCTATTTCAGGTTTGACCAGAGGTTGAGTGAAACCAAGACTCTGGGGATCGTCCTGGAGGGCTTTTGCATCAACTCACTTGCTCATGCTTCCTTCTACTTGTTCTAGGGAGGCTCTTCTTGCTTGCCCTCCCTTTCCTCCTTGGAATCTGCCTTCCTTCACGGTGGAGTCCACTGTTTCCTCTCCATGCTCCCGCTCTGATCCCCCTCTCTGTTACCAAGGTGCGGCTCGTGCCCACCTTGACTCTCTTCTCTCATGATCTGGTACTCTGGACTGACGGCTCTGTTCCTTTTCCTTATGGCAAAAGCAGCTCCCGCGTACTTGCCACCTCCTTTCTCTGTGGCACTGAGGCCACTCTTTCCTTTTCAGCAGGCCCAGTATGTTCAAGTTTTTCTGCTGAAGCCTGTGCCATTCTGCACGCTCTTTGCTGGTCTCGGAGCACCAACAAGTCTGCCACTTTTCTTCTGTTCTTCTATCTGACTCTCGTTTTGTCCTTGCCACTCTGTCTTCTCCGTCTTTCCTTTTACCTGAAACTCTGTTGCAGATCTGGCAGAAACTGTCTTCTCTTTCCTCCTTTTCTATCAGGCTACAATGGGTCCCTGGACACTTGTTTTTCCCGGGGAACAACGTGACTGATGAGTTGGCCAGACGTGGAGCGCTACTTGCGCCCTCTGCAATTCCTTGTAGTCTCTGTCCTCTGATCTCTTGTATTCACTCTCTTTTCTCCAACTGGAGGCATACTGTCTCATCTAAATTCTTCGACAAGCAGGTTCCCTCAATTTCCATTGAGGAACTTGTGCTCCCTGGTCACTCTCGCTTTGTTTTCTCTTGTCTATGCTGTAACAGATACAGCCTTCTGTTAAGTTCTTATCTCTCTAGGATTGGCAGAATCGAGAATTCTTCCCGCAGCGCCTGTGGACCTTTGTCCCAGGACACTTCTCATCTCATTCTGCACTGTCCAGCTACGGAATCTTTGTGCCGCTCACTCTTTGGCGACTCTCTATCTCTCTACGACCTCTGGTCCAGACCTTGGGGAGTTGCCCGGCTTCTGGGGTTCCATGGTCTTTTGCCATGCCCCAATCCCTCGGAAAACGGTCGGGTAAACAACAATAACAACATCAGTTTGTCTCCGTCTCCATTGAATATAGTCTTGTTACTATTTTCCCATTTGTATCACGAGATCACTTGTTATTTTTTGTTATTATAATCAATATACGTAGCAATATAATTTATAGTATTTTTTCTTGTAATGGCAAGGCCATTGGTGGCAATGCAGTTTAAAGTAATGGTTGTTAAGATTTATGGCTGTTAAGTGTCTTATTTGTGTGGTACATATTTGATGTGTCTGCTTTAAAATTTTTAAGTGTTTTTAAAATGTCATTTCGTTCTCGTTGTATCTGACAACTTTTGCCTCGAGTGAAATCATCAACGTGGCAGCGGTTCGAGTCTCTAACCACCTACTTAATTTCTATTGCCGTCGTGTTATTTCTCATGCAGTCAAAAGTGTTTTGGCCTCTTACAAATCTGTTCTAGCATCTTGCACTTTTGGCCTAATTTTCTATAATAGTATTTCTCGATATACAATTGACACCTCTTGTTGTGTCTGGGTTGCCACAAGTCATTAGCTTTATAACTGAAGCGAATGAGCTCGCGCCATTATTTTTGCGCCTAATGATGCACCATAATTTTACCACTACCGCTGAACTTGCCTCCTTTTGGTATTTTATTTGCTAATTACAAAAATGCATTGAGATAGAAATATTACTTACAATTAGCATATTCGGCGAAGACAATCTAGGATTTTTGTGCGATGGTTTTAGATCGGTTTCCATTGGTACATTGCACAAGGGTACTCTGAAATATTTTTGTTCATTTGTTGAAAATATTTGTGCGCTACAGCTCTGGGTTTTAGGTATGAATTCAAGGAAACCTAATGCTATGCTTTTACAATATACAAATGGAACCAGCTCGAATTGCTGCTTTTTCGTGTTCTTTTTGCCACGCTTGCTCAGCTCAAAATTTCCCAAGCAATTTTGTGATGGATAATGGCACAAACGCATTGACAAGGAAAAAATCATGCAACATGCACGCGGTAGACACATGTAAAACGTCCACATGCAACGACCACGTGCGCGGTTGGAAGAAAATTTGAGAAAGATGTAAAAAAGTGTAATTTTGAGAAATTTTAGAAAATGGTCATAATAGCAGAATTTGGTCGTATTAACCGAACAGTTTTGTATTGAAATGTTTCCGACTTCACTAAAATGGTCATAAAGAGCGGCTGGTCGCATAAACCGTTGTCATAGTAAGTGGCTCCCATCGCGTTTGTGTCTTATTGCAGGGGTGTGTAAGCTTTTTGTTGGCCCTCCTATGCCATGCAACTAGTTGATACTGTGGGCCAGGCGCTGAACCTTTTGGAGATCAATCTCAAAAGTTACAGAGTTTTTAAACTGCAGACCTTACGTTATGGTGATAAATCTGTACTCGCTGGCAGCAGTTTACATGTCTCTGTTCTACAGTACCGTCTGTTTTCTGTTATTGACTGCATGTTTGTATTATTCGAAAGTGTAATTATAGTTTTAGTGCCAATGCTGCTAGTTATCTTTAGCTAGATTTGCGAACTTCATGGATCAACGTCGAGGATTAGATAGCAAAGTCACAGCTTGCCTTTATTCAACAATCATTTGTGAATTTTTCAAACAACGTCAAAATAATTTTTGCTTATGTATATTGGTTGTTTTTCATCTTCCCACATATTTAGGTGTGGGTTTAATTGCTGCATTTTTTCACTGCCGTAGTAAATGTTTTTGTATGACTTGCTGATGGTGGCTCAGGCCAGTTATTAGTTACAATCACCAACCTTTTCATCTATGTAGTGGTAGTAATTATTCAGTTTTTATCCGGTGTTTTCCCCTTAGTATTCTAATTGTGATGACAGGTGATTAATCTGGCTCACCCACGGTGTTGCAATGTACGTGGCACTGACAACAGCTGCTGTTGTGTCGTGCTTGTTACTGCTGAATTTTTTATGACTTAATTCAATTGTTCTTACGTAAAATGTGTAGCGAAATTTTACTTTCAATTAGATCGTAGTTACTGCAAGCGATTCAGTTTGTTTACATAACAGCAGATAACGTTAAGTATGTTTTGCACACCATCTAAGCCTGTTCTACACTGAGGCCAAGCGCTGCTATGTTCTTTGTTTTATTTTGACTCAGCTTGCTTGCGACTGAGCCTAAATAAAACAAACAAAAAATCAAGCTTGCCTTGGCCTCTGTGAGACGACCAGGTTTGATGAAACTCGGAAGCTAGGCCGCATTGCGGAGCCCGCGGAAAAATTTATAGGTAAACGTTCAGTAAAAATACAAGCTACAACTGAAACAATAGCAGTAGTAGTTATTCAGTTTTTACCGGTGTTTGTCCCCTTAGCAGAGATGGCCGGATTCACTCCATTCCTTCTGCAATTGCATGCACTCCATCTTTCCACTTTGCTTGATTCAGGGCATCCTCATTTCTCAAACCAATCTTCTCTGTCTCCTCTTCACCTTGCTTCTTCCAGGACTTCTTCAGTCCTCAAGTCTACGTATGAGATGAATTGAGTTCATTTTTTGCTAAAACTTCGTTTACGCGATCACTGGCTACTCAACCGAAAACAGCTTCAGCCCAACGTTTGCATTGTAGTAGGGCGTGGATCAGAATTTACAACAATGTTATCTGCCAATTTAAACGATAGCTACTCATTTCTTCGACCTACATAAATTTAAGTTGTTCATTCTAAGATACGCTTGATTGGGCATTTGAAATGTTTGCTTTAACAATCAACGTGCTATAAAAAAGCAGTCGAGATGCTGATGTTGGAAATCTTGTTGTTCGAATCTCGTATTCTATTTCGCTAGAATTATCGAAGATGTATCAGGGCGTTATCGCTTGCGACTTACAATATTCATCAATAACCAATGAGATTCTGGCTATTGCATTAGAAAGTTGGTGAGCCATAGGCTACTTCAAATGCTTGCTATTTAAGCCTAATTTTATTATAACCTTCAACGTCATTTTGCCGACATTGATAACTAACATGTTTCTGATGTCACAGTTCCATTATTTATAGTTAATACCAAGTCAATGCATGTCTAAGCACTTAAATAGAATGGATAGGTTATTTTGTGCCATTGCTGGAGCACGTTTAAATTTTCGTCACGCATTAAAAGCATTTGCCTTCTAAGGTACTGTAGTAAGCTTTACATTTTTTGTTTCATTCGAAAAATTTTCACAAATATCTTACTTTTAGCTGGCGGGGAAGGAGAAGTAATATTTACTGCCTATAACAGACAAAATTTTTTCGTTTCATAAACGTGCGATGATTATGTGGTTCAGAATTTAATTTTCCCCATGTATTTCCGTTGTTTCCAGATTAATGATATCATACGAAAACTTGATTCAGTAGCGCTGCAGTGAAAATAATAAGCTAAGACAAAACCAGACAATTTTAAGTTGATAATCGAAAACTTGGCGTCAATTTGTTTTTTTTATTGATTTTTCAACGTACCCTATTGATTTTTGAAATCTAATTAGCATGACATTTAGTTTTAAATACATTGTACACGCAACTGGGCGTACAGTGATTAAACAAATACAAATTAAAAGCAACAAGCAAGCCGACAGACGTTACTAAAAGCATGGACCCCTAATCTTTAGCCTAGTTTCTATTTACACACTGTACAAGTGAAGCACAACAGCGATTTTTAGTCATTTTTGGGTCATGAACCCCAGCAAAATTCCGACAAAAATTATTGACCACTTTACAAGAGACGCATTTCATGTCGATCTTAGGTTTTAATCAACGCATTAGCAGTCAGAATAAAACTCAAAATACGCCTACACCCTAAACAAGAGGCAGGGCGTAGCGTTGGTTTTGGCTGTCATGTGGGAAAGCAAACAATGCGGCCCTCTTTTCGATCGAGGAGATCATAAGTTTCGGTGTTGGATTCTTGAGTTCAGAGAAAGCTAAAATTTTGTCTCTCGCAGTCAAAAATGGCCACTATTTGCAAACCCAATGCCTTGTTGAGCCACCGACAAGAGCAAAAACACAAGCAAATTAGAAAAAAAGCGCAATGAATAGTTGCAGAATTTCTTAGTTGCATTTTGTTTGGGATAATGACAGCTCGCACAAATCACCTGTACCATGCCAAGGGTAAGAGCCACTGCGTTGTAGCATTTGTATTTGACATTAAAGGTTAGCATATTTTTAGAAAGGACATTAAAAACTACTGGGACGCCGAAGCTTTTACATCAGGCGTCGGCAAGGTACTGCGCGCCAAGCAAAATTATTTCGTCCGCGGCTTTTTATATAATTACCCATACGGCTCGCCGCTTAAATTTTTCTTGGTCTGTTGTTTATTACCGCTCATTGTCAAGAACATATTATCAAGATATTATTTCTAAGAACATCGTCTTCAAAAATGTGCTTATTTCTAATATTGCGTAAGGGCTTGTTTTTGAACAATTGATTATTTTGTGCTAGAAATTCTTTTTGTCTTGGAATTTCTTTCAACAAATTATGTGGATCAATCACAAAAAAGAAAAGGTCTTCACCTTATATCGTGAATGAACATCTCAAATATGGTTCTAGGACGCTTACCCCCGGCGGACACTTAACCCCCGTCACATACATCCAGTTAGGGTTAAGGTTGGGCACTCTAACCCTAACTCTAACTCTAACCCAAACCTTTACCCTAACCCTCCCAAGAGACCGGGGGGTAAATATCCGCGGGGGGCAACTGTCCTGATACCCTTAAACATAAGGCAAAAACATCGTCTTCTCCCGGCGTATTATTTCAGTTTGTTTAGTCTTCAGTTGGGTCAACGTTTATAAGATTGAATACGACAAAATTCGCTTTCTATGATTAGGCTATTTTGTTGCCATAATTTCAAACAAAGTTTAAAATCATCACTATCCTCAATGCTTTACACCATAAAACGGTGAAGGAAACGAATTTGTAAGGGTAAATTAATTCATCCCGCTGAAACTTTGCAGAGTTTACTTAGTGTCCATGACTAAAAAATAGTTTAGTACAAATAATAACTTTAGTACAATGTCAAATGGTTGGTACATGTTGGTATTTTGAGCAGAATAACCTTGAAAAAAACAAATAGCGTGTGTTTGCCTAAAGCTAACATTGTCCTTTTGACCTACATGCGTGATATATTTATAGGTTTGCACGTTCTCAAATCTTGGAAGCACTAGCCTAATCAAACTGCTTAGCATTTGGTTGACTGAAAAACCCTTTTCAGAATCTAAACTTTTAGCCTTCAAACAAAAATAAAACACTGTACTTGAAAAAGTTGCCTCATTGTTCAAGTTTTGCCAAAATTAGCTCACATCCGGCTCTAACTATAACGTTTAGTAAATTAACAAGCAAGCTTAAACAGGTATTATGCTGTTAAGTTTTAAAAGTAGTTGATAACTCTCAAATAGCCGTTGCCAGTTCCGTATTCAAATAGAATGATTGTCTTTTCGGTGCTACTATAGCGTGAGGTCTACCACACTATAGCGTGAGATCTACCTCCGGTTACTACTATAGCGTGAGGTCTACCACTGAACTATTTATCCCTCACCCCTCTATAGCTACACACTTACTACTAGAGCTATAATAATTCCAAACACTACACATACATCCACACACAAAAGTACAGGGTGTCTCAAAAGTAAGTATACACTTTAAAATTTGAATAACAATCTAATGGCTTGTTCAAATTTGTCAAAAGTTTACAAAAATATTCTATGAACTACTAGAAACAGATTACCGTCCTAATATCTCGTTGAATTTATTTATTGACAGAATGTTAGACCTCAACGTGGAAACCACCAATTTCGAGACATTTCAGCCACCTTTTGACGCATTCTTGCCCGATACCCTGCAATAAATCTTGTGTAACTAGTCCACATGATGCTCTAATGTTTTGTTCCAACTCTAAAAGGTTTTGAGGCCGTGTGGAGTAAAGTTGACAAAAAATGCTTCGGTTGAAAAACTGTTACTTTCAGCAAGATGGAGCTCCTGCACATTACACCAGGAAAGTCAGAGATTACTTAAATCAGTTTTTTCTCGGTAGGTGGATTGGGTGCAGAGGTCCTCTAGAATGGGCCGCTCGTTCACCTGACTTAACCCCATGCGACTTTTTTCTTTGGGGTTTCCTTAAGAGCAAAGTTTACTCCACATGGTCTCAAAGCCTTTTAGAGTTGGAACAAAACATTAGAGCATCATGTGGGCTAGTTACAAAAGATTTATTGCAAAGTGTCAAGCAAGAATGCATCCAAAGGTGGCTGAAATCTCCCGAAATTGGTGGCTCCCACGTTGAGGTCTAACATTCTGTCAATAAATAAATTCAACGAAATATTAGGACGGTAATCTGTTTCTAGTAGTTCATAGAATATTTTTGTAAACTTTTAACAAATTTGAATAAGCCATTAGATTGTTATTCAAATTTTAAAGTGTATACTTACTTTTGAGACACCCTGTATATTTATTCTAACGATACACACTTCGTACATCTAAGAATGACACAAATAAACCATTGGTTAGGGTTAGGGCAGTGGTTCTAACCCTAACCCTAACCCACACCTCACGCGGTTTGCACCTCGGTAGGTGCGAGTCAAGCGGTAGACCTCACCCTGCATGTCGGTAGGTGACTTATTTCGGTAGACCTCACGCTATAGCAGCACCGTCTTTTCTCATTTACGTAAAGGCTGTAGCCTAGATACGGTCTCAGGTGATCTTAGCAGTAATTGCTTAGCTTTGATATTGTACTATGAGTTTTGAAAGCACTGTCGAATATTGTAAGCGTGGAAAATTTTGTGTTGTGTGGTAGCTTCTCATGTATCATGAAATTTGTGTTGCAGTCAACTTTGTAAGGCGATTACTTATTTAGAAAGACGATTTTTGAATTTGCGATTTTCGTTTGAAATTCTCTCTCTTGCTTTTTGTTTTAATCAAACTTCTAATCCTGCCCATGTTTTAATGCAGATATAGCTTTGGTTTCAATCAATGTGAGAATACTTCGATGGTCTTGCGAGATCATTCAATAAATATCGCTTTTTGAACTGATTTTTGCTGAAAGGCATCGAAAGCGGATCATGCAGGGCTACCATTCGTAGGGATTTATTTCTAAGATAGGGATTTTTGGTTGGCTGTAGGGAGTAGGGCATCCCATCGGGATTTTTTGTTGTATGTGGGGAGTTTTTCAAAAATTGTAATGAAACGTAGGGATTTTCCAGTTTTGTCAATTTACACCTCAAATCACGTAATTTTTGTTTTGCTGAATTGCGAACATAGCTGCCAATTTTGAGGGTTTATCCCAAGATTGTGGGATCTTTAGGTTGAGAAACCCGTTGAAAATACCTGGCGGTGGTGTAGCAACCCGAGATTTTAGCAGATTTGACGAAGTAGAATCGGTTCTGAAAATCGATGACCTGTTTTCTTGCTTTAGAGATCGACGGTGAAATGAAGAGGCTTTTGGAAATTTTGGATAAATCAGGCACAGTCAAATGTCGACACAACACTGTTTAGAGTTTTTGGATTTTGTTTACCATCTCTATGTAATTGGCGGCAGTGCAGCAACATATAGCGATTTCTGACTTTTTGCAGCAGGGTTTTTGGAAATTTTGAGTGGCAGCACTAGGATCATGTCAAGGTTTGAAATCAGTTTGAAGCAGTTAATTTTTTCGGGTATTTTTAATATTGTAAAATGGGAAGATAATCACACTCAGAGTATTTTAATTCACTTTTTTAGGTAAATATGCCGCTTATATTGCATGACAATAGCTTAGGCTGCAGCTTGCAATTGATTTTACACAAACAATTAATCGGGTAATTTTATTGATAGATAGCCCTCAATCATTGGCATAACACTTTGTTTTGTAGAGGCCAGGGGAAGTGGGACTGACGGCATTTTGGATCAAAGCAAAGACGAAGAGCTTTTTTGGAGACCAAGTTAATCAGAGTGACATTTTTGCTGTTTTCAGTTTCAAAATAATGAGCAAATCATTTTTTGGAGATCAAGCTTTTCAAAGATTTTTTGCCCATTAACAAATTTCTGTGGGGAGGCTGAAAACAGTCTGGGGAGTTTTAGCCCCAGCCTCCTTTTCCTTTCTTTACACCTATACCTGCTATAACCTAAGTAAAATTAATGAAATTTAAATTTTGTTGGAAAAATAGAAAGAAATATTACCTCTGCCTAAAAACTTTTGGCTGTGTATTAATTTGACCACTTGAGAGTAGCTTAATACCAACAGCTGCTTGAAGAGATTTGAAGGAGTTATGACTCCTGTAGCTTCTCCCTTGGCCAATGCCTGTGACTTGCGTGTAGATTACCGGACGCCGGAAATGGGCACTATTGAGATAAAAGATATGGTGTGAAGTGTCGGAAAGCGTGCAAAAGGCGTTCTCTCGCTGTTTCACATTTACCTAACTGGAAGGTGTACATTTCTGCTTTGTTCTTTCCGATACCTCGTTTTCTAGCTCTACATCACTGGATAGATGTCTTAGAGTTAAGCAATAACTCTGTATCGGCATCGCTTTAGCATTACACAAAAGTGCGGTGGATCAGTATCGCTGTATCGTAAGTTGGTGTTTAGCTAACACAAGTAGCATACCGCTAATACTCAGAAATTGCAGGCTTGAAATCCGAAATGAAAATTTTTCGAAAAACAAATTTGTAAATAAAAAATCCGGGTTGCCGACAAGTGGTTTAAGTCTTTTTCGATCGTAAATAGGGCGGCTTGTTATTCTGTCCTGATGGTGGGCGCGGTTACTTTCATTCTATAGAACTATTATCACGTTAGGCCTTTGATCCTCTATGTAGCATTTTACTTCAAGAATAAATGGATTTTGATGTTTTTACTGATTAATGGTTGGTCTGCTTATATAGCTATATTCATTACGCAACAAGAAAATGATTGCCTACATCTTTGAAAATCTTTATGTTTGGATTGTTGTGATATAGAATAGAGTATCGAGATACTCGAATCCACAACACAAGTATTGGTATCACTAAAAAACTTTGCAAAGGAGTCTGTCAATGATTATAGGGGTAGATATTGCTTTAATTCCGATTTGTGTACCGCTGTGTCGGTATCGCTAAACTAAAAAATTGAGGATCGCCCGATTGTTGATAGACCTATATATCGGTAGCTCAAGTTTTGCAGCGCTGATTTTTTTCAAAAGATCTGACCAGAGATAACCAGTCATGTATGTACACTTTGTAAACTGCAGACCCTCTCTATATTTAAGCGGTTTTTTGTTTGAGTTTTCTCGACAAAAAATCGTTGCCATCAGCAATTTTTCTCCTCATTCACCCCCATGAGAAGGCACTCGTAGAGTACGCTGCGATTGCAAATCCGTGTGCATCGAATCTCTCAGAACTGTTATGCCGCAAATGCAGACCAACGTTCTACGAGTTCTACGTGTAGTAACTTATTAAAAGTTTTACTAATGTTTGTTTTGTGATCGGATAGAGTCGAACACTGGAGTCAATTATTAATCAATTGTCTCTCAGGCAATAGGGCTAGAATGACTTGCACAATATCTTCCATCTACTTCTTTCGCATTGAAAGACAATATTTTTTAATAGAACGTGCTGTACACTGTTGCGCTGCAAATAATTCGAAATCGATTTGGCAAAAGAAACATAAAAAATGCTGACAGATCAGTGATAGCACAATTTCATCACCGTGGATTACCATAACTGGAATCACCAAATATATTAATTTACTTGGTCCAAAAAATGAAATTGATATTTCCTTGATAGGTTTGGGGAAATTCAAGCCCTTTTTGCCTATAATTTTTCTTTATTCAATCTAGAAATTTCCGTGCGAGCTGTTTGAATTGATTGCATGCAAGGAAGAAAAAGCTAGAAAATTCGTTTTTCGGTAAAAATTTTTAAATTCATGATTTTGAAAACTACGCATATCACGATCTGTCACTCTCACTGGAGATTTTAAATTCACCTCCTCGACGTGAAATTACTTGTTTCCGCAGACGCACTTTAAATTTATCACGCGACATAGACAAAGGAAAAATAAACATGTTCATGTTGCCCAGTCTCGCCTATGTCTCTGGTTATACCAAGAACGCTTAATTGATGTTATGACATACAAGCGTGTAATTGGAGAGCTTGGCAATTACTGATAAGAATTGACAACTGTTTGGTATGGCATTTAATTTCTTCGGCTTACGCAAGAGTATTTATGTTTTGTTGTAGAAGCTAAAAATTGAGCACAACCAATTTGGTCGAGTCGCTTGGACGGCCGTTTTTAATGGTATTGGTCGTTCGTTCAAACTTTTTGTTTGCTACCTTATTGTGTGCATGGGAAAAAAGCATTAATTTTCGGGTGATGGAACTGCATTGGGTCGGCAGCATTAGCGTATCCATAGAAAAAAATTGAAAAACGTCAAAAAAAGTTCTCAGTCGAACGAACTCTTTTTGTCCTTCAATTTAAGTTTGTAACTTAGACATCAACATTTTGTTTTGTCACTTTCCAAAAAGAAAGACCTCATTTTTAGTTATCGACGTATTGCTGCTTTTTTTCCTTGAAAGCCATTTTTTCTCCTATTTCGGTTCCAGAAATTAGGAGGAGCATGGTATCTGCGGGTATAAGGAAACGTTGTTCTCGCTTGCGCAACCGATCAAAGATTTTTTAACGGAACGGAAAAGAAGTTAAAATGTTTTTCCCGAAACGGAAAATAAAAGCGTAGAACTCAACACTGATCCATGACCGGCAACTCGATTGGTTTTTATTTGAGTTCACAAGTTATCTCTATTGGGTTGTAATTCTACACAATTGATAGAATAAATCACCCGGGATGGGCAAAATTGTAAGTTTACTCAAACTGGGTTGAAAAACGTGTTTTGGTCTTTACCGTGATTTTACCGCCGAAACATGATGTTAAGTTTGATTTCGGTTCTCGTTTTGTAAACGGGGTCTGCGATTTTAGATTTTGAATGCAACAAAATTATTAAAATCGCAGTCCTACCTTCGTCCGTAAGCGCAGCCACAAGCGAATCTTGGAAGGTGGCGGAGCGAAAGAGTATTTTCCGCTCTTGAGATTTCGATCCAAAAATCTTTTGGAAGATCCTTGTTTTATATCGTCTTGTAGTCGTTTGAATTAAAAACACATTGATCGGATTTAAATATTTGAGGAGGGATGGTTCCTGTGCATTTATCTTACGCTTTTGAGGAAATAAAACTACAATTCAATATGCCCTCGCTGCATTTATTAGAGCGACTTGCTCGTTGCAATCTTGCGATGTAGTTGCATGGGTTCGAGAACCATCTATGGCGGATATCCTCACATGGATAGGGTTTAAACTTCATAGCGAACGCCTTGTTGGGTCCTCGGCAAACGACTCTCCACGAAAATATTCTGCTTGCGACGAAAATACAATGTTGGCAATACTGGCAGCTCTCAACAAGTTTCAAATTACGAGTAACAAAAACAAGTGTTATTCGTAGTTAAAGCCGGCCGAGATAATTGTTCCAGACTTCGGAACAACAGGCCTAAAGTAGATTTACAGAAGCACCGGTGGTATCCGTCGGATAGTCATCACGAATTTAAAATTATGTTGCTCCGGCAAAAAGTCCGTCTTAAAAGTGATTGTATACTAACGGTAAACATCGGCCAGCACTGAATCAATAGGCCTGTGTAAGCCCGCAAAAACACGGTAAAGATGGACGTCAAATCACTTTCTGTTAAGTGTTACCCGTATTTGGACAGAACAAATATCAAAGTGGTGTCGCCTACACGCATGTCTTAGTTCACATACATTATTTTGTGGTAAAGGAGTTGTATGTCGTAACCGCAGGATCTTCGAATCGTCTTTGCAGTTGGAACTTTGCACATAAATGTAAAGAGAACTTAGCAAGGCCGGGTGCAACACTGCCGGTACGGCGCTTTTCCACAGGCAGAAGAAATGCCATGAATGTCTTTCGTGAACGCCCAACAAAGCATACATCACGCGCTATCCACTGAGCAATCTGCTATATTCGAAAATGCGAACACCTACTGGTGAATATGTATTTGTGTAGGAGAAAATTGCGTGCAGGTCAAACACATTGCATATAACTTTAACAAACCACTAGTAATTACATTACATACATGTTATTGTTTCAAATGCACGTTGAACTGCCTAGAATAACTTTCCGAAAAACTTAGAGAAAAATACACAACATCCTTGCAGAAAACACTGCTAACTATGTGAAGGTCCACTTGGTCTTGCTCGTTCCACAGGCGGAAGCACTTTGTTTTTGGGACAAAACAGAAAAATGATTATAATTAGGGATGCAGAGCTTTAGAACGGCTTTGAAAAAAGCTGATGAGAAGGTCACGAAAAGCTATTTACAAAACAGCTACATCAATTACAAATATTCCTCTATATTTTAAGATATATTACAGATATTTCCAAAGGCGCTTGAGAAATGACCAGTTCAAATCGACCTTATAAATATATTCGTGAGTGACAACTCCACGTAAATCACCCATAAGAACGTCGCTGACAACGTAGACAAACAAAATAGAAAAAAATTTCAAATTAAAAAATTACACCAAATACAATAACCACTCTAAAAATAACCACATAAGCACCAACCAAAACATATTATTGTACCGACACATCACCTTGTTAAGTTGCACATAGTAACACCAGAAAACTATTAAGCTAGATAAAATACTTTTAAAATCAACAAAACCTTGACTATTTCGAGCTATTGACTGTTCGTTTCTCCTAGAAAGTTCGCAGCTAACTCCTTGTTCTTCGCGCATGCAAAGTACGCTTGAACGCATTCAAGTTCCGAAAATCCCAGCAACTTCAACTGAAACGACAATACAAAGCTAGCAAACAAAAAGGACCAAAATACGGTTTTTTCTTTCAAGAGTGCTCCTGCAGCTCTGTTGTCTTGCGATGACCCTATCGCGAGGAAGTAACGTGGAAAAACAGCAATTAATTCAAAGTAGAATAATCTTTTCAAGCGACGTTTCTCTATCTCAGTGCTTTTTAGCCTTTTTTCGTCTTCAACAACTCATAGCTTCTCACAAACCAACTTAAATTTGGTTTTGTGGAGAATCCACCTTCACAAAATACAGGTCATAGAGTCAGAAATGGAGCCAAAACTGCTCACAACTTACTTTGATCTCTAAAAATGAGGCATCAAGAATGTAAGCTTGCGACGATATTCAAAAACAAAGCAGCAAAGAAGGAAGTGATCTTGCAGTCTTAAATCAACGCACCATTTGGGAACTTCTGACCAAAGACGATTTCTAACTCCCCACCAGCAATCTCTGTTATCCCCCACTAGTGAAAAATTCCCCATCGGATAACAACCCCGGCTCCATATAGGTAACAGTAGTCTTTAAATAAACGGTCGTAAAAGCAGCTGAGATATATATTGAAGGAATATCGATTTCGCTATTTAAGGAATTTTCAGTTCCTTATGAATTTAATGCTTTAGTAAGAGAAATCGATTTACTTTCAGTAATACCAGTTTCTAAGTTGACTTGTTCACTGGTTATTTAACGCAGACTGTCGCTACTAAATTTTGAAGAAGTAATCGAGTAAAAGCGCATGACCACGCTTCATGCCTCTTTCACAGATTTGCGATATGCGTGATTGAGCAGGCCACAAAATCTTACGTGTGCAATACATCGGACTTCAATTGAAAAATGAGGTTTGACGGTTTTAGGTTAAGTTACCAGGAACTGCCCCATCAACATCAATGCCAGTTTCTCATCTGGGCACAACCTTAAGATGGCAAAAACGCCCAGCCTCAGTCCCAGACTGGCGGATACATTTTCAAATGACGACGACCGTACCGCCGTGACCTGGCAAAACCTAATAACTACAAAAATCATGTTTTTGAAAATATTAACTTTGTTGTCGTTTACTGCTGTTCAACAAAGGAATTGAGCCAAATTTGGTTCAGTTTTGCCTTGAAGCTGTTAACTGTACGAACATTAGTTATTTCTTCGCGATTGCTCATCAGTAGCTTCGCACAAACGAAATGAAATCAAGGCTGTTTATGAGATGTGAAATGTATCAGGGTTGGAACGAAAGTTCTGTCTTTTTTGTTGTTTTTAAATGGAAATAAAGATTAAGCAAAATTCAACTTTATTTAATCATCATCATAATCACCATTCTTATCAATGACCTCTTCCCACCTCCCCACAAGCTATAATCGTTCATGGTATAATATACCCACAAGGTATAATCGTTCATGAAAATATTAAATCTAAAAGGGGACAGAACTTTCGTTCCAACCTGATAGTTGTTAGGTTTTGTTGTATCACGGTAGCATACTTCTTGCTAGTTGGCTTCAGGTCCACGCCTTCAACCCAAGAATAAAAATCAACAACATCAAAACCATTGTTTTTTTCCGTATAAAATGAAGTTAGTTGTTGATGCAGTGAACTAACACAAACATGGTTTTGCGTCAAATTTTGGTTTAATTCGATCAATTTCAAATACTTTTCAAAACAAATACTGATCACGAACACGGGATCTGTTCCACTGCTTCAGAGAATTAAAATAGCGAAACTGCCCATGCAACATGTCGAAAGAGGTGACTTTTGGGTACCAATCAATGGCAGTTCGCTGTATTGGTAGTGGGACTTACCACCTTGCTACACATAGTCATGACTGATTGAAAATGAACTGCCGCTTTCCCCTAGCTTGATATCGATTAGGTTTACCGTGTAAACCTGGGTAACAGTTTTATACAGAGTCTTCATTTCAAAAAATACAAGTAAACACATTACGACGGGATGTTTTGATTCCCAGACTATGTGTAGGACTGACTCCCGTAACATGACGTTGCGTGGGAAGGGCTCGAATTTTAGGGGTCCTGCATTCAGTGGCTGTAACCACCGTCAAGCATTGGTCCAAATCCATAAAAAATTGCAAGTTTCAGTAGAGGGCGTAAATACAAGGAGCTCGCTTTTCAGCATATTTTACACGACAAAAAGATATTTGGCGAGTTACATAATTTGTGTGCTTAACTCATTCTCTTCCTTGGAATGAAGGCATGACATGAAACTAATAACCAGATTTACAGCACAAATCTAATCAAGATCAGGCTGGGGAAAAGCGGCAGTCCATTTCGCACCAATTGTAAACACATTCTGGTAGCTCTACAGCCAACAAGGCGGACAGCTAGTCACATAACGTCGGCGTCGGTTAGATAAACGTTGAAACTTTATTTCTTGTTGGTAATTTCAAGGCAGGTCACTGAGCCTGATCAATGATGAAGAGTCTAAATGACCTCACAATCCAAAATTATCGGTTTACGTACATGACGATGGTTGGATTATAAAAAGGGATTATCATCCTAGGCACAGCAGGATATAGTATTTTAAAATTCAAATTCGACTAACTTCTTCTATATCTTCGTATTCCGCTGGAGTCAACTCAATATTAACATTGGACGAACGGGAGCGTTCAGGCAAAGAAGGATCCGAGCCCGGATCAAATCTGATTTCAGGAGAGTTTATGAAGAGCAAAAACTCTTCTTGATGACTGTTTATGTACTGAAACAAAACGTTGCACTGCTTGCAAAGTTCTCAGTAACACAAGTGTAAAGGCCTGGTCTACACGGAGGGCATGCGCGACTCAGCTCTTTGTTTGTTTCATTTTGATTCGGCCAAGGCGAAATGAAAAAACAAAGAGTTAAGTTGCGCTTGGCCACAATGTAAACCAAGCTTAAGTACTAAATTAATTATTTAAAAACTTGAATCCCGAGATGTTTAGTTTTTGAAAAAATAAAGGTGAAAAAATAGACCAAATATGGCAATACCGAGCTAACCACATTTTGTAAGTTAAAATCTAAGTAGTTTTGCAATCCGGTGCAATAACTACATAAATCTGAATATTTTACCTGCAATAGAGAAGGATTTAGTTCGTGTACTCGTTGTAGAAACGAGGAGAGTTTATCTGTGTTTCCTCGCACAGTTGTCAGCATTTCTTTCAGTTCGGGATGGGTTTGAATAAAAGCAAAAGGACCTAAAACAAAAAAGTTTGATGCAACTCCAAGAGCAATGCTTAAAGGAGATAGAGGGTCACCTACACATAAACTCTTTTTCAAATAAAGTTGTTTATTTCAAACATTTCATGAAGATATTTTCAAGCAAGGTCTACAGCTCATAATTTTTCTGTGATTCACCGAGTGACAATGGTGGACATGCATGTCGTAAAAGGAGATTCTTAGATAGCCACCAATGGCAGTCCAGCTTGGTGGTGATGGTGCTACCAGTCAGTACTTTGCACTGAAGACTGGTTTGAAGATTTCCGCTTTTACCTGATCTGATCTTGTTAGGCTTGCTGAGTGAACCTAGAAGTTTCATGCCATGTCTCCACTCCAAGGAAGAGGAGGGGTATACACAGCCGCAACAGCCCTTAAGCCTGCGTTGGTTATAGATATTGTCCTTAATAGTCGACAACGCCTAAAGATAAATGCATCGCGCAACGGTCCCAATGGTCGCGTGTTGTGGCTGAAATCTTGAGAAAGACGCTTCAAGCAATTTCGCCACCTTGTGGTGGAAATAAACTGTGCCAGCAGCATTACATCTCAGCCGCCGGTCTGAACACAAGTTTTTCTAGTATAATCGCCGAAGTTTTCCATACGATAAAAATTCAATATTGTTGTGTTTACTTCTTTCCCCTCGAGATAAAGGCATGGCTAACGAACAACAGGCTTAAAGACAGCGACATCCATTTTAACTCTTTTGCTCCCGCAAAAATAGCGAAAAAAATGTCCGTAAGGTGGCAGTGCGAAAAACTGTCATAATCAATCATAATTAATCATAAATGTGTACCTCAAGTTTGTTTGTAAATCATTACTTATCTGTTTACTTCTACATTAAGTGTTATATATCGTTGAAATCTACATTTCTTGAGGATTTCAAATAGAAAAAAAACATTTTTTTGAATATGCAAATTAACCCCCCAACTGGGGGGAATTGTCTTCAAAATTAAAGTAGTACCCTCACCTCAAAGATCACTAACAGATTTAATTTTCTACCAACTTTTTTAGAAATGGTCGCAAGATGATGCTAAGGAAATAAGCTTTCAAGGTACATCAATCAAAACTTACCTAAAAGCCTAGGTTTTCTACAATTTGCAATTTTCTGAGGCACATGACCTTTTTTTTGACCGGTACCGATCGACACCAAATTTTGGTAGTTAAATTTAGTACCTAAAATACGATTAGTTATTATCTGCTAGAGGTTAGCCTAAACCATGTAACATTATGTATTTTTGAACAGAGAATTTCTTCAAGATTCAGAAAATATTAAGTTTAAACAGAATATGCTATCACTGACAATGAAACAGCAGCTTGTTTACACCCTTCCCATTTGTTGAGAAACAAGGGGGATACAGCAAACTTTGATTTAGAGAAGCCAAACTTCTGCTAGCTTTTAAACTTGTATTTCGCTTCTTGTCTCCTTGGAAACTTGATACAAAATGACAACTTTAGTAGTGAAACATTTGCAATTTATTTTATCTTTTTATAGGGTGTAGTTTTTCTAAAAATTATAATTTAGTGAAGGTAAGTCAAAAAATTTTGGGGGTTTTGAACTGACATGATGTACAGTACTCATTTTTGATCAGTAAATATCATATACCACTTAGTCTAAACTATTTAAAGTTATCTATTGCTGGAAAGCAAATTTCCTAAGCTTTCAAATGTAACCGGTATTTAGCAACATATCATATTTTTTACGCACTAAATTTACTTTTATCTACTTACCATTCAAATTTGTTTGGGGGGTTTTGAGACCCCTAAAAAATTTGGAAATTCAAAAACGCAAAATTTATTATTATCGCTTGAAATTTTGTGAAATGATGCCCCAAAAGAGTAGTTTTCAGACTGTTAATGATAAAGGGTTTGGCTACGTGGTAAAGATGTAATCTCAATTTGATTTTAGTGTAGTTGGCACGTGCTGAGAATTTGGCAGATTTTGTCGTCTGCAACTGGGTTGTTGGTCATTTTAACCGTTTTTGGGTATAAAAATCTAAGAATTAGGGTACAAATTATACATCTTCCGATGTGTGAGGAAATAAGCGTGATCTTTTGAAAATTTTATGAAAATCGGATGAAAAATAAAGTCACAAATCGATTTTTAGTAAACTAATTTTGTAACTCAATTTAAAAAAATTTGAGGTAAACACTGAAAACACGAGATCATCAATCGATGATCGCGGGAGCGAAAGAGTTAAAGGAGTAATGAATACATATAGCAGACTGGCAGCTCCACCACTGACGTGAACCGCCATTCGCAGGGATCCAAAACATTGCTGCCTCTTACGCCACGCAAGTGAAGCACAGTGACCAAGAATGATATACTGCGTTCAAGACAGTTATTTCATTTCTTCTTCTTAAAGAAAAAAATCAAATTAATTCGTTTCAATCATCTTGAACTTACTTTCTGCAGTTTGTTCGGGAGATTGGACTAAATCTGAAAACACATTTAACGTTTTACGTCGGTGTAACTACAAAACTTTGGGTAGATGCCAACGGAAAGCAACACTTACGGTGCGGTGCCGTCAGTAACTTTCAAGCTCAAGAATGCTGCTATAAAAGGTAATCTGCTACCACCACATTACAAACAACATGAACACCGATCTACTGAAGGCGCTCGAGAGATTTAAGGTTTAACCAAAAAGGTTTCCGTATTGCTGTGCTCTTGGAAAACATAGTTTATCGCAATTTTCCTGCTTGGTTGCACTGCTTGCTGTATGTACTGGGCCGGCAATTCTGCAAACACCGAAGCAAAAGTTATAAACGCAGATCTCATTGCTACTGCAAAATAAAAAGCTAACGAGCCAGGACAACGAAAAGTGCAATGTACTCATAAAAAACGCTACCAACTTGAAGAGCTGCAGATCGAACTCGCTATTCGATTAAGGGCATCCATCGGCAGATTGTCAAATAGAAAATCCAAAGCGAGATCAGGATCATCACAAGCAGCATTCAACAATGCTCTAACCAGATCTCTATCGTGGCCCATTTCCACCATATTATCAATTATCGACTCACGTGCATCAGGCGCTAAAATACAAACACATGCAAGCTACAATACTGCTAAACAAAATTTTAATGGTTGCAGTCAATGACCGGCATGAATGGGCAAAGTTCTAAGCAAAACATCGGTTTCCACTTTGCACATTCTACAGTGTTGGCAACATTAATCATTTCAGCGGTGTATATTTGTGAACTATACGAAAAAAAATCCTATCCAACACTTGATACATTTACGCTTACCCGACGATTTTACTGTGTTTTTAGCAACCAAAATATTAATTAAAATCGCATTCAGACCAGCTTTAGTCCAAGACTAATGAACTAAAAAAGCTTTTAAGAGAGTAACATGCTATCATTATGCCCAATCCCAACAATGCAAGACTAAAACTGTATTATCTTTAGTAAAGCAGCCACAGTAACCACCTTTTCATGCATGATTTAAAAGCAGGCTCCTATTATGCAACCTTGTTGAAACTCGGGTTTCATTGCAGCTTCCACTAACGCTCCTGATGAAGATTCCTCCGACTGTACATCTTTGGGCGCATCTTCGATTGCTAAAGTGGCTGCAGGAGCAGTTTCACTTAAACCCTGTGGGTTTAAGGAAAGCATAGCCATGGCTTGTTCAAGAGACATCCCCATATGCTTAGCAGTGTCGCGCAAAGCCATGGCCGCAGCAACCCGACTTATAGGCTGGCTACTATCAGTCATGGCTGTTGATATGTAAGAATCCAGGCCTCCAGCGCTTTCGATTTCCGATCTCAAAGAGTCCATATGCTCCAATCCATAGTCCCCAAGAGGAAAATCAGCTAGGTGATCCAGATTTTGATTTAACAGTTCAGGAGGCACGCTAAGTCCTGCCTCCGATAGAGCATTTCGTAATATCTCGTTCATAGGCGGCATTGGCGGTAAATCTTCGAAGGAAGGAAAAGCCGGTAGTGAAGGCAAGGTGTTGTCATTGAACAGAGTGTTCAAAAAGTCATTTCCAACGCCAGGTGAACCTTTATAGATAAAATAACAGTCTTTTCTATAAAAAAAATGCAATGACGATGCGTCTTCAACACGAAATATATCGAGCAATCGTACGCGCGAGAGAATTTCCTTTTATAGAACTTGTTGTTACACAAAGCTTTCGCGTCAATGTTTTTTTCGACAAACCTGTACTACGTTTTTAAGTTTTATTTGCATATTTATCAAGAGATAAGAGTCAATCCTGGTTGTCGATTTCCACAAACACGCTCTATAAGCGAAGGCCGAAATATTTTGTCACAGGGCACTTGAGGGGTACATTACGCAATTGAAACTGGCCCTGTTGCTATACTGTTGTCAACAGTGGCTATATGCTCAAGTCACCAAGGACCATTGTACTCTTTTAAGCAGACTGAGTAAATTCGGTTTTACGTTTTACCCTTCACATTACTCCTATTGCTTCGCGGCAACCAGGAGTTCGGTGAACACCCATTTTTCAAAAGTTTAGTAAGACGGTGAATCAAACCCAGGTCTACCGAGTGCAAACTGTACGTTTTAACCAGCACGCTATCGCGCCGGTTGAAGCCAGCCTGGGTTCATCTCATTAAGAGTACAACTGATTTTAATGGTGCTCCATTTGCCCTCAGCCCTCAACATTATGAAATCTTTGACTTATCACCCAAAGTGAGCTTAGCTCAAAAAATAACTTCGACTGTTTAGTTTTTTTGTTTATCCGCCCCAACCTGACGGTTTTCTAAAGCGACTAATACGGTCTTTTTACAATTTTACCATCACATAGCAGTGCCTGTAATACGTAACTTCAAATCGTTGTTTTAAAAAATGCCTCTTTTATTTTGCATCGGAGGAGAAAAATTGATATGAGTTGGTCAACCGAATGCTGAAATACAGTCGCTATCATGGTTCGTTTGAAGATTTTCAAAGGAAGAAGATTATGGAAACATATTCTTGTACAAATAAAGTTAATTTTGTACGGTCTTTTGCTAGCGCTATACTTCTTCTAATGGCAAAAATGTAAGCGTAAATAACATTTGGAAGTACTCATTCAAATAACATAAAGTTAATGAAGAAAAGATGATCGCTTTAGAATTACCGAGACATTATGCTTCTGTCCATCGAGGTCTTTTATTACGTAAGCTTTAGGTTGGTACGAACAAAACCGTTAAGCCTTGCAACTTGATCTACAAATGACAAAATTGAATTCACTACAGTTAGTAGCAAAAATTTATAACATTAACAAAATAATAAGTTTCTAGACACTCAAAACACGGAGCTAGATGACATTTGACTAAGAAATTTAGGAGTTATTTAAACATAGTTTGGCCACCAGGGACTGTCTAGAGCTAGTAAAAACGTACTTAATTCACTATATTTCTGCATCAGGTTGACCAGCCTATATCAATTTTTCATCCTCTACAAAACAAAAAAGCCTCTTTTAAAATAAAATTTGAAGTTGTGTGTTACAAACAGCGTTCACTAGCAACTGACTTGTGAGAAAAAAATTAGGTTTGGCAAACGGTCAGATGAGGATGGGGGATAAACTTTGTCCAAAAAAAAATAAAACTTGGCAGAGGTTGTTTTCCAAGCTAAGTTCACTCAAAATGATAAGTCAAAGATTTGAAAAAATTTTGGGCAAATAGTACATCCACCTGATTAAGCAATAAATGTGCGATTTATCTCTTTGTAAACGAACCTGGCTGTTTAGTCTTCATGACAACTAGAATGATTTGAAATTCTACTGGATAAAACTTTCGCTGTCACGGCGAGTAATCAGCCAGCACATAAAAAAGCTATTAAAAACTAACAGCAAGGTAGAACTTACGCATTTCCAGAGGAGGAATTCGTGTAGATAACCTGAACCCAGGAAAACACAAATAAGCATTTTACAAGAATCACTATTTATTTATGTATTTTTATTCCTCTGACTCACAGGATAGCGACAATTATACAATAATTATCCAGTTTGTTCAGAGTTTCGAAACTCAAACAATCCACTTAAATTGCTTGGTATCACATTTAGCAACTTTACCAAAGGCACAAGAATGCAGCCATGGCGAGATTTCAACATACGAACGTTCAATCCACTGTAGCTATAAACCATGCTTAAACCCTCTCGATTGATCACCGTCGTTTTTGCACCAAAGCCCATTCTTTGAGTTCCAATTATGGCTAACCGCATTGACTCTATGAATGGCAGCATATTCAGACACCCCATGATCACTGCACAGTCTTCCCTACTCAGTTTACCTTGTGCTAGATGAGTCCAGCAAGTTCTCATCATCCTTTCCAATCAAATCCCAATCAAAAATTTTAGGAATGCATAACAAATCGCATGATTAACATTTCAAGAAAGCAAAATTGTGACAAACTTGCTTCTAGTTCAGTATAATATTGAAATCACCGTTTTAGAGGAGTGGCACGATAACGCAACAACTTAGTTCACACATCAGAACCAGAAGTGCTTTTGAGTGGAAATAGTCCTTTATCTATTCATGTATACAGGTAGAGAAATCCGTTTAAGCGTTTTCTTTGAAAACACGACAAGCAAACCTGCTGGCTTTTTCTACACGCCACCTACTTTACGCTGAGCACCCAGCAGGGCAGGTGCCAAAGTCATGTTTAGGGTGTGTGCATTTGTGTGTCTACTGCTGCACTATCGAAGCACTAGAGTTTATCAACCTCAAAAATATGTCCTTCAGGCTACCATTAAAAAAATTGTCTTACAGGCTACAAAACTCATCACATTTTTAGCACCACCAAAGTTACTTTGTGTGTCGCGAGGACAAAAAAGAAACCCATTAAAAAAAGAGGAAAACCAGTCTTTTGCATAGATTTACAAAATTACCTAGGTGGTTGTATGCCTGATGTAGCACCGCTTGATTGATTAGAAGCAGTAGTTCCACCAGATTTCCTTGAAGAACTTGGAACATTTAAACTGCTATTCAACTGCAACGTAACAACATTTAATCACAAGGATAACTTTAAAAAATCTGTAATCTTTAAAAACCTTTTAGGACAGTTATCATTGGTGCAGCATCCCGTCAAATAGAAGGAACTCGAGTTCATTTTAAAACTACTTTTAAAGTTCAACGTCAAAAACAAATCAATCAAGTTAATTCGTGAAGCTGCACTTAGTATAGCGTTTTAGTTAACCAAACGAATATGATGATCAACACTTTATAGAAGAAAGGAAAGTTACCAAAATAAACTAACAAAAAACACCAAAGCTTTTTTCCCTCTCCAGTCATCGTCGCAGCAAAAACTTAAGCACAAATTAGAAAATAATACTAATTTTTAAAATTGTACATCGATAACGATAGATTGCATTGCTTCAACAGTGCACCTCTTCATGCGACACATGCAGAAGCGACTTCGCTCCCTGCGAGTAATCGAGTTTCGCATTTATAAAGAGGGCTTAAAGGCTGGTTTTATTAAAAACGCTTCAACTAGCTCAGTTTCAGTGCTAAAACAGCACTTTTTTGATAATGCAAAGTTTGGCTCTGCAGACATTGTTTCTCGCAGGCTTTGTACTGATCACGATGACATTTAATCGCTGAGTTAGAGAAACTTTGGCTAGTAGAAAAATGCTTCTAATTCTCGCAAATACGGTAGTTATCGCATTTAGGGATGTATGACATGCTTCTGCCGCAAGAACATGCACACTGATAGACTACATTCGAGCTGAAAAGAGCAGATAGAAGATATTTAAGATTGGCGTACGAAATTGCTTTAGAAATTTCATCCGCAATTTTTATATCAGTGCCCAGTCTGTGGCAAAACAATGCTTCTGCTCATGTTTTACAGAGACGCAGTGTTGAAACGATACTAACTATCACTATCGGTGTACAATTTTTAACTTCATATTGTTTTCAAAATTTTCATATATGTGCCGAAGTATTTGCCCTGACAAAGTTCCAGAGAGGGAACAAAAAGCTTTGATGTTTTTTGTTTGTTTACTCAATTTTGCTAACTTCAATAAAGTGTTGCCCATAATACTGATTTGGTTGACTAAAATATGTAATAGTTTCCCCCTTTCTGAAATCTCCACCTAGTATAGAAGTGAAAAATGTAAAATAAATCTAAGACATTTTATGATACAGTTTAAACTAGATTTTCTGAGGCAGAAAAAAATTACACGTTTTATGCTCAATACAAGTTTTCGCTTGCTATACTTCATTTCTTAAGTCCAAATAAGCAAATATTTCTAATATCTAAAATACACTAATATCAAGAGCATTTCAATACAGTTAATGTCAATTATTTGAATTAATTGGGACCAGGGGTGATTCAATCAATCAATTTTTCAAATAATTGAATAATAATACCAATATTGTAGTGCACTGCCAGAGAAGGACTGCTCAATGTTTTGCTAGTTGATCTATAATCTCATGTTTTGTCTCAATCGTTAATACATTTTGTTTTCTTTTTATGGAAGATATAGTCACTAAATCAGTTTGAAACTTAACAGCTTTTGCACGTAAACACAAACCATTATTAAGTGCTTTTTGCTTTTGGCACGTCAAGCGAGATAGTGACTGCTCAAGATAATAACGAAGATGTGCCTTTTATGGCGTTTATAGAGTAGAGTTTAGATATCACCTTTTGGATAATCGGTGTTCTACAGTAGATTTAAACCTGACACTGCTGTTCTACAGTCTGTGCATCGTTACAGCAAAAAATATCTCACTATGGCAATTACATCATAAATAAACTAATATACTTAAAAAATTACCACACCTTTGAACTGACTAAAACCACAAACTTGGATTCATCTATTTTGTAGTGAGTCATTGTTTTATCATCATCCAAAACATTTCCTAAAAAATTTCAATTTACAAATGTTTGTGGTGACAGCAACATTACAACACAAGTTTATCTCATACAGGGCTTCTCAAGCTATGGATCGTAACCCCATTTAGGGTTGAAACCTTCAATTTTGGGGTCACAAAAATTTGCTCTAAAATGTATACTGGTATCAAGAATTGAAACATATGGTAAACGTCACAAGAAAATGAATATTTTTGCAAAGAATTGCTTTAAAATTTTGTTCCTAAATTGGAGTTTTAAAGTGAAAAAAGTTTGAGAAGGCCTGATCTAATTAAATGTACCAGTATTTGCCACACTAACTCAAAAAGACAGTGATGCCAAAACTAATGCTTGGCAACACTAATTATATTTATAGCATTTTATCCGCCAGACTTGCAAGACAGGACAGTAAAGCTTAAGTCTTTTCAAGATTTCCAACCCTTTATTTGAACTGCTTGGTGTTTCTTTAACAAATATGTTGCTCATTAGCATTTCCCAAGCAAAGGAAAATGAACACACAGCGTCCTTATCAAGTATAAAACAATGCAATTATTATGAGGTTTAAATGCATGACATTTAATCATTCTCGCCATAAAATGGCACAATTACCCACCTGACTAATCAGCCGACAATGTAATATTTATATCTAGACAACCTGACTCAATAAAGGATAGCATTGAATCACATAAGTTAGCAACGGTAGCTTGAGAGTTAGTTGGAAAAATAAAGAACTCTTAATGCTGATTGGTTCAATGACTCTCTCTGAAGGAAAAGGGGGTTTTGACTGGAAATATAAATTTGAGCCTACCACAATAAATGAGCTTCTGTCCTTCCACAGGAAAATTATCTGCGCCTTTACTTGCAGCAATTTTCTCTTTTACTTTTCGCACCTGCACATCAAACACTTAAATTATATAGAAAATTTAACAAAGCGTAACTCCAAACAAACTATTAAATATCAATACAGTGGTTAGTGAAGTATTTTATCTGTTCAATCAAAGATAATTTTTTATTAATTGAATTCACACCAGCTGGCGAGCTGGCAGTAAGCTCACAAAAAAGAGCATTTCAACCACTAACATTGTAAATGCTGAAGTCGTTCACTCTTGTAACGATAACAGCATCATCTCGTGGGGTAAAACGCTATTCTAAAGCAATAATGATTGAATGAGCATGAGCTCAAAAGTTTACAATGACAACATCGATCTGAAATGCATTTTACATCAGTGGTGTTTTCTTTTCTTGAGAGATTCCAACAAGCAGCAACCTTTTAGAAGTAACACCTAGCACTTTAGTAGAATGGTAAAAATGGAAATTGTAAAGCAAGTCTGAACAATTTGTTCAGCAGCATAATCTTGGAGCATACATTAATGCAATAAAAAAATGAATAATTGTACTTACGTGACAATCTAAGCTTACACAAATGGGCTGACCAAAAGACTTTAAAAAATGGTATCAACAGCTTCCTTGCTTGGTGCTTGGCATTTAGGGGAAGTTGTGGAGAACATGCCAGCAAGTTCACTCGTTCTGTCTTTGGTTGAGACACTTAACGAGATGCCCCCTCATGCATATGGAAGACAGGTGGCCAAGACCCTTTGAAAATGGCAACTTCCAAGCGAGTGCAGATGCCTCATCCAAAATATAGTGATACAATTTGCTTTCTCGTGAATGGATGATAAACATGGACAATACTTACAGTGTCAGTTAATTCCACATCAATTTTGAACTCTTCTTTTTTAAGAGTTTGAACTGTCAAACGCATGCTGAAATCACAATTATTATATCACTAAGCTAACACGAATATTGCCTACAAAACTGAAAACATATAATTTGTTCTGTTAAATAGCAAGCATTCAAATTAGCTGCACAGCTCAAAGAACTGAGCATTAAACTAGTTTTCAAAAAACAGGAAGCTAAGCACTCAGATCGTTTATGCTGCTTACAGCATGGTCAAGTGAAACCAATGTCTGCATTAAAATATATGGCATAGTGCAAACTCACACTGCTGAATCAAAAACTGTTTAAGGTCATTTACATTCTCTCAAACTCTTTGTTGTTTGTGTTTGATGAGCTGAATAAAATTTCACTATATCATTATTTAGCATTATACAATTATGCAGCTATGCTGGAATATAATTTGATAGACAAGAATAGTTTGACTTGGGGAGAAATAACTTAACAACAAACTGAGAGGCCTAACTTCAAATCAAAATTGTTGCAACTACAGTATTGACAGAGTCACTTTATTTCCAGCTTGATAATTAATGCAATGCATTACTAAATGTCTGCAGCTTAGTTTTTAAATACCTCCCATTTAAAGGTGGTATTTTAGAAAAAATAAAAAGCTAGCAAGCCTTATTTTTACAATGCTTAGGGTATAACATATGGACATCACCAACAAGTTAAAAATAGCTTCCTTTGCCAATAATAATGGCAACCAGGATCATTACACATCCAATTTGATGGGTACAGCTTTTCTTTGGCTATAGCGCCAGTAGTTATCTTGTGTTTCAATGAAGGTGTTATTTGAATGGTTGAAGGATTGATCTCATTCAAGAACCACTCAAATTCCTTCCTTTGGTTTAATACAAAATTTCTGGAAAAAATTTTTCTCTTTATGGTTTAAATTTATTTGTCTTCTAATTGTTGAGCATTGAAAAATAATGTGACAACAAACTATTATTTAGGAAACCATTATACTCTTTAATTGATTAGCCAATTCCACTCTCTACTAACCATCTTGATCTGAACACACCAGTACATGGGTTGCCAGTAATTTTGACACAAATAGTTAACTTCTACAGCATGAAAGCAGCATTAATGCTAAGTAATCCTGTGACATGAGTCCCACAATGTCTACAGTGATGCAGATGAGCATCGTCCTTAACATCACGGTTAGAGTTGACATTAAGTTTAGGCAGTGGCTATGTTGTCGTCGACGGCAAATTACCCTCAGAGACTATTTTGCCATGAGTTATTTGTGATTGGTCAATCTTAACGACATACTAAACATGTGACTTTTGGTCGTTTCTGATTGGTCAATTTTAAAAACCAATTAAAAAATCTTGCACCCCCAGGTCTCTATCCCCCACCCTGTACACTCCCTTCCAGTGTACACTGCCCCGTACATTTACATACCGGGCCTGCCCCTTCAGTGTACACTGCCTTTCTTTTAATGCCCTGCCAGCTGAGATTTGAACCCGCAACCATGGTATCTCAACACCAGTGCACTATCCACTACACCACAGTGTCACTGGTGTAATTGTAGCAAATATGGCTATATAAACACACGTGAATGATTACAGCAAAATAGATTCCAAGGGCAAATTGCCGTCGATGGCAAAATAGCCACTGCCTTAAGTTTAACTTTGAGGATACAGTTAGGTGTTAGAGTTAAGGTTAATGTTGGCAATAACATTAGGGTTAGAGGTGGGGAAGAAAAAAAGACTTTTGACAGAGCATCAATGCAATATGAAATTATGGATGGAAATCTTGCAATTGATTTGCAGAAGTCTGAAAATATTTTCCTTCATTTTTGTTAAACATGCCAAAATTACTGGCAACTGCATACACAGATACAGTCCTAATTTAAAGCATGGTAAGTTTTCATTATTCTTATGCAATTATGTGACGTGCTAACTTCTTATACTGTTTAATGGATGGGTCAGTTGGGGGTGAACTGTGGTGGAATCACACAAGCAAGACCTTGTTGCCACTGCTAATCTCTCAATATGAGCAGATGATAAAAGACTAAAAATCTTGCACTTCCAACAACGCGTACACTTTTCTAAAGAAAGCAACTGCAAAGAGACAACATCACCCATGCATTTTATGTATTCAAAAGACAGAAAAACTAAAATTGAAAGTATAGGTTGCAAATTTTGTATGGCAGATGATGCTAAGTACAAATGCAAAGTTGTGCTAGGCCAATATAGTTCACGTTTGGCAGTGGCTATTTCGCCATCGATGGCAATTTGCCCTTGGAATCTATTTTGCCGTAGTCATTCACGTGTGTTTATATAGCCATATTTGCTACAATTACACCAGTGACACTGTGGTGTAGTGGATAGTGCGCTGGTGTTGAGATACCATGGTTGCGGGTTTGAATCTCAGCTGGCCAGGGCCTTAAAAGAAAGGCAGTGTACACCGTAGGGGCAGGCCCGGTATGTAAATGTACGGGGCAGTGTACACTGGAAGGGAGTGTACAGGGTGGGGGATAGAGACCTGGGGGTGCAAAATTTTTTAAATTGGTTTTTAAAATTGACCAATCAGAGACGACCAAAAGTCACATGTTTAGTACGTCATTTAGATTGACCAATCAAAAATAACTCACGGCAAAATAGTCTCTGAGGGTAATTTGCCGTCGACGGCAAATTAGCCACTGCCTTCATGTTTTGCAGCTTGCTGACTTTTAGCACAGATCAGAATTTTTTGATAGGTAAGGGCTATTATGCTGTCACCATTCATGATTGTTTATATGGATATAATTTTGACAATTCTGCCAGTGATGTGTGGATAGTGCAGCTGCCTTGAAATGCAATGGATATGAGTTGGAATTTTTGCTGGCAGGGTACGGTACTTAGACAAAGGCGGTGTACATGGGATATCATTAAAATTGACCAATTAGAAACGACCAAATGTCACATGCTTTACACGTTATTAAAATTAACCGATCACAAATGCTTCATGGCAAAATAGCCTCCAAGGGTAAAATAGCCACTGCTTTTTTTGATAATTATTCTTGCCTGCCTGGCTCTTGTTTGGAAAATACAGACTCGATTGATTTAGTTCCCATCAATTAGTCAATACAATATGTCACCGTACATGAAAAAGTTAAGGCAAGGTCACGTTATTCAAAACAATCAACTCACCAATAACATTTTGCAAAAGTTATACTTCTCAATTCTAAAGAACAGTACCAGGATACCTTCACCCTCAGTAGCAAAGAGTTGCACTTGTTTGGCTAAAAAAACGATACAATTTCAACAAGAATGACCACGTGCCTGAACACAATTAGCTAACCTAACCTTAACCAAATAAACTGATATAAACGGACAATTCCAAATTACAGAAATTTACAAAATTAGGGAAATATGAAAAAAACACCCATTAAATTACGGAAATTTATGAAAATACTTTAACTCAATTTAATTACCTAATTTTATCTAATCGGAAGAATAAACATTTGGTTTTTTTCGATTTCCGTATTTTTGCGATCTCTTACGCCTTTAGTTAGTACCCGTGGTTTTTTTCGTATTTCCTTAAGTTAGTTTTTTCTTCTTTAAAATGAACTTACATATTTCAGAAATTTCATGATTATGGGGAATTTCCGTATTTACGTGATTTAGTTATTCCATCTGGGTCTTTGCACAACCTAGTTTGATGATTTAATACGAATTTTCGTATTTCCACAAATTTTTGTATTTTAGTGCGGTCCAGATGACTTTATTTAAACAGTACTAAAATAAGAAAATTTACGGAAATATGGAAATTCATTTTAAATCATGGAGATACTGAATTACCTATATACGGAAATTCACATCAAACATAAAATTACTAAAATATGAAAATTGATTTCATAAAAGGAATTACTGACTCACGAAAATACAAAAAGCTTGAATGCCTACTAACTAAAGAAGTAAGGAAATTGCAGAAATGCAAAAATTTATGAAATTCGATAAAAATTGAAAGAATAACCACCCAATTAAATGGATAAAGTTAGATAACTGAACAGAGTTAGACTAAGCGTTTCCTTATTTTATCGTGTCTTATTTCCTCTGCCAAGCACGCGATTTGGTTGCTTTTGAATTTTGATTAAAGCATGGTTTTCCACTCGAAATAGGCTCTGCAAAAGCCCCCAAAAAGTACCTCATAAACCAAAAAAAATTTTTTTGTAATACTTTCAAGATTTTGAAATATTTTGGCATGCCGTATACCACGCAACGAATTCCCCAAAAATTTAGATCAAATACCTGATTTTGATGTTGATTTAAAAAAATAAATGAAAGTCTTTAGTTTTCATTCAACGCAACTTTCAACCAAAAAGGTCGTCAACCAGTGACCAGGACTGCGGTATCATATCGATTTTCGATTACATGGATGAGACCAACTTTAACCCTACTTGTGCAGTGGGGGAGGGAATAGGCTCAATCTCCTGTTGGTTATTGTAGAATTACAGTAACGACTAAAGATTTCACTTTCATACTTCCTAACTTTAAATATAATTCATTCCTCTAAAATCTCTGACAATTTCAAATTAATCGATCAAGGCTGAAGGGTGCAAAATTCCCAATTTGTCAAAAGTATGCAATGAAACAAAATTTTTTGACCAAAAACGAAAACACTTTTGTTATTATTTAATGGCAAATCAAAAGAATATCTGTTCTTTTTTTCTGATGAGTAGCAAACAGAAAGTGACGGTAACTTGTTGTTACAAACAAAATCCTTTCATAAAATTTTTAATTAAAACTGTTTCTCGCCCTGATTAAACTGCAGGGCCTCTTTCTATTTCAATAAGCTGCTGGAGACCTACTATTATAATTAGTGTCTTTTGTGTTGTAAACGATACTAAGAATGAAGATCTAGGATAGCCATTCTCTATGAAGTTTTCTTTGTCTATTTCCACGTGCTCGCGTGAGAATTTCGTAAATTTGCAGCACTATAAAACCGTGGCACTCTAGTCATTTGGCATTTTTCTCAAAATCAAAATACGGATGAAATGTGATCTCTGCTACAAAGTTGAATCATTTTGGAAAGTCGCATACAGTCAGTCAGTGTATATATTATAAGCTATTGCAACTTATCGTGGTATTAACAAGGGGTGCTTTTCCTATTCTCTTATAATTATAATTATTTATCCTCGTACTTTAATGCTTCCGCTATTTGCTATTTGATCTTTCTATTCTTCTATGTTTTGTGCCCAATTTAAGTGTGAGGCTTGGCTATTTGCTTGTAATTGTTAAATTATTTTAGAAAATCTGTCGCAGTATCGACGCCATTTGTGTATGATCGATCGGATTTTTCGTCTCAGAATTATATTTGATTCAATCATCGAGAGTGCTCTTTGATACCGCGATTGAGTTTACGCTGTGCGCTAAGACCTTCCCCCAAACCGTGTGACTGAGATAGCAGCAGTTACACTTGTACCTTTTACAGTGTCTAAATGATAACTAGTTAAAAATGTTTCTTCTGCAAAAATTAACAAAAGAATTAGCAATAAATAACAAATAAATGTATAAATACTAAAAGAGTAACTAGTTAGAGTAACTAGGAACTGCCAACCACTGCTTGTAATCCTATTAATTTTTTATAACTTTTAAACATTTATTCCATGGATTGGGAAAAAGGCAAATACCTTGAATATGCTTTGAAAATTGAACAACAAAATAGATAGAATCAAATATTTATTTAATTTTTAAATGTATATTTATTAGAGATATATCGAAGCCAGGGGCAGTTTTTTCCGAATCTTTGGCTTGGGAAAATTATTTTCAATTACTTTGATAAATTAATATTATGCCCTTTTTAACTACCGCTTCTAGATGGGAAAAAATTTTCTTTCTTTGTTCATGTTTACGATTGCGTCTTAGCGTTTTAGCAAGTTCTACTGTCAAAGCATAAGAGCCACAGTAAACAATGGGGTGCACACAAATACACTTTCATGGATAAAGACGATAATGATTGAAATTTGAGTTTGGCAAAGTTTTCCAAAAAAGTTTTATGCGCGCCTCCATCATCCATAATGAGTGAACAACTATTCAGCACAATTGGGAACATATGAAGTTAAAAGAAGCAGACTATTGAGCATAAAGAACAAACTGTTTTTCAAATGTTTTTTTTTAATTTTAACCTGCCCAGCTTCATTGACTACTTCTGCGTGGTCCTACTGCAGGTCTCCAAGCCGCAACGATGTGATTTTTTGTTGCCGGCCGAACAATTCAAAACGTTTGCAATATCGTTTATTTAAACTAAAGCGAAAACCCATTTTTTATCATCACTTGCTCTGGACTACTTGTTTCTTGCAAATCGGCTCTTAAGTTTTTATATTTTCAAAAAATGCCCAGCAGGATGAAAAAGCTGGGCCACCCTTCACTAGTTGCGATAATACTTATTACTGTTCTTAGTTGATCAAGTGAAATACAAATTAAAGTGTTTGCCAAATGGAGACAAACTTTATGTTAACTTCAGGAGAAGGAGTCAAGAAAATTTTGCAATGAGTATAAAGTTGAAATTGATATTACAAATTATCAAAATATTTTATTATATTTTTGTCTGCTAGAGTTTGATCGGGAGGAAAAAAAATTTTTAATTGGGCGATGGGAGAAATGTAGCAAAAGAGGTTGGAAGCCACTGATTTGCATAATCATTTGTTAGTGAATAAGCGTAACAATTTAAAAAAGGAAATTCGTCTAAAACACAAGCTTAGGTAAATAATATTTGTGTGATATTCAATCATTTCCGAAAATTTTTTAGTGTGTAACCATAAAGCTATTTTAAAAGTTTTATGTTGATCTAAAACGCCATCAGATGAGATATCAATGAACTGGTTGCACAGAAATATAGCAATTGCTGCTGTTAACAGAAGATAGCTATATAGATATCAAGCAAATTTTCTTGCAGGTTTAAAAAGAAATCTTTTTTTAACTTTGCCTGTCATTGCTTTTATTTGTCCATGAAATATTTTTCTTGGCTATCCTTAACCCTTTCCGGTCCTATTTTTGGGAGCCTTAGGTTTTAGCCAGGTCCAACTTTTTTTTTAATAATTTAATTTTAAAAAGCGTTTTGGCATGCATAAAAAAATCGATGCTTGGAAAAAAAAGGTTTTATTTACTTGATTTACATCTGGTAGTCCTTTTGGGTGTGGTACTTCTCGAAGCAATCCCCAACACATAGGGCTGGCTTCCTGGTGCAAGTGACGCACACAAACACGGTTTCTTTTCTTCCACCTTTTACTTTACGATTTGAACAGACCGCATAATCCTTTTAGCCATGATGAACAAGAAATAATTGACAGTAAAACCACTACAAGCAACAGTGTTTGTTTTCTTATAAAGTTATTCTAGGAAAAGCAAGAGTTGTTTTTTTATCAAGAGATTCTGGGAAATCATGTAATTCTAGGAAGAGCAAGAGTTGTTTTTTTTTATCAAGAGATTCTGGGAAATCATGTAACCCATAACCACGGTATTATAATTGCTAATACAGAGGTCTCTATGGTGTCAAGCACCTTCTTTTTGGCGGATTGGTAAAGCTCATAACGCTTGAAAAGCAAACAGATGTCAGGAGTAGCTAAGAAGTTCAGAGACTTTGAAAATAAACCTTGTCGCCTGAGAGGCGACATAGGACCTATAGGGGAAAAAACCAATGTCGCCTCAGAGGCGACATAGGACCGGTAAGGGTTAAATATATTCAGTAAACTGTTTTCCCGCCAAATAATGTCATAGCTCAATTATGTAATTTTTAAAATAATTTTTAAGTTTTAACTGAAAGACTAGAAATAGAAATTTTTTCAGGTTTGTTTAAATAACACTTAAGGATTATACAAGCCTCACTAGTATTTTCTCCATATCTCTTTGATAAAGAAAAAATGATTTACCTAGTATATAAAGCGCGATTCTGTCTGTCTGTTTGTTTGTTTTAACTTCTCTGAAACTACTAAAGGTACAAGCATCAAATTTGCCACGATTGATCACCACCCGGTGATGAGCGTCATGAGGGTATTCGTGATGTCATAACCCAAAATAATTTTTTTAGAATTTGCATTACTTGACAGAGAACATCGCTTTTTGCTCAAACAAAAACCAGCTTCCGACTTACCACACTACAAAAACTTTTATTTGTTTGGGGTTTAAAATGACGTCTCAATCAACAATTTCTTGCACATCATTTTTGTTTTTTCGCAAAAAGTACTGATCGCAGAAACGCGATCAAACGTTTTTTCAGAAGATATTAATTAGGTGCTTTTGGTAAAAGCAATTCTACAAAAATTATCGCTTATTTCACAATGCTACGAGCAACTCTTTGTTTAAGTACTTTAAGCCCTATTAGCATTTCCTTCTCTATTTCGCTTGCGCGCATAAAACTGGCTCTATAATGTCATAATTTGTCTCGTACGATTAACACAAATATTTGCTACCGCAGATCATAATATGAAGATGTTTTTAAAAATTGCAACCTTTTTGCGAAATCAGTTTACTAACTGTTTTACATCAATTAATTTTGCAAAACAGTTTTACAGCAATTAATGCTTATTTGACAATGCTATCAGCAATTCTTTATTTCACCACTTTAAACCCTCTAAGCATTTTTCCTTCTCTTTTTCCTTTGCACGCTTAAACTGGGTCTATGATGTCATAACAAGTCTGGTACGATTAATACGAATCTTCGCTACCGCAGATCATGACGTGAAGATGTTTTCAAAAATTGCACACTTTTTGCAAAATCAGTTTACTAAAAACTGACTTGTGACCTCATTTCTCAACCGATTTTCAAACTTTATTCAACAAAATAAAGGCTATTTCAATGCAATTCCAATAGTGGATGATATGTGCAATTAATATTAGTTTTTATACTGAAAAAAGCTGAATTTCATAACTTGTGGTGTCACTTTCTACCCCTCTTAAAAGTGGCAAGCTCATTAAAAACAGGTAACTTTATTGCAAAAACGTTATAATAAAGTACTAACAATTACTGTCCTTTGAAAGCTTAGAAAATTTGCTTTCCAGCATTATGTGACTCCAATTGTTTACGGTTAAGGATTAGTTTATAATGGCGGATTAAAAATTGATTGCCATACATCATGTTTCATTTTTAGTTGAACGATTATTTTACCTCACCTAACAAACTTGCAATTGTTAAACCAAAGTTAGTTCTTTGGTACATTTTGACTACTTTTCCTCACAAGCATGGTTCGTTTGCATTATCTGTCGACGTTTTCAAAAAGATCCATCAAAAGCTGAAGTCTCTAAATGTTCATCAAATGTAGTCTACCGGTTAAAAAAGCGAAAAATTTTAGTGCCTATATTTCACAAAATTCCAATTTCTTGAAAAACTAAGTCTTGGTTTTTCTTTCTTGATAGTATGGATCTTTGGGATTTTTCATTAAAACATTCAAAAAGATTCATCAAAAATGAAGTCTACAAATTTTAATTAGTAAAGCAAAAAACTTGTTAATCAACTAAAGAAACGAGAAAGAAGTAAAAATGGTCCTTTCTTATCGTTTGCAGCAAAGTGTAAGTGTGGTACTACATATGATCTAAATTTTGAAGCAATTTCCTTTGCAATTGGGCGAGGCTGTCGCAGCAGCCAACTGATTTGATATTCTTAACCTCAACATTATTAATGGGGGCCACAGCTATTGCTATAACCTAATTGCGAGTGCTTCATTTCGAGTTAGTTTGCTATGTGCATGGCGGCGTTTATGCAGGGGCCAAGCAGCATTGCCTTTAGTTCGTAATAACTCGCCTACATAACGAAAAAGTGGTAGGGAGCAATGCTAACATTTAATCGCTTAAAATGCACTTCGAGGTCATAACCTAAAATGACGTTTCAAAGCTTGCCACTATTTAGCAAAAACAGCCTCAGGCAGCAAAACTATCCACTATCATTTTGATAGCAAACATAAATGGTAGAATCCATCATTAATATTTGTAATTGCAAGGATATCGGTACAAAACATTAATCTTTTTTAACAGTAGAGAGGTCTGGATTAGAGGCAAAGTTAAATGTTATAAAATCCCAAGTTTAAGAAAAGATCGAAATTAAACAATAATAGCATCCATTTGTGTCACTGGATTCAGAGGAAATAATTTTGTTTGAAAAGATCTTTATAGGCGTCTATTGCAATAGGTTATATGACTTAAGGTAAAGGCATGGCACCTTTTCATGCTATGGCCGAATTAAATCAAAACAGTCCAGGCAAAGATGCTAATGTCACAAATAAAAATACAAAAGCGGGACCACCAAATTGTCAAATAGGAATAGCTCATTTCTTTAATTGTCAAAACGGTTACCATTTGGGAAACACCAACAATTTTGACGATGTTTCACCCCCTCCTTACACTTTTAAATATTACAAATGTTAGCTTGTGTCGTCGTTCTTTTTTTTTTTTGAATACTTCCAGTCTTGATTACGACAATATAACAGCATGACCATCATTACATGTATAGGAACTATGGCTTATATTTACTAAAACATTTCGTTGTTGCTCTCACAAATATTTGTTCGGTGGAGCTGGCGCAGCTGCATTAATTGATACATTTTAAATCGGCGCGGGTGATGGCACGCCCTGCCGAGGTAAAATTGCACCATATTAGGAGAAACATTTTTCTATTTTGCTTGATAATAGCTTTATAGAGCTTAAGGGATCATACCTGAAAATTTGGGAAAAGCAAGGACTCTTTTAACTTCTCGAAGCATATGTAAGCAAGAAAAAACGAATATGGATCATAATGCGAAGCCAGCAGGGATTTCAGAATGTTTGAGGGGAAGTCAAAATTAACAACGTCACTGTGTAAAATCGCACCACATAAAATATATCATTTGTATTTTGCTTTATAATAGTTTTGTAGAGCTTCAGGAATCAAACCCGACCTTTGGGGAAAACCAAGGACTCTTTTCACACTCCAGGGCACGTCAAATAGGTACAAAAACATGCTACATAATGTGTGGCCAGCGAGGACTTGAAAAAAAGCAGAGAGAAATCAAAAAAAAGCAACGTCTCTAAATAGCCTAATATGAGAAATGTGTTCCGTACTTCAAGCTATGGGAAACGCAAGGCTTTTTTGGGTTCAGGTCAGCAATGAACACACCACATAGACCTAAGGCATAAGCAGAACCTTGAAATGAGAAACTCTACTAAAAAAAGAAGCACAAAAAGTTGGGAAAATCTTTGGAGTGCCGGTGAAGGTTCTGCTTCATCAAAAAACCTAACGATCTCACGCCGTCAAGACGGCTGGATCAAGTAGTGTAAACCATGACAGTTTATTTTGCAATCCGAATTGCCAAAGGGACCCACACAATTGTCACATTCGCCAAATACTATTGCTTAACTCTTGGTTGGCTCACACTTACATTGCATTTGCATTATCCGTAAACCCAAGAAATTTTAATATACAAGACCTTTTTATTACTTGCACGAAAGTGGTTGAAGGCACACGCTTCAGTCATCATGTCATTTTATGCTCCTTTTGAACAAAAAGAGGCCTACCTCAAATAATTCTGAGCGTTTTGTTTAAAAATAATTCCGCCAGATGAGCGCCTACTAAAATATGGTGAATGATTTTGGGAAAGCCCTAGCCGCTTTTGTCGCTAAGCTAGACAAATAGCACGGCCAAAACAACTTAATACCACAAATATTAATAGCCGGCCAATATACATAGAAAAGGATAAGCAATCATATTGAAAAATAGGCTTACTACTACATAGTTTATTTCTGTAAATGTGAAAGCAACCACCATTTCTCCGCTACAAACAGTTTTGATTGTGTTTCAATCCCTTCTCTCTCACAAGTATTAACGATAATTTGTGGCGAGATTCTTTGAAGATATTACCAGTCAAGATTAAGAGAATATGATTATCACAATTTCGTGTGCAGGAATTGTGAAAGTGCACAAAATTCATTTCAGTTTTCGCTACTGCTCACTTAAGGACCTGATGCGTGAAGCCGGCGCAGCCGGTTGAACCGAAATGCTAAACCCCGACATTACTGATCGAAGGCCCTGCCGGGCGACGCCGGCCAGTAAATAATAAACATAAACGGTTGGCAATTAGATATTCGATAATATTGGGTGTTTTCAACCGATAGACTACATTTCAAAACTTTTAAACTCTTGAATTTTGGATGAATTTTTATAGATAATTCCAAAGAACCAGGCTTGATCGGAAAATTAGTCAAAGTGAACCAAAGAACTGGCGGTTTTCAAAAATGCTGGGTTCTTAGGTTTGGTAGGAAAATTTTTCAATTAAGAATGTAACATGATGTATGGCAACCAATTTTTGATCAGCCAATGTAAGCCACTCCTTAGCCCTAATTAAATTAGAGCAACATATTGTTGGAAAGTAAATTTCTTTCACTTTCAAACGACACTAATTATTGGTAACTTATTATAACCCTCATACAACAAGCTCACCATTTTTACGTGGAATAAAAAATTACACTACAGGTGTTGAGGTTCAGATTTTTTTAGTATAAAAATTAATAGTAAATCTACATGTCATGTATTATCGAAATTGTCTTGAAATACTCTTTAATTTTTTGAAAAAAGTTTGAAAATCGGTGGAGAAATTTGGCCGCAAATCAGTTTTCAAGTAAACTGATTTTGAAAAAAATGTTGCAATTTTTAAAAGTCATAAGATGATGATCACTGGTAGCGTGTTAATTATACCAGACAGCATTGTGACATTATAAAGCGAGTTAAAGCTTGCAGAAAGAAAGCAAAAAACATGCATAGAGGTCTTAAATGATTAAAAAAAAATCTGCTGCTGCATTGCCATTTGAGCTTTAATTGTTGTAGAGTTTTTTTTATTAATAGCACCTTGCCATGATCTTTCAAAAAGCGTTCAATCGGGTTTTACGATTAATATTTTTGTGAGAAAATTAAGAAAAGAAATTTTGCAATTAATTGTTAATTATGACGTCATGTGACATCCTAAAGCTGTAGGATTTGTTGAAGTTGTTGAGTCGGGTACTGGCTTTTGTTTTGAGCCAAAAACTACTATTCTCGGTCCAAAAATGATAATTAAAAAAAAAAAAAAACCTTTAATTATGACGTCATCGTGATTTCACGAACCCTCTTTTGACATTCACCCCGAAGAGGTGATCAATCATGCCAAGTTTGATGTCTGTTAGCCTAGCAGTTTCGGGGGAATTAAGAAAGACAGACACACAGACAGAATTGCGCTTTATATATTAGATGCAGTGATTAGCAGAATCTTTTGAATTTAGCCGCGAAATAGGAGTTTATGAAAATGAGCACTTCCCAGAAAAAAACCTGTGCGTTTCCTGGTTTAGCGAGACGAAGTCATACATACAAGCCCAGCGAAACTTTAGACGGAAATATAAAAGAGATCCACCTGCAGGTTCTACCATTCAATCATGGCATAAAAAGTTGACGAAGGTAGACAGTGTGCTGCAAGCGGTGGCGTACGCCAGGGAGGAAGCTCCTATGCGAGTGCCCCTACTCACCAACAGTAAAATGTCTATTTCAGCAACTGTTTGTCAAAAATCATCCTCGCTTCCCTCTCAGAAAATTGTGGAACGTGATTGTCGACTGCCATGATTGTAACTGCAGCATGCATTTCCCCAAATTTAGCGCTGTGGACGGTCGATCTGCAAAGAAAAGGGCATTCCCTTATACTTAGGCACAATTTAGACCACCACTAACATCGATTTTGAAAAAAATATCAACACTACCTATTCCCGCTCAATTTTGAGCACTGTGTTCATCGTTCGCCACTCTCCAAAAACAAATGTTTTGCGCCCCCCCTCAAGAAATTTTTGCATACGTCCATGGCTGCAAAGGAAAAGGAAGGAAGGAAGATCTCAAACATCAGAAGAAATTGAAATTGTGCGTGCGACATAAACCATAAGCCTTAGAAAGCTCTTTTGTAGGAGTTTTAAGCTGTTACAGATGTTGTGGCGACTCAATGTGTTTGGGGGTGAGAATTCGAGCAGTTCAATCAGAATGACGAGTTCCGTGATTGTGGATGTCGAATGTTCGAACCACATCTTAACATTTTTACTTATGAGTAATATTTGTGCTGCCAGTGACCGCTTATTACATTTTAGATTTATTTTTATGATCCGCACGGGCAGCGCAGGTATTAAGCGTATGCCGCTATGTAATGTTCGCAGTGGCGGTTTGCGTATAGGCAATGTGGAACTGCAGCACCCCTATTTCTACTTGATGTTATCGATAACATTCAATATAAAGAATTCTTTTTTCTTTATTTTTTTCTTATTTACTTTGAGTACAATATACAATTCTTAACCCTTAGAGGGATAATGTAACACATATGTTACATAATTGCTAATTGTTATATCATTATGACGTAGCAACCATTTTTCTGAAATTCATTGTAATTTTATTGTTTCCAAACAATAGATGAATTGTCTCAAATTTTATGAATGGGAAACGCATGATTCTTAAAGCAGTGTTTCTTAACCTTTTTGGCGCTCGTACCCCTTAAAATTTTGTGAAATGTTTTTGTACCCCTATACCTATCGAACAAACACCTACAAAATTACCGGTAAATATACAATCTAACAATGAAATAAAATACGATGTGGCATACTACCGGTGTATATTTATTAACCATAATATTGTTCACAACAAAACAAATTTTGTTGCAACAAACAAGAAGCTATTTATTACGTCACAGTAACTGTTTCTTATGACAAAAAATTATTCAGAAATGCAGATGTTAAAAAGGGCTTCGGAAAATGTTTTCTTATTCAAATAACATTGAAAATGAATTTTTAGCAAATAATTTAAAATAACCATTATTCTGACGCTTCATCTCGTACCAAGGGGTACAGGTATCCCCGGTTAAGAACCCCTGCCTGAAAGGGTTATGCTCAGAAAAGAATTCACTATGACGTCATAAAGCTCCAGTTCATGAACAGAAATACAAAAGCTCTACCTGGAACTGTGCTTCTCTCAGTTCCAGCGGCAAGATGTTTGGTTTTTGTGCGCATGCGCACATACAAAGCTGCACGCGAAGCTGCGAGGAAGAGAGAGCAATGTCGCTATGGCACTGCCAATGATAACGTATTGGTGAAAGGTAATGTTTCTTTACTCCACGTTTGTTATGCTTAAAAACCGTGTACCATTGGTAATCATAAATGTGATAACGTACAGAATTACATTATTATCGTGCTTCCAGCTAGTCTATTTGATTAATTTTTTTCACTTCTTTTATTTTACAGAAAACTTAAACCATAACCTTGCATCCCCAAGAACTATGTTCTGTTACTGTTAATAAACTTCAAAAGCGTAAGTTTTCACAGCTCTGTCTCTCCATAAGAAAGTTGAGATCTTTTGTAGAAAGCCCCCGCCAAAAAAAGCACCCCCGCCACCGTTCAAAATAAAAAATTAGTAATTATCCAGTTAGAGTTTTTATTCATTTTAATTGGTTAGGGTTAGCGTCATAAAATGAAAAATTGAATAATTTGAAAATTTTGATTTCCAGCGCAATCTGCAGTACTTAAAACGTGGCGGGGGTGTTTTTCTCAAATCTTACATTTTTGCATTAGTGGCGGGGGCTTTCTACAAAAGATCCGAAAGTTGCAGTCAAAAAAAGAGGTTGTTCAACACCTGATATTTAAATATCTCTGCCTGGCATGAACAACAACAAGAAATATATTCGCAGCTTTTATTCTGAATGGTACGCTCGTACCAACGGAAAAGTTGGGTTTGCAATTGTGAAGTAAAAAAATTCACTGTTTTGCTTCCCATCTTTGCTGTTTGGAGGTGATGTAACATGAACGAAAGATGGTTTTGGAACTATAAGCAAAATGGCTGAAATAAAACAAAAGCTAAAGCTTTTCTGGAGCAGCTGCAGCACTCCCATTAATTTTAACTGCAAGCCGCCACTGACTATTTGCAACGTATTTCCCGTTGAGTTCATCATTGAGAAAAGCGTTATCCAAACCAGTAGGGAGATTCACTATTGGCATTCTGACATAAAATGCCACAGTATTTGGAGAGTAAAATGAATCTGCAATTGTCATGTAAGAAAATAGTCAAATATTTATTATCGTTGATTATTATGTATGTTACTTCGTATTGGAGATGTACGAAAAAGAACGGTTTGTTAAAAAGTAACAGATAATTTCCAAAACGAATACAGTTAAGCCAATTGCAGAGTAACAGTAAAGAAGTAACTGTTATTATTCACGATGTGTTATTTTGAAGCTCAATGCTTCCGAAACTTTCCATTTTCTAAAAAGCAGCAATCTCGCGTCTTCCTTGGTATTGCTACTGCATCTACTTTTTTCTTATCCGCTCCTGCCATTGATCTCGTACGCAAAAAGCTGAGCTACGGAAAAAAGGTAACAGTTTTGTTTCTACATTTAACTGTTCTTTTCTTATCTGCTTCTGCTCGCACGCCCGTCACAATGGCCTGTTAGTCTCTTACCTGTTGCTGCTACTCAAAACAGTAGCACTTTCATTTTATTAACTGCTTTTTTCTAGTCTATTTAACAGATAAGAAAAGTGCAGTTTCGTTTCTGCAATAAACTGCCTTTTTCTAATCTGCTTCTGCATTTGATATGGTTGTTACGTCACAATGGCATAACGAATATAAAGTAACAGATAAAATTTTCAAAGTAACAATTATTCAAAAGTAACAGTTAAGCACATCTCTACTTTGTATACGGAATATATATGTTAATATATCTTTGAAAAAAGCTGTTTGATCCATCAGCTTTTCGTGACGCTCTCATCAGCGGCAATATCGCGTCAAATGAGAAGATCTAGAGTGAACGAGCCAATGATAAAGCTAGTGTTGTAAAGCGCATCAAAGAAAGATTTTGCAATAGCGAAAGTCGAAGAAAGCGCAGCAAGAGACCAAATGCCGCGATTATCGAAAGAGTTTGAGAGCGTAAACAAACTCTTTCTGTGTGCATAAAGCTGGGCGCTGGGTCTTGACATAAGCAGCCTGTAAGAGCTTGAGGTGAAAAGACCTGCGTGCTGTGGCGAGGATTGAAAATTACTTGTCACTATAGTTCAATGCACATTGATCATTTTCTAAAAGATGTTGACCAATCATCTTTTAGAAAATGATCAACGCGCATTAAACTATGATGACAAGTGATTTTTAATCCGATTTGGTGTCTTTTCGTTTGCACGATCTGTGTGGTTGAGATCGGCGTGGATGGGTCAATTGTTGTCTTAACCATTGCGGAACATGTTGCTTGATGGGATCCTGTAGCCGTTGAGATGTTCGCCCTTCGTACCTGCTATCACAGTGACACTTATATTCATATATGACTAAACTTTTCTGAGTAGTAGGTAGAACATCCTTGCGGGCCACAGGAAGCATGAGCTTTGACGTAAGACCAAGCGGGTGTTGAACTCTTTCCATAATTGCGGCGTTTGGCCTCTTGCTGCGCTTTCTCCGACTTTCGCTATAGCGAAATCTTTCTTTGGCGCGCTTTATAATACTAGCGCTATTATTGGCTCGTCTTAATTGCCTAACGTTCAAATTAAACTGATAAAACACCTATTCACTCTAGATCTTCCTTTTGACGCGACATTGCCACTGATGAAAGCGTCACGAAAAGCTTATGGCTCAAACATCTTTTTTCAAAGCTATTTTAAAATTCTGTACCACCAACAAGATTTTTGAATATATATGTATTTCGGTTGTTTGTTATCCAGCACTTTGTGACCAATCATTAACCTAGAAGCCTAATTGCCAAAGCAAATAGCCAAAATTGGTGACACCAACGTAATTTGAACAAGCAGCTTTCCTGAATGTTTGATATCTTTCTTTTGCGAGGTAGTAATGTGGCGGTTTATTGTGTTAGAAGCCAGAAATCAAGCGTTCCGATGAGATGACGTGACGATGGGTATCAAATTTTCAAGCCTCCAATAAAATTGTTCTCATATAGGCAATGCTTGCGTTGCGTGTATGCATTAACCAAAATTTAGTTTTATTACATTATAAATCATACAAGCAACGTGGATTTCATTCATATGTGGGAGGATCTTCGTTATGTAAAATGTATAGTGATCTATATGTACTTGCGATTCCGGTATGACAAAGCGCTAAAAAGCAAATTAGACTGGCACATTGGGTGCTGTATTTATTCATGCAACAAATAATTCTGCAAACATGCAATTGATCTGTTCATCAACAAACTAAATCAACGTAAATTCTACTGGCAGCCAACGTACCAAAGTTGTCAAAATGTCACGCTCCACTATTCATAAAGTTTTGCATAAAATTTAAGACCATGTGCATATAAAGTGCAGTCACTACAGGCCCTTAAGCCAGAAGATGAGCTGCAACGAAAAGAGTTTGCAGTGAGCGAAAGAAATGGAACACCGGCTGAATATCCTTTTTGCCACTGGTGGTGCACACGTAAAGGCGTACTAATGTATCTAAAACGCTTAAAGCATTTTCCGTTACAATAACACAAACCAAATAAAAATATCTCAAAAAATAAAATTTTGATAATTTTTTGAAATAGTAGCGACAATTTATGGATATCTTTTCAACATGCTATACGTCTAATTCCACAATGTAATTGCAGAGTCTGCAGAATTTTGTTGTTAACTATAGTAAAATCTACTAGTGCGTGGGTTGGTATGGTGAAAATTGTTTCTAAAACCCATCTCACTGTGTTTCTTGTAACACCAACATGTTTCCGGTTTTGATTTACCAGTAAGCCAGCGTTTGTTAACCTAAAGTTTTTAAGCCTTAATACTCCTAATCCAGATGTGTAAAAACGATGATACCCCTGCTTTACAATTAATGAGTAATCTAATTCACTCATTAAAATAGACATTTTAACGGGGTTCTTTCACCTTTAGGTGACAGAGAGATGATGTCCCAAGCAGTCGGGTCATCGTGATGCCCCAATTGAACATTTGCAAACTGAGCACGAGCTCATATGCATGGATAAATGCCTTACAGCAGTATACGGTGTTTGGGAGACACGAGTCGAGGGGCTGTAAAAGGGAACTCGGCCTTCCTCGAATCATTTCCATAAAATGACTCAATTGAAGGCTCGACCACAATGAATCATATTCGAGTCCAGACATGATCAAGTCCCGTCGATCACGTAATTACCGAGTACTTGCGTAAAAGTTTTTCGATTGTGGTTTCTTTGTGATATGGAACATAGGACAAGGTATAAAGCAAATTCATGTATCTTACAAAAAAACGTTAACGACTTTCGAACTTCAGTGATTTAGAACGTACAAAATGGCCATAAGCTATTTCTCTGTGCTAGGCTACATTACTTAGTAATGCTCGTGATTAAAATGCTTATGTGACGCGCGCATAGAAATTTTTAAAACGCATTTATTTGTGCTAAATCACAAAAAAACTGCGATGAAAACATTCATAAGTAATATAATGTATAATAATTTTAAAGTATTCGTTCCAACGTGTTTCATCTCATAACTTCATTTTCAAACATAGAAAAGTTGCTTCTTACAAAGAGCACCTCATAATTTATTTAAGCTGTAGCACTGAGTAACATGTCGCAAGCTTTGACTGAATTAACAAAATTGGGCTAAGACAAAATGGCTGTAATATTAAGCTCCTTAACAAATTTTTTCAAACAAATATCCAGTTTTAAGCTTGAGTAAATCCTATAAGTTTGAAAATGATTGGCCCTAGATCAGCTACTGTAATTATCTAGGCACTTAGCAGTAGCACTGATATTTGTGCCGGTGAGATAATCTACTTGTATTATCTTTCATGAGACGGTGTTCAGCAGGCATGCGCAACTGCAAACAGCAGAAGCGCCACAACGAGCAAATATTTTTTCCACAGCAGCCGCATGCCCACAAATCACTGCTGTTAGTCTAAAGCTAATGAGGAACAATTACTGACACTCTTAAGCACTACCAAGTTATTTTAATGTGGAAAGAAAGGTGAAAACCTTTTTTTATGCCTATGGCAACTCTGTTATAGATTACAAAAAACATAGAATCCACTCTTTTATGTATTCCATGGAAAAGCACCAATCATGTCATTGCCATTACCTTTAGACAAGTAAGCAAACTTAAATAGCCGACCATTAGCATTACCCAATTTAACCTAATAAGCTCTCGTCGACATTAGGTCTAAACAAAGTTCTGTTTGAACTGCGATATTTTTTTAAATCTCAGGTAGGTCGTACCAAAGGCTCTTGCGACCCGCGGGTGGCTTGTGAGCCGTTTGTTGTTCAAGCCTGGTGTACAATAGGCTAACTTGTAAGGTTCTTTATAAACCTATTTTGTGGTAGGCTTTATTTCCAAAGCTTTTAGTCTGTGACTGCATTTGAGAAAAAATCTTTAAAAAAAATTTAAAAGTGAACTTTTATAGATGACAGGAGGTGGCCACCTCCCCGACATAATCGCAGCTTGTGCGGCCACAGGAGCCATGATTCCCCAAATATTTGAATACGATTAAAAATGAAGGCATTTTTGGGCCAAAAACAGGGCAATAATTTCGTTTAATAGTTCATTTCACAAAAGAGCTCTTCACCTCCGAAAATAAGTAGGTACGTTTAGTAAATTTATCTCTCCAAAATTTATTCAAACAAATTCAAATAATTTTGTCTCCCCAAATAAGGCTTCTGACTACGTCTTTGCGCACTGGCTAAAGAAAATCAAAGAGAAACCTTCCTGGAAACAGCTTTCTCTTTGAAGAGTAGTCACAAGGACAAAAAGCTTTAAAAATATGTTGCTTCAAGTTAATTTTTAAGTAAATCATAAAATTTACGATTAGATAGCTTTAATGATTATATTTGTTTTTTATTGAAAAAATAGGCGACCAACAAAAACGAGAAATAGTTTACTCTCACTTTTGTAAACGTAAGTAGTTTAGCAAAGTGTGCTTTTACAAGTTCTAGAACAAGCCTTCAGTACTGACAACATGATGATACATAACATAGCTCTTCAATCGGGTTGAACGAGTACTATCGGGCTCTTCAATCGGATTGTAAGAAAAAGACAAAGGGATGCTTGGGTGCAAAGGGGTGGCTAGGGGCCTACCACTGACACAAAACGACTTTTTGTTAAATATTTTTATAAAGTTTTTATGTAATTTCATATACTCTAATATTGGATTTGTTATTGTGTAATCATGCTATCATCTGTTGTTGGTCGTTAGATGTGCACGTGATTTTAATCATTATTTGCTTTCGGTGTGTTCTGAAATGTCAAGTACTTCAGATGACATGATAGCTACTTCTTAATTTTGAGCGTTATGATTGTGATATAAAGTTGCTTGATCGTCCATTGTTGTTTTTGATGGAACCATCTGCGATATTCTTTGCTGGGTATATTGTTAATTAGTACACAGTAAAAACTTCTGCCTCAAATTCAAAGAAATTTTTCAAAATTCTGCCAACTTTAAAAATTCCGCCTACCATTGATCAAAGTTATTTGCGGGAATTTTTTTCACAGTGTGAAGTTTTAAAAAGAGTTTTTAGTGAGTTAAATCGGTTGTTGATATGCGTCAATGTGTTCGGCGTACAAAGTGTAGTTGCTGAAGCCCTGAGAAGGAAAAGTGGCACTACTGAATATAGTAATAAGTTGCGTCAGTAAAGTTTTTGAGTTGAATCACGGTATAGACTTTCTTGCGGTTGGAAAAAAGTGGTTGTTGATCTGCTGTTGGGGGTTTGTTGTACCTGCAAAAATTGGAGTTTCTGAATCTCAGAAAACTTGCAGGCAGATTGTTTGAGCTTACGGCGTTTCAATTCCGCTATCAATTAAGGAATTTAATCTCCACTCCGAGAGGCACAAAATTTGTTGATGAGCGCGGTGAAAAAAGTGTTCAACTTTAATTCTACACTTTTGTAGTCGTACGGTCTATCAAGCAATACTTCAAGAAAATTTCAGTATCAAGAGAATCTGAAACAAATTATCAGACCGATAAACAAGAAGAAAATATACCTGTTAGCTAACGTTGTAAAATGGTAGAAGAGCCAAGCCTAACCTCTATTTCTAAAATCGACGAAAGAGATACATCAGTCGTCTTCTAGTCCTGTATCAAAAACGTAGAAGATGGATAGACAAATACGTTAACCCGTTTCTTATCAATGTTACCACATGGGAACATGTTATCGATCGCGTGCTTCTTTCTTAAATAACTAATTTCTGTAGAATTAAAAAGCAAAAATGCTACAAGAAAACCTTTTTCTTTAACTTTCAATAGTTTTTGGTATGGTTTAATGCATTGTTTGAGAAATTTTAAAGGCAAAAAATGCCGATAAATAAGCTTTAATCACGTGGTCAGTTTCCATGGCAATATCACTCTCGGAAAACATTTTTGGGAGTTAGCGATAGTGTTTTATTAAAAAGCACACATTCCTTGACGTGACATACTAGTAGCTGTTTGCGATTTGCTTGTTAGTTGCAAGATATGAAGCAGTTTTTTTCAATGTTTCCATATGGGAACATTGGCGGTTTTGGTTATCAAAAGTTTTATTGAGGATGAAAATATAACTTCAGTGCATTAGGCTCAACTGGAGCAGTTAGTGATATTTATATGTATACTTTCTGACAGAGCATGTTGAATTGAAGCTATATTAGCTACTTGTAACAGTAGTTGTAGCTTAGTTTATATCCTAAGCTTAGGCTGCGATGGAATTAGGGTAGATATATCATCATGGTGTAGATGGACAATTTGTGCGTAACTACTAACTAGAATATTTGACTGCACATCAAAAAAAACTTAAAAAGCGCAAGTAAAATAATGAGCGTTTGAAATCAAACTATTCAGAAGTGTATCGTTAAATATTTTTACGATTGAAAAGCGTTTCTTAAAACTTTTCAAGCTATTTTGTACTTAATCGATAGTTGATGATAAAGTAGATGTAGTACATGGTGTAGATCTGTAAATGATAAAGGAGTTGTTCAATATAGTGTTTGATTTTATCGTTTGCTACTTTGAATTGACATGCATCCAATTTACTGCCCTGCAACTTTATTTGAAGCATCAGGCTATAAAACTTAATTGCTACTGCTTTGTGTTTACAGGTTCAGCTAAAGGTACAGTAATCCCTCGTTTATCGCGGTAGATGCGTTCCAAGACCCCCCGTGTTAGGTGAATATCCGCGAAGTGGGATCACAGATTTTTACATATCTATTAATATTTATGTGCTTTAGAAATTTAAAACCCTCCCTGTACCATTATTTAACCCTCCCATTACAATAATGTTCACTATTCTGAAATAATAAGAACAATTTTTCAGAAATCACGCAAAATATTAAGAAAATAAGAAAGTAACACTTAATATTAAAGAAAAAAAATATATATATGCGAGTCAGCTGACCTCGCGAAGTGCTGAATCCGCAACAGGTGATCTGCGAAGTAGCGATGGATCACTGTACTATCACATTTGGCTATTTTAATTTTATACATTGCGGTGAGAAACATGGACCCAAAATCTTTTTATAAGTCTTCATACAGACGCGTAACTCATGCTACTACAATGTCAGAAGTGAGAAATCTAGTAGAAACAATAGAAAGACCAAGAAGTGTAGTTCTACTCACGCCTGCTGGTGGTGATGAATGTGATCAAGCAAGTGATAATGGAGAAGTTCCTCCAGACTTTGAAACGGCTTTTGAACCTGCTGGTGAGCTCAAAGTGAAAGAGCATATAGATGATGCAGAGAAGGATCAAATAGATTTTCTGACCGAGAGAACCAAAAGAAGAAAGCTGGCTTCAAATAAAAGTATGAGTTGCGACTAAAAGCATGTGTTCGGACGTGTACCATGATGAATCCTGCTTGTAATTTTGAATAAAAAGTAAAAAAAAACATTTACAAATGTATTTATTATTTTTGAGTTTTTTTGCTGCAACCTGCCAATGTTTCCATATGGGAACATATGTGTATCTCAAAAACCTTTTTAGCTAGAAAGATAATTTTTTGTATATGAAATTAATGGTTTAGTTTAGTCTTATACAGCGCAACTGAATAAAAATAGACATCCGGAACATGTAGTGGTAAGAAAAGGGTTAAGTATGATTTTTTTTCTTTCAATGAAAAAGAAGGGCAATCTATATCATACTGCTCAATGCCTTCTTTGCTCTGTGAAGCATGCCAAACCCACATCTTGCCTTGAAGACGTTTTTGGCACCTGAAAAAGCAACACCCAGCACATGAGCTTAAGTCTGGCAAACTATTTCAATCTAAGATTTTTGTACATCTAAAGCAACTCAGATCTTTTGAATCGCCAATTACCAAACGAAGTTCCAAAAATTTTGCGTGGCGTTATTTCAGATGGCTCAGGTTTTTTTTAACAAACAAGCGTCCTTATTGTAACTACAGACAGTAGTACAACCGTGCATCAAAATTGTAGAAAATTTGCTTTGTGGCAAAAAAAATGTTCGTAGATGAAGTTGAACAAATCCCGCTTTCTAAAACCACAGTTTGGCGTTGGTCTTTTAGTATAGAAGATTTGGAAAACTAGTTGATCTGGATTCTATACTATAAAGCGCAATTCTATCTGTGTGTCTGTCTGCTTTAAGTCCTCTGAAACTGCTTGAAATACAAGCATCAAACTTGGCACGATTGATCACCACCTCGTGGTGAGTGTTATAAGAGGGTTTGTGAGGCCATGATGACGTCATAATCAAAAACAATTTTTTTAAAACTTGCATTACTTGACAGAGAACAACCGCTTTTTGCTCAAGCAAACACCACCTTCCGACCTAACACATTACAAAAACTTTCATTTGTTTGAGGAAAACAACGTCACAATCAACGATTCATTGAACAATCTGCTTTTTGTTCTTTCTCAAAAAGTACTAATTGCATAAACGCGATTAAACGTTTTTTGGGAAATATTAATAAGGTGCTTTTGATAAAAGAAATTCTACAACAATTAAAGTCTATTTAACAATGCTATGAACAATTCTTTATTTCAGCACTTCAAGCCATCTTAGCATTTTTTTCTCTTTTTTCTTTGCACGCTTAACTGGCTTTATGATGTCGTAATATGCCTCGTACGATTAACACGAATCTTCCCTACCGCAGATCATACTCGTAATATCAAGATGCTTTCAAAAATTGCGCACTTTTTGCAAAATCAGTTTATTAAAAACTGATTTGTGACCTCATTTCTCAACTGATTTTCAAACTTTATTCCACAAATTAAACGTGATTTCAAGGCAATTCCGATAGTGTATAATATGTACATTTAACATCAGTTTTTATACTGAAAAAAACTGAACTTCAAGATCTGTGGTGTAACTTTCTACCCCTCCCAAAAGTGGTGAGCTCAGTAAAAACAGGTGACTTTAATACAAAAACGTTATAATAAGGTATTAACAATTACTGTCCTTTGAAAGCTCAGAAAATTTGCTTTCCAGCAATATGTGACTGCTATTACTTGAGGCTAAGGATTAGTTTATAATGGCCGATCAAAACTTGGTTGCGATACATCATGTTTCATTTTTGGTTGTACAATTATCCTATTTGACCTAACAAACTTACAATTGTTAAACAAAGGTAATTCTTTGGTACATTTTGACTACTTTTCCTCACAAGCGTGCTTCTTTTGCATTATCTGTCGACGTTTTCAAAAAGATCCATCAAAAACTGAAGTATCTTAATCGTTTATGGAATGTAGTCTACTGGTTAAAAACATCTAAATGTTAGTGGCTGCATTTCACAAAATTCCAATTTCTAGAAAAACTAAGTCCTTTGTTACATTTTGTCTATTCTTTCTCGATAGCATGGACCTTTGGCATTATCCATCAAAACATTCTAAAAGATTCATCGAAAAATGAAGTCTACAAATTTTAATATGTAGCCAACTCCAAGCATAATACTTGATGATTACCTAAGAATAAGACGATGGGGGTAAAAATTGTCCTTTCTTATCGTTGGCAACAAAATGTAAGTGCCGAGCTACATATGATCTCAATGTTGAAGCAATTTCCTTTGCAATTGGGCAAGGCTGTCGCAGCAGCCAACTGATTTGATGTTCTTAACTTCAACATTATTGATGGGGCCACCTCTACTGCTATAGCTGAACTGTGAGTGTTGGTTTGCTCTTTGCATGGCGGTGTTTATGCCAGGGCCAAGGAATATGCAGAGACGTTAGTTCATGTTAATTAGCCTACAGTACCGGTAACAGAAAAGTGGCAAGAGTTGCGAAGCATTGCAATTCCGGCAAGAAATTTGATACACCAAAGCACGCTTTTGTTCAAAATTGGTGTATCAAATTTCTTTTGTTGTTTCAAATTTGCGTTGTATCAAAATTGGTGTATCAAATTTCTTTGGTGTATCAAGATTCTTGCAGGGATTGCAATGCTGTATATGTAGGTGAAACAGGGAGTAGTGTTAGAACCAGAAAACGGAAACATGCTGATGCGGTCAAGACTTCTAACACTAAAAAGTCAACGCTAAGTCAACATGTTATGGATTTCGATCATAGAATAGATTGGGATTATGTCAAAATACTGAAGTCAGAATCACATGCATACAGAAGTCGTGTTGCGGAAAGTTTTTTAATAAATCAAAAGGCTTGTTCATGTAATGTAATTAATCGCAATGATGATGCAAATTTTCCAGCTGTTTATAGTGTGTTTGTCTCCAATAAATAATGTCTTATGTATCTCACAGCACTGTTTACTTGCCCACTCCTGTATCTGTATCTTCTGTATCTCCACTCCTGTATGTGTGATGTAACAATGTTTTCGTTATAACGTGATTGCCTGCCCTGTTGGTAAATAATTTTTAGTGTTTAGTAATACAGGTGGTCTTTGTATTTTTATGTTGTACAGTTTACATGTCACACTAGTAACATCTACCGTTTTCTGAAGAAGCTCCCCGGTAACTAAGGGGAGCAAAACGTTAATTTTGAAGAATAAATTTATCGAAAGAACGAATTGATCTGGTTGTAATATCGTTACACTCGACAAACGAGAAATGCCTGCTATATTCAACGCATTGTGAGATCATAATGTTAAATGACTTCGCAATGCTTGCCACTATTTAGTGAAAACAGCAGCAAGCAGCAAAACTATCCACTATCATTTTGATAGGAAACATAAATGGTAAAGCCCATTACTGATATTTGTAATTGGAAGGATAGACCTATCGGTACAAAACACTAATCTTCATTTAAAAGTAGGGAGGTCTGGATTAGGGGCAAAGTTAAATGTAATTAAATCCTAAATTTAAGAAAAGATCAAAATTAAACAATAATAGCATCAATTCGTAACACTGCATTAAGAGGGAAAGTTTTTGTTGGAAAAGCTTATTGGAATAGGTTATATGACTTAAGGGTAAGCCATGGCTTCTTTTCATGCTAAGGTTGAATTAAAGCAAACAGCGCAGGCAAAAATCTTAATGTCATCAATACAAATACGAAAGCGGAACCACCAAATCGTCAAATATGCCTTCCACTAAATAGCTCATTTCTTTAATTGTCATAACGACCATCATTCGAGCGACGCCATCAATTCAGACTGCGTGTTATTCCGCCCCTCCTCACACTTTTAAAAATTACAAATGGTAGTTTGTGACATCATTCCTTTTTTTTGAATACTTCCAATCTTGATTTATAGACTATTACTTGATCACCATTACATGTACAGAAACTATGGCTGATATTTACTAAAGCATTTCGTTCTGGCTCTCACATATAGTTGTAGGGTGAAGCTGAGGCAACTGCATTAATTGATACATTTTAAATTACCGCGGGTGATAGTATGTCCTGCCGGGGTTAAATCGCACCATACTTAGGAGAAACATTTTTTTATTTTGCTTGACAATAGCTTTATAGAGCTACCGGAATCAAATCTGAACATTTGGGGAAAGCAAGAACTTATTTAACTTTTATGAGCATAACTAAGCAAGGAAAAACGAATATAAATCATAATGCGTAGTCAGCAGGGACTTGAGAGAGTTTGAGGGAAAATCAAAATTAACAACATCACTGTGTTAAATCGTACCAAATGGAAGATATTATTGGTGTTTTGCTTTATAATAGCTTTATGGAGCTACCGCAATCAAACCAAACATTTGGGAAAAATCAAAGACTCTTTTACCTTTCCAGGGCACGTCAAGCAGGGAGAAAAGAACATGCTACATAATGCGTAGCCAGCAGGGACTTGAAAAAGCTCAAAGCGGTAGTTTTCAACGTTTTTGCATGAGCGGAATCCCAAGGAAACATTTAGTGGCTCGAAGAACCCCTGGGCAATAATTCAATTGACTTATGCAAAAAACAGCGTTTAATTTAATTGATAGAATAAAATGAAAATTTGTGTAAATTCTGACGGAACCCCTGAACTGTACTGGCGGAATCCTAGGGTTCCGCGGAACCCTGGTTGAAAACTATTGGTTTAAAGGGAAATCGAAAAAAAACAGCGAAACTGTGTCAAATTGCACCACACGAAAAACATTTTTGCTATTTTGCTTTAGAATAGCTTAATATCAGAAATGTGTTTCCTACTTTCAAACTACGGGAAACGCAAGGCTCCCTTGGGTTCGTGTCAGCAATGAACAGAGCACATGTATCCATGGCTCAGCCAGGATCTTGAAATGAGAAATTCTATTAGGAAATGAAGCACAAAAAGTCGTGAACATCTTATGTTTAGAAAACACATAAACGTTTGGCAACTCTTCACACAAAAACCTTATAGGTAAAGCCGGCTTGGCCGGATGAACCAACAGTCTCAATCCCGTCGTTGCTGACGGGGGCTCTTCGGGTGACGCCGTCGTATATACTATAAAGCAAGAATTTTTTCTCATGCTGATATGCTGCTTGGTAAGGCATTTATGTCTATACTATACAGTATTGCAATAAAATTCCAAGTTTAAGAAGATATCAACATAAAACCATAACTATAGCAATTTGTAAAAAGAACAATAGCCGTTTTTGTCGCTATGTCGGAAATAAGACCAATAACGCAGCCATATTAGGAGCTTCATACCACAAATATAAATAGGAAAAAGGCAGCAGCACATCGCAAAATAGGCTTGCTATTAAAAGTTTTTTTCTTTAATTGTGAAAGCAACCACCTTTTTGACGCTACAATCAGTTTTAATTACGTACAATTCCTGCTCCCTCACAAGTATTAACAATACTTTGTGGCAAGATTCTTTGTGAGCACTGCCAGTCATATGATTAAGAGAATATGATGATCACAATTTCGGGGATAAGATTGTGAAAGTGCATAAAAGTTCATTTCACTTTTCGCTACCGCTTACACAAAAACCCGATGGGTGAAGCCTTCGCAGCCGGTTGAACCGAAATATTAAACCCGGACATTACTGATGGAGAGCATCTGCCGGGCAACGCCGGCAAGCCTGCTAGTTTTCAAATAAAAGAAAGTGCCTTCGTTTTACATCCTGCCAAATTGGACGATCGATGTAAGTTCCAAAGCTCAGTTGATTGTATTTGTAGGCTCGCTGATGTTGAATTAAACAAAATCTCTGAGCATTACTTGTTCTGTGAACCGCTTGATGTGAATGCAACTGCTGACACTATTTTTTAAAAAATTAGTAAATACTTTTGAGGAAAAGCAATTTGGTTGAGAAAAATGCAAGTCAATAAATGACCACAGATGCAGCAGCTGTAGCGCAACGAAAAATAAATGGTAGCGCCGCAAAAATAATAAGAGTCTCTTCATGCTGCTTTCCAATCCATTGTGTTCATCAACCAAAAGCATTCTAAGATATTGTCAACTAGCCCGCGGCGCCCGCAGAGCCCTCATTAGTAACGTCGGGGTAACGTATTTGGGTTTAGCCGGCTTCACCCATCGGGCTCTTGTGTGAACAATAACGAGAAGTTAATGTTTTTTATGCACTTGCATGATTCCTGTACAGGTAAAAGTGATCATCTTAATCAAGACTGGTAATGCTCTCACAGTAAGAATGTTGTAACAAACTATCATTTATACTTTTAAAATATGTAAGAAGTGGAAGGATTAAAATACAGCCAAAAATGATGGTCGCGGTCAAATGGTGTTTGTATTCACAACTACAGAATTATGCTATTCGGTGGCAAGCGTATTTTACGATTTGGTTGGGTCCCTTTCGTATTTATATTTGTGGTATTTAGTTCTTTGACTGCGCTATTTACCTTGTTTCCGGCACAGCTACAAAAGCGGCTATGTCTTCCTCAAAGTCATTTACCGCTTTTTGGTAAAAGCTCATTAGGCCAATTTATTTTCAAACAAAATATTCCCTCAAAATTTAGTTTTAATAATTGTTTGGCTTATGGTTTTGTTTCGAGTTTTTTTTTAAACTTGGGATTTTATTTTATTGCTTTGTAGCATAGACTTTGTAGAAACCTTAACAAACAGCACATCAGCCAAAGAAAAGATCCTTACTTTATAGTACATATCGGCGTCGCTTGCATGGGACCTCCAACACTAACGTCGGGATTGAGAATGTCGGTTCACCCGGCCAAGTCGACTTTATTAATCAGGCACTGGAGTGAATAGCAACAAACACTTTATGCTTTTTACACATAAGATTTTCACAATTCGGCACGCTCCTCTTCTAGCAGAATTTCTGATTTTAAGGTCCTGGCTACGCCTTAGATCGATGCGCTCTGTCAATGCTTACACGAAGCCGATGGGTCTTGCGCTTTTCTTAGTTTGGAAGTAGGAAACACATTTCTGATGTTAAGGTATTTAAAGCAAAATAGCAAAAATGTCTTCGATGTGGTGCGATTTCACACAATGACGCTGTTTTCTTTTGATTTGCCCTCAAACCTTCTCAAGGCCCTGCTGTGTATGCATCACTGTTTGTTGCATGTTCTTTTCTTCCTGCTTGACGTGCCGAGGGGACTGAAAAGAGTTCCTGCTTTGCCCGAAACTTTTAGGTTTGATTAGGGAAGCTCTTAAAGCTATTAAAAATTAAAACAGCAAAAATGTCTTCGATGTGGTGCGCTTTCATACAGCGACGTTGTTTTCTTTTGATTTTCCCTCAAACCTCCCCAAGTCACTGCTGATCGCTCGTTACGTTGCATAGTTGTTTTTCCTTGCTTAGGCTTGCTCGGGGGAGTTAAAGAGTTCTTGCTTTTCTCATACTTTTAGCTTTGATCCAGGTAGCTCTATAAAGGTATTATCAACTAAACTAAACAAAATATTTTTCTTAACTATGGTGCGATTTTACCCCGCCAAGACATGCCATCACGTGTGCCGAGTTAAAACATATTTATTAAAGCAGCTGCACCTACAAACATTAGTGAGAGCAGCAACGAAATGTTTTGGAAAATATAGGCCATAGCTCCTGTACACGTATGCAATGGTGGTCATGTTGGGCTACTAATCAAAACTGAAAACGATCGCAAAGAAAGAATGATGTCACAAACTATCATTTATACTTTTTAAAAAGTATAAGGGGGTGGAGGAGGGGGTGACGCAGCCAATACTGATGGTGGTGCCCAAATGGTGGTCGTTTTAACAATTAAAAAATCGAGCTATTTTCTGGTAAGCTTATTTTACGGTTTGGCGGGCTCCCTTTTGTATTTATCTTGGTGATATGAAGTTCTGTGGCTGTACTGTTTACTTTAATTCGGTCATAACGAAAAAAGGGACCATGCCTTTCCCAGAAGTCATACAACCTATTCCAATAGGCTCCTATTAAGCTATTTTCAAGTAAAAGCGTTCCCTTTAAATTCAGTTCTGCAAACTGATGCTATTCTTGTTTAATTTTGATCTTTTCTCAAACTTGGGATTGATTGCGTTTAAATTTGTTCCTAATTCAGATCTCTACTTTAAAATGAAGATAGTGTTTTGTACCAATACACAGTGCCTATTGACATTTTTTCAAAAAATTAGTAAATACTTTTGAGGAAAAGCAATTTAGTTGAGAAAAATGCAAGTCAATAAATAACTATAGATGTAGCTGTAACGCAACTTATCTACAATCATTTTGAATAGTAGATAATTTTTCCGCCAGTTGCTGTGCTTACTATATAGCGGTAAGCATTGCGATGTCGCTAAAGAAAATGACATCGCTATATTTAGGAAAATTATCTAGCACTTTTTAAAGGAATAATGATAGTTTGTGACAACATTCTCATTTTGAGAGCATTTCGAGTCTTGATAAAGATGTTCACCATTACATGTACAGGAATTGTGGAAGTGCAAAAAAACATTAACTTCTCGTTACTGCTCACGCAAGAGCCGCATATCAAGCCGGCGCTGCCGACTGCACCGAAATAGGCTACTTAACCTCGACGTTACTGATACGGGCCCTGCTGGCGATGTAGGCAGAGCCGGCCGGTAATTTGATAAACGAATATGAAGAACGTTTTGAAGAGTAGCCATGATTGAACTCGTACCACAGAAACTGACTCATTTTGATTAACTGCGAGAAAATTTCGAAAATAATTTTCTGGCAAAACAAATATCTCTCTTGAGGTGAATTGCTGGAGTTTACAATCCTTTATATAGATGATCCCAAAGAAGATAAACGACTGCTTGATTTCCAAAGAAGCCTATTCAGAAAGTTGCGTTTTAAGGCATGTTATATGCTAATTTTTGCGCGAATCTTTTGCATATAACCATATATAAAAAAATGTCGAATAAAACTATTTCCCGGCTAGTTCAAATGCCCTCAACAAACTTGTATAAAAGTGAGTATTCATCATTCAAAACAAAAAACTTAAAATTGGCCATTTAATGCCAGCAGCTTTTGAAACGGAACTAATTCCTCACTCTGACTAGTAGGTGAAAAAATTGCAAGAGCAGAAAAGTTATTGAGTTGTGATAAATCGCATTTGTAGTATTTTTTTCAAAACAAACGTTTTGATGTGGTAAAGCATGAAATTCAAGCATCACAGGGGTGCATGACATTAAAGCATCCCAGGGGTATATGAAATCAAAGCATCACAGGAGTACATGACATCAAAGCATCACAGGGGTACATGAAATCAAAGCATCTCAATAGAAACGTGCGCGTGAGGAAAAAAGTGAAAAGCTTTGATATATATGATGTTAGTTTTCAATTTTCTGCTTGATAGTAGTGTTTCACAAGCGCCTACAATATAATTGGTGTTTGCATTAGCGTAAACAAAGGCAAATTTGGGGGGTGGGGTGGCAAAAATATATATGTGATCTTTTAGTTTGACAAATTTGTATGATGATCTCTTTTTTAAAATCGATTTCGTAGGCCCCATTTTGTCAATGTACATAAGTTTGATTGATGATCTTTTTAAAGTTGAATTTTAATCTTCAAATTTTGTCAATTTGCATCCGAAAATTGTTTGATGACTTTTTTGCAGATCGACATTTTGTAGCGGTTAAACATGAAAATACCTTCAATCCTTGCTAGGGTTAAAATATTTGGGGAATTGGGTTCCTTCATATTGTACAATCCCCTTGGGAACCCTGTGACAACCCCTAGCATCGTTTATGGCTTTGTGTGATGAAATAACTAGTAATCATATTATAAGGCCAAGAGGTCTTTGTCGGTGACGATATCTCACTGCGATAAAGCGAAACTGCATAGCAATAAACCACTTTTCATTTTCGATAATTTATTAATGCTATGCAGTATTGGTTTATTGATCCTGAAAGTTACATTCTTTCCGAAGTTTTATCACTGCGATAAAGGTGTTGGCTACGATCGATAACTTGCAAATTTAAACTCTCGTGTGTTTCAAGAAAATTTGTGAACTTTGTGATTGAAAAAAACACTCCATAGATATTTCCTCTGCTCATGGTAGAAATACAATTTCCCAATATCCCACTCCCTCAACTACAATCATTTAAAAAATCACAGCACACTCAACACTAGAAACTGGTGTTGTAGAAACTCGAGTCGGCATAAAAAAAGAATTGATTTAAGACTCGACCTCAGTGACTCGACTCAAGACTGGACTTTAAGTGACTCGTTCCGAACACTGACGATAATCATTGTTTGGTCATCATTGATAGTTTATTAAAATTATTTTTGTTATTTTCTGTTCTTTTAATTTAGTGTAGACTTTAATAAGCATGTAGCATGAGGCTTGATCTTTTATCCATTTTAAGCTGCAGTATTTGGACCAATTTCGTTCTAAGATAATTAATAGTAAAAAAAGAAAAAAATTACTAGTATTGTGTTTTTTGGAATTTTGACCTCTTGTACTTCAACTTTAGATCCAGGTTTAATATTTTTTATCAAATTGATTAATCTTTTCTGTTCAAACTGCTTAAGATTTACCAGTCCTTATCATGAGGAATGCATTGATCGCGCTGAGGCTTTAACAAAAGCTCAAAAAGTGGGCCCGTTGTTAAGTTCTTGCTCCAAAATCTTGTTCTCATTCCCCCTTTAGAAAGACATCTAGTCTACTGTGTGTCACGATCTGTCAAATCCGATCAATTTTAAACGCAAATTCGCAATCTCCATAGTTGATTTTTGAAAAAAGTATTTGGAAAAACATAATGGGCAAACTTCTCGGTTTTTGTCCGTTAATCCAGTGCCCCCCTAAAAAGATTGAGCAAGTTTACTTTATAACACATCTTGAAAATATAATTAAGCGTACTTAATGTTCCCCCTCTCCCAAAAACTTCTTGCTGAATACGCCACAAAATTGAACTCATCCGTGTTCTGGTTTGCAACTTATAAAATTATGTGTTGCGTAAAGTCTGTCGTCATTTAATTACTCTAGCGACGGTTGGTGGCACAACGAAATCTGGTAAGAGAAGTAAGTAAATTTATGCACTGTTTTGGGCTTGGATTGTATTTGTAGCACAGGTTGTCTGAGATGACCAAAATTTTTGGGTAACAGCGGCCTTCATATTTTTAAAAATTTTGCGGTATTCGGAGATATTAGTGTTTGTGTTGTTATCGCGACATCTTGCCCCGAAACGAAATTTATTGGAGATTGTAGAGCAGTGCACGCGCTATTTTTAGCTACTATTGCTTTTGCAGAACAAGTCCATCTGAGAAACCAAAAATGCCTTATGATCAAAGGCAACATAACATGACGTTTTTAAAGATAGTAAGATAGCATGACATTTCCAACGATAGCATGACGTTTTTTATGTCACGCTATCATAGGAACGGTTCATGCCAATGAAAACTCAATGGTAAGGGAAAAAGTATTTGTGATGAGCAGTGTGTGTGTTTGTGGTACGTTTGGTTCTAGGTCCGAGGTTCTCAATTTTTTTATACCAGCTTCCGGCAAACATCATAAAAAATTTTTGAAACTGGCAACACAAAATCGGGATGGATCAAAACGCATTGGTTTGGTACACATGTACTTAAAATTTGAATAAAAAATATTCTTTTAATTACTAACAAGAATGCGAACACAGAATAACAAGCTATTTATCCCAGTTACAGGGAACTTTGCTGCTGTTTTGTTGCTAATATGCAAGATAAACGTGTCTGCAACAGAACTCTTGAGCCGAAGCTCTGAGTCGGCATCAAATCGATTTCTCTACTTGGCTTTTATTACAGCCAGGGCTGAAAAAGTTTCATGCTTGAGTACGTGGTTGAAAACGATCAAAGCGATTCGATTGGCACATGATTGAAAGACGGGTATTTGTTTGCGAGAGACATTGGAAATTAAAAGGCAGTTTTTCTTTTTCACAATCGGACTACGAAGTGCTGTCAGAACACAATTCAATCTGATTTTCTTTTTCACGAAAATAAAGGTCGTATGTGTTGGCATCTTTGATAAAAAAAATCAATATTATAATTTCTATCTCATTAATGTTCATGTTGGTGAAAATATAATGTTGACATATCATACTCAATTACCTTTATGCTTGAACATCCGCACTTGTCAAGAGCTCGTTTAAAGTTGGAAACATTTCAGTATAACGCTCTTGCCAAAGGCTATCCCAAAAAAGTGCCAGCTTTTTCTGAACGCATTTGTCTTGCTTCTTAGCACTACGATATTCGTGCCAAACCTGTCCAGAGATATACCGAGCTTCTTTATATGGCCAAATGTATTAGCTTAGTATGCATACTCGCCACAGCAGCATCTCGAAAGTGCATGGCGCTTTCTATGCATGTTTACTCTGGAGTGACGTTGACCAGTGAGAATCCCTCAAAGCTAGTCTCAAATTTTAACTACCGATATATAATCATAATAGTGCCAAAATGGTTGTTTACCAGAATCTATCTGCCTGAAAATTAACCGATATTTTCTATTAATTTACTGCGTATACAAATCCGAGATACACAAATCTTATTCCTTAAATTGTTATTTTGCTACGAAAGTGATGCTTTGACGAAACGTGGACTAACAAAAATTTTATGCGGATCGTGACCGATTTACGTGCTGGAGGTTAAGAACCACTGTTCGGGTTGAGATCAAATTTCTAAAAGTTTTGTTTTTGGTCGATTAACAAAACGATCGTCTCCATGTCTTCATCCACTTTTTCCCAATGTAGGCGTAGACAGTTATTTAGTATTTATTGATGATTGAATCAGAATGATTTGAAGCTGAATTTTAACTTTTCTATCTTTTGATTTCATTGTTCGTCATTGCAATGTGTTGCGCGTTTCCACGCTTCGTTCTGCATCGCTTTTCTACCATCTCTCATAATGTGCAATAAGTTACCATCAGGCCTATCACGTATTTACTGAGTTAATGTGGAGAGTAGAGGGTTTGAGGAAATTTGCTTTTTTGTGTTGATTCTGAAGTCATCCTTTTAGCAATTCCCTTATGGCCGTGAGAAAAAAGGGTCCTTACGTATTATCGGGAGGACCTTTGATTTTTAATGTTATTTTATTTAAAAGAAAGGCAGTGTACACTGAAGGGGCAGGCCCGGTATGTAAATGTACGGGGCAGTGTACACTGGAAGGGTGTATTTTATTGTTTTAACCGTTTCAATAAATAATTTACTTCAATTTTTGAGTCGTGTTTTTAAAGGTCCTCCCGTTAATACGTAAGTACCGAAAAAAGTTTCTGGAACTTGCTACTTTTTTAAACTGCTAGCATCTATAACGTAGTTACTTCATTGGCAAGCAATTGTAACTGTCACTTAATTTGGTGACTTTTAAAAAGTGGCTTCTCCATCGTTCCTTAAAGCAGGGCTTGAAAGATTGAAATTGTTTATGCACGCATTCACATATAGAGAGAGCGGAAAGTTCAATTTAAAACGTAACTCTACCACGAGGTAAATACTTTTCTATAGTTTATACAACAAATTATTCAGTCAATGTTCATTATTACGTGTATTGCCGTAAAAAGGGTATTGAATCAGGGTCGAGATAAAAAACTTTTTGCATTTCAGAACAAGTAACGGTAGCGTAGTTTTTTTTGGTCGGGGTAATGACATCAAATTTGTTATATAACTTTTGTTTGAATCGATGTTTTCTGACACCCAATTTCGTCAATATTCACTTTGATTTTGTGGAATGACCTTGTTTTGGAGATCGGAGTTTTGTAGTTTTAATAACTGAATATACTTTATATCTTGATCTGATTAAAAAAATACGATAACCATTGCTCCTGTTTTTCCTCCAAGCTGGACCAATTGTATGGAGGTTTGTACTATTTCTGAGGCAGGTCATCAACACTTATTCCCTTTAAAGCATCTCCCGAAGTTTTTTTGTGGTGTACTCTACCCGAAAGTGTGAAAATTAAGCTTTCTGCACGACTTCTGTTTGTGATTTCACACGCGACAAATCATTTGCCAATAGCTTAATTTGAACATTTTCCTCTATTTTTGAGTGAGTTGGAAGCTGTGCTATTGCGTTTGAAAAGTTACCAGTCAATTCAAACTTCCAATAAGGCCTAAACCGTGTTGTGGATATTTCAGCCCATTTGCATCTATGCAAATAGGTACTTAACCTCAAGTATGGAAATTACTTTAAATATTTGCGACACAATTTCAGTCACAACGACCACTAATAATTACAATATTACAAGAAGCGGAAGCAACTTGCTCGAGCATTTTGTACTTGTTCTTATAGGTTAAATGATAAATGACACCACATGTTACGATGTTAAAGTCATAAAACATTACCAATGTCTTTTGCAGGCCCAGTTTATTAGTGGTAATTGCCGCCGCCAAAGTCGAGACCAACACACAAAACACGTAACAAAACTCTTCCCAATTCCTGTTGATCTCTAGCGCCAAACAAAAAAATCTGGAAACATCAATTTTTTGAGGTTTTTCCTCAGTCGTATCTATCTTTTAGTCGTAAATTAAGTATTCCAACTCGCGAACTGAATTTCTTGTGCAGGCAAGCAAAATTCAGTAGCGGTAGGCTCATTTGCGTAGAAATGGCTTCATAACGAGTTTTTGAAAAACATAGATGTTGTTTGTCAAATTATAGCAACTTTCAAATTACTTGAAAAATTTGACGCCAACATTTTTCGTCTGCTTTTCCAAACTTACCCAAATATCGCTTAATTTCATCGATTAGTTTTCGAATCAAAGCGATTATGCTCAGTGTGTATCGGATCACTGCACAGTCAGGCAGCTTACCTGACGAAAAGACTGTGGAAAAATAGGGTCAAGGAAAGACGTTTTAGTTTTGCGGCTTTGTTTCATGAAATAATCTTCGCTGGCCGTGGCAAAATGTTTTATGTTTTACAGGTTGAAGTTAGTTGAAATGAAGGTTTTTGGAAAAGTGCCACTTTTAATTGACGTATCGCAGCAGGTCACGAACATATTAATCAGGCAGACGTTAAGGCTGGTTTTTAAATAACTCTTTCATTCTGAAAGATAGCGTAGCTTTCCTTTTATGGTGTGTGTTGCATTGCCAGCATGCTATTAAACGGTCTTCGAAAACTTGGAAGTGCTTTTGGCGGATGATTTAACAGCAGTTGTGTGTGAAAGGTGGCTTTGTAGGGTGCAAACACTATTAAAGCAAGTTATTTTGACAGCTAGTTTATTCGTAGCGTAGTTGAATGGTACAAGTACTAATTTTGTTGTCAATGTTTGATTCTTGGTCTAGCTTTTGTTCATGTTGCACAAACCGGTGTTACTCGTTATATCCAATCAGATATTGATTTTGCCTGGCTAGGAATTTTTTGTTGTACATGCTTGAAGTCAATATAGGGGAAAGTAGGGCAAAACCATACGCGCGGGCAAAGCGGAATATTTGAATTTCTTACTGATTGTGGGAAATAGCGCCACCATGTTTCGTCAAATTAGTGATTATTACGTGACAGGTTCTCGCACTAACATTTGTTTATGGGTCGGTTAAATGTACTCAGTCACAAAAAAAGTGCAGTTTAAGCATGCCTCTTTATAAGAAAACTGTTATAAAAAAGACATAATTATGTGCTTAGCTGTGCTGCTGAGCTATCAGGTTTATGGTTAACTTTGAAATATGTTTAGAGAGCACCCGAACGTAGTTTAATCATCTTTTCTACTGCTCAAGAATTTTCAAATCTATTACTTTCGTATGGGATGCTAGTTTGGGGCAAAACGGAATATAGTAAAAAATTAATAGGTTATATAGCTAATTGGGGAAAACTTAGTACGTTGTGTAGCTACATTCAGCTATCAATCATTTAAACAATGCAGCAGTCAATGCCTGGTAAACCTATACTAGCTTAATTTTTAGTTGATCATCTTGCTTTTTAATATGAGATCAAATTATTTTACACTAGTTTCATACAAAATTCACTGTAGGTTGTGATATAGTCCTGTTAGGAATGGTACCAATAACTCCAATGAGTCAAGTATAATTTACAAGCTGCAACACAGTCAGTCTATATGTGATTGCATGCAAGCATGCGAAGTAATTAGGCAAAACGCCATGGAATAATCTTGGAACAAAACGGAACGTGTGAAGATACGTGTGAAGATACTAGACACGGGGTATAACTATTGCCACTTCTAACAATGTCTCTAGCGTACATATAGCAGAAGTTATAAAAGAATTTGTAAAACTGTTCTGCTTTGCCCCACTTTCTCCTAAAGCAATTGTGAGAAAATGAATAGTTGTAGATTTCTGCAAGATCAAAACCCAGGTACGATCAAGGCAATAATGTTTCTTACACAACTGTCTAAAAAATAGTTTCGACAATCAGTTGCACGTTGTAAAATCGATTTTGTCCAGATACGACATCATCAATTATACCAGGTCTACGGAAAAATGTTTTAAAATTCTTTTTTCTGTTTGTAAGCATAGTAGAGATATATTGCTATTAAGTGAGTTGCAACACAAATACAAAAGATTGAAGTTCAAAGGAAACAATTCAAAGGGAATTAGCACTTACAGCAGTTCAAAGAAAACATTTTTACTGGCTGTGTACAAAAAGTAGACAGATTGGGCTCTGGTGCATCTGCATTAAAAAACCAACAATTTTTCCTTTACTCTTGAGGTGATCTCTCAAAAAATGGTTTCCACGTTGATATCGGGTCCTTTTTTCAGCGAACCTGGCACACAGGCACTCTGTACATTTTGATTAGACAAAAAATAAACTCCCTGTTATTCTGTGCTTCAGTAGCTTCAGTAAACAAACTACAAATTAGAAATTGACAAATCAATCATCGGTTCGTGGTGAATTTTATTTAAGAGAAGCATCAAACTAATTTAAGAAAAATCTAGCAAGCTAGTTACTCCGAAGCAGGTCTTGGCAAGTTTTCGTAGGCTGTCCTACAAATCTAAAGCATAAAGATGAAAAAAAGAAAGAATGCCCGAAAATAACTCGTGTTGTCGGATCCCTTGGATGAGACTCTTTACTGCGATTTCTTCCTGTCTGGTGTTTGTGCTTGGGGAAAAAATGCACTGCACCAGCATTGCTGGCGACTCCCAAGCGCGCTAAAAAATAAAGTGTTTTTCTGTTGAATAACCGTAAAGACGTTATTTTGAAATGTTTTAACGATTGCTTTTTTTCTGGAAACGCCTGTTTAGGTGTTTACGTTATTGGAGAATCGTGGGGTGTTGATGGGCGCGTAGTTAGAAAAAATTCGCTGGAGTGAGATTTGATTTCTCGCTTGCCGCGATGATGATATCACGATACTGCTAAGAGTCCAACGTTTTCGGTGATGAGTGCCATCTTTCCATGGCAACGTCATTGGGCGTAGACTACTTTGCTAGCTGCAAAAACTAAACGCCGCCACTCACCTGTAACTAACGACATTTTTTGTAACAGCAATAAAAACAATGCTGTGCTCGATAGGATTTGCCTTGCTGCTTTTCTATTTCTTTTATTCTTCATTTGGACTAGACGTCAGTACGTGTGGGATCACGAAGAAATGCATTTTCTCACCAAATAACTGTGACTCACAAACTTCAGATTGCATGATCTTCGCTTACGCATGGGTGAGTTTAGTTGATTTTATAATCTGTGGCCAAAGAAAATATCTGTTGTTGCTTGTACTAAACCAATGGTTCTCGACCTGGGGTTTGCAAAAGATTTTTTTGGGGAGTCCACAAATGATATACCGCACCAGGGTTTTGTAGCTCTTGCGAGTAAAAATGTGGGCAAGCACTGAAGACGTTCTCGGGTAATGATATTTTTACTAATATTTTTGAACAAGAATGCACTAGAATATCTTTGTGTTTAGACCCACTTCATACTTGCCAATATCGTAGGGCATTTGCAGAGTGCTGTTTTACCATAAGCAGTGCAAAAAAGCAGTAAAAGTTACCACAAAGAGTCAATCAGTTCTGATGACTTGAAAGCATAATCACTGTTGGCATAAAGAATTCACCTCATTTGACCACATCGTCGAATAATCGATTCTGGCAACAAAACTGTCAAGTCGATATGGTTCGGAGGATGACGTTGTGCAGTTTCTTAATCGAAGTCTTAAAATTAATTTTAGGCGTTCATGAAAAGTGCTGAGGGCAAAATATTATCTGATTAAACGTGAAACTTTACTTTTTTCCATGTAATAAGATTTAAGTCAAACCTACCAACGGATGGACGTCAATCAAAAGGGGTCTTTAGCTGTCCCGAAGTGTTTACAAAGGTGCTGAGATTGGAAAAGATTAAATGAAGTTGGACGTGGTGAAAAAAGCAAACTACAAACAAGGGCACGTGCCGACAAAAAAGGGTCAAATTATTAAAAAAAATCAAGGTTTTTGATAACGAATTCATTGCACGAAAGTTGAATCCCAAGTTTCTTTTCCGCAGTCGTGATCCAACTAAAAGGTCTACTAAACTTGTATATCATAAGATTATCAAAACAAAAACAGAATTCTCTGATGTGTTGAGGTGGAAGGGGTTTGGGAAAATCTCTCACCTCTAACCAAAATTTGAGTTTGCAACTGTATTGAGATATGGTGACCCTATCATGAAAAGCATAACGTCAAACTTTCTTCTTTCAATTTTTTGACTATGTTCGTGGCAGAATTTTAGCTATGGTAATTGGTTTTTCCTTTTCAAACATTTAGTTATATTTTGGTGTAAGGGTCGGGAAATTTATGGTTCTTTATGTCAGAATACAACAAAGTCTCACTGCTTTCAAAGAATTTTGATTCTTTTGTTGAACCTCTTCTTTTTTATATTATAAGAAGTGAGACCAAATCAACGTAGTAGCCAGTAATTAACCTCGGCAAATTTCCTTTTTTGATGGAAAGCGTAGAAAATATTCCTAACACAAATATTTCAGGATGTTTTCATTAACTTTCCCCTGGATTCCAGGATTCCTCTGCTAAAATTAGACTTGTCAATCGCACAAGTTTTAATCAGTGATTTTATATTTTTTTTAAGCAGAATTCTTCCAGGAGACAATTTGATATGGAGCTAAGAGGTGGTGTTGGTAACGGAGCGGAATATGTTAGTGCTGCATTTTCTTCTAGCGGAGAGATGAAATATTCTGATCTCTATTTTTGTACGGGGGAAAGGTTTGAAACTGGATCTATTCATATCCGGCATCTCGAACCCACAACAGATGATATTCTTCCGGTAAACATTGAAAATATTGATGAATTCAAGCCACTTGATTAAATTGCTGTTCTGGGTAGAATCAAAGTTGTCAATATTAAGAATAAGAAGTTATAGCTATGGAAATACAAATTTGATATTACAGGCTGACTTACTTATTTTTGTGGGACATAAAACCATGATCACTCTCAATGATGTAAAAAAATCGTAAACTGTAGAATGGTGTTTCAAACCTTGTTTTACGCTTGATGTCAAATTTTTTGCAAACTGTTTGATATTTTGGCTTCGTTTTAAGTCAAATTTTTCGTTTGATTAATATTTAAAATTTACGAAATGTTGAAAAAATCCAAACGTGCTAAAATTTTCCAAGCATGCTTTAGTGCTTACATTTAGGTTACTTTACAAAGCATAGACTTCGTCGAAAAGTGGGAGGTCAAAAGATCCTTGGCTCTCAAATATCTTCATTTTGATTCGGAAATTTAGCTATTAAATAAAAAAATTATTTTACTTGCTCCCCAATTGCAATAATTAAGGTACCGTTTACTCTAGATTCTGTTACACTTTGGATTTCATTGATTGGAAATGTATCCCACTAAAATCTTGTGTCAAATCGATGAAACCGTTTTATGGTCCGTAAGGCCGTTTAATTATTACTTTTTTATCAGATACTAGCCGGCTCTGTCGGCGTCGCCCGCAGGGCTTCCCACCAGTAGTGCCGTGGTTCACAGTATCGGTTCAGCCGGCAGGCTTCACCAGAAGCATAGTTTGAAAGTCAAGACAAACCATCCCATGACTGATGAGTCGTCGGGGTATCTGAGAGCAGAGGCAGCAATTCCTCTTTCTCATATCTTTGCGGTGGGCTTATGAGAGTTTAGCGGCACCCATCTCTTCTCCACGCTCGTTGACCACTTGTCGGCCACATAAAGATGGAGGCATCCCGTTAAGTGCCTTGTCCAAGGACACAACAAGTAAGCTTGCCGACATGTTCTCCACACTACCCCTTTGCTGAGCGCCAAGCAGGGAGGCTGCAAATACCGTTTTTCAGTTTTTTGGTATGACACGACTTGGGAAAATGAACCCCAGGTCAACCGACTGCGAAGCGGACGCTCTAACCACTACGTCATCGCGCCGGCTTTGTTATGAAACCAGCAAAAAAGTTTGTTTTTGACATTGCCAAATTTCGTTCCGAAAAAAAACTGTTGTTTTTTCAAACGCAATCAATTAAAAAAAACATTAGGCTTGTGCCTAGCCACTACATGTCATCCAAATTTCTCGAGTCCCTGGAGCGTCTTGTTTGCCCTGTTTTCAGCACTGGCGTTCTCAAACTTAGCAAACTTTTATTAGTTGAATTGAAAGCAAATGAAAGATGTACAAGTGTGCCAACAGATTGACATATATTTTGTTTAAGCTATTAAATGTTAGGTTCCCTAGTTTTGACTTTTTCGTAACTGTAGGCGTATTTGTATGAGGTTGGGCAGCCAGGTAAAGAGTAAACTAACCCGAAATAAAGCGCTCACAGTTAAGGGATTACAATAGCAGTACCCCATCAGTAATATCGAGTTTAAGAACATCGGTTCAGCCAGCTTCATCCTATTGATTTTTGTGAGAACAGTAGCAATTTGGCAATGTGTTGTTGACATAGCCAAATTTCGTTCCAAAATCAAACGTACTGTTTTTTCTTGAAGGAAATCATTTAAGCCTAAAAAATAACATTATAGGGAGTTGGGCATAGCTTCTATAATTCTCCCAAAGCTCCCGTTAGTAAAGTCGAGGTTAATAACATCTAATCAGCTGATTGCGTTGGCATCCCCCAATTGCAAAGACAATGGCTTCAACATTTCGATGATATGTAGCTCGGTACTAATATTTTGTTGCAAAAGATATAACAGAACCGTCTTTGCCTTGATGTTTTTGTAGGGTGATCACCACTTTGTTTGCTTGGAGTAGGCTGCTCTTTAAAATTCATAAAGACTTCATCTTTGATAAACCTTTTAAAAAATTTAGACAAATAATCTCAAAGAACCATACTTGCGAGGAAACGTATTTAAAGTACAGTAGTCCCCGCTTAATAAGCCCACCTCGGGACCGGACGATTTTGGGCTTATTAAGCGGGTGGGCTTATTAACCGGGGGACAAATTTTCGCCACTCTCATGCGCATAAATGAATATGGTCGACTGTATTAAGGCTAAAAGTTGCTGAATCTATTAATACTGTACGCAACAGTTACAGATAACAAGCAATTTCTTTATTTATTACGATAAAGCAATATTCATTTCCGTGCAAAAACATCGAGAGTAAGTTGCCTCATTGGTTGTTGGTGGCGTAGAAACTGTTGAACGTGGCCATTCAATTTTTCAAATTCATTCATTTTGTCAAATCCTCTCCGCTCCAGTCCAATTTGCAGACGGTGCATGTAGAATCTCATTTCAGCGCTGGAAGGTGTTGCTTCTTCCGGAGTTTCGTCATTCTCAGCATCTTCTCTTGATCATCCATGTCATCGGCATCAGAATTTTTTGAAACAATTTGTTGCATTATTTCTGCTTCTTCCTCCTCTAGTGTAAGCTCAGCACACACGCTCGCATCCTCTTCCATAGATACCCACTCTTCAAACAATTATTCTGACATGCCATTAGGATTCGGAATGGCCTCTTCATGCTCTAAATCCTGATCCCGCGGCGCTGAAACGAACTTGGCCTTCCTCCAACAGTTGTGAATGGTGTTGCTTGCTACCCTCAACCAACTACCGGAAAGCATGTGCAGAGCATCCAAAACTGAAAGCTTTTTTGCAACTACATTCGCATTTACAGTAGCGTCAGATCCGTCTTCAATAGCGTCAATAATTCTGGCTCGCATTTCATGACGGAAATATGCTTTAAGCGTTCGAATAACTCCCATATCACAAGGCTGAATTAGCGAAGTGGTGTTTGGAGGAAGCTTCACAATTTCAATGCATTTAAGCCCCTCTACATCGCCATGGGCCGTGCAGTTGTCAACAACCAACGCAATTTTTCGTTTTTGAAGACAAAGGCTTTTGTCCCACGTTTGCAACCATTCAGACCAGATCTTAGTAGTCATCCAAGCGTTCTTAGAAGCAGTGCAGTGAGCTGGGAATGCTCGCACGTTTTTGAAGCATCGTGGTTTTCGGGATAGTCCAATAACGAGTAAGCGGTGTTTATCTCCAGTCATGCTGCAGCATATCAGTACTGTTAGCCGATCTTTTGCAACTTTCTTGCCACGCGCCTGTTTACGAGTAGCTTTCTCAACGTAAGTCGAGTCCGGTAAAGCACGAAAATAAAGTGCCGTCTCATCGGCGTTGTAGATGTTAGCAGGCTCATACTTTTTTAACAACTCTTGCATGTTGCAGCTGGTCCACTCGGCTGCTGCTTCTTTCGTATTTGCTTCACTAGCCTCACCATGAAGTTTAATGTAACTTAAGTCGTGTCGTTTCTTCCAGCGATAAAACCACCCTTCAGAGGCTCTGAATTCGTTATGTCCGAGTTGTTTTGAGATCTCTTCCGCTTTTTGCATTATTATAGGACCATTTACAGGAGCGTTACAGGACTGCGCAAACTGAAACCATTTCCACAAACCTGCTTCAAGTTCCTGGTCCTTGCCATGGCGTTGCCTTTTCCGGTCGCTTCCTTCTAACAATGATGTTTCAGGCTGACGTTCTGCTTCATTGAGCAGGATATTGCGTAGGCAGCCACGAGAGATGTTGAGCTGTTCAGCTGCAGCACGCTGACTGCATTTTGGCAGTGATCTATACTTTTCTAAAATCTCAGCTTTCTTAGACAAGCTTAGGTCTGCACGTCTCTTCGCCATTTTGAAAATACAGCAGCCTACAGTAAAATCTTCAGAGCACCAGTTGTCTTGCCAATTGATTACCGCACAGATAAACGATCTGTGACGAAACAGTTGAATTAAGAACTAGGGCAGCAGCGTAACGAAGTGTGAAATCGTCGAAAGCAAGACAAAGAAGTGTGACTTTCGACGCGTTTTCACTCAGTTTTAAGCAAATGTGTTCGAAAATTGGGCTTATTAAGCGGGGTTTTGGGCTTATAAAGCGGGTTTTTTATCTATAGGAATAAATGGAGTAATTCCGGACCGGACGATTTTGGGCTTATTAAGCGGTTAGGCTTATTAACCATGGGCTTAATAAGCGGGGACTACTGTACTTAATAACTAACTTGGTACTTAGTCCAACAGTTGCAAGTGTTTTCTTCATCTGAAAATGGAACATAAAATACTCTTATGGCAACCAATTTTTGATCAGCCGATATAAACTAATCCTTGGCCCTAAACAGCTGTAGTTACTTACATATTACTGAAAAGCAAATTTCCTCCGCATTCAAACGATAGCTAATTGTTATTACCTTATTATAACATTTACATATTAAACTTGCCTGTTTTTACTCAGCTTACTACTTTTTTGGAGGGGAATAAAATGTTACACTACAAGTCGTAAAGTTCCATTTCTTTTGTATGAAAACAAACAGTAATGGTACATGTCACGTATTATCGGAATTGCCTTGAAGTACCCTTCAATTTGTTAAGGCACTTGAAAATCGGTAGAGAAGTGAGATCACAAATCAATTTTCAATTAAACTGATTTTGGAAAGTTTTGCCAGTTTTGAAAAAACTTATCATGTGATGATCTCTGGTGGCAAAAGTGTTGATTGAACCGGATGGCATTACGATATCATAGTGCGAGTTTGAATCCAGCAGAAAAAAAAGCAAGAAGCATGCTTAGAAGGTTTATCTTTGATTATGACGTTTTGATGACATCACCAACCCTCTTATAGCACTCGCCACAGGGTGGTAATCAATCGTGCCAAACTTCATGCTCGCACGAGCAGTAGTTTCGAAGGAATTAAAACACAAGCATACGGAATTGCGCTTATTAGTATAAATTCTCATTATTCGGTGATGGGAAAATCCTGTTTAAAAATGTTGCTGCTTTCACACTTGCTTTGGTGTAACCAGTACTGTAGATACAGTTCATTGCTATCACAAGCAGAGCAACCAGGTACCGAAATTGCCGTAATATGCTTTTCCGAAGAAAACTACGTAGTAGCTTACGTGCTGCTACCGCTTTGTACGTCCTTCCTTTAACTTGCCACGATGCACAAACCCTTCCTGAAAAAGTGACCTATGATCTCCTTTAACATGTTGGCATGGCAACCTTTGTTGATGTTTTATGCTTTTCTCTCATGTAAAGTCAATACCGCTGGTGGTTTTGTTATGTTGTATTCGTGTTTTAGGTAAATGTCACTAACGTGTCCGCAGCAACTGTTGATGGCATTGCAGAATGCTCTTTCTCCAGAGGTCCCACTGTTGTTCGTAATATCAACGGCGGCAATGTGGAATTCAATTTAGAGACAACAAAGTTTTATTTACTTCAAGCCAAAGGCGAATATTTTTCGTTCAGTAAGTCGATTGGTTTGGGCTGGCTTGAAAATAATACTTCAAAATTAACGAGTTTTGATATTCGCAGAAAAAACGCAAATTTCGGGCACTCTTTTGCTTTTTTTTACCAACCGAAGAAATTTTAGTCCCACTAAAAAGAAAAATACCATTAGCCTTTTTATAAACACTGGTGTTTTGAACTCAATGATCGACTTTAAAATGACAATAGCGGGAACTTAAACTCATCGAATTCAGGGTGAATAGATAATTTTGGCGACTTCGAAATGCCTTTGCGGTGCTTAGGCAGTTGTTGCACGCAGAGCATAGATAGGGGTTGGACAAAGCAAAAAAACACCTAACATTTTGGAATCAATCTTTGAACATGTTATAAACAATCAAAACTTGATATATTTTAATGCTTTTTGTTCATTATTTATATCATTTGATATGTTTATTTAAAATAACTTTTTTTACAGATATTTAAAAAGGTGGACCCACACCATATTAAAATAAATTTTGTTGATTTTTGAAGGTGTTTCTTTTATTTTGTCCAACCCCTGTAGTTGTGGTTGAAACAAGCCGCATATAATTGACCCTTTACTTCCCAAATTATTTTCCGGGTGTTCAAAAAAACTGAAACTTGTGTGATACTTTATTCTTATCTCCTTTGTTGCAAATCTAAGAAAAAGTATGCTCTGTCTTTGTAACTATGGCAACTACCGAATGTTGTCGTTCGGCAACATTGATAAAGAAAGAGTAAAAAGTTGTAAAAAAATTCGGAGCGTATGTTGCAAAATTTTTTAGTTTAGTGTTAGCCGTCGTTTCCTGTTTATCTGAGGACCAAACGGCACTGGTGGAGTTGCTCTCATATTGGAGCAAGAGCCCAAGGGACCACGTGACCCACTTCGTAAGTCGGGTCTCGAGTCCATTGAGGATGAATTATTTTGCACTTATAAACTGGCCTCCATGGAGGACGAATCAACTGGTTTCCCACCGACCCGGGGTGATCGGCGGAGTAGTGTTTACTTCTTACACTTCTACTTCTCTCTATTCCTTTCATTTTCCTCTCTCCCACTATCCCTCTACAACTCATTTGCTACCCCTACCGCTAGCATTATAGGACCCGTGCCGGCGGTGTCCTATAGCACTTAGATGGCAATTGTTTATTGTAAGCAAGTAAACAAACGTGAAAGAATGCGAGTTTTGCACTGTATTTTGACTTTTGTATGAAAACTACTCAATCTATAAACGCAAAAAATCAGTAAAAACTCAGCTTTATTTCTCATACTCACTCCCTTTACTTCCCATTGTTGCCGATCGGCAACGTCATGCTTCGAAAAATTCTGTACAGAGCATAGAACAGAAATTTAGCTCAAATTTTTGTCTGTGTACACTACAGTATTTCAAAACTAGTCATTCTAAAAACCTTGCAAAATAATAAACAATGTCTGCTGCTTTCTATTACAACTCAATCTAGTTGCACTATCAGCGATTTTCCCTGCCTGCAAAACACGTGCCTTTTGCAAAGAGGCTGCGACTTCGGAGAAAATAACTCAACCACGAAATTGAATTGAGACGGTAGAAGAAAAGATCTGAAAATGACATGAACTGGCGTGCATCGCTGCATTGCAGAAGCGTATAAAATTTGTGGCGTGGAAAGTCGCGTTGCCAATCGGCAACAGTGGGGGATAGCGGGTTAAATTGAACCCCAACACAAGCTTGAAAAAAGCGATGGCTCCTACATCAGCATGCAACGTAATGCTCTAAGCATTGAACTTGCAGACTTTCGATTGTAAGTTTGGCGCTTAGTTCATAACGCCACGCTAGATACCATGTTTACTTCCTGTGTTACTTGGCAGATATTAATCTCATGTTTCCTCACCGAGCGTCTGAGGAGGACCGGAGTGCAACTGGACCCTACAATTTTATAACGTGAGTGTATGTTTGGCTTTACCTATCAAACCCAGTAGCGATGACACCGTGTGATAAAGTTGCTTTGCTTGATACAATTAGGTAAATTTGATTTTGTCAACCAGTTTCATATTTTGTTTTACAAATCTAGTGAGGAAAATTAGAAAGATGACAAAAGTTGCAAGTATAAAATTGTGAGATGCATATGTGCCTACAATTTTTGTAATTAGGCTAATGTTTATTGTTAAAGTTACGTGATTAGGATAGCTTTGACACAAGCATAATTTTTGTTTACATACTCACCCATTGGCTTCTAAATAAATTACGTTGCAAGATGAGATTAAGCGACTGCAAAAACTGTGACTGGATTCTCAAGCAGCTTTAAATATTTTTGCAGAGTAAATTAGCCGACTCGACCGGCGTCGCCCGGCAGGCTTCTCATCTGTAATGTCGAGGATTACGATATCGCTTCAGCCAATGGATATTTGTGAAAACAATAATAAAAAGTTTGTTTTTTCACATAGCCAAATCTCTTTTTGAAAAAAAACTATCATTTTTTGAAACGCAATTAATTAAAAAATGATTAGGAGATTGCGCGCAGCCACTACATCTATTCAAAGTTTCTCCAGCTCTAGGTAACGCTTTGGTCACCCTGTTTTTAGCACTGGAGTCCTCAAACTTAAACTTTTATTGGATTAATCCAGCAAGTGCTTGAAAGCGTACCAAAGTTGTGGAAGGGCGCGAAAGTAATTGATGTACATTTTCAAGATGAATTTATTAAATATTAGGCTCACTATTTACACGTTTTTGCAACTGTAGGTGTATTTGAATGACCTAACGCCTCTGACTGGGCACATGCTGCTTGGTGCTGACATAAATGCAGCCATGCAAAAAGCAAACTAACGGTTGATTATGCCAGTGGTTACGCCAATTTCCCTAGAAAACTGTATGTGTGAAAAACATGACACATAAATAGTCACCACACGGACACTCTGCATCACTGCAATAAGCCAGTGGCAAATCATTTTCAATCAAACAGTCATTTTTTAGACAACTTCAAAGTTGCAACAAAATTTTTTGGCCCGCGAACTTTCTCAGTATTGATTTAATCTGTTATGTTTATGTTACTGTTACACAATTTTTCATAAAACTGCCAGCCATGAAATAGTTTGCCATAACTCGTTTTTTCAAATGTAGATAAAGAAAAAAAATAAGAAAATCAATATACTAACTAACGCGACTTGGTTTCCCTCACGAGACGCTTAATATATTCAATAGATGTTAATGTTTCTAGTGAAATAATCTGAAAGAGGAAATTTAAGTTTTAGCCAGAGTCGAAATAGTAATTTGAAACCATTCAAAATTTGCTAAAAAAGATATACACACTATTAAAATGGAAACAAGCAAGAATAGAAAGCTTGCTAACGAAGGCATAGTGTTTGATGAAAAGTGGTTGGAAAATTACTTTACGATGAAAAATAATGGCAAGCCATTATGTCTGGTTTGCAAGCAAGTAATTTCTGTGATGAAGGAACATCATGTTAAACGACATATGAAACGCAACACAAATGCAATATAAAGAATATTATGGAAAGACACGAATTGATATTGCTGACCGTCTTAAAAGGGAATATCAGACATAGAAGAAAGTTCTGAGTAGTTTCACTAAACCACAAAAACAACAAGTACAGTGACATCGTAGCTTCATAAAGCCACAAACAACAAGTACAGTGACATCGTATGGAATCGCTCTGATGCTGTTAAAAAAAAGTAAATCATTTAGCGATGGCGAGTTGGTAAAACAATGTGCGATAAAAATAGCACATGTGTTTGGGGAAGACAAGGTTTCTAGAAAATTTGAAACTGTATCATTGTTTAATCAGACTCTTGCGAGAAGGGTAAGTGATCTTGGCAAACATGTATCATCAAAACTAAAGAATGTAGTAGAAAACTGCTTGTATTTTTCATTGGCACTGAATGAGAGTACGGATATAAGTGACACAAGCGAGCTTCTTATATTCATACGCACTGTTGATGAGAATTTTACTGTGCAAGAAGAACTGGTCAAAGTGTGTTCCTTGAATGAAGGTACAATGGACTCAAATATTTATGCTGCCCTCGAGTCAGTTATTCATGATTATGGAGGATATGAAAAACGTTTATGTATCGTAATTGATGGCGCAAAAACTATGACCCGTAATAAGACTGGATTAGTTGGTTTGCTTAAGAAAAACGGTGTAAATTGTATAACGCTACATTGTATCATCCACCAACAAGCATTTTGTCAAAAGATGCTACAAACGAGTGATGTCAAGAAAACAGTTGTCCAAATAGTGAATTTGATTAGAGGTGGCAACAAGGCACACAGACGCACGCATTTCATTACCTTTTTAGAAGAGTTAAATGCAGAATTCAGTGACCTAAGGCTGTATACAAATGTGAGATGGCTTAGTGATGGGAAAGTACTGAAAGATTTCTTTGGTCTTCGAATGAATATCCTTTTGTTCCTAACAGAGGAATTGAGTAGAATACATGAGGAACCAGACTCATTTCAGAGATAAAAACTTTCTCTGCAGACTTGCTTTCCTTACAGATATCACAATGCACTTGAATGTGTTGAACCTGAGGTTGCAGGGGCGAAATCAAAGTACTTCACACCAAGTTGGGCTCGTTGAAACTTTCAAAATGAAACTGCGCCTGTTTGCTACATGTTTGAAAAATAATGATCTTTCACACTTTGATTCTTTACGCGAGTTTCTGGCAGATGATGTAGAAGTGGAATGCTCTCGTTTTGTGGAAGGTATTAAGGCTATATCTCATGAGTTTGGGAATAGATTTAAAGATTTTGATAGATTAAAACCTAATCTGTATTTGTATAACAATCCTATGGATGTTAATGTGAAGACACAGCTACCAGAATTTCAGATCGAACTTTGTGAGTTTCAATGCCACCCATTCTTGCTTTCAAGAAAGAACGAAATACAAGAGACATTCTGGAAATTAGTCAGCAAAGATAAATTTTCCAAACTAAAAGATTTCGCACTAAAATCCACTCAATGTTTGGAAGCACATATGTAAGTGAGAGTACATTTTTTACTATGCAGCTGGTCAAATCTAGAAACAGGAATCAAATGGCAAACCAAACACTGGGCAATTGTATCCGACTTGGTACCACTAGCATTGACATTGATAGAGAAACTATAGTGGCAGAGAACCCTCGAACACATGCATTTCATTGAAGTAGATTTGCAATAAATTGGCTATTTTTTGCGCTCACTTATCTTTGCTGTTTGTTTTATTTCAAATCTTGTGAATCTGTTCTTTGTATAAAGAACTTGTGCATCTAAATTTGTTCTTGTTTCATTTTTAATCTTGTGGCATTTTGTTTGAAGCGGCCCGCAAGGCGTCATGTTTTTGTAAAGTGGCCCGTAGGGCAAAAGTAATTGGACCACGCTGATCTAGCCGACAAATACGACAAATCATAAAACAACAGCTCATTAACAAATTAGAGAGAATTCGATTGGGACGTAGCAAAGATCGTTCTTTTATAGCTCGTTACTGCTGATGTTTTGTATCTGCGTTCTGTTTCGACGCCTTTTTTCTCTCTTTTTTATTCTACTTTTGTTATTTTTATGACGCACTTTTTGACTCTGTTGTTGCATCACTTTGCTCATTGTTCACATTATCCTCTTTTCTGCAATTTTCTTTGACTTACAGTTTAGAATGCCATTTTTTGCAACAGGATTGGCTACGTAGGTGCAGGCAGTTTTTGAGATGTCATTGCCACATTTCGGTCATGTTTGTGGCTTGCTACGAGAAGAGGCTTAGCTTTTGATTAGGTTTAGCGTGAGGCAATTTCACTGCAAGATCTTATCTTTTCTAGATTTTACCTCTCAGTCTTTCCTTTGTGTTTGTAAAACCTACTGATTTAATATTCTTCCTTTGTCAATAAGTTTTTTAGGCTTTATGTCAAATTGTTGCTACGAAGCCGTGGTTCTAACCGCGAATGTTCGTGTTTGTTTCTACAACAAAATACTAGTTGGCTTCAACAGTGCCACTGTAAGCTTAGTTCACATTTATTATATTATGTCCAAGGCTACGCGGCTATCCATTCTAATTATTGAAAGATTTGTGGTATTTTTCAGGAGAATAAATAGGGCATTATTACGTGACATTTTTTCTTCACGTACATCAAAGCGTGTTTTTACAAAATTGAAAGTACTCAATTGAGCATGATGCCGTCACAAACGTCATGAGTTCCCTGTGGTGTAGTCGTATATTCACTGCAATTGCAATGTTTTTATTTAGATACAAACAAATTCAAGTGTCATTGTTTTTCATTCATGCATGCGTCACACTGTCGATTGGTGCCACGACATTGCTATGATAAATAGTGGTTAGGCCCTCATCTAGATTGTTTATGAAGTTTTCAAAGATTTTTGGCCTCCTGTTTACACTATATTACTATTTAAGTAACATTGCGTTATCTAAAATTGTGGTTGTATCTGTGAATCAGAACAATTTGTTACAGAAAAGTGCAAATGCATCGTTGTTAATAAAATCATACCAGAACTTTTTGGTCAGCAAAATTAACTCACGAAATTTATGCGTTGGTTTTATTTTACAGACTTGTGAAAACTTTTTTACATAGATTAGATGCGCTTTCATTAACATAATACCTGGCGTAAAGAATAGATGAATCAAAGCATTTTGTTCCAAGTAATTAACACTGATAACGCTATTTTGTTATATTCCTTTTAAAAACATGAAACAAAATGTGACATATCAGGGCGATACTTAAGTAGGCATTGGATCTACTTGTTTTTTAAATGTAAGCTACGCGTCTATACTTCCTTCTTCAAAAAATTTTAGGATACTAATAGTATTGATATGTATCAGCTCGCAAGTACCAGCGAAACCAACAACGCAGCCAACAACGCTACCTAGTGGTGGGACTGGATGTGGATCGAAAGGATGCTTTCAGAACCCACCTAATTGTCAAGCTGCATCATCTGGCTGCATGTTCGCTTCTTGGATTTACGTAAGTAGTGATGATGAATGTTATAGTAATGCTTCTCCGGCGGTCCTTTACAGAAAGTAGTTGGATCGGATGCTTTTGCACAGAGATCCTCAACCGCAGGTAACTTTATCCTTTGGGGGTACATGTAACTTAACAGAGAAGTAAATTTAAAGAAACATGAAGGTGATCTCCCAGAAAAAACAGCACTAGTCTAGCCTTGACATAAATGAAATCTGACTCGCACTGCAAAACTTTCGGCATACCTGATATGGAGCAACAAATTTTACTAAAGGAGTTATGGCTTACTGCTGCTGCTGCTAGAATAGTTTAAAAACAAAAGAGGGGGTAAATTTTACTTTTAAAAACCCACAAAAGGTAAATAAGAAAAAGATTGAAAAGCCATGCCTTAAAAGAAGACACATTGCGCCAATTTACATGCAATGGCTTACAGGTACCTCGGCAGATTTTCACAGGCCCTAAGTATTAAAAACAGTTCTGCTATACTCTTTCTCACTTCGAAGCACCTGTGCAATCTGCATAAGAGCCTGATTTGATTATGCTGCAGAAAGTCTAGGGGATATTTTTGTGTTCATTTCAACTTTTTTTACCACGGAATACGATAGATATGTGCTGATAATTTTTGCTATCTGTTGGTATCATCGTATCAATGGTCAATATTTCTCAATTTGATGGTAGTAATATCTTTGCATGCTAGGTAGTGTGGCTCTCATCAATTGTTGGACTAATAATGGCATTTATTGATGTCCAAATAACTAAGCAATTTATATTTTTCGTTGTATCTATACTGTAAAGCGCTGTTCTGTCTGAGTCTTTTAACTCCTCCGAAACTGCTGGGAACAAACATAAATCTTGGCACGACTAATTACCATTCGGGCTTGAGTGTGATAAGGAGGTAACTGATGTCATGATGGCATCATAACTAAAAAAAGTTTTTTTTAAATATGCATTTTCTGACTGAGATAAACGACTTTTGTTTAAACGGAAGCTAACCACCCGACTAACCAAGCTGAAATAATTTACTTTTTTAGGAGGCAAGATGACGTTATAACCAATGTTTAAGAATAAAACTTTTTTATTTTCTAAAAAAATACTGGTCCTAGAAATGCAGTTAAAAGCTTTTTTGGTAGATGTTGTGCAACAATTTGAGCTGTAGTGACAACGTAGCAAGTGATTTTTCATTTTTTAGCGTGATTTTTTTCTTTTTCTAAACTCTTCAAAAAAGCTTTCATTTGATTACGTCTTAATCCTGTCTGGTATCAATGTAGGGAAAATAGCTGCAGGAACTGCCGCAGCTGTACTTGTTATGAAGGCTTCTAAATCCGGAATTTTGCCCCCGTTTTTGGGTTTTCAATATCTTTCTCAAGTTTTGGGTTTTCAATATCTTTCTCAAGTTTTGGGTTTTGTAGTGAAGTTATGGAATTTTTTAAGCTTAAGCTGCGTAGTTGTAATTTAAAATAGAACAGTGGGCGCAACCCTTCATTTTGTAAATAGAGGATTGAAAGTGTTTTTGACCAAAATGATGATTTTTTTATATTAGGATTTTCAGAAAGATTTTTGTGTAATTTCTCGCTACAAAATCAAGTGATGACCTTTCTTTGAGATCAAAATACTCAGAGCGACTTTTTTATCATTTTCAGCTTCAAAAGAGCGTGTTTTGCTATTTTTCTATACTTTGTCGTATATTTTGCCTATTTTTCAAATTGTTGGGGGACTGACTTAATTTTGGTGGGGTGCTTCAGCCTTCCAACTTTAGGTTTGTACGCTTGTGGGTAGGACTCTAGGATAGATTAAATAAACACATACATCTTCTACTGAGTATTTTTCTGCAAGTGTGGAAAGAATATTTTCACAGATCAATTGAGAGAGAATCAAATCTACACGTTCTTGGAAAATAGAAACAGTCAAAGACAAACTATTTGCCAGGCAGTCCACTTTTTAAAAAAAGTCTGCAGCAGGAATCTCACCAAAGAGTAATTAAAGAGGGTGAGACTGGCACAATGAGCTATAAATCCGAGAAAAGGCGTAAAAGCTCTACATACAGAAGTACTCCATACTCACTCTAAAAGTGACGACGAAGAAAACGCCGCTTTAAATTGCGATCAAAATAATCTGAGACTCTATTTTTGTTCAGCTATTTCTTATAGGTGACTCATGCCTAGATAACAGCTGTTTCTGAATCCTGTGTAAAATCTCGTATTTTTACGGCTTTAGTTCAATTGTTCATTGTTACAATTTGCGAGTAAAATAAGCTCAACTAGATGTTGGATTAGTGGTAAACAAAGTGACTAGCCTTTCGCACGTGATTTGTGTGCATGTGTGCATGGGTGCAAAGCACGCTTTGTCAGTTTGTGACTACGTAATGAACAGATAGCAAAAAAATTAATGTATTTGATTTGCGTAACTTCTTTTTCGGGGCTTTCTGTTCTCATCTAGGATTTTTGCTGGGCCAATATGTTTTCTTTTTAAATTTCGTTGGTAGCTTTGATAATTATAAATTATTAATTCAAAAGTAAACACAAATAGTAAAATTTATTACTGATATGTTGCCTATTAAAAGTACTTGCCATCAAAAATATCCTATTTCTGCAATAGTAAAACCACCGTTATTACAGCGCGCACCCCCAACTTTCACTGGGCGCCCTTATTTTTACTAAATAGAACCGATAGAATTTGTTCAATGACAGCAAGATAGTGGGGAAAACTAATCTTATTTCAAAAGTGCAATGATCGCAATTCGGGGCATAAAGCGATGGCCCCACTTATGACCACTTTTGGTTACTGGTCTGAAAAATGATCTTTTGGTGAAGCCGTCATAGCTGACTGAATCGATAAGTCTAATATAACATACTGGTACCCCTGCAGGACGACTCCAACTAGTATAACATTAAAACTGTTGAATTTGAGTTTTATTTCGCTGCTTTTTGGTTATTTTGCCCCATTAAATCACTGAAAAGAGCTTGTGTTGATATTGCTTTTGAAGGTCATGTATAGTAATTTGTAGCTGTTTTTTTGTGCGATGAGCCACGTAAAAATCGAGAATTGATGTTTTTCTTCAATTTTGCTGCTTAGTATTTGTTTTGCAGTTGTTCGAATTGGCATTTGTCAATTGTTACTAGTGTAGTTAAGGCATTTTTTTGAACTTTTAATTTCTAAAACAAATGATTATTTTTTGTTTTTAGCATAAGGCACTCAGTCAAGTTCATAAAAAAAGTGAAAGTTAGTTTCAAAATATACATTTCTCACCTTGAAAATCCATTTTCAATAGAAAGATGGAGATTTATTTGACATTTAAACTTAAGGTGAGCGGAGAGTTTGGAAGACTGCAAGGTGATTTTGCCATTTTCATATTGGCAGCCATCTATAAATGTTCATGATGTTGACGTTGTTGTTGTTATTGCCCAAGTCTTTTTGAGGGTAGAGCATAGCAGAAGACCATCGAACTCCAAAAGCCCGGCAACTTTTCAAACCCTGTACCAGAGGTTTTATATGGAGAAGGAGCCGTCAAAGAGCGACTGCGCAAAGAGGTTCTTGGTAGATGGGACAGAATGATACGGAAAATGTCCGGATTCAGATGACCGCAGGTTCAGCATTAAGGATTCTCGATTTTATAGAGATATGCGTCTAAAAAATTGTGTTTGTTTAGCGAACCCGACAGAGAACACAGCGAGCGTGACCAAGAAGAAAATTTCTTTAGTGGGTACTGAGTGAATATGTGTGTGAAAAAATTTTGATGAGATGGATGTGCCTCCATTCCGAATAAAAGATGAATGAAGTCAAGAACTTAGACGAGACAGTATACACGAGACTTTGGATCCCTGCAGCAGTACATCTTGTCTGGCCAGCTTATCGGCCGTGTCATCACCTAGAAGACATGAGTGACCTGATTCCTTTCGTAGTCTGATAAAAAAGGTGGAGAAGAGAATAGGTAGTTCTTGTCAGATGTGCTAAATGGCATGAGAAAAAATATGGACCAGAAGAAAGTATACCAAGGACAGAACAAGTGTCTGAAAGAAAGAGAAGCAAAAATTTGTCGCGGTTCAATTCAATCACGAGCATGAAAGCAAACCATGATTTGCTCGACCAAACCACGCAATACGTAGTGCTCTAAACCAAATAGTACAGTGGTTAAGCTAAAAAAAAACACGGAATTGTGCAATTTTTGACAAAAGCACCAAACTTTCAGGAGTGTTAGCATATGGTATGAAATTTATTTTCAGACGTGGAGGCATCGAATTTTCTGACCTGGGGGGGGGGGCCTGCGGCCCTTTTTATGGTCCCCCCTAATATTGGGCATAATCGCCAGACCCACAAACTTTGAGAAGCCATATCTCCATTTTCAGCGGTCCGATTTTCATAAATTTGATATCAAATTGTTCAGAAAAGAGAGAACTTTTAAACGAAAAATAGCACTTTATTATTGAGACAAAATTTGAAGGTTAACATTCGACCTTGTCCTTGCACTCCAAAAATTAGCAAATTTGTTTCACCCTCCAACTGTGAAAGCTGCTTCTTGCTAATAGATCAAAGTTGTTCTAAATTTTGAAAGGCTGAAAAATATTTGGAAGAAACCATATGCCTTAGGTTGAACACCTTGTGGTGTGCATTAGCACATTAATGTATCGGCACATGATCATTGCGGACGGTGTGCTTCTGCGCATATTTCGTATCCACCGGGTAACCCTGCTGTTTGTCTCTGCGGTAGCCAATTGGGTTTTGTTTCTAATAAACTTCCTCTCGTCGTTTTAGGTTGCTGTTTAGCGTACTAGTGGAAAGTGTGTGTTTTGTATAGTAAATATATTATATGGTGGTGTTTCTGTCAATGTCTATCACGATGAAGCGGCATGCTTTGGTTAACCCAGCTCTCTCTTCTACTCCCAAGTAGCCTGAACCAACATCTGCAATAAATTGGGAACTATGTGTTTTTTGTCAAACAGAAACTGATGAAACATTGCAGTGCCCCGCTAAGTCTTCGAAGCTTCCTGTTGGCAGTGGTTACATGTCGCTAGCGGAGAATCTCAATCAATTTAAGGACCTTGGCATTGTACCGATGGATCTTGATGTAGAAAAACTGGATGAAGGGATTGGTATTCAGGAAACATCGATGATTCACAGTGCCAAGTGGCACAAGACCTGCAGCCTTAAATTCAATAAACAAGCTCTTCAGCGAGTATCACGAAAACAAACCAAGCAGAGGAGCCAAAATGCTGGCACTTCTGGTGTACAAACACGCTCAGCTTTCAGCCATACAACAGCATTAGATCTTTGCTTTTTTTGCAATGAACCAGCTGGCACTAGAAACCTGCATGAAGCTTCTACTCATAAGTTAGACATGAAGGTGCGAAGACGTGCTTTGCAGTTGGAAGATAGAAAACTACTAGCAAAGTTGTCTGCAGGTGATATGATTGCCCTTGAGGCCAAATATCATCGAAACTGCCTCACCACATTATACAACAAAGCAAGACAAGCCACTGAAAAACAAGAAAAAGAAGAAAATTATAGCCATTTGCATGGCATTGCTTTTGCTGAGCTTGTGGCATACATGGAGGACATGCGAGATGAAGAGAGTGTTTCTGTGTTCAAGCTGACAGACATGGTCTCCTTGTACAAGAAAAGACTGCAACAGCTAGGTGTCACAGTGGGCAATAGAATTCACAGTACGCGTCTGAAGATTAGATTACTTTCTGCTCTCCCTGATCTCACCGCTCATGTACAAGGAAGAGAAATTCTTCTCACTTTTAAAGAAGATATTAGGCTGGCTCTAATTAAGGCCTGCGACGGTGATAGTAATGCCGTTCATTTAATGCGGGCAGCACAGGTGATTCGCAAAGAGTTGTTGAATATAAAGATAAAGCAATTTGATGGTTTCTTCACAAGTGAATGTCAACGAGACTCTGTGCCATCATCACTGTTGGCACTAGTAAATATGATACAGGATGGACCCAACATCAAACACTAGACACAGCTCGCCAGCAATGCCTCCACAACTGCTGCTATGTCGCTGTCACAGCTGGTGGTGTTCAATAGTGTAAAACAATTCCGTAATTCTAAGCCATAAGTAAATGTCCGACATGACCGTGACCATGAAACTCGACTACCTCTTTACATGGGACTGAAAGTCCATGCAGTAACGCGCAGTAAAACGCTGGTGGACACTTTGTTTCATCTTGGATTATGCATATCATATGATCGTGCCCTCCAAATTCAATCAGATATTGCCAATGGTGTCTGCCAACGCTATGAGATGGAAAAGGTTGTGTGTCCACCAAATATGCGTCGCTGTCTATTTACCATTGCAGCAGTGGACAACATTGACCACAATCCAAGCTCTGCAACAGCAAAGGATTATTTTCACGGAACTGGTATATCTCTCATGCAACATCAATCACAGTCATTCCATGGCTATGACCGTGATTGGGATATTATTGACTCATTAAGATCATATACGCGATCAGTCAGTTTTCTGCCATCAGCCTATACTAGCATTCCACCAGCAGTCATCAAAACAAAGCAGTTCACGGCACCACGATTCCAAGGGCTAGTAACACCTGCCAACCTAGTTACAGCTTCCAGTGCAGTAGCAAAAGAATATGATTGGCTGAATGCAGTAGTGAATGCTTTGAAGAAAGGAAATCTAGCCAAGGATGAATGGGTATCATGGTCTGCATACCATGCAAGTATCCAGAGAACAGAGATCCCACCTGCGGCTGTTAATGCACTGCTACCTTTGTTTTTGGAAAATGCACATTCAGTGGCAATGATAAAACATTGCCACTGAATGTGTCTATAGTGTCTATAGACATTGTAAAGACATCAGTTCAGTATTTGAATCCGGGGCAGATTCCTGTTCTTGCTGCAGATCAGCCGCTGTTTGCACTCGCAAAACAGATCCAATGGACATGGCCTGCTACTCATGGAGAAAACCAGTTTGTGATTATGTTTGGGGGCGTGCACATTGAGATGGCTGTCTTGAAGGTGAGCCACGTTTATGTGACCCTTTATCAGATTAATTTATGCCTGTCTACTGTATAGAGTTAACAGTAAAGATCACTTTTATTTTTATTTCAGCTTCCCGGACACTGGCTCGAGGACAGCGGATGGACCAGTGCTCTTGTGCAAGCGGAAATTGCAAGCTCCGGAACTGCTGATTCATTTATTAAGGCCACTAATGTGACTAAGACCCGACATGCCCATGAAGTCACTGCTGCATGTCTGTATGCACTTATTCGGCGTGCCTATTCTGACTATTCCACATCTGTTGGTCCCAATCAAAATGAGGCTAATGAGGAAGTTGCTTTATCTTTTCAAGAGTGGTGTTCAATGCAAGCGAATAAATGTGTTCACTTTGATTATTGGATGAAGACCTTGTCATAAGAGCTTCTTCTATTGGTGTTTATTCGATCAATCCGTGAGGGCAATTTTGACATGTATGTGGAATCTTTGGCAGAGATTGTTACCTGGTTCTTTGCACTGGATCATACGCATTACTCAAGGTGGCTGTCCGTACACATCCGTGATATGATGATGCTTTCAGAGAAACAACCGGGTGTACTGGCAGAATTCAAAGCAGGGAAATTTGTCATCTGCAAAACTAGCAACAAGTTTTCTGCGATGGCAATAGACCAATGCCATGAACAAAATAATGCTCTCGTTAAAGGATCTGAAGGAGCAATTGGCCTAACCGGAAACCCTGGGGCACTAAGAAGATGGACTGTGGCAGGACCGGAAATTGTTCGAATCACTAAAGAATTTGAAGGTGACAGAGGACATTCCGTGAGAGCCAACCAACAGCACCATGATCAGCAGCCAGGAGTTCAACAAAATTTCTTGAAAGATGTTACGTCCCTGGTGACAGTAATTGATGATATAGGGAATCCCTTCCTTGAAAAAAGCCATGATCTCCTAGTTCTTGACACGAAGAATATCATGGATGCATCTGTAGTAGAAACTGCCAGGAAGATTAAGAGTCTTGGACTAGAGCAATAAAAGAAATTTGAGGAAGAGAGATCGCAGCAGTCACTGAAGCCAATAACAGAAACTCTGTCTAAAAACAACTTACCTCTGTTCAGCCGCCCTACTATAAAGTCTCCTTCAAAGGAAAAGTTACAGCTTGCAGCACATAAGAAGGATCGCGAACTTTTCATGAGACTCTATGTTGCATGCCAAACAAGGGGTGGGGATCTGGATCAATTTTTTCTCATGAGATCCAAGCAGTCCCACTGCTCTATCGTGTGGAGGTAAACAACGAATCGGGACTAAGACTGATTTACTACACTGCTTTGAATCTTGCGTGGCATCAAAGCCGCAAAGTACTCCTGAGGTAGATGCAATAATTCTTGATGGTGCTGTTGTTGTTCATATGCTACATCCTGGTACAGCAAAAACATTTCAAGAGTATGCAGATTTTGTCTTTGGACCATACATATCCTCCCAGATTGACAAAACTAGCCGTGTTGATGTGGTCTGGGATGTGTATCAGCCAGACAGTCTCAAAGGGACAACCAGAAAAAAAAGAGGAAAGGGTGTCAGAAGACGTGTGTCCCCTTCTACTTCGATACCCAAGAGCTGGAAAGACTTTCTCCGTGTTGATGACAATAAGACAGAGCTATTCAAATTCCTTGCTCAAAATGTCACCTGTCTAACAGTTGACGAAGGTATTGTACGCAATCTCTGCGCAAAATGTTTTGAGCTCAACATGTCAGGCAGAACTTAGCAATCTCACCCCATGCTCACAGAAGGAGGCTGATACACGTCTTATACTGCATGCGGCAGATGCAGTGGCACAGGGCAAAAGAAGGGTATCTGTTCTCACAGTGGATACGGATGTCGTGGTATTAGCTGCAACTTTCTTTAGTCAGATGAAGCCCAATGAGATGTGGATTGCATTCAGCACTGGAAAGAACTTTCGTTTTATACCCATTCATGAAATTGTTTCTTCGTGAACTCCAAAGATATGTTCTAGCCTGCTGGCACTCCATGCTTTCACAGGCTGCGACACTGTGTCTTCCTTTGACGGAAGAGGAAAAAAACAGCCTAAGAAACATGGAAAGTATTTCCTGAGGTCAGTGATGCATTCTTGGAGATGACAAACATTCTTGGAGGAGAAATAAATGACTCGTGCATGATACAGTTGGAACACTTTGTTGTTCTGATGTATGACAGAACCAGTGAATGCCTGGAGGTTAGAAAGCAGCTATTCATACAGAAGTTCAGAACTATGGAGACCATTCCACCAACAAAAGCAGCACTGGAGCAGCATATAATGCGTGCCAGTTACCAAGCATGTTGCTGGAGTCAGGCCTTGGTTCAGAATCTTCAGTTGCCAAGCCCTTCTGACTGGGGATGGATCAAGAACGAAGAAGAATGGCACCCATCTGGATAACACTTGCTGAGACTGCTAAATCATATCATGAACTTATTTGCTGCAAGTGCAAACAAGGCTGCATTTGCTGTTGCAAATGTGTAAAAGCCGGACTAAAGTGCACTGCATTATGTTTGTTGTCAGGAGACTGTAGCAATTAGGAGGTTCAAAGTTGGAATATTGTCATGTACGAGACTATTGTGACTTCAGCAAATTGGTGGATATAATTACGACATTTCTAGGGGAATATTGGCACAAAAGGACATATATAAACAATTTTACGTTAGGTCGCTTTACCAGTAAACAGGTATTAGCTTAGCTGTATTTGTAATATTTGCAATGTAGAGCAAAAATGCACTTCATGTCCTTTTGTGCCCCACCTTTCCCTAATATTTCAACAATTAATTTATGCAAATGAGATGCTTGTGCTGTCAGAATTATTGTATTGCCAGAATGTTCTAAATTAATTCATGCTAATCTAAAAAATCCTGTCTGCCTCATTTTGTTGTTGAACAGGTTTATAATTTCTCAACTCTTGCCCTAATTTATAGTTCTTTTCTACAAAAAACGAACAAAATTTTCTCTTTGAGGATGCGACTGCACCCCATGCAACCCAACCTTCTGCCCCTATGTATAGATGGCTTTGCATTCTGTTCTTATAAAGATCCCACTCTCGTTTTTGGTTTTATATCGATTTTGGGTCATAAATGAGATTATGTCATATAAAAAAATGGCCAAATTAAATTTGCTAATTTATGGGGTGCACGGTCGAATGTCATACCATCATATTTTGTCTCAACGATTTTTTGCTTCTTTTTGTTTGAAAGATCTTTCTTTTCTGAACAATTTGATATCAAATTTATGAAAATCGGACCGCTGAAAGTGGAGATATGGCTTCTCAAAGTTTGTGGGTCTGGCGATTATGCCCAATATTAGGAGGGACCATAAAAAGGGCCGCGAGGCTCCCCAGGTCAGAAAATTCGATGCATCCACGTCTAAAACTAAACTTTGGTGCAAGTGGAATGTACATGCAAATTTTGATGCTTTTATCACAAAGTACACAAATAAGTTGCCTATCCACTACACTAAAAAGAGAGAGTAGTTAGTTACTTAAATCAATACAATGTTGCCTGCAATTTTAACTGTACGGTACATTTAATGTTTGCAGACATCATGTCGTTCACATTAATCACTAGTTGTTTGATTCAGTGTTGCCACTTCTGTTTGAGCTAAATAATCTAGAACAGTAATTCTTAAAACTTTTTTTAACACGGACCACTAAATTAAGTTTCCGGGATGTCCGGACCTCTTTGCGATCCAGATCGGGGTTGCCAAACCACTGACCCACTTTTTTCAAAAAAAAGGTCTTTATGTTGCCGTGGAAAACAATTGTGAGTACATACGTCAAAATCAGCGCCGAAAAGCAATTGATCTAAAAAAAAGGTCTTTCTGTTTATATTCAAATCAATCTTTATTTTTTGAGCAAAAAATAAATAAAGTTACACTAACATTTTTATTGAAACTCCACGGATCCCCTGAATCTTGCCCACGGACCCCTTGGGGGTTCGTGGACCCCAGTTTGAAAATCTCTGATCTAGAATCATTTTAAAATGTATCTAAAGTGCCTAACGGAAACACAAGACACGTACCTAACGGAAACCAAATCAAGAATCAGATGTTGCAAAGCACCTTGTGCGCAATTCTAATCACAAGATTAATTTCGATTCTCCCAAAGTACCTGGTAAAAGAATAGGCCATCAGCCCAGGCCTAAACCGAAAACAAAGAAGCATCTATTCCCGTATACCAGGGGTTCTTAACCAGGGGTACTTGTACCCCTTGGGAGTACAAAGCACCAAAGCAGGGGGTACGAGATGAGGCGTCAGAATAATGGTTATTTTAAACTATTTCCTAAAATTTATTTTTAATGTTATTTGAAAAAAGTAATCATTTTCCGAAGCCTTTTTTAACATCTGCATTTCTGAATAATTTTTCGTCATAAGAAACAGTTACTGTAACGTAATAGATAGCTTCTTATTTGTTCCGATAGAATTGGTTTTGTACTGAATTGGTTTTGAATTGGTTTTGTAGTAAACAATATTATTTTTAATAAATATACACCGGTAACATGCTACATTGTGTTTTATTTCATTGTTAGATTGTATATTTACCGGTAGCTTTGTATGTGTTTGTTCGATAGGTCTAGGAGTACAAAAACATTTCACAAAATTTTAAAAGGTACCAGCGCCAAAAAGGTTAAGAAACACTGGCGTATACGAAGAAGAAAAAGATTTCCATTGCTCTATTTTCATTTACCATTGCTATTGTCTAATTTCTAATTGTCCTATGCTCATCATTTCATTTAACATTGCATCTTAATCATCACTCATTAAACATTATCCCATTTCCTGATTCTCATTGCTCCATTTCTATTGTCTCTGGCTCTATGGCCTCAATAAACATGCCTAACGCCCAACTACTCCGACCTCTGCAAATTGCAACCTGTGGCGTACATCATGCAACCACTCCGGGTAAAATTTGTCGGTCTGATGCTCAAAATCCATTCTTTGGATACATCACAATACCAACCTCGGTAAAAGATTTAAAGAAGAGTTTTCTTGCTACTACCAGAAAACATACGTCTGTGATCCCTGAGATGAAATTGCCAGGTGTTCAAACATTTCGCAAAAGTCTCAAAATGTCAACATTCATTATGCAAAAACCAACTGTAGAGCTGTTTAAGAATTAAGGCTTTCCCCTTTCAAAAAACCTGATCTTCTACCACTTTGCTTTGATTCGTATTGAACGCTCTGTTTGCCTGCCTTTGGTCACATTGTACCTTGCCTGGCGTTATTTTTATTTTGCCTGGTTATTTCAGGATTCAACTACAAATACGTTCGAATTTGAGATTATTGGTGGGTCGTCTGGTCAGTATGCTGGTATCGCATTTGGTTCAACCAACCAAATGCGAGATGCTGATTTGTATTATTGCACGGAAGGAGGTCTCACGTCAGGAGCGATTACAGGAAGAGGCCAAACGCCAACTTCGTCTGCGAATTTACCGGTAAAACAGTTTGAATGCAATTATTTAGAAATACATCTGCAAGATCGGTGATTTTATTATTTGTAGCCGGAAATCACCGATGTAGAGTCGGAGACAACCAACGGTGCGCTCCGATGTTCTTTCAAACGTGCAGCTGCTGTAACAAAGCAAGTATCAAGCGGTTCTATTGAATTTAATCTCGCCACCACCACCTACTATCTTCTGTATGCAGTGGGACCAGCTAGTAGCAACGGTAAGCATGAATGTGATACCGTCTGTAGGCTTAACTGAAGTTTTGATCGACTTACATATTAAATGCAAGAATGTGAAGAGCGAGAAGATGAGCTTCGCTCCGTTTGAAGCTTCTGCAATTGATAATAAAAATGCAGGCGGCAGGACCCGAAAATTTCAAGCAATCTCGGAAGAAACATAGTTGTTGCCGGAAATAATATTTTTGGGTGACGTTAAGATGTTTTGCCGTCCCCTAAAGCCTATGATATTCCGCATTGCACAGAATGGTCTAGTGTTCAGCCAAGTGGAGGCAAATTGAATTGCTCCAATACAGACTCAACCATTGCTGCCTCCTCTCTGTCTACACGAAGCTTATTACGATGATGCGAAGCATTCAAAATAGGTGCCGTTAGTTGCGTAACCGTACTCTAGTTTATTACGAATAGCGTATAGTGCAGCACTGCTTAATGATATTACCTTCTATCTTATAATGCATTCACTTACAGGCATTTCATATCACGGCAACACACGATCGGTCAGTAGCAATCAAATAGACTTCCGCAACGCGTAAGTACTGAGTTAACATTTTGAATATCAATAACCAAACGGCGAGAGCCTAAGGAATATTTCGGAAGGAACTTCAAGTGTTTACCTGCTATCTGCAGACTTTAAATATTCGCTTGATTTTCCACATTTTGGTAATTGTTTTGTAATTGTTTTTTGTAATTTTTTTTGCGGCAGCAAGGTGTGAAGGACCAATCGCAACCAATTTACTTCCAAGTCTGTAAGTTCAGTGCTAAAATGTTCCGTTTCATGAGGTCGTTGTTTGCATTCAAGTTTACGCTTCGGGTTCAGAAAAAGGCTTGCGCAGGCGGCAATGTCAAAATGTCTACTCGACGAAAGCATGGTTGTTTCGCAAATTCTTTTCATCTTGCTTTTAATGAGTCAACAATTCCTTATCATCATTATCTCTTTCTTTTTAATGTGGTTTTGTACAGCCTACTCATGTATTGTTGCTTTTTGAATGGCATCACACAAAGGTAAAATAGAAACTTTTGCTCAAAATGATCATCAACATCATTCATCATCAACATTGTAGGCTACCATACAGCAATTTATTACATCATGTCAATAACCCCCAATAGGTTTTCACCTTATTAAATGTCGCGTAAATAGAATTTTAGTTTGGTCTCAAGTTTAATTTTTTCTTTAAATGCTACCTAAAGATATTGTTCCACTCAAAAAAGTTTTGACGCAGTACTAAACAAAGCTTCCACTATTGGTTCAACATGGGGTTTGCCAAGACAGTTTTAAACAAAAGAGCAAAGAAAACAAAAGCCTACTTCGATGAAATATCGGAAGGAGTGACGTTAACCGATCCTAAGAAGCGGTTTTGCTTAACTGTGTTTCTTCCGATAAATGTCGCGCAAATGGAATTTTGGTTTTATCTCAACTTTAATTTTTTTTCTTAAAACTGAGGCAACCTATAGCCTCGCTCGAATATTTAATTCCGACTGCAATTTCACAGCTAGGTGAAGATTGGCTTTTACTAAATACTTAACTACTATACTTTAAACCACGCACTTCTTGATGAAGAACAGAACAGATATATTCACAAAATACTTCGAGACTTTAAATTCCTTCCCTCGTCGATCACACCAAGCAATGTACTCTAATATATTAATCAGAAACCAATCAGAAAAACTGTATCGATCAATTGACCGCTTGATTCTTGTCACGCTAATAATCCACGACAAACCACCATAGAATAACACGCTATCCGTCTCTCTTCGATCTCTGTTAATTTCACTTTCTCTCTTCTCTCTCTCTCTGCGTGTGTAAAAATCTCGTTGCCCTATGTATGTGAATGGAAAGCAATTTAGAAAATTCAAGAACGACATTACATGACAAAAAAGCACTTACTACTAAATTACGTCATATCGGCAATCAAAACTTTCGAGAAGGACAAATGTGTTCTGGATCAGTCTTGAACATAAACATATGATTTACCATTATTACGTCACAAAGAATGCACGTACAATACAAATTTTAACTTGAAGGAAAAAAACGTTTTTGCAAAAAAAAACGGGATGTAGAACCAAGTTTAGATTCAAGACAACTCTAGATTCACGAATAAAATAAATAAAGCAAAACGAAAGCAATAAAGTACGGAAACTATACATATATAAACTATTCTAACGAAGCAAATTTACTTATTCGTAACAAATGGGTCTCATCAGGTGGTTGTAAAAAAACAATAACAAAAATGCTGAAAACGAACAAATTTGCGTTTAGTTTTTCTTCAGCATATTTATGGCAATTTTATGGTATTTTTTATGGCATTTTTCATGGCACGTTTTATGGAAATGACAAATTTGTTCTTTTTTAGAATTTTTATTATTGAGTGTTTATTACCCTCGCCTGATGAGACCCAATAAAGTCGAAACCGGTCGCGGGTTATTAATAGGATATAATAGATTGCTGAATGGTACTGTATGATGTTGGTGACTATTATTAAACAAAAATTTCTCTTTTACCATAGATGACTTCATTTCCTTTTGTACTAATACTTCTGCATGCATTCATGTTTATTGCGTTGTATCAAGTATTTACACCTGCTTTGACTGTGCAGACCTATTTGGTATCTAAGCTATACAACTACTGTACATTTTATGGTAGCTGAAAATCTGTAGGTCCAGATATTCTGTTCTCATTGGTTTCACTCGTACAATTAAAATTGGAGCGCTCCACCCGAATTTTCTCTTGCCCCACAACAAGCAACATCGAACTAAATCATTTTTCAAAACTTGAGTTGGTGGTGTTGATTGTATTCTATTATTATTTAACAATAATAGGTCTGAAATTAAGGAACGTCAAAAATAACAAATAAATACAGTTGATTGAGAACTGCAGTTGCCATTTGTTATGATTGCTAAACTTACTTTTAACATTCTGTTGCGTCAGTGTCTTACTTGAACACTTATCGTTCAACTACATTGGGGGTGCTAATATGGCTGTCACATTTCTATCACAAGTAGCGCGACTGAGCAGGGAAAGTTGTCACTAAGTATCTATTCCACCGACGCATCAACGCATACCCATCTGTGGCTGGATCGCATATATATTGTTATCATGAGCAGCGCTCCATCCCACTTGACCAAGCTGCCAACTTTATATATTCAACGTATTGCATTTTCTATTTTTACACTTACAGAACAACAGTGCAAAGCACTGGACGATTAGTCAAGACTGTTTGGAGTTTTCAAGTTTCAGTATTCTGCTTAAAGTACCCAGCAATAAGTGGGTTTACATTGCTTGATGGAACCGACAAGCAGGAAAAAATGATCGATATAGTTTCTTTGCTAGAGGCAACATCAATCTGAGCAAGCGACTCTGTGACCATGGCTGCCATAGAAACGATGCTACAGCCAAGGACACAAAAAACTTTTCTCTGCAGTAAAACACCAACAGCATGGAGACCCGAATTTTTAAGGGATTTATTTCAAATGCGGCAGCTATGAAACATTGCCTTAAATTTTTGCTTAACTATGGTTCAGTTGAAAAGAACTCTTAGTTTATATGCTTGGAGAATGAAAATTTTCTTGCTCTATTTTACCTATCCGAGTTACCAACTAAATATTTAAATCGGAAAGGATAAAAAGCGTAAGGACGGTCTTCCTGTATACATATCTCAAAACTAAACTTTCATTTTAGTGAAGCAAACGACAAGAGAACAACAACCCCAGGAGGAGGCTGCACACGTTTGACGCTGAATCGGTATGTACCTGACATTTTTGATCTTATAGTATTTTATAGTTTGTTGTTACAACAGATTTCATCACTCGGCAAGCTAAGTGATGGTTTCGAAAGTCATGCAAAAAATTGCCGTACCTAAAACGGTTCATAATTTTCAATTGTGAACCAATATTTGGGAAACGTAACTTTCTAAACTAGTTTGCAGTTCCAAGTATAAACAATCCACTTTTACTGATATCAAATATTATTATCAAGTTGTTGGCAACTTAATTGTTTGACTTAACTTGCTGCGCATGCACAGAAGTGAGAGTTAAAAACGTACATTACTAGATGTAGTCTTATACAGACATTTTTCCTTGAAGTCGTATATAAAAATGTCTTTTGGGAGGATTTATGCAAACCAGTGAAATCCTCAACTTTCCAGTACAAAAATTAGTGGTACAGCTCTCCAAAAAGTGCAGATCTATTCTTTTCGATAAATTCAACACTTTTTCTTTCTGCCCCGAGGGAAATACCATCTCTCGACTCGAGATTGGTTAGGAAAGTCTTTTGTGTTCTTATGAAGATCTGCACGTGACCGAATGAGAGCTGAAAGCATAACTTCATTTTTGTTAGTGACACAAAATACAGCTTTGATAACGATCATTTTCCAAAAGTTTCGGTGACACTGTTGTTGTTGCTGTTACCTGACCCCTTTTGAGATATAGGGCGTGGCAGGAGACCATGGAGTCTCATCAGCGGTCGAATCGTAGGAATTGTTTTATGCATTTGAATTGTTTACTACCTGTAACAAGCAGATGATTGAATTTGCGTTTGGCTGATGCTATTTTTACTTGATTTTGCAGGTTACTGATGATGCTGTCCTTCTGCATATTGTTGATACAAACACTTTAGTAAATGATATTTTATGTTTTAAAAGCCAAACCCTGCATTTAGGTTTGTCTTATTATTTTACCCTTGATCGTTTTATCATAATAACTTGATTCTATTTGGTGGATATGGATTATCTGCTGAAGCCTTTTGATTTGCAGCAGAACTTTTCATTTATGTCAGTTGTGTAATAAGATCGAAATGCGAAAATTTGAAAATGTGAAAATCGGAAGATGTAAAAAGTCGAAAACGTCGAAAATATCCGGAAGTGTGAAAATTTCAAAACGTGATATCCAAAAAATTCAAAACTGTAATTGATCAAATCCTAAAATTACTTCAAATAAGAAATCCTTGTTTTAGATTTGAGGTTTTTACCTCCTGATGATCTTTTTTGAGAACCTTTACTTTCCGTGCGTAAAAGACCCTTTTTGGAACCGATTCTTAATGCCGTTCAAATGCCACATTTTAATATTACCTTGACCTCACACATAGGCATGCACCGCGAGCTTACCGTTTTTATCAAATCAATGATCTCAAAAATAACAAACAACAAGGACATCACTCGCCCAAAATATGTGGCCAGAATAAAGAACAAAAGGCGGGAGATGAGGGGACTTTTTTTGGTGTGCACGTTTATCCTCCACTCATGAGAAAGCAAATTGTATCACTGTCTTTTGGACGGGATGTCAGAACTTGCTTAGGAGTTTCCATTTACGAAGTGTCTGGGCCACTTATCTTCCACACAAAGGTGGGGGCTTCCTAATAAGTGCCCTTGCCCAAAGACACAAGTAGCGAACTTGTGGCTTATCTTCCACAACTTTCCCTAAATGCCAAACCCCAAGCAAGGAAGCTGTGAATACCATTTTTTTAAAGTCTTTGTGTGTCACGCATAAGTAACTTTGCGCTAAAAGAATAGTTTTTATTTTGCAGTGATCGTTTTATTTGTAAATCTGAATTGTCTGAAGTCCTAAACTTGCTAAGCTGTTTTCGAAAAAACACCTTTTTTTTTAATGCAAGTTAGACCGCCACACTTGCGGGGTCTATACCAGATCCACTTGGTGGAAGGTCTGTCAGGCTTCGCAGAGTACTGACAGACCTTCCACCAAGTGGATCTAGTGTAGAACCTTTTTTTTCTTTCGCATTTATAAATAGATTTGTAACTCACAGCCTTTTCTGACGTTACAATGGTTGATTACGTGGCTAGTTCCAGTGTATTCTAGTGATTCTTGTTTGTTCTCGAAGATTTTTCTATTTTTTATTATTACCGATTACGTAATTTATTAGCGGTGTTTTTCCTGTGTCACGTGATGTTCTAGCAATTTCTAGATTATTTTCTAGTCGTATATATATATATATATATATATATATATATATAAGGCGGTGAGATTTTTCATTCATTCAGAATGTAATTCATTGAGAGTATATCAGGGTAGAGTAAAGATTGGAGTGTTGTAAAAAGGCGTTGCTGTGTGGTGATTGTTGTGACAGGAATCAAGCGATTATTTTGGTGGTTTTAGTTTTAGTTCGTCTCTGATATTTATTTATTGAAGTGCTTTAGTTCTGTGTTTTGGCAAGCGAAGGAATTCGAAGTTACAAAGTGATTTGTGAATATATTTGTTCTATTCTTGATCGAGAAGTGCGTGGGTTGAAATCTCTTAGTGGAAGCCAATCTTTTCCTAGCTATTATGTTGCAACCAAACTTAATTATTGGATCGATACTGCAAGTCGCATCAATTTTAAGAAGCAAATCAAAATTGAAATAGAATCAAAACTCTATTGAAACGCGACATTTGGTAAGACTCGATGAAAGGAATGTACCCCAGGTCTACCGACTGGTAAGCGGACGCTGTAACCACTACGCCAACTTTGATGCCAGTAGCCATGACTCATTCCATTTGAACGTTTTGTGAAGTTTATGTTAAGTTGGAGAAGTTTTGAGATTATCAGTTAACAACTTTTGATGAATAAAGCCTATTTCTGTTTTGATATTTCATTTGTTTTCTTTTCGACTGGCCGGACAACGATAGTAATGCAATTGACCGGAGCTGTTGTGCAATTTCCGGTTTTAACGTTTCTGCTGAATTGCGTTGTTATTAATTCAAATATATCTGCTGCTTGTCAGAGTTCGTCAAAGAGATAAATTCATCGCAAAGTGTTTTTTCAAAGAGCACAACTATGCAACTGTCGTCATTTTTGAACGCTGGATCATTTGATCATAATCGGTGTAAAACGGGCTCTTCAGCCCTCTCGTCCACCTATTCGACGAGATAAAACCGTGCAATATCTAGTTGGTGTTACTTCATAAACGTTTACCTTTAGATGAGCTCTAAAAATCTAAACGCAGGGCATAATCAGGCGTGTCCAGAACTGGCTCCAATCTTCTTTGATAGCAGCAACGAACAATATTTTAGTGAATAAATTTCAAGGCTTCAGACACTGCAGCTTGTTTATTACTTATGCGGTAATATCTACTTCATACAATGACTATAGCTTACACAACATAATCATAAACCATGGTGTACCTTATTTTCCTGCTTTCAACACTGCAACTATTGCTTTTACAAGGTATTTTAGAGGTAGGTTTTCAAACTGGTTTAGAAATTTGCTACACTTTTCACCAGTGATGTTGGTGGGTTTTGATTGCCCTGTGTGAAAGCAAAAATATCCTCCGATTTCTCATCACGCGAATCGTAAATATCGATGTTGAAATTGTGAGCTTAGACACAACTAAAACTTTGTCGCTCGCGAACGAACTTTTGAAGATGCAGACTTCTCTGCCTATTTAGAGCTTTATTTACGTCAACAATCAAGTTAAAGGCTTATGCATATGATGCAAACAATGGTGTCTTTAAAAAATGATCTGCTCCGAGAGACCCGTTGGTATATGGTTATGCTATTATATTTTTTGTACTTGCCATGACATTGTTACGGAAAACGGATTTAAATTGGTATGTTACTGTTGAAAGGTATTTTACTTGACAGGTAGCATATCAGAAATGCGTTTTATTATTTGTTTGCTATCATAATGACCGTGAATAATAAGTATAGGTGCTACAGTTTTTGATGAGATGGTGCCAGACAGCATCATGACATCACTTACCATTATGACAAAAAGCTTTTTTGAAACGTTTAAGAAAAAAACATTCTTAAACACCGCTTAAATACTTAATCGCTTGTTGCATTGTCGACAAAGATTAGATTGTTAATTATTTTTATCGGAAGCACCTTGTTATTTTCTCTGGAAAAAGTTTTTAACCGCGTTTCCACGGTTAGTGCTTTGGGGGGGGGGGGCGTAAAGAAAATAAATGTCAAAATCAATCGTTAATTATGGCATCATCTTACCCCCTAAAAGCGTGAAAGCCCTTGAAGTTGGTAAGGCCAGTTGAAGCAATGAGAATTTTGAAAATTCATTGTCATTTGTGACGTCATCACGGCGTCAGCAATGCTCTGTGTCAACTCGGAGTTGTGATCAAATCTACCAAGTTTCATGCTTTTACGCAAGGTAGTTTTGGAGGAGCTCAAACACCCATCCACACACACACAAATGGGTTTCATAGTTTAGATTAAGAGTAATATATGGCCACAAAGTCACCAACCACCGGTATTTTACTCACTCAGTTGCTTCATAATAAAATTCAACTGGCATTTCAGTGACGAATGGGGCACAAAACAACGCAATAAGCCGCAATGTTATTGATTCTTTTTGATGAAAATTTAGAACATTTTTTGAAATTAGCGTGCGGAAAATTGATCTCTAAAAGAAAAAATAAGATCGTCACGATCTGTTTCAGCAAATAATGGTCACTTCGAAGAAAAAAATTTCAAGTGTTGCCAATTCAGTTAAAAAAGTTCGCCTTCTCATCTGTAGATGATGTGCCACAAAGTGTTTGAAAGCAATGTTTTGCATCAACAAATCTACTTTGTATACAAAAGCACATATGGAAATGCGTGCTGAAACTTTTTTAAGATTAATATTGAAAAAAAAGCAGTTACTAAACTTCAAAATCACAAGTAAGTCATTCTAGACAGTTACAGCCAGTGTTGGGCAGTCGCTTTAGAAAAAGAATCGACTCGATTGAAGATTCGGTGTCAAGCAATAACGATACCACAACAGTTATCACAGCTGTTGGCCAAAATCAGTTTTAATTTGTCTACAGCACTGCAGAGAGTCAGGACTTTTGACGATATACTCAAATCTAAATTTTGTTGTAATGTTTTAATGCATGTAGTTTTGGGCTAGAATAAATTTGGTGTTAAAACAAATTATGATGTTTTTCCCCTTTCATCTGCTTCGAGGAGCCTATTCACAACGTGTAAAGTGTTCTCCGCACTTCCTAAAATATCCCCTGGAGATTATTCGCTCAATGTTTTTGTGCTAAGTGCAGTTTCAAAATCAAATTTAGCCATCAGATACTGGGAAAACACATCTATTGCGCTTTAGATTCAAAAGGTTTTGGATTTCACTTCGGAATGCTCCTGATCCCCTCTAATTGTAATTCTGGATCGGCTCCTGTAACTAAACCAGTAAATATACTAAACAGGCTTTCGGCATTGTAAATTGTACGAAGTAATTCTTATCATTTTGGCCTAGATCGATTTTCTTTTCCCTTCGATTAGCTTTACCAATAAACGCAACAACTTACGTTTTTTTATAAATTGTCACATAATTTTTACACCATTTTAAATTTGGAAACTATGTCAGAACTTTTCGTTCTCAGCCTTATTAAAAGATTCAAAAATCAAAAACGCATTGGTTTCAATTGTTTTTGTTTTTCGGTCTTTATTTGATTTCTCACTATAGCCCCTCAAACAAAAGCGTAATCGCGATGTGTGGAAAAAGGGGCCAAAAATATGAAATTTGTTGGATGACCTTTTTTTGTTTGAAAGGTAGATACATTCTGACTCCTCAATTTTGTCATTTCTACAATTACATTGGATGACCATTTCTTATAGTTTGAGGATTAACGTTTCGTAGGATAATAACTGACATCTTCATTCCTTGACCTGATTAAAAAGTTTGGGAGCATGCATGGCCGCTGTGACTCGCGAGCTAGTCTACGCTCTTCAAACGACCTTACTTCTAAACAGTCAAGGCCACAAACTTGCATTTTAGTTATGGCCCCAGCACCCTAAACTGGACAGAAAAATGGCTATTTCTCAGGTATGTTTATTCCCATTTTATTTATTATCGGCAGTTCCAACAACATTTCTTAATGAAAAAAACAAAAAGAAAATTGTCCCTCGAATGATTTATCTAGAGCTAGCAAATTGTGCCAGTTGTGCAACTACCGAAATTTCGCACCTTGCGCTGCGCTTCTATAAAATGTTTTATGTTTTTGCAAAAGTTGTGCTGCGCACCAAGAAAGTAATTGACTTTATCCTTATTGCAATTCGCACTACATAGAAACAGTGTAGGGGAGACTCGAGTCAATAACTCGACTCGAGACGGTGTAAAAAATCTCCACTTGACTCAAGCCATTTGCAGGAAATGACAATCGATTCGGGGCTCATTATCATTGACTCGTGATTCGAGTCAAGACTCGATTGGTCTACGTCTACTGATAATGAAATTATTTGCATGAACAAATTTTTTGTATTGAAAGTTTGATTTCTTCAAAATTTTGTATTGATAAAAAATTTTTTACACACTAGCGAATGTGGCGTATAGAGAAGGCTCCTACGGACCATAATCGCCTTCTCAGGAACACGTTAAATATTATTTTCATTCATTATGCTTGTAACGGTAATTAACAAATAACCTGTTCCAGAGAGACAGAATCAGTTTATATGTCTAAGGCCTTGGAAAGTGTTACAAGATGTTTCAAAATCTTGGACACATTTTGACATTGAATATCTCAAAAACTATCAAAGGTATAACAACGCCGATATCTTCTGAAAGCCTGCAATTTCAGGTTATTCATAAAATGTTCCAAGATCTTCAATGTCAGCACCACTCGTTGCACGGCACACATCAAGCCGACAGTCCGATTCTTGCCAAACGCGCTCCAGCATTGTGTTGTGAATGACTGCGACAGCTTCCTTTATTTGAGCCTTTAGTTCATCTACGTCTTTTAGAAGGGGAGGCAAATTCACCAGTCCTTTCACAAACCCTTCAGAAAGAAATCGCAGGGTATTAGATCTGAATACGTGGGAGGCCAAGGCATGAGAACGCGATCATCTTGCGCAGTTTTTGCAAATTAAAAAACGCAAAACGCCTTTTCTGGCTGATTGAAAGCCATTAGTGCATCCTAGTTATCTTAATTATTTAAGCTACTTAAAAAATCATTAGCATGACAAAAACTTAAAGAATTTAGCTTTAAAATGATACCAGTTTTATCCAAAGACCATTTATATTTCAGCAGATATGAAAACTTGAAATATGTCTAAAACATCTAAAACACCCTGTATTTGTTTCAATGCAAATTAAATCGAAAAATATTGGTAGTTTAAAAACAATCACCAACATCACACTGTACCATATAGCAATCTATTGCAACATCTATTACAACGTGTCCAGCCAGTTATGGACCATTGTTATAGATTGCTGCATGGTACAGTATGATGTTGGTGATTGTTTTCAATCAATTTTTTGTAGTGGTTAGAGCGTCCGCTTCGCAGTCGGTAGACCAGGGGTTCATTCCCCTTGTCGAGTCATACCAAAAGACTTTAAAAAATGGCATCCGCAGCTTCCCTGCTTGGCGTTCGGCATTTAGGGGAGGTTGTGGAGAACAAGCCGGCAAGTTCGCTTGTTGTGTCCTTGGGCAAGGCACTTAACGGGACGCCCCACCTTGATGTGGAAGACAGGTGGCCCACAAACCTCGAAAAAGGCAACTCCCAAGCGAGTGCGGAAATCCTGTCCAAAGTATAGCGATACAATCGCTTTCTCGTAAATGGAGAATAAATATGGCAAATAAAACAAACAAATAAAACAAAAACAAACAATTTTTCTATTTATCTTGGAGAAATGCAGAAGGTAACTTTTAATTAAATAAGAGATCGCCTGAAAATTGCTTGCTAGCAACATCTATACAGAACTTTGTTTCCTGTTATTTACAATTCTTTTTGATAAGCTACTCAGCGCTTATTGATAAAAGTAGAACTTCAATCAACTTTATTAGAGAGTTGTTGGTGTACTAAGTTATATGAAATGCAAGGTGATGTGGTAATGAGTAAGGTGAAAAAATTTGAATTACAAGTAGGGCCTTTTTAGATTTTAAAATTTAATTGACGAGCTCTTTAAACAGCTTGTTACGCAGCTGCAGCATATCAGTTGCAGCCTACGTGTAAAAACGCAAGCAGCTAACAATTTCTTATGTGTAGCAGTGACAAAGGCGAATAAATTTCCAACAAACCTCGTGACACTACTCGAGACTCGAGCTTAAGCGACTCGTTTCCAGCACTTCTGAGTAAAAACACCGCTCGCACTTATTTTTGTTTGCTTTAAAATTTTTCAAGTTTGAAAAAAGCGATTTAAAATTATAGTTAATCGTTTCCTTACGAATTCAAAAATATAGCCTAAATGCTGGGCATTACTGAATTGATTGCTAATCGGAGAACTGATAAAATGAAAGGAGACCACCTTCATTTGCATAATGTCATTGTCGAGCAGGTGTTGAAGTGACCTTGTAAAGCAATGTTGGCAATACGAATTCAGCCATATTGTGTCGGGTGTTCTCGGTTCGGTTTTTAAGATCGATAATCAGTTTCTGTTGTTTCTGTGTTGCAATAAAGATAAATTTTTGATGGTGTGCTGTTTTCATTCGCTGCATTCATTAGCTTTGGATTTTTACTTTTAAAAGAATGAGGTTAAGAATGATGCGGATAATGTTGTTTGATTTTGGTAAAGAGGGCGATAGCGCTGCTCTTTACCAAAAATATAAAAAAATTCCAGTACTAACAAACTGATTTTCTGGAACTTGCTCTGAGGTTAACTTTTTAAAAACTTGCTTTGCTCATTTCGTGGCTCATTTGCATTGTTTGAGTACGATTCTGATATACAGGGTGGGCCGTAAATAACGCACCAAAGATTTAAAATAAATTGTGATGTGAAATAATGTAAATAACTTTTCTTTGGGTATCTGTTAAATTTAATTTCAATATCAGTTACTATAACTGTTAAATTTAATTTCAATCAAAGTTTTTTAGTTATGATTTGCCTTTTAAAAAAAATTTATATCATTATTAGGGTATGCACTTAACAATTAAAGAACGAGTTGAATTAGTGTTAATGTCTGGTGCCGATGGCGTTTGTTATTATTATCTGAATTGTTTTATATGCTTTGGTGCGTTATTTATGGCCCAAAACGTTTGTTATTATTATCTGAATTGTTTTATATGCTTTGGTGCGTTATTTATGGCCCACCCTGTATAGATTAGTTGTCTACTATTAAATTTGAGGTTTATACTTAAATAATCTACTTAAATGATAACCACTGCCCCGATAAAGGTTCTTGCTATGCTACACTTCAAGCAACCAAACTGCAATCAGCAATGAATCGATCAAACATAAATTGAGTTCAATTTTTGGTTTTATTTCCTTGATAGAGTGAATATTCCTTCACGAAAGCTTGCTCTTAAAAAAACAAGTAGGTGGACTATCAATGTCAACAACAAAATCTATCCCAAAACAATTTTTTCGAAACGAATAACAGCCATTTGACAAATGCAGCGTGGCGTGTGAGCTTTAAAGGACTCGGCGGTAAACTTAGATAGAAAGACTGCGAGTTGAACGCTTAGAGCAGATACGCTCAGAGCGTGGCAATGCGGTAGGGCGGAGCGGAACTGTTTGCATGGAGCTCTCGAATCGGATTCAAACTATGGCTAGCGCCCATTCTATTGAAAATATTCTGTGTTAATTTTGCTATGCTTAGCTTTAAGTTGCATAACATTATCTTGAGTATTTTAATTTACATAATTCCGCATTTCCTTTCCCTTCCAACAAGTTGTTAATTTAAATTTATCTTGCCTTTCTTAACATAGTTCACTTTTAGCAAACTATTTGATGATGTAATTTTATTTTGAATCTTTTATTCATTCGAATTTTGAAGTTGAAAGTACCATTTCAAAATACATTTGCTTTAACTGTCAGCTGGTAATATCTTAGTCAAAAAATAGTTGTACTGCTTCACAACATAACTCATATGGTAACTTATTTCAGCATGTAGATGCTCAATGAGAAATAAAATGATTCACGTATTCAGTTTCGTAATCAAAATCAGATGAATGCTTCAACAAATACTTGTTGTTGAACTTGTAAATATGTGGCAGCCTTAAGTTAAAGACATTGTGTGCAGCAGCACAGTTGTTTTTGTCAAACAACATTTAAAAATGGGAAGGACAGTTAATTGTTTCACAGTACCTTACTTTTGCATCCTTAAAATTTGTGAAAAATTCAAACAAAATTATCTATGTTAAATTTTCACATTGAAAATGACTATTGACAAATTTTGCAGTATTTGCTACAGAGGTTAAGTTTAATTTAGAATGAAGTGTGTAGTTGTCTTCAAAATTGTGTTATTGATATTTTTGTTTGCATTTACATCTGCCTTGAATTTGACTGATTGTGGGTCAACAAAGCAATGCATTAGAAGCCCTAGCGGATGTTCAGAAACAGATGTTTCGTGTCTGGTGTTTTTTTATCAATGGGTAAGATGAAATTGAGCTTTCAATAATGCAAACTGGCCAAGCCAAATCAAACGATCTCATTTTTATGGCTCTCTGGTGAATTTTCCGTGAAATTAGTATTTTGCTGTATGCCTCTATCATTCCCTATCATTCTAGGCCCATCTTATCGAATAGTGTTTAATTTGGCTGCAGACCAATAATTGATTATCTCTCTTGCTGTTAATATTTTCACCTCCTGGTTGTAGTGTACGATTGACATCTTTTAATTTCTGTTGTTGGAGTTTTTGCAATACCATATTAAACATATTGAGGTTGGAGTTAAGGCTGGCAGTAGTATTTTGTATCTAATATTACTCTATGTGCAAAGCAGTAATTGTATCAGTAAAAATTTAAACAACTTCAAATTGTACACCTAGCCATTAAAAATGCTTGCAATAAACACAGCGTTTAATAAATTTCTGTCTATTTTGCTCTGTGTTTCTCTATCATTAAGGTGCTTTGTCGCTATCAAAAACTTTATTTTAGAATGAAGACCAACAAAACTTTTTAATGGGAATGAGTGGAGGGACTAGTAATGGTGGACAATACGTTGCTGTTGCATTTTCTCCGACTGGTTTAATGGAAAATTCAGAAACGTACTTCTGCACTGGTTCTTCTTTTGCGTCTGGTGTCATTGAAGCACGACATTTACCTCCAATAGTGGATTCATCATTAGAGGTACTGTTTGTTGTCGGAGTATTTTTTAATGTCATTTTCTTCGCATATCAATAGACAATATCAGTTTATATTTAATAATTTATCTCAACGTCTGTAAGCTACTATTGGAAAATTTTTTTCTATTTTGTAATGTGCCATTTAATGCACCATTTGTAATTTCTATTTTGTAATGCGCCGTTTGTAATTTTTATGCATATGAGCTCATGTTCTGTTTGCCTGTCTTTCGTCAGACTGGGCCACTACGACGGATAGACTGCTTGGCCCCGCCACCTGTTTGCCCCTAAAAGATGGAGGCATCCCGTTAAGTGTTTTGCTCAAGGACACAAGCAAGTTTTCAGGTTTGTTCTCCACACTGACCCTTTTGAATTTAAAGTCTAAGAATGCTCTACTTGGGAAAATGAACACTAGGTCTACCGACAGCGAGGCGGATACTCTAATCGCTACGCCGTCGCGCCGATAAATGCACCGATAAGAAATGAAATTATTGACTATATCATTAATAAAACAATTTTTAATTTAGAATTTGTTTGCTGGTTTTTTTGTAGAGTCAAATTGTACTTCAAGATAGCCAAACTGTCAATGGAGTCGGTGAATGCACTTTCACAAGACCGCTTGTGGTCACAAAGACAATTGACGGTAATCCAGTAGCGTTTGACTTCGAAACCACAGAATATCATGTTCTACAAGCTTCTGGACCATCAGCAGGTACCCATTTACAAAACCATCATGTTTTTCAGTTTATTTGAAATAAGATGATATCAAAGAGCGATTTAATTCATAACGTTTTTAGGAGCGATCAAAACCAAGCCTTTGACGCTTCACAAGTGCAAGTGTTTTGATGATTTAAATATAACTGGCATTTTTCGTTTGTCGAGTGCACTGATATTATAAACAGATAGACCCGTTCTTTTCATAATTTATTTTTAAAACTTGATGTTTCACTCCCCTTAGTAACCGGGGAGCTTCCTCAGAAAACGGTAGATGTTATTACCAATGTAACATGTGAACTGTTAAACACAAAAATATCAAGACAACCTGTATTATTAAACATTAAAAATTATTGCTAACAATACAGGCAATTACGTAACAACAAACACATTATTTACATCATAGAAACAGCGGTGGACACAAGTAAAAAGTGTTATCAGGTACATTAGACATCATTTATTGGCGATAAACACACTATAAACAGCAGGAAAACCTGCACATTCATTACGATTAATTACATCTAGTAAACAAGGTTTTTGATTTATCAAAAACTTTCCGAAACGCGACGCCTGTACGCATGTGACTCTAACTTCAGTATTTTGAGATTATCCCAATCGATTCTATAATCGAAATCCATGACATGTTGACTCAGCTCTGACTTTTTGATGTTAAAAGTCTTAACCGCATTAACATGTTCCCATTTTCTGGTTCCAACGCAATGCCCTGTTTTACCTACATACACAGCATTGCAATCCCGGCAAAGAAATTTGATACACCAAACTACGTATTTGTTCAAAATTAATAGCATCTTTAGGTTTACGAAACAACGAAGACAACGTGTGATGTGGTTTTAAAGCCACTCCGATACCAACTTGAGTCAAAATTCGGCTAATAGGTTCGGAGACACTCTGCATGTGGGGAATCGAAGTAAAACGTTTCGGTTTTTCTGTTCTTTTGATAACGTGATTTTCCAAATACTTCTTAAAGTTACATTTGCTCCGAAGAAATCCGTTATTCTTTTAGGTTTTTGTTATGTGATGGAAGTCTTCAATCTATTTTTCAATATTAAATCTATACTACAAACTGCAATTCTGTTTGCCTGTGTGTCTATGTGTCTGCTTTAACTCCTCTGAAACTGCTGGAGGTACAAGCATCAAACTTGGCGTGATAGATCACCACCCTGTGGTGAGTATCATAAGGGTATTCGTGACGACATGATGACGTTATAATCAAAAATAACTTTTTAGAATTAGTATTACTTGACCGAAGATAACCGCTTTTTTGCTAAAACGAAAACAGCTTCCGACTTACCATATTACAAAAACTTTTATTTGTTTGGGTGTAAAATGACGTCACAATAAACGATTCATTACATAATCTGATTTCTGTTCTTTCTCAAGAAATACTGATCGCAGAAACGCGATTAAACGCTCATTCAGGAAATATTAATAAGGTGCTTTCGATAATACAATTCTACAACAATTAAAGTCCATTTGACAATGCTACGAACAATTTTTTTTTAAGCACTTAAGCTCTCTGAGCATTTTCTTCTCATTTTCGCTTGCAGGCTTAAAACTGGCTCTACAATGTCACAATATGTTTCGTACACAAATTTTTCACCATCAAAGATCATAATACAAAAAGTTTTCAAAAATTGCACCCTTTTTGCAAAATCAGTTTACTAAAACCGATTTGTGATCTCATTTTTCAATCGATTTTCAAACTTTCTTCAACAAATAAAAGCTCTTTCAACGCGATTCCTATAGTGTATAATATGTACAGTCAGTTGTATTAAACTGAAAAAACTGAACTTTAAGACCTGTTGTGTAACTTTTTCCCCCTTCCAAAAAGTGGTGAGCTCAGTAAAAACAGGTAATTTTAACACGAAAATGTTATAATAAGGTACTAATAATTACTATCCTTTGATAGTTTAGGAAATTTCCTTTCCAGCAATGTGTGACTTCAATTACTTAGGGCTAACGATTAGTTTACAATGGGTAATCAAAAATTGGTTGCCATACATCATGTTTCATTTTGTGGTGAACAATTATCCTATTTGACCTAACAAACTTGCAATTGTTAGACCAAGTATATTCTTTGGCACATTTTGACTACTTTTCCTCACAAGCATGGTTATTTTGCATTATCTGTCGACGTTTTCAAAAAGATCCATCAAAAACTGTAGTCTCTAAATATTTATGAAATGTAGTCTACAGGTTTATAATACACAAAATTTTGGAGCTTGCAGTTCACAAAATTATAATTTCTAGAAGAGGTAGGCCTTTGGTACATCTTGGCTATTGTTTCTTGATACCATGGATCTTTGGCATTATCCATCAAAATGTTCAAAAAGACTCATCAAAAATTGAAGTGTACAAAGTTTAATATGCAGCCAACTCCAACCAAAACACTTGGTTGTCGTCGTCGTTGTATGGCAGAGTATCCATGATCCAGGTCGGATACAAGAAAAGGATGGGAGCCGAGGGTATATCCTTTTACCACACCATCCTGCTTTGTTGCTCAGATCAAATGCTTGCAGTGACGGAGTTTAGCCAGCATCTCGTTTCGTCATCCAAAACTGTCAAACTCATCATTTCTTGTGGTGCCCTATGTGTGGGACATGTCAAAATATTGTGGCTGCAGTTTGTTCACTAGCGCCACACACGCATTTCGCTGAAGAAGCAAAATCCTATTTGTACATGGACGAATCAAAACGCCCAACGTCAGTACGCAGGTAATTGAGTTTGACCTATGTTGTTCTGGTCAAACTCATTCCAATAGGCCTTGTGCTAACCTTAGGAACGTAGGCATAGAGCTTTGACGTACTCTTAGACTACTCTGTGTCCCATATCAAGAAGGAGCAATCTTTACCCCCATGTCTTTTTCTTGGGTGATAACCAAGTGTTTTATAAGTGGTCCTTTCTTACCTTTTCCAACAACATGTAAGTGTCTAGCTATATATGATCTAAATGTTGAAGCAATTTCCTTTGCAATTAGGCATTCCAAATATATTGGAATTAAATATATCGGGCATTCCAAATATAATTAAGACATTCCAATATTAAATCAATTACAAATTCCTTTGCAATTGATTTAATATTCTGAACTTCGACATTGTTAATGTGGGCAGCCTTTACAGCTACCGGTATATCTTAACTGAGAGTGCTTCATTTCAAATTAGTTTGCTCTTTGCATGGCGTCGCTTATGCCAGGGCTAAGGAACATGCACGTTAGTTCAGAGACATTAGTTCATACTAATTCGCCTACAGTAACAAAAAAGTAGTAAGTAGCGACCCTAATATTTAACTGCCTAAAACGGACTGTTAGGTCATGCAAATACATCACAACGCTTGCCACTGTATTGTGAAAAAAGCAACAGACAGCGAAACTATCCACTATCATTTTGATAGCGAACATAAATGGTAAGCCCATTACTAATATTGGTAATTGCAAGGATATCGGTACAAAACATTAATTTTCATTTAAAAGTATGGAGGTCTGGATTAGGAGCAAAGTTAAATATACTAAAATCCCAAATTGCAGAAAAGATCAAAATTAAACAATAATAGCGTCAATTCGTGACACTGGATTAAGAGGAAATGCTTTTGCTTCAAAAGAGATTAATATGCGTCTATTGGAATATGAGATGTGCTTTAAGGGAAGGCATGGCTCCTTTTCATGTTATGGCCCAATTAAAGCAAAACAGCGCAGGCAAAGATCTTAATGTCACAAATATAAATACGAAAGCGGGCCCACAAATCGTCAAACACGCGTTCTACGGTACTAAATAATTCATTTCTTTATTTGTCAAAAAGACGACCATTTGGGCGACGCCATCAGTTTTGACTATGTTTCACCCCCCATACTCTTTTAAATATTACAAATGTTAGTTTGTGACATCATTCTTTCTTTTTGAATATTTCCAGTCTTGATTTATAGACCAACATAATCACCATTACATGTACAGGAGCTATGGCTCATATTTACTGACATATTTTGTTTTTGGTCTCACAAATGTTTGTACGGTAAAGCTGGTGCAGCTGTATTAATTGATACGTTTTAAGTCGGCAAAAGGGTGATGGTATGCCTTGCCGAGGTAAAATCGCACCATACTAATAGAAATATGCTTTTTATTTTGCTTGATAATAGTTTTATAGAGCTAATGGGATCAAACCTAAAAATTTGGGGAAACAAGGATACTTTTTACTTTTATGAGCATACCTAAGCAAGGAAAAACAAATGTGAATCATAAGGGGTAGCCAGCAGGGACTTGAGAAAGTTTGAGGAGAAATCAAAATTAGCAACGTCACTGTGTCAAGTCGCACTACATGAAAGATATTATTGGTGTTTTGTTTATAATAGCTTTATAGAGCTACCGGGATTAAATCAAATATTAGGGGATAACCAAGGACACTTTAAACTCCCCAGGGCACGTCAAGCAGGGAGAAAAGAACATGCTACATCATGCGTAGAATTTGAGAATGTTTCAGAAAAAATAAAAAAAAAACAGCGTCACTGTGTGAAATCGCATCATAAGAAAAAAATTTTTGCTATTTTGATTGCAAATACCCTAATATCAGAAATGTCTTCCCTACTTCCATACTACGGAAAACGCAAGGTTTTCTTGGGTTCGTGTCAGCGATGAACCGAGCACATAAGCCGAAAGCATAGCCAGAATCTTAAAACGAGATATTCTAATAGGAAAAAAAAGCACAAAAAGTCGTGAAAGTCTAATGTGCAGAAAACTCATAAACTTTTGGTAACTGTCCACACAAGAGCCTGATAGATGAAGCCGGTTGAACCGACACTCTCGTTCCCGGCGTTACTGATGGGAGCTCTGCTTGTGACGCCGTCATATACCATAAAGCAAAGATTTTTTTATGCTAATATGCTGCCTATTAAGGTATTGATGTCCCTACTCTGCTGCATTGTAGTAAAATCTCAAGTTTAAGAAAAAAATCGACATAAAACGATAACCATAACAATTTGTAAAACTGAATAAAGAGAGAACAATAGCCGTTTTTGTCGCTATGCGGGAACTAGACCAATAGCGCAGCCAAATTCGGAACTTAATGCCACTAATATAATTAGGAAAGAGGCAGCACCACATCGCAAAATAGGCTCACCAATGAATAGTTTTTCTTTAATTGTGACTATTTTGCCGCTACAATCGGTTTTGATTATTTTTCAATCTCTTGCACCTCCCACGTATTAAAAATAATTTGTGGCAAAATTCTTTGTGAGCATTGTCAGTCATGATTAAGAGAAACTGGTGATCACAATTTCGTGTACAAGAATTGTGAAAGTGCATAAAATTTCATTAAATTTTCGCTACCCCTCACGCAACAACCCGATAAGTGAAGTTCGCGCAGCCGGTTGAATCAAAATATTAAACCCCGACATTGTTGATGGAGGGCCCCTGCCGGGCGACGTCGGCAAAGCCGGCTAGTGTGATTATATTATTAGATGCGACTTTTTTGCTCTGGAGAATGAAATCACATCTAATAACGAAAAATAGATTGATGGGGTCAAGGGAACATATTGATGCGGTCAAGACCTGGCACCAAAAAGTTAGAGCTGAGTCAACAAGCCATGGATTTTGATTATAGATTGGGATAATCTCAAAATACTGAAGTTAGAGTCACGTGCGTACAGGCGTCGCGTTTCGGAAAGTTTTTGATAAATCAAAAACCTTGTTTACTAGATGTAATTAATCGTAATGAATGTGCAGGTTTTCCTGCTGTTTATAGTGTGTTTATCGCCAATAAATGATGCCTAATGTACCCTACCGTTTTCTGAGGAAGCTCCCCGGTTACTAAGGGGAGTGAAACATCAAGTTTTAAAAATAAATTATGAAAAAAACGGGTCTATCTATTTGTAATGTCTTGATGGTGCGTACGTTTTTTCATTACTTTAAGTATTGCAGCCAGGGGAAAGAGTTGACGTCAGCCCCTCTAATTTTTCAACTTACAGCAGTACCAATTGTTGGTGGTAGCGTCATTGTGATAAGTTTGAGTCAAATCTTGTTTTCATCACCTATATTTTCTCTCTGGCTTTGTAGCCTAGACCTGATGAATTCTATCACAGATGCGTACTAGAAATTTTGATAATGATATGCGTATTCGCTTGTTGCCAGTTGGGCGCTGCTACCAAGCATCGCCAAGCATATACTTGAAAAAATTTTGTCTAAATCTATTAGAGTGTTTTATAATATGTCTGGTGAGGCAAACATCAGTGGCTGGTTTGTGGGCGTTATTACAAACTTGTTATCTAGGCGTTGCTTTCAGATGCGAACTCTTTCTTTTATCACGGATCTAATCGTCATTCAACTGGGCCGTACAAGTTTCGCCCAACTGCTGGTAGTGTAAGGTATGTTGCAGATCTTGCTGTGTGAAAGCTAGCTACCAAGTTGACATACGTACCCTGTATTAAATAGTTTGCTTTTTTATTGCTTTCTTACTTCGAAATAATATATAAGCCTCGCGCCTGTAGGACTCGCTTTGTTCTTTTGTTTCTTGCTTATAAGACGCTCTCTATCGATCGTAACCACTTGGAACCAGCAATAAAAATAAACTAACACATAATCTGGTCTAATCTTGTTCAGTGAAAATGTAAAGAACCTGTCAAATCTAAAATATCCTGGGTGAAAATGAATAGAATGCAAATCTAATTTGTTGAAGACGAAAAGAATACAGAGACTGCAAAATAATCTTACGATTCTCGAGTGTGCAACCGCTCATCATGTTGCTGTTGGTGCGAGCGGTAGTTGAAGTGCGAAGTTGAAAGCATACGCCGGGTAACCTGGGTCACACCGCGTGCAGCGTAACGCTCGACAAGCGCCCAGCTGATTATTGACATGGCTAGTCATGCTTGTTGGGCCATGCTGCAGCAAGAGCAAACAGGATATGTGAGGTACTCTATACCAAAATATTGTAGTTTTTATTTTTATTTTTATTTATGAAATATAAGCTGCACGTCTGTACTTGGTTCTACTACAAAATTGTAGCATACTAATGACATTGGTATTTATCAGCTCGCAAGCACCAGCGGAACCAACCACACCAGCGGAACTAACTACACCAGCGGAACCCACCACACCAGCGGAACCAACCACTCCAGCTAAACTAACCACACCAACTAGTGGTGGTACTGAATGTGGTTCGAAAGGATGCTTTCAGAACCCGCCCGGTTGTCAAGCTGCATCACCAGGCTGCATGTTCGCGACTTGGAATTACGTAAGTAGTGATGATGAATGCTAGAGTAATGCTACTTCCGCGGTCTTCCACAGAAAGTAGTTAGCCTTGGAAGAGGCAGTGCCCCGAGTTTCAGATTACGCTTTTACGGTACGTCGCCAGTTGTTCACATCCTCTGATATGAACAACAGTTTTGCTATGAAATTAAGTTTGAAACACTATTGCGATATGCATTTAGGTCTGATTTGATAATGAGAGTTGTAGCCATATTTTTTTGTTCTTGTCAACACCTTGTATTGGACGAATGCAGTAAACATATGACGATATTTTTCGCCATGCTATGATGACATCATATTAATTATTAACTTTTTGTCACTTTGGCGGTAGTTTATGTTTGTATGCTTGGTTGGGTGACTCTAGTTTATTGTTTGACGAAGAATCGGTATTTATCGATGACAAGGTAACAGATCCGTTCAAAAATTAACAATCTGTTGATACCAATAACTTAGTTTGACTTGATCAAACACCATTCTATTACCGCATTTTAATTGTTTTTCAACATGAAATTGTTCCATTCAAGTTTTAACATTTCGCTCTCGTTTTGTCATTTTATTGCTTTAATTTGTAGTAAACTGCTTGCGCTGATAATGCCTTTAAATCAAGTGTACATAGGTTATTTGATTCATAGCAGTTTCGTTGTATTATGACACAGCCATACTAACATCAAGCAGTGGTTTTTTCTTATATTTTGTTGATTTGTATTTGCTTTGCAAGTTTTCTTATCGACATTGCCAATTCTTACCAGTGTATTTAAGGCATTTTTTCAAACTTTTGGTTGTAAAAACATATTACTTATTTTTAATATAAGGCATACAGAAAAGTTAAAAAAACATTTAAATTGGTTTTAAACTGAATCTTTTTCACCTTAAAGAAACAAGTTTGTAAGTTTGCCGCAGAATGATGAGAATTGCTTCGATTGATCAAACACTAGATCAGTCGTTCTCAACCGGTGGGCAACAGCAGGTAAGTCGGGTGGGCAACACAGAGCTCTGTGCATTTTGAAAATGGGTCACATGCCTAAAAAGGTTGAGAAATACTGGTCCATATGAACAGTCAGTTACGGAATCTTGTGACAGTAAAGAGCTGACCGTGACGTAATCTTGTTGCCTGGAGAGGTAATGAGATCAACTTTCATTGTTGCGTTACAGTCAACGGAGGAATGGAAAGTTCTTCTTGCCTTACAAATTTGTTGTTTTACGTATTCTTTAGGCTTATTCTAGCGACATTTTAATTATTACATTATAGTCTTTTTTAAGTGGGCCAAAAAATTTGTGGCCCTTCGAGGCGGGCCACGGCACGAAAACGGTTGAGAAACACTTGCGATGAATTAAAAGTCCGAAAGACTGCAAAGTGACCACGCGGTCTTCAAAGTTCGTATTTTTCGATGATTTGCTCGGCCATGACATTTGCTACATAAAAGCTCTACAGGTTGAATGAGAGAATAGCTAATTACTTGAATAATGAAAAAGTTTTCTGCAATTTTAACCGTACGGTACGTTTAATCTTTCTGCACATTATGCTCTTACCGTTACCAATTAGTAGTGGGATCAGTGCCATTGTTAGGCTTTTTGCAGGTTCACAAGTTTTTACGCTTTTTATATAATTCAGAGAAAGCAGTCGCTGTATGTTGTTGTCTGCGAATTGCAACGGTCTGTTGGGTGGTCGTGAGAAGACGCCGAATTACTTAAAGGTCACAATGACTCAACATTACGCACTGCAGCAGTTCTCATTGCGGGACTGAGTTTGCAAATTATACTCTGGCCTATCGTGACCAACATTAACGCATACAACGTGTTCAGACTAATAGGCCTATAAAAGCTCGTTTGCAGAAATACTTAGTAGTTTGTACGGGACGTCAATAGATTCTCGCGACGATCTAATTAGCGTCGTGATAATGTGCAAAATAGCGACTCCAAATCTGTGTGAAAGTACAGCTATTAAGAGTCTGTGACAACACTCTACTATTGAAGTTAGCGTTTACAGTAATTGCAATGCTTTCTTTAAAATTGCATGCAGCTTGCGCGACTATTAGCTGATATTAAGTCCATCTAACTTTAGATGTAGGATCTTACTGATATGCGTCAAAACCGGATGTTATTAATTTTGCTGAAGTACTGACTTAAGTGGCTTTGATCGCGAAGATGCACCAAAAATTGAAAGAAAGTGCGTTTGCTGTTGTCTGAAAACATTATGACCCTTGACATTTTGTGTAGATAAATCGCCAAATTCTTGAAAAGTCGGGATTGAATATGCTTGAAACCAGTTATAGAGCTCTGTAAGAGTTAAGGTTTCAAAAAATACCTGATCTTTCACCACTTTGCTTTGATTCTTATTGAGCGCTCTGTTTGGCTGCCTTTGATTGCACTACTTTTGCTGCTGTTATTGCAATTTCGTCTCGTTTTTTTTGCAGGATTCAACTACAAATACGTTCGAATTTGAGATTATTGGTGGGTCGTCTGGTCAGTATGCTGGTATCGCATTTGGTTCAACCAACCAAATGCGAGATGCTGATTTGTATTATTGCACGGAAGGAGGCCTCACGTCAGGAGCGATTACACGAAGACATCAAGCGCCAACTTCGTCTGCGAATTTACCGGTAAAACAGCTTGAATGCAATTATTTAGAATTACATCTGTTGGATCGGTAATTTTATTATTTGTAGCCGGAAATCACCGATGTAGAGTCGGACACAATCAACGGTGCGCTCCGATGTTCTTTCAAACGTGCAGCTGCTGTAACAAAGCAAGTATCAAGCGGTTCTATTGAATTTAACCTCGCCACCACCACCTACTATCTTCTGTATGCAGTGGGACCAGCTAGTAGCAACGGTAAGCATGAATGTGATATCGTCTGTAGACTTAACTGAAGTTTTGATCGGCTTATATATTGAATACAAGAATGTGAATAGCTAGAAGATGAGCTTTGCTCTGTTTGAAGCTTCTGCAATTGATAATAAAAATGCAGGCGGCAGGACCCGAAAATTTCAAGCAATCTCGGAAGAAACATAATTGTTGCCGGAAATAATATTTTTGGGTGATGTTAAGATGTTTTGCCGTCCCCTAAAGCCTATGATATTCCGCATTGCACAGAATGGTCTATTGTTCAGCCAAGTGGAGGCAAATGGAATTGCTCCAATACAGACTCAACCATTGCTGCCTCCTCTCTGTCTACACGAAGCTTGTTACGATGATGCGAAGCATTCAAAATAGGTGCCGTTAGTTGCGCAATCGCACTCTGGTTCATTACGAATAATGTATAGTGTAGCACTGCTTAATGATATTACCTTCTATCTTATAATGCATTCACTTATAGGCATTTCATATCACGGCAACACACGATCGGTCAGTAGCAATCAAATAGACTTCCGCAATGCGTAAGTACTGAATTAACATTTTGAATATCAATACCAAACGGCGAGAGCCTAAGGAATATTTCGGAAGGAACTTCAAGTGTTTACCTGCTATCGGCAGATTTTTAAACTTCGCTTGATTTTCCATATTTTCGGAGTTTTGTAATTGCTTTTTTTGTGGCAGCATGGGGAGAGGGAGGACCAGGTACAACCCATTTACTTCCAAGTCTGCAAGTTTGGTGCTAAAATGCTCCGTGCGGCATTGCTGTTTCATGAGGTCGTTGTTTGCATTTAAGTTTACCGTTCAGGTTCAAACTAAGGATTGCACAGGCCTAACGTCAGAAATGGATGGCTGCCTGCTGTTGTTGTTGTTTACCCGACCCCTTCCGAGGGATGGGGGCATGGCGGAAAACCATGGAGCTCCAGAAGCCGGGCAACTACCCAGAGCCTAACCAGAGGTCGTAGAGAGACAGAGAGTCGCCAAAGAGTGAGTGGCGCAAAGAGTCCGTAAATGGACTGTGCAGAATGAGATGAGAGGTGTCCTGGGACGAGTGTCCACAGGCGCTCCAGGAAGAATTCTCGATTCTGCCAATTCTAGAGATATAAGCTTAACAGAAGACTGTGTCCATTGCAGCGTAGACAAGAGAGGACACAGAGAGCATGACGAGTGAGCACACGTTCCTCGGTGAAATTCGAGGAAATCTGCGTGTCGAAGATTTTAGATGAGACAGTACGCCTCCAGTCCGAGAAAAATGGATACGAAAGATAAGAGGAGAGAGACTACAAGGGATTGCAGAGGGAACAAGTAGCGCTTCCCGTCTGGCCAGCTCATCAGCCGCGTCGCTCCCCTAGAAAAACGAGTGTCCGGGGACCCATTGTAGCCTGATAGAACAGGAGGAGAGATAAGACAGTTTCTGTTCGATCTGCCAGAGAGTTTGCGGTAAGAGGAAAGATAGAGGAGAGGACAGAGTGACGAGGACAGAATGAGAGTCAGATAGAAGAAGAAGAAGAGAAGAAAAGTGGCAAACTTGTTGGTGTTGCCGAGACCAGCAAAGAGCGTGCAGATTGGCACAGGCTTAAGCGGAAAAACTTGAACATACTGGGCCTGCTAAAATGGAAAGAATAGCCTCAGTGCCACAGAGAAAGCAGTTAGCAAGTACGCCAGGGGGGTCTTTGCCAAAAGGAGAAGGAACAGAGCCGTCTGTCCAGAGTACCAGATCATGAGGGGGGAGAGAGTCAAGGTGGGCGAGAACCGTACCTTGGCGAGAGAGAGGAGGATCAAAGCGGGAGCATGAAGAGGAAAGGGTGGACTCCACAGTGAAGGAAGGCAGATTCCAAGGAGGCCAGGGTGGGCAAGCAAGAAGAGCCTCCCTAGGAGAAGTAGAAGGAAACATGAGTTGTGTGAGTGGACACAAAAGCTCTCCAGGACGATCTGCAAAGTCTTGGTTTCACTCCGAGTCTTGCCAAACCTGAAATAGGAAAGGAGTTTGGTGGACAAAGAGCCCGCTCATAAGATGAAAGAGTGAAATCAGTCGGGGTGACTCGTAGGGGAGGTAAAGAAGCCTCGGAGAATAGAAGTGGGATAGGGGAAGACGAGAGGCAGCAGGAGATGGCGCGACTAGCCGCTTGGTGGAGGCGTTCCAATTTGGTGATATTGGTAACGCTTAGGAAAGGAAACCATCCGGGTGAAGCTTAAGTGAGAAGGGACCGAAGAAAAGCTTTATGGGGCCACATGAGGAAGCATAAAAAACAGCGTAAGGCCTTGAGACGTGGAAAGAATTTGGCCTTCAGCGAAAATACATGTTTAGAAGGAAAGAGTGCGGTCGAAAGTGACCCCAAGAAAGGTTGGAGTTGGGTTGAAACGGAGGCAGAGCCGAGTAACTGAGGTTGGGCTGGAGGTTAGCTTGGTGGGGATCCACTGAGAAGAAGGAGGCTTTGCATTTGCTTGGATTGAGAGGAAAAAACCAGTACTCAGACCAGCGCTCCAATCGAAACAGAGCTCCTTGTGTGGCTTCCACCGCAGTGGGGACAGAGGGGGAGGAGGACCAAATGGCCAGATCGTCAGCGTAAAGAGAGCAGCTGAAGGAAGAAGGCAGAGAAGCCGGAAGATTATTGATGAAGAGAGAGAAAAGTACAGGACCAAGAACGGATCCTTGCGAAACACCTCAACGGACTCGAAAGGAGCGACTTTTGTGATTTTGATAAACCAAGCAAGCGCGCCTATCAGAACGAATAGATTGAGTTCAACGAGCAAAGCAAGGAGGGAGGCCAGCCGAAATGACTTTATAGAAAAGGCCGGGATGCCAGACTGGGTCAAAAGCTTTTGAGAAATCAATAGTAGAGAGGATCGTCCGAGATCCCGGCCTGGGTTTGTTAAACCCATCCGGAATGAACTGAGAAAGAAACAGAATTTGATCTAGCGTAGACCGTTCAGGGCGGAAACCGGCCTGGCGGGGAGAGAGAATGGAATTAGATTCCTGAAAGAAGAGTAGATGAGATAGAATGATGCTTTAAAAAAGCTTTGGGACGCAGGAGGTGAGAGAGATAGACCGGAAGGAAGCAGGAGAGTCGAGAGGTTTTCCCATCTTGCGAATAGGAATAACAGAAGATGTCTTCTAGATGGAAGGAAAGGAATGCGAAGTCCAGGAAAGATTGAAGATGTGAAGAAGAAAATCCATACCAGAGCGAGGAAGGGTGCTTTAGGATGGGATAAGCAACTTTGTCTGGGCCAGCGGCAGTGGACGACAAAAGCTTGAAGGCAACCGCAAGAAGTTCAGCGGGTGAGAAAGGAAAGCAAAAGGACGAGTAAGACTCCTCCGAGCATGTGGCTTGGCGGAGCTTAGAGAGATAACCTCTGGCTCTGCCACGCAGGGTTTTTGGCTGAGAAACGAAAAAGTGGGATCTCAGATAAGCGGCGTGCACCGAAGCCGATTCGCTGGGAGAAGTACAGTTTGGGAAGTTAGGAGAGGAGGAAGATGAGCCAGCGATAGAGCGAAGAAGAGAGTGCACAGATTTAGGGTTAGATTTAGGTGAAAGAGAAGAGCAAGTCGTCTGCCATGCCTCCGCCTTGGTCTTGGCGATGACTGACGAGTCGCGTCGAGAGGCGGAGATGTAGGTCTTGCGATCTTCATCACTTCTATGAGCGGCAGCGAAAGCCTTGCGTCTTCCATTAACCGCGCTTTCCACCTCAGCAGACCACCAGGCTTTAGGAGAGCGTTTGATACGGCCGAAAGAAATGGAAGATTTGGCCGCATTCAAAGTCAGAGAGGTAAAGAGAGCAGCTGCGGAGGAAAGAGACGATTATTCCTCTCAGAAGGACAGTGAGAGTCAATGTAGGAGGCAAACCCATCCCAGCGAGCTTTGTAAAAGTTGAAGGAAGGGGGACGCTTGTTGGGGCGATAGGCCGGAGAGAGAGGGATAGATAGAAGAATTGGTAGGTGGTCAGAACCAAGGTCCTGTAGCATCTTTTAGAAGCAAGAAAGGGCAATAGAGGAGGGAGCAAAGGAAAGGTCAGGAGAGAAGCGACTGCCAGAGCAGCGATATAAAAAAGTAGGTATGTCAGGATCATTGAGGGGGAGGAGGTTAGAGGAGATGACCCAATCAAATATTTCCTCCCCACCGGGATCGGAAGCACCTCTTGAGTCTCAGAGGGGGTGATGGCAATTGAAGTCCCCCAGAATGAAGAGATTTCTAGAAGAGGGAAGAATGGAGGCAGAAAAGGGGTCAGATCTGCCATCCTTCGGAGAGGAGCGAATAGGGGGTGCGTACACATTAAGAAATGACAGCGAGGAGGAGTTGTTAAGACAGATGTTGACCCCTATACAATCAGAGCAGGGATCGAGCAAAGAAAGAGAGGAGGTAGAAAGTTTAGAGAAAGATAAGCCCTACCTGACGAAAATAATAACACTGCCGCCAGCGTGCGTGGCATCAGTAGAGAGAATGCCAGATCGGGAGTGGGTGCAATCAGAACGCAGAGTAGAGAATTCAGGAATCCGTAAAGAGGAAGATGAGTTAAGATTGGATTCCTGGATACAGATAAAGTCAACAGGATGAGACGAAAGATAGTGTAATAGTTCGGTGCTCTTGGCTAGAAGACTTCCATCATTCCATTGGAGAACCCTGAGAGAGTCAGGGGGAGAGGAAACAGGAGATGCAGAGGGACAACCAGGAGAAAGGGACGGTTGTGAGGGGGCAGAGGGAGAAGATGCAAAATAGGCCGACGGGGTATAAGAAGTTTGAAAACAATGGTGGGGAGGGAGTGCAGCATTAGCAGAAAAAGGGCTAGTTTGTACAGTGGAGGTATACATGTCGGGGGAGTGCGAGGAGGGAGTCACAGTGTTTCGAGTGGAGACACAGCAGGGGGCAGCTCCAAGATTGAGAGCTGTCAGGAGTTCTGAATTTGGAGAAGGAAAGTTGTGAGCACCTTAGATGGACCCATTTGGAGCAGGTGCAGCATTGCACTGACTTGCCCCGCCAGGTCACATTTCCAGCGCACACAGAGCAGGGAAAGATGGGGCCAGGGTTGGGATGAACGTTACCGTTCATCACGAAAAGGAGAAGAATGAGGAGACGAAGACGGACAAGATAAAGGCAGGAGAAAAGAGAAAGAGAAAACAGGCGAACAATTTTAAGGAAGCTTTGTGCTGCCCTTCTGGGCTTGGTCAGGGGGCAGCATCTCGAAAAATGAAGGGGAGTGACCGGGGTAACTAGGACCCTCGGAAAGGCCAGCATCCATTTCGACCCAACCCAAACGGGGACCGTACCACCAGGTTGAGGCGGTTGTTGATCGGTGAAATGACTGCCTGCTCGACGAAAGCATAGTCGCTTCGCAATTTCTCAAATTCTTTTTTCATCTTGCTTTTGATGTGTTAACAAGTTCTCATCACCACCTCTTTCTTATTAATGTGGCTTTGCATAGCCTATTCATGTGCTGTTGCTTCGTGAATGGTTGTATGCGTTGAGGCGGTCAACAACGATGTATACAGGGTGTCCCAAAAGAATGCATACACAGTATATCCACCTGTTACAAAAATTTATAATGCGCCAGCAAGAATAGTTTTGAGATGCCGAGTTTTATTTTAGAAAGATGGCGCACCTCCGCCTTTCATCGAGATGTGAAAACTTATCTGCATAAAAATATGAAAACACATGGATTGAAAGAAGAGGTAGAGTTAGATATATTCACCTAGTTCAACAGAGTTGACACCCGTAAATCTTTTTTTGTGAGGGTTTCTAAAAGAAAGTTTGCCGCAGGAAACCCGAAACGATTGCTAAAATGAGAGTAGCAATGGAAAAAAGAATGTGCTCAAATGCCGGAAAAAATGTTGCTAGATGTTTCTAGGTCCATTTCTTCAAGATATAAAAAGCGTATTGAACAATACTGCAACCAGTTTGAGCACTTATGTGAACTCGTCAATTTTTGAACATTCTGGAATTTCCCCAAGTGTCTTTCACATTAAAAGTTGATTTGAAATGTTTTTGTATATTTTTTCTCACAAATTTTTTACATGTGTATTCTTTCTCTTGTATCAATCTATTTACAAGTCAAAATCAATAACTTGTTTAAGTTATAACGATTCATAGAGTGCATACATTTTTTTGGGACACCCTGTATATGATTTCATGAAACATAGAGGTTGCTAGGTAGCAATTTTCAAGGCGATTTCCCACCAAGAAGGATCTACCTCCAGCGTCAGGCAAAGATAAAATTGAAAATTTTATTCAAAAATGATCACCAACATCATACGGTACCATACAGGAATTAATTGCAATATGTCAATAACCCGCTACCGTTTTCGACCCTGTCGGATCTCATCAGGTGGGTAAAAAGCAATCAATAATAAAAATGCTGAATTTGATATGTGTTCTTTTTCAGCATTTTTATGGCAATTTTATGGTATTTTTTATGGCATTATTTACGGCATGTTTTATGGCAGTTTTATGCATTTTTTATGGCAATGGAAAATTTGTTCCTGCTTAGCGTATTTAATATTTACTGTTTCTAACACCCGCCTCATGAGACCCAATAAAGAGGAAACCGGTTGCGGTTTATTGATATGATATAAATGATTACTGAATGGCAGCCAACCGTATGATGTTGATAATCGTTTTTGAGCAAAAGTTTCTATTTTACCATAGATGACTTTGTTTCCTTTTGTACTAATACTTCTGCATAAAATCATGTTTATTGCGTTATATCGAATATTTACACCTGCTGTAACTCTGCAGCCCCATTTGGTATCTAATCTATACAACTACTGTACATTTTATGATAGTAAAAACCGTAGGTCCAGATATTCTGTTCTCATTGATTTCACTCGTAAAAATAAAATTGGAACGCCCTACCCAAATTTTCCCTTGCTCCACATCAAGCAACAATAAAGAGTAATTTTCAAAATTTCAGTTGGTAGTGTTGATTGTATTTCTATAATCATTTAACAATGACGGATATGAAATTAAGGACAGTCAAAAATAACAAATAAATATAGTTGATTGAGAACTGCAGTTGCCATTTTCTATGATTGATTAACCTTTTTAATCATTCTGCTGCGTCAGTGTTTTACTTGAACACTTATCGTTCAAACTACATCGGGCTTGCTAATACTGCAAGCACATTTCTATAACAAGTAGCACCAGCAAGGAAGAAGTTGTCACTAAGTATCTATTCCACCGACGCATCAACGGATACCCACCTGTGGCTGGATCGCATAAATATTGTTATCATGAGCAGCGCTCCATCCCACTTGACCAAGCTGTCAACTTTATATATTCAACGTATTGCATTTTTTATTTTCACACTTACATGACAACAATTCAAAGCAAAGCACTGGACGATTAGTCAAGACTTGTTTGGACTTTTCAAGCTTCAATATTTTTCTTGAAAAGCCCAGCAATAGGCGGAGTTTACATTGCTTGATGGAACCGACAAGCAGGAAAAAATGATCGAAAAAGTTTCTTTGCTAGAGGCAACATCAATCTGAGCAAGCGACTCTGTGACCATGACTGCCATAGGAACGTGCTACAACCAAGGACACAAACAACTTTTCTCTGCAGTAAAACACCAACAGCATGGAGACCCGAATTTTCAAGGGATTTATTTCCAATGCGGCAGCTATGAAACATTGCCTTAAAGTTTCGCTTAACTGTGGGTCAATTGAAAGGAACCTAGTTATACAGTATGTTTGAAGAATGAAAATTTTCTTGCTCTATCTTACCTGTCCGTGTTGCCAACTAAATATTTTGATCGGAGAGAATAAAAAGTGTAAAGACGGTCTTTCTGTAGATCAAAACTAAACTTTCATTTTAGTGAAGCAAACAACAAGAGAACAACAACCCCAAAAGGAGGCTGCACACGTTTGACGCTGAATCAGTATGTACCTGACATTTTTGATTTTACAGTATTTCATAGTTTATTGTTTAAACAAATTTCATCACTCTGCAAGCTAAATGATGGTTTCGAAAATCATACAAAAAAATTGCCGTATTTAAAACGGTTCATAATTTTAAATTGTGAACCCATATTTGAGAAACGTAACTTCCTAATCTAGCTTACAATTCAAGTATAAATAATCCACTTTTACTGGTATCAAATATTGTCACCAAAATGTTGACAACTTAATGGTTTAACCTAACTTGCTGCGCATGCACAAGAATGAGAGTTAAAAACAAACATTTCTAAATGTAGACTTATACAGACATTTTTCTTGAAAATCGTATATGAAAATGTCTTTTAGGAGGATATATGCAAACCAGTGAAATCCTCGACTTTCTAGTACAAAAACTGGTGGTACAGCTCTCCGAAAAGTGCAGATCTATACTCTTTGATAAACTGAACACTTTTTATCTCTTCCCCGAGAGAAATACCATCTATTGACCCGAGATTGGTTAGGAAAGCCTTTTGTGTTCTTATAAAAATCTGCACGTGACCGATCGAAAGTTGAAAGCATAACTTCACCTTTGTTGGTGACACAAAATACAGCTTTGAAAAAGATCATTTTCTAAAAGTTTTGGTGACACTGTTGTTGTTGCTACCTGACCCCTTTTGAGACATTGGGCATGACAGGAGACCATGGAGTCTCATCAGCGGTCGAATCGTAGGAATTGTTTTATGCATTTAATTTGTTTACCATCTGTAACAAGCAGATGATTGAATTTGCGTTTGGCTGATGCTATTTTTATTTGATTTTGCAGGTTACTGATGATGCTGTCCTTCTGCATATTGTTGATACAAACACTTTAGTAAATGATATTTTCTGTTTTAAAAGCCAAATCTTACATTTAGATTTGTATTTATATTTTAGCCTTGATCGTTTTATCATAATAACTTGCTACTACTGGTGAATTTAATTTATCTGCAGAAGCCTTTCGATTTGCAGCGGACCTTTATCTTTTATGTCAGTTGTGTAATAAATACTAAATGCAAAAATCTGAAAATGTGAAAATCCGAAGATGTAAAAGTCGAAAACATCAAAAAAGTGAAAAGTTTAAAACGTAATATCCAAAAATATTCAAAACTGTAATAATTCAAATCCTAAAATTACTTCAAATGAGAAATAACTTTTTGTACAGATTTGAGATTTTAATCTCCTGATGATCTTTTTTTGAGAACCTTTTCTTTCCCCGGTAAAAGACTCTTTTTGGGACCGATTCTTAATGCGGTTCTAAAGCTGCATTTAAATCATACATACCTGTAGGTTTGCACCGTGCGCATACAGTTTTTATCAAAACATGATCTCAAAAATAACAAACAACAAGGACATCACTCGCCCACTATATGTGGCCAGAATAAAGAACAAAAGGCGATAGATAAGGGGACTCGATGACAACTTTGATGCCAGTAGCCATGGCTCATTCTGTTTGAACGTCTTGTGAAGTTTATGTTAAGTTGGAGAAGTTTTGAGATTATCAGTTAACAACTTTTGATGAATAAGGCCTATTTTTGTTTTGATGTTTCCATTTTTTTTTCGACTGGCCGGACAACGATAGTTATGCAATTGACCGGAGCTGTTGTGCAATTTCTGGTTTTAACGTTTCTGTTGAATTGCGTTGTTATTAATTTAAATGAATTTGCTGCTTGTCAAAGTACGTCCAAGAGATGAAATCGTCGCAAAGTGTTTTTTCAAAGAACACAACTATGCAACTGTCGACATTTTTGAACGCTGGATCATTTGATCATAATCGGTGTAAAACTGGCGCTTTTGCCTGCTCGTCCACCTATTCGACGAGATAAAACGATGCAATATCTAGTTGGTGTTACTTCATAAACGTTTACCTTTAGATGAGCTCTAAAAATCTAAACGCATGGCATGATCAGGCGTGTCCAGAAGGGGCTCCAATCTTCTTTGCTTACAGTATCCAATAATTTTTTAGAGTATAAGTTTCAAGGCTTCAGACAGTGCAGCTTGTTTATTGCTTATGCGGTAATATCTACTTCATGCAATGACTATAGCTTATGCAGCATATTTGACTAAAAATCATAAATCATCATGTGCCTTTTTTCCTGCTTTCAGCATTGCACCTACTGATTTTATAAGGTATTTTAGAGGTAGGTTTTCAAACTGGTTTAGAAATTTGCTACACTTTTCACTTGTGGTTTTAGGTGGGTTTTTATCGCCCTGTGTGAAAGCAAAAAATATCCTGCGATTTCTCATTAAGCGAATCGTAAATATCGATGTTGAAATTTTGTGCTCAGACACAACTAAAACTTTGTCTTTCTCAACAAAAAATGGCTGTTCTCTTCAAGTGGTCTGCCTGAGCGAACAGCTGAGCCCTTGCTTCGTGGCTGTCTTTCACGTCCTTTTCTTCAAAGTGGTTTTATAATGGAAGTTGTTTTTCAGAGAAAAGCGCACCCATGCTATCATTTAACTAACAATGCAGTTCGCATGACGCTTGTTCAGATTATTACGAATCGGTTGCTATCATGCAGTAAGCATGCATCATATTTCTGTCAGATTATGATGTCACAGAATTTTGCAATCTTATCTCCTACATAGTTGTGAGCATGAGCCATAAAACAAATAGAACTATAAAATTCTGTGGCATCATAATACAAATAGAACTATAATGCTTGCAAAGTATGGTGAGATTGATTCAAGTGGCCGAGAGTTAAAAAGGCTCTAGTCGATTTGATATTTTTCAAAGAACTGAAACCGCTCTGGACCCGACAACCCACATCAGTAATTTCAAATCGACCAGAATGACTCAAACTCGAGTAGACTTAACTTACTAGCGGTCCACTTACTTAACCCACAAGTATTTTGATTACAAGTAATTTTATGGCAAATAGTTTTCTGGCTTGAAAATCTTGACTTTTCTCACTTTTGGACGCACTACGTATTTTAAAAAGTAATTTCTTCAGCGATGACATCTCTTGATATTTCGTCAAATTTTGCGATATAGAATATTTTAAACTAAACCTGCCAATCTATAGATTAACAAGCCAGCGTCGCCTGGCAAGGCTATTAGTATTTTGTTAGAAATACCTTGAGATTGTCAAAGTGGCCTGAAAATCTACTTGAGTAAAAGTAGTGTTACTTATTCAAAAAATACCGAAGGAAAAGTAGAAAGTAATGATAGGTACATTTGCTTGAGTAAAAGCAAAAAGTAATCACAGATTTAACCACTTGAGTAGTAAAATTAGAAAGTAGTTTCATTTTTAGATCAGCTATGGCCTGTATCTTCCTTAGCGAGTGGTTCTTAGTAGGGGGCGGTGGCACCACATGCGATGCGGAATAAACTTTTGAAGATGCAGACTTCTTTGCGTATTTACAGTTACATTTACATTAACGACCAAGTTAAAGGCTCATGCATGTGATGCAAGCAATGGCGTCTCTTTAAGAATGAGTCTGCTCTGAGAGACCCGTTGGTATACGGTTGTGCTATTATATTTTTTGTACTTGCCATGGCATTATTGCGGAAAACGGATTTGAATTGACATGTTACTGCTGAAAAATATTAATTTACCTAACAGGCAGCATATCAGAAATGCGTTTTATCGTCTTTGTTTGCTATCAAAATGACAGTGAATAATAAGTATAGCTGCTACTGTTTTCAATGAGATGGTGCCAGACAGCGTCATGAAATGACAAAAAGTTTTTTGAAACGTTTAAGAAAAAAACATCCTCAAACACAACTTAAAGGTTTAATAGCTTATTGCATTGTCGACAAAGATTAGATTGTTAATTATTTTTATCGGAAGCACCTTGTTGTTTTCTCCGAAAAAAATCCTTAACTGCGTTTCCGCGGTTAGCACTTTTTGAGAAAATAAAGAAAATAAATGTCAAAATTAATCGTTAATTATCACATTATCTTACTTTCAAAAAGTGTGAAAGTCCTTGAAGTTAGTAAGGTCAGTTCTGGCTTTTGTTTAACCAAAAAGCGGCTTTTCTCGGTAAAGCAATGGGAGTTTTAAAAATCATAATCATTTGTGACGTCATCACGGCGTCACTGATCCTCTATGACATTCAACTCTGGGTCGTAATCAAACCCCAAATTTCATGCTTGTACGCCCAGTAGTTTTCAAGGAGCTCAAACACCCACACACACAGAATTGCGTTTAATGGTATAGATTAGTAATGTGAATTACTGACCAGCGGTCACAAAGTCACCAACCACTGGCATTTTAGTAACTCACTTGTTTCGTGCTAAAATCCATTAACGTTTTAGTGACGAATGGGGCACAAAACAACGTCATAAGCCGCGATGTTATTGATCCTTTTTGAAGAAATTTAGAACATTTTTTGAAATCAAGGCGTGTAAGAAATTGATCTCTATAAGAAACTATAAGATCGTCACGTTTCGGGGGAGCAAATGATGGTCACTTCGAAGAAATTGGTCACTTTTCGTGTTCCGTTGGAGAGCAAAGGTAGGAAGATCTCTGGGAACAAAATCATCTCCAAGAGTAAGGATTCGGCATGCTGTGAGTTTTTTAACATTGTCAGGGAGATCGAGTCTTAAAAAGCTAAAGCAGCCCCGCTCTAAAATGATTTAAAATTATTACTTTCTAACCAATTTTTAGGATGTAGCAGCAAGCTTTTTATCAACAATGCTGCGTCATTAAATCTATGACCCACTTTATTTTTGCCAGGTTAAGTTTTCAAGTGTGACCAATTCGATTAAAAAGATTCGCCTTCTCTTCTACATACAGTAATATCATGCGCCACAAAATGCTTGAAAGCAATGTTTTGCATCAACAAACCTACGTTGTATACGAAGGCACATATGTAAATGTTTGCTGAAACCTTTTTACGATCAATATTGAAAAAATAGCAGCTGTTAAACTTCAAAATCAGAAGTAAGTCATTCTAGAAGGTTACAGCCAGTATTGAGCAGTCGCTTTAGAAAAAGAATCGACTCGATTGAAGACTCGACATCAAGCAATGACGATATCACAGAGTTATCGCAGCTGTTGGCCAAAATTAGTTTTGATTTGGCTATAGCACAGCGGAGGTCAGAACTTTTGACGATAAACTCAAATTTAAATTTTGTTGAAATGTTTCAATGCATGTTGTTTTGGGCTGAAATGAATTTGACGTTAAAACAAATCATGATGTTTTTCATTTTTTCTCTGCTTCGAGGAGCCTATTCACAACGTGCAAGTGTTCTCCGCACTTCCTAAAATATCCTTGGAGATTATTTGTTCAATGTTTCAGTACTAAGTTTAGTTTCAAAATCAAATTTAGCCTCAAATACCGGGAAAACACATCTATTGCGCTTTAATTTCAAAAGGATTTGGATTTCCCCTTGGAACGCTCTTGATGTCTTCTAATTGTAATTTTGGATCGGAAGTCCTAGGCTTCCCGCACTGTAAATTGTACGGAATAATCACTTGCATATGCTGATGTTCATTCCTCCCAGATTAGCATCACCAATTAACGCAACAACTTACGTTTTTAATAAATTGTCATTTTTCCCACTTTTTGAATTTTGTAACTATATCTGAAACTATCTTAAAACTTTTCGTTCTCAGCATTATTAAAAGATTCAAAAATCAAAAATGCACTGGTTTTAGTTGTTTTTGTTTTTCGGTCCTTATTTGATTTCTCACTATAGCGTCTCAAACAGAAGCATAATCGCAATGTATGGGGAAAAGGGCCAAAAATATAAAATTTGTTGAACGATGTTTTTGTTTTAAAGGTCGATACATTCCGGCTCCCCAATTTTGTCATTTTTACCTCAATTATATTGAGTGACCATTTCTTTTATTTTGAGGATTAATGTTTTGTAGCGTAATAACTGACATCTTTATTCTTTGCATTTTAGTTATGGTCTCAGCACGCTAAACTGGACAGATAAATGGCTATTTCTCAGGTATGTTTATTCCCATTTATTTCCTCTCTGCATTTCTAATGTATTGCCCGAATGAGCCTTCAATTTTACCTCCCTTTGTACGTGAGCTATCTTGTCATATTATTTGAACATTCATTCGCACACTGGAGATAAGCGTAGCTAACGGGTTACAGTCGCTAGTGGATTTAGCCTGAGGTGAATGAGGCACTGGCCTCATGCCCCTTTCTGAGGAGCTCCTCTTTATAGTTTCTCAAATTGTAATAAAACTTTAGTAGTCTTTAGAAATGAACATATTTTACTATCCTTGCTACTGTTTGCACCATCTTGAAACTTGTAATCTTGAAATTAAATGCACTAAACACGAGATATAAATTTGACGACAACACAATCAGCACAAAATCAATACTCGTACAACTGAAAATGTTGAAAACGAGGCTGCACAACAGAATTTCTCTGTCGACATACTTAAGAATCTTTAGAAGTCACAAAATATTAGCCAATGGAGTAGCGGGCTGGTAAACATTGGGCATTTAATTAGAGAGGTCTTTTGAAATCTTGTCTCAGGCCTATATATTGATATTCTCATTACTGGGTACAGGGGCTATGGCCACCATCAAATGTTTTAAACCCGTTTTCAATTTTTACGTCAACAAAACCTTGATCTCGAAAAAATAGCTCACACAACAAATTTCACATAAAATTTGATAAAGGTCATAAAAACTCGTCTTCAAACTAAAGATCATCCAACAAATTTTTTATCTTTGCCCCTTCCCCCAAATTTGCATCTGGCTACGAAAGTAAATATATGCAATTGGCAGAAGAGAAATCAACTGTTCAGCTCTTTTGTTGCCACAATTAAAAACAGAGTTAAAGGAAACGAGTTTTAGTTGAGGAAATTAGTAACGAGTGTAAAAAGATTGAATGTAACATTCGTTAATTATACTGCAATATGTGCCAGTCGGTAAGCAATGCAAGTTAGGATAACAATGGTTGTCAGCGCGAACATTACTACAGCAATGTTGAAATTGCACTCGAAAAAGAAAATTCACCACATTTTCTTTTGATTTGATTGGCTTCTGCTTAAGTATATATGCATCCATTCCAGGGATAGGCCTTCAGGAAAATCTGTTAAGAGTCTGAATAAATCGATGCTCTCGCACAGGGTGATTAAGTCTAGTTGTGATCCACGAATTAATATTTTTGTGCCTCACAGAATGCAATGGTTTTTCAACAAAGTGGGGTTCGTACATCGTACGAATTCAATTTTTCAATAGTTTTAAATCAGCTTTAAACCTCTCATTTCAGAGAATTTAAAACACCTTTTTGTTAATTCATTTAATTTGCAATAAAATTAGTTCATTCTTGTGGTACTGAGGTCACCGCCATGAATGGAAAGAACAAAAAGATAATCGTTCCTTGAATGACTTATCTAAAGCTGGCTGACGGCAATGAAACACAAACCGCAAGTTGGGCAACTTCCGCAAATACTCACCTTGCGCTGTGCTTCTTTGAAATGTTTTATGTTTTTGCAAAAGTTGTGCAGCGCACCAACAAAAATAATTCACTTTCTCCATATTGCAATGCGCATTAAAGAGAAACAGTGTAGGGAGACTCGAGTCAATGACTCAACTCGAGACGGTGTAAAAAGACTCGACTTGACTCGCGTCATTTGCAGGAAATGACGATTGACTCGGAACTCAACACCAGTGACTCATGACTCGAAAGATATGACTCGAGACTCGACTGGTCTACTGATAATGAAATTATTTGCATAAACAAATTTTCTGTCTTGAAAGTTTGATTTCTTCAAAATTTAAGAATTTGAGAATAATTATTTTACACACTGGCAATCAGTGACGTACAGAGGGGGCTCTTTCGGACCAAACGCCCCCTCAGAAAAACGTTAAATATTATTTTCATTCATTATGCTTGTAATGGTAGGCAGGAAGGGCATCCGACCGTAAAACAAATACCATGTAATAAAGATGCAGATTATCTGCTGTGGCGACCTAATCGGGAAAAGCCGAAGGACAAAAAGAAGATGCTTGTTACGGTAATAAACAAATAACCTGTTCCAGAGAGTCAGAATCAGTTCAAATGACTAAGGCCTTGGAAAGCATTATAAGATGTTCCAAAAGTTTTGGTCACATTTTCACATTGAATTGTCTCAAAAATTACCAAGGATATAACAACGCTAATATCTTGTGAAAGCTTGCAGTCTCAGGTTATTCATAAAATGTTCCAAGATTTTCAATGTCAGCACCGTTGGTCACACGGCACACATCAAGCCGATAGTCGATTATCGCCAAACGCGCTCCAGCATTGTGTTGTCGATGGTTGAGGCAGCTTCCTTTAATCAAGCCTTGAATTCATCTACGTATTTTGGAAGGGGAGGCAAATAGACCAGTCCTTTCACAAACCCTACAAAAAGAAGTCGCAGGGTGTGAGATTGGATACCAAGGAGCTAGGGCATGAGAACGTGATCATTTTGCCCAGTTTTTGCAAATTCAAGAACGCAAAACGCCTTTTCTGGTTGAGTGAAAGCCATTAGTGCATCTTAGTTATTTTAATTATTTAAGCTACTTGAAAATATTTGAGAAGATATGAAAAAACCATTTGCATGACAAAAAACTTAACAAATTTAGCTTTAAAATGATACCAGTATCATCCAACAACCGTTTATAATTCAGCAGGTGTGAAGACTTGGAATGTGGCAAAAACTACTGAAACACCCTGTATTTGTTTCGTGTCAAATTGAATCGAAAAATAGCATGAAAACAATCACCAAAATTATACTATATTATACAACAATCTATTACAACGTGTCCAGCCAATTATGGACAGGTTGTTATAGATTGCTGCATGGTACAGTATGATGTTGGTGATTGTTTTCAACCAATTTTTCTATTTATCTTGGTGAAATGCTGAAGGTAACTTTTAATTAAATAAGAGATCGTCTGAAAACTGCTAGCTAGCAACATCTATACAGTACTTTGTTTCCTGTTATTCACAATTCTTTTTGATAAGCTTCTCAGCGTTTATTAATAAAAGTAGAACTTCAATCAACTTTATTAGAGAGTTGTTGGTGTACTAAGTTATATGAGATAAAAGGTAATGTGGTGGTAAAACAGAATGAAACAATTTGAATTACAAGTAGGGCCTTTTTAGATTTTGAAATTTAATTGACGAGCTCTTTAAAAAGCTTGTTACGCAGCTGCAGCCTATCGATTGCAACCTACCTGTAAAAACGCGAGCAGCTGATAATTTCTTATGCGTAGCAGTGACAAAGGCGAATAAATTTCCAACAAAAATTCTTGATTCTACTCGAGACTCGAACTTCAGCGACTCGTTTCCAGCACCGTTGAGTAAAAACCCCTCTTGCACTTATTTTTGTTTGCTTTAAAATTTTTCAAATTTGAAAAAAGCGATTTAAAATTATAACCAGGGCTGGATTAACCATTACGCAAAATAAGCACGTGCTTGGGACATCAAGGAAGGGGGACGCCACAGAAATTTTTTATGGCGGAATTTTTAAGTTTTAACGGCGTCTCAGTATTTAAACATCATAAAATATTGTCCCCGTATGGAAAGTTGATAAAACAGGACAAGCTGCACTATTGTTTTACTCCCTCTTCTGCCCCTAGAAAGAAACTTTTCAAGTGTAAGTGAAAGTATACAACAATAAACATTCCTTTCTGTCTTACTCATAGTTCTGATTAAAAACTTTTTGTGTTGATTATGTTTATTTTTGAATTACACATATATGGATCGCCAAAGGCTTAAGTGCTTAGGGCCTCTAAAGAAATTAATCCGGTCCTAATAATAGTTGATTATTTCCTTACGAATTCAAAAATATAGTCTAAATGTTGGGCGTTACTGAATCGATTTCCAATCGGAGAACTGATAAAATGAAAGCAGACCAAGTTCGTTTGCATGATGCCACTGTCGAGCAGGTGTTGAAGTGACCTTGTCAAGTAATGCTGGCAATACGAATTCAAGCATATTGTATCGGGTGCATTAGCTGCATTGATTAGCTTTAGATTTTTGCTTTGAAAAGAATTAGGTCAAGAATGATGATGCGGATAATGTTTTTTGATTTTTTTTCGCGCGCTAAACAATTGGGCAGATTGCCCTGCGCTTTATCAAAAAATCCATTGCTAAAAAATTGATTTCCGGAACTTGCTTTGAAATTAACTATTTACAAAACTTCTTTCGCTTATTTCGTGACTTATGTGCATTGTTTGAGTACGATTCTGGTATAGATTAGTTGCCTACTATTAGACTTAAGGTTTAAGTTCAAATAGTCTACTTGATTGATGATCACTGTCCCCGATCAAAGCTCCTGCTTTACCAAGTTTTAAACAACCAGTCAGCAAACAGCAATAAATCGATTAAACATAATTTGATTTCAATTTTTGGTTTTATTTACTTGATAGAGTGAATATTTCTTCGCGAAAACTTGCTCTTAAAAAATAGGTAGGTGGACTACAAATGTCAACATCAAAATTTATCTATTTCAATACAAATTTTTCGAAAACAAATTGCGGCCATCTTATAAATGCAGCGTGGTGTGTGAGCTGTAAAGTGGTGTGTGAGCATTTGCTTTAACTGTCAGTTGGTAATATCTTACTCAAAAAATAATTACTCCTGTGGTAACTTATTTCAGCATGTAGATGCTCAATGAGAAATAAAATGATTCACGTATTTAGTTTCGTGGTCAAAATCAAATAAACGCTTCAATAAATATTTGTTATTGAGCTTATCAATATCTGGTTGCGTTAACTTAAAGACATTGTGTACAGTAACATCAGTTGCTTTGTCAAATTGCACTTAAAAATGGGAAGGACAGTTAATTGTTTCACAGTACCTTACTTTTGCATCCTTAAAATTTGTGAAAAATTCAAACAAAATTATCTATGTTAAATTTTCACATTGAAAATAACTATTGACAAATTTTGCAGTATTTGCTACAGAGGTTAAGTTTAATTTAGAATGAAGTGTGTAGTTGTCTTCAAAATTGTGTTATTGATATTTTTGTTTGCATTTACATCTGCCTTGAATTTGACTGATTGTGGGTCAACAAAGCAATGCATTAGAAGCCCTAGCGGATGTTCAGAAACAGATGTTTCGTGTCTGGTGTTTTTTTATCAATGGGTAAGATGAAATTGAACTTTCAATAATGCAAACTGGCAAAGCAACATTAAACGATCTCATTTTTATGGCTCTATGGTCAATTTGCCATGAAATCAGTGTTTTAATGTATATCTCTATCATTGGTTCTATTATTGTTTCCCGTAATGGAAATCTTTGCTTATTGCATGTGGTACGAGTTTACTTTTCATAACAAAGTTGATTGTTACTGGTGGCATATCTAACATGTGGGGGCTTTCTTGTTCGTTCGAAACTGTAGATCCCTCTTATAGAATGACGATTTGATTTGGCTGCAGAGCAATAATTGATTGCATCTCTTACTGTTGATATTGTCCACCCCCTTGGTCGTAGTATACGATCAACATCTTTTAATTTGTGTTGTAGGAGCTCTTGCAATACCATATGTAACATATTGAAATTAAAGTAAAGGCTGGTAGTAGTATTTTGTATCTGATTTTACATTAGTCTCAAAGCTGTAATTGTATTAGTAGAAATTCAAACAACTTTAAATTTCTGCCCTGAGCCTCAAAAATGCTTGCAATAAACATATAGTTAAATAAATTTCTGTCTATTTTACCTTGTATTTCTCTATCATTTAGGTAGCTTTGTCTCTATCAAAAACTTCGTTTTAGAATGAAGACCAACAAAACTTTTTAATGGGAATGAGTGGAGGGACTGGTAATGGTGGTCAATACGTTGCTGTTGCATTTTCTCCAAGTGGTTTAATGGAAAATTCAGAAACGTACTTCTGCACTGGTTCTTCTTTTGCATCTGGCGTCATTGAAGCACGACAGTCACCTCCAACAGTGGATTCATCATTAGAGGTACTATTTGTTGTCCGATTACTTTTAAATGTCATTTTCTTCGCATGTCAATAGACAATATCAGTTTATATTTAATAATTTATCTTAAACGTCTGTAAGCTACTATTGGAAAATTTTTTTCTACTTTGTAATGCGTATTTTAAGATATGCGGTTATTGGCTATATCATTAATAAAACAATTTTTAATTTAGAATTTGTTTGCTGGTTTTTTTGTAGAGTCAAATTGTACTTCAAGATAGCCAAACTGTCAATGGAGTCGGTGAATGCACTTTCACAAGACCACTTATGGTCACAAAGACAATTGACGGCAATCCAGTAGCGTTTGACTTCGAAACCACAGAATATCATGTTCTACAAGCTTCTGGAACATCTGGAGGTACCCATTTACAAAACCATCATGTTTTTTAGTTTATTTGAAATAAGATAATATCAAAGAGTGATTTAATTCATAACGTTTCTGGAAGCGATCAAACCAAGGCTTTGACGCTTCACAAGTGCCAGTGTTTTGATGATTTAGATATAGCTGGCATTTTTCGTTTGTCGAGTGCACTGATATTATACATACAGTAGATAGACTCGTTCTTTTCATAATTTATTTTTAAAACTTGATATTTCGCTCCTCTTAGTAACCGGGGAGCTTCCTCAGAAAATGGTAGATGTTATTATCAATGTAACATGTGAACTGTTAAACACAAAAATATCAAGACAACCTGTATTATAAACACTAAAAATTATTGCTAACAATACAGGCAATTACGTAACAACAAAAACATTATTTACATCATAGAACCAGCAATGGACACAAGTAAAAAGTGTTATCAGGTACATTAGACATCATATATTGGCGGTAAACACACTATCAACATCAGGAAAACCTGCACATTCATTACAATTAATTACATCCAGTAAACGAACCTTTTGATTCATCAAAAACTTTCCAAAACGCGACGCCTGTACGCATGCGACTCTAACTTCAGTATTTTGAGATTATCCCAATCTATTCTATGATCGAAATTCATGGCATGTTGACTCAGTTCTAACTTTTTAGTGTTAAAAGTCTTAATCGCATCAACATGTTCCCGTTTTCTGGTTGCAATGTCCTTTTTCACTTACATTCACAGCATTGCGACCCGGCAAAAAATTTGATACACCAAACCACGTATTTGTTCAAAATTAATAGCATCTTTAGATTTACGAAACAACAAGATAATGTGTGATGTGATTCAAAGCCGCTCCGATACCAACTTGAGTCAAATTCGGCTAATAGGTTCAGAGACATTTTGCATGTAGGGAATCGAAGTGAAATGTTTCAGTTTTTCTGTTCTTCTGACAATGCGATTTTCAAAGTACTTCTTAAAGCTACATTTGTTACTAAGAAAACCATTATTCTTTTAGGTTTTTGTTATGTGATGAAAGTCTTCAATCTATTTTTCAATATTAGATGCAATTAGAGCCAACAAAATCATATTTTACTGTAAAGCGCCATTCTGTCTGTCTGCCTGTTTTAACTCCTCTGAAACTGCTGGAGGTACAAGCATCAAACTTGGCACGATTGATCACTACCTATTGGTAAGCGTCATAAGGGTGCTTCTTACATCATGATGACGTTAAAATCAAAAATAATTTTTTAAAATTTGCACTACTTAACAGAGGATAACCGCTTTTTGCTTAAACGAAAACCAGTTTCCGACTTACCACATTTCAAAAATTTTTATTTGTTTGGGGTCTAAAATGACGTCACAATAAACGATTCATCGCACAATCTGTTTTTTGTTCTTTATCAAAGAGTAATGGTCGCAGAAAAGCGATTAAACGTTTTTTTAGAAGATATTAATAAGCTGTTTTTGATAAAAACAGTTTTACAACAACTAATGCATATTTGACAATGCTACAAGCAATTATATTTAAGCACTTTAGGCCCTCTAAGCATTTTTCCTTCTCTTTTTCGCTTGGATGCTCAAACTGGGTCTGTGATGCCATAATATGTCTAGTACGATTAACACAAATCTTCGCTACCACAAATCATAACATAGAGATGTTTTTAAAAATTGCAACCTTTTTGCAAAATCAGTTTACTAAAAAACTGATTTGTGATCTCATTTTTCAACTGATTTTCAAACTTTCTTCAACAAATTAAAGGCTATTTTAAGGCGATTTCGATAGTGTATTTTATGTACAATCAACATTAGTTTTTATATTGGAAAAAACTGAACTTTAAGATCTGTGGTGTAACTTTCAACCACTCCCAAAAGTGGTGAGCTCAGTAAAAACAGGTAACTTTAATACAAAAACGTTATAATAAGGTACTAACAATTACTGTCCTTTGATAGCTTAGGAAATTTCCTTTCCAGCAACATATGAGCTAACTTTAAAACAAAAACGTTATAATAAGGTACTAACAATTACTGTCCTTTGATAGCTTAGAAAATTTCCTTTCCAGCAACATATGACTCCAATTACTTTGGGCAAACGATTAGTTTATAATGGGTAATCAAATATTGGTTGCCATACATCATGTTTTATTTTTTAGTGAACAATTATCCTATTTGCCCTAACAAACTTACGATTGTTAGACAAAGTATATTCTTTGGCACATTTTGACTACTTTTCCTCACAAGCACGGTTATTTTGCATTATTTGTCGACGTTTTCGAAAAGATCTATCCAAAACTGAAGTCTCTAGATATTTATGAAATGTAGTCTACCAGTCAAAAACACACGAAATTTTGGAGCCTGCATTCACAAAATTGCAATTTCTATAAAGTCCAAGTCCTTTGGTACATTTTATCTATTCTTTCTCGATAGCATGGATCTTTGGCATTATCAATCAAATTAGTCAAAAGACTCATCGAAAAATGAAGTCTACAAATTGTAGCCAACTCCAAACAAAACACTTGGTAATCACCCAAGAAAAGGACGATGGGGTAAAGATGGTCCTTTCTTATCGTTTGCAGCAAAATGTAAGTGTCGAGCTACATATGATCTAAATGTTGAAGCAATTTCCTTTGCAATCGGGCAAGGCTGTCGCAGCGGCCAGCTGATTTGATGTTCTTAACCTCAACCTTATTAATGGGGGCTTCCGCTACTGCTATAACTTAACTGTGAGTGATTCATTTCGGGTTAGTTTGCTCTTTGCGTGGTGGCATTGATGCCAGGGCCAAGGAACATGCACGCAGTCAGAGACGTTAGTTCATATTAATTCGCCTACAGTGACGAAGAAGTGGTAAGTAGCAATTCTAATAATAATGGCTCAAAATGCATTGTGAGGTCATAATCTTGAACAACATCGCAATGCTTGCTAATATTTAGTGAAAACAGCAGTAGGCAACAAAACTATTCACTATCATTTTGAGAGCGAACATAAATGGTAAAGCTCATTATTGATATTTGTAATTGTAAGGATAGGCCTATCGGTACAAAAAACTAATCTTTATTTAACAGTAGGAAGATGTGGATTAGAGGCAAAGTTAAATGTAATAAAATCCCAAATTTAAGAAAAGATCAAAATTAAACAATAATAGCACCAATCAGTAACACTTGATAAAAAGGGAATGTTTTTGTTTGAAAAGATTAATAGACGTCTATTGCAAGAGATTGCATGACTTAAAGGAAAGGCAGGGCCCCTTTTTATGCTATGGCCGAATTAGAGCAAACAGCGCAGGCAAAAAACTTAATGTCACCAATATTAATACGAAAGCGGGCCCTTCAAATCGTCAAATAGGAATACCACTAAAGAGCATAGCTGGACGCCGCAAATATCCACTCAATTCCGCAACCGCAAAACTGCAAGAGGTGTTCCGCAACCGCAAATCCGCAAGTTTGCGATAGGTTTGCGGTAGCTTTTTGCACTTCCGCAACCACAAATGCACATTGCACTTCCGCAAACTTGTACTGCAATATTTACTGGTATTATGTCCTTGTGATGACCTTTTTTTTGAAAGTCAAATTTTGCCGTCGCCCAGACGTTGACCTCCAAAAAAAGAAAATCATCAACACGCGGACGTTTACCTTAGAAAATAAGAGCGTCCTCTACCAAGCGGTTTTACCGCGGAACAGGCAACGCTGCCTATTGTTTTGCGGATTTGCGGTAAATTTCAGTTTTTTCACCGCAATTATTTGCGGTAGGAAATTAGGCTCGCAAATCCGCAAACAGAAAAGAGAATCCGCAATGTGCGGATTTGCGGAAGTGCCTACCTTTACTAACTAGCTCATTTCTTTATGAGTCAAAACAACCACCATTTAGGCAACGTAATCAATTTTGCTATGCTTCATGCCCTTACATTTTTAAAAACTAGGAATAGTAGTTTGTGTCATCATTAGGGCCATTTTTTTTGACCTAAAAAATATATTTTTAACTTTATTGTAGCAAAATTTTGACTTCATTTTGACCTAACCGCTTTCGCCTATTATTTATGTCTTTTTGCACTTTTTTGATTAAAAATGTTTTATAATCCGCAATTTACATAATTTTTTAAAGAATAAGGTAGCCTATTTTAAACATTTTCTCAATCACTCAGTTTTGAAGCTAATGCAACAAAGCGATGCATGACGTCAAAACCTAGATAACGAGCCATTGTGTGTACCGGTATCAATTAGTGGGTAATACAAAAAATACATCGTTATCGCAACTGTACTGTACATTAACAGTCTGTTTATGATGTTTTTAACGAAAGCCACACAGTATAATTACCAGGACTTTTTATTGTAATACAGCATCATAGATTTTTTACGTTCTTAACATCAAAATTTCTGTCTTTTCTCGGTAATTTACTGAGCATAGAAAACGACCTCTCAACAGCAGCAGAGGTTGGCTGGGCTTTTTGCAATAGTGCGTAGCTTGTTGGGTCAATTGTCAAGTTGGTACAGTTTATCATTGTTTCTAAATCAGAGTTGGATAGTCGTTTTTTAATGTAATTTTTAATTGCGCACGGATCATCATCGAATTGCATATTCTTCAGCAGTCCGTATGCTTCGATTATTGTGCAGACACTTCCTTCTAAGAACTCTACGTTTGCTGCTAGAGTCCGGCATTGATTTATTTTAACCAAGTCCGGCACCAAATCTTCCACATTGATAGAGTCTTTTGCTCTGCTGACTAAGAGGCCTGCACTTGTCCAATTGTTGACAATGGTACGAACAGCTGGAAGGTTCTCACTTTAATATAAGGCAGCTCTAAGCCAAGTTGCCCATCTTGTAATTACAGGGTCAGGAGAAGATGGCAGACCAGCATCATGAAAATCTTTCTTGCGATCTTTGTTTTTGATTGTTGCTGCCTTGATCGTTGCTATTACTTTATCAATATTTTTAAAATGAGCACGCACACGCATAGCGCAGTTATGTAGTAAGTGCGCAACGCAGGTGACATGCATCAAAGAAGAGTGTAATTCCTTTAATGTCTTTCGAGCCAAAGGCATGTACCGAGCAGCATCAGTCAAGAACAATGAAAAATTCTCTCGTTTTATTTCAAGTTGTCGCAATATGTCATCCACAGTGTGCAGATTAATACTGCTATTAACATTGCTACCGCTGTCAAGTGGATGGCAATCAATGAGGAATGTCTGATTCGGGGCATCTAAGCTGCCCACAAGCACACTAATATACTTTTGTTTAGCAATCTCTGCTTCATCCACAATTAAAAAATTTTTTTGTCACGAAGTAATTCTTGAACTTGTTCTTCTTTTTGGGATGCTAATTTGGCAACACATGCCCGGGCTGCAGTCTCTGAAGGCAATACTTTTCCCATTGTAGCAAACAGAGACTTTAAAGAAGGATGGTTCAGTTTATGAAGTGGGATATCTGCAGCTAAGAATGAAGAGACAACTTTTTCCTTGAAGTTTACTTGATCGAGTCGTAAAAAGGTTTGCTTACTTTGGGATTTGCTCTTCGTCTCTAATTTTCTTTGGTGTTGCTTACTTTTTCGGTGACTTTCCACAAAAACGTTTTGTTGCATTTCACTAACACGTCGCAAAGGTTGCATCGCAAGTCGCGAGCGGGCAGGAGTTGCCGAAAACTCATGCAGATATTCCTGGCACATTTGCCTAACTTTCGCTGTAGAAGATTTGGCTTGTTTAGGCATTTTTTGCTTTGCAAGCTACGACTTAAAAAGACCACGTGTAAAGAGCGCAAAGGTTTTATAGGAATAGATTAATTGTCTAACAATTATGTGTTTATGCATTAACAATGACAATTTCATGCATAATAAGTGCTATTTCCTTGTCAATTACCGCAAGCATTTTTACCATTGAAAAATTTGCTCAAAATGATCACTAGCATCATACGGTACCATACAGCAATCTATTACATCATGTCAATAACCCGCGATCGGTTTCGACCTTATTGGGTCTCATCAGGCGGGTGTAATAAATAAAATCAAGGTACACTAGATCAGCTGAGCTACTTTATTATAAGAAATATCGATTTCGCCTTATACAGGCATTTTCAATTTCTATGTAAAACGAAAATACAAAATGCATAAACCAACTTACCGTAATTATAAAATAAGAAAACAGAACTGACTATCTTACACTGGTTGGAAATTGAAATACAAAGCTAATAATATTTCGTGAACTTATTTATATGAACGGGAAATAAACTAAACTAAGGGGGTGGACTAACTACTCACTTGAACAAAACACTACATAATGCTATTCCTCGACTAAAACTAAACAGACGATATAGTACCAAACCAAAGGCATAAAAGAGAAAAAACTAAAACTTGTTATTCGCTCATAGCCAGTAACTACGCAATAAGACAAAAGGCTCAAAAAAGCCTTTTATCTTATTACTCAGCAACTAGCCATGAGCGAGTAACAAGTCATAAACAAGAAAAAATGATAAGAGACATACGACATAAATCATTTAATAGCTGGCAAAATCATAGTTTGTAGGTTTATAGACGCTCCAAGTTTATGAAACCATTTATCTTCACATATATCTAACACATCAAATGGTGGTTCTTCAACAAATATAACAGAAAAACACTGTGACAAATTAGGACGGCTTGCTAACAAAAAATTGTGATTAGATTTATAATGTTGCAGGAGAGCGGTACTATCGTTTTGGGTCGAAATATCAAATTTTTTCCAAGTGTGTCTATGGTTATTCCATCTAACCGAAAATTTATTTTTTGTCTGTCCAACGTATTGAGCATTACAATTTACACAATTAGCAACATAAATACCATAATTTCTACAATTTAACAATTGGTTAAGTTTAACTTGTCTGTTGTTTTTTTCGCATTTAATATAATTTACACTCTTTACCATGCATTCATATTTGCTAAATTTTCCACAAAGGGCGCAATTGCCACACGGGCTTGATGAACCAAGTTTTAAAATCTTTTGTTGTTTGTGGGCTAAAGTTTTGTATTTCGTTAATGTATTTGCCAGACATGCTGGTCTTTTGTATATAACATTGGCTTCTGGTTTTATGGAGCGTTCTTTATCGGTAAGTTGTAGAAATTGTGGAAAGCCTGTTGCCCATGGAACCGGATTCTTTTCTGTTTGTTTTTTCTGATTGTTAGGTCCAAATCTTTCTGTCCAAGTGCTTACTTTTTGAATCATGTTCTGTGTCACTTTTTTATTAAACCCGGAGCTTAAGCACTTATCTTTTAATTTGTTTATGCTATTTAGGTAGTCTTCTTGTCTTTCGTTTAATCTGCGTAATCTCACTGCTTCACTAAAAATGATACCTTTAAAGATGTGAAGTGGATGGTATGAGTTTCCGTGTAAAAACGTACGTCCTGCTGCTGTTGGTTTTGTAAAATTTTTTGTTACGAAACCAATTGGGTCATCTTCTTCAATTTGGTGAAATACATCTAAAAATTCTACACCTTGTCCAGTTTGCCTGTTGTTCACCTCGCGAAACGTTAGGGTCAAGCCATTATTTTGAAAAATATTGGTTAAAGCTGTTTGTATAGATTTAGTGTTATTAAATCCGAATGAAATAAAGAAAATATCATCAATGTATCGTCTAAATAATTCTGTCCGTTTTAAATTCCACTAATTTGTTTAATTATAAAATGCATTACAATATTAGCCAAGGAAACGGAATGATTGTCTCCTGTAACTATGCCAGTTTTTTGTTTATAAAATTTTTTTCCAAATTGAGTAATAACATTTTCCAAACAAAACATCACCATTTCAACTATACTTATTATAGCTTTTTGACTATAAGGACTGACCACTTGTAATGCTTTTTTCAGAGCTTGTCCAACAAGATTTTTTGATATAGTAGGATACAATGCAGTTACATCTGCTGCGACTAAATGCAATGATTCTGTTTGTTTTGGCTTTTTCATTTGATTCGTTTTCCATTTTGTTAATACTTTCAAATAGTTTTTGCTATCTTGGCAATATTCATCAATTTGAGTTTGACAAAATTTGACACTAATGGGTTGTAGAATATACTCTAAAAATGCAGTAAATCTCGAAATAAAAATTTTTCCTGCCGATTGTAATAATCTAATGGGAATCAATTCTGGGCTCGTGGATTCCAAAAGTTCTGGTTTAAGCTTGTGCGTTTTAAACAAAGGATAGATATATGCCGGTGTGTTATTGCAAAATTCTTTAGCTTTCGGACCTTTAACTTTATGGTATTGACCGTCAGTAATTTTTAGTCCTGTAGTGTGATATAGTAAGTTATTGTCTATTACTTGTTCTTTGTGTAAAGTAATAGCAAGATTTTCACATTTTTTTCTGACCATTGCAGCTTTCTTTTCAAAATCGCTTTGCGATATATTAAGTTCTTGAAATTGTTCCAATTCTCTTTTCATAATATTGTTGTAAGTATCCAAATCGATAATAACCAATTTACCATCTTTGTCCGTTTTACATACAATAATATCATTGTTTCTCACTAACTTCTTTAATTTTTTAAAACTCTTATTCAACACAGCATTAAGGTTATTACGCCTTTTAAAATTTTCAATTACCTTTTCTTTCAGATTTCTTAGTTTTGACGTAATCATTTGCGTGTATGCAATAGTTTTTTTGTCGAGGTCTTCAATTCTTGGTCTAGAAAACTTAGTAACTTTAAGTTTTTCAGGTAGTAAAACTTTATTGTCATCACCGTCATTAAATACATACGACCATTCTATTCTTCTGATATGATGGAGAAGATTTAACCATTCTGTTGTTTCAATTTTTTCGGTCCAGCACGGAGTGGGAACAAAATTCAAGCCCAAAGCTAATAATTGTTTATCATCGTTGTTTATATTAACTTCCGATTTGTTGAGCACTGTAAGATTGGCATTATTGATTTCTAACATACGCTTTTTTTCTGCCTTACGTTTTCGGTACCTTGGGCTTACGTTTTCGGTTCCATGGGCAACAGGCTTTCCACAATTTCTACAACTTACCGATAAAGAACGCTCCATAAAACCAGAAGCCAATGTTATATACAAAAGACCAGCATGTCTGGCAAATACATTAACGAAATACAAAACTTTAGCCCACAAACAACAAAAGATTTTAAAACTTGGTTCATCAAGCCCGTGTGGCAATTGCGCCCTTTGTGGAAAATTTAGCAAATATGAATGCATGGTAAAGAGTGTAAATTATATTAAATGCGAAAAAAACAACAGACAAGTTAAACTTAACCAATCGTTAAATTGTAGAAATTATGGTATTTATGTTGCTAATTGTGTAAATTGTAATGCTCAATACGTTGGACAGACAAAAAATAAATTTTCGGTTAGATGGAATAACCATAGACACACTTGGAAAAAATTTGATATTTCGACCCAAAACGATAGTACCGCTCTCCTGCAACATTATAAATCTAATCACAATTTTTTGTTAGCACGCCGTCCTAATTTGTCACAGTGTTTTTCTGTTATATTTGTTGAAGAACCACCATTTGATGTGTTAGATATATGTGAAGATAAATGGTTTCATAAACTTGGAGCGTCTATAAACCTACAAACTATGATTTTGCCAGCTATTAAATGATTTATGTCGTATGTCTCTTATCATTTTTTCTTGTTTATGACTTGTTACTCGCTCATGGCTAGTTGCTGAGTAATAAGATAAAAGGCTTTTTTGAGCCTTTTGTCTTATTGCGTAGTTACTGGCTATGAGCGAATAACAAGTTTTAGTTTTTTCTCTTTTATGCCTTTGGTTTGGTACTATATCGTCTGTTTAGTTTTAGTCGAGGAATAGCATTATGTAGTGTTTTGTTCAAGTGAGTAGTTAGTCCACCCCCTTAGTTTAGTTTATTTCCCGTTCATATAAATAAGTTCACGAAATATTATTAGCTTTGTATTTCAATTTCCAACCAGTGTAAGATAGTCAGTTCTGTTTTCTTATTTTATAATTACGGTAAGTTGGTTTATGCATTTTGTATTTTCGTTTTACATAGAAATTGAAAATGCCTGTATAAGGCGAAATCGATATTTCTTATAATAAAGTAGCTCAGCTGATCTAGTGTACCTTGATTTTATCTATTATATGATTATCAACCTGGATCGCTTCGAGCAAGTTACTTCACGGGTAGATTCCTGGTAGTATATTTACTTTTGCTGTCAGGCGGGTGTAAAAAACACTCAATAATAAACATGCTAAAAAAAACAAATTTGCCATTGGGTGCAAAAAAAAGGAAAATGCAATACAAAACAATATGATACAGCAATACCTATATCATGGGGTCACATTCAAGGACACACACACATGACATGGACAACAAGTCACATCGGTAAGCCCTAATAGGGGTGCAGGATCATTGTTAAGACTTATCATTAATACATGAGTTGCTAGTTGCTAGCCAGCAATTTTCATTTTATTGTTAATTATTAAGTTTATTATTGAGTGTTTTTTACACCCGCCTGATGAGACCCAATAAGGTCGAAACCGATCGCGGGTTATTGACATGATGTAATAGATTGCTGTATGGTACCGTATGATGCTAGTGATCATTTTGAGTAAATTTTTCTATTGTACTTTGATGCTGGAGGTAGATCCCTCTTGATAGGAGATCGCCTTGAAAATTGCTGGCTAGGAACTAGCAACTCATGTATTTTTACCATTGCAAGTATTTGAGAAGTTTAAAATGAAATAAAACTGCGCATAAAATTTTAATAGCAGCTCAAAAATTCAAAAAAATATTTAAAAAAATATAAATTTGTTCGTTTTTGTAAGGAAATTTTTAATGAAGAGAATTTTGAAAAGTTTTGACTTTATGCAAAATTTTGACTTATAAAATGTACCAAAACAGACTCCTAAGCATCTGAAACGAACGTTACTACACGTTTGATCTTGTAACAAGGTCCTGAAAAAATTTTGACTTTATTGACTTTAGCAGGCCCTAGTCATCATTCTTTGTTTTTGAATACTTCCAGTCTTAAATAATAGACCAATATGATCACCATTGCATGTACAGGAACTATGGCTCGTATTTACTAAAATATTTCGTTGCTGCTTACACATATTTTTTACGGTGAAGCCGTGCAGCTGCATCAATTGATACGTTTAATATCGGCACTGGTGATAGTATGGCCTGCCGCGGTAAAAACGCACCATATTTAGGAGAAACATATTTTCTATTTTGCTTGATAATAGTTTTATAGAGCTACCGGAATCAAACCTGAAAATTTGGGAAAAGCAAGAACTTATTTATCTTCTATGAGCATACCTAAGCAAGGAAAAGCGAATATGAATCATAATGCGTAGTTAGCAGGGACTTGGGAAAGTTTGAGGCAAAATCAAAATTAGCAACGTCACTGAGTCAAATCGCATTACATGAAAGATATTATTGGTACTTTGCTTTATAATAGCTTTCTAGAGCTACCGGGATCAAACCAAATTCTTGGGGAAAAGCAAAGGCTCATTTCAATTCCCAGGGTAAGTCAAGCAGAGAGAAAAGAACATGCTGCGTAATGCGTAGCCAGCGAGGACTTGAGAAATTTTAAGAAAAAATCGAAAGAAAATAACGTCACTGTGTCAAATCGCACCACACGAAAGACATTTTTGCCTTTTGCTTTAGAACAGCTTAATATCAGAAATGTGTTCCCTACTTCCAAACTACTGGAAACGCAAGGTTCCCTTGGGTTCGTGTCAGCAACGAACAGAGCACGTAGACCCTAGGCATAGCCAGGATCTTGAAATGAGATATTCTATAAGGAAAAGGAGCACAAAAAGTCGTGAACATCTTATGTGCAGAAAACATACAAACTGTTGGTAACTCTTCATGTCAGAGCTGATAGGTAAAGCCGGCTTGGCCGGTTGAACCGACACTCTCAATCCCGACGTTACTAATGGGGGCTTTTTGAGTGACACCATCGTATCTATGCTATAAAGCAAAGATTTTTTTCTTATGCTGATATGCTACCTGTTATGGTATTTATGTCAATAATGTCATTACTACATCTACAATCTACATAATTGTAATAAAATTCCAAGTTTAAGAAAAAATCAACATAACACCATAAGCATAACAATTTGTTCAACTTAATATAGAAAGAACAATAGCCGCTTTTGTCGCTTTGCTGGAAACAAGACCAATAGCGCAGCCAAATTAGGAACTTAATAACACAAATATAAACAGAAAAGAGGCGGCACCAATTGGCAAAACAGGATAACCACTACTTTTTTTCTTTAATTTTAAAAGCAACCACCATTTTGCGCTACAATCAGTTTTGATTATTGTCGCCGAATACAGTTAAATCACCCGCCCTGTACCCTAGTGACCGGCAGATGACGATTCGACGACTAAAAAATTAGCTCGGTAGAGTTCAACGGCTACCTTCTATGCCTTATCCTTCGGCCTAAGGACTTACGCTTGAGAAGCTAGGTTGCCAGCCCACTCTTTTACAACACAACTCTATTAATATATAAGCTTTCGCACGTAGACAATCACCGACACCACGCTGTAGCAGCTGATAGTCCCCTTTCCTTCTAGTAGTACTTGGCCCTAGCCTTCTAATTTTTCACCCTTCTTCCTTCTTTTCTTTTGTCTCTGTTCTGCTGTCTGTTTGCTTTCGTCTCTCTCTTTTCCGAATAACCCACCACCCGTATATATACTTTCCATGCGTACGTAACCGAAATAAAGTTCCCAAATATTTTAGGCGACCAAAATTACTAAAAACTAAAAGTTAACAAGAAAAGGTTTGAAAACGGAGGAATACCGGAAACTGCTACCCAAAGAACAACCAATAAAAGCGCATATAAAATAAATCAGAAAAGTTCTGTCTACTAGGGGGAGAACAGGAAATAATTACCAATAAGTTTGCTCAAAAAATAAAATAAACAAGCGACGGTTTGTATACGGGGAAATACCGGAAATAATGAACGAAACAGAAAACTACGTCGACACGGGATAATAACATAAATATTTCAGAGATTATTTTTGATAGAGCATAAAATTCATTAACTTTTCGCTACTGCTCACACAAGAGCCGGATGGCTGAAGCCGGCTTGGCCGGTTGAACCGAATTACTAAACCCCGACATTACTGATGTGGAACCTCTGCCGGGCGACGCCGGCTAGTATACTATAAAGCAAGGATTTTTTATGCTGATAGGCTGTCTGTTAAGGTGTTGATATGTGTAATATACAGCTTTGTGATAAAATCCCAAGTTTAAGAAAAAATTAACATAAAGCCATAACCATAACAATTTGTAAAAGTGAAGTTAAAGAGAACATTTGTTTGAAATTAACTCTGCCTGATTGGTGCTACTAAAATATGATGAATGATTTTGGTGAAGCCATAGCCTCTTTTGTCGCTATGCTGGAAATAAGACAAATAGAGCAGCCAAAAGAACTTAATACAGTACCACAAATATAAATGGGAAAGGGGCAGCACCACATCGCAAAATAGGCTCAACACCAAATAGTTTATTTCTGTAATTGTGAAAGCGACCACCATTTCGCCGCTACCATCAGTTTTGGCTGTGGTTCAATTCCTCCTCCCTCACAAGTATTAACGATAATTTGTGGCAAGATTCTTTGTGAGCATTACCAGTCAGGATTAAGAGAATATGATGATCACGGTTTCACGCGCAGGAATTTCGAAAGTGCATAAAATTCATTAACTTTTCGCTACTGCTCACACAAGATCCCTAAGGGTGAAGCCTGCTTGGCCGGTTAAACGGAAATGCAAAACCCCTACATCACTGATGGAGGACCCCTGGCGGGCGACACCGGCTAGTCTAAAAATAAAATCACATCTAATGATGAAAAAAAATTGAAGACCTCATCACATAACAAAAACTCTAAAGAATTACTGATTTCCTAGTAAAACATCTATATTTTTTTATTTTTTACCACCTACTTTTTCTCTTTAGCTTCGTAGCCTAGACCTGATGAATTCTCTCACAGATGATTACTAGAAATTTTGATAATGATATGCGTATCTGCTAGTTTCCAGTTAGGCGCTACTGCCAAACATTATACTAGAAAAAGTTTGTGTAAATCTATCAGAGTGTTTTGTAATATGTCTGGTGAGGCAAACACCAGTGCCTGCTTCGTGTGCGTTATTACAAACTTGTTTTCTGGGAGTTTCTTTCAGATGCAAACTCTTTCTCTTATCACGGAGAATCTAATCGTTATTCAACTGGGCCGTACAAGTTTCGTCCAACTGCTGGTAGTGTAAGGTATGTTGCAGATCTTGCTGTGTGAAAGCTAGTTGCCAAGTTAGCATACATACCCCGTATTAAATAGTTTGTTTTTAATTGCTTTCTTGCCTGAAAATAATTATTAAAATAAACTAAAACATAATGTGGCTTAATCTTGTCGAGTAAAAATGTAAACAAGCTGTTTAATCTAAAATATTCCGGGTAAAAATAAATAGAATGCAAATCTAATTCATTGAAGACGAAAAGAATGCAGAGCTTGGTAGACTGCAAAATAATTTTACGATTTTCAAGTGCGCAACCGCCCATGATGTCGTTGTTGTTGGTTTGAGCTGTAGTTGAAAGCGTACGCCAGGTCCACTCGGTCACGCCGCAAGCAACGTAACGCTCGACAAGCGCCCGATTGTTCATTGACATGTCTAGTGGTATTTATCGGGCCATGCTGCAGCAAGAGCAAACAGGCTATGTGATGTCCTCTATAACAAAATATTGTAGTTTTTATTTTTATCTGTGAAAGACAAGCTCTACCTCTGTATTTGGTTCTACTACAAAATTGTAGCATACTAATGGCATTGCTATTTATCAGCTCGCAAGCACCAGCGGAACCAACCACACCAGCTAGTGGTAGTACTGGATGTGGTTCGAAAGGATGCTTTCAGAACCCGCCAGGTTGTCAAGCTGGATCACCAGGCTGCATGTTCGCGTCTTGGGTTTACGTAAGTAGTGATGATGAATGCTAGAGTAATGCTACTTCCGCGGTCCTCCACAGAAAGTAGTTAGATTGAATGCTTTAGAAGATGCATTACCCCGAGTTTCAGATTACGCTTTTACGGTGCATCGCCGGTTGTTCACATTCTCTAATATGAACAACAGTTTTGCTACGGAATTAAGTCTGAAACATCATTGCGATATGCATTTAGGTCTGATTTGATAATTATCTGCAGAGAGTTATAGCCATATTTTTGCGTTCTTGTTAACATCATGTATGGCACAAATGCAGTAAATTTGTGCTGATACTTTTTGCCATGCGATGCTGACATCATATTAATTGTTAACTTTTTGTCACTTTGGTGGTAGTTTATGTTTGTATGCTTGGTTGGGTGACTCTAGTTTATTGTTTGACGAAGAATCGGTATTTATCGATGCTAAAGTGACAGATCTGTTCAAAAATTAACAATCTGCTGATACCAATAACTAAGTTAGACTTGATCAAATACCATTCTATTACCGCATTTTAATTGTTTTTCAACATCAAATTGTTTGATTAAAGTTTTAACATTTCGCTCTCGTTTTGTCATTTTACTGCAAACAGCTTGCGCTGATAAAGCCTTTAAATCAAGCGTACATAGGTTATTTGATTCATAGCAGTTTCATTGTATTATGGCACAGCTGTATTAACATCAAGCATTGCTTTTTTTCCTATATTTTGTTGATTTGTATTTGCTTTGCAAGTTTGCTTATCGACATTGCCAATTCTTACCAGTGTATTTAAGGCATTTTTTCAAACTTTTGGTTATTAAAACATATTACTTATTTTTAATATAAGGCATACAGAAAAGTTAAAAAAAACATTTAAATTGGTTTCAAAATGTATCTTTTTCAGCTTAAGGAAATAAATTTGTAAGTTTGCAGCAGAATGATGAGAATTGATCAAAATACTAGATGAATGGAGAGTTCGAAAGTGCCCACGCGGTCTTTGAGTTAGCAGCCGCTTGTTTGTATTATTTCCATGATTTGCTCGGCCATGACATTTGCTACATAAAAGCTCTATGGGTTGAATGAAAGAGTAGCTAATTACTTGAATAATGAAAAAGTTTTCTGCAATTTTAACCGTACGGTACGTTTAATCTTTCTGCACATTATGCTCTTACCGTTACCGAGTAGTAGTGGGATCAGTGCCATTGTTAGGCTTTTTGCAGGTTCACGAGTTTTTACGCTTTTTATATAATTCAGAGAAAGCTGTCGCTGTATGTTGTTGTCTGCAAATTTTAACGGTCTGTTGAGTCTTGAAAAGACGCCGAATTACTTGAAGTTCACAATGACTCAACATTACCCACTGCAGCAGTTCTCATTCCGGGACTGAGTTGGCAAATTATACTCTGGCCTATCGTGACCAACATTAACGCATACAACGTGTTCAGACTAATAGACCTATAAAAGCTCGTTTGCAGAAATACTTAGTAGTTTGTACGGGACGTCAATGAATTATCGCGACGATCTAATTAGCGTCGTGATGATGTGCGAAATAGCGACTCCAAATCTGTGTGAAAGTACAACTATTAAGAGCCTGTGACAACACCCTACTATCAAAGTTAGCGTGGAATTGCAATGCTTTCTTTTGATTGCGCAACTATTAGCTGATATTAAGTCCATATAACTTTGAGATCTTACTGATATGTCTTAAAATCGGTCGTTATTGTTGCTCAAGTGGCTTTGATCGCGAAGATGCACCAAAAATTGAAGGAAAGTGCGTTTGCTGTTGTCTGAAAACATTATCACCCTTGACATGAAGTTGGCATTTGTGTAGATAAATCGCCAAATTCCTGAAAATCGGGATTGAATAAGCTTGAAACCAGTTATAGAGCTCTGTAAGAGTTAAGACTTTGCTCTTTCAAAAAATACCTGATCTCTCGCCACTTTGCTTTGAGTCTTATTAAGGCTCTGTTTGGCTGCCGTTGGTTGTGGAATTTTTGCTGCCGTTATTGCAATTTTCTTTCGTTTTTTTGCAGAATTCGAGTACAAATACGTTCAAATTTGAGATTATTGGTGGGTCGTCTGGTCAGTATGCTGGTATCGCATTTAGTCCAACCAACCAAATGCGAGATGCTGATTTGTATTATTGCACGGAAGGAGGCCTCATGTCAGGAGCGATTACAGGAAGACATCAAACGCCAACTTCGTCTGCGACTTTACCGGTAAAACAGTTTGAATGCAATTATTTAAGATACATCTGCAAGATCGGTGATTTTATTATTTGTAGTCGGAAATTACCGATGTAGAGTCGGACACAATCAACGGTGCGCTCCGATGTTCTTTCAAACGTGCAGCTGCTGTAACAAAGCAAGTATCAAGCGGTTCTATTGAATTTAATCTCGCCACCACCACCTACTATCTTCTGTATGCAGTGGGGCCAGATAGTAGTAGCGGTAAGCATGAATGTGATACCGTCTGTAGACTTAAATGAAGTTTTGATCGACTTACATATTAAATACAAGAATGTGAAGAGCGAGAAGATGAGCTTCGCTCTGTTTGAAGCTTCTGCAACTGACAGTATTATACAATGCAGGCGACAGGACCCGAAAATTTCAAGCAATCTCGGAAGAAACATAGTCGTTGTCGGAGATAAGATTTTTGGGTGACGTTAAGATGTTTTGTCGTCCCCTAAAGCCTATGATATTCCGCATTGCACAAAATGGTCTAGTGTTCAGCTACGTGGAGGCAAATTGAATTACAGTCAAATCTCGTTACTATGCCACCCGTTGGGATCGAGGTAAAGTGGCATAGTAACAAAAGTGGCATAGTAGCAAGGGTTTGTAAACGGCTACAGTAAACAGTACTGTATTGACGAAAGGATAAACGCTACCAACGAAACGATAAACGGCTGCAAAACGGTTACAGTATATCTACACGTTATGTATTCTCTCAAGTTACCTAGCTTAGCCCAAAACTCTGAAGAATCGTCAGGTGGCGCATGTTTTTTCGGCAGATCTTGTGCATCTGGTCTTCTAACCAGTGGTGGATATTCAAAATTGGGGGCCTGAGGCAAAATTCTAATAAGGAGCACCAAAAAATTGATGTAGCTATAAATAATTGCGATCAAACAACGCTACTGGGTAGGCTATAGATTGTTGCAAAAGAATTGATGCAGATACATTAGAATATATTCATAATCAAAGCCATACCTTAGAAATATTGAAATGCTTTTTTGCAATGACTAGTTGCCGCATTTCACAGTTAATCACCCTTTAAAAAAACTGGAGTGATTTGCTATCGAAAGCGTTACAATAACAGCACAATTGTAGGGTATATTCAATTGAATTGCAGCAACACATGTGCCTTAAAACCTTGGTGTGACTTAATTGCCATGAAACACACCGCGAAACAGAATTATGCAGAATATTTAAATGTTATGCAGCAACATAGGCCATTTTTTTTGTCAAAACATCGTGAGATAGGGGCTGACAATATGCTTAGCTAGTGTACTGCTAGACAAAGCTTAAACTTCCTAAAAACATGAGTCTTCACATGCTTATAAACGTTATGCTTGCAAAAAACCATTGAATTTAATCGTAATGCGTTGAGATAGGATTTATCTAAAATTTGAAATGCTGGCGCTGGTTAATTGCATTAGGTCTATTGAAAAAAAACAAGAAGTTTACTTACAATGGTTGTTGACTTGTTTTTTGCTGAGCACAAGTCAGCAATCAATTTACCAATAACAATATCCTCTAAATTATTATCTTTGAACTCACTGACACTTGATTTCATAGGGCTACTGGTATCATTTTCTGTTTCATCAATACACATTACTTGGATGCTTGAAAATACACTTTTTATCTCTCAGTTCTGTAGTAGTAGTAGTAGTAGTAGTAGTAGTAGTAGTAGTAGTAGTAGTAGTAGTAGTAGTAGTAGTAGTAGTAAATTACAATAAATTTATCCATTAGACTTTTGCATCATTAATGTTTCTACTTTCTTCCTTTCGCCTTTGCTTTGATGCTATACTTTCATACTCTCTATTTAACCAATGCACTAAAACCGTCTGGTATAAGGTAAGGTATCCAGCAAATCAAGGACTACTATCTTAATTGAACTGATAATTTACAAATGAATCTGGATAAGCAAATCATTTTGATAAATATGACTGTAGTAGACTTCATGTTTGGATGAGTCACCAGACCAGTAAAGAGTTAAAGCCACTAAAGTCTTTTATTGTTTTACTGTCATAACCAAAGATAGTTGCATATACCAATCATGAATAATGACTTAACTAATTCTCCTTTCACCAATTCCTCTAATTCTCCTTTCACCAATTCCAATTCCTATTCATTGGCTTGATCAGAACACAGCAAGTACAAAGATGCCAAACAACTAAAACTTAATGTTTTTAAATCTTGCAAAAACTTTTTGTACTTGCACATCTCTAATATTATTTTGCACCACAAACGCAAATGACCGATTATTCTTTCAAAGCAAATTTATTTCCACTTTCACCAGTATCTCACTAACATCAATAAACCGCTCATAAAAAGATGAATTAATTAATTCACTTTTTGATACAACGGAAAGCTGGACCGACTTCATAGATAAATTATCACAGTTTACAGGCAAAGTCTGGTCTGCTCACACAGCTAAAAATATAAGTTGTTCTGATCACATCAGTAAAATGAGGTTCCACCCTAAAAAATATGTTAAACCCACATTGTCTCAACAGTTTCTGTCAAAGGAACTGGAAAACCTTCAGCCCAAAACAGTAATAGAATAAACAAATTTTAGTGTTTAGTTTTTGTTTAGGCAGTGGCTATTTTGCCGTCAATGACATATTACTCCTGCACTCTATTTTTCATTGAATGTTTGTGATTGGTCAATTTTAGTGACATATTAAAAACGTGACTTTTAGTCGTTTGTGATTGGTCAATCTCTATAATGTATTAAAATTGACAAAAAGTGATTTGACAAAAATGGAGCTTTTAGCTTACACTCCCACTTATATCCCCTCCTTAATGTATACTGCCTCTGTTTAAGTACCCTGTCTGCAAAGATTCAAACTTCTAACCATTTTATTCATAGATGTTATCACTATCCAAACAATAACTATGAGCATGCCATAACAATACTTATGAGCACTGCAGCAAATAAACCAATTTTGAAAACACACAAACGTTGAATGGCAAAATAGCTTGCAAGGGTAAAATGCAGTCAAAGGCAAAATAGACACTTTTAGTTTGCACTTCCACAGTTGTTAAGACCAAGGACTCATTTCAAAATGGTACAAAATAGCTTAAAACTACACATGCCATTATTAAAAGGGGTGCCCCTCGACAACTCAAATAAGGGGAGCCTGAGGCGGCTGCCTCATTTGCCTCACCCAATATCCACCACTGCTTCTAACCGATCGCATGCTTGCATCACACCCAATTTCCCTCTTCTCTGCTGCAGAAACTTCCGGACGGTGCTTCATGCCCGCTGGGCATTCTCGAACGAAATGACTTCTTTCTCGACAGTTACCTCATCATCCTCGCTTTCCACCACCTCCTTGCTGCCCAACATCTCCTCCGCAATCTCCCCCAATGTGAAAGATCCTCCAGTCTAGCGCACTCACCTGCTTCGAGAAAGTCAGACAACTCGATCTCCTCGTTCTCGTACATCTTTTCCTCGGCAGGCAGAGCTTCCGAGATCTCGAGCAGCTCAGATTCATCTGGCTCAGTTTGGTATTCCTCTTCGATAAACTTGGCCTTTGCGAAACAGTTTCTGATCGTCAACTCGCTGACGTGCTCCCAAGCACACCGGACAACATTTAGAGCGTCGAGCAATGTGAACTCGAACTCCTTTCTCATTGCCATAGTCTCGAGCCGGCGACCCAGCAGAATCTTCTTGTAGTGGCGCTTGAGGTTCTCTATGATTCTTTGATCCATTGGTTGAGAATTGGCAGTCATGTTGGGTGGGAAGAAGACCAGTTGGATGTTGCCAGCTGGAGCTCGGGAGGGTGGCCACAAAAGTTATCAGGACAAAGCAGCACTCTGCGTCCCTGCTGGCCGGGTTGTTCGTCCCACGCACACAACACCTCTTCGAAAAGCTTCGCCATTATCCACGCCTTCAGGTTTGCTTTGTGCTTGATGGGAATCTTCTTGTTCTTGCATGCAAGGGGTCTCTTGGATTTGCCGAAGGCCAGTAGAGGGAACTTCTCCGTGCCACTCATATTTGCCCCGACCAGAAGAGTTATCCTTTGCTTGCTCTTCTTTCCTCCAGTGCACCGTTCTTCCCTGGAACTTATGGTTTGTTCGGAAGCAACTGCCAGAAGAGTCTAGGTTGAAAACATCGTCTGCGGAGAACTGCCTGAGAAAGGGCTGGAGAACTTGTTGCTTTCACTCAAGAAGGGATTGTAAATCCACCGCTCCAGCTTCGCCCTGCACTGTCTTGAACGTGATGCCGTGGCGATTCTTGAAATTGTCCAGCCAATCGTCGCTGGCGATGAAGTCTGGAATGTGCATCAACTCGGCCAGTTTCAAAGCCTTCTCCTTGATCAAATTACCGCCAACAGGTAGAATCTCTCCTCCTGCTTACTTCAGCCATATGAGCACCCCGTCGTCCAGCTTCGAGTGTTGAGCCGGCTTCAGCTTCAATCGTTTTGATGAAATTTCAGCTTTGATGGCCGCTTCGACTGCATCCTTCTTGCTGAGAATTCCCTTCACTGTGGCTCTCTTAACTTCGATGCTCCATTTCTTGCGCATCTCCCTGGCCAGTTTGGACTGATTCGGCTCCTTCTTCGCAGCATCGATAATCTCCTTTTTCTCCTTCAACGTAAAGTCGGTTGGCTTGGGCTTTTAAGTTGACATTGTCGGCAAAATTTTAAAAAAATTTAGAATTCGAAAATACTGCTCTATATTATACTTTGCAACACTTTTAAACAAAACGTGGCATACACTTAGATGCTGCATTACATTGTCACGTCACCAGGCTGTTTTTATCTACAGTACTTGCATCCATACATCTCACGTGGCACAGTAGCGAGATTAAAGGGTGGCATAGTAAATTTATTTTCCATTGAATTTTGTCGGGGACAATCAAAAGGGGTATAGTAGCGAGAGTGACATCGTAGCGAGGTGGCATAGTAGCGGAGTGACATAGTAGCGAGGTGGCATAGTAACGAGATTTGACTGTACTCCAATGCAGACTCAACCATTGCTGCCTCCTCTCCGTCTTCGCGAAGCTTGTTACGATGATGCGAAGCATTCAAAATAGGTGCCGTTAGTTGCCTAACCGCACTCTGGTTCATTACGAATAATGTATAGTGCAGCACTCCTTAATGATATTACCTTCTATCTTATAATGCATTCACTCACAGGCATTTCCTATCACGGCAGCACCCGATCAGTCAGCAGCAATCAAATAGACTTCCGCGACACGTAAGTACTGAATCAACATTTTGAATATGAATAACGAAACGGCAACAGCCTAAGGGATTTTTTGAAAGAAACTTCAAGTGTTTACCTGCTATCGGCAGATTTTTAAACTTCGCTCAATTTTCCATATTTTTGGAGTTTTGTAATTGTTTTTTGTAGCAGCATGGGGGAAGACCAACCGCAACCCATTTACTTCCAAGTCTGAAAGTTCAGTGCTAAAATGTTCCATTTCATGCGGCATAGCTGAATGAGGCCGTTGTTTACATTCAAGTTTACACTTCGGGTTTAAACTAAGAATTGACAGACCGCAATGTCAAAATATGGATGGCCGCCTACTTGACGAAAGCACGTTCGCCTCGCAATTTCCCAAATTCTTTTTTGATCTTGCTTTTTGATGAGTCAACAAGTCACCACCATTTCTTTCTTTTCAATGTGGCTTTGTAGAGCGTATTCATGTGATGTTGCTTTGTGAATGGTTGTGTGCATTGAGGCTGTCAATAGCGATATACATATAGATGACTTTATATAAAGGTTGCTAGTTGCTAGGTAGCAGTTTTGAAAGCAATGTCCTATTGAGAGGGATCTGCCCCCAGCATCACACGATGGTGATATAGAAAATTTGCTCAAAAGTGATCACCAACATCATGCGGTAGCATACAGCAATCAATTACGTTATGTCAATTACCCGCAACCGGTTTCGACTTTATTGGGTCTCATCAGGGGAGTGTAAAAAATAATCATGAAAATGCTGAAAAAGAACAAATTTGCAAGTGGGTAAAAAAATGCAATACCAAACAATATATTGAAGGACACACACACCCATGACATGTACAATAAGTCACATTGGTAAGCTCTAATAGGGATGTAGGATCATTGTCAAGACTTTACCATTTTACAAAATATAAAGGTTGCTAGTAGCTAGGTAGCAATTTTTAAGGCGATCTCCTATTGAGAGAAACCTGCCTGCAGCATCACACTATGATAGTATAGAAAATTATTCTCAAAAATGATCCCAACATCATACGGTAACATTTAGCAATCTATACATCATGTCAATAACCCGCGACCAATTTTGACTTCATTGGGTTTCATCAGGTGGGTGTAAAAAACACTCAATAGTAGAAATGCTGAAAAAGAACAAATTTGCATTTGTTGTTTCGCAATTTTTTATGGCATTTTTTAAGGCATGTTTTGTAGCATGTTTTATGGCATTTCATGGCATTTTATATGGCAATGGAACGCATAAATATTGCTATCATGAGCAGCTCTCCGTCCCACTCGACCAAGCTGTCAACTTTATATATTCAACATATTGCATTTTCTATTTTCACACTTATAAAACAACAGTGCAAAGCACTGGACGATTTGTCAAGACTTGTTTAAACTTTTCAAATTTCAATATTTTTCTTGAAGTACCCAGCAATAGGCGGGTTTTGCATTGCTTGATGGAACCGACAAGCAGGAAAAAATGATCGATATAGTTTCTTTGCTAGAGGCAACATCAATCTGAGCAAGCGACTCTGTGATCATGGCTGCCATAGATAGGTGCTACAGCCAACCACACAAACAACTTTTCTCTGCAGTAAAACACCAACAGCATGGAGACCCAAATTTTTAAGGGATTTATTTTCAAATGCGGCAGCTATGAAATATTGCCTTAACGTTTCGCTTAACTATGGTTCAATTGAAAGGAACCTAGTTATACAGTATGTTTGAAGAAGAAGAATTTTCTTGCTCTATCTTACCTGTCCGTGTTACCAACTAAATATTTAGATCGGAGAGAATAAAAAGCGTAAGGGCGGTCTTTCTGTAGACACATCTCAAAATTTAATTTTCATTTTAGTGAAGCAAACGACAAGAGAACAACAACCCCGGGAGGCTGCACACGTTTGACGCTGAATCAGTATGTACCTGACATTTTTTGATTCTATTGTATTTCTTAATTTATTTTAACAACAAATTTCATCACCCGGCAAGCTAAATAATGGTTTTGAAATTTGCAGAAAAAATTGCCGTACCTAAAACGGTTCATAATTTCCAATTGTGAACCCATATTTGGGAAACCTAATTTTCTAACCTAGCTTACAATTTCAAGTGTAAATAATCCACGTTTACTGGTATCAAATATCATTACCAAGTTGTTGGCAAGTTAATTGTTTGACCTAACTTCGTGTGCATGCACAGAAGTGAAAGTTAAAAACGTACATTTCTGAATGCAGTCTTTTACAGACATTTGTCCTTGAAATTGTATATATAAAAGCTTTTAGGAGGATTTATGTAAACCAGTAAAATCCTCGACTTTCTAGCACAAAGACGTGAGGTACAGCTCTCCGAAAAGTGCAGATCTATACTCTTCGATAAACTGAACACTTTTTCTCTTTGCCCGAGGGAAATACCATCTCCGACTCGAGATTGGTTAGGAAAGTCTTTTGCATTCTTATGAAGATCTGCACGTGACCGAATGAGAGCAGGAAGCATAACTTCAACTTTGTTGGTGACACAAAATACGGCTTTGAAAAAGACCATTTTCCAAAAGTTTCGGTGACACTGTTGCTGTTGCTGTTACTTGGCCCCTTTTGAGATATAGGGCATGGCAGGAGACCATGGAGTCTCATCAGCGGTCGAATCGTAGGAATTGTTTTATGCATTTAATTTGTTTACTACCTGTAACAAGCAGATGACTAAATTTGCGTTTGGCTGATGCTATTTTTACTTGATTTTGCAGGTTACTGATGATGCTGTCCTTCTGCATATTATTGATACAAATACTTTAGTAAATGATGTTATGTGTTTTATAAGCCAAATCGTATATTTAGGTTTGTGTTACTATTTTACCCTTGATCATTTTATCATTATAACTTGCTACAATTAGGTGGATGTGGATTGTTTGCAGAAACTTATTTGATTTGCAACAGACCTTTTCTTATATGTCAGTTGTGTAATAAAATCGAAATGCGAAAATCTGAAAGTGTGAAAATTCGAAAATGTGAAAAGTAAAAAACATTGAAAATATCCGGAAGTGTGAAAATTTCAAAACATGATATCCGAAAAAATTCAAAACTGTAATTGATCAAATCCGAAAATTACTTCAAATGAGAACTAACTTTTTGTATAGATTTGAGGTATATTAGCTTCTGATGATCTTTTTTGAGAACCTTTTCTATCACCCGGTCAAAGACCCTTTTTGGGACCGATTCTTAATGCTGTTCTAAAACTGCATTTAAATCATACATACCTGTAGGTCTGCATCGCACGCTTACAGTTTTCATCAAAACAATGATCTCAAAAACAATAAGCAACAAGAACATCACTCGCCCAAAATATGTGGCCAGAATTAAGAACAAAAGGCGGTAGATAAGGGGACTCGATGACAACTTTGATGCCAGTAGCCATGGCTCATTTCGTTTGAACGTCTTGTGAAGTTTAAATAATGTTGGAAAAAGTTTTGAGATCATCAGTTACCAACCTTTGATGAATAAAGCCTATTTTTATTTTGATATTTCATTGTTTTCTTTTCGACTGGCCAGACAACGATAGTTATGCAATTGACCGGAGCTGTTGTGCAATTTCTGGTTTAACGTTTCTGTTGAATTGCGTTGTTATTAATTCAAATGTGACCGAAAGTGTGACCAATTCAATTAAAAAGGTTCGCCTTCTCTTCTGTAGATTATGTGCCACAAAATGCTTGAAAGCAATGTTTTGCATCAACAAACCTACATTGTATACGAAGGCACATATGGAAATGCACTCTGGAACTTTTGTACTATTAATGTAAAAAAAGCAGTTATTAATCTTGAAAAAAAGCAGTTATTAAACTTCAAAATCACAAGTAAGTCATTCTAAATAGTTACAGCCAGTGTTGAGTACAGGGATGTGGAAGCGGTTATTTTTCAACCGCTTCCGCTTCCGATTCCATTAACAAAAAACGAGAAAACGACCGTTGACAATTTTTTTAACTTTTGGGGGTCTGTAGCTTGCCTTCTCCTACACTTTATTATTTTGAGGAGACAAAAACCTTCATTTATTGCTGTTACTTTACCTACTTCGCTTGAGCTTATTTTTCCGAACTCCTCTGCCTTTTCTTTTCTTAGATATTAGAGCTCGTGTTGAATGCAGAAAAGTGCTCTTCAACCTTTTTGTCATCGAGGAACCCCAAATGTACTTTCGCGTTTGTCACGGAACTCCCACTAACAAAAATTTAGAAATCACAAATTGCTTGCAGACAAATCAAATATTTCGTTACTGCAATTCAAAAAATAATTAAACACTTTAACAAATAGACAGTTATTACAAGTTCTTCACTACTTACGACCACTTTTACAACAGTTAACCTAATGCTTCTCAGATTTAAACCGTACGACCACATATCACAGCTCTCGAAAATAACCTGTCGTCACAACAACAAATTACAATGATATAGCGCTAATTTTCCCTCTCTATCCTCAACTAACTCTGACTTTGAGTTAACTTTAACTCTAACCGTTATTACGGACTTTCTGTCTGTCCCCAAAACACGTATTGACTCCGATGTCGGTGGATAGTGAAGTCCAAAATTTCTGTCGTATTTATTGTATATATGTGTAAAGCGAGCAAACTTGAACTGCGCCAATCAACAGCCGCCTCAACGTGGTAGTGCGGTCCCCAACCCCGTTTGGGTTGGGTTAAAATGGCTGTTGGTCTTTCCGAGGGTCCCAGTTACCCCGATCACTTCCTCTCACACAAACTATTTTTTCGCCATGCAGCCCCCTGAACGACCGCAGAAGGGCAGCACGCAGCCTCTTTAAAATCGGCCTGTCTTCTCTGTTCTCTTGCCTTTCTCTTGCTCGTCTTCTCATTCTTCTCCTACTCCTGATGAGCGGCAACGTTCATTCTAACCCTTGTCCCGTCTTTTCTTTTTCAGTGTGCGCTGGAAATGTGATCTGACGGGATAGATCAGTGCAATGCTGCACATGCTCTAATCGAGTTTATTTAAAATGCTCACTACTCTCCTTTTCTAGATTCAGAACTATTGGCAGCACTCACTCCTGGAGCTGGCTCCCCTGCTGCGTGCCTGTTTTTTCTGGAGATCCTACATTTACCGACACTGTGACTTCCTCCTCGGACTCCTCCAGCTGACATACCTCCACTGCTCAATCTGGTCCATCTGGCCCCCTTCTGCTAATGCAGAATTCGCACCCCACTTTCTCCTTCAAAGCTTTTATCTTTTTTCCGCCCACTTTGTATCTTCTCCCTCTGCACACTCACAAACGCATCATGCTCCTGGATGTTTCTCTTTGCCTCCTGCTTCTTCTTGCCCTCCCTGACTCCTTCATGGTTTTTCAATGGAATGCTGGGGGTCTCCGAGCCAGGAGCACTAAACTACTACACTTTATTTTGTTTCATCCCATTGACCTTATTTGTATCCAGAAATCCAACCTTAATTTGTCTTGCTCTTTCCGGATTCCTGGATTTTCTGCTCTGCGATCTAATCGCACCCACTCCCGGTTTGGTATTTTTTCTACTGATGTCACACACGCTAGCGGCGGCGTCATCATTTTCGTCAGGCAGGACTTATTCATCTCTGAGCTTTCTACCTTCTCTCTTTCTTCGCTTGACCCCTACTGTGATTATGCAGAGGTCAACATCTCTCTAAACGACTCCTCTTTGCTCTCATTGTTTAATGTTTGTGTTCCCCTATTTGCTCTTCTCCGAAGGATTGCAGAACCGATTTATTTCTCCCTCCATTCTTCCCTCCTCCACAAATCTCTGTATTCTGGGTGACTTCAATTGCCATCACCCCCTCTGAGACTTCAATTGCCATCACCCCTCTGGGACTCAAAAAGTACTTCCGACCCCTGTTGAGAGGAAGCATTCGAGTGGGTTATCTCCTCTGACCTCCTCCCCCTTAATGACCCTGACATACTTACTCTTCTTCATCGCTCCTTTGGCAGTCGCTCCTCCCCTGATATCTCCTTTGCTCTTTTCTTTCTCGCCCTATCTTGCTCCAGGGAGGTACTTCAGAACCTGGGTTCCAATCAGCTACCAATTCTACAAACCGTCCCTTTTTCTCCGGTCTTTCGCCCCAACAAACCTCTTCCTTCCTTCAATTTTCAGAAAGCTCGCTGGGCTGACTTTGCTTTTTACTTTGACTCTCACTGTCCTCCTGCAGAGGAATACTCGTCTCTTTTTCTTTCATCTGGTGCTGTTCTTTTTAGTTCTCTGACACTAAATGCCCTCGTTACGATCTGGTGCTCTGAACAGAAGACTCTGTTCCTTCTCCTTATGGCAAAGAGGGCTCGGGCGTACTTGCTAACTGCTCTCTCTGTGGCACTGAGGCCACCCTTTTCGTTTCAGCAGTCCCAGTATGTTCAAGTTTTTCCGCTGAATCCTGCGCCATTCTGCAAGCTCTTTGCTGGTCTCGGCAGCACCAACAAGTCTGCCACTTCTCTTCTCTTCACCTTCTATCTGATTGTCGGTCTGTTCTCGCCACTCTGTCTTCTCCTTTAACTTTCCTTTTACCTCAAACTCTCTGGTAGATCTGGCAGGAACTGTCTTCTCTCTCCTCCTGTTCCATAATGCTACAATGAGTTCCCTGACACTCGTTTCTTCCGGGTAACGACGCGGCTGATGAGCTGGCCATACGGGGAGCGCTACTTGTTCTCTCAGCAATCCCTTGTAGTCTCTGTCCTGTTATCTCTTTTATTTACTCTTCTCTTTTCTCGAACTGGAGGCATACTGTCTCATCTAAATTCTTTGACACACAGGTTCCCTCGATTTTCATGGAGGAACTTGTGTTTCCACATCATGCTCGCTGTGTTCTCTCTCGCTTTCACTGCAATGGACACAGTCTCCTGTTAAGCTCCTCTCTCTCAAGAATTGGCAGAATTGAAAATCCTTCATGCAGCGCTTGCGGATAACTGTTTCAGGACACCTTTCATCTCATTCTGCACAGTCTAGTGACGGACTCGATGAGTCGCTTACTCTTTGGCAATTTTCTGACTCTCCACGACCTTTGATTCAGGCCCTGGGTAGTTGCCCGGCTTCTGGGGCCACCACTACATATACGAAATCAGTATACTGAAATAAGAAATAAATATTAGTAATAAACAAAGAACCGTCGCGGTTCCCTCACGGAACCCTTAAAACTCACGGAACACAACTACATGATGGAGAACACTGATGTGGAATGATCAAGTCGTTTCCATCGCGAGTAATTTCTTTTTCAGCGTTTTGAACCCCCTGGCCCTAATCAAGGTTAGTTAAGTTTAATCAAATCATCATTTTATTAGCTACGTTTCATTGCCCAAACTACTTTTTTTTAACCGTAATCGATATAAAATGTGAAGCTAGTTATATTTTTTCTTGGTCTCTTGCGCAACTGATATTGCATGTTTATTCAGATTTATATTGCAACTTCACCGTTTAATTCACATTGGGAAACGGACAAAACTTTTTCGCCAGGTTACTCTTTCAAGTCAAATAACTTATGTGGAAGCGGAAGTGGTAGAATTTTTGCTTTTCTGCTTCCACAGAAAAAGGACTGCTTCCACCTCTTCCGCTTCAACATCCCTGGTTGAGCAGTCGCTTTAGAAAAACAATCGACTCGATTAAAGATTCGGCATCAAGCAATGACGATATCACAGAGTTATCGCAGCTGTTGGCCAAAATCAGTTTTGATTTGGCTATAGCACAGCGGAGGTCAGAACTTTTGACCAGAGACGTAGCAGCCGCCCCCCAAACCCCCCAATTGGGAGGGGCCCCAGGCCAACTTTGGAGGCCCAAGTTAGTCTGAAATTGCTTTTTGGCTACGTGACTATTTTCAGTTCAGCACACTTGTTTACAACCGATTTAAACTGTAGAAAGAAATTGGCTTGTGACATCATAAGTGAATGCAACGTCATTTTATCTCGCAGAATCTAGAATATTTCGATTGATTTTCTGGTAGAATCTTGAATATTCGATTGACGTAACAATGCCCTTGTTACGCAACAATCATAGAATGGTCTGGAATTCTGTTTGGCTATAAATACCGGGACAATATATATACACTGCAGAGTGCAGATAAAGTATTTTATTGACATTGTATAGAATGAAACGTTCAAAAAGTGGTGCTCAAAAGAGAAAAGAAGCAGCCACTGCTCGAGATGCTGTAGCGAAATTGCCCAAGATGACAGATTTTTCAAGATTACTGAGCAGAGTAGACCTGGCACTAGTACCGAGAGGGATGAAGAAAACTATAGTGTACAAGAAAAAGAAGACTATGACGATCAGCATCAAAGTGATTGTGAATTTCCACAAAATGTAAGTTGTGATTTACCTGCCAATACGCAACCTTCAATATCAAAAATAACTGAATCTCAATTTACCCCTATCCCTGATGACCCATGTAAATGGCCTGAAAGTATTTCTGATGCTCAACAATGTGATATAGTAAAGCGTGGACCACATCAACTAATAATGAATTTTCCATATAATAACACAACTCCAAGGCGACGTTTTTCCTCCAACCATTATAAACGTGTGTTACCTAATGGTGAAAGTGTTTCACGGTCGTGGCTAGTTTATTCTGGGGAATCAGATCAAGTTTTTTGCTTTTGTTGTAAGCTATTTGGAAAAACACTAAGCCCCTTTTGTAGTGGTATAAATACATGGGAGGGTTTTTCGAAAAAACTGAAACACCATGAAAACGGCATTTCCCACCAAGAATGCTGCAGTCAATGGATGTTGCTAGCTGAAGGGATAAGAAATTCATCCACTATCGACAAACGCGAGATGAATATTTTTTTCAATGAAAGACGTTTTTGGAGAAATGTTTTAGAGAGACTTATCGACATTGCTTTGTTTCTATCGGAAAGGAATCTTGCTTTTAGAGGATCTGAAGAAGTCTTAGGATCTCCTCACAATGGAAATTTTCTGGGTATATTTGAGCTTTTGGCAAGAAGAGATCCGATCCTAAAAGAGCTTCAAGACAGAATCAAGAATAAAAACACTAAAGATCACTATTTGAGTCCTACCATACAAAATGAACTAATTGAATTGCTAGCGACAGAAGTTGAAAAAGAAAATTTACAGCAATTGAAATTGGCAAAATATTTTTCTATAATTTTCGACTGCACTCCAGATATGTCACATCATGAACAAATGTCTGTCATTCTCCGTTATGTACTATGTAATGAAGAAGCTGCTGTTGTTAAAGAAACATTTTTTGGCTACTTGAGAATAAGTGACAGTACTGGGAAAGGCTTGTTGGACGCTTTCTTAGAAAAAGCGACCGAACTGCAACTCGAATTGTCTGATTGTCGAGGTCAGTCATATGATAATGGTGCTAACATGAAAGGAAAACATTCTGGGGTCCAAGCAAGAATGCTAGACATCAATCCCAAAGCTGTTTACGTGCCCTGTGCAAACCATACCCTTAACTTAGTTGTTGTTGACAGTGCTAATTGATCGACGGAAGCATTGACATTTTTTGGAGTACTTACAAGGTTGTATGTGCTGTTTTCTTCCTCTGCTCAGCGTTGGGAAATTTTGAAGAAACATGTGGAGCTGTCCATAACGTCACAATCTGATACTCGTTGGGAAAGCAGAATTAAATGCATCAAACCTCTTCGATAGAATTTAAAAGAGGTGTTGCTGGCACTGAAAGACTTGGAAGCCATTTCCATAGAAAGAAAAGATGGAAGAGCTGCCTCAGAAACAAAATCGTTGATAGCTCATTTATCAAAATGGAGTTTTCTTTTGTCGGTGTTTATTTGGTATGATATCCTATTCCAAGTCAATAAAGCAAGCAAGATTCTTCAATCGTATGGAGTCTCCCTTCATACAATGGCAACGGAAATCCAGGCAACTGAAAAGTTTTTGCAAAACTATCGCACAACGGGTTATGACAGTGCCGCAACATCTGCTGTTGAAATAGCACAGGAATTGGATATTGATCCTTCTTTTCCTCCGTCAAGAAGTGGAAAGAAAAGAAGATTGTTTGATTACCAAGGTGAAGAGGAACAACGAGCTACTCCTGAACTGAAATTTAAAAGCAACTTTTTCTATCCATTAGTAGACCAGGCTATTATGTCAATAAAGGAGCGCTTTAATTTGTTACGTGAGGTTTCTTCCGCCTTTTCGTTTTTCTACACACGAGACAAACTTTTGCTTGTGCAACAAGAAAATGCTCTTCTTACTTGCTGTAAAGAGTTCCAAAAAAAGTTCGGTGACATTGATTCTGATGAAATGAGCGCTGAGCTACAGCGGTTTGTTTTAATTTTACAAAAAAAACGCAATCTCAATACGGCTCAAGACTTTCTGAACTATCTTCTAAAGACTCATTTATTTGAATTGTATCCGAATGTGTACATCGCACTTCGAATCTTACTAACTTGCCCCGTGACTGTTGCCAGCGCTGAAAGAAGCTTCAGCAAATTGAAACTGATCAAAACTTTTAATAGAACGTCTATGACAGACAGTAGACTATCTTTATTAGCCATGTTGTCAATCGAAAATGACTGCGCCCGATCTCTTGATTATGACAATGTCATAACAGCATTTGCGAACAAAAAGGTTCGCTCCAGACTATTTAAATGATACTGTGTTTTTATAAGTTTTTCATGTTTTTCAGTGTCATTGCTTTCGTTTCGCAGTGTCTGCATAAATGTCCTACTGAACTCTGGCATCGGTGCCGAATTTTTTATGACTTGCACCTTCGGTATCGGCATGCTTTATTCTGACATTAGCCTGTTTACTTATGTACAAATTGTGGTGTATATTCTTAATGCAGCTTTTCAATTTTACACCTCTAAAGTGATATGACCTGTGCGCAGGGGCTCTTGCGCTTACTTTGGGGGGGGGGCCCGAAGTTGGAGTGCCACGGGACTGCTTTTGACGATAAACTCAAATTTAAATTTTGTGGAAATGTTTCAATGCATGTTGTTTTGGGCTGGAATGAATTTGATGTTAAAACAAATCATGATGTTTTTCCATTTTTTTCCGCTTCGAGGAGCCTATTCACAACGTGCAAGTGTTCTAGGCGCTTCCTAAAATATCCTTGGAGATTATTTGTTCAATGTTTCAGTACTAAGTTTAGTTTCAAAATCAAATTTAGCCATCAAATACCGGGAAAACTTAACTATTGCGCTTTAATTTCAAAAGGATTTGGATTTCCCCGTAGAATGCTCTTGATCCCCTCTGATTGTCATTCTGGTTCGGCTCCAGTAACGATACCGGTAAATATACAAAATAGGCTTCCGGCATTGTAAATCGTTTAAAATAATTACTTGCATTTCAGACTAGTTTGATGTTTATTTTCCCTCGATTAGCGTCACCAATAAACGCAACAACTTACGTTTTCAATCAATTGTCACATGATTTTTACCCCATTTTGAATTTTTTAACTATAAATAAAACTGTCAAAACTTTTCGTTCTCAGCTTTATTGAAAAATTCAAAAATCATTGCTCAAAAGCGCATTGGTTTTAATTGCTTTGGCTGGTTTCCATTAGGCGTAGATTGCAGGCGTAGTGTAAAAAATTCTTTGTTTCTTAATTTAGTTTTATGCGCGGAGCGAGCGCGTAAAACTAAATTAAGAAACAAAGAATGTTTCACGCTACGCCTGCAATCTACGCCTAATGGAAACCAGCTTTTATTGTTTTTCGGTCCTTGCCTGTCCCGTCCCCCAAACCAAACCCTTCATTTGCAATAACATGAACTTGGAGCAAGGGATTTTGGCCCTGCTGAGGAGCCCAAGAGGACAAACGCGTCCAGGGATGGTCTCGTCAAATTGGGTTGGGTACATTGTTTGCAATACACACTAAATTGTTTTCAATACAATGTTTGTGGTTTATGTCGGTGTGAACTTTCCAACCATCAACTAACCTTGCATAACGTTATCTAATTAATCATTCCACCTGCGAGAGGTCGTTGGAGTGGATTCTCCCGTCACAAAAGGTGAGGGCGCTCTTGGCAGCAAGGTGTTGCTTTGAGGTGACTTAGTTTGTGGATCGCAGTGGATTCTGCGAGCCTCATTTTGCAGCAAATGCCCGAGTGTCTCCATTAGGTTCACCATCTGTCATGAACATGCTTGCGCCGCTTGTCCGACGCATGTTTGCTATTGCACGGGGAGAAAACGAGTTTATGTTATTCCAAATGAAGGGTTTGGTTTGGGGGACGGGACACGCCCTGCTGAGGAGCCCAAGAGAACGAAACGCGCCCAGGGATGGTCTCGTCAAATTGGGTTGGGTACATTGTTTGCAATACACACTAAATTGTTTTCAACATAGTGTTTGTGGTTTATGTCGGTGTGAACTTTCCAACCATCAACTAACCTTGCATAACGTTATCTAACTTCTAATCTTGAAATTAAATGCACTAAACACGAGATATAAATTTGACGACAACACAATCAGTACAAAATTAATAAAACTGAAAATATTGAAAACGAGGCTGTACATCAGAATTTCTCTGTCGCCATAATTAAGAATCTATAAAAATCACAAAATATTAACCAATGGATTTGCTGCCTCTTAAACATTGAGCACTTAATTAGGGAGTTCTTTTGAAATCTTGTCTCAGGCGCACATACTGATGAATTCATCATTGGGTACAGGGGCCATGACCATCATCAAATGTTACAAACCCGTTTTCAGTTTTTACGCCGACAAAATCTTGATCTTGAAAAAAATAGCTCACACAACAAATTTCATAAAATTTAGATTGATAAAGTTGTCGGTCATAAACATTTGCCTTCAAAAAAAAAGATCATCCAACAAATTTCCTGTTTTTGCCCCTTCCCCCAAACTTGGATCTGGCTACGGAAGTAGATATAGGGATTATCTGAAGAATTGACATCCTTGAGTTTCCATCTGAAGAATCGCCACCCAAGACTTCAAATAAAAGAAGCGAATTATATACAGATATTGGATTACCTGAAAAATTATCTCCCCAAACCAATCTAGGGTGACGATTCTTCAGGTGATCCGATATAAGCCTATGGAATTAACAGAAGAGAAATCAATTGTGAACAACAGCTATTCCGTTACCACAACTAAAAAACTGAGTTAAAGTAGACGAGTTTTTGTTGAGGAAATTAGCAGTGAGTGTAAAAAGATTAAATCTAACATTCGTTAATTATACTCCAATATGTTGCAGTCAGTAAGCGATGCAATTTAGGTTAACCTTGGTCGTTAGTGCGAACATTACCTCGGCAACGTTAGAGTGCGCTCGAGAAAGAAAATTCACCAATTTTTCTTTTGATTTGATTGGTTTTTGCTTCAGTACTCGTATATATGCATCCATACCAGAGGTAGGCCTTCTGGAGAATCTGTTAAGAGTCTGAATACATTGATATTCTTGTGCAGGGTTATTAAGTCTAGTTGTGATCTGTGAATTATTATTTTTGTGCCTCACAGAATACAGTAGTTTTTAAACAAAGTGGAGTTCGTACATTATACGAATTCATTGATGAGTCAGGGAATTAAAAACACCCTTTTGTTAATATATTTTATTTGCAATAAAATTAGTTCATCTTTGTGGTACTGAGGTAACTGCCATGAATGGAAAGAACAAAAAGATAATCGTTTCTCGAATGATTTATCTAAAGCTGGCTGTGCGCAATGAAACACAAACCGCAAGTTGTGCAACTTCCGCAAATACGCACCTCGCGCTGCGCTTCTTTGAAATGTTTTATGTTTTTGCAAAAGTTGTGCAGCGCACCAACAAAAATAATTCACTTTCTCTTTATTGCGATGCGCACTACATAGAAACAGTGTAGGGGAGACTCGAGACGGTGTAAAAAAGACTCGACTTGACTCGCGTCATTTGCAGGAAATGACGATTGACTCGGAACTCAATACCAGTGACTCGTGACTTGAAAGATATGACTCGAGACTCGACTGGTCTACTGATAATGAAATTATTTGCATGAACAAATTTTCTGTCTTGAAAGTTTGATTTCTTAAAAATTGTATCTTCAAAATTTGTGTATTTAAGAATAGTTTTTTACTCATTGGCGATTAGGGACGTATAGAGGGGGCTCCTATGCACGCGCCCCCTCAGGAACACGTTAAATATTACTTTCATTCATTATGCTTGCAACGGTAATTAACAAATAACCTGTTCCACAGAGACAGAATTTGAGGGAAAGTGTTACAAGGTGCTCCAAAGATCTTGGGCACATTTTGACATTGAATTATCTCAAAACTATTAAGGATATAACAACGCATCTAATATTTTGTGAAAGCTTGCAGTCTCAAGTTATTCATAAAATGTTCCAAGATCTTCAATGTCAGCACCGTTGGTCACACGGCACACATGAAGTCGATAGTCCGATTCTTGCCAAACATGCTCCAGCATCGCGTTGTCGATGATTGAGACAGCTTCCTTTGATCGAGCCTTCAGTTCATCTACGTCTTTTGGAAGGGGAGGCAAATAGACCAGTCCTTTCACAAACCCCTACAAAAAGAAATCGCAGGGAGTTAGATCTGGCTACCTAGGAGGTTAGGACATGAGAAGGCGATTATTTTACACAATTTTTGCAGATTCAAGGACGCAAAACGCCTTTTCTGGCTGCGTGAACGCCATTAGAGAATCTTAGCTATTGAAGATACATGAAAATATTTGAAAAGATATGAAAAAAATCATTAGCATCACAAAAACTTAAAGAATTTAGCTTTAAAATTATACAAGTTTCATCCAATTACCAATTGTAGTTCAGTAGGTATGAGAACTTGAAAATTATAGTTGATTGTTCCCTTACGAATTCAAAAATATAGCCTAAATGTTGGGCATTCCTGAATCGATTTCTAATCGGAGAACTGATAAAATGAAAGCAGACCAAGTTCGTTTGCATAATGTCATTTTCTAGTATCTGTTAAAGTGACCTTGTGAAGCAATGTTGGCAATACGAATTCAGCCATATTGTGTCGGGTGTACTCGGTTCGGTATTTAAGATCGATAATCAGTTCTGTTGTTTCTGTGTTGCAATAAAGATAAATTTTTGCTGGTGTGCTGTTTTTATTCGCTGTATTCATTAGCTCTGGATTTTTGCTTTTCAAAGAATGCGGTCAAGAATGATGCGGATAATGTTGTTTGATTTTTCGCACGCTAAAGAATTGGGCAGGTTGAGCTGCGCTTTACCAAAAAAAATTTTTTTTAATTTCTCAGATTTAAGGTTTAAACTCAAATAATCTACTTGATTGATAATAACTGTCCCCGATCAGAGTTCCTGCTTTACTAAGTTCTAAACAAGCAGTCAGCAATCAGCAATGAATCAATCAATTTTTGGTTATATTTACTTGAAAGAGTGGATATTCCTTCACGAAAGCTTGCTCTTAAAAAATATGTAAGTGGACTACAAATGTCAACAACAAAATTTATTTATTCCAAAACAATTTTTTCAAAACAAATTATGGTCATCTTATAAATGCAGCGTGGCGAGTGAGCTGTAAAGTCTTGTGATAGAAAGACTGCCAGTTGAACGCTCAGAGCGTGGCAATGCGGTAGGGCAGAGCGGAACCGTTTGCATGGAGCTCTCGATTCGGATTCAAACTATGGCCTGCGACAATCCTATTGATAATATTCTATGTTAATTTTGCTGTGCTTAGCTTTAAGTTGCATAACATTATTTTGTGCATTTTAATTTACATAATTCCGGATTTTTTTCCTTACTACAAGTTATTATATATATTTAGTTTGTGTTTCTTAACATAGTTCACTTTTAGCAAATTATTAGATGCTGTAGTTTCATTTTGTATCTTTTATTGATTTTAATTTTGAGGTTGAAAGTATTATTTCAAAATTTATTTGCTTTAACTGTCGATTGGTAATATCACAGTCAAAAAATAGTTGTACTGCTACACAACATAACTTCTATGGTAACTTACGTATGTAGATGCTTAATGAGAAATACAATGATCCAGATATTCAGTTTTGTGACCAAAATCAAGTGAAAGCTTGAATAAATATTTGTGATTGAACTCGTCAATATCTGGTTGCATTAAGTTAAAGACATTGTGTATAGCAACATTAGTTGCTTTTGTCAAATTGCATTTAAAAATAGGCAGCATAGTTAATTAATTTACCTTGCTTTTGTAATCTTAAAATTTGTGAAAAATTCAAACAAAATTACGTATGATAAATTTTGACATTGAAGATAACTATTGATAAATTTTGCAGTTTTTGCTATGGAGCTTAAGTTTAATTTAGAATGAAGCGTGGAGTTGCCTTAAAAATTGTTTTATTTTTATTTTTGTTTGCATTTTCATCTGCCTTGAATTTGACTGATTGTGGGTCAACAAAGCAATGCATTAGAAGCCCTAGCGGATGTTCAGAAACAGATGTTTCGTGTCTGGTGTTTTTTTATCAATGGGTAAGATATAATTGAACTTTCAATACTGCAAATTGGCAAAGCGACATTAAACGATCTCGTTTTTAAGGATCGGCGGTCAATTTGCCAGGAAATTCTATTTTGCTGAAGTAGTATATAATGGCCAAGGGCGTACGCAAAAAGTTTCCGAGGGGAAGCCAAAGTTTCGTACCAATCGTGTCACAAATAAACTTTATGGGGAGTACCGAAGGCACAAACTATCGAATTCCAAGGTGAACCCCGAATACTCGCAAGAAACCAGCTATGCTTTTGCTAAAACTACTTGGTTTTGCTTTATATATTTTACGATTATTTGCTCGGATATGACGCAATGACGTTGAAGCAAAGCGGTGGGAAAAAGTTAGTAAAATGAAACGTCGCGGCTACCCAAAACGCACGGCTTTGAGGCAAATATTAAAAACTGTTTTCAACATTTTACTATTAAGATCGTCTGTTTCATAGTTGTTTCCAAAAAATGCTCTCAGCCTTTCATAAAAAAAAAGATTTATCAACTTACATGCTTTAAAGCTATTCATGAGATTTCTGCATTACGTAATTACAATGCCAGCCTTTCAGGCAGACACAGTAGCTTGTATCATTAATCAATTCAGGAAGTTTATTTATCAATCGAAGCTAAAAACTTCTATAAACTACACAAACACGGAAAATGTAATATCTTGTGGTTATCTGACAACGAGACGGCGAAAAAAACCGTGAGGGCATCAGAAGCAATTGACGCGCTCATCAAGCAACAATAAAATATACAAATTTTAGCAATACCACACAGAAAAAAACAGTCAACAACAAAATTTTTAAATGGAATTATCAAACACAAACATTTTTCTTCATTTACGTCCAAACACTGCCTGATAATGAGACAAAACTAATTGATCTGCACCATGCAATGCTAGTCCCCTATAAATACGACTTCAGACCAAGAATCAGCCGCTACTTCAAAGTCAAGTTTTATTTGTTACTTAAACAGTCTTGAGTTCGATTCTATTTGAAAGAGTTTTTATGTGATACTCAAAAAGCTCTCGTAAGCAATGCTGCTGTTGCATAGATTTATTACGCAAAGGCTCGTGTGATCAAGTCTGTTATTACGTAGACTTGTTATTCAATGTTACAGATCTTACATCTCTATGTACCGGTTAAGAGTCAAAAATGTTACCCAATCTACCAAGAAAGAGACATCATTTACCAGCATTACTTAGATCAGGAGTGGGCAACCTTTTGCGCTTAGATGGCCGTATTGAAAATTATTTTTAATCACATGGCCGAGAAATTCAGGGCTCGGCAATCTTTTACGGCCGAAGAGTCATTTGGATTTGTTTCCCACAACAAACAGAACAATGAAAGCCTTCATAAGTCTACTGAAGATAAGTGTGTCCCCCCCCCAAAAAAGGTCTTCATCTTTAATCGGTGGCAATAAACAGAGTATCAACAAGCTCACCTGCCACCATGAAGAGCAAAAGAACCGCAGTTTGCCGACCTGCGACGAAATTAAAAATATTTTTAACACAATGACAGAGCAGGTTATGAATGTTACAACTTACCCCGTGTTACTATTTGCCCGCGTCTCTCCTAGTTTGTTCATTTAATCAATTAGTTGATACAAGATGCCTTATTAAGATAGAAGTTAAAACAATGTACTGATCTACGAAGCCACATATGGCCGCACATTAACCATAAAAGGGCCGCTCGTTACCTTCCCCTGACTTCGATCTTAAGTCAAAAATAAAGAACTAAAAACCAAATTATTCATCTAGACAAGTATAAATAATTAAACCGCTTTATGGTAAAACTATTAATTTTGTAGTTTGGTAGAAAAATACCAGCCTAGTAGTACTATTTTAAACCAATACAGGAATTTTTTTTGTCAGCGAAATGGGAGGAAATTTAAGTTTGCCTTTTGTCCGATAAACATTGCGCACAGATTCAATAAGTTTTACAACTTTGCTTGAACTAATTTACCGAGTATTGAATTTGCAAACCGAAATAGGTTTTATACGGCGTTACAAAACTATCATTATTTTCGAATGTTTAAATTTTACTTTTCTCATTTTTCATAACACATTGCAGGTAATCTCTAATAAACATCAAAGATAATGTAGGACACAGGTTTATCAGGTCATTCTCTAAATCTTCAGCTCTTCTCTTCTTTCTTTTGTACTTTTTCACTTTTAATTTCATCTACCATCATCGTTCCTCCTGTTACACATCTTCTTTTCTCGAACACTGTTCTCAACACACAATCATGTCTTGAAATTTGTATCAGCCATCTTCTTTTCCTGATATCGGATAATAATTTCGATGTTTTATTCACAAGATTTAAGACTTTCTGCAGTTGTCCACTATACCCTCTAAACTGTTAGATCTGCGACCTTAAAGAAATTCTTAAAGTCATTCTCTTTGGTCATCGTCGGATACAAAATTTTATTTTCGTTATAGCGAAGACCAAACGTCACGAATTATGCTTAAAACGTCATCACGCAATCGCTAACCACGTGATAGATAAGTAAAAAGGGATGAAGCGTTTGGTTGAGTTACAAATAATTGCGGAGAGTAGTTACATCAATTGACGTCATAAGAGGGTAGTTTTTTAAAAGATAAGCTGTCAGAGGCTGAGAGTCATAAATTATGACATAAGTGCGTAAAACACACGTGACCAATAAGCACACAGTAGATCATGTTATCATCTAATCTCTGAAGAGAACGATGCATACAGTGCGCCAATGCGGAAAATGCAACACATGTTGGTGCTCTCACGGTCGTATAAACACAAAATTACCGCTGATTACTAAGGAAGACCCAAAAAGATGTTTTGAAGAAAAAGTATTTGTAAATTTGACATCTTTTTCAGTTGAAATAGCTTTAAAGATTTGAAATCTCATTTTTTAATATTGTTACAACTAGATTGCTGTAATTAAACTTAGACTAATTAACACAACACTACGTGTTGATCCTAAATGTTTAAATGCTTGAGCTGACTAGTGAAAAACCAAACATTATTTTCAAGCTCATAAAACTTGAAAATATTGTTATACCAGAGCCGACTTCATTTAACCCTGAAAAAGAATCTCTCTCTACCACCAGTTTGTCTCTGTGTACAGCGGTTGTGCAACTTATTCCTTCAGCTCACTTTTAATAAAAACCTTAACAATTTGAGCTCATTCACCTTGACTCCCATCGCATATTTTGCAATTATTAGTGCTGCTTCTAATCCAAACATTACAACCTAACCGCGAATTTGAAAACTTTACCGTTTGTTTCAGCCAATATCTTTGTATTTTTGCAGTACTTTTTTCTTCACCGACACTATCCTGCTTAAATCTTCTTCTTAATCTCACTTCAACAGTTATCATTTTCTGGAATAATGGATTCCAAATACTTGAACTTATCCGTTTTTCTAAATTTGATGTCATGCAATTTTATTGTCGTTCTATAATCCTGTGCATTAACACACAGGTATAACATTGTGTGGGTACTAACCCTCATTAGATGCAGGTTGTTAGAAATTATTTGGGTCAAAATTTTCAAAAGCTTATCAAAACACGGCAACTTTTTGTACATAAAATTATCTAGTCACAACTCTTAACGGATTTAGTCTGTTTTTCCATGTAAAATAATGTGAGCTTACAGTCTCTTTTCTCAACTGTCACGTAAATCTTTTTCTCAGACCCAAATTTGCAGCTGTTATCAGTTTTATTAGTGAAAAAAAACAAGAGATTATAAGAAGGTTGCATATGACGTCACACATTTGGCGCGAAAAAAAGTGGCATCTAAATACCACTTGCTCTTGAGTTATAAATAACTCTATGCCAATTAGATACTCGTAGGTACATCAGCAAAAACAACCATTGTCTAAACATTGCTACCGGTACGGCAATTTTTTGAATTATCCTTGGTCCAGCAGCCCAGGCGATAGCCCGAAAAATTGTTTAAGGAGTACCGTAGTTGAGGTCTCAAAATTACATTTGATATATCAGTACAACTGGTCTGCAAGCATTATTGACAAAATGTTTTAAAAAATTATTGATTTTATTCATCAATATCTAATCCAACATAAGACAAACGGTACAGAAGTCTGCCCTGTCATCTAGGCTGCAGTATAATTTATAGGTTAACAAATTTTCAGTATACTAATCCTACTAATTAAATATGCTGTATAAGTAGCACATTGCAATTGACTTAAACTCAGCATTCCCAAATACGCTAATCAATCGAATATGAAACTCTAACAGAAGCTGGCTACAAATGAGCCTGCATGTTTAGCCCATAAAATTGCCCTAACTAGTTGCAATAACAAGCAAACCGTGGCACCTCTTACCTTACTTTGTCTTCAGATTCATTCCATAACAATAGTAAAACAACATATTCAACGTTCATTTAACAACTGCCTATTTTATCGATTTAATGTGCAAAAAAAGGTATCACTCCTATTCAATTCAATGCAAAAACACTGAAAGTGGTCAGCCACTTTTTTCGAAAGTGCATTTTGATAACGATTGATCACGTGCGTGCAACCTTCCTATTGTTTATGAAATACTTTATCACCTTTTTTACAACTAAAATCAAGAACCAACAACCACACTCACAATTTTTTCAAAGTGTTTGCTGTCATCTATAGAATGCCTCATGCTCATCAACTCTTGCAAAGCTTCAACTTTAACTAAACATCGAATTTTTAACTCTTGTTTAATGTTGACCTAAACTGCTACAAATAAAAAGATGCATACTTGCCAACATTTGCAAAGCTTTAGAGTTTTAAAACTCATATGTGTTTACAAAGCAAACAATTTCCTGTATACCAATTTAAACCCTCACAATAAGTCTCAATCTCGCTACTACTTATACGCATTTACAAAACAAAAAGAACTTCAACTTAATTGGGAATTTAAACAAATTCAACTTTAACCGTTTTATATCACATAACTTTACTAATAAAATCTCACAATTTCGTTGTCAACACCTCGTATACACGTTATTAAACAAAAATTTTCAATTTCATTGATCTCATTTTGAAGAAGTTTTAACTAACACTCTTTTCAACATGTATCAAAACAGCTTCAATACTGGTATATTAGCAACTACGAACTACAAATCAAAAATTAATCAATCAAAAAATCCAGGCTTATGAACTTATCTGATTTCTGTGCGTTCTCTTAGTATAGTTTCTAAGCGCTGAAGCCACAAGTTTTAACTCTGTTTGAAGCAAACCAACTCTGTTGGAACTTAGCATCTAACAAATCTTACAGCTCTGTTTTTCAGCAAACTAGGACAATACCTACCGATATGACTTTCATAAATACAAAAATTTTGTACGTGCTGCTGATTTTTGTATAATGTTTTAAAGTCCTACCTGATGTTCTTACTAAACAATGCGCTTTTAGCGTTTTGTCCTAGTTTATTTTAAAACAAAATCCGTCAATTGTTTGAAAATTGCACATAACATTTTTCCAGCTGTGCAATCAACTGGCATTTTGTATTGTCTCTAGACCTAGTTTAAACGTAATGATACAAACATACAAGGTATTTTCCGAGCTTTACCCTAATTTCTTTACCAACTATTGACTCGCAAATGCTACTCATAAACAAAATCTGAACTGATCACCTCTTATTTTCAAAAAAGTTTTCATAAATTTTGAAATCTTTGGTTAAATAAACACTATACTTGTGTTTGTATGGCTGCTATTACTTACATATCTACAGAATAAATCTTTGAATCTTACTTTTTACATACTGTACATCAAATATTTAAAATTTCATCAAAGCATTCTCACAAACACTAAATTCATGATTTCTAACACGGCTATACCTTACTTTAAACAAACAGTTCTGATCTTTCTAACTAATAAAGTTAATTGTGTCAAACTTTAGTTCTATTATATTTCAGTAGGCGATAAACTTACAATTTGTACATCTTGATAAGCATTTACTTGACGAAATTCTCCCACTTGGAAACATTTTTTACAAACGTGGCTGTCCGATAGATGTCCCACAAATCTAACTCATCAAATGGAAGACAGCCGCAACCTGTCCAGCTGATTCAATGCTAAATTGAACAGCTGTTGAGGTCGAAGGCACTACAATCGTCAATGTATACAAACCACCTGTAAGAGTTCTCAACAAGGGTGATATCCCCATGTTTTTCCCACCATGCATCGATGCAGGAGATTTCAACTGCCACAGCACTGCATAAGGGATACAAAGCAACCAGCCCTAAGGACTCTGTTTTAGAGGATTGGGCATCCATTACCGATGTGACCCTCCTCCATTACCCACACCTACCGGACAGTTTTAGATCTGGTAGATGGAACACCACTTCCAACCCAGACTTGGCTTTCACCAACATAACCAGTACCTTACCACAACGCTTAGTTTTAGACCCCTTTCCTAGACCTCAACACCGACCTTCATTGATTACCCCATAAAACCCAGTTGAACTTATTCCAACAAAAGATGTTGAGAGATGGAACTTCCGCAAGGCCAAATGGGAACAATTTGCACACCTGGTGGAATCTGAAGTTGATACGCTGCCGTCTCCCTGTACCCCTGACCCAAACATAGCATACACAGCCTTTTGCCAACGGCTTTCCCAATCAGCAAAGAAAACCATACCACGTGGTTGCCGCGAGCTGTATATCCCAACATGGGACGACGAATGTAATCATCACTACAAAGAATTCGTCCAAGCTGAAGACAAACAATCAGCTGATGCCAAGTCTACAGACCTGATGGACCACCTCAACAAGAACCGCAATAAACGATGGGAAGAAACAGTTGAAGGAATAGACTTCACACAATCAAGCAGGAAAACTTATAACCGCCTCATTGGGCGCAAATATGATTCAAAACAATGCCCAATTACAGCCACCTCCATTGAAAAGCAACTGTTAGCCAGTGGGCGTTTCAGATGGGCTGATAAACAACATAACCTCTCTATTAAGTGGCAGTGTAGTACGATGTGTGGGGTGCCTGGGGTTGGTGGCCATCTCACCACACCTTTCACCACCTCAGAACTCACAGCGACCATAAAACTACTTAAAGGTGGGAAGCCCACGGCCCAAACAACATCCCACCAGAATTCATGATGCACTGTGGTAAAAAATGCTTGGAATGGGTGCGTAAATTCTACTTCTTTTGTCTTGAGCACACAGTTATCCCAAAGATTTGGCGTAGAGCCACTGTTGTGGCCATCCTAACACCCAACAAACCGGCAGACGACCCCAAAAGCTACAGACCTATTTCATTTCTATGTGTTGCTTATAAGATTTTGGAAAGACTGATTCTTGCCCGCATCAACCTCGTAATCGAAACCCTACTGCCATCGGAGCAGGCAGGCTTCAGACAAGGTCGCTCAGCAGTACAGCAAGTACTCAAATTCACGTGTGAGATCGAGAAAAGTTTCGAGAATGGATATAAAGCCGGGGCAGTAATGATGGATCTGACAGCTGCCTGCGATACTGTTTGGCATCAGGGCCTGACCCTAAAGTTTCTGAGTACCATTCCAGACAGCCATCTTGTGCGTTTCATCATGAATATTTTATCAAACCGCAGTTTTTAAACTCAAAACCAGTGCGGGTCAAATAAGTCGACAGCGCATACTCAAGAATGGTTTATCGCAAGGCTCAACACTGTCGCCTATCCTGTTCAGCATCTACATCAGCGACATCCCAACAACTGTCTCCCACCAGTAAGGTTACGCAGATAACATGGCACTTCTTTACTCCCACAAATGCTGGGCCTCAGTTGAAGAAACGCTATCTAGAGATATGGATGACCTTGCTGACTTTTTACAAACCTGGAGACTAAAATTGAATACAACAAAGACAACCTCGACCCCTTTTCGTTCGAACAAAGGTGAAGCGCAACGGCAACTAAACATCTGCGTCCATGGAACCAAACTCCCTCACAACCCACAGCCTAAATACCTCGGAGTAAAACTAGACATGCAGCTAACATATAGACAACACATAGAAGATCTACGTGGAAAAGTGATGGGCAAGAAACAATTTCATCTGTTGCTTGTCTGGGACAACTTAGGGCGCAAATGCTAAAACTTTAAGTTTTGCTGTTGTTGTTATTACCCCACCCCTTCCTAGGGATAAGTTGATGGCGGAAGTCCGTGGAGCCCCAGAAGCCGGGAAACTACCCAGGGCCTGGACCAGAGGTCGTGGAGAAACAGAAAAGTGCCAAAGAGCGAGCGAAAAAAAGAGTCCGTAGCTGGACAGTGCAGAATGAGACAAAAGGTGTCCTGAGACAGGTGTCCACAAGCGTTGCATGAAGGATTTTCAATTCTGCCAATTCTAGAGAGATAGGAGCTTCACAGAAGACTGTGTCTGTTGTAACGAAGACGACAGAGAATACAGCGAGCATGACGTAGAAGCACAAGTTCCTCGATGCAATACGAGGGACCCTGTGTGTCAAAGAATTTAGATGAGACAGTACGCCTCCAGTCCGAGAAAAGATAAGAGTGAATACGAGAGATAACAGGACAGAGACTACAAGGGATTGTAGAGGGAACAAGTAGCGCTCCCCGTCTGGCCAGCTTATCAGCCGAATCGTTACCCGGAAGAAACGATTGTCCGGGGACCCATTGTAGCCTTATAGAACAGGAGGAGAAGACAGTTCCAGCCAGAAATTAAGGTAAAAGGAAAGATGGAGGAGAGGACAGAGTAGCGAGAACAGACCGACAATCAGATAGAAGGTGAAGAGAAGAGAAGTGGCAGACTTGTTGGTGCTGCCGAGACCAGCAAAGAGCTTGCAGAATGGCGCAGGCTTCAGCGGAAATACTTTAGCATACTAAGAATGGTGAAAAGAAAAGGGTGGCCTCAATGCCACAGTGAGAGCATTTGGCATTTGGCATTTGGCAAGCATTTGCCAGAGCCGTCTTTGCCAAAAGGGGAAGGAACCAATCGATCTGTCCAGAGCACCAGATCGTAACGAGGGCACTCAGTGTCGGAGAAGTAAAGAGAACAGCAGCAGAAGAAAGAAAAAGACACGAGTATTCCTCTGCAGAAGAACAGTGAGAGTCAAAGTAAAAAGCAAAGTCATCCAAGCGAGCTTTCTGAAAATTGAAAGAAGGGAGGCGTTCGTTTGGGCGAAAGAGGGACGGTTTGTAGAATTGGTAGGCGATCAGAACCCAGCTTCTGAAGCACCTACCAGGTGCAAGATAGGGCGAGAAAGAAAAGAGCAATTGAAATGTCATGGGAGGAACGATGGAGAAAAGTACGTATGTCAGGGTCATTAAGGGGGAGGAGATCAATTGAATGCTTTCTCCCTACATGGGTCGGAAGTACTTTTTGAGTCTCAGAGGGGGTGATGGCAATTGAAGTCACCCAGAATAGAGAGATTTGTGGAGGAGGGAAGAATGGAGGGAGAAAACGAGTCGGTTGTGCCATCTCTCGGAGAAGAACGAATAGGGGGAGCATAGACATCAAACAATGACAGCGAAGAGGAGTCGTTTAGAGAGATGTTGACCTCTACATAATCACAGTAGCGGTCAAGCGAAGAAACAGAGGAGGTAGAAAGCTCAGAGAAGGATAAGCCCTACCTGACGAAAATGATGACGCCACCGCTAGCGTGTGTGACATCAATAGAAAAAATACCAGACCGGGAGTAAGTGCGATCACATCGCAGAGCAGAAAATCCAAAAATCCGGAAAGAGCAAGATAAATTAAAGTTAGATTTCTGGATACAAATAAGGTCAACGGGATGAGACGAAATAAAGTGTGGCAGTTCACTGCATCTGACACGGAGACCCCCAACATTCTATTGAAAAACCCTGAGGAAGTCAAGGGAGAAAAAGAAGCAGGAGGTAAAGAGAAACAGCTAGGAGCATGAGGCGGTGGTGAGGTGCAGAGGGAGAAGATACAAAGTGAGCGGAAAAAGGATAAGAGCTTTGAAGTCGAGAGTGGGGTGCGAATGATGCATTAGCAGAAGGGGGCCAGATCGACCAGATTGAGCAGTGGAGATATATCTGCTGGAGGAGTCCGAGGAGGAAGTCACAGTGCTGGTAGGTGTGGGATCTCCACCAAAAAAAGCAGGCACGCAGCAGGGAGGCCAGCTCCAGGAGTGAGTGCTGCCAAGAGCTCTGAATCTAGAAAAGGAGTGTAGTGAGCACTTTAAATAAACCCAATTAGAGCATGTACAGCATTGCACTGATCTACCCCGCCAGATCACATTTCCAGTGTACACTGACCAGGGAAAGACGGGACAAGGGTTAGAATGAACGTTGACGATCATCGGGAGAAGAATGAGACGATGGGCAAGAGATAGGCACGAGAAGAGAAAAGTCAGGCCACAGATTTTAAAGAGGCTGTGTGCTGCCCTTCTGCAGTCGTTCAGGGGCAGCACGGCGAAAAAATAGTTTGTGTGGGGGGAGTGAGCGGGCTAACTGGGACCCTCGGGAATACCAACAGCCATTTTGACCCAACTCAAACGGGGTTGGGGACCGCACCACCACGTTGAGGCGGCTGTTGATTGGTGCAGTTCAAATTTGCTGGGTTTGTATAAAGTATATACGACAAAAATTTCGCACTTGACTATCCACCGACATCGGACTCAATATGTGTTTTGGGGACGGACAGAAAGTCCGTATTAATGATTAGACTTAAAGTTAACTCAAAGTCAGAGTTAGTTGATGATAGATAGGGAAAATCAGCGCTATTTTGTTGTAATTTGTTGTTGTGACGGCAGGTTATTTTCGAGAGATGTAATATGAGGTCATACGGTTTAAATCTGAGAAGCATTAGGTTAACTGTTATAAAAGTGGTCGTAAGTAGTGAAGGAACTTGTAATAACTGACTATTTGTTGAAGTGTTTAATTATTTTTTGAATTGTAGTAACGAAATATTTGATTTGTTTGCAAGCAATTCGTGGTTTCTAAATTTTTGTTGGTGGGGGTTCCGTGACAAACGCGAAAGTACATTAGGGGTTCCTCGATGACAAAAAGGTTGAAGAGCACTGTTCTACATTGAACACGAGCTCTAATATCTAAGAAAAAGAAACGCAGAGTAGTTCGGAAAAATAAGCTCAAGCGAAGTAGGAAATTACCGGCACGATGGTGCAGTGGTTAGAGCGTCCACGTTGTAGTCGGTAGACCTGGGGTTCATTCCTAAGTCGAGTCTTACCAAAAGACTTTAAAAAATAGTATTCACAACTTCCCTGCTTGGCGCTCAGCATAAAAAGGGATACTGTGGAGAACAAGCCGGCAAGCTTGCTTGTTGTGTCCATGGGAAAGGCACTAAACGGGATGCCTCCACCTTTATGTGGCTGACAGGTGACCCTCCCATACTTCATCGGATTGCAATTGTGAAGTTGCTCACCCAGCATGTCAGACGACTCTTGGGTACCCACCAGTGGCAGTCCGCCTTGTTGGTGGTGGGGCTACCAGTCACTCACGACTGGTTCGAAATGGGCTGCCATTTTTCCCCTAGCCTAATATCAATTAGGTTGACGGCATGAACCTGAATTACCATACCGTTCATGCCGTACCTCCATCCCAAGGAAGAGGAGGAGTAAACACAAACAAACAAGTAGGTAAAGTAATAGCAATAAATGAAGGTTTTTGTCTCCTCAAAATGATAAAGTGTAGGAGAAGGCAAGCTACAAACCCACAAAAGTTTAAAAATTGTCAACGGTCGTTTTCTCGTTTTTTGTTGGTGGAATCGGAAGCGGTGGAAGTGGAAGCGATAAGCACATTTGGTGACATTTAAATTAATAACAACGCAATTCAACAGAAACGTTAAAACCAGAAATTTCACAACAGCTCCGATCAATTCCATAACTATCGTTGTCTGGTCAGTCGAAAAGAAAACAATGAAATATCAAAACAGAAATAGGCTTTATTCATTAAAGGTTGGTAAGTGATGATCTCAAAACTTTTTCAACATTACTTAAACTTCACAAGACGTTTTAACGAAATGCGCCATGGCTCCTGACATCAAAGTTGTTTTCGAGTCCCCTTATCTACCGCCTTTTGTTCTTAATTCTGGCCACATATTTTGAACGGGTAATGTCCTTGTTGCTTGTTATTTTTGAGATCATTGTTTTGATAAAAACAGTAAGCGCGATGCACACCTACAGGTATGTATGATTAAAATGCAGCTTTAAAGCCGCATTAAGAATCGGTTCCAAAAAGGGTCTTTGACCGGGTGATAGAAAAGGTTCTCAAAAAAGATCATCAGAAGCTAATATACCTCAAATCTATACAAAAAGTTATTTCTCATTTGAAGTAATTTTCGGATTTGATCAATTACAGTTTTGAATTTTTTCGGATATCACGTTTTGAAATTTTCGCACTTCCGGATATTTTTGATGTTTTCTACTCTTTACACCTTCTGATTTTCACATTTTCAGATTTTCGCATTTCGATTTTATTACACAACTGACATAAATGAAAAGTTCTGCTGCAAATCAAATAAGCTTCTGCAGATAATCCATATCCACCAAATAGAAGCAAGTAATTATGATAAAACGATCAAGGGTACAATAATAACACAAACCTAAATGCAGGGTTAGGCTTTTAAAACATAAAATATCATTTACTAAAGTGTTTGTATCAACAATATGCAGAAGGACAGCATCATCAGTAACCTGCAAAATCAAGTAAAAATAGCATCAGCCAAACGCAAATTCAATCATCTGCTTGTTACAAATGGTAAACAAATTAAATGCATAAAACAATTCCTACGATTCGACCGCTGATGAGACTCCATGGTCTCCTGCCATGCCCTATATCTCAAAAGGGGTCAGGTAACAACAACAACAGTGTCACCGAAACTTTTGGAAAATGGTCTTTTTCAAAGAAGTATTTTGTGTCACCAACAAAGATGAAGTTATGCTTTCAGCTCTCATTCGGTCACGTGCAGATCTTCATAAGAACACAAAAGGCTTTCCTAACTTATCTCGAGTCGAAAGATGGTATTTCCCTCGGGGCAGAGAGAAAAAGTGTTCAGTTTATCGAAGAGTATAGATCTGCACTTTTCGGAGAGCTGTACCACGCGTTTTTGTATTAGAAAGCTGAGGATTTCACTGGTTCACATAAATCCTCCTAAAAGCTTTTGTACATACGATTTCAAGGAAAAATGTCTGTATAAGACTACATTCAGAAATGTACGTTTTTAACTCTCACTTTTGTGCATGCACACGAAGTTAGGTCAAACAATCAAGTTGCCAATAACTTGTTAATGATATTTGATACCAGTAAACGTGGATTGTTTACACTTGAAATTGTAAGCTAGGCTACAAAATTAGGTTTCCCAAATATGGGTTCACAATTGGAAATTATGAACCGTTTTAGGTACGGCAATTTTTTCTGCAAATTTCAAAACCATCATTTAGCTTGCCGGGTGATGAAATTTGTTGTTAAAATAAATTAAGAAATACAATAGAATAAAAAAATGTCAGGTACATACTGATTCAGCGTCAAACGTGTGCAGCCTCCTCCTGGGGTTGCTGTTCTCTTGTCGTTTGCTTCACTAAAATGAAAGTTTAGTTTTGAGATGTGTCTACAAGAAAACCATCCTTACACTTTTTATTCTCTCCGATCTAAATATTTAGTTGGTAACACGGACAGGTAAGATAGAGCAAGAAAATTTTCATTCTCCAAGCATATAACTAAGGAGTTCTTTCCAATTGAACCATAGTTTAGCGAAACTTTAAGGCAATGTTTCATAGCTGCCGCATTTGAAATAAATCCCTTAAAAATTTGGGTCTCCATGCTGTTGGTGTTTTACTGCAAGGAGAAGTTGTTTGTGTGGTTGGCTGTAGCACCGTTTCTATGGCAGCAATGGTCTCAGAGTCGCTTGCTCAGATTGATGTTGCCTCTAGCAAAGAAACGATATCGATCATTTTTTCCTGCTTGTCGGTTCCATCAAGCAATGTAAACTCCGCTCATTGCTGGGTACTTCAAGAAAAATATTGAAACTTAAAAACTCCAAACAAGTCTTGACAAGTCGTCCAGTGCTTTGCTTTGCGCTGTTATTTTGTAAGTGTAAAAATAGAAAATGCAATACGTTGAACATATAAAGTTGGCAGCTTGGTCGAGTGGGATGAAGCGCTGCTCATGATAGCAATATTTATGCGATCCAGCCACAGGTGGGTAACCGTTGATGCGTCGGTGAAATAGATACTTAATGGCAAATTGCCCTGCTCAGTCGCGCTACTTGTGATAGAAATGTGACAGCGATATTAGCAAGTGCGATGTAGTTTGAACAATAAGTGTTCAAGTAAAACACTAACGCAGCAGAATGTTAAAAGTAGGTTTATTGATCAAAGCAAATAGCAACTGCAGTTTTCAATCAAACGAATTTTAGATGTTTAAAGTTTATTGTTATTTTTGACTTTCCTTAATTTCAGGTCTGTCATTGTTGAATGATAATAGAAATGCAATCAACAATACGGACTGAAATTTTGAAAAATACACTAGTTCAATGTTACTTAAAGTGGAGCAAGAAAAAATTCGGGTGGGGCGTTCCAATTTCAATTGTACGAGTGAAATCAATGAGAACAGAATATCTGGACCTACGGTTTTTTGACTACCATAAAATGTACAGTAGTTGTATAGCTTAGATACCAAATGGGGCTGCAGAGATTTAGCAGGTGTAAATATTCGATATAACGCAATAAACATGATTTTATGCAGAAGTATTAGTACAAAAAGAAATAAAGTCATATCTGGTAAAATAGAAACTTTCGCTCAAAAATGATCACCAACGTCATACAGTAGGCTACCATACAACAATCGATTACATCATATCAATAACCAGCAACCAGTTTCGACTTTATTGGGTTTCACCAGGTGAGTGTAAAAAACACTCAATAATCAAATGCCGAAAAATAGCAAATTTTCCATTGCCATAAAAAATGCCATAAAATGCCATAAAACATGCAACAAAACATGTCACAAAACATGCCTTAAAAAATGCCATAAAAAATGTTCTAAAAATATGTCATAAAAAATTCCATGAAATGCCATAAAAATTGCAAAACAACAAATGGCAAATTTGCTCTTTTTCAGTATTTCTATTATTGAGTGTTTTTACACCCACCTGATGAAACCCAATGAAGTCGAAATTGGTCGCGGGTTATTGACATGACGTATAGATTGCTAAATGTTACTGTATGATGTTGGAGATCATTTTTGAGAATAATTGTCTATATTACGATAGTGTGATGCTGCAGGCAGGTCTCTCTTAATAGGAAATCGCCTTAAAAATTGCTACCTAGCTACTAGCAACCTCTACATGTTGTAAAATGATAAAGTCTTGACAATGATCCTACATCCTTATTAGGGCTTACCAATGTGACTTATTGTCCATGTCATGTGTGTGTCCTTCAATGAGATCCCCATAATATTGTTATTGCTGCATCATATTGTTTGGTATTGCATTTTTTTACCCACTTGCAAATTTGTTCTTTTTTAGCATTTTCATGATTGAGTATTTTTTACACTCGCCTGATGAGACCCAATAAAGTCGAAACCGGTTGCGGGTAATTGACATAACGTAATTGATTGCTGTATGCTACCGCATGATGTTGGTGATCATTTTTGAGCAAATTTTCTATATTACCATCGTGTGATGCTGGGGGCAGATCCCTCTCAATAGGACATTGCTTTCAAAACTGCTACCTAGCAACTAGCAACCTTTATATAAAGTCATCTATATGTATATCGTTATTGACAACCTCAATGCACACAACCATTCACAAAGCAACAGCACATGAATAGGCTCTACAAAGCCACATTGAAAAGAAAGAAATGGTGGTGACTTGTTGACTCATCAAAAAGCAAGATGAAAAAAGAATTTGGGAAATTGCGAGGCGAACGTGCTTTCGTCAAGTAGGCGGCCATCCATATTTTGGCATTGCGGTCTGTGCAATTCTTAGTTTAAACCCGAAGTGTAAACTTGAATGTAAACAACGGCCTCATTCAGCTATGCCGCATGAAATGGAACATTTTAGCACTGAACTTTCAGACTTGGAAGTAAATGGGTTGCGGTTGGTCTTCCCCCCATGCTGCTACAAAAAACAATTACAAAACTCCAAAAATATGGAAAATCGAGCGAAGTTTAAAAATCTGCCGATAGCATATAAACACTTGAAGTTTCTTTCAAAAAATCCCTTAGGCTGTTGCCGTTTCGTTATTCATATTCAAAATGTTGATTCAGTACTTACGTGTCGCGGAAGTCTATTTGATTGCTGCTGACTGATCGGGTGCTGCCGTGATAGGAAATGCCTGTGAGTGAATGCATTATAAGATAGAAGGTAATATCATTAAGGAGTGCTGCACTATACATTATTCGTAATGAACCAGAGTGCGGTTAGGCAACTAACGGCACCTATTTTGAATGCTTCGCATCATCGTAACAAGCTTCGCGAAGACGGAGAGGAGGCAGCAATGGTTGAGTCTATATTGGAGTACAGTTAAATCTCGTTACTATGCCACCTCGCTACTATGTCACTCTCGCTACTATACCACTTTTGATTGTCCCCGACAAAATTCAATAGAAAATAAATTTACTATGTCACCTTTTAATCTCGCTCTCTTCTTTTATCTTTCAATCTTTCTCGTGTCGAGCGAAGGCGATGAAGTGACTTTCTAAAGCGCCATCGGTAAACTCGCCCTATTGAATGCTAGGCTGTGCCGTGCTTTGCTTGATTTCGGAGCAAACTTGCTTTACACACATCAGCAGCCATGTTGTCAGTCCGATAGCGATTGGCGTCGCCTGAGAGTAAAACTTGCTGGATTTTCTTTTTTGCCCCCGATGCGATGATTATTTCAACCATATTTTTTGTGCATGGCTTGATAATTTCTTCAGCGATTGTATTCGGCTTCTTACACTTTGCAATTCGATATGGCACCTTGTAGCTGGATTGAAGAGGAGCCTTTTCCTCTACCGTAAATTTGAAATGAGGAAGCGTCGCTTCCAGGTAGTATCGTACTCTTTTGGCAGACAGAGCAATGGTATTTCAACCAGATCAATTCGTTCTTTCGACAATTTATTATTCAAATTTAACGTTTCGCTCCCCTTAGTTACTGGGGAGCTTCTTCAGAAAAACGGTAGATGTTAATAATGTAACATACAAACTGTACAACATAAAAATATAAAGACTACCTGTATTACTAAACACTAAAAATGATTTATCAACGGGGCAGGCAATCACGTAATAACAAAAACATTGTTACATCACAGATACAGGAGTGGCCAAGTGAAAAGTGTTGTGAGATACATAAGACATTATTTATTGGAGACAAACACACTATAAACAGTCGGAAAAGTTGCACCATCATTGCGATTAGTAATATTACATCAACAAGCCTTTTGATTTATTAAAAAACTTTCCGCAACGCGACGTCTGTATGCATGTGATCATGACTTCAGTATTTTGACATTATCCCAATCTATTCTATGATCGAAATCCATAACATGTTGACTCAGCGCTGACTTTTTAGTGTTAAAAGTCTTGACAACGAAGACAATGACATTGCTTCATAGAAAATAATTATTTTCTATGAAGCTCTGTTACATAACGGAGCATTGATGTCATCGTCCTTCATTTGGGGACGCTTTTTATCGCGATGGTTTTTAGTTTGGAGGGTCGTAACGACGTATTTGACATCACGACCGAGCAGTGAAGACACTGCTCACAATCACGACCATTCTCAGAAACTTTTGTGAAGCCAAATGAGACGTAGCTCTTGCTCCACTTGCGAATTTTCGACAGGTGATAACATAAAAATCTTGTTTAAGCTAAACATATGCAAAGCTTAAGGTCTAGAGTTGAAAGAGAACACAAACATTGAAGTAGTTAAATTTCTATTATTACCACAATGACAATCACTCTATCTTCGTAATTTACCAACTTTATGTTTTCTAGAGCAGGACGCACCACACTCCTTCGATCCATTTTTGTAAAAACAACTAATTACAACGATATAGCGCGGACATTCCATCTCTAACCGCAACTAACTCTCACCTCGAGTTAACTCTAATCATCAATACGAACCTTACGTTTGTTCCCACAACACGCTTTGACTCTAATTCTTCTGAAAAATGAAGTGCAAATTTTCGGTCGTATGTATATAAAGCGAGAAAAATTGAAATTACCAAACTCGCTATTACGTAACAAAAGGAGTTAGCAAGATAACTTTGTAAACAGAATTGCGCGACAATCTGCAATTTGCCATCACAAAATTCCATTACTATTTATAAAGACTTGATCATTTAAGTTATGTTATATGACAGATTAAAAACAAAGCTACAATGTACCGGTTATTTCAAGAACATTCCAGAAAAATGCTCACCAACGTCGCAAGAGAGGTCTGCGACATAATAATGAAAAGTACAAATTTAAGTTTAACTGGTGAATTATTAATATGGCTACCCTTGGGTTTTGAAAAACTAGTAAAGATCTCTGTAAAGCTATCCAGTGAAGTCTTTTGCTGGTGGCCCCCGGAGAATTGCTCCATGGCTACCAAGGAGGGCTGAGGGCCCCGAAGAGAAAGCCTCTTCTATACGTTGTTTCTTTTAATATAGCTTTGAAAAAAGCTGTTTTTGCCATAAGCTTTTCGTGACGCTCTCATCAGTGGCGGTATCGCGTCAAAAGGGAAGATCTAGAGTGAATGAGTCTTTTATGTGAATAATTTGGATGTTACGTAATCAAGACAGGCCAATGATTGCGTTTGTATTGCAAAGCGCGCGAAAGAAAGATTTCGCAATTGCGAAAGTTAAAGAAGGCGCGGCAGGAGGCCAAATGCTACGATTATCGAAAGAGTTTGAGAGTGTAAACAAACTCTTTCTGTCTGCATAACACCAGGCGTCGGGTCTTGATATAAGTAGCCTCTAAAAGATTGAGATGGAAAGAGTTTTGCGCTGCGGCAAGGATTGAAAACCGCTTATCATCATAGTTTAATGCGCATCGGTCATTATCTAAAAGATGCTGACCAATGGCGGAGTCACAATCCGGTTTGGTGTCGGTTCGTTTGCACGATCTGTGTGGTTGAGATCGGCGTGGATGAGTCAATTGCTGTCTTAACCATTGCGGAACATGTTGCTTGATGCGATCCTGTAGTCGTTGAGATGTTCGCCCTACGTACCGACTATCACAGTGGCACTTGTATTCATATATGACAAAGCTTTTCTGAATGGCAGGTAGAACATCCTTGCGGGCCACAGGCAGCATGCGCTTAGACGTAAAGACCAGGCGGGTGCTGACGGAACCATAGCAGCTTTCCACGGCGGTTTTGACTTCTTTTTCTAAGTTTGTAGATGGCTTACCTACCCAAGGGACCCTCAAGTACACAGGACACTTTTCAGGGCCAAATCGCTTAAGGGTGGAGAACTGAGCAATTTTCTTGGTGATCTAAGTGTTGATGATGTTTTTAGGATAGCCATTGTCCAGTAATATCTTCTTAATCCGTTCTATTTCTTCATTGAGTCTACGCTTGGTGCAAATCATTAGAGCTCGATGCACCAATGTTGATATTAGACTTATTCTGCGTTTGAGAGGACTAAAGGACTCCCAACGCAAATACTGGCCAGTGAAAGTGGGATTACGGTATACACTGGTCTCCAAGCCAACATCTGTTCTTTCGACGTAGACGTCAAGAAACGGTAGACATTTCCCTAATATCATCAATCTTTCGTAACCGGTTGATTGCACGAAAGCACTCTTTGTGCATTGTGAAGTCACGTGAGTCTATCGTGCTGTCACTGTACAAATGAGCAAGGTCGGCGAGTCGGGCGTGTTTTGGGAATAAGTTGGAATGTTTCTACTGACGAATTCCGGTTTTCTGTTGACTTAACCGAACATCAAGTAACCAAACGACAGATGCTTTGCATAACAAACTCTCTTTATGATTCATTGGGATTTGTGGCGCCAGTGGTGGTTGGAGCAAGATTGATTTACAGCGCTGTTTGCCAAACTAAGATTGGCTGGGACGAGGTCATCGATTCTGCCATCTTAAAAAGATGGACAGCTTGGAAAAGTAGCATACAGCAACTTAAAAATGTCAGGATCCCTCGTTGCTTTAAGCCTAACATATGTGATGGAACGAAAATTCAGTTATACTTGTTTTCAGATGCTTTTTCTGTAGCGCGTGGCGTGGTATGATTGTAGCGGTTTCGAACCCGGTTAGTCTTTCGATAATCGTGGCATTTGGCCTCCTGCTGCGCCTTCTCTAACTTTCGCAATTGCGAAATCTTTTTTTCGCGCGCTTTGCAATACAAACGCAATCATTGGCCTGTCTTGATTACGTAACATCCAAATTATTCACATAAAAGACTCATTCACTCTAGATCTTCCCTTTTGATGCTATACCGTTACTGATGGGAGCGTCACGAAAAGCTTATGGCAAAAACAGCTTTTTTCAAAGCTATATTAAAATTTTGTACCACCAACAAGATTTTTGTGTACGTTGTTTCTTATTATTCGTAATTCTTTTTGATAAGCTAATCAGCACTTATTGACAAAAAGAAAACTTTACTCAACTTTACCTGAGGAGTTGTTTGTGTACTGAGTAATATGAGACAAAAAAAATGTAAGATTTTTTTGGTTGTAAAATTTAATCGACGAGCTCGTTAAAAGCTTGTTACGCAACTTGCAGCTTATCGGTTGCAGCCTACGTGTAAAAACGCGAGTAGTTACCAATTTCTCAAGTGTAGTAGTGACAAAGGCTAATAAATTTCCAACAAAACTCGTGACTCTACTCGGGACTCGAGCTTAAGCGACTCGTTTCCAACACTGCTGAGTAAAAACACCACTTGCACTTATTTTTGTTTGCTTTAGAATGTTTTAAGTTTGAAAAACGCGATTTAAAACTATAGTTAATTATTTCCTTACGAATTCAAAAATATAACCTAAATGTTAGGCATTACTGAATCGATTTCTAATCGGAGAACTGATAAAATGAAAGCAGACCAAGTTCGTTTGCATAATGTCATTATCGAGTACGTGTTGAAGTCACCTTGTAAAGCAATGTTGGCAATACGAATTCAGCCATATTGTGTCGGGTGTACTCGGTTCGGTATTTAAGATCGATAATCAGTTCTGTTGTTTCTGTGTTGCAATAAAGATAATTATTTGCTGGTGTATTGTTTTATTAGCTTTGGATTTCTGCTTTTAAAAGAATGAAGTCAAGAATGATGATACCGATAATGTTGTTTGATTTTTCGCGCGCTAAAGAACCGCGCGGGTTGAGCTGCGCTTTATCAAAAAAAAATCTATTAGTTAAGAAATTGATTTTCCAGAACTCGCTCTGAGGATAACATTTTAAAAAATTTCTTTCGCTTACTTCGTGGCTTATTTGCATTGTCTGAGTACGACTCTAGTATAGACTAGTTGCTTACTATTAGATCTAAGATTTAGACTCAAATAGTTTACTTAATTGATGATCGCTGTCCTCCAACAAAGCTCTTGCTATACTACGCTCCCAGCGACCAAATTGCAATCAGCACTGAATCAATCAATTTGAGTTCAATTTTTGGTATAAGTTGAGTTCAATTTTTGGCTTTACTTACTCGATAAAGTGAATATTCCTGCACTAAAGATTGCTCTAAAAAATAAGTAAGTGAACTATAAAAGCCAAAATCATAATTTATCTATTTGAAAAGAATTTTTTCAAAACAAATTATGGTCATCTTATAAATGCAGTATGGCGTGTGAGCTGCAAGGACTCAGCAGGAAACCTGTAATAGAAAGACTGCGAGTTGAACGCTCAGAGCAGATACGCTCAGAGCAGATACTGCTCAGAACGTGGCAATGCGTTAGGCCGGAGCGGAACCGTTTGCATTAAGCTCTCGATTCGGATTCAAACTATGGCTTGCGACAATCGCAAGGGCATGTCGGTCGGAAGATAATTTTGCAGTTTTTTAAACTCTCTATCCATCTTCTAACAATAAACTCAAATCTTTGTAAGCAAATTACTTTAAGGGCAGATCCATAGCAGCATATTTTTTTTACTTTTGCTCGCATTGCTACTACACAAATGGTATAGTTACTGTCCTCTTGCAAAAGCATGTCTATTTTTAAATAAGTCGGAATATAAATACTGATTCATTAAACGTGACAAAAGATTTCACCATTGTCATTCCGCCAGAAAAAATGATCCACTGTTATCCTAACGCAAATTTGCGATAAAAATTAAGCGACAACAAACAGAAAAAAAGAGCTCCCTTGTTTGCACGCATGTAATCTATTACCGAGGCTTTGCAGAAGTAGATTTTGGAACACAGCAAGAGAAAAATTGCTAACGTATTGCAAATTTCATTGTGGGACCGCCATAAAACGCTCATCACAATGACTACAAACTCGTGTGAGAATGAATAATCATGCGAGTTTATATAGTTATTCTAAAGAACAGTTTATTGTGGTCCCACCAAGAAACTTTGCAATATGTCAGCAAATCTATATTGTTGACCAATTTCAAAGTTATTTTGAAATCCATTTATGGGATAGATGTTCATTTCTGCTTAGACTGAGCACAAGTTCTTCATGGTTAGTCGCCATTCTGTTTAGCAAGCAATAACCTCCCGGCCATTGTCATGCGAGTTTGTAGTAATTTTAATCAGTGGTTTATGGCGGTCCCAATATGAAACTTTGCAATATGTTAGCAATTTTCACTTGCAATGTTCCAAACACTAGTTTTGCAAAGCCTCGGTAATAGGTTAGATGCGTGCAAACGAGGGAGCTCTTTTCTTGTGTTTGTTCTCGCTCAATTTTTTATCGCGAATTTGCGTTAGAGTAAAAGCGGATCATTTTTCTGGCAGAATGACAGTGGAAAGAATTTCGGACTCCAGTTAGTGCCAGGGACGTGGAAGCGGCTATTTCATCAATCGCTTTCGCTTCCACCAACAAAAAACGAGAAAACGACCGTTGACAATATTTTTAACTTTTGTGAGTTTGTAGCCTGCCTTCTTCTACACTTTATCATTTTGAGGAGACAAAAACCTATCCATATAATGTTATTTCTTTTTACGTACCGGTACTTCACTTAAGCTTGTTGTTTCGAACTACTCTATGCTTCTTTTTTCTTAGATGTTGGGACTTGTATTGAATGTAGAACAGTGCTCTTCAACCTTTTTGTCATCGAGGAACCCCTAATGTACTTTCGCGTTTGTCACGGAACCCCCACCAACAAAAATTTAGAAACCACGAATTGCTTGCAAACAAATCAAATATTTCGTTACTACAATTCAAAAAATAATTAAACACTTCAACAAATAGTCAGTTATTACAAGTTCCTTCACTACTTACGACCACTTTTATAACAGTTAACCTAATGCTTCTCAGATTTAAACCGTATGACCTCATATTACATCTCTCGAAAATAACCTGCCGTCACAACAACAAATTACAACAAAATAGCGCTGATTTTCCCTATCTATCATCAACTAACTCTGACTTTGAGTTAACTTTAACTCTAATCATCCTTACGAACCTTCTGTCCGTCCCCAAAATACGTATCGACTCTAATCTTTGTGGATAGTCAAGTGCGAAATTTCTGTCGTATATACTTTATATAAAGCCAGCAAATTTGAACTGCACCAATCAACAGCCGCCTCAACGTGGTGGTGCGGCCCCCAACCCCGTTTGAGTTGGGTCAAAATGGCTGTTGATCTTCCCGAGGGTCCCAGTTACCCTGGGCATTTCCCCCCACACAAACTATTTTTTCGCCGTGCTGCCCCCTGAACGACTGCAGAAGGGCAGCACACAGCCTCTTTAAAATCGGTGGCCTGACTTTTCTCTTCTCCTGCCTTTCTCTTGCCCATCTTCTCATTCTTCTCCTGATGATCGTCAACGTTCATTCTAACCCTTGTCCCGTCTTTCCCTGGTCAGTGTGCGCTGGAAATGTGATCTGGCGGGGTAGATCAGTGCAATGCTGCACATGCTCTAATTGGGTTTATTTAAAGTGCTCACTACACTCCTTTTCTAGATTCAGAGCTCTTGGCAGCACTCACTCCTGGAGCTGGCCTCCCTGCTGCGTGCCTGCTTTTTTTGGTGGAGATCCCACACCTACCAACACTGTGACTTCCTCCTCGGACTCCTCCAGCTGATATATCTCCACTGCTCAATCTGGTCGATCTGGCCCCCTTCTGCTAATGCATCATTCGCACCCCACTCTCGCCTTCAAAGCTCTTATCCTTTTTCCGCTCACTTTGTATCTTCTCCCTCTGCACCTCACAACCGCCTCATGCTCCTAGCTGTTTTTCTTTACCTCCTGCTTCTTTTTCTCCCTTGACTTCCTCAGGGTTTTTCAATAGAATGTTGGGGGTCTCCGTGTCAGAAGCAGTGAACTGCCACACTTTATTTCGTCTCATCCCGTTGACCTTATTTGTATCCAGAAATCTAACTTTAATTTATCTTGCTCTTTCCGGATTTTTGGATTTTCTGCTCTGCGATGTGATCGCACTTACTCCCGGTCTGGTATTTTTTCTACTGATGTCACACACGCTAGCGGTGGCGTCATCATTTTCGTCAGGCAGGACTTATCCTTCTCTGAGCTTTCTACCTCCTCTGTTTCTTCGCTTGACCGCTACTGTGATTATGTAGAGGTCAACATCTCTCTAAACGACTCCTCTTCGCTGTCATTGTTTAATGTCTATGCTCCCCCTATTCGTTCTTCTCCGAGAGATGGCACAACCGATTTGTTGTCTCCCTTTTATCGTTACATCTTTGGAAATCTTTTTATTCCGGGTGACTTCAATTGCCATCACCCCCTCTGAGATTCAAAAAACGCTTTTTAATCTCGTGGAAAGGAAGCATTCGACTGGGTCATCTCCTTTGGCGTCCTCCCCCTTAATGGATCTGACATACTTACTCTTTTCCATCTCTTCTCTGGCAGTCGCTCCTCCCCTGTGATCTCCTTTGCTCTTTTCTTTCTCACCCTGTCTTGCTCTTGGAGGTGCTTCAGAACCTGGATTCCGATCACCTACCAATTCTACAAACCGTCCCTTTTTCTCCGGTCTTTCGCCCCAACGAACGCCTCCCTTCTTTCAATTTTCAAAAAGCTCGCTTGGATGACTTTGCTTTTTACTTTGACTCTCACTGTTCTTCTGCAGAGGAATACTCGTCTCTTTTTCTTTCTTCTGCTGCTGTTCTCTTTACTTCTCTGACACTGAATGCCTCGTTACGATCTGGTGCTCTGGACAGATCGATTGGTTCCTTCCCCTTTTGGCAAAGACGGCTCGGGTGTACTTGCTAACTGCTCTCTGTGTGGCACTGAGGCCACCCTTTTCGTTTCAGCAGTCCCAGTATGCTAAAGTATTTCCGCTGAAACCTGCGCCATTCTGCAAGCTCTTTGCTGGTCTCGGCAGCACCAACAAGTCTGCCACTTCTCTTCTCTTCACCTTCTATCTGATTGTTGCTCTGTCCTCGCTACTCTGTCCTCTCCTCCATCTTTCCTTTTACCTTAATTTCTGGCTGGAACTGTCTTCTCCTCCTGTTCGATAAGGCCACAATGGGTCCCCAGACACTCGTTTCTTCCGGGTAACGACGCGGCTGATGAGCTGGCCAGACGGGGAGCGCTACTTGTCCCCTCTACAATCCCTTGTAGTCTCTGTCCTGTTATCTCTCGTATCCACCCTCATCTTTTCTCGGACTGGAGGCGTACTGTCTCATCTAAATTCTTTGACACACAGGTTCCCTCGATTTCCACTGTGGAACTTGTGCTCCTTTGTTACGCTCGCTGTGTTCCCTCTCGTCTTCGCTACAACGGCCTACTGTTAAGCTGTTATAAATGTTATATTATGAGACAGCCTACTGTTAAGCTGTTATGAATTTAGAATTGGCAAAATCGAGAATCCTTCATGTAGCGCTTGCGGACACCCGTCTTAGGACACCTCTTATCTCATTCTGCACTGTTCAGCTACGGACTCTTTTTGCCGCTCACTCTTAGGTGTCTCTACGACCTCTAGTCCAGGCCCTTAGGAATAGTTCGGTTTCCGGAGCTCCATTGCCTTCCGCCATGCCCCATCCCTCCAAAGGTCTCAGGTAACAACAACAACAACAATAGCAAAGCTGAAATTATAGTCGCACTATTACGTAACAAAGGGAGTTAGCAAATTCAGACGTTCCTCAATTGTAAACAGAATTACGTGACAATCTGTAACTTGCTATGACAAGATTCCATTACTAACTATCTATAATAAACGGAGCACCGCTACATATAGGAATTTACTATACTAAATAAAAGAAATAAATATTAGTAATAAACGAAGAACCTGAGCGGACCTTTCACGAAACCCTTAAAATTCACGGAACACAACTGCATGTATTGCGAAACCCCGTTGAAGAACATTGATGTGGAATGATCAAGTTGTTTCCGTCGTGAGTGATTTCTTTTTCAGCGTTTTCAACCCCCTGGCCCTAACCAAGGTTAGTTAAGTTTAATCAAATTATCATCTTATTGGCTACGTTTCATTGTCCAAACTATCTTTTTTTTACCCGTAATCGATATAAAATATGATGCTAGTTATACTTTTTCTTGTTCTCTTGCGCTACTGATATTGCACGTTTATTCAGATTTATGGTGCAACTTCACGGTTTAATCTACATTGGAAAATGGACAAAACTTTTTCGCCAATTACTCCTCAAGTCAAATAAACTTGAGTAAAAGCGGAAAAGATAGAATTTTCGCTTTTCCGCTTTCATAGAAAAAGAACCGCTTCGACCGTATCCGCTACCGCTTTTGCTTTCACATCTCTGGTTAGTGCAGTATCCAGTGTTGCTAGTTCCACGGTTTTCCCGGGGAATTGGGATAGTTTTGATGAGGCGTTGCAGGAAAAAGATAGCAGTCGCGGGTTGCGGTTTTTGGGCTATTTTTTGCCATGCCGTTCCGCTACTTTGGTTAGTTTTTGGAGCAACAACAAGTGTAAAATTTCAAGACAACTGTGTGTGATATGGAGGTTTGTTACAGTCGTCGGCATATTTTCGTAAGGAAAACAGCACAAAAATAGGCTCAATTGGCACTACATCGCAATATTTTCCAAAATCTAGAATGATTTGACCCCATCTGGTAGGAGATTTTTTTGGGGGGGAGATCACAGTCTCACCGAAGGAAAAATTACCAAAACGATCACGGCAACTGCAGCGTTGACCTGTTTTTTTGGAAATCATGCTGAAGCACAGGCTGACTTGTCTATGGTCATCAATGGGAGACCAAATACTTTGCTGTGCTAATACCAGGTCTGGAATGTTCTATCAACTGCCCTGTATGGACTAACTTTGCAAAATTTTGGCAAATTTTTGACTATTTTTCAACACGCAAGCTTTGGGCTATTTTGGCTAGTTTTTAGGAACCATTTTCTCTGGAAACTTGAAGAAAATATGGCAACACTGGCAGTAGGTAGGTAGCAGAGCAGAGGTGAACAAAGTCAAAAATTTTGAATCCGACTCCTAATCCTAATCCGAAAAATGCAAATCCGAATCCAACTCCTACTCCTAACAAATCAAAAATTATAATCCGAATCCGGATCCGAATCCTGAAAATTAAAAATTCCTATATTTGCTCTTTCTAACCAAGTTATAAAACCAAAATCCGAATCCGAATCCGAATCCAAAAATTCAAAAATTTACAATCCGAATCCGACGAAAAAACCGGATAATCCTGATTTTGAAATCCGGCTCCGGATCCGATGTACACCTCTGTAGCAGAGGTGTTATAACTTGGTTAGAAAGAGCCGCTTAGGGAGGTGAAAAACTACCGGTAGAACTTTTCTACCCATGTGATGCGGAATGTGAATACGAATTTCAAAGATCATGTTTACCCACACTCTCATAGGCAGAAGTCATTTAGCGGGCAACAACAGGCAGTGTTGCCTGAATTTTGGGTTGGAAGTTGCTGCCCAGGAGCTGATGACCTTTTTTTTTTTTTTGGAGGTCAACGTCTAGTCGATGGCAAAACGTTAAATATTGCGGTCCAAGTTTGCAGAATTAGCGGTTACGGAATTGAGTGTAAATTTGCGGTGCCCAGCTCTGGTTATTATGACATCAAAAGCAAATAAAGAATTTTTAATTTTCAGGATTCGGATTATAATTTTTGATTTGTTAGGAGTCGGAGTTGGATTCGGATTTGCATTTTTCGATTAGGATTAGGAGTCGGATTCAAAATTTTTGATTCCGTACACCTCTGGTAGGTAGCTATAAAAATCATGACTGATAACATTTTACAATCATTTAAAAGTTTTTGGTAAAGTAAAAAGTGTGAAGTGATGGAATTTGAGCCGAGTGCAGCAACTCTACTTATTACCAGAAGTAATGCATCGCATATCATTTTATGAAAAAAGTAAATGTATGACGCCATAACTGGTAAAGTTGACAATGGCAACACAGTAAATTGAAGATTAGTAAGTGAAAGTTAACCCAGAATGTCAAACAGTTAGTTGCAGCTTAGGCTTAAAGTGGCTAGAAAGATTACTGACATATTAATGTTAAGACAATAATAAAAGTATTGTGTCAGCCTAATTTTTGGAGTTCATATAAATTCCAAAAAAACTTGCCCAATCAGTCAGTTTATAGTGGTCACATAAATTTGTGCAGTTGGCTTAGGCTAGCATTAGTAGGCTACCCCTTCTATGAGTCTACTTATCAATGTGTATTTATCATATTAAACAAAAGAAATTGGGGTCCTATGTTGGTATAGCTCCACATTCAGAACAATAAACAGGGTTGCCATCAGTCGTCATCAAAACATAAGCATGCGAAATAAAGATGTTTTCAATGGAAATTTTTGGTGAGGACCTTTTTTGCTTTGAAAGTCCACAGTGTAAATTTTTACGTGATGTTGAAGGCAAAAAGCCTTTTTTGTAAATACAGATGTTGAGCAATAAAATTCGATACAAGAACCATTGTTAAAACAAACTAAGCACACCACTAAAAATTAAGCATAGTTTTATTTGATGAAGTCGTGTCTTAAACTAAGCACAAAGTAATAACCCTGCCTATAAAAGAACAACAGTAAAATGCAAAATTATGAAAATTCTTTCAAAAAACCAGTACAACAATTCTTTTGAAAAAAGGAAAAAAACATTGACTAAAGTATGCAATTGCATAGATACAAAAAGTTGTAAAATGTATAGTTCAATACAAAAAAGCTGTTGTATCTAGTTTTATGCAATTTGGTGGTTATGGTAATAATAAAAATTGGGCACTTTTTCATTTGTTACCCCAGGCCACCATCTTAAATCAAATGCAAAACTTAAAATGTTATGGTTATGAGTTTGAATCTTCACTAGCAGGGTACTTAAACAAAGGCAGTGTACACAGGAGGGGGAGGCCCAGTATGTGATTGTACAGTGGAGTATACACTGGGGCTGCAATTCTGCCCAATGCATCCAAGATTGGGGCATAGGGTAACAAACGAAAAAGCACCAATAAATGATTATTTCTGATCCAGTACATTAAGTACTACAGAACACATCAATGACAGATTATGTGCAGTATTAAGCAAGCACTTCAAAAATAACTAGACAAAAAACAGTGACTAGACAACACACCACTGGGTGTGGGGTTATCATCCTTAAAAAATTGGTGTTCTAAGAATTTATAAAATGACATGATAAAGTGTGTTGTGTTTTATACAAGTAATTAAATTCAAAGGATGCAATGCAAGTAGTCAAAAATGGCACTATTATAACAATGACAGACTGAAAGGCACCATTAAAAAAGTCATCTGCCAAATATCGATTCAAAAAATGTATTTTAAAAAGTCATCTGACACTGGCTGTCTTGTTATTTTCTTGTATTTAATATTAATGGAATTATGTTAGTTTTTATTGACTTGTGTGAATTACTGTTGATTTTTACATAATTTTTTCTGCATTTTGTAGGCTCACACATGCTGATTCAATGTATATCTGCCATTTCACACTTGCTTTCAAACCAGACTTTGTGCCGTAGCAGTGTAGCACTTCAAATTGCAGATGCCCTTCCTGACAAATACCAACAGTGTTTCAGTAGAGTCTTAGCCTCTAGAGCTTTCTCTTTTGAAGCCCGTAATAACATCACTCCATATTTCTGTGACTGGTTGTTTTTGAATTTCTGTTACTCCATTATTTCTTATTTAGAATGAATTTTTGGAATTCCATATTTCAGTGTGAATTTCCTAGGATGTAGTAATTTCATTGTAAATTTTTATAAATCTGGATTTCCATATTTTAGTTTTGTCCTTGCACAACACAGTCATCCCCATATCACTTATTCTGTGATTACATAACAGCAATGCATAAGTTAGTGGTCCAGAAACTGATAGTGCATTAAAGGATCAAAGTTATACTATCACACTAGAGGGGTTTGTCACAACACAAAAGTATAAATTATACCAAAAGTATTAACTTACATCGTAGCATCAAGGTTTACTTAATAAGAAAATAGATGAACAAAATTTTAGTACTACAGGTACACTAAAATAGAGAAAAGCAAAAATTAATATTCCACATCACTCAAGCACAATTATAAGAAATAGGTTTTAGACTTTTTAAAAACGGTGTTTTGCTTTGTTCAAACAGTTTGAATTACTTGGTGTTTGTTAAACATCATTCTAGAGTTAATTTTGCTACATTTACAGGATCTTTTGTTTGATATTATTCTGTGTTAATTTGACTGCGCTTAGCCTTAAGTTGCATAACATTACGCTGTGTATTTTAATTTACATAATTCCAGATTTCCTTTCCCTTACAACAAGCTGGTAATTTAAATTTAGTTTTGCCTTTCTTAACTTAGTTCACTTTTAGCAAATTATTAGATAATGTAGTTTCATTTTGTTTCTTTTATTGATTTTAATTTTGAGGTTGAAAGTACCATTTCAAAATACATTTGCTTTAACTGTCAATTGGTGATATTATAGTCAAAAATGAGTCGCACTGCTAACAAATATAACTCGTAGGGTAACTTATTACAGCATGTAAATGCTTAATGAGAAATAAAATGATCCAGATATTCAGTTTTGTTACCAAAGTCAGATGAATGCTGTAGCAAATATTTGTGATTGAACTTGTAGATATATGGCAGCATTAAGTTGAAGACTTTGTGTATAGCAACATCAGTTGTTTTTGTCAAATTGAATTTAGAAATAAGCAGGATAGTTAATTAGTTTACCTTGCTTTTGTAACCTTAAAATTTGTGAAAAATTCAAACAAAATTATCTATGTTAAATTTTGACATCGCAGATAACTATTGATAAATTTTGCAGTTTTTGCTATAGAGCTTAAGTTTAATTTAGAATGAAGCGTGGAGTTGCCTTAAAAATTTTTTTGTTTATATTTTTGTTTGCATTTTCATCTGCCTTGAATTTGAGTGATTGTGGATCAACGAAGCAATGTATTAGAAGCCCTAGCGGATGTTCAGAAACAGATGCTTCGTGTCTGGTGTTTTTTTATCAATGGGTAAGATGAAATTGAACTTTCAATAATGCGAACTGGCAAAGCCACATTAAGCGATCTCATTTTTATGGATTGGTGGTGAATTTGCAGTGAAATTCGTATTTTGCTGTATACCTCTATCATTGTTTTTATTATTGTTTACAACTAATAGGAAACTTTGCTTATTGTTTGTGGTCAGTTTACTTTTCGTAAAAAGGTTGATTGCTACTGGTGGCATACCTAAAATGTGGGGGCTTCCTCACTTGTATAAAGCTGTAAACCCCTCCTATTAAATGACAATTTGATTTGGCTGCAGAGCAATAATTGATTGCCTCTCTTACTGTTGATATTGTCCACCTGCTGGATTTAGCGTACGATCAACATCTTTTAATTTCTGTTGTAGAAGCTCTTGCAATAACATATTGAAGTTGGAGTTGAAGCTGGTAGTAGTATTTTGTAACACCATATTGATCATATTTAAGTTGGAGTTAAGATTGGTATTAGTATTTTGTATCTGATCTTACTCTTGGTGCAAAGCAGTAATTGTATTAGTGGAAATTTAATCAACTTTAAGTTCTGCATCTAGCCCTCTATTTATTTGGTATTCTTGGATATGAAACATGGCGGTAACTTGCAGTTGCTTATCTCAACTCTAACACATAATGTTTATTGCAAGCATTTTTGACAAAAAATAAAATTCCTGTCTGTTTTGCTCTGTGTTTCTCTATCATTTAGGTAGCTTTGTCTCTATCAAAAACTTCGTTTTAGAATGAAGACCAACAAAACTTTTTAATGGGAATGAGTGGAGGTAATCGTGGTCAATACGTTGCTGTTGCATTTTCTCCAAGTGGTTTAATGGAAAATTCAGAAACGTACTTCTGCACTGGTTCTTCTTTTGCATCTGGCGTCATTGAAGCACGACATTCACCTCCAACCGTGGATTCATCATTAGAGGTACTGTTTGTTGTCCAAGTATTTTTTAATGTCATTTTCTTCGCATGTCAATAGACAATATCAGTTTATATTTAATAGTTTACCTTAAACGTCTGTAAGCTGCTATTGGAAAAATTTTTTCTACTTTGTAATGCGTATTTTAAGATATGCGGTTATTGGCTATATAATTAATAAAACAATTTTTAATTTAGAATTTGTTTGCTGGTTTTTATAGAGTCAAATTGTACTTCAAGGCAGCCAAACTGTCAATGGAGTCGGTGAATGCACTTTCACAAGACCGCTTGTGGTCACAAAGACAATTGACAGTAATCCAGTAGCGTTTGACTTTGAAGCCACAGAATATCATGTTCTACAAGCTTCTGGAGCATCTGCAGGTACCCATTTACAAAACCATCATGCTTTCAGTTTATTTGAAATAAGATTATATCAAACAGTGATTTAATTCATAACGTTTCTAGGAGCGATCAAAACCAAGGCTTTGGCGCTTCACAAGTGCAAGTGTTTTGATGGTGCCAGAACCTGTTCTGTTATTATTGGGCACATTTTTGTAGTATTTCCAAAAGTTGCAGGCAGGGGGAAGAGTTGATGTCGGTCCCTCTAATTTTTGGAGTTACAACGGTACTAAATTTTGGTTGTGGTATCATTATTGTAAGTTTGAGTCAAATCTTGTTTTACCACCTAAATTTTCTCTTTGGCTTCGTATCCTAGACATGATGAATTTTATCAGAGATGCATACTAGAAATTTTGGTAATGATATGCGTGTACACTGGTCGCCAGTTAGGCGCTATTGCCAAACATTTATACTTGAAATAGTTTGCGTAAATCTGTCGGGGTGTTTTATAATATGTTTAGTGAGGTAAGCCCCAGTGCCTATTTCGTGGGCGTTATTACAAACTTGTTATCTAGGAGTTACTTTCAGATGCGAGCTCTTTCTCTTATCACGGATCTAATCGCCATTCAACTGGGCCGTACAAGTTTCGTCCAACTGCTGGTAGTGTAAGGTATGTTGCAGGTCACGCTGTGTGAAAGCTAACTACCAAATTGACATAAGTGCTCTATATTAAATAATCTGCTGTTTTTTATTGCTCTATTGCCTCAAAATAATAAATAAAATAAACTAAAATGTATAAACTTGTCTAATCTTGTTGAGTGAAAATGTAAACAAGCTGTCTCATCTAAAATATCTCGGGTGAAAATGAAAAGAATGCAAACCCAATTTATTGAAGACGAAAAGAATGCAGAGCTTGGTAGACTGCAAAATAATTTTACGATTTTCAAGTGCGCAACCGCCCATCATGTCGTTGCTGTTGGTGCGAGCGGTAGTTGTTGTTGTTGTTGTTGGTTACCCGACCCCTTCCGAGGGATGGGGGCATGGCGGAAGACCATGGAACCGCAGAAGTCGGGCAACTCCCCAGGGTCTGGACCAGAGGTCGTAAAGAGACAGAGAGTCGCCAAAGAGTGAGCGGCGCAAAGAGTCCGTAGCTGGACAGTGCAGAATGAGATGAGAGATGTCTTGGGACGAGTGTCCACAGGCGCTGCAGGAAGGATGGTATACATGTCGGAGGAGTCCGAGGAGGGAGTCACAGTGTTACGGCAGGGGGGCAGCTCCAAGAGTGAGAGCTCTGAATTTGGAGAAGGAAAGTTGTGAGCACCTTAGATGGACCCATTTGGAGCAGGTGCAGCATTGCACTGACCTGCCCCGCCAGGTCACATTTCCAGCGCACACAGAGCAAGGAAAGATGGGGCCGGGGTTGGGATGAACGTTACCGCTCATCCAGAGAAGGAGAAGAATGAGGAGACGAAAAAGGGCAGGAGAAAAAAAAAGTGAAAACAGGCGAACTATTTTGAAGAAGTTGTGTGCTGCCCTTCTGCAGTCGTTCAGGGGGCAGCATAGCAAAAAAATGAAGGGGAGTGCCTGGGGTAACTGGGACCCTCGGCAAGGCCAACAGCCATTTCGACCCAACCCAAACGGGGTCGGGGACCGCACCACCACGTTGAGGCAGCTGTTGATTGGCGTAGGCGAGCGGTAGTTGAAGCGCGAAGTTGAAAGCATACGCCGGGTCCACTCGGCCACACCGCGTGCAACGTAACGCTCGACAAGCACCTGATTGTTCATTGACATGTCTAGTGGTGTTTATCAGGCCATGCTGCAGCAAGAGCAAGCAGGCTACCTGATGTACTCTATACCAAAATATTGTAGTTTTTTTTTATATCTGTGAAAGATAAGCTCTACCTTTGTATTTGGTTCTACTACAAAATTGTAGCATACTAATGGCATTGCTATTTATCAGCTCGCAAGCACCAGCGGAACCAACCACACCAGCTAGTGGTGGTACTGGATGTGGTTCGAAAGGATGCTTTCAGAACCCGCCAGGTTGTCAAGCTGGATCATCAGGCTGTATGTTCGCGTCTTGGGTTTACGTAAGTAGTGATGATGAATCCTAGAGTAAGGCTACTTCTGCGGTCCTCTACAGAAAGTGTTTAGATTGAATGCTTTAGAAGATGCATTACCCCGAGTTTCAGATTACGCTTTTACGGTGCATCGCCGGTTGTTCACATTTTCTATTATGAGGAACAGTTTTGCTACGGAATTAAGTTTGAAGCATCATTGCGGTATGCATTTAAGCTTGATTTGCATTTAAGTAAAAGTTTGATAATTATCTACAGAGAGTTATAGCCATATTTTTTTGTTCTTGTCAACATGTGTGTCACGAATGCAGTAAATACATGCTGATAATTTTCGCCATGCCATGATGATATTAATTATTAACCTTTTGTTACTTTGGTGGTAGCAACATCTTTATATTCTTGATTGGATGACTCTAGTTTAATGTTTGACAAAGCATCGGTATTCATCGATGCTAAAGTGACAGAACTGTTAATAATTTTGGGTGTATACCGATAAGCTAGTTAGACTTGATCAAATACTATTCTATTACCGCATTTTAATTGTTTTTTGACATCAATTTGTTCGATTCAAGTTTTAACATTTCGGCCTCCTTTCGTCATTTTACTGTTTGTTTAAGTATTAACTCACTGTAAACATCTTGCGCTGATAATGCCTTTAAATGAATTGTACGTAGATATTTTGATTCATAGCAGTTTCATTGTATTATGACACAACCATATTAACATCAAGCATTGCTTTTTTCTTATATTTTGTTGATTTGTATTTGTTTTGCAAGTTTTCTTATCGGCGTTGCCAATTCTTACCTGTGTATTTTAGCATATTTTCAAACTTTTGGTTATTAAAACATATTACCTGCTTTTAGAATAAGGCACACAGAAAAGTTTATAGAAAACGCTTAAATTGGTTTCGAAATGCATCTTTTGCAGCTTAAAAAAATAAGTTTATAGGTTTGTAGCAGAATGATGAAAGTTGATTCGATTGATCAAACACTAGATCAGCGGTTTCCAAACTATGGGTCGCGACCCATAAGTGGAATGAGCGTAATTTCAGTGGGTCGCGAAAGTCATTCAAAATTTGAATTACTGCATGCTTTATCTCAAATAATTTCAAAGTGGATCAACCTCTTGAATAGATGTTTGTTTTTACTCTACTTTTTTCCAAGTACTTCGAAGTACATGCAGAATAATGTGGGACCCGAAAATTTATGTTTTGAAGAGTGGGTCGTGACTTATAAAGTTTGGGAACCACTGCACTAGATGAATGGAGAGTTCGAAAGACTGCAAGTGACCGCGCGGTTTTTGAGTTAGCAGCCGTTTGTTTTCATCATTGCAATGATTTGCTCGGCCATGACATTTGCTGCATAAAGTTCTACGCGTTGAATGAGAGAGTAGCTAATTACTTGAATGATGAAAATGCTTTCTGCAATTTTAACCGTACTGCACATTTAATCTTTCTGCACATTATGCTCTTACCGTTACTGATTAGTTGTGGAATCAGTGCCATTGTTAGGCTTTTTGCACGTTGACGAGTGTTTCCGGTTTTTATATAATTTAGAGAAAGCTGTCGCTCCACGACGGAGTATTTTGCTGTGAATTAACAACTCAGTTTGTAATGGTTCTGCGTAAAAAGTGAAACCTCAGTTTAAAGTGACACGTGACATTTTTGCTCTAGCTTTTTACTACTCGTCAACGTTGCAGTCCGTGTCATACGAGTTCGGTTAAATGCCTCTGTTTAACATGCGTAAACGGGCGTAAACTGCATCATTTTGCATTCAATACGTTTACCATAGAGCAATTGCAGTAATACCGATGCTTTTAAAGAACAAGGTGTTACACCAATTTTACTATTACTATTTTACACGGAACACACCTGAAAAAAAAGATTTTGCTTATACTGCATTGTGCGTTACCATTTTTGGCTTGCTGCTTTGGTTGACACCGCTGGTCCGACTAGTAGTTTTGAGCCCTGCGGATGTTGTTTTGGGGCAGCTATTCCAACTTAGTTGCTACGCGAAATGCCATGAATATACCTTTACGTGCGTTGGCGCTAGTTTGTGTTGGTTTTCTTTGAATTTTGGCGCGTGTGTATTGCCTCCACTTGGTTGTTTTATTTCTTGGTTTTTAAGCGTTACTACATGCTGCAAGATGCAATATGTCAGCTGTAATTTTTGATGTGTCGATTGCTTTTACTTCGGAATCGCAAGATTTGAATGATTTGCCGGAAGCGTGCTAGTGTTTACTTATTGCAAAGTGCTTATTTTAAGCGCGCGAATTGTGACGCTCTGTTGGGTCCTGAGAAGACGCCGAATTACTTGAAGGTCACAATGACTCAACATTACGCACTGCAGCAGTTCTCATTCCGGGACTGAGTTGGCAAATTATACTCTGGCCTATCGTGACCAACATTAACGCATACAACGTGTTCAGACTAATAGGCCTATAAAAGCTCGTTTGCAGAAATGCTTAGTAGTTTGTACGGGACGTCCATAGATTTTCGCGACGATCTAATGAGCGTCGTGATGATGTGCAAAATAACGATTTCAAATCTGTGTGAAAGTACAACTATTAAGAGCCTGTGACAACACTCTACTATTGAAGTTAGGGCGGAATTGCAATGTTTTCTTCAAAATTGTATGCAGCTTGCGCGACTATTGGCTGATATTAAGTCCATATAACTTTGAGATCTTACTGATATGCGTCAAAACCGGATGTTATTAATTTTGCTGAAGTACTGACTTAAGTGGCTTTGATCGCGAAGATGCACCAAAAATTGAAGGAAAGTACATTTGCTGTTGTTTGAAAACATTATCACCCTTGACATGGTGTTTGTTGACATTTGTGTAGATAAATCACCAAATTCTTGAAAAGTCGGGATTGAATATGCTTGAAACCAGTTATAGAGCTCTGTAAGAGTTAAGGTTTCAAAAAATACCTGATCTTTCGCCACTTTGCTTTGATTCTTATTGAGCGCTCTGTTTGGCTGCCGTTGGTTGCATTACTTTTGCTGCCGTTATTGCAATTTCGTCTCGTTTTTTTTGCAGGATTCAACTACAAATACGTTCGAATTTGAGATTATTGGTGGGTCGTCTGGTCAGTATGCGGGTATCGCATTTGGTTCAACCGACCAAATGCGAGATGCTGATTTGTATTATTGCACGGAAGGAGGCCTCACGTCAGGAGCTATTACAGGAAGACATCAAGCGCCAACTTCGTCTGCGAATTTACCGGTAAAACAGCTTGAATGCAATTATTTAAAATACATCTGTTGGATCGGTGATTTTATTATTTGTAGCCGGAAATCACCGATGTAGAGTCGGACACAACCAACGGTGCGCTCCGATGTTCTTTCAAACGTGCAGCTGCTGTAACAAAGCAAGTATCAAGCGGTTCTGTTGAATTTAATCTCGCCACCACCACCTACTATCTTCTGTATGCAGTGGGACCAGCTAGTAGTGACGGTAAGCATGAATGTGATACCGTCTGTAGGCTTAACTGAAGTTTTGATCGGCTTACATATTAAATACAAGAATGTGAAGAGAGAGAAGATGAGCTTCGCTCTGTTTGAAGCTTCTGCAACTGATAATACAATGCAGGCGGCAGGACCCGAAAAATTTCAAGCAATCTCGGAAGAAACATAATCGTTGCCGGAAATAAGGTTTTTGGGTGATGTTAAGATGTTTTGTCGTCCCCTAAAGCCTATGATATTCCGCATTGTACAAAATGGTCTAGTGTTCAGCCACGTGGAGGCAAATTGAATTGCTCCAATGCAGACTCAACCATCGTTGCCTCTTCTCTGTCCAAACGAAGCTTATTACAATGATGTGTGGTTGACACGCGTAGCATACAAAATATTTGCCGGCAGCTGCATATCCGAATTGCTGTTTGATAGGGAAGGACGGATACTGCATCACTGCTAAATAATTTTACCTTTAATGATACATTTATCTACAGGCATTTCCTATCACGGCATCACCCGATCGGTCAGTGGCAATCAAATAGACTTCCGCAGTGCTTCTCAGGCTGGTGGTAGTGGGTCAAATGATATTGCTTTGAAGAAAGCTCACGCGTAAGTACTGAGTTAACATTATAATTAAAAAATAACAAAACGGTGATAATTGTCCTGAAAGAAAATTAAGTGGCCCCGCGCAATGGAGGTCTTTAAAGTTGTCCCAATTTTCCACGTTTTCAAAGTTGAAATCATTTATTTGTGATCAGCCCGGCCAGGAGAACTAAGTGCAGTTCATGTTGTGGGAGGTGTGCCAGTTCAATGCTCAAAGCGTTCCGCTACGTTCGACACGGCCATGCGGAACTGGCGCTTGCTTTCAACCTTGCGCTTTCAGTTTTACTATGTCTTGCGTCGACCGCAGCGCCATCACATGGATGACTACTGACTCAAACACTTCACGGTCAAAGCGCATTAGGTCAAGTCACTTTGCAGTTTCCCAAACTATCACTTCATCTTTTGTTCGATAAGTTAGGTAAGATTTCGTTGCCACTTTTTCCAAACGCGGTTTGTTAACTTCATGTGATGCTGTTTTGGGAACGGTTGTACGTTGTGCTGCTGTGAATTACGACATATAGATAACTTTATTTCCTTTAGTAGGAGTTTCGTAATCACTCCTACTTAAATCCTGTACGACCATTGTTTTGTATGGATGCATGTGGAGAAATGTGTAAGACTCTGTAGACACTAGAATTGGACAAGTGCAAGGCAGATGCATGTTTTCGTACGGAATGTATGGGAGATTTTTCTACTGATTCTACCACAGCTGTGCTGTACTATTATTTGGCATTGTGCTGGTGCTTGGACGGCCAGAACTGATCCTGTTTAAAGCCGATGATGTTTATGGAAAGTAGGAAAACCACCTGCGTATTGTTTTTACTATCGGTGCGAAACCATAACAACTAAATGTAAAATGTCTTCGAAAGGAACTTTGCGTCGCTACGACTGATTCGCCTTTTTAGGAAACTTCAACTGCCAATGCGCGATGCTCACCACTCCAGGCCATAAGGGCTACTATGCAGCATTTAATAATGGCAGTATTTCTATGCAGTTATTACCTGAAACACCCAAAATTTAAAACCAAAACAATGCCATTCATTATAACTAAAAACATACCAAGTTTTGTTTTTTCTTGCATCTTCATGAGTTTGTTATTTATTAACCTTTAAAATTGGCTCAGCATTTCTGACTTGCCCTTTATACAAGAGAAAGCACAACCGATTTAAATATTAAGTAACACTTAATTAGAGAGCTAACGACTTTGACCACTGACAATTTCACGTTTTTTTCCTTGTTTGGTAGTAAAAGAGCAGACTATTCCTTTTTGTTAAACTCTTTTTTTTTGGATGGAGGTATAAAGGCGAAGCGATTATCTTTGTTCACAGACACAAAATCGCAGAAAGGTGTTTTTTTTTCGGTCTAAGCTGTTCGTCTGAATATCTCGACTCAAGTACAAATTTTTGAAAGTGTTTGATATCCTGACTAAATTGTTTGACAGGCTGACTAGATTCTCTTGATGCTGCGATAATGAAAGTTTTATACCGTTCATTACAGCGAGATGATTTGTTTGTAATCTCGCTACATTTGTATTGCTATACTTGTAATGGTTGAAAATGTCAAATTATGAAGCCTTGATAACGTATTACAACTTGCAGGTCTCTCATGCTGATCGCATGGTTAACCTGCGCCAGTGTCGGAGTGATCATAGCTCGCCATTTTAAACCGCTGTGGCACAAAAAAACGTTGTTTGACACCAAAGTTTGGTTTCAGGTAAGCATTTTTTGAAATTTATCATGTAATCTTGTCTGCTAGAGGCACATACTTTCAAAGAATTTTGAAATTTTGCCCTGTGGGATTATGCCTGTTTTGCTATTAGTAGAACTTTAATGGCCCTTCCCATGCTATTGGGTCTTAGATAGGGCAGCAATAGAAATATCTATTGTATATGTTTTTATATTTAATGAGCTTTGACGACCGTTTTACATCTGCTTGCAGGCGATAGATTGTCTAGCCAACAAGCTTAGCTTGTGGGCCGCACTCCATTCAAAATTTCTCTTATGTTTGATGTTCAGTGTATCTGTAAAGACACAGTATATTGCAGTTTGTCACAAGTGGTAGACTTTTCAGCTGTCTGGCCTTTTTGGGGGGTTTTTCTCTTAGCCCCTTTGTAAACCTCTTGTAGGGGTAACTCGGCAGACTTAGATTTTTGTGCATAGGCTAGGTAGATTGTTTCTAGAGATTGATAAATTTTTACGCGACCCACTATTTTCTGACCTATCGTTATATGCTCCCCTTAAGCAACTTTTCTCGATTCTTTTTTATCTTGCTACGTGTCGCACAACTGCTGATGCTGCTCCATTTCAAGATTTTGCATTTTTCCGGAGTAGCTTCACGCCGATCAGTGCATCCCATGAACAATAACGTTGAAAACAGGCGTTGAGCCAAATCGTTTCGTGATGCACTGATTAGTGACGGTATGACGTGACTTAGAGCGCTCTAACATGACGCGGTATTACTACCTTTAGGTACATTACTAAAAGGTGGAGCAAAGCAGTTCGGTAGCGCCCGTGCACAGCATAATATCTAAAATTAACTCACTTGCTTTCGTTCTGGCCATTGTGATTTTATTTGCTGTGTAATGGAGTCCGTTTATCGCGAAAGAGTAAAGGGTTCAGTTCAACCTCCTATATTCAAAACTAAGCACTTAACCTTAACAACACGTTTCTATCGTACCTTATACAATTACTTATTCTAGTTGCAGTCATTTTAAGATAATCGTTTGTAAATTACAAGTGTCTTGTGTTGTGACCGTTTTAAATTGAGCGGTAATGTTAAAGGATACCAGCACGATTTTCAAAACAAATTAACGTCCTGTCATCTTTCCTCAGGCGTTGTGTAAGGCTAAATTTGTATCAAGTCAATTATGGGGTTAATATGACGTGAGTTAACCGATACAGCCTGCTTGTGCTGTATCTCGTATTAATATCATCAAAATCAGTTGCTTTTTTTAGACCTGTTCATATCTTAAACACGTATAAGTCGTAGATAATTTCAGTTTTTTTGCTAGTTTAACAGTTTGAACGCAACAACGTTTATTTAACCTAAAAATTTATAAAAAATTTTGCGCTTTTATATTAAAAGTGGCTGATGCGTTATTCACAATTGAGAACTTGTTTGTTGACTTTCGACACTACATCCGTTATAGTTGTCCTGTTTTAGGTTTTATTAGCCTTGCCTTAGATTTTATTAGTCTTGCCTTGAGACCAATTTTAATCTTGAATTTTGTAGAAAGCGACTGTAACAGACTCCTTCATCAATTATTCAAAAAAATATCTTAAGTATCTCTCTGCGTCGAGTTTGCATTAATTAGTTTTGACTACGCGTTTGCAAGAGAATAATCAAGCGAAAACGCAATTAATGCGAAATATTTCAACAAAGAATCGAGGTTATTTTTCAAAGGGTTGTCCAACTCCTCATAGGGCACAACCCGCCTTAAAAATGCATAAAAATCTGTTTCACGGAATTGAATCTGGAATTAATGCATTTATTTGCCTCGGTTAGTCCAACACATGGCTTTGATGACAGAGCCCAAGTTTTGATTTGAAAAAAATCGAAAAATAGATGACTTTGTGCGATGATGATGCACTTTACGCGCAGTTAACCTTGCGTGACGTTGTTGCATATATTCGCAGTGAGCGCATCTTTCAGTTTGCTTTGCCTTTGCAGCTTCGCTGCAATCTTAACCTTCAAAAAGAGTTTTTCTTTTAGTGCTTTCTTTCAGACAAATTGTAATTGCTGTTACACAACGCGCTTTTGTTGTGAACCTTTTTAGTGAACTACCCAGCATCAATCAAGCGAAACGAATAGAGCAGGGGTGATACGGGGCATGATATTTCAAAAAATATGCATTTTTTTTCTTGGTCAAATCCGATTTTTTCAGCGACTAGTGGGAAAGAAAATTGAGGAAAGCCGCTTGAAGCAGTTATGTCTTTTTTGTTAAAAGTACGGTATATAAATATCAAATTAATTATTATTATTATTACAAAAAAAAAACATGAAAAGTTTTCATTCAGATTTTGTCGAGAGATACAGAGAAACTTACCAGAAAAAATATTTTTAGGTGCGAGTTAACATATCTGTACCTCTCTTTAACCTCTCAACTATTTTGCTTTCCTCCCTTAAGGACAACTGTTGATCAGTGGTTTTTATTTTCAGTTACATCGCGGTTTGATGGTCTCCGCTCTCATTCTCACATTGCTGGCTTTCATTCTCGTGTTTGTCGGAGTTGGAGGATTTACCACGGTATGTGCTGCTTTAAACATTTTCACTTTTGAAAAGCTGCTTCGCTGAACGGTTTTTGCGTCGCTTATTTCGGTGTGGTAACATTTCAGAACGCAGTGTGGACTGGTGAAAGTAAGATAGTGAATGTTTTTACAGATTGCACAGCCTCACGCCATTGTTGGGATTGTCGTCACCGCCCTTGCCATCCTTAATCCTATCATGGCTCTCTTCCGTCCTCATCCCGGCACACCCCGTAGGCCCATCTTCAACTGGGCTCATTGGTTTGTTGGTTCCTCCGCCAGGGTTCTTGGAATAGCGGCCATCTTTTTGGGTCAGTATTTGTGTTTTAGATCAGTATTTCAACGCAGCTTTGTAAGACGCTGGTTTAATTATGTACGAAAGCTTTGTTCAACAGTAGCAGGACACGCGCTTTTGAAAAATTTCTCTTGTTTTGTTCCAGCGCTTGATGGAAATGCATTTTGCCTGCAGTAATAGTAATTCCAAAGGGAACGGTAAATACAAGATGAAGTTTTTTGTTGCTGATGGCACAGTTGAATTAACTTGTAACTGAAAATGAGTTGTGTCCACGTCTCTTCCTTGAAATGGGGTCACGGTGTGACATGGAACGTTTAGTTTCATGGCCCCACTAGTAAGAAAACGGACAGTTATTGGTCGGTGCCTTAAAGTCGCATCTTTCAACACGTGTATGGCAGCATCTCAATTCTAATTTGAAGCACAAAGATAACATCTCTCACCAAGTGACTTTGGTGTGGCCTTAAAGAGTAAACCAAGAGATGGTGTTGCCCTGCATTTTATTTAATAATAGTGCACTTTAATTGGCTCGTTAGTCAAGACTGGAAGAATTCAAAAAGAAAGAATGATAACACAAACTACCATTCGTAATTTTTAATGTGAATAGGGTGGGGTGAAACACAGTCAAAATTGATGGCGTCGCCCAAAGGTGGTCGTTTTGACATTTAAAGAAATGAGCTATTTAGTGGTAAGCTTATTTGACGATTTGGTGGGCCCGCTTTTACATCAATATTTGTGATAGTAAGATCTTTGCCTGTGCTGTTTGCCTTAATTCGGCCGCATTTCATTTAATAATAGTGCACTTTAATTGGCTCGTTACAATCACTTGACTTTGATTACAAGTAATGTTTCCTAACCTAGGGTGTCGTGAAGAGTGTTCATAGATCTTATTTGCAAGTGCACCTTTAGCATTTATTGTTGACATGCACTAAGTAAAGAGCAAGAATGTTGGCAGATTTCTCCGCAATTACCAGATTTTTCACCTGTCATCGACTGAAGTAGGTTGGGAAATATGGCCTTGTTAAGTGAAGCAGAAAGTTTGTTTTATCAAATATAGAGTATTGAAATCTGGCGACGCTAGGTCTATAAGAGTCATCGAAAACTGTCCGTTTTCTTCACATAAAACCTGTTTTTCTAAATGCTTAAAGAAAAAACTAAAATTTTAAATTTTCCAATTCATCGTTAATACTTGAACCGTTTTCAATGGTTATTTTAAGATTGAAGGACTTTTTTCGCCGTTACGTAAAGACTTAAGGCTGGTTTCCATTAGGCGTAGATTGCCAGCGTAGCGTAAAAGCTTTTTGTGTATTCATTCCGATGATTGGTTTTGGTCTTTTATCACTAAATTAATTTGCTAACGCCCGCGACGATTTGCATTTTTTATACCTAGAGAAGATACTTTTGACGCAGTCATCCAGCACCGCGTTGTTGAGCAATCGTTTCAACCAAATAATCCGCAGCGAAGTAAGCGCCAAATAACAGATAAATGGAAACGACTAGTTAAAATTTTACGCTCACGCTATACCTCACGCCGAGAAACTTTACGCTTAATGAAAACCAGCCATTAGATCAGCTAAAACGCCGCGGAGATTTTGAAACAGCCAAGTTTAAGCGGTTTGAATTCGCCGTAAACTTCAAGAACTAGATGTGGCTGTGACACAATTGCGTCATTTTGTATGATACGTAACGCATGGTCGGGGAGATAAAGAACACGATTGCAGTTAACTACTACAAGGCGCGCAATCAGTTTGTTGTTGAAAAAGCTAACAAAAATTATGGTGGTTGATTTTAAAAAAAGGGATCTTCATCTTTATTTGAGATGCATTGGCATTGGTTTAGGGGAGAAAAATCGCATCCCGCTGGTTTTCATCCCCTTGATTGTGCCTATAATTTTTACACACTTAAAATCAGTTGTTCCCACTTTTGGAACCTGAAAATGCTTTAAAGTGATATGCATTCGTGTGCATATTTTTTACGTGCGTGGAGGAAGGGAGTTGCCTGGTCTCTTGTTTTTGATGAGTCTTGGCTGGAGTCCAGGAGCCGGCAACTCTCAACGGTCTGGACTAACGTTCGAAAGCATGAAGAGAAGGGCTGTAAGAATGTGGCCGGCAAATATTTGTACAGACCACAAGAATCAAACCGAAGCTTTCCAGGTGTTATGGGAAAATCGTTTGAAGGTCACAAGCAAAGTTTTGTTTATTATGAATCAATCCGCCAAGCATGAATACTTGGCTGGTTGTTGCGTAAATGCGGTGCTCTTAACAGGGCAAAACAAAGCAAATCAAAGCTATTTTTATTGACGGTAGCAGCAGATTCAGCGCAAAGCCAGTTGCTTTACTTCAGTCCAATTTAAGCCACTTTGACACACGAAGCGTGCAATGATTGATTGGGAAAGGCGGCTTTTCTTTTGAATAATTAAACTTGTATAGTCAATTTTTCGCCAGGATGAAAACTTCTTCCAACATCAGAAATGTTTATTGTATTTTTATTCAATGAAGTTATTTTGTGATGAAAAAAGTTTTGTTGTTGGCAACCGATTGGGATGTGAAATTCAGTGTACCTCTGCGCCATCACAAAGACAATATTATTGTCTGAAAACACAACACACGCGTAGTATTCAAAGAGCAGTTGCAAATGCACCCTAGACCTGTCCAGGGCTTGCAGTGAACGTATGTTAATACCCGAAGCGGACCAGCTCAAAAGGAATGATGGTAACGGGCTAGAAACAATTGGAAACCACTGTTGATCAAAAACATTTTTCTGTTATATGTATTGAAAATGCTTCAAACGTGTGAAACGGATTATATGTTGATATGACCGCAACGAATGCTTCGCTTAAATTTACGTTTGGTAGACACGATTAGAAGATTATCAACATTACAAAATGCTAAAACACTTCATATCAAGTACTATCACATTTTATAGATCGAATTGGCGCAGATGCAACATGTGTTGCGTTATAGTTTACCATTATAGCAAGTCTCCCTCTTCATTCGAAACATTATTCGTGACATTTTCGCAAAGAAATTGCAGTCTGTCTAGATGTTTGAAAAAATATCTACAAATGCTATCACCCTATTTCATATTCGTGACTGATAAAAGAAACTTTATAGTGGTCTTGAAAGAGATTTCAACAGTCGTTGCCGCAAAGTTTAGGTTGTTATTCTAATAAATACTATGCTGGTGTTAGCACTTGCTACTCAATTGTCGCTATCCTTTTGTTTTCATCTGTTATACATAAGCTGAAAGAAACAGTTGCGTTGCAGCTGTTGTGCGTGATTTTGTGTTGATTGAAATTTAGTGGTATTAGGGAAGACAATCAGCTTTATCTTTACATAATGTATATGGGAGTAGTTGAGTGATTTGACGTCTGAGGAACCGATGAGTGCGTAGCAAATAGCTTGCGAAACAGCTTTTTTAAAAAGTTATTTCGAAACTTGAAATGATTTCGGAGACTATTTTTTTAAAAGAGTTTCATGCTTAGTTGTATAGTTGCTATTCTTTTTTGTCTTTGCACAGTTGGTTTTGTGTAATCCAGTTCGTGGTAATTGACACTGTTTTACTTCCTACGCCACCCGTAGGAGTTAGGAATGCTGACGCTAACTCGTGTTTATGCGTCATCGTCCACGTCACTTCCGGACGTCCACTCCAGTTGGTTTCATGATGTGAAAATCTTCACAAAGACACGAACTTTTGATTCTTGGCCAAATAAGCCGCGTTTAATGGCACCGAGGCATCAAATAAGAAGTTAATATTTTGTATTTGAAATACAGAATCACGTTTTGAATTGTAATATTGCAATTGGCTCTTTTTTAACAAGATCCATTCATAAAGAAAACTTATTACCGATTGCACCCTAAGTCCATGTTTACCTATATTTTCAAACTTACTGCGGCGTACCGCTCACACAATCGGTATTTTCCTACTTACGTGTTAGCGTTTGCGCGTGATGTGAATGATCAATTTTACGTCGTGCTTTCATCTTAAGGGAAGAGAAAAGACAATCATTCTGCAACTTAACTTTTATTTACTGGTTATATCTGCTACAGGAGTTGCCATTGAGCCTATTAACTTGATACCTGATTGGGATACATGGGTGTTGGTTGGTTTCGTTGTCTTTCACATTATCATTGAAGTGATTCTGGAGGTGATATCAGCAATCAGTGGACACATTGACGGTAAGCGTCAAGCTGCATGCAACTACAATAAACGGCTTTGCCAACAAAATTTAAAACTTTAAACGTTAACGGATTTCGATGAGCGCGGCTGGTTAAAGCTCTGCCACCAAGCTAGGAAAATTGCCGTAAAGTACCTTTCTCAAGAACGACAATGCAACCGTGGTTAGGTTTGAACGCTTGGCGATGCGATCATTAAGGCCACGAAGCCGCGCTTTATCTCCCTCGATCATGTTGCAAATATTTCGCTACATTACGATGTCTTTTGGATGTCCCCATCCATCTACTAGGGATGGCCTATTTTGTACGCTATAGCACAATAATAAAAAATTTCCTCTAAAAATCTGTTGGTTTCTTCACCAATTTGATATTTAGGAGTTTGTAGATGGTAACAGCGTTTGAATTACCAAAAAAACATTGGTAAATATACTCTTCAAGCTGCAGGAGATGTTCAAAAAATGTGCCACTTTTCGACCAAACAGTCTTACTCTTCCGTCAGAAATTTCAACGTGTTTTTAGAAACTACTATAAAATAGAATAAATTAATTTGGCAGTGTACAAGAAAACTCCTACTGAGACAAAGCTAAACATGGGCGACGATTCACCTCCTCCTGCTGCAGATTCCCCACCTAAGGTAAGAATTCTACTGATACGAAGCAGAACTACAGTTGTAAATTGTACTCTGGTCATTGACAAGTTTTTGCAGTGTGTAATACTCTGCAAAGTGTTCAGGTCTGCTACTGCTAGCACTGCAGCAAGGCAGCGACATTAACGTTGGTGTTTTTCCTTTCATGCTCTGTTCACACTGAGGTGAAGCCTGTTGTAACTGTTTGTTTTATTTCGGCTCCGTCGTAAGAGTCACGCCGCGCTTAGCTTCAGTGTAGATCAAAAAAAGGCGTGAAGCAGAAGCAAAGTTGCTTATGTATTTTTCTTTCGGGCGACGGAAATGCTTTTGACGGATATACTTTATCAACTTGTGTTCGGACCCTCTTTGAAGCTACCAACAGTGCATATCTACCAGTAGCAGGGAAATTGTCGTAAAGTACTTTTCCCATCGGCACTACAGCTCAGCCATTGTGAATGTTAGACGTACGACCGTGTGATTATTGCCGCCATAGAGGCTGCTCGAACTCACTCTACCAGTCAAGCACTGAACTCGAGCCCATTGCAGAGCCATTTTTTGCAGTTGGAGCTGTGATGCAATTGCAATCATATTGGTGGGATGTGAAAACAACAAATGCATTCCACATAAGGTCCTGTTCGTTCTCACTCTTTCTCGTATGACCCATTAACTACACTGATGAGCGTGTTTAGAAAAGCTTTATGTAGGGCTACAATTTATGTTGAAAGCTGCATTTGATCCCCATCATTTTTTGAAGCCTTTTGCTACAACTATCCAGTGAAAATGTGACAAACGAAGTCTTCTTGTGACGTATCATGTAGGTCAAGTTTAGCAACTTACCATACATGTTCTATAACGTTGTCACAAGTGATGGATTATAACAGCGACAGTTGCGCTAAAGACTTCCCAGACCTGCTCCGCAGTTTCCAAGGTTCAGCTTTCCCCTTGATTTGCTTGGTGTTGTTTCTGCAAAATTCACTTGCTGTAAGAATTCGCCAAGCAGAAAAATACAACGTAAGGCGTTTTTTCAATACGTCATACCACAGTCGTGAAGTTTGAAGCGACTGCTATGGTCGATAGTTACTTGAGCGCTACAGAACTAGCGTTTCCTTGCAGACACGCAGCTTTTGAAATATTCTATGAAATGCAAATTTCAAGATTTTTTTGACACGCCTGTCATTAGAGTTGTTTTGTAAAATGAAGTTTTCTTTCTCAATTTATCTTTCTATTTAAATTACTCTTGCAGTACGCGGGACTTAAATATGGTATCCTCGTGTTCTACACCTTGGTAAACGTCGCAATATTGATTACATTCATCGTCTATATCGTCATGACTTGAAAAAGATCATCAAGTTTGTTAGACTGTTCGTCTGTAATTTTCTGTTGTATATTTTGCAAATGGTATATTCCTGTTTTGGTTCAGGTTTTTGTTTTTTAAAGTTTTATTGCTTTTTAATTGTTGGTTGAGGAGTACCACTACGTACAAGTTTAGTTCACTTTAAAGCTTTCTCCTTCACAAGTGGATAAAAAGTTGTAGACAAAGATCATTATTTGTGATATTCCTTCATGTTTTTATTGTATGTGATGGCGTACATCATTTTATTACAGTAGGTAATTTTTCGTATCTGAAAGGATCACTGTTCGCTTAGGTTTGAAAAATATTATTGTCGCATTTTAATTGTTTCGTGAAATCTGATGGCCTGTTTGCACAGATAAGATTTGGGGCAAAAGTTGAGCATTTGAAGGGAAGGTTTAAAGTACCTGCTCCGTGGGATATTGTTGGCAGTCTGCAAAAGTATGCGATTTTTCCGGCTTTGAGCATCAAGGGCTGAAGTAAACTGTTTCATCTTTGCTTTGGATCTTTGACACATTGCGATGAAGATGTTCGTATGATGTGATGGAACCAGTCTAATACCCTACACATACTCTCTGATTGATAAATTACTTTAACGATACATTTAAAACAAATTTCAAAAAATGCAAGTCTTATTTCTCGGCTAGGCTAGCTGTGTTAAAATTTGGTGCAAATTAAGTCGACATTATATCAATTGCAAGCAGTCAGTAGTTAACAGTTATAGTCTTATCAAAAACACGATGTGACCGGCCATAGACTTTGTATGCAGATTTATTATTTAGATGTTTATTTGCTTGCCACTGATTTAAAATCAGTCATACAAACATTGTAGATAAATTAAAGTTTCGATTTTTGTCTCCGATTGAACGTTTTCCAGTAGCACGTTGCAATAATCGCTTCTTTTTGCTCATAATGCGCCTTTACAGCTTGTACTTTTCACCACATAGAACAAAATATTTTAGCTTGTGAAGAAACTCGAGTGTAGCAATGTAACTGCACTATTTACTGGACACTTGATATTACATTTTGCTTTTTTATCGACTTCGACCCATTTCATTCCAAAAAGCTTCCTACACAAAGTTTAAAGTAATTGTTCTCTTTCTATTTGTATCTCATTTCTGTTTACCGTAACAAGTTGAAGCAATGTTCTTATTTCCCGAAAACCTTTAAAAAAAATCCAATTTTGAAAGAAACTAAAAACTTGTTTATGCTATTAAACCTGTAGGCTACTAACCATTGCTTCCATCCTGAAGAGACATTGTATTTAAACGTAATATGTGTACTTCATATGCTGTAATACAGTATATGCGTTGAAGATGTTTTTGTGTTTTAAAAGTACATTTAATTCATTTGCAGTTAACATTATTGGCGCGTAGATAAAAATGTTGATATGGCGTTGATCGTTATGCTGCATAGTGATGTGTTGGCGCTACCTAGCTAGGGAATTGGAAGCTGTCACATCTCTCCTTTAAAATGGCTTTGGGCTTTTGTGATGGTTACGAAAAAAAAGTTGTCAAAATTGAAAGGAAAGGTGTCTGCTCGACTTTGTTTCTTGCTTTGCTTTCGATAGGAAGAGGGCGATTTATTGTCTGCTTTAAACGGTGCATGAATGGTTGCATCTATGGAAGTAACCGTTGAAGTCCAGAAAGTCTTAAAAGGCTTTTCGACATTTTTCAGTGTCCTCAAACAACAATTATCTTTTCTTGTAAAGGAGTGCGTGTCTTCTATAAGGATGGCGAGTGAAAGCTCTCTGTTGCTGCCCAGAAGAAATAAATAATCGGGGACTTGTGCACTCAGAGGATAGAGGAAGGGGAGAGGGTGGAAAGTTTTTGCCTCATATGATAAAGATTGTAAATCAGAAAAAAACGCGAGAGTTTTAGCATGGGAAGTAAACGGACAGATTTATTAATGCTGACGAGGCAATAGAGAGCTCGCAGGTTACGGCAAAAAAATTAAAGCAAACTGGGTTCGCCAGAAAAAAAAGGTGCCACCGTGTTTGCAATTGACAATGCCTCGCCGGAGCCCCCTTTACGAAAAGAAAAGTAAAAACAGTCCGACCAAATCACAAAATAATGATATCCTAATCAAATGACAAGTCAAGGTGGACAAGAGCAGCACATTCCTGTCTTTACAGCAGTTGTAGCCAGAGATCTCATTGTTTTCACAATTTTTCGTCAAACCAGAGAAGTACCGTCTTTTTTGCAGCCGAGCCAATTTGAAAATTACGCGGACCAATTAGAGTTGGCAAGCCAAACATTGGCGTTCGTCTGTATATTGAACGTGGGGTAAACGGTTTTTTTAAGTAACATCTTATGAAATATCATTCAAAAGCTGAAAACCCGATTGCACAAAACTTGATTATCGCAAGGAATGTAGCGCTAAATAAAAGTGTGGAAACGCTCTGAATAGAAATACACATCTTCTGGTCAGGTTATTGCTAAAATGCCACTGCACACCACAACACCCCTGGTTACCACCACAACGAATTGTTAAAATTTCTACTATCGGTGCCAGTAGTAGAGTTGGGAAAACGCGATATTTTATATTTGCTCATTCAAATATCACTTGCCGCCATTGATCTCTCAGTCTTCGCCGTGGTTGTGCTTTTGCATACATTTGAGATAGCTTTAATAAGCTTGCCAGATGCTTTGATTTAATTTTGAGAAAACAAGTAGGCTAATGGTTTTGTACTTGCAGTTAATTCACAAAAATATTATTCGTTATCTGGTAGCAACGATATCTTTGATCAAATTCTGGAATGTTTTAGCCATATCTAGGGTTTAACCAAGTAGTTTTATGAAATTCTAAGATTTGCAACTTCGAAGTAGAAGACATTATGAATAATCTGCGGAAATGTTGAACAGTTGTGGGTCGGACACTTTAGACTGTTTTTCCAACCACCTCATTGACAAATTTACTTGTATTGGCAGCTCAATTAAGGTCATTTTTTTATACAGAGAGGCTGATAATAAAAATAATGGAGCATTTATCATCCATTACAAAATAATTGAGTTAGCAAGCATATTGACCCACGGTATTTGTTATGTAGCCTATTTCTTTATGAAAGCATTTTTAAGTTTCTGTGAAGTTACACTCAATTAGATTAAGGCAGCCTCATTTGGTTTCATCGGTTTTGCATTGAATTTAGATTGGATAAACAACTAATATGTTTGCAATATCTGAAACCTTTCGCAGTCAAGACTATTGTGACAAAAGAAAATTTCACTTTGCTAAATTTGATAAGTAGAAAAGTTGTTCATAAACATTCACCTACCTCATACTGTTCAGTACAAAAATGTGTTACAAAATGTCAACAACCCGCAACCGGTTTTGATCCTATTGGGTTTCACAGGACCATTTTTATGACTATATGACCAATTTTATGAAACAGGGTCCAATGCCAGCGGCAACAGAGTTGTGGTTCGAACTTTTCTATAATCTAAAAAGAATAACCCACTACTAAAAAAATAATGAACTTTATGCTATTTCACAATTCTTGTACATAAAATCGTGATCATCATATTCTCCTAATCTTGACTGGCAATACTCACAAAGAATCTTGCCACAAATTATCGTTAATACTTGTGAGGGACCAGGGATTGTACATAATCAAAACTGATTGTAGCGGCGAAATGGTGGTTGCTTTCACAATAGAAAAACTATTTAATCGTACCCGTAAGCCTATTTTCTAATGTGGTGCTGCCTTTTTCCAATTTATATTTGTGGTATTAAGTTCGTAATTTGGCTACGCTATTGGTCTTGTTTCCGGCATAGCGACAAAAGCCGCTATTGTTCTCTCTATATATATTCAGTTAAACAAATTGTTATGATTATGGTTTCATGTAGATTTTTTCTTAAACTCAGGATTTTGTTACAATGATGTAGAGTAAGGACATAAATACCTTTAACAGGTAGCATATCAGCAAAAGAAAAAGTCCTTGCTTTATAGTATATACAACGGCGTTACCCGAAGAGCCCCCATCAGTAACGTCGGCATTGAGAGTATCGGTTCAGCCAGCCAAGCCGACTTCCCCCTTTAGGCTCTTGTATGAAGAGTTGCCAAGCGTTTATGTGTTTTCTGGACATAAGATTTTCTCGACTTTTTGTGCTCCTTTTCGTAATAGAATATCTTGTTTCAAGATCCTGGCTATGCCTTAGGTCAGGGGTGGGCAATTGTTTTGGCTTCCGGGCCGCATCGCGGTCACGGAAGCTAGCTGAGGGCCGCACTTTTTAACGAACGCATTGGTATATTATTCTAATTTATTTGCATTTTAGATTTAATATAACATTAAAAACCAATAATTATTACTCAAATGAATCAAAGTAATTTTATTCAATTGAAAATGCAAGCACATTTAATTTTCAAAGTCTATCAATGAGAAAAATGCACCCAATCACGCTCTTCTACATTAATTAATTTTTTTAATCATTTGCTTGAGGCTTTCGCGGGCCGCACAAAAGTTTGTCGCGGGCCACATGCGGCCCGCGGGCCGCAGTTTGCCCACCCCTGCCTTAGGTCTATGTGCTCTGATCATTGCTGATACAAACCCAAGGGAACCTTGCGTTTCCCGTAGTTTGGAAGCAGGGGTCACATTTCTGATTTTAAGCTATTCTAAAGCAAAATAGCAAAAATGTCTTTTGTTTGGTGCGATTTGACACTGTGTGGTGTGATTTGACACAGTCGCTGGCTACGCATTATGTAACATGTTCTTTTCTCCCTGCTTGACGAGCCCTGTGGAGTTAAAAGTGTTCTTGCTTTTCTCCAAGAATTTGGTTTGATCCCGGTAGCTTTATAAAGCTATTATAAAGCAAAATATCAATAATATTTTCCATGTGGTGCGATTTGACACAGTGACGTAGTTAATTTTGATTTTGCCTCAAACTTTCTCAAGTCCCTGCTAGCTACGCATCATGTTCGTATTCGTTTTTTCTTGCTTAGTTATGCTCATAGAAGTTAAATAAGTCTTTGCTTTTCCCAAATTTTCAGGTTTGATTCCGGTAGCTCTACAAAGCTATTATCAAGCAAAATAGAAAAATGTTTCTCCTAAGTATGGTGCGATTTTATCCCGGCAGGGCATATTATCACCCGTGTCGATTTAAAACGTATCAATTGATGTAGCTACCCCAGCTTTACAGAGCAAACATTTATGAGAGCAACAGCGAAATGTTTTAGTAAATATAAGCCATAGTTCCTGAACAAGTAATCGAGATCATGTTGGTTTATTAATCAAGACTGGAAGTATTCAAAAAGAAAGAGCGATGACACAAACTACCATTCATAATTTTTAAAAATGTAAGGGGGTAGTGAAACGTAGTCAAAATTGATGGCGTCGCCCAAATGGTAGTCGTTTTGACAATTAAAGAAATGAGCTATTTAGTGGTAGGCTTATTTGACGATTTGGTGGGCTCGCTTTCGTATTAATATTGGTGACATTAGGATTTTTGCCTGCGCTGTTTGCTTTAGTTCGGCCATAGCATAAAAAGGGGCTACGGCTTTCCTTTAAGTCATATAACCTATTGCAATAGGCGCCTATTAATCTCTTTTTAAACAAAAACATTTCCTCTTAATTCAGCATTACAGATTTATGCCATTGTTGTTTAATTTTGATCTTTTCTTAAATTTGGGATTTTATTACATTTAACTTTGCCCCTAATCCAGACTTCTCTACTTTTAAATAAAGATTAGTGTTTTGTACCGATATCCTTGCCATTACAAATATCAGTAATAAGCTTTACCATTTATGTTTGCTATCAAAATGACAGTGAATAGTTTTGCTGCCTGCTGCTGTTTTCACTAATTACTGGGAAGCACTGCGATGGCATTTAACATTGTGACTTCGCAATATGTTTAGAGCCATTATTATTAGGATCGCTACTTACCACTTTTTCGTCACTGTAGGCCATAGGTTCTCGAACTGGGGTCTTCGGACCCTTGGGGGCCCGTGACGATTGCTCAGGGGTCTGTGGCTTCGTCCCCGTCAGTCAATGAATCAACGCTTGATCTAACGCAGCAAAAATCCCGAAAATGTTTTCAGCGCAATTTTGACAAGTAAACCTCACTGGCGATAAAATGGTGCGAGAGCGATGCAATGCAGGTGTTGACCTTTTTTTTTTTTTTGGAGGACAGCTCAATAATCCGTCGTATTCGTTTTGTATGGATTGTTGTTGGAAATGAGTCGGACAACAATAGTTATGTCGCATATGATCGAGGCTCGCAAAATAAGAAATTCACGAAAAAGGGGACCGAGAAGCAGCAGATTCGCAAAGAAAGCGTCCGCGAAGCAACAGCTTCGCAAAAAAGGGGTCCGCGGAGCAAAAAGTTTGGAAACCTCTGCTGTAGGCGAATTAATATGAACTAACGTCTCTCAACTAAAGGCCATGTTGCTTGGCCCTGGCATAAACGCCGCCATGCAAAGAGCAAACTAACTCGAAATGAACCACTCACAGTTAAGTTATAACAGTAGCGAGAGCCCCCATTAATAATGTCGAGGTTAAGAATATCAAATCAGCTGACTTCTGTGGCAGCTTCACCCAATTTCAAAGGAAATTGCTTCAACATTTAGATCACATGTAGCTCGACACTTACATTTTGTTGCAAGCGATAAGAAAGAACCATCTTTACCCCATCGTTTTTTCTTGGGTGATCACCAAGTGTTTTGCTTGGAGTTGGCTACATATTAAAATTTGTAGACTTCATTTTTCGATGAATCTTTGTGAACGTTTTGACTGATAATGCCAAAGATCCATGCTATCGAGAAAGAATACCCAAAATGTATTAAAGGACTTAGTTTTTCTAGAAATCGTAATATTGTAAACTGCATGCATTAAAATTTTGTGTGTTTTTAACCGATAGACTACATTTCATAAGCATTTACAGACTCCAATTTTTGATGGATCTTTTTGAAAACGTCTACAGATAATGCAAAGGAGCCATGCATGTGAGGAAAAGTAGTCAAAATATACCAAAAAACCAACTTTTCTAACAACTGCAAGTTTGTTAGGTCAAATAGGATAATTGTTCAACTAAAAATGAAACATGATGTATCGCAACCAAGTTTTGATCAGCCATTATAAACTAATCCTTAGCCTCAAGAAATTGGAATCACATAGGCTATTGCTGGAAAGGAAATTTCCTAAGCTTTCAAAGGACAGTAATTGTTGGTACTTTATTACAATGCTTTTATATTAAAGTCACCTCTTTTTACTGAGCTCATCGTTTTCGGAAGGGGTAAAAAGTTACAGCACAAATCTTAAAGTTCAATTTTTGCAATATAAAAACTGATATTGTACATATTGTATACTATCGGAATTGCCTTGAAATAACCTTTAATTTGTTGAATAAAGTTTGAAAATCAGTTGAGAAATGAGGTCACAAATCAGTTTTTTATCAGAAAGGTTTTGCCAAAAGGGTGCAATTTTTGAAAACATTTTCATATTATGATCTGTGGTAACGAACATTTGTATTAATCGTACGAGATATATTATGAAATCTCAGAGCTAGTTTAAGCGCGCAAGCGAAAAAGAGAAGAAAAAATGCTTAGAGGGCTTGAAGTGCTTCAATAAAGAAAGGCTCGTAGCGTTGACAAATAAGCAGTAATTGTTGTAAAACTGTTTTTATCGAAAGCACCTCATTAAAATCTCCAGAAAAAACGTTTAATCGCGTTTCTGTGATGAGTACTCTTTGAGAAAGAACAAAAAACAGATTGTTCAATAAAGCGTTGATTGTGACATCATTTTAAACCCCAAACAATTGAAAATTTTTGTAATGTGGTAAGTCGGAAGCTGGTTTTTGTTTGAGCAAAACGCGGTTGTCCTCTGTCAAGTAATGAAAATTCTAAAAAATTATCTTTGATTATGACGTCATTATGACGTCACAAAACATCCTTATGACACTCACCGCGGGGTGGTGATCAATCGTGGGAAGTTTGATGCTTGTACTTAAAGCAGTTTCAAAGAACTTAAAGTAGACAGGCAGACAGAATTGCGCTTTATACAGGGTGTCCGTAAAGTTACCATACAGTCTTACAAGTTACTATACAGACACCCTGTAATATAAGTTATTAACAGTACAGTAAGATATTGTATTACAATATTTATTTGTAACAAAAGAAATAACACCTTTATGTTTATAAAAATCTCAGAAAATACATGTGTTACATCCGAAAAGTATGTGTAGTCTTATTTTTAAGTAGTCTTATAAAAGCAACTGTAGTCAAATTTTGTTCAGTGCACACACTTGGCCGACCAGAACGCGGAGCATCGGCAACTAAGCCAGTATCATCAAATTTGTCTCGAAGTTTATAAATAGCCAAACGTGTTGGAGGATCTGTATTAAAATAATGATTCCAATCACGAATTACATCCTGTGCGTTTTCTGTTTTCCAATATCGCTTCAAAATAAATTTGCGCTCTTCCAAAGTCAGCTTGCGTGGCATGCTTAATTAAATAATGCTATAAAACTACAACTATAATACAATAAATAATGCTTAATTAAATAGGCCTGTAAAAAAAATAAATATTAAATACAGTATAATACAATAAAACTATATAGTAACAAAAACTATTACATATAATACAATGAAACTGTATAGTAACTTGTAAGACTGTATAGTTACTTTACGGACACCCTGTATATTAGATTTTTCTGTTTTGTTTTTGAAAATCTGAAAGGAGACGTTGAAGAATAGTTTAGTTGCTAGTTATTCTATTATTGAAACTATCTTTGAATGGCTTAGCACTGAGGGTAAGAAAAATGATGTATCAGAATCTTCCAAATCAAGTACATCCACACTGTCATCATCACTGCTCACATCATCACCTTCAATTTGGGAGAGACATGTAAAAGGGTCAGAAGTTACAACTCCAAACCTGGACCTGTTACTTGCCATAAATATTACCAGTACTACAGCAGAACTATCTATAGAGTAGGTTATGTAAGTGCAATGCTACTCTAAAAACATATATAACCTGTTTAGATCAGCTTGAAATAGATAGCTTACTTTTATTCCTGGGTATTTCCCTAAAGTAACACCACATGCATATTTCCTTTTTCTGCTACGCATATGTCCTTTTTGAAGCGACAGAGGATTAGAAAAGAAGGAAATACATCAATGTTCCCAAATAAGGGACATAGGATAGCAACGACTTGGGACTTCTTGTCCCTAAATGCGACCATTGGATAGAAAAAGGTTAATTCTAACACTAAAATTAAACCTCAAAGTAACCCTAGCGTAACACAAAACCTAACCCTCATTCTAACTTCAATCGAATCCTAACCCCAGCCTAAATATGTTTTACTGATAAACCTAAAACTAACCTTAATCTCGACCAATCATAACTAATCTAACCCTACGCTAAACGCTAATCTGAACGAAACATACTAAGATATATGACAAAATTACTGTAATGAATTTGACATTTGGCCAAATTACTGGCAACCATCAACAAAAGCAATTGCAAAGTTTTGCCTTTAACTAAATTCATTTTGTGTGATTGGACTGCTTCAAGAATGGATTAGCCTGATTGATCAAGTAGATAAAGTTGTTACTGGGTTCATAAAATTTAGAATTATTAATATTTGACGATTAGGCGGAGTTGTTAACCAGTTTGGTCTAATCTGTAAATGTAGTAGTAACAAAACGACAAATTACACAAACTATATATAAAAACTATTCCTACAACACAAATTTACTTATTCGTGACAATTTGCCACGTGGCAGCTTAGCATGTTTCAGAAGGCTAAGTTTTGCACTCAAAAATGCGTAATTTCAAATTGAGCAAATTTGTTGCACCGAAGTCGTCTGGAGATGGGATAATTTATGAGAAGGCTATAATACCAAAAAATTTAAAAAATGAATAAAGAAAATAACGGGTGCTTTTTCGTTTGCTACCTCAAGGTGCCATCTTGGATGTATTGGGCAGAATCGCATCCCCACTGTACATTCACAAACCGGGCCTCACCCTCCAGGATACACTGCCTTTGTCCAAGTACCCTACCAATGAAGATTTCAACCTATAACCATAGCATTTCAGTCAGAGACGTAGCAGTTGCCCCCCAAACCCCCCAATTGGGAGGGGCCCAGGCCAACTTTGGGGGCCCAAGTTAGTCTGAAATTGCTTTTTGGCTACGTGACTATTTTCAGTTCAGCAGACTTGTTTACAACCGATTTAAACTGTAGGAAGAAATTGGCTTGTGACATCATAAGTGAATGCAACGTTATTTTATCTCGCAGAATCTAGAATATTTCGATTGATTTTCTGGTAGAATCTTGAATATTCGATTGACGTAACAATGCCGTAGTTACGCAACAATCATAGAATGGTCTGGAATTCTGTTTGGCTATAAATACCGGGACAATATATATACACTGCAGAGTGCAGATAAAGTATTTTATTGACATTGTATAGAATGAAACGTTCAAAAAGTGGTGCTCAAAAGAGAAAAGAAGCAGCCACTGCTCGAGATGCTGTAGCGAAATTGCCCAAGATGACAGATTTTTTCAAGATTACTGAGCAGAGTAGACCTGGCACTAGTACCGAGAGGGATGAAGAAAACTATAGTGTACAAGAAAAAGAAGACTATGACGATCAGCATCAAAGTGATTGTGAATTTCCAGAAAATGTAAGTTGTGATTTACCTGCCAATACGCAACCTTCAATATCAAAAATAACTGAATCTCAATTTACCCCTATCCCTGATGACCCATGTAAATGGCCTGAAAGTATTTCTGATGCTCAACAATGTGATATAGTAAAGCGTGGACCACATGAACTAATAATGAATTTTCCATATAATAACACAACTCCAAGGCGACGTTTTTCCTCCAACCATTATAAACGTGTGTTACCTAATGGTGAAAGTGTTTCACGGTCGTGGCTAGTTTATTCTGGGGAATCAGATCAAGTTTTTTGCTTTTGTTGTAAGCTATTTGGAAAAACACTAAGCCCCTTTTGTAGTGGTATAAATACATGGGAGGGTTTTTCGAAAAAACTGAAAGACCATGAAAACGGCATTTCCCACCAAGAATGCTGCAGTCAATGGATGTTGCTAGCTGAAGGGATAAGAAATTCATCCACTATCGACAAACGCGAGATGAATATTTTTTTCAATGAAAGACGTTTTTGGAGAAATGTTTTAGAGAGACTTATCGACATTGCCTTGTTTCTATCGGAAAGGAATCTTGCTTTTAGAGGATCTGAAGAAGTTTTAGGATCTCCTCACAATGGAAATTTTCTGGGTATATTTGAGCTTTTGGCAAGAAGAGATCCGATCCTAAAAGAGCTTCAAGACAGAATCAAGAATAAAAACACTAAAGATCACTATTTGAGTCCTACCATACAAAATGAACTAATTGAATTGCTAGCGACAGAAGTTGAAAAAGAAAATTTACAGCAATCGAAATTGGCGAAATATTTTTCTTTAATTTTGGACTGCACTCCAGATATGTCACATCATGAACAAATGTCTGTCATTCTCCGTTATGTACTATGTAATGAAGAAGCTGCTGTTGTTAAAGAAACATTTTTTGGCTACTTGAGAATAAGTGACAGTACTGGGAAAGGCTTGTTGGACGCTTTCTTAGAAAAAGCGACCGAACTGCAACTCGAATTGTCTGATTGTCGAGGTCAGTCATATGATAATGGTGCTAACATGAAAGGAAAACATTCTGGGGTCCAAGCAAGAATGCTAGACATCAATCCCAAAGCTGTTTACGTGCCCTGTGCAAACCATACCCTTAACTTAGTTGTTGTTGACAGTGCTAATTGATCGACGGAAGCATTGACATTTTTTGGAGTACTTACAAGGTTGTATGTGCTGTTTTCTTCCTCTGCCTAGCGTTGGGAAATTTTGAAGAAACATGTGGAGCTGTCCATAAAGTCACAATCTGATACTCGTTGGGAAAGCAGAATTAAATGCATCAAACCTCTTCGATACAATTTAAAAGAGGTGTTGCTGGCACTGAAAGACTTGGAAGCCATTTCCATAGAAAGAAAAGATGGAAGAGCTGCCTCAGAAACAAAATCGTTGATAGCTCATTTATCAAAATGGAGTTTTCTTTTGTCGGTGTTTATTTGGTATGATATCCTATTCCAAGTCAATAAAGCAAGCAAGATTCCTCAATCGTATGGAGTCTCCCTTCATACAATGGAAACGGAAATCCAGGCAACTGAAAAGTTTTTGCAAAACTATCGCACAACGGGTTATGACAGTGCCGCAACATCTGCTGTTGAAATAGCACAGGAATTGGATATTGATCCTTCTTTTCCTCTGTCAAGAAGTGGAAAGAAAAGAAGATTGTTTGATTACCAAGGTGAAGAGGAACAACGAGCTACTCCTGAACTGAAATTTAAAAGCAACTTTTTCTATCCATTAGTAGACCAGGCTATTATGTCAATAAAGGAGCGCTTTAATTTGTTACGTGAGGTTTCTTCCGCCTTTTCGTTTTTGTACACATGAGACAAACTTTTGCTTGTGCAACAAGAAAATGCTCTTCTTACTTGCTGTAAAGAGTTCCAAAAAAAGTTCGGTGACATTGATTCTGATGAAATGAGCGCTGAGCTACAGCGGTTTGTTTTAATTTTACAAAAAAAACGCAATCTCAATACGGCTCAAGACTTTCTGAACTATCTTCTAAAGACTCATTTATTTGAATTGTATCCGAATGTGTACATCGCACTTCGAATCTTACTAACTTGCCCCGTGACTGTTGCCAGCGCTGAAAGAAGCTTCAGCAAATTGAAACTGATCAAAACTTTTAATAGAACGTCTATGACAGACAGTAGACTATCTTCATTAGCCATGTTGTCAATCGAAAATGACTGCGCCCGATCTCTTGATTATGACAATGTCATAACAGCATTTGCGAACAAAAAGGTTCGCTCCAGACTATTTAAATGATACTGTGTTTTTATAACTTTTTCATGTTTTTCAGTGTCATTGCTTTCGTTTCGCAGTGTCTGCATAAATGTCCTACTGAACTCTGGCATCGGTGCCGAATTTTTTATGACTTGCACCTTCGGTATCGGCATGCTTTATTCTGACATTAGCCTGTTTACTTATGTACAAATTGTGGTGTATTTTCTTAATGCAGTTTTTCAATTTTACACCTCTAAAGTGATATGACCTGTGCGCAGGGGCTCTTGCGCTTACTTTGGAGGGGGGGCCGAAGTTGGAGTGCTACGGGACTGTAATGAGTCCTTGCAAAAGTAGTGTTTGGAACACCGCAAGTGAACTTTGTGCACGTATTGCAAAGTTTCGTGGGGGACCGCCATAAACTGCTCATCAGAATAACTACAAACTCGCATAATAATGGCCGGGGGGTATTGCTCACTAAACAGAATGGCGACCAAGTATGAAGAACTTGTAACCAATCTAAGCCAAATTAAATATTTTTCTTATAAAGGGATTTCATTTCAATTTTGACATTTGACAACAACATGGATTTGCTAACATATTGCAAAGTTTTATGGTAGGCTCGCCATAAACTGCTCGTCAGAATAACTCCATATATTCACATGGTTATTCCTTCTCACACGAGTTTGTAGTTATTTTAATGAGCGGTTTATGGCGGTCCCACCATGAAACTTTGCAGTACGTTAGCAACTTTTCGCCTGCGGTGTTCCAAAAACTACTCTTGGAAAGCCTCAGTGGTCGGTTAGATGCGTGCAAACGAGAGAGCTCTTTTCTTCTGTTTGCTGTTGCTTAATTTTTATCGCGAATTTGCCTGAAAGTAAAGACGGATCATTTTTTCGGGTAGAATAGCAGTGATGTGCAGTAGCTAATTGGTTATAAAAATCACGACTCAAAAGACACATTACCTTTAGGGTACTTTCAAAATATACAGGTGCGAATCGCTTGGTACGCTACGTTTGCGAGGATCGCTTGGTACACTAGGTACGCGAGGATTGCTTGGTACTTAAGGTTCGCGAGAATCGCTTGGTACACAAGGTACGCAAGGACCGCTTGGTACACTAGGTTTGCAAGGATCGCTTGGTACATTTGAGTACGCGAGAATCGCTTGGTTCGCTAAGCTAGCTAAGCAATCACAGAATCTATGGTGATCAAATGGGATGGCCAGTAGTTAATTCCGCCAATAGATGAATAGGCGAGGCTTCACTACTTGATATGTTGGTGACTAGAAATATTAATTGAAATGCAGGTCTAGGGCTTAGGCAGTGTGGTATCATGTAAATTTGACTTACTCTTGTTGCTAACCCAAACCCTAACGCGAATCTAACGAAGTGTACCAAGCAATCCTCGCGAACCTAGTGTACCCTGTACCAATCAACAGCTGCCTCAACGTGGTAGTGCGATGCCCAACCTCGTTTGGGTTAGGTTGAAATGGCTGTTGGTCTTCCCGAGGGTCCCAGTTACCCCGGGGAATCCCCTCACACAAACCATTTTTTTTGCACCGTGCTGCCCCTTGAACGACCATAGAAGGGCAGCACACAGCCTCTTTAAAATCGGTCGCCTGTCTACTCCCTTCTCCTGCCTTTCTCTTGCCCGTCTTCGCCTCCTCATTCTTCTCCTACTCTTGATGAGCGGCAACGTTTATCCCAACCCTGGTCCCATCTTTCTCTGTTCAGTGTGCGCTGGAAATGTGACTTGGCGGAGTAGGTCAGTGTAATACTGCACCTGCTCCAAATGGGTCCATTCAAGGAGCTCACTACTCTCCTTCTCTAAATTCAGAACTCCTGGCAGCTCTCACTCCTGAAGCTTCCCTTCTTTTTCTGGAGATAACACTGTGACTTCCTCCTCGGACTCCTCCCGCCTGTATACTTCCACTGTACAATCTGGCCCCCCTCTACTGATGCTGCACTCTCGCCCCACCCTCGTCTTCAAACTTCTTTTCCCCTGTCGGCCCATTTTGTATCTTCTCCCTCTGCTCCATCATTACCGCCTCTTGCTCCTGGCTGTCTCTATATCTCCTGCTTCCTCTCGCCCTGATTCACTCAGGATTCTTCAATGGAATGCTGGGGGTCTTCGAGCCAGAAGCGCTGAACTACTACACTTTCTTTCATCTCATTCTGTTGACTGCATTTGTATCCAAGAATCAAATCTTAACTCATCTTCCTCTTTTCGGATTCCTGGATTCTCTGATCTGCGTTCTGATCGCACCCACCACCAGTCTGGCACTTTTTCTCCTGATGCCACGCACACTAGTGGCGGCGTCATCATTTTCGTTAGGCATGGCTTATCCTGCTTTGAGCTTTCTACCGCCACTCTTTCTTCGCTCGATCCCTGCTTTGATTATATAGGGGTCAACATCTCTCTTAACAACTCCTCCTCACACTTATTTCTTAATGTGTACGCCCCCCTATTCGCTCCTCTCCAAAGGATGGCAGAACCGATTCCGCTTCTTCTTCCATCCATCCCTCCTCCAGAATACTCTTCATTCTGGGGGATTTCAATTGCCATCAGCCTTTTTGGGACTCCAGAGGTTTTTTCGACCCCCGTGGGGAGGACGTATTCAATTGGGTCATCTCTTTTGACTTCCTCCCCCTCAATGACCCTGATATGCTTACTCTTCTACATCGCTTCACTGGCAGTAGCTCCTCCCCTGACATCTCCTTTGCTCCCTCCTCTATCATCCTATCTTGCTCATGGAATGTGCTTTAAAACTTCGGTTCTGATCACCTACCAATTCTTCTATCAGTCCCTTTCTCTCCGGTTTTTCCTCCATACTTCAATTTCAAGAAAGCTCGCTGGGATGGTTTTGCTTTTTCCTTTGACTCACACTGTCTTTCTACAGAGGAATACTCGACTCTTTCCCTTTCCTCTGCTGCTGCTCTCTTTACTTCTCTGACACTGAATGCAGCCAAATCTTTCATTCCTTTCGGCCGCATCAAACGTCATTCTAAAGCCTGGTTGTCCACTGAAGTTGAAGAAACGATCAATGAAAAACGTAAGACTATCGCTGGATCTTCTTCCTCCTCTGCTAACTTTCCCAACTGTTCCTCTCCCAGGAAATCGGCTTTGGTCTTCGCGGATTGCCTGAGATCTCACTTTCCTGTCTCCCAGCCAAAGGCTCTGCGTAGTAGAGCCAGAGGCCACCTCTCTGAGCTCCGCCGAGCCACGTTCCAGGAGGAGTCTCACTCGTCCCTTTGCTCTCCTTTCTCACCCGCTGAATTTCATGCGGCTGCCTCCAATCTTTCCTCGTCCACTGCCACTGGCCCAGACAAAGTTACCTATCCCATGCTAAAGCACCTTCCTCGCTCTCGCATGGATTTTCTTCTTCACATCTTCCATCTCTCCTGGACTCTGCATTCCTTTCCTTCCATCTGGAAGACATCTTCTATTATTCCCATCCACAAGATGGGAAAATCTCTCGACTCTCCTGCTTCCTTCCGGCCTATCTCTCTCACCTTCTGCGTATCAAAGCTGTTTGAATGCATCATACTATCTCGTATACTTTTCTTTCTGGAATCTAATTCCATTCTCTTTTCCCGCCAGACCGGTTTCCGCCCTGGACGGTCTACACTCAATCAAATTCTGTTTCTTTCTCAGTCCATTTCGGATGGGTTTAACAAACCCAGGCCGGGATCTCGGACGATCCTCTTTACTATCGATTACTCGAAAGCTTTCGACTCTGTCTAGCATCCCGGCCTTTTCCACAAACTCATTTCGGCTGGCCTCCTTCCTTGCTTTGCTCGTTGAATTCAATCTATCCTTTCTGATAGGCGCGCTTGCTTGGTTTATCAAAATCACAAAAGCCGCTCCTTTCGAGTCCGTCGAGGTGTTCCGCAAGGATCCGTTGTTGGCCCTGTACTTTTCTCTCTCTTCATTAATGATCTTCCGCCTTCTCTGCTTTCTTCCGTCAGCTGCTCTCTTTATGCTGACGATCTGGTCATTTGGTCCTCTTCCTCCTCGGTCCCCACTGCGGTGGATGCCTTACAAGGAGCTTCGATTGGAACGCTGGTCTGAGTACTGGTGTTTTCCTCTCAATTCGAGCAAATGTGAGGCCTTCTTCTCAGTGGATCCCCACCAAGCTAACCTCCAGCCCAATCTCCTCTTACTCGGCTCCCGCCTCCGTTTCAATTCCACTCCAACTTTTCTTGGGGTCACCTTCGACCGCACTCTTTCCTTATCTAAGCATGTATTTTCGCTGAAGGCCAAGTTTTTCCCACGTCTCAAGGCCTTACGCTGTATCTCTGCTTCCTCGTGGTGCCCCTTTAAGGAGTCCCTTTCTCTTCTGTATAAATTTTTTCTTCGGCCCCTTCTCACTTACGCTTCGGCTGGATGGTTTCCTTTCCTAGGCGTCACCAATTTCACCAAATTGGAACGCCTACACCGAGCGGCCAGTCGCGCCATCTCAGGCTGCCTCTCGTCCTCCTCTATCCCTCTTCTTCTCTCCGAGGCTTCTTTACCTCCCCTACGAGTCACTCTGACTCATTTCACTCTTTCACCTTATGATCGGGCTCTTCGTCTCCCAACCTCCTATCCCATATCAGGTTTGGCCACACTTGGAGTGAAACCAAGACTCTGCAAATCGTCCTGGAGAGCTTTTGCGTCCACTCACCCGCTCATGTTTCCTTCTACCTCTTCTAGGGAGGCTCTTCTTGCTTGTTCTCAGTCTCTTCCTTGAAAGCTGCATTTCTTCACTAAGAAGTTTATCCTTTGAGATGCATTGACGTTGGTTTGGGGGAGAAAAATCGCATCCTGCTGGTTTTATCCCCGTGCTTTTAGTTTCTTACACACTTAAAAGCAGTTGTTCCCACTTTTGGATCCTGAAAATGCTTTAAAGTCATATGCATCCGAGTGCATATTTTTTATGTGTGTGGAGGAAGTGAGTTGCCTGGTCTCTTCTTCGCCTGCTCACCAGCTCCCATCTAGCTCACTGTAGTGAGCGTGCACTATATATAAGCTTAAAATTAACAGCATCAGTTAAAAGGACCGATGGCGGAGAGGTGTATACTGCTTGGAGCAATTCATGTGATCGTCGATTCAATACTTGAGTCCACCTGACGAGTTCTAATAGGAACAAAACTGGTCGTGGAAGAGGTATTTTATTCAACTGATTGCAGTTAGCCTATATGCTTTAATATCAATTAATTAAATTAATATCTTAAGAGTCCAAGAGCCGGGCAACTCCCAACGGTCTGGACTAACGCTCAAAAATATGAAGAGAAGAGCTGGAAGAATGCGGCCGGCAAATATTTGTACAGAACACGAGAAAATCAAACCGAAGCTTTCCGAGTCACATGGCAAAATCGTTTAAAGGTCACGAGCAGAGTTTTTTTTTATTTATTACACCGGTCTGCAAATTTTTTGAGATCAAATAATTTTTGCTGCTGATTTCAAAAATGCAGGCAGTTTTGCTCTATCAGGTCTAGTTTTTTACGAATCCACTTTTTATCCAGCATATTGAAAAACTAACAGCATTGCTTTTTGTAGGCGAACAGTAAGCAAGTGTTTTACGACATCACAAATTTACCTAAAGATTTACATCAAAATATCAAATTTTGGTTGTGTGATGTCACAAAGGATCCAATGTAAATTGCGTAGTTGCTGTTGTCAGTGTTTTGTTTTAGATTTTGAAGGATTAAATTCAAGAGTTAATTGTCGGTTGGTAGCTTGGTAAGGGTGTTGTACTAAATAAGCCTTGTAGTAGACATAGTACAGTCATAGTTTCTGACCTCTTCCATTACTTCCTAACCCCTGATACTAATGTCTAACATTTGCACTACTTTAACCTATATGTTTTTACTATGCCTGTTTAATTGTTAAGGATTCACCACTCGAAGGGGATGAATCTTCTACTATAGTTGTCACAGGCGGACGGCCAGGACCTTCCTCGCACTGTTCTCTATCCAACCACCAGTTTAAAGTCAAACAGTAAAATCAATGGGTATATTGACAGAATAACAATAAAAACTTCAAATAGGCCAGCGCGAGAAAATTGACTAGACTTTTATCCTCAACGATTGAACCAGCAACATTCAAAAACCAAAAATAGAATTTAAAATTACTTTTTTTTCTTTATATACATAATTAGTAAGAGCCTGAAGCCACGCGTTTTGTGTGCTTAGGTCAGAGTGTAGAAATAGATAATTGTAACAAAGTGAAGCGCGACAAAACAATACGTGCAATAAGACTCCTGTTCTCAGGGCTGCAGTTCGATTATCGGTGAGTTAAAAAATGGGCATTGGTGCGATAACATTTATACTACCAGTACCTGATTGGTAGGTAGGTGATGTTATTAGCAACTAAAAAGCCGGCTTTTATGGTTTGATATTAAGGGATATTTTCTTAAGCGTAACGTTTGCTACATTGTAACTTTAGTTTAGACAACAAGTTTCATTTTGCTCTTTGTGCAGGATTGTAAAAACTATATATAGCTTATTGAAATAAACAGATTTAGGCTACTGGTTTAAGAATTAGTCCATAATGAGGAAATGTAAAAATGACCCAGACCGATTTTGTTACATTTGCGGAAAAGTTACACTCTCTGACCGCCAAGCAAGTATTGCATCCTTCGTGAAAAAATGTTACCATGCTTATTTTGGAATGAAACTGGGTGATCAGGATGAATCGTTTGCGCCTTACAGTTGTTGCAAAATATGTGTGGAAAACTTGAGAAGGTGGAGCAAAGGAAAGATGAAGAAGCTTCCGTTTGGTGTGCCAATGGTATGGAGAGAGAGAGAGAGAGAGAGAGAGGGCAAAGATCACGTGACAGATTGCGATTTTGCATGACAAACTTGCAAAGTTTGTTTTAATATATCTGTTCTTTGTTCAGGTTGAAATGCTATAGTTTAATCTTAACACTCTTTATTTACAGGTATAAATTGAAAGAACCAGCATTGTTTGAAATATCCAAGTGTTCCGTCTGCCATTAAGCCACTTCCACATGGACCTGGAATTCCCATTTCAAACCTCCCTCGAGACTTTTCTAAATTTGATTCTGCGTTATCTACAGATAATGATGAGAGTGCAAATGATCTTTGGGATCAACCCGCCTGCGATGAACCAAATTACAACCAGCCAAAGCTTCTAACTCAAGCTCAGCTAAATGATTTGAGTAGGGATTTGTATCTGTCAAAAGAATCAGCTCAGCTATTGGGATCTCGACTCAGTAAAAACAACTTATTAGCTCCACAAACTACATTTTATTGGTACCGCAATCGAGATGACGAGTTTAAAAAGTATTTTGCAAGGAATGAGCAGCACTGGCTTGTGTACTGCAATGATGTTAGTGGGCTTGTAAAAGCTTTGGACATGGAATACAAGGCAGTAGAATGGAGATTGTTTTTGGATTCTTCTTTGAGAAGCATGAAAGTAGTTCTTCTACACATTGGCAATAAAGCTGCTTCGGCTCCCATTGCTGATTCAGTTGTTTTTAAAGAGTCCTACTTAGACATGAAATATCTCCCTGATGTCCTGGGCTACCATCTTCACCAGTGGAGGATTTGTGGTGATCTGAAAATGATATCCATACTCCTTGGTCTTCAAGGAGGTTATACAACATATCCTTGCTTTTTATGTCTTTGGGATTCCAGAACTGATGACCGACATTATTTACAGAAAGAATGGCCAGCTAGAGGCAATTTAAGGCCTGGTAGATGCAATGTAAAATCATGTTCGTTGGTTGATTCAAAAAACTTCTTATTTCCTCCTTTACATAAAAAACTTGATTTAATGAAAAGTTTTGTCAAAGCCTTAAATAAAGGCAACCCATTGTTCAAATTTCTCCAGTCCAAATTTCCAGCTGTGAGTGATGCTAAACTTGGAGCAGGTGTGTATAATGAGCCTCAAATACGTGAATTAATGCGAGATACTACTTTTGATGAAGTTTTAACTGAAGAAGAAAAAAGAGCATGGGAATCTTTTAAAAATGTTTTCACTAAATTTATTGGGAAAAAACGTAGCCCAAAATATGAAGATATGGTTTAGGAGTCAATGCACAACTTCCAAGCTTTGGGTGCGAGAGTCTACTAAGATGCATTCCCTAAATTCTCATCTGGATTACTTCCCAGGAAACTGCGGTGACTATAGTGAAGAGCAAGGTGAACGTTTTCACCAAGACATTCGTATGATGGAAGAACGATATCAAGGCCGTTGGGATATTAGTATGTTAACTGACTATTGTTGGTCTCTCAAAAGAGATATCCCTGTTCCACAACATAAAAGAAAAGCTTTAAAACGCTCCTTTGCTTGTGTTTAAGTCGCTTTTTGTTCACACGCAGTTATATTTTAACCAACTATTAAATTTTACTGAGAAAGTGATATGTGGAATAAACGTATAGCATACTTGAAAATTGTTTTACCCTAAATTCTTAAAAAAATTAAAAATCCCATATCAAGATAATTTGACCTGATTGAACAAAACTGATTACATATTTGAATTCTTCGCGAAAAATGATCTGAAAACTGCTAAAAAACTTTCGACCTCAGAAAAAAACTTAGATGCAGAACAGTGTTATGAATCAAATCCGCCCAGCGTGAATACCTGCAGGGTTGTTGAGTAAATACGGTGCTCTTAACAAGGCAAAATAAATCAAAGCTATTCTTATTGACGGTAGCAGCAGATTCAGCGTAACGCCCGTTGCTTTACTTTAGTCCAATTAACCCTATTTGACCCGGGGGGTCAATTCGACCCACAGCAAATTAAAACTGCTGTAACTTGGCGACCGCTTGAGATAAATGTTTGAAATTTTTTGACTTTCCCTAAAATTTATCTGGCTTTTGGTTGGTCTTAAACTGACAAAGACAATCATTGCAGTTTTGAAGTAAATATAACAATTTCGAAACCCACTCGGGCAAATTTCTTCATCGATTGCTTTCATGTAAGCATAGCATAATAGAAAGAAAAATGAAAGAGCGCATACGCAAAACCGTGACGCGTTGCGTAAACCGCAGAATGTTTGTAAAGTGACGCAATGACTGTAAAGCTCAACTGTTTCTCAAAAATTTTTTTCTCAAAACCTTCTGGCTGTGAACAGCAACTATTAATTTGACAAGCCAAAAACATCAAAGTTTTCAAGCACACAATTATTTTGTAACTTTTTGTCAAATGAATCTTCTTGACGCTCAGCCATGACCCACGAATAAAGTAAAGCTAGATTTTATTTCGTAATTTTGATACTTGACAAATGCAACTACGTAAATATAATTTTTTCCAAGTGCAAAGCCAGAAAAAACTTTTGGAGGTGTGATAATATAGTTTTTGCTTTTCATAGCGTTGTGGTAATGTTGTTGCCAGTTGAAATTGGGGATTGGTAGGTTGGAAGGTAACAAGCGCATTTGCTATTCTCATTGGATTGAAAATAAGCAACAGTGGCTGTTACGTGAACTGACAAATAGCAACATGGTAAAAAGAAAATCCTGAAATTATGAGAGAAGTAAATAGCGGCTATTTACTATTCATTTGTAACTGACATAGATTTAAACGGCCAACTGACATTTATGTTTGCATGTGGCTGCAATATTATGAGTGATATTCTTGAGTCCGCAATTGTGATGAAAAAAACTTAACACAAAGGCACGATATCATTTTTAGTTTATTTATTATGACTAAGATCGACTCGTACCTGCAAAACAAGTCGTGGATGCTGCTTTCTTCTATGACTACAATCGGCTCATACTCTAATAACAAATTATTAATGCCACTTTTCAAATTCATAGAAACTACCCCAAAATCATTACATAAATAACGGCCCCAATAGTGCTACTTCAGCAGATGTAGAGGAAAGCACTGTTTACAAAGCCATGCTGCAGTCTACGTTAATTTTGATAAAGCATTTAAGTACGCTTATTGAATGCTGCTCTGTATGAATGAACAGATGCAGCGCTAATACTTTGAACGTGAAATAATAATTGATTCCCTTGTAGCAGTAAGATAACTCAAATTTAACATCATCAGCAGTATTTCACTCTTTGCGCTCCCCTGTATCTGTTCTTAAGACCCATGGAATGTGTATTTTATTTAGATTTTGTGGTAAATAAATGAATTTTTTGCTTGTTGCTGGGCCATCAATTACCGGTAAACGGGAAGAGTGAAGTTGAAATTCATATCCGTACTTGCTCAAATAGGATAACTTCGGTTTGTCAAGGCGCTTGAAGGGATCAAGGTTTACAGTGAGAGATCAAGGGAGGAAGGGGCGACATTAAAATTTATCGGAGGAGTTTTATAAAGCTTGATTTCCATTGCTTTACTACTTGGCTGTTAGTAAATAATTAAATATTGAATTTTATCAGCAAATACAAATCCAAAACGCAAGAAGCAAAACGTAAGTCAAAAGAATTATTTTTTTTGAGAGAAAGGGACCTGTGAATATTTCCTAAATTTGTAATTAACCTCAAAATTTTTTCTGTTGATCGCGTGACAAAAGCCAGGTGTTTGTGTTCTGATCACTTTCAAAAGCAAATGAAGACCTTTTTTTCTTTCCGTGGTATTTTATCCTCTTTCATAAAGACGCCACTGGTAAAAGCATAGCATTTGAAATTATGTGGTGTTTTCTTATTTGAAAAAAAAAAAAAAAATGTACAGCCTGGCTCTATGGAAGTAAAAAGAGCGTCGAAAGTGTAATCGAAATATTAAGAGTGAAGTGATTGTTAGGTTGCCTGCTGCATGGCTAAGCAGAATTGCATTTGCATTGAAGCTTGCGGCAACTTCCATATCATTATAAGGGTGTCTGCTTACTCAAATATCGTCTTGTCCTTTCCAATCTTCTAAACTACGTTGATCTTACGTTCGATAAGTTAATTTCTGAGTGTTTTACTTCAACTTAGGAACAACTAAGAAGTCAAAAGCAGCGTCGAATGTGCATGGTTGCGTAACTGAGAAACGAGCAACTCGTTTTTATTACTTGATGAGCAAATACGATCTTAGGATACCGATAATTTTTAATTGATGTTATTACATCGGCAAAGCAGCAGCTACATTTTAGTTCTATGTTTGAAATGTTCAAGTTGCTATTTCCCACTAAAACTTAAATTTTCTGACCGGTGTATAAGATTATAATGATTTTATAATATGTAACGGTCTATACGTAATTTTCTTTTATCAGACATACAAAAATTGCAAACAAAAGTAATATAAAATGGCCCATGCCGATGTAACACCTGAAGAAGTGTTACGTAAAATTTTGAATGAAGTATCTGACGAAGAAAACGATGATATTGAAGACATAGCCTCTTTAGCTTCTGGTGACGAAATAGATGTTGTGCTATTAACATTTTTTATTTTTGATAATCCTGACGATGTAAACGGAGCTGACCAAAACGTCGCAGGTAATCAGGACAATGCAAATAATACTGCTGGAACCACACAGCGACGTCAGCTTACCCACGATAAATTAATTCATGATCTGGCAAGTGCTCTTGAAGAACAAAATTACATCCCACTAAATTTGCCAACTACTGAAAAACTTTGACTAGTTATCTGGAAAACCCAAAGCCTCCAAATAATTTGGGGGTACAAATAAAATGGTCAAATGTTTGTTCAAGCCGCGGTCGTCAGACGCAGTTAAATATTATTAAAGATAAGACCGGTGTTTGAGAAGAAGTGAAAGACAAAAAATCGCCTTTGCAAGCTTGAATGCTTTTTTTTACAAAAACAATGCTGGACATAATAGTTATAGAAACTAATCAAAAAATGGAAAAGACAATGATGCAACTTCAGAGTATATTTGCGGCAGATAGCAGCAACAGATATGTATATATACGACTGACCAATCCTTCGGAAGTATTGGCACTGATTGGAATAATTTACATGCGAGGCTTACTAGGACAAGCGCATCAAGGCACTAATGCGATGTTCCACGAAATATTTGGCAATCCAGTTTTTAGTGCAACTACGTCCAGGAACAGATTTAAATTTTTGATTGCTCACATATCGTTTGATGACCATATATCGCGTCTTACTCGTTGGCAACATGATAGATTAAGCAGCTTTTTGCGAATTTTTGAAGAATTTAACGAAAACTGTGGAAAATTTCTAGTTCCTGATGATTATTTGTCGCTGGATGAAACTCTTTATCCAATGAGAACGCAAATCAGTTTCAAACAATTTAATCCGAGCAAACCAGCCAAGTATGGAATGCTGTACAAATCAATAAACGCTTGTTGCTATCCATTTACTTTTTCAACTGCTGTGTATTCTGGTGAGCCGAAAGCAGAGCCGACATCTTACTACACTCCTGGGACGTCGCAAACAGTAAAATACCTAATTCAAAATTTGGAATCCCACACAAATTTAGTGGGAAGAAATATACTATATGACAGATTGTATACTTTAATACCAATGGCGCAGTGGCTACTTGACCACGGAATAACTTCTGTAGGAACTTTACAATCAAATTGAGAAGGAATTCCAGCTGAAATTAAAGAAATCAAAGACCGAGAAACAAAGTCATACGAGATTTATTGGGAAAAGGATAACGGCATACTAAATCTGTACTCGTATGTAGTGAAAACCAAAAGTTTAAGAAAGCGAAATATTTTATTATTGTCAACATGCCACTGCTTCTGGCAATTACAAAAGATGACAACAAAAGCAAGCTCGCTATTTACAAACTATACAACTTTTCAAAAGGCGAAACAGACATTATTGATCAAAGAATGGGGTTCTACAGCTGTAAATTGAAATCAAAGCGCTGGATTATGAATGCATTTTCGTACGTTTTGGACACATGTCGAGTGAACGCTAGCACGATATATGCAATGAACAATGATCTGCAGCCTCGAAACATAAAATCTATAGATTTCGGATTTGAACTAGCTATGTCTTTGATTCGTCCACATATAGAACAACGAAATTTAATTGGCATAAATTCTTCTGTGGTTCACAAAATTGAGATAGTACTAGAGAAAAAATATCCTCCAAACATGCAAAAAACAAATGGCTTTTATCCTCATCAAAGTGAAAAACGAAGGCGATGCGATGCATGTATCAGTAAGATTAAAGGAGAAGAAGCAAAAGAAAAGAAAAACAAAATTTCTAAGCAATTGAGCAAGTGCCAAAAATGCGCAAAGCCTTTGTGTAATAAGCATCTTATTCGCATTTGTGGTTTTTGCTTGCAAGACTAAACTGCTGTAAGGCTTACACTTAAGGATAAAATTGGACTGCCTTAGTTGTTTTTGAAACATACGAGAGTATTGCTGCTTTTGTCAATGATATATGTTTTGTTAATATTACCCGTAAATTTAATTTAGTGTTCCCGTATTTTCATATTAGACGATAAATTATAAGCAGAAACAGGATGGCGTATGACTACAATATAACAGCTAGTCCAGAAATATCCTATTTTGTTTCACATTTACAATGTATTCTGTTAATTGCAAGTGATTTTTTTAATTAATAGCTCTAAATTCGCTAACGCCTCAAAGCACAAGTTACGATGATAAAGCTCAAATTGATGATATTATAATTAAACCTGATTGAATACAAAACTGTAAGGACCGTTTAAATATCCTATGACACCTCCAGAGGGAAACAAAACTGCCGTATTAGTGCTATTATGGTGGGAGGTATAAAAGATAGGCTACATAGACCTATCGTTGCAGGACAAACTTGCTATTAAAAAGAATCAAAGTTTACAATCGTTTGATGTCACAGGTTTTTGTAGCAAATTCAAAACTTTGAACTCAAGTTTGCTTGAGTTCTTTTTTCATTCAACTCGTCACATACGCAGACTTGGACAACTGATTAATTTTAGATGGCTAATTCGGTGAATTACAGCAAAAAGTCTCTAATTCTAATCTAATTTGAAAAAACTAAAGGTCTCTTATTTTAGTCTAATTTGAAAAATCCCTAATTCCAATTCTAATCTAATTTCGGAAAAGTTCCTGACCAAAGAGTCGCATCTGAAAGGTGACCAGACCTTTTTTTATTAGGAATCACCTGCATTTGCGAATAGTTTGGCCGAAAATCAAGATCAAAATTAGGTGATCTCCAAAAAGAAAAAAAGGTCTTCACAATAATTTGGTGGCAAAAATGTAAAAGTCTTAAAATTGTCGCAAATACAAAGTGGTTTTGCGAAGATGTTCAAATGGCATCAAAATTCGCTGGGTAATGAAAATTTCAAACTAATTTCAGAAAAACAGGAAAGCTGTAATTCCAATTCTACTTTAATTTGTGGTAATCAGAAATGCTCTAATTTTATTCTACTTTAATTTGAGAAAAGCATTAATGCTCTAATTCCAAGTTTAATCTAATTTGAAAAGGCTAAAAAAATTCTCATTGTCAAGTCTGCACACAAGGACGGAGAGGCTTACAAAAAGGTCAAATTGCGTTGCAAAAGGAAGAGGAAAGAATAAACGAGTCATATGATTCGTGAGCATTCCTTAATTTGAATGAGATTTATGTTTTGATCAATAAAAATATTTATCTATGGTTAACAAGCACAGCTTGTATAATGAAAAGAGTAATAATTTAATAAAGTTAAGAAATTGTTGTCCTTCAAATGCTACTTTACACCCGGTTTCACATTTACTAACAATCAATTCAAATTACAAAAATCTAGAGAGTTAGACACTTGGCATATGGCAAGCAGTCCAACACAAGAAATGTTATACAAACATCACTGCTGGTAAATTCCTCGTAAAAGGCAAAATGGCAAATTGATGATGAGTTGTTGAACTTTCTACCTGGTAGCTGACAATGATAAACTGCGCTTAGGCGATTGCAAAACCACAACGTCGAAGAGTAAACACTACGAAAAAAGAAAATTCGCGGGCCGTTTCTTTATTTTAGATTATAGTCGAAAATTGAAAATCTAATGCTGTGTATTTAATTTGCAATAACTTGAACGCTATTGATCTGATCATAACAAAAAAGTATATAATTAGATTGAAAAATAAATTCTGCATCTATCTGAGCAAATACGGAATCTCTATTGTGAGCGGTTTAAAAGTGATTAGCTGCCAAAGTGCTCAGGTCGAATCGACCCCCCCCCCTCCCCAGACATAGAAAGGAAAAAAAGCCCGGCCTTAATAGGGTTCAAACACTTCGATACACGAAGCGTACAATGTTTGATTGGAAAAGGTGGCTTTTCTTTTAAATAACTTCTAGAATCAATTGTTCGCCAGGATCATAACTTCTTTCAACATCAGAAATGTTTATTGTATTTTTATTCAATGAAGTTATTTTGTGATGAAAAAAGTTTTGTAGTTGGCAACCGATTGGAATGTGAAATTCAGTGTACCTCTGCGCCATCACAAAGACAATATTATTGTCTAAAAACACAACACACGCGTAGTATTCAAAGAGCAGTTGCAAATGCACCCTAGACCTGTCCAGGGCTTGCAGTGAACGTATGTTAATACCCGAAGCGGACCAGCTCTAAAGCAATGATGGTAACGGGCTAGAAACAATTGGAAACCACTGTTGATCAAAAACATTTTTCTGTTGTATGTATTGAAAATGTTTCAAACGTGTAAAGCGGATTATATGTTAATATGACCGCAACGAATGCTTCGCTTAGATTTACGTTTGGTAGACACGATTAGAAGATTAATTATCAACATTACAAAAGAGCTAAAACACTTCATATCAAGTACTATCACATTTTATAGATTTAATTGGCGCAGATGCAACATGTGTTGCATTATAGTTTACCATTATAGCAAGTCTCCCTCTTCATTCAAAACATTATTCGTGACATTTTCGCAAAGGAATTGCAGTCTGTCTATGTGTTTCCACGATGTTAGTAAAAATATCTACAAATGCTGTCACCTTATTTCACACTTGTGACTGATAAAAGAAACTTTATGGTGGTCTTGAAAGGGATTTCAACCCAGAGTCGTTGCCGCAAAGTTCAGTTCGTTATTTCAGTAGGTAATGTGCTGGTGTTAGCATTTGCTACTCGTTTCTCGCTGTCGTTACGTCGTCATCTGTTACAGTATTTGTAAGCTCAAAGAAACAATTGCGTTGCAGCTGGTGTAGGTGATTTTGTGATCATTGAAATTTAGTGGTATTAGGGAAGATCGACGAGATGGTGTAGTGGTCCGCTTGTCCATCGTCCGTTTTAAAGGTGGTAAACCTTGGGTTCATTTCCCTTGTTAAGTCATACCAAAAGACTTTAAAAAATGGTATCCACAGCTTTCTGCTTAGCGCTCGTCATTTAGGAGAGGTCTTTTAGAACAAGCCGGCAAGTTCGCTTGTTGTGTCCTTGGGCAAGGCACTTAACGGGATGCCCCCAACTTTATGTGAAAGACAGATGGCCCAGTTTTCCCTCCGAAGAGAGCATTGGTGGAAGGAAGAGTATCCGACGGTAAAACCCATGCTATGTTATAAAGATGCAGATATCTGCTGTGGCGACCCCAAATCGGGAATAAGCCGAAAGACAAAGAAGAAGAAGAAGGGAAGACAATTAGCTTTATTTTTTTGCATAATGTATGTGGGAGTAGTTGAGTGATTTGAGGTCTGAGGAATCGATGAGTGCGTAGCAAATAGCTTACAAAATACCTCTATTTTTGAAGCTATTTTGAAACTTATAATGATTTTGGAAACTCTATTTTTAAAGAGTTTCGTGCTTAGTTGTATAGTTGCTATTCTTTTTTGTCTTTGCACAGCTGGTTTTATGTAATCCAGTTTGTTGTAACTGACATTGTTTTACTTCCTACTCCACCCGTAGGAGTTAGGAATGCTGACGCTAACTCGTGTTTATACGTCATCGTCCACGTCACTTCCGGGCGTCCACTCCAGTTGGTTTCATGATGTGAAAATCTTCACAAAGACACGAACTTTGATTCTGAGCCAAAAAAGACGCGTTTGATGATACTAAGGCATTAAATAAAAAGTTAATAGTCCTTAATTTGAAATATAGCATTGCTTTTTGAATTGAAATATTGCAATTGGCTCTTTTTTTAACAAGATCCATTCATAAAGAAGACTTATCGCCGATTGCACCCTAAGTCTATATTTACCAACGTTACCCCACAAACGCAAATGCTCTTGACCGAAAGTAAAATGGTATTTCAAGATGGATTAGTACTCAACGTACATCTTGTGGCTCTTTTTGTAATAAAAAGGAATTTTTGTTGGCTTCTATAATCTTATAGCTCGGCCTCTGTGTTGTAATGATAATTGTTCCGAGGTTTAAATCGAAACGTCTAAAGATCAAAATTCTGCAAAATCACCATTGGTATTCGTCACAAAAGACATCTGAAATTTAAAGTTTTACGTTATTCGAGCAAAAAGTCTAGTTCGAAAGTGAGCATGTAGTGGTAGCTATTCACTGAATCACCACTTCTAAGCCTGCAAAACGTGGGAAAAGGACGTAAAATCGACTTTGTCCTCCACACTAGCCAGACGGGGACGGTGGCACGAAGCACGGACAGTTACTTAAGCCTACTATGGCATTGTTGAGTTTCATGTTTTAGATTCGCAAAACGTTTGTTGTTGCTTTGATAGCTCTACAAGCTTCTTTCAGATGTGGCGTAGCATTCAATACAATAATATAAGTAGTGTTGCTGAACCGTCAGAACGTTAGTAGCTAAGATCCTAAATTTTTAGGGCCTCAATTTAGGACATCAACTACTATTGAGTGTTGCTCAGGACCCCATGGACCTAGAGTTTTGTACTCGGGGGGGGGGCTAACTTTTTAGCTTCAGCTTTGGAAAAAAGCCTTTCATGTGGTCGTGCAAACCTGAGGCTTTCATGTCATTTCGTGCCGTGATCGAAGTGAGGGCTGGGTGCGCACGAGCTTCTGAGATTTGGTAAATTGTTGCCAAAAGATGCGTAGTTGCTTGGCTTTGCGTGACTGGGATAGAAAAATATAAACTGACTTTTTGTCACCAACCACTTGCAGTTTACTTTGTGGTCTATGGGACAACCAATCTGTAGTTTCTACTCACGATTTGTTTCAAACTTACTGCGGCGTGCCGCTGACGCAATCGGTATTTTCCTACTCGCGTGTTAGCGTTTGCGCGTGATGTGAATGATCAATTTTACGTCGTGCTTTCATCTTGAGGGAAGAGAAAAGACAATCATTCTGCTACTTAACTTTTATTTACTGGTTATATCTGCAACAGGAGTTGCCATTGAGCCTATCAACTTGATACCTGATTGGGATACATGGGTGTTGGTTGGTTTCGTTGTCTTTCACATTATCATTGAAGTGATTCTGAAGGTCATATTAAAAATCAATGGAAATATTGACGGTAAGCGTCAAGCTGCATGCAACTACAACAAATAGCTTTGCCGACAAAATTTAAAACTTTAAATCTTGACGGATTTCGATGAGCGCGGCTGGTTAAAGCTCTGCCACCGAGCAAGGAAAATTGCCGTAAAGTACCTTTCACAAGAACGACAATGCAACCGTGGTGAGGTTTGAACACCTGGCTATGCAATCATTACAGCCACGAAGCCACGCTTTAACTCCCTCGATCATGTTGCAAACATTTTACTACATTACAATGTTTTGTGGATGTCCCCATCCATCTATTAGGGATGGCTTATTTTGTATGCTATAGCACAATAATAAAAAATTTCCTCTAAAAATCTGTTGGTTTCTTCACCATTTTTGTATTTTCTAGAAGTTGGTAGATGGTAACAGCGTTTGAATTTTCAAAAAAAACATTGGTAAATATACTCTTCAAGCTGCAGGAGATGTTCAAAAAATGTGCCACTTTTCGACCAAACAGCCTTACTCTCCCGTCAGAAATTTCAACGTGTTTTTAGAAGCTATTATAAAAAAGAAGTAAAATAAAGTAAATTAATTTGGCAGTGTACAAGAAAACTCCTACTGAAGCAAAACTAATCATGGGCGACGATTCACTTCCTCCTGCTGCAGATTCCCCACCTCAGGTAAGAATTCTACTGATACGAAGCAGAACTACAGTTGTACATTGTACTCTGGTCATTGACAAGTTTTTGCAGTGTGTAATACTCTGCAGAGTGTTCAGGTCTGTTACTGCTAGCACTGTGAATTTCGACCACGTACGCTGCAGCAAGGCAGCGACATTAACGTTGGTGTTTTTCCTTTCATGCTCTGTTCACACTGAGGTGAAGCCTGTTGTAACTGTTTGTTTTATTTCGGCTCCGTCGTAAGAGACACGCCACGCAGATAAAGATAAAGGCGTGAAGCAGAAGCAAAGTTGTTTATGTATCTTTCTTTCGGGCGACGGAAATGCCTTTGTCGGATATACTTTATCAACTTGTGTTCGGACCCTCTTTACAGCTACCAACACTGCTGGCATAGTGCATATCTACCAGTAGCAGGAAATTGTCGTAAAGTACTTTTCCCAACGGCACTACAGCTCAGCCATTGTGAATGTTAAACGTACGACCCTGTTTCAGTGCTTGGCTGGTAGAGTGAGTGGGATTAGCGTCAATGGCAGCGGCCATAAACTCTGCTACCAGTCAAGCACTGAACTCGAGCCCATTGTAGAGCCATTTTTTGCAGTTGCAGCTGTGATGCATTGCAATCATATTGGTGGGATGTCAAAACAACAAATGCATCCCTAATAAGATCCTGTTCGTTCTTTTTATTTCCTTGCAGACATGCAGCTTTTTGAAATATGCTACGAAATGCAGTTTTCAAGATTTTTTGACATGCCTGTCATTAGAGTTGTTTTGTCAAATGAAGTTTTCTTTCTCAATTTATCTTTCCATTTAAATTACTCTTGCAGTACGCGGGACTTAAATATGGTATCCTCGTGTTCTACACCTTGGTAAACGTTGCAATATTGATTACATTCATCGTCTATATCGTCATGACTTGAAAAAGATCATCAAGTTTGTTAGACTGTTCGTCTGTAATTTTCTGTTGTATATTTTGCAATTGGTATGCAGTAGATTCCGCTTAATTGGGTCACATCGGGATAAGCACCATTTGGCCCGATTAAGCGGCTGACCCGATTATCCAAAGTCTTGCAGTATCTGTGCCAAGGTTGTCCTTGGTACACCAGTTATCTCAGTTAGCTGGCGATGACTAATGCTTGGAGGTTGCACTCTAATTTTTCTTAGGACAACAACCCTTTCAGAAATTGTTAATTCTTTTTGTGGCATTTCTGCTTGGGACTTCACAAAATTTGCAACGAAACACAACAATTACCATGTCCAAGGCCATGAAATGACAAAATAATTTGCGCCTGTATTTTTCAATTGTTACATAATATAATTGGCTTTGTGATATTGAGGTCTACTACATTACAAAGGCGGTTTTGCAATTAAACCAGTGTATGTCTGACTACAGTTGTGGCCCGATTAAGCGAAATAGTGACCCGATTATGCGGATTTAACGTGGTGCATTATCTTTGATTGGATTTTGTTCTTAACAATTTGGCCCAATTAAACGGCTGACCCGATTAACCGGCGGCCCAATTAAGCGGAATCTACTGTATTCCTGTTTTGGTTCAGGTCTTTGTTTTTTAAAGTTTTATTGCCTTTAATTGTTGGTTGAGGAGTACCACTGCGTACAAGTTTAGTTCACTTTAAAGCTTTCTCCTTCACAAGTGGATAAAAAGTTGTAGACAAAGATCATTATTTGTGATATTCCTTCATGTTTTTATGGTATATGATTGCATACATCATTTTATTACAGTAGATAATTTTTCGTATCTAAAAGGATCACTGTTAGCTTAGGTTTGAAAAATATTATTGTCGCATTTTAATTGTTTCGTGAAATCTGATGGCCTGTTTGCACAGATAAGATTTGGGGCGAGAGTTTAAAGTTGAACCTGTTCGGTAGATATTGTTGGGATTTCGGGAGAGTGTGCAATTTTTCTGGCTTTGAGCATTACTGGCTGAAAACTATTTTCTATTTCAACTCTGCCTTGGATCCTTTACACATTGCGATGAAGATCTTCGCATAATGAGATGAAACCAGTTTAGTGCCCTACGCATACTTTCTGGTTGATAAACTCCTTTAACAATAGATTTAAAACAAATTTTTAAAAAGTCTAATTTTTATGTTAGGCTAGGTATGTTAAAATTGGATGCAAATTAAGTCTGCATTATTTGAATAGCAAGCAGTCAGGAGTTAAAAGTTACAGTCTATCAAAAACACGCTTACTTTGTATTTTCAAAGTTGACTTTGTCCTGCTGAAATGGCCAAAGACTTTGTACGTAGATTTAATATTTAGATGTTTTTTTGCTTGCTACTGATTTAAAATCAGTCATGCAAACATTTTAGATGTGTTAAAGTTTCGATTTTTGTCTCCGATAGAGCGTTCTCCAGCAACACATTGCAATGATATAATCGCTTCTCTTGCTCATAATGCGCCCTTTACCGCTTGTCCTTTTCACCACATAAAACAAAATATTTCAACCTACGCTTTTATAAACCTTGTGATGAAACTCGATTGTAGGAATGTAACTGCACTATTAACTGGACACTTGATATTACAATTTGCTTTTTTATCAACTTGTTTGTTTGTGGTTACCCCTCCTCTTCCTCGGGATGGAGATACGACATGAACGACAACTCAGGTTCATGCCATCAACCTAACTGAAATTAGGTAGGGGAAAGATGGCGGCCCATTTCGAACCAGTCTTGAGTGACTGGTAGTGGTAGCCCCACCACCAACAAGGTGGACTGCCACTGGTGGGTACCCAAAAGTCGTCTTTTACCACTTGCTGGGTTAGCAATTTCACAATTGTAATCCGATGAAGTACAGGTGGGCCACCTGTCTGCCACATAAAGGTGGGGGCATCCCGTTAAGTGCCTTTCCCAAGGACTTTTTATCAACTTCGTTCCATTTCATTACAAAAAGCTTCCTGCACAAAGTTTAAAGTAATTTTTCTCTTGCTGTTTGTATCTCATTTCTGTTTACCGTAACAAGTTGAAGCAATGTTCTTATTGCCCGAAAACCGATGAGAAAAATCCAGTTTCGAAAGAAACTAAAACTAAAAACTTGTGCTTGCTACTAAACCTGTAGGCTACTAACCATTGCTTCCATCCTGAAGAGACATTGTATTTAAATGTAATATGTGTACTTCATATGCTGTAATACAGTATATGCGTTGAAGATGTTTTTATGTTTTAAAAGTACATTTAATTCATTTGCAGTTAACATTATTGGCGCGTAGATAAAAATGTTGATATGGCGTTGATCGTTATGCTGCATAGTGATGTGTTGGCGCTACCTAGCTAGGTAATTGTAAGCTGTCACATCTCTCCTTTAAAATGGCTTTGGGCTTTTGTGATGGTTACGAAAAAAAAGTTATCAAAATTGAAAGGAAAGGTGTCTGCTCGACTTTGTTTCTTGCTTCGCTTTTAATAGGAAGAGGGCGATTTATTGTCTGCTTTAAACGGTGCATGAATGGTTGCATCTATGGAAGTAACCGTTAAAGTCCAGAAAGTCTTAAAAGGCTTTTCGACATTTTTCAGTGTCCTCAAACAACAATTATGTTTTCTTGTGAAGGAGGACATGTTTTACTGATTGCAAAAAAATTTCTACTATCGGTACCAGCAGTAGAGTTGGGAAAGAGGATGTGTTGGGAAAACGCAGATGTTTTATGTTGGCTCATACAAATGCCATGTGCCGCCATGATCTCTCAATCCCAGCAGTGTTTGTGTTTTTGCGTACATTTAAGATAGTTGTAATGAGACTGCAAGATGCTTTGCTTAATTTTGTGAAACAAGTAGGCTAACAGTTTAGTACTTCCAGGAAATTCACAAAAATTTTATTTTTTTGGTAGCAACAAGATATCTTGAACCAACTTTTAACATGTTTTAGACATTTAGGGTTTAATTAAGTAGTTTTGTGAAGTTCTAGGATTTGAAGCTTAGAAGTAAGAGACAACATGAATGCCTTGAGAGGATGTTGAACAATTTTGGATAGGGCACTTTGAATCGTTTTCCAACTAACTTCGAATTTAGATAGGATAAACTGCAAAATTTGGTCGCAATATCTGAAATCTTTCGCAGTCAAAGCTAATGCAACAAAAGAAATTTTCACTTTGCTAAATTTGCTAAGTAGATAAGTTGCTCATAAACATTCACCATCATCATATTGTACAATACAAAAATCTGTTACAACATGTCAACAACCCGAAATTGGTTTCGAGCTTATTGGGTCTCACAGGGCCATTTTTGCGATTATTTGAACAATTTGATGAAACCTGGATCCGGCATCTCAAGTTTTGCACTTTATAGTTTTGGCTTAACAAGCTGGCATAATAAAAAATTTTTGAGCCTTTTTGTGTTCTAGTTGCCACTTAATTTTGTGACCATCCAAATATGGTTTTATGCAGGCAAAAAATAAAGTTTCTAAACTCTTTTACCTATTTCTTAACTCTTTTGCTTATGACAGGTCGCTAAATTAACAACAATAATTTTGAACAGCAATTACTCAGCGACGTTACGTGAGAACATTTTAAATTTTCATGGCTTTTTTAAAAGTTTATTTTTTCTCTGTACCTTGTCAACAATTTGTGAATGAACGTTTAGTAATAAGGAAATTATTGTTCTTTGATGAGCATCTGGTAGTTTTTGCTCTTATGAGCGCATCGGTTTTCCCTGATAATAATGCATAGAAAGCTATTGTGTGCTCGATTGAAAAACAGTAAAAATAAATATTGAAGCAGGAAAGAAGCACTCTTTTTTTGTCCATGATGATATCACAACTAGTCGGCTGTGATTCGTCATACAGCTGGGATGCTTAAAAACAAATGCGGTTTTCGCTAAAATTCTGAGAAAACAAACTGATTCAAACTTATAATATTCAAACATTTGGTATCTGATTTTACCATTGTAGCGCAACGGCAGGCGTCTGGCTGAAGTCCGGCGTCAAAAGAGTGCACTCCATACGGCGACTAGTCACTTCTATCATGATAGCTACTATTTGTAGATTTCGTTCGGTTTATATATTAACATTGCTGTTGGTAACTTTCGGTTTGTGGTTTGTAACATCTTCGTGCTCATACGACTCTTAGTAGCTAGATCTCATTGTCGCGATAGCTGCGCATGTATGCATCGAAGTTGCAGTGGCTGCAACATGCCTTCCCCGCCATCGATGAGAGAGAGATAAGCTTGCCGGCCGAAGTAAATGAGATTTCCGTCAAGACTTCATTTGGAAGGCGGTCTTTAGGTTTGGGCTCGGCGACTCAACGATTGCTTCTGTTGCTTGATTGAAGGCACTGCCGACCAACTACATCGGGGGAGATGTAGCTTCTTTGTCGGGGTCACCATTGTAGCGCAATGGCAGCCATCTGGCTGTAGTTAGATGTCAAAAGAGTGCACTCCATACGGCGACTAGTCACTTCTATCATGATAGCTACTTTTGCAGATTTCGTTCCGTTTATAAGTTAAGACTGCTGTTGTTGACTTTTGACTTGTGGTTTGTAACATCAAAGTTGCAGTGGCTGCAACATGCCTTTCCCGCCATCGATGAGGAAGAGATTAGCTTGCCGGCCGAAGTGAATGAGATTTCCGTCAAGACTTCATTTGGAAGGCGGCCTTGGGGTTTGGGCTCGGCGACTCAACGATGGCTTCTGTTGCTTGATTGAAGGCACTGCCGACCAACTACATCGGGGGAGATGTAGCTTCTTTGTCGGGGTCACCATTGTAGCGCAATGGCAGGCATCTGGCTGTAGTTAAATGTCAAAAGAGTGCACTCCATACCAGGGTTGCCAGGTGGCATCCTAGGATACCAAATAGACCCCAATTTGGTATCCAAGCTGCTTGTTTGGTATCCACTTTTTTTATTTGGTATCCAGCAAAAATTTGGTATCCTCTGCGAATAGATTTGGTATCCAACTACAAATTTGGTATCCTCGGTAAATAGCAACTTTTTATCGAAAAAATTGATGTTTTGAAATTTTTAATGTTTTAAAATTGTTGTTGAACAAGGATCCTCATGGGTGTCCGTTTTTGTGTTTATTATGATTGGGCACTAACTACTTTGCTTTTCTAATTACATGATAACTGTACCTAGTCCATACGGCGACTAGTCACTTTTATCATGATAGCTACTATTTGTAGATTTCGTTCGGTTTATATATTAACATTGCTGTTGGTAACTTTCGGTTTGTGGTTTGTAACATCTTCGTGCTCATACGACTCTTAGTAGCTAGATCTCATTGTCGCAATAGCTGCTCATGTATGCATCGAAGTTGCAGTGGCTGCAACAGCAGAATGTAGCGCTTACTTTTGTTCTTGTAGAGCAAATAGGCAAAAACAACTGATTTCAAAAATCATAATCAGTGTGGTGACTTGACCATTTAAACATAAGGATTTTGGAAGCTAATCAAATGCATACGGGTTAGTCAACATATTATGTTTCTAGGGTAAAAACTCGCTTGGTATTAAATTATTACTGTCGGTGAATTCCACCAACAGAAATTACTCGCAATCCAGTTTGATTAGACCTACTTTTTATTGCCAAACGGAGAACTGTCTAATTCTAACCAGAAACGCGGTATACAGTTTTGCTTAGCTTTTTAGTGTCCATAAAAAAATAAATCAATATAGGAGCATGTTTATAATGTCTACTAGCCTACTCTTCCGGCGTGTCTCACTGGGTCCCCATCAGTTACGTTGGGGTGAAAAATATTGGTTTCTATCAGTCACTTGTGTGAACAGTAACGAAAAGTTAACGAATTTCTGCACTTCTGCAATTCCGGAACACGTAATAGTAATCATCTAATTCTTTGTATCAAGACTATAATGCTCACCAAAAAGAAATCTTGCCATAATGTTGGAAGAGATTGAAACGCAATTAAAAATGATGGTTGCCAAAATTGCCAAAATTTCTTCGTTACCCAAATTTGAATAAAAAAAATTCAAGGTTACGTTTTATTTCAAAGCTTGAACACTATCAGGTACATTGCAAGTGATGCCACTTTATCTGATTATTTTTTACAATTTATATACAGTTGCTAGCAAAAGGTAGAAAAGGATAAACCTATAACGGGAAAAGAATATTTACTCATTAGTAAGTTTTGTGTTGTAGTTTTGTGACATTATGACGTAACATACCTTTTTCGATGCATTCAAAAAAAGGTAAAAAAAATGTACATAACAATGATTAAACGCTTAATAAGCTGTTGCGCAATTGATAAAACATAACTTCTTGTAAGAATTACTTTAATTAGAAGCAGCTTGTTAATACTTCTCGAAAGAGTCGTTTTTACTTCTGCATTTTTGAGGAAACAAAAATAAAGTTTTACATTTAATCGCTAATTATGACGTCATCTGACAGTACAAAAAATGAATTTTTTTAAAAGTTGTCGGGTTGGATTGGGTTGGCGGCTTTCATTGAAGCAAAAGCCCATCTTCCTCCGTCAAGAAATGCAAATAAAAACTTACCTTAAAATGTTACTGAATGGTGACGTTTTCATTTTTCGAGTGACGCTCAGCCTGGAGTGGTGAATAACTGTGCCAAGTTTCATTTTTGTATGCCCAATACTTTCGAAACAGTTAAAACGCACAGACAGACTGACAGACACACTAACAAAGATGCGCTATGCAATAAATATAGATTCCCAACTGTTTTAAATATTTTTCCGCCAGTCTCACAAATAGCTATCCTGGCGGAATAGCGGATATGCCTATCCAACGAATGAAGAGGTCGCCGTGGCGTTTGTCTGTAATGAGGTAGCGACCAAACAGTTTTGTTCGAAGCTTAAATATTTGAAAAATTATTTTAGAGGAAAGAAAGTCAAAATCCACAAAATTTCAGCAAAACTCTTGAAATGTTATTATCATGTCCTGTTGGTAAATTATTCAAATAAGGTTTTGAAAAATTATGTAGTCAAAAAAAGTTCAAATTCACAAAATTTCAGCAAAACTTCTAATATGTTGGTATTACCTTATTCTGATTTTGACTGTTTTTTTTGGAAAACCTGCAACGAGAGGTGGAAGAATAGTTTGGCTGCTAGTTATACTGTTGTACTGTTATCAAGACTACCTTTAAATCACTTAACACTTAAAGTAAGAGAAATAAAGTTGCTAAAGCTAATATTTAAATAAAAGTAAAAATTTGCGTTATATTAAGCCACTATAATTACACATGACTGGGGTGAATTGATCAACAAGGTTTCCAGTAATTTCAGTTTGTCTCATAAATTCGTCCCAGTAATTTTGTTACACAGTAATCTTAACTCTAACTCTAAAATTAAACTTCAAAGTAACCCTAGCCCTACAAAAAGCTATCCCTAACTCTAACCAACCCTAATACTGACTTCAACCTAACCCCAACCTCAGCCCTAAATAAGTTTTGGTAATCCTGTACTTTAGCGCGGTAAATTAAAAACGCGATAAATTATTTTGTGCTCAAATGGGACTTGTTTGAAATAACTTTCTTTGCGATCAATGTAACAATGAAATGGCGTTTGCCAACTATGCTCCATCTACTGTTTATGTACGGAAATTATTTAAGCTGAAAGGGCAGCGTACACTGTAGGGACAGGCCCGGTATGTAAATGTACGGGGCAGTGTACACTGGAAGGGAGTGTAATTTTGCACCCCCCGTGTATACTCCCCCACCCTGTACACTCCCTTCCAGTGTACACTGCCCCATACATTTACATACCGGGCCTGGCCCTACAGTGTACAGGTGTACACTGCCCTTTCAGCTTAAATAATTTACCACGCTAAAGTACAGGATTACCTTAGTTTTATTGATAAAACTAAAATTAACTTTAATTCTGACCAATCCTAATCAAAACTCTAAACTAACCCCTACCCTAAATGCTGATTTAAACTGGAGACACTGAGATATGTGACAAAAATTACTGCTATGAATTTATCATGTGATGAAATTACTGGCAGTCATCAACAAAAGCAATTACACAGATGTGTCTCCAAATAAATCTATGTTGTGTAATTGGACTGGTTTAAGAATGGATTAGCCCAACTGATCAAGTAGATAAGGTTTTGTTTTGTTTTTTGTTTTATTTGCCATATTTATCCTCCATTCACGAGAAAGCGAATTGTATCGCTATATTGTTGCTGGATTCATAAAATTTAGAAATATTGATACTTAACATTTAGGTGAAGATGTCAACCAATTAAGTCTAATCTGTAAATATAATAGTAAATGCTGTTAGTGCTTGTTGGAGCTTGAGTGGTATATTGGCAGCTGACATATATCAGTAGCACTATCATTCTGCCAGAAAAAATTTTTACTCTCCGGCAAATATGCCATAAAAATTGAGCAACTGCAAACAGAAAAAAAGGCCTTCCTCATTTGCATTCATCTAATCTATTACAGAGGCTTTGCAAAAGTAGTTTTTGAAACATTGCTGCAGAAAATTGCTAACATGTTGCAAAGTTTCATTGTGGGATCGCCATAAATCACTCATCATAATACCTACAAATTTGCATAGTAGTGGTGGAGAGGTTATTGCTTGCTAAACAGAATGGCGACCAACCATGAAGAACTTATGGTCAGTCTAAGCCAGATTAAACATCTTTTCCTTAAAAGGGATTTCAATATTATTTTAACATTTGACAACAATATGAATTTGCTGAAATATTGCAAAGTTTCATGGTGGGACCACCATGAACTCCTCATCAGAATAACTATAAATTTGTGTAGCTATTCATTATTACACAAGTTTGTAGTTATTCTGATGAGCAGTTTATAGCAGTCCCACCATGAAACTTTGCTATACATTGGCAATTTTTCACTTGCAATGTTCCAAAATCTACTTATGCAAAGCCTCAGTAATAGATTAGATGCATGCAAACAAGGGAGCTCTTTTCTTCTGTTTGTTGTCACAAAATTTTTATGGAGAATTTGCCTGAGAGTAAAAACAGATCATTTTTTCTGCTAGAATGGCAGTGGTTATATCAGTCAATATAGGGATCATGCCAATGTATCTGCTGATATTCCCAGATATTATTAAGAAGTGGCTATTTTGCCATTGACCGCATTTTACTCTTGGAGACTATTTTGCTGTAATCATTCTTGTGTGTTTATATTGCTATAAATGATAGAATTTTGCCAAGTCCCCAGGGCACATCAAACAGGGAGAAAAAAATATGCTACATAATGTGTAGCCAGCAAGGGCTTGAGAAAGTTTAAAGGGAAATCAAGAGAAAATAGCGTCACTATGTCTAATCACCCCACACCAAATACATTTTTGCTACTTTGCTTAAAAATTGTTTAATATCAGAAATGTGTTCCCTACTTCCAAACTACAGGAAATGCAAGGCTTCCTTGGGTTTGTTTCAGCAATGAACAGAGCACAAGACCTAAGGCATAGCCATGATCTTGAAATGAGATATTCTATTAAAAAAAGAAGCACAAAATGTTATGAAAATCTTATGTGCAGAAAACACACATACTTTTGGTAACTCTTCATACAAGAGCCTGACAAGGCTTGGCCGGCTAAACCGACATTCTGAATCTCGATGTTCCTGACAGGGCTCTTCAGGTGACGCCATTGTATATACTGTAAAGCAAGGATTTTTTCTTATGCTGATTTGCTGCCTGTTAAAGTAATTTTGTTTGTACTCTACAACATTGTAATAAAATAACAAGTTTAAGAAAAAATCAACATAAAACCATAGCCCTAGCAATTTGTAAAACTAAATATAGAGAGAACAAGAGCTGCTTTTGTCGCTATGCTGAAACAAGACCAAAAGTGCAGCCAAATTAGGAACTTAATACCACAAATATTAATAGGAAAGGGGCAGCACTTTATCAGAAAATAGCCTTACCATTAAATAGTTTTTTTTTAATTGTGAAAGCCACCACCATTTTGCTGCTACAATCAGCTTTGATTATGTACAATCCCTGCTCCCTCACAAGTATTAACAATAATTTGTGGCAAGATTCTTTGAGAGCATTGCCAGTTGTGATTAAGAGAATATGGTGATTGGTGATCACAATTTCGTTTAGAAGAATTGTGAAAGTGCATAAAATTCATTATTTTTTCATTACTGCTCACACAGGAGCCCAATTGGTGAAGTAACCGCAGCCTGTTGAACTAAAATACTAAATCCCGACATTGCTGATGGAGGCCCCTCCCAGGCAAAGCCAGCTAAGGTTATTAAAATTGACCAATCAGAAATGTCTGATGGCAAAATAGCTTTTAAGGGTAAAATGCCATAGATGGCAAAATAGCCACTTGAAAATACTTACTTACATTGAAATAAAAATTAGCATTTTGGCTGTTTCGTAATTCTAAGTAGTTAATATTTGTAATTTATGCACAATATACTAAAATGCAGAAATCCATGGAAACTTTTCCAGACAATCGGATTTAAGTGCAGTGGAAACTTGGCAGAATTGCACATCATCATTAGGGCTGGGATAAAATTGGTGTAAGGGTTAGTCTGTGACATTTCTGCATTTTAGTGATTACTGTAAACTATTTTGAATACGATTTGCACTAAAAAACTTGTTTGGAATGTTTTGTTGATTAGCTTGCCAAACATTTATTGCTATTTTTGCTATACCAACTCGAGTTATTGGCATTAGATTTAGAGCTGGTAGAAGCCTTTTTATTATGCGAGAATTGTGTAGTTGTTTACTCTATTTTATAGCTTACCAATCATAGTTTATTATGCCTACTGTACAGAACATCTCTGATTAGCCTAGATCGATTCCACATCATGCAGCTTTCAATTTGTACTATATTGAGTGTTGTAGCGTATGCTATTGTTTTTGTGCTTTATTTGTTAACTGCAGTGTAGCTTTTCAATGGTTTTTATTTCATTGCTAGAACGCATGTTTGTGTCTGCTGGTTTTGGTGTTTTTCATAATTATTAGCGATTTTATTATCGCTATTACTTCAACATAATGCAGGTGCAAGAATTTCAAATAGTTTTGTGTTTTTTAGTTTTATTTACTATTGGCACTTGAATTTTCGAATATATTGGCATTGGTTTTAAAAATTTGTAATGGTTGGACTTTATTGCTTGTACCCACATTTGACATAAAGAGCCAGTGAATAATAAGTGAATTTACCATAATCTGATAAGAAAAGAGGTACCAGCCGTCAGTGATATACAGCAACTAGCAAATACTCAGTAACCCAGACCATTGAAGTATTGTAATCTGAATTTGATGTGACTATTGAAATAATATTGTGCGCTTTTAGAAGGCTTTAAGGTTTAGATTAACCCTAACTTTCGGTAGATATTGTTGTAACTGCACTGTAATATACATAATCAGCAAACATCAAAATTCCACATAAAGCAATGTATGGAAAAGGCAAATGTAGTGCTGTACCATCAGATGCACAAGCACGTGAAAAGTAAGATCGGCTAATGTACATTTTACTCTAAATAACTATAGCAACTTTTTATTTTATACATATTGTTTTACAGATTGGCCATGTATGTTTATGAATATCTTCTTCACGTTGGCGCTGGAAAAGCTGCAAATATTTTCTTACAAGAAGTAAGTAATCTCATAAGTCATCACATGGGGTCCTTTAACAGATTTTTTTGCAAATAGATTATTTATGAAGAACAAACCAACTTTATGGTCAGAACACTGGAGCAAAAGTGTTATCTTCTTTTTCTTAAAAAATAAATTTGGAGTTAAAACTTTATACTCACTTAGTCTTCATCTCCGAGTCATAGCCGACATCTGTAGGCACACTCTAGTTGCTAAAAAGAGAAATAACTAGCTTGCAGCAAGTTTCAACGTTGTCCAAATTAATGACTGCATTTTTTAATAATGTGAGTCAAATAGCATATGAAATACATGTGTAGTATAGTAATGTCAGATACATTTTTAAGGTACTGGGGAAATATTCTACATCTGATGAAAGATTTTTCTACAGCTAATGAATATACTTATCTAGCATTACATAGCTAAAATAAACTGTAATCAAAAGACTGACAGTTTAGTGCGCAGAGTGTAAGAGCAACCAGAACCATTGTTACTTTCAAGTTCACTCTTAAGCGTGGTCTACTCTGAAGTCACATGGGCATGCAACTAGGTCAAAATATAACCAACAAAGTGTTAACCCAGGAGTGGGCAGACTACGGCCCACGGGTTGCATGTGGCTTTCCAGAGCATTTTGTGCAGCTCGCGAACACTTGCTGAAACTTCATTATATATAAATTAAAATGACAAGGGGAGGAATGCTTGCTGTATTTAAGAGCCAAAAATTGTAGAAGCCATCCGAAGGAGGGCAATTGTTAGCTCCCACTGACGCATTTTCCATCTAAGGAAAAGGCAATGACCTTTTTTTTTAGAGACACCATCGCTTTTGCGCTCTGTAATACAACATTGTCAGGACATATCACAAAATTTTAAGCTAACACAATCTCTTTCATTGCATGCAGTTGTACAAGATTATAAGCACTGGCCCTCGACCACTCTTAAATGGTCAATGCAGCCCTCTGACTAAAAAGTTGGCCCACCCCTGAGTAAACCTATATTTTTTTGAATGTTTGTCATTCTTTAGAGTTCAAACTTCAACTTGCACCAATTGCTACGACATGGACGGGTAGCTGCTGACTCTTAGGAGCAAGAGGCATATTAAAGTTTCCTCAACTCCGTTCTTAGTGCTTTCATTATACCTCAGCTGTCATTTTGTTAGAGTTGGAATTAGGTTTGAATAAAAAAAAGGTTCTGTCTTATGTTTTCATCCTTGTGCAATAGGAATAACTTCAGTTGTTTATTTTTAAATATTGCGGTTTTCACCCCTGCTTCGAAGTTACCAGTATCAGGTTGCAGTGCGTGGGGTAGAAGTGTTGGCACAGTGTAGTTCTACCACTAAAAAGGAAAATCGCCGTTAAAGGAATTGCCACAAGATAACATTGCATTGTAAAGTCCAAACGCTCAAATATTGTTATCATGGTTATACCAATTTTATTTTTAAGTACTATTCAAAAAGCTTGATTTAAATATTACATAATAAAAATTTATTCAAATAAAGAACTAGAGTTTGCTAAAAAAAAACGCAAGGTGTCAAGTCAGTAGTCGCTTATACTGTACATGGCATTGTCGTATGCAAGCTGTACCTTTAACCCCAAGTGTGGACTTGAAAGCAAGTCCCTCTTCCATTTAGTCTTTTTACATCTAACATAACTAAGTAGTTCTTAAACTTTTTTTCAACACTGACCACTAAATTAAGTTTCTGGCTTGTAAAGACGCCTTTGCAGCCTAGACATTGATTGGCGAACCACTGATCCACTTCTTTCTAAAAAAAAGGCCCTTTTGTTGCTTTGAGAAACCAAATGAGAGTGCATACGTTAAAATCAGTGCCAAAAAGTGATTGACCTCAAAAAAAGGTTTTCCTGTTGCTTTTGGGAACATCTGTGAGAAAATAAGTCAAATCAGTGCCAAAAAGAAATTGATATTGAAAAAAACATCTCTAAGTTTCTGTTCAATACATTGCTTTTTTTCAATGAAAAATAAATGTGTTTCATGCATTAGCGTTTCCGTCAGACCTTCATGGACCCAGTTTAAGAATCCCTGCCTTAAGTGTTCAATTTGGAGATTTTGTCTTGCAAGTTTGACTTTCAGTTCACGATAACATGTTTCTGGCAAGCATTTTAAGAGCTGAAGTGATTAGTTGCTCTACACTTCCACTGTTACCGTATTGTCTTTTAGATCGGGTGGAACAAAGAAATTCAGCTGAGTGAGTCGCCTGGTTTTCTACACTCTTGGTGGTGGTAAGAAGAAAATATGATTTGCTTTTCTGTATTTTAATCACTAACCAGGGTTCTAGCGCTCATAAAAACAAAGAGTTTTTAATTAAGCGCAACTCAAGCGATTATTAGGCGATCAAGATAGGATACTCCTTGAGCCTGACTTTTGGCCGTTATGATTGAAAGGCGTAGTTATGATTGAAAAGTATACTGTGGTTACCTGCGCCATGTTTCGTTGCTCCTTCTTTCTGCTGGATTGGAAAATTATGTTTTAAAGGTATCTGGGACGTCAAAGTTCTTGAAAAGGTGACTTGTCATAAGTTGAGTCAGGAAAAGGGAGGAGAGTATAAGTGGCAATGCCCCAAATTTTTACAAAGTTGGAAAACATAGTGGACATTTTTTGAGAAAGGAAAAGAGATCATTTGAAAATTTGCAAATTGCCAAATTTTTCCGGTCCCTAATTTTTACCTATGCTGGAACAAGTTGAGTAGAGAGTTGACAATACCGGTGGCACTGTGCAGTTCGTTTACAAACTGCACAACCGACTGGGAAATACTGTCATGAAATGATTTTACGAAAGGCATAGCTGTCTAGTTACGGTGAGGTTGAAATTTTTTGGCACCCATGACCATGAGGTCATCGCTGCCAAAAAAGGTCCTACAAACCCTGTCAACCATATTGCCTATTATAACAAATAGATTGTTTTCAATTCCATCCCAGTAAATTCCGTATTGCTCATGATAAGTGCTTGGTGAAAAATTAAAAGTAAAGTTTTTCTATGCTGTACCTGTATTAAGCTATGTAAATGTTGAAGCGGCTAAATTTTTAATTCTAAATTATTTTTTAATTTCAATGTAGCTTCAATTTTTTTTTCATTATAAAAGTACCAACTGGAACTTCGTCTTTTTTTCAGTGTATTCTGGGATTTATATTGTGCTTCGCCTGAGAAGAGAGAAACTTGTGCTCATAGTACAGAAGCTAAGGCTTTCCATGAATATGTAAGAAACTGAAACTGTCAGTGATAATAACTCTGTTTATATGTTGCAGCGTATACAGTGCCTTCGATTATGTGACAAACTTGACGTTAAACATGATGATTGTTGTTCAAACTTGCTTCAGTTTTGCCTTCACTGCTGATATAGTGCTATACATTTCTGCCTCAAGCATTGCAATCAAGCGGAAGATTGTGATAAAGCGCATTTTCCAAAACTGCAACAAAGCAGCAGTTGCCTTGGTTTTGAACTCGTAGTTATTCGATTGAAAGCCAGCGCTTTACCTGAAGCAATGTGTCAATAGCTTTAAATGGTCAGAGCTGTTTAAAGACTTGGTCAGAATGGAACAAGAGTAATCTAAATTTATTGATAAAGTCTTAGCTATTACAACGAAAATTGCGCTCTCGGTTAATCCGACCTCTTACTGTTGCCATGCTTCTTTCGCAGGCTTTCAGTAGTGAAGTTGCTCAATCGCTATGTCGTAAGATGCGATTTTGGGTACTCTGCAATGGACGTCCACCTTGTTAGTAGTGTGGCAGCTGATCTGTAATTCCTGTTTATGACTGGTTCGAAATGAACCACTACTTCCCCCTCACCTGATTTTATTTGAGTTTTACGATGTAAATCGGCATTGCTGTTTCTCGCCATGTCTCCATCTCAAGGAAGCATTAAACAACAGCCTGTAGTGGTAAAAGACTCAAACAGTTTCCAAATTTTTTATTTTATAGAGTGGATCTTCAATTCCAATGAACTCCATGACTATGGAAGCAATGAGTCAGCCTGGCATGCCTTCAAATTATTATCCGGTAAACTAATTGAAAATGTGGCTTCAAAGTAAAATTTTTCTTTTAAAGTAGTTATGGTAAAATCGAAATGAATTTGTAGATTGCTTGACATGTTGCTCTTTTTCGCTGACCATGCCATCCATCTTCGAGTGTATTTGTTTGCAAGAGCTCTGAGGTATTGGTTTTGCAATAAAAGGTTTGCGAGGCCAACGTTTGTAGAGGTTTCTCCATTAATATGTTCTCGTGGAAGGCACTTTTTATCGATTCCTTTCATGTTTTTGCAATGCAGATGACAGAAATTCGGTGTGCCGACCGCGGTGGCAACTGCGGAGTGGGCCTAAACACGAGCTGTATTATGAATAGCCGTAAAGGTTTTTCGCTGGCTGTAAGATGAAGTCATCTTTTGGTGCACTGTTGTGAGTTGAATACAGTTGATTTGGTTTAACGGAGCTCTTAACGTTTTAGCACTACGGCTCACCGAGATATCCAGGCCATGGGTCCCGACCAGGAATGCAGGTAAGGAATCAATGGACATTCGCTTAATAACACCGATTGTATAATTGATTGCCAATATTGTATAGATTAGTTTTGCTTGACGCGTTGTAGCTCTGCAGCCTAAAATTTTTTGACATAAAATAAAAATACTGCGAAAAAGCTCAAACTTAGATATGAACTTCCAATGTGTCGTTCCTTTGTTTAGGGACATGGTAGCCATCAGCTGATGCCAGGAATCGACCACGCAGTTCGAGGTAAGTTATTGGCATTTACTGTGTTTTTTCCGCTCATTTACCTAATTGCGACTTCACTATAGGTCAAATGATTGGTGTTGGCCGAATGCCCCATTCGGTAAGAATGCCCCATGGTGCCATGAATCCATACGGCCCTGAACAGTTTCAGCAGGTATGTGATGTCTGAGTAGAAATATATTATCTTTTACCTTTGTGTAGAATTTGTGGTGATCATTCGTCATGTTATAGTGATTGGTAATCTTTTCTGACTTTGAAACGAATAATTTAGAACAGGGGTGGACAAACTTTAGCCGGAGGACCGCATTGACCATTCAAGAGTAGGCCGAGGTTTAGTGCTTAAAATCTTGCAATAATTTCGGGCTTTGAAAATGATGGTCTACATAAAAAAAGGTTACCACCTTCTATTTGGACGGAAATGCGTCAATTCGAACGAAGAATTGATTGCGTAGCGGCTCTTTTCAATGTTTCTATTGTTTTGGGCTCTTAAGTACAACAAGTATGACCACCCCTGTCATATTAAATTAGATGTATGAAAGTTTCTATTAGTGTTCGCGGGCCGCATTGAATGCTCTGACGGGCCTCAGTTTGCTCATCCCTGGTCTAGAATTTAAAACTTCACAAAAGCACCATTGGTATTTGTCAGGAAGGGTATTAGAAACATAAAGTACTACCTTGCCCCAGCAAAAAGTTTAATTTGAAAGTGAGTATATACTGGTAGACATACGTTGAATCAACACGCCCAAGCTTGCGAAACAGTGGGAAAAAATTGAGCAAAAAAGTTGATGGCGGACTTTGATAGCATTTTCTCGGAAAAATTTGAACATTGTAGTGCTGACTTGCTTGCTTCATAAAGGCTTTGACACAAAGTTGGCTCCTGTTGTTTGTTTTTTTTTTTGTTGGCTTCCTCCTTTACCTATTTTCTTCCTCGGGATGATGATTTGGCAAGAAATGAATTCAGGATTACACTGCAAAGATGATCAAGATTAGGCGAGGAAAAATTGGCAGTGCATTTCAAACCTTGCAAAATGCTGATTGGTAACTTCATTACCAACATGGCAGGCTGTGTCACCTCTTATGACATGCTGGTTGAGCACCTTTATGATTCAAACTCTGCTACCAGTTTTACATCTTCTACTTTTGATAAATTGAACAGTGACGAAGAATAAATGCTCCTCGTCATTGTTGGGTTCATTCTAAGGTGGAAGAATAGTTTCTTTTTTTGAGAAGTACATCTTATTTTCAGCTTCTAACTACAGTAGCAAGCATATTGATAGAAACGAATCAGCTTTTGTGCTTTAGTCATCCCGTTTCACAGCTCACCAACAATTTATTTGCAGTCATATAGTGGGATGCGCATGCCAACTACATCAATGTCTGCTCATGGAAACATGTCTTCAATGTGAGTTGACGTGTGTTTGCATCATGAGCCTATTACTGTGTGCGTTGTTAGTCAAAAACGTCCAAAGTTTTACAGATCCACTTGCTTAAATTGTAAAAGCATTTGCAAATGCAAGTAATAAGTTGCTATTTTTGTATTCCTATAGGCTGAAAAACCCTTTCAGTTTTACCTAACTTCAGTGGTATAGTAGTCCTGACCTTTGGAACGAATGGCTTGGAGTTTGAAACTATTAAAACAGCATTGGCATTGCCCAGGAAAGGAACTTAAAATTTGAAATGTGGTTTGCTTCATAAAAAATATGAATCGAAGGCGAATAAATGATGTCAGACACGCACTGCTTCAGGATGTCTTAGTCCTGCAAAGCGGGGAAGAAGATGTAAAATCAAGCTTTAAAAAAAACTTATGAGTGGTGACGTTTAAAGTTAGCAATCGGTTGCTAGACATACACAACATAAACTACGTTCGGTAAAGGTTGTCATTGGTGTGATTTGATTCGTATCTTTGTTTCCAGGCATCCTCGATCACCTTGGACCAACCCAGCTGCTGCTTCTGTAAGTTTTAATTTTGAAGTTTTCAATGCAGACCAACTGATCTAGGCGGTAGAGTCGATTAAAGAATATGATCCCTTTTCAATCTACCACTGTGTGATGGGACGAGGGGTTGGATGGGAAACATCCACGCCTTCCTCTTCACTAAGCATTGAATTTGGAACATCCTGATGATGATGTCATTATGGTCAACACGACCGTAGTTTTTTCCTTTCTATTACAGTTATGCTCAGTATTTTTTCGGCTTCTTACCACTTTGCTAATTCAATTCAGTAAATTATCTCCAAAGAATCAGATTTATTCAAAAATCAGTATTCAAAAAATGAAGAAATTTACTTCCAAGATAAGAATGCTGCCCTTTTTCATTTTTTGGCTGTCCATCTGAATGTGAAGCTCGTTGCCATCGATGCTAACGTAGTGTAAATACTCGTTCGTTGAAAACCAACAGCTATCTGCATTTTCTGGAGATTTTGTGCGCCCATGGTATTCATTTGGGGCAAATCCAAACTTAATATCGTATCACATGTACGGGGCAATACCAAGTGCATTTTATGTAATTACTAATACTAGTAGTAATCTAGGTTTTGAAGAATGACAGACTTAATCTCCAAGTAGTGCTGAAACCGATGCTCGAACGCACGCCAAATTGTATAAAATCTAGACGAATCACGCGACCCTTGAAACAATGTCTTATCATGTCGTTCTGTTCGTAGCTCATGCTTTTAACAAGCTGTACCTAATATTTACTTCTGTGCAATTTTGTTCAAAGGGCCCTCCATCTGCCGGACCTCCCACAACTACAATGATGAGAAGCCCCCCCGGTAAGTTAAAGAGTAGACCGTGGAATTGTATCAGGAGGTTAGGTAATACTCGTTTTGTAATTCCAGACGTTGTTGTGTTCACTCCTTTTCTTGAGACGGAGGCATGAAACGGTGTTATTTCGGTTCACGTCGCGAACTAAATCAAGGTCGGGCTAGTTAGAGAAAAGCTGCAATCTGTCTGGAATCCGACATAATTACAAATTGCTGACAGGTAGCTGCATCATTACCAAGCCAGACTGCCATTGGCGGATACCCTAAAGTCCTCTATAGCCACATGCGGGATGAACAACTGCACTATGCAAAACCGTTGAAGCACGGACTGACGTTCAAATGAGATTTTTTTCTTTTTCAGATTCGATGAGCCCAGACTTCAACCAAATCAGCAAGTCGCTGCCGCACCAGTCAATGTCGTCGATGGTAAGTTGTTTCATTTTTGTGAAGCTCGTAGTTTCCATTCGCTGGACTCGGTCCCAACTCGCTTATCGCTAATTGAATTAGTGATAATGTTCAAATATCTCTTGAAAGAATCAGAACCAGCAATATTTGCTTTGTTTTTCAAGATGCATTTCTATTAATTTCCAATAACCTTTGCAAATGTATCTTAACATTGTGTTTAGTGGAAAATTACCAGAGCTTTTAGTCAGACCTTTTGGCAAGGACAACAAAAACTTAAATCTACTTTTTGAAGTCGTTGTAAACCAAGAGTTGGTGAGACGACTACGTTCTTTGGGCCACCAGCTACCCCGGCGTAGAGTAATTGTGGTCGGCGCAAATCAGTCTACATCTAAAGCGAGAGCTTCAGGGTAAGCGACGGTTTGTCGACCACGCCGCGTTCAACGTAACGCTCTGAGCGCTGAACTCGCAGTCTTTCGTCTACAAGTTAACGTCAGCCCATCGCGCGACGCTGGATACCAGTAGACTGCAATGTTTAAGAAGATGTAGAAAAAAAAGATTCAAGGTATGCTATCCAGTGCAATCTTGGTACTAGGTTTGGGAATCTGCACCAACCTTTCTATAGATTTTTAAAGTAGATGATTGTCTGACTACATTGAGTTGTTAGTCATGAATTTGAAAAGAAAAACTAAAAGCCGCTCGAATTGTGTTGATATCACGAGCCGAAGGGAAATTTTTGTTGCAATGTAGCGCTGTCTGATTGAGCTTTGTTTTAGTTTTCTATGGGTGCCGGCGGTTCTGACGGCTTGCCCTCTTCATCCATTCCCGCCGGACAAGGAACTTCTCTTTCAGTTTCCACCCCGATGACGTCACTGAATGGTATTAACGGCACTGGACCCGATCCTTCAATGCTGGATGCTATGTCGAAAGTAAGCAGTGCGATAGGCTGTTTTGCTAAACATGTTTTGTGGCGCTTCCATCAGTGGTGGTATTACTTTTAGCGCGATACAGCCGATGATGGAAGCATCACGAAACGTAAGGAACCGCTTTTGGCAAAAATAGATTTTTTCAAAGCTATATTGAAGTTCTGTAGAATCAAAATATTTTAGTGGTGTCATTAATTATGAGAGTAAAAAGAATGCAAGGAAGAGAAACGTTTGTTTTTGCTTTTACGGATAATTCCAAATGCAAATAAATGTAATTGAAATAGTATAGCAGACAAACCAAGTAGGTAGATACCCGGTCTCTGCTACCTAGCTACCATTTTCTTTAACCGCACGAAAAAGGCAATAACAAGAAAGTAACGAGAATAGCCCTCATGCAGTCAATAAAGCAAGTTGGATACCATATTTTTTTTAATAGTACAATTTTCGACGAGTGGAATTTCTTTTAAACAACTTAAATTGCCTAAGCAACAAGCTTCGAATCATTTAGATCAGCGGTTCTCAATTGGGGGTGCGAGAAGAGACTTCTTGCGGTGCGAACTTTTCTTCTCTGACTATTGATATCAGCGATGTTAATACATAAAAACATGACATCAAATGATGCAAGGGGCGCAAAAATGATTTTTCCATCAGGATGGAGTGCGGGCTTCAAAATGAATTGAACACCGCTGATTTAGATCGTCAAATTTTAACATAGCAATAGGAATAAAGTTGTTGGTTGAGCTGCGGCGCGTGGAGGTGATGATGGAAGGCCGTTTCTTGTTTTTTTGTAGAAACGTGACTTCACACCTGAATGGTTACCAACAATAGTACCGTTTCCAATCTCAAAAAATACCGAACAAGTTGCTGTCACGTTTCTTCATGTCGTGTGCTCGAAAAAGCTCTGCTACTGGCAGCAGTTTGCTTCTTTAAGATGTGTAGCTGAAAGCCCTACTTCCCTAATTGTACTACCTTGCAGAAAGAAAAAAGTAGCTGGTCTTCAAGACGCCCAATTCGCGCGTATAACAGTGCTGTCCTTTAATGTTCAAACCCTCGCATTTTTGCGGCAGTGTGCTAGTAATACTGTGATATGCATTTACAGAATTCTCCCAGCTCCAATCTGTCAATGGGCGGCACAATCGGACCTGCTTCGGTGGGACCTATGGCTCCACCCAGTGGGCCGGTTGGTACACCACACACGCCACAAGATGGCGACGGAGATGCTTTTGGCTTGGTATCCTTTGGAGACGGTGGCAACACTGCTTTGAATCCTTTTTAGTCAGGAGCGACTTTTACTTTGCTCGAGGACCTAGATGAATTTAAAACGTCTAAGTGGTATCAGAACGTACTTAACTGATAAAGTGAGACAGTAGCTTAGAAACAAACGATATTTTGCACTTTGTTCAGTTCTATTAGACCCAGTCAAACTAACGATTTAACAATGAGGTTCTCGCTTCTGCAACTTGCACCACGGTTTTAAGCAACAGGGATAAGTCTCTTGCACTGCAACATTCGAGTTGGATTCTCATTTTCATGAGTTTATTCGTACTACATAATTCACTGTTTTGCAACCAATTTGTCGATCTTTGTATCAACATTGTGAATTTTGTTCTCTACATCCCTGAGTTTTCATCATCTGCTGCTTTGCTGACTATTTTTAATAGCTTGATGAAATTTGCAAAATGAAGTGGAATTTTAGCACAAATAGTTTTGCTTTATGCCACACAGGTATATTGTAAGTTTTAATTTTATATTTTTAGCTGCACTCCAATGACGTTGTTTATACTTGGTTGCAGTTAAAAATACGATAGCATTGCATTACGCAACAGCTATTTCTACACATGCTTGTTGCCTAGTTTGATCACGAATTCGTATAACTTGAGCAAATTCATGCAATGATGAATTTTTGGACTGGTTTACGTCCAACCCCATCCAACGCTAGTTTGGTGTCAGGTAGTTTTATTACTTGGTTAACATCAAAAGTTTTATTACTTGATTTTTTTGTAGACTTTTAATAGTTATGCGATGATATGATGGTGCAGGCTCCAACTTGACCGTTTTTTTTTTGGCTACTTATTGTCAGTAGGTAGTGCTTTAAACAGCCCTTTATTTTTTTTACGTAAAAAACTTACTTTCGACTGTACCTTGCTCTTACCAACTGGTTTTTTGTTTGCTTTATTTGTCGATTTTTCTATGGACAGAAATTTTTGCTGAAAGAAATTCGAAAATATTAAGTCTTAAATTTTGACTGTATCTTGCTTTTGCTGACTGGTTTTGTTTGCCTAAATTTGACATGTTGTCGACTTTGCTAAAATCAATAGTTTTAGCGGAGAAATTCGAAAAACTTAGTACCAGCATTATTCGACCACAAGTACAAAACTTAAGTTTCGTCCTTTTCCATTTGTGGTACTTTGTATTTTTAAACCTACAGGTAGCTCTGCTCCTGAAGTTTTTACGTGCTTATTGCTTACATTATCTTGCCTTCACACTCTAGTATTTTTGTAAATAATTTTGGGACCGTTGAATGAAATCATAAAAAATTTTGTGTATTATTTATATCTAGTGTCATTTTATGTTTTTTCTATTATTTAACATGAGTTAAAAGATTTCTTTTTTGTAGACCATACTGTTTTGGTGCTGTTGTAAGGGGGTCAAATCCCCTCTTATTGACGATTGCATCATTGATTGATTTTGTAATTTTTATATTTCGCCATGTATTATTTATATGAAGTTAGAAACTGAATTTCTGCTGTTAATTAGCTTCAAGTATCAGATAATAGCTGGCAGTATACTTGTAACATATTCACAATTGGTTCAAAAATAAGCAATGCACTTTGCATTATTTAGAAAGCAACTTTTAAGATTTTTTAAAAAACATGAAAAAATACTGAAATTTCAAAATAAAGTTTTTACTTGTTTTAAACAGCGTTTTATTGTCTAATGAAAAATGAGTTTATAATTTTTGGAGCGTTTGAAGTTTTACCCAAGGCTGAACAGATTTTTGGCATTTGTTTTTTATTGGTTTAAAAATTAGTTTTCAATACATGATTAAACAGAAATTTAATTTTGAAATTTAGCTTCTATGATATTTGAAAGAACTTGCGACATAAAAATATATTTATAATTGATGTGATAGTACTAAGTGTTCGATCACAGAAACATCACGGCTTATTACCAAGTATTAATAAAAGATCACGTATTGCATAATATTTTGTTGGATTTGAATAGGGTTTTATGTGGCGTATTAGCCTCTGGACGAAACAGTAAATGAACTACTATGTTAGACAATGTGCTGGCCTATATCCGTTAGTAAAATGTAGTGGTGGTACTTGTTCCGGTTTTTGTCCCTTAAACGGAGTTGGTCGGATTCACTCATTCTTTTCGCCATTGCTTGCACACCATCCCACCACATTGCTTGATTAAGGCCATCCTCTGTACTTCTACCAATATTCTATGTCTCCTCCACTTGCTTCTTCCAGGTCTTCTTTGGTTATCCTCGCTTTCTCTTGTCCGAGCTGACTTCAAAATCTATAGTTACTCTCAAAACATTGTCACCACCCCTTCTCAGCGCACATCTTCATTTGTTTTTGCCGGTCCATCTGCAGTTTCCTTTCACCTTAGCATGTCTAACTGTTACTCAGTAGTCTTTTTGTCTCTAACTTTCCGATCGCAGATGGTTCTCAGAATTTCCATCTCATTTTGTCTCAGAGACAATGTCTCCCTTACTTATGTTTAGAGGAAACCTATTTTCAAGTAACAACTCTCTACATTTTCTGAACCTCACCAACCGATTCTAATCTTGCTGTGACTTCCGCTTCACATCCACCACTAACATTCAACCTGTCTCCCAAATAACTAAATTCATTTGCTGTCTCCACTGCATGACACAACTTCTCGATTAAATCCATTGTTTCTTCTATCATTTTCCTACATCTTAACAAGCAAAAAGTATTACCAAGCTAGTGATAACTCTTTTTACTTTCGCACATCTTCTATGAACCCAGTTTCTACATTTTGTGCACAACACTAAATTGGCCATCACTCTCCTCCCGCACACTCCACATGGATCTATCTTGCTTTAAAATAGTTCTTCTTCCGACCCGCTTGCCATCATTTTTCTTTTTCTGATGTTGTCCTTCAAACCCTTACTTTCTATTACTTCCTTCCGATTCCAAAATTTCCTAAATCTTTTATGGTTTTGCTCATGAGAAGAAAGACATCTGCTTGTAATACCTCGTTTATTTTACCCCTTCTTTCATTTTCTGTAATATTATCCACAACTGTTGTAAATAACAGTAGCAGCAGCCCATATCCTCGATGTGTACCAACCTTTACTTCAAACTTCTCTGAGTACGCCGATCTCGCCCTCACTTTCGTCTTTGCCCCGTCGTACGAGCTTTTCACTGCTCTAACCATTGCTTTTAATGAGCTTTTCTTTCTCGTGGTCCACTTTATCACTTTTCCTGGAACTCCATCAAAGCCTTTTTTCATGTCAACAAAACGCACATGCAACTTTTCTTTGATATTTTTCTTGCATACTCCTCACTGCAAATATTGCATTCTTTTCCTGGCATAAATTCAAGCTGCATTCTATTTAAATAGATCTGCGTTTGTATTCGCCTTTCAGGCACTCTCAACAATTTTCATGCATGCTCCAGCAGTTTTACTCCTGTATATGATTTACAGCTCATTCTTTTCTTTAAAAATAGGCACAATTACCCTAGTTTTTCATTCATTAGGCATTCCTCTACTGTCCAATACGCGCTGACACATGTCCATCTTCACTTTAATCTATTTTCGCCACTTGTAGCTATCATCTCCACATTTACTTCCGATGGTCCCGTTGCCTTTCCTAACTTCATGTTTTGCACCGCTTTTACCATTTCTTGGTGAGTAGTTTTTTCCATCAGCCCTTCTGTCACATCACTTCCCACCACCTGATTCTATTAGTTCCCTTCATTTATGCTCTTTTGCATGCGTTCCTTCCAAATTTTTGGCCTGTGTTCAATAGAATTCAATTGTCCATTTCTTCGTCTTAAGCATCTTCCTCTTTTGTGATGTTTCTCTTTTTTTATTCAAAGAAAACTGAAAACACTGTCAGCATTCTGACACAAACTATTCAACTCCTGTTTGGATTTTTTTCTCATAGCCCTAGTAACAACTTTCCTAGTTTGATTTATTATATGTTTGATTTTGGGTCTTATTTTTTTTCTGACTGGAACCTGCACAGCTTTTTAATGCTTCCTTGTTCCTTGCTATAGTATCCTTTGTCTCCTCCTCGATCTGTGCTGGATTTCTTGCACACACTTCTTTACATGCCTCTAGAACTTCATCTTTAAAAGTTTTTCCCAAATTAGGCACGTCTGTGCTTACTAGTCGTTTTTCTCTTTTTTCAATATTGCTCTTGCGCGATTTTCATTCAATTTCACATTCTTTATATTATCCGTTCCTTTCTACCTTTTTAAAATCTTTTTGTCGAGATTTACGACCACCAGCCTAAGCTGCGGTTTCCATAGAGTCCCTTTTGCATCCCTTACTTACTTTCTGTCTTCCCCTCAAGCATAAAATCAAGTTCTGCTTCACTTCCTCTTGCACTATAGGCTGTTTTCTATTTTTCTGTGTAGAACCACGTGTTTGCCATGCACAGCTCTTTTTGATCGTAGAACTCCATTAATCTTCTACGTATCTTTTCCCAATTCGATTCCCCCATGCGCACCCTCAAAGCGCTTCACATGTTTCCCCACATGCCCATGGAAATCCCCTAAGGAAAAAATGATTTCATTAGAACTTACCAAGTTCTATTAACTCGCTACTTTTTCATGAAAATGAACTTTCTCAGTGTCTGGTCTCTTGCTTTGGGACCCATACGTACATAATTCAAATCACTTATTTCTATAGAGTGAACACAATCGCCATCATTCTGTCGATTTTTCTGCTAACTTCCACAAAGTTTCCTGGTAATTCCTCTTGCACCAGAATTCCAACCCCTCCAAGTCTTGTGTCATTTCCTGACCACCACATTTTATAACTTAGCTCTTGAGTACCGACAAAACGAGCTCCTTGGCCTTTCCATATTAATTCTTGCATGCAGTACGCATAAACTTTTTTCTTAGTTTTTCACGCTCTTCTGTCTTGCTTCCGCACAGACTGCCCACATTTAAGTTCCAAATCTTATTCCATGGCATTCAGATTTACACCCAGAGATTTTTATCCCCGCTTGCCCATTTGGGAGCTTCCGGGACTGGGGGCCCATTTGTTTATTTTTCTCGTCGTTAAGGAATTGTTGGAGCAAAATTTTCCACGGCTGCATGCCCTTGCTTACCCAACCTCATTTTTTTGACATTAAATAGTCCAACTTAGCAATCAAGCTGGCAACCCCATCATTATAAGTTGGACTACAATTGATAGGCACTCAATAGTCGCCTCTTACAATATGCTGGGTAAACAGCTTCACTCTTCGCAAAAACCCATGAGGTCCGGAGTACGTTTTTAAAAAAGCTTATTTTTCAAAATAAATTTCACAATATTTTTGAACTCACTTGCTATATGTTACTTGTATCATTGCTGATAAGCCTGTGGCGTGTCAAGAAAATAGTTCACTATGTGCTTCAGCCGGTCACACCATGTCAATACTGTATGGAGGAATTTTTTGGGCGTTTGGTTATTCTCTGATCCCAGTAAAGCCACAAATTTTTTGCTAATGTATAAAGTTTAATGTTGGTAAAGAACCTCAAAATAGCTTTTGAGAAAAGCTGTTTCGCCAAAAGGTTATTGTGATGACCTTGTATCAAGAGTATTTGTAGCTTTGCTTTCGCCAAATGTTTGTTCTCTCAGCTCTTCATTTGACGCAATACCACCACTGATGAGTGTGTAATGAAAAGCTTATGGTAAAGCAGCTTTTTCGCAGGTATTAATAGGCTCTAGTTGCTGCGTTTTGCGATCCCACCTTTTGCTGAGGTCAACTTCAAGTTTTTAAAGTATTCTTACATACGACAGTAGTTACTTGGGCTTTTGCCTCCTCCCAAGTATGCCGAATTTATCAGCTTGTCGCAGCACCACGTACTTCTGTCTGTCTCATTGGAACTGTAGATTTATTTACTTTACGTGGTGCTTTCATCTATCTGCATTGCCCTTATTGTCGGACCTTTTTACATGGAGCTACGTGTGTTCGGTACCTTGCATGATGCAAAGGTCGGCTATCAGCTATTCACGAAAGGCAGTCTTCGTCTTAGTGGTGTTGCTCACGAGACCTGTCTGGAGTTATACACCCCATATCCGCTCCCATTTGAGACTATTGGTTTGTGCTGTAGATTTGGACGTCTTGTATAAAAGGTTATCCCTCTGTCGCAGCAAAAGAAAAGAGTATTACTTAACGAATACGTTTAGATTCATCATCGCTCACCCTCAGTAATTTTTGATGTCATTACGTCTTGCCGTGGATAAAACTTTCTTACAAAAAACGACACAGGTGCTTTTATGCTTCATACAATGACTTGTACTACAATTGCGAAAGGTACTTTTGTTTTTGTAAACTAACCAAACTTCGGTCGATACTCAGTATACTGTTATCATTGATTTGATTGTAATGTAGATATTTTGCAAGTTTTTTTTACGCCATTTATGTGCAGATTGCACGTTTTACAATATGTCATGTACATTATGACGCATTTGTGTATTTTATTTATTCCAAAATAATGAATATTATCCAGAAAAACATCTGTCTTGACCGTAGTTTTAGTTTTGTCAGTGGTAAATATAGCTGAAGATCGTGGTTCTCGTGCTTTCTTCACGTATTGCTTTAAGCAGCCTGCTTTATCGTTGTGCAACCTACTCTAGCGCAACACAAGAAGCCTTCAGATGCCTCTAGATGACAAGATATCTTTGGACGTGGTAAAAAGTCAAGTTAGCACTAGCACTAGCAGGTTGCTTCCTGCTGAGTGGAAGGTTTCCGAACAAAAAAATTTCAGCTTATGACGCAACAAAACAGCGCTTAGGGACGGTTTGTCCGTAAGAAAAATGACTGCCTATATCAACAGTTGTTAATCATCCTGAGGAGTCAATGTAGACCAGGCCTAACGAACCTATTCGCTGCCGCGGGTCGCACAAGTTTTTAGTCTTACTATAAAACTTTTTTCTATAATTTAAAGAGCAAGAAGCGCTCTTATCGGTTATGTTAAAAGTAATAACACAATCTTGAAAACTTAAGCACACCAAATTTCCAGTTTGAAGTTTAATTTTTATTAGAAATAAAAGCGTGTAAAAAGCGAAGAACTCAGGCATCAAAGGATTTGTGACAGAAAATTGTAAACCTTTTAGAAACGAAAAAAGAAATTTTTCAAAACAAACGAAAATAATAAAAACCCAGTTTGTCACCTGAAACTGCCCCTCGACAAAGACTCTGGCGTGGCTATGATGCAAGAAATCAAAATTACAAAAATATACAATGAATAGTCCAGAAATCAATGCGACTCATCCGCTGAAGTTATATAACGCATGAAATAATATAAAGAAATTTAATGAAAAATTAAACTAACTTTACTAATATCAACCTGAGAGTGATTTTTGGAAACTTTTTGCATTACTAAAGGCTTAATATTTGATCGAACTGACGATGAGGCAACTCTCAACTGCATACTAAGATTTTCGTCTATCAGCCTTTACTTGTTACGACTTTTTGTGATGTTCATTTTAGAAAAGAATTGCTTGCATAGGTACGTCTCCGAAAACTGCTAAAAACATCTGAGAGCGTGAGCTATCAAGTTTCAAGACTCTTCCATTGATAGATAAACACGATAGAATTCAACAGCGGCTTGTTCTGATACATCGCTTTCAGCGTGTCATCACTCTGTAGTTTTATGAGTTCGAGTTGGGGCTCAGGGGTTGCAGAAGCGGGTGCAACATTGAACGGGATAAAAAATACCTCCAGCTCCAGTTGCTTGCTTTGATGTCCTGAAATCTAGCATTAAAGCTTTCCAAGAGACAGAAACATTCCAAAGCATGTGAAGCACAATAAGTCGGATTGTCTTTTTTCAATGTGAGAAAGTGCGTGCAATTGTTATCTTCCAACTGATTCTCCCAAAGGCCCAGCATCGATAGGAAGGATTTGATCTAGGCAAACGTCGAACACAGCAGTTAACCACTTGACAGCGGATTTGTGAAAGCATTTCTATGTCCTGCTAGCGGGGTTTTTTTTAGAAAAATTGCATAAAATTGAAAATTCTTAAAAAAAGAACAATTAAAAAATATGAATAAAACTATACAATATAATGATAAAAATAGATCATGTGTCGCCTATATGAATTTGCGTATATATACGTCATCCGCTGTCAAGTGGTTAATCTGGTGCTTGAAGTTGCACATTTAAGTCATTTAAATTTTTAGTGACATCTACCATGAATCCTAAGTCGCACAATCAGTTTTTTTCCTTGATGATTTCTGGCAGAAGAGAATAAAAGCGTTCAAGCATATTCCCACCACTCGTCCGACGAACTGCATAGAAATAAAGAAGGTCATTATAGTCAGAATCAAGGTCTTTGAGAAATTGCTTGAATCTGCGGTTGTTTAGGTTTCCTTTTTTAATAAAGTCAATCCATTCTGTAACCTTTGATACCACATGATCAAACTTCACAAATTTTGTGCAAAGGCTTTGCTGGTAAGCAATGCAATGACAAAATACTAATTTATCTTATCTAATTCCTTTTGCATTCATTTCCTCTTTAACAATGATACCAACCCTTTACGTGTCCCAACCTTAGCTAGTGCGCCATCAGCAGCAATACCACAAAGCTTATGTAATAGCAGGTTGAACTTGCCTAGGGCTGGAAGGAGCTTCTGAAGCAGGTTCTCTCCGCGAGCAGTCCCGTGCATCTATTCGAGAGACTACAAGTTTTTTTCAATTTGAATATCTGATGTTATCCCTCGAAAAAATATTGCCAGCTCTGCAGTGTTCTTGATGTCCGTTGTTCCATCGAGACACAGGGAGAAAACGAATTTCTCAGCTTTTTTTGAGTTTATTTTCAACATCTTGACCAATTTCTTTTACGCGTTCACAAACAGTGGATCGGGACAAACTCAGCTTCTGGTACCAATGAACGGACTTTGCAGTCAACTTTTCAGTTGCTTTTTATACAAGTAGTTCCTTTGCCCATGCCCCATCATCATAACGCTTGCTTTTTAGCGATCAATTCCGGTACCTCATAGCTCACAGTGAGCACATTGTCATTTGTGCCGCAAAAGGAAATCAGGACAATTTTGATGAGCGTGAAAATCTTTCCAAGTTGTTCTATCTTCATTTTTTTGAGCTTCCCGTCCCAGTTTTTATACTCAGAATGGTGGGTCTCGAAGTGACGTTATGAATTTTCTTTCTTCACGACTGCTAGTTGCATTTTGCACTTTAAACAAAGCGGTTTTGCTTTTTCGTCGATAAAGACAAACATATCGGTCCATTCTTTCTAAAATACTCTTCTTTCATCTGCAATCTTTCTTTTCTTTGCTAACGACATCGAAATATATTCCGTGTAATTCCAAACTATACAAAGAGCTGCCAATATCTATCTGTTTATTCTAAAAGCTGCTATTAAAATAATGAAACTTGGAGTTAGAAATATTTATACAGTTTTTTCATAAAACATTGTCAAATTAAAACTTAGCTATACCTCAAATCGTTTTTCAACTCGTTTTTCCTTTCACGGAACAACTGCCAAAAATTTCTAAGTGTATATCACTTTTTAATAAATACAAGTAACCTAAAAAAAACAACTGAACAAATTAGTGAAAAAAAATCTAATATATAAAATCCAAAGTCTGTTTGTTTGTCTGTCTGTCAGTCTGTTTGTCTGTTCCTTATGGAAAAAAAATTAGGAGCACCTAGAAAAAAATAAAACATGCATTCCGATGTATTTTTTTCCAGCGGAGTCAATGGGCCTATTTCCAAGTTCGTACCTCGCCCCCCAAGGGAGCTACGGCCCTTTTTCCACAGGAGGGTCTCAGATAACTCTTCGATTCTAATCGAATTGCGTATTTAGGTAGAAAGGTTAGAAAGTTTACATAAAAACTAAAAGTGTATTCTTATGTAAAATTCTCCGAGGAAGACAACGGAAGTAGTTTCGAACCTCTAAGTGCCCCCCTAAGGGAGCTATGGGGGGCAGAACCCCCCTTTGAAAATTCAAATATATTCAATTTAGATGAAATTTAAACCATATGTATAAGACACTAAATTAGAGAGCTTTCCAAAATTTCAGCCTTTTTCGACAATATTAGGGGGCAGAAAGCCCCCTTAAAAATTTAAAGTTTTTGTTAGGTACCACAAACAGAAAAAAATTTGTGACAAATAAAAATCCAAATTTGAAGATTATGAGCAAGACTGTACTTTTAAAAATCCTTAGCAGATTTACCCGTCGTAGATCGGGTAAATATGACTTTTTCCAGGGAAGCCAAGTACGGTGTTTTCATTTCGATCAGATTCGTCTATGGGAGGCTACGAGCCTATGGGGCTCTACTAGAGGCCTATCTGTACTGTTGTACGACGAAATAAAAATCATGAAAACACATTAAAATATGGTTGTTCAATGTAAAAACTTAATCAGTCTTTACATTTTACCCGATCAACGACGGGTAAATCTGCCAAGTACGGTATTTTCATTTCGATCAGATTCGTCTATGGGGGGCTACGAGCCTATGGGGCTCTACTAGAGGCCTATTTGTACTGTTGTACGATGAAATAAAAATCATGAAAACACATTAAAATATGGTTATTCAATGTAAAAATTTAATCAGTCTTTACATTTTACCCGATCAACGACGGGTAAATCTTTCAGCCTTTTTCGACTATATTAGGGGGCAGAAAGCCCCCTTGAAAATTCAAATACCTATAGAGAGAAAAGTTAAAGAAGCTTCAAAAAATAAGCAAAAGTGTATTGTCATGTAAAATTTTCCAAGGAATACTGTGGAAGTGGTCTCTAACCTTTAAGTGCTCCCCTAAGGGAGCTATGGGGGGCAGAACCTCCCTTTGAAAATTCAAATATATCTGATTTAGATGAAATTTAAACCATATGTATAAGACACCAAATTAAAAAGTTTCCCCAAATTTCAGCCTCCTACGACTATATTAGGGGGCAAAAAGGGGGGAGAAAGCCCCCTTGAAAATTCAAATACCTATTGTTATGAGTAGTAATGATAAAGGAATTAAAAATGAAGTGTATGTCGCTTTTTATTATCTGTATATTGAATAACAAGATTTACAAACAAAACTTTAAGCAAATAATCTTCACCTTTACATAGAATATGGTTATGCTAATGTAACTGTTGAGGTATGATATTGTAACCTGTTTCCTCTTCAAGGTGATTAGCCTCCGATAATGCAAATATTACGTGACAACAGTTTCTAGGGGTTAAAAAGAAAGTGTTGTCAGAATAGTAATCACCAGGATAACTTACATGATCTGACCAATTGCATATACTGACGTTGCTTTTTTATCCTATACCCGGGCAACGCCGGGTACCTCTGCTAGTTTTAAATATAGCGATTAAGTATAGCAAAATGAAAAAACGATCGAATTCACTAATAAATGTATAAAAACTATGGTTAAAATTTATCAAAAATTAACAGAATAACAAGTTACTGTCTTACCTATTACTTAAAAAAAATTTTAAAAACTCAGATCAAGAACGGTTACAATTCTTGCCTCCAAACTTGCTGTACCTAAAGCAGAAAACCTTTATTTTTAATAAACTTAAGTGATTCTTTTTTTGTTACCGTGATGTGGGCATATTGTAGGAATATTGTTCATCGACTTTAAATCTAGGCTACTTTATTCCGTACCTTATTACTAGTTTTTTTATATAACGGATTCTTGCTATCGTCTGGTGTTATTGATTGACAATTTGAAATTATCTGAAACTCAAAAGCTCTTTCGACAATTCACTTAAACGGTGAAACATCCTGCCTATCAGAAAAACCGTGACCCGGCTGATTTTGAGTTTTGGGACTACACAAGCTACTGGTGTTAGTCATTGGATTGCATTGCATTTTACGACGAAGTCTGTAAAATCAAAACATCATGCCCTACGTTATGCGTACAAACCAACATCAAGAATTATAAGCATCTCTGCTGGCTTACATAAAGACTCATAATCTTGCCGTGCGAAATTCTTTGTGAGACTGCGTTTAGCGTGAAGCAACTCGGGGCATCCCAGGCCGATATATATCGATTAATAATTATTTGTCTGATTTGTGGCTGCAATTAACAATCACCATCATGGTAAAAATTGAGGTAACTTCCTATTTAAGAGATCCAAAGGCTTATATTGGTCTACCGCTCAGGACTTTGAACCACGAGCAAAATTTATACATTTCCAACCAGAAACAAAATACAGAGCTGAAAATGCCGATAGGCAGGTCTATGAGGTTTCCGATCTTTCGATCACTATGATTTTTACCATTGAGGCGATTGGCATACCTTTGCATTTTGATGTGGAAAAGAAGAATTCCAATTCATTTTACGGACGCCATTGTGATGTTATCCCGTCATATGCGTTGTGCCCTTAAATGTGATCATACTGGTGCTGGTATAGCGTTGCATTATACACATTACAATGCATTGTTTTTTATGCCATAGTCATAATATTTGTTTGCCTGATAAGCCCCTTCAGGACAAAACCAGCTAGTCGCGAATTTTATTGTAAATATATATAGTGTGTTTTGTAATGTAATCTACGACGTGATTAAGTAACGATTTGGTTTTGCTCGTGGAGTTACGTAGTACTGTAATGCATGGAGGTAGCTAGAGGGGGACAAATCGGATGGATGTCCAAATTCGTGTGACCTTCTTTCTCCTAAGGTAAAACCACCCTTACCAAAAGCACATTCTTTCACATAGTTTGAAACTTGTTATTCACTTGGTACCGAAGGTATCGTAAACGTAACAGTGGGAGGAACTGTTTTCAGCCCCTATCATAAATTTTGAAAATGAGCAAAACGCTCACTAAAACACTGCATCTCCGAAATAAGATTTCCAGTTTCGCTTTGGGCCAAAAATTGAAAAAGTCTTTTCAAACGTTGGTCTCGAAAAAGGTTTTTTATCTTTTTTGTGCCGTCAGCCTTTCACAAAAACAAAGAGTTATGTTTATGGGGAGCACAAGGTTAAAGTTAAGGTGGGAGCCAAAAGTGATCGATGTCATTCTTGTAGCCAGAAGCAAATTTAGGGGTAGGCAAAATATATTATTGGTCTTTGAGTTTCCAAAATTTATTAAACAACCGTTTTTTGAAATCACTATTTTCTAATCTCTAGCTTCATAATTCTATATTTCAAATTTGTTCGATGACTTTTTTGTCTGAAAGTAGGCCTATCTTTGTCTCTTCACCCGGCTCGAAACATTTGGAGAATGCGGCTTGTCTGGCCCTCCAAGCTACGTTTGTCATTAATACCTTGACAGAAACAAGCTATTTGCCCTGAAGTGGCAAGTTACTCACGACCTATTCGTAAAAGCATATTAATCTGAGGTCCCTTATAAGTAACAGTTATGTGACCAGATCCTTGCGTAGACGCAGCAGGGTAAGGCGAAAAAAGCCAAGCCTTCCCCAATCAGAAACGTCAGTGTAAACAATATCGGTACTTATTGGGTGAACAAGATGAGTAAAAATTTTTAGTAGAACGAGAATCTTCTTCTTTGTCTTTCGGCTTATTCCCGATTAGGGGTCGCCACAGCAGATATCTGCATTTTTATTACTGTTCATGGCATTTTTTTTGCGGTCGGATGCCCTTCCTGCCACCAACCCTCTATTCGGAGGGAAAACTGGGCCACTTGTCTTCCACATAAAGGCGGGGGCATCCCGTTGAGTGCCTTGCCCAAGGACACAACAGATGAACTTGCCGGCTTGTTCTCCACAACCTCCTCTAAAATGCCGAGCGCCAAGCAGGGAAGCTGTGGATACCATTTTTTAAAGTCTTTTAGTAAGACTCGACAAGGGGAATGAACCCCAGGTCTACCGACTGCGAAGCGGACGCTCTAACCACTACACCATCGAGCCCCAGGTCTACCGACTACGAAGCGGACGCTCTAATCACTACACTATCGCGTCGGTTTTAGTAGAACGAGAATGAAAGCCTAAATTCGAGAAAAATCTTTGCACAAACTTGTTGCAAAAGGTGCATAAACTATTTCAGTCAATAGGCTTTCTTCAAGAAGCAACGTATAGAACGAATACAGTAGGCGCCGCTTGTTATGACCACGGATAATATGACCAGCCGCTTATTATGACCAATTTGATACGGTCCGGAATTTCTCCATTAAAAATTCTCCGTTTAATATGACCAAATTTCGGATAATATGACCAACATTTTCTCCATCTCTCTTATTATAGTACAGTATTTTTTGCCGCCACACACTTATAACTTCGCCTTTTCAACATGCGGGTTTTCTGTACGCATGCATGCCGCGTGTGCGCTGTAGTGTGTGCGCTCTGTCCGGGTCTTAATGACGAAACAGTCACATTGCTGTGACGTAGATTTACCAACACAGTCGTACTGTATTCTTTGTTTCAAATCGACCAAAAACTAACTAACATTACCGAGTTTTTTGCACCAAAAACCAACTAACGTACGTGCGTAACATTTTGAATTTGTTTTGCGGTGCTTTGATATGTTTTTAATTAAACGTTACTTGAACTGTTATTTACTTTGTCATGACGTACCACCGCTTGTACATATTGTTACATACTGTAGTTAGTTTTACCGTCACTTGTACTGTTACAGTACTGTACTTTGTTTTACTGCCAGCGTCACACTGTTACTTCGGTTAAACGATAAGTTTGACTGTATTTGGACTTCTTATGGCTTACGGCGTCGATTCAGGCGCGGTTATGGCGACTTCGGTTTTTATGACCATTCGGATATTATGACCAAAATGGTCTGGTCCCAAGGTGGTCATATTAAGCGGCGCCTACTGTATAATCAAAATTTTGTATGAGTCTACCTTGCAGCGTAAGTGGTCAACCAGTAGGAATTAAAGTGACTTTATAGTTTTTCCGGTTTCTCTTTCTTTTTGCTTCTACAATCAACGAATTCAATTTATTGCAAATATAGTTAAATTTTGAAGTTTTATAGATTAATATAGAATTGTCCTTGACGTGATCTAAGGCTTTTTAAATGACAAATTGTTATAGAAGATAAGATGCTGGTTTTAAAGAAGCTTAAATTGAATTGCAAAGAGGACTGTCGCTGCCCATTCTCAATAGAATTTTCGGAAGCGTCTGCAATATTAAGCTGATTACTTGTTGAATAGGAAGAATCTTTAACAACTCAACTGCACGAGAAAAATGTTTTTTTCCACTATCCCATCAAACCTGGTTTGACATTAATCGCAAATAACCAAATTTGCTTGGACTTACGTAGAATAAGTATATTTTAGCGATGAACCTCATCAATAATTTAAAAAATTTCCGCCACAGTTGGTATTGATTATGATAGGCCTACTAGTAATATCAGTACCGGTACGGCATTACTAGTGCTGTAGGCTACTTGCAACTTCACTTCTTAAAATATATTTTCTTAATTTGCAGGCAAAAAGAAAATAACTAAAATAACGTTATGCAAGGTTAGTTGATGGTTGGAAGGTTCACACCGACATAAACCACAAACATTATATTGAAAACAATTTAGTGTGTATTGCAAACAATGTACCCAACCCAATTTGACGAGACCATCCCTGGGCGCGTTTCGTCCTCTTGGATTCCTCAGCAGGGCCTGTCCCGTCCCCCAAACTAAACCCTTCATTTGCAATAACATAAACTCGTTTTCTCCATATGCAAAAGCAACATGCGTCAGACAAGCGGCGCAAGCATGTTCATGACAGATGATGAACCTAATGGAGACACTCGGGCATTTGCTGCAAAATGAGGCTCGCAGAATCCACTGCGATCCACAGACGAAGTCACCTCAAAGCAACACCTTGCTGCCAAGAGCGCCCTCACCTTTTGTGACGGGATAATTCACTCCAACGACCCCTCGCAGGTGGAATGATTAATTAGATAACGTTATGCAAGGTTAGTTAATGGTTTGAAGGTAAATTCAGGATTGCAGCAAATGCCCGAGTGTCTCCATTAGGTTCACCATCTGTCATGAACATGCTTGCGCCGCTTGTCCGACGCATGTTTGCTATTGCATATGGAGAAAACGAGTTTATGTTATTGCAAACGAAGGGTTTAGTTTGGGGGACGGGACAGGCTCTGCTGAGGAATCCAAGAGGACGAAACGCGTCCAGGGATGGTCTCGTCAAATTGAGTTGGGTACATTGTTTGCAATACACACTAAATTGTTTTCAATATAATGTTTGTGGTTTATGTCGGTGTGAACCTTCCAACCAGAAAATAACTTGCTCTTACCGCATTGACTACCTTTCAACTACAATTAATCCTACTTTTCTCTTTATATTACGATTGCGCTGAGGAGCAAATATTAAAAGCGCTGTGTTGTTTGTTACCAGGCGCGGCAACTGATGTCAACACAGTCATGCGCATCGCTGACAAAATCAAACGTCCCGCGCATAATGAAGAACTACCATTAATGGTAGTTTATGTCGCTGGTTTTGTATACAAGATTTGGACTATTAGTTTGATTACACAAATGGATTTCAGGTCAATCTCTGAGTACAACAAGCCAAAATTTGCTGTTTTAGTCATTTTGTAGCTTCTCATTACCAAGCTTATCAGTTCGGATTGCTCGCCTACAGTCAACACGCAGGTTTGTACTAAAATACTCGACGTGCCTCTTTGTTTACCTGCTTGTGGCCTGGCTAACCGTCGTTGAAACTCTCTTTTCTTCAAACAGTAGAATAAATAAATTTAAGAATGGTGCTACATCTTTTGATAGCAAAACTGGACTCTATTCCCGATCATCTTGTTCCACTACAGATCACAACGATGCTTTTTTTTTTTTTACAATGCCGTGTTTATTTATATTTATGCGTATGAGCTCATGCCTGGTTTGCATGTCTTTCGTGAGACTGCTTGGCCCCGCCACCTGTCTGCCACATGAAGATGGAGGCATCCTGTTAAATACCTTACCCAAGAAAACAAGCAAGCTTGCCGGCTTGTTCTCCACACTATCCCTATGTGCTGAGCGCCAAGTAGGGAAGCTATGAATACCATTTTTAAAAGTCTTTTGGTATGACTCGACTTGAGGAATGAACCTGAGGTTTACCGACCGCGAAACGGACGCTCTAACCACTACGCCACCGCGCTGGTCGATAAAAATAAACAACGACGCTTTCTTTTTTGACAACGTCTTGTGATCGACATCATATGTGGTTTGCTTTCGGCCCTGACGCATTCTAAGAAAGCAGATAACCTGAGTAATTGCAAGCTGATAACTGGCGTAGTTCTATAAAATATATTTGCAACAAAGAAAACATGAAACAATAAAACTGAATAGCATTCTTACGCTCCTAAAGGTCGATTTTCAAAAAGTGACGTCGACTCCCACGGCCTTGCCAAACCTATTCTATTGGCATTAATTGTTTCTCGAGCCCAGGTCTTGCCGTATCGAAATTTTTGACCTAAATTAACAAGTTGAGTTAAACTATATTCTCCGGAATGGGAAAACGCTTCGCCGATTTTGCTTATAAAACAATTTGGTGGTATGGTGTACTGAACGGAAGTTTCGCTGTCCCTAGGTCTGGGTTTTAGGCCTATTCCTATAGTAATCGTATCAAAGACTTTAAAAGTGGTATTTACAGATCTTCTTGACAGTTGGCAGTTAGATAACGTGGAGAATTTAATATGAGAAACTCAATTTACAATTCGTGATAACTGAACTTTGCCCTGGAACAAAACATCGCTGCACTCTAAACCCCTCAAAGAATTCCACTAGAGAGTATTTCAAATACATGTTTTGCAACTGCCTAATAGTTCTTTTCTGATTCAACACAGTGATATGTAGCAGGAAAAACTGCCGTAAAATGCCTTTTTCCAGGACAGCACAACGCACCACTTCGTTTTGAAAAAAGTGCTGTTCGGTCTTTCGAGCATAATTAAACACCGCGAAATGAAACAAAATCTCATTCGGCTCATCAAACTCAAGGGAAACACATAGTTTGGCAGACCGTACAACGACCACGATAAAAGCGCCACTTCCGATCGGCTACGCCGCATGCGACGTTAGGCTTTGAGAGCTGTACTCACAATTTTTCCATAGCAAGTCTAACACTCAGTTTATCACGTCACGCTGCCGACTTTGATTTGTTGTCTAAATGCACGCTCTCAAAACAACTAAAGCCTGCTTCCGATTATACTCAAACATCTGGCTGAGAAAAACAATTCATCAGCAATTGCGTCTTCTGTGAAAACCTAGTTGATGATTGAAACCTGTGTTCAAACTTCAAACACGGATAAAACTTTGTCTCTCAATCGAAGCACTGGCTACCCACAAGTAACCGCCTAGCGGGGACCACTCACCCTGCCACTCCATTGTCTACCCTCAACAAAGTAAGGACGCAAAATAATTGAATTTCTCAGAATTTTGATAGGTCACTTTCTTGGTTGTTAGAAGATGGTAGAGCATTTTCTGCTACTTTGCTTTGACTAGTGCAAGTTTTAAAGCTGACACAATATTCTCTGCACGTTTAGCAGTAGTCTATCTATACTTCAAGCTAAGTAAAATGGTTTTAACTTAAAAGTTTATAGCTACAACACTACGAGGCTTACCTGGGACAAATCCCGAATAACTTGGCATTAATCCCGTTTCCATGTGATAGATCTTGCGTGCTGGTAGTCGCTCTCTGAGCGCAAGGTGGCGGTAACAATCCATATCAACTTTTTCGTGCCAAACGCCTTGTCTTGGATCAGGAGTAAACCAGCGATACATGTCTCGGCACCAAGGAGTCATTTGACGAAAGTTGAGCGTGATAAGCTAAACAAATCAACCGCATCACGTGATTGTAATAAACTAACAGCAGAGCATCAACACTACAAATTATTGCAGCATATTTTGCAACAACGATTAACTGGTCTGCTACTTCCAAATGTTTATTCAATTACTAGTTTTCTTGATGCCTTGACATAATGATGAGAACTTGTTCAAAATCAAGATGATATGAGTGCTTCACTGGATTAGAAGAGAGAAACTGCTCGCTTATCACGCTGTAATAGTTTACCTTTTTGGGTACCTACGAATGGAGTTTGCCTTGTTGGTAGTGGGGTACCAATCCGTAATGGGCATTTATGAATGGTTCGAAATAGACTGCCGCTTTCCTTTAGCCTGGTTCTAATTTAGTTTTCCGGGTAACTTGGAATATGACTATTTAACTATTTGTTCCTATTTTAAGGACAGATGGGTTATACACAGCAACAACAATAGCTGAAATCAGAGTTGAAAAGACTGCGAAATAACCTTTTGGCCTTCAAATCTGCCTCAGACCCATGTTTCCTGATGTGGATGCAAACCAGGGATGTGGAAGCGGTTATTTTTCAAATGCTTCCGCTTCCACACCTATCGCTTCCGCTTCCACCAACAAAAAACAAAAAAACGACCGTTGACAATTTTTTTTAACTTTTGTGGGTCTCTAGCCTACCTTCTCCTACACTTTATCATTTTGAGAAAACAAAAACCTTCATTTATCGTTTTTACTTTACCTACTTTGCTTGAGCTTATTGTTTCGAACTACTCTGTGTTTGTTTTTCTTAGATATTAGAGCTCGTGTTCAATGTAGAACAGTGCTTTTCAATCTTTTTGTCATCGCGGAACCCCTAATGTACTTTCGCGTTTGTCACGGAACTCCCACCAACAAAAATTTAGAAATCACGAATTGCTTGCAAGAAAATCAAATATTTCGTTACTACAATCCAAAAAATAATTAAACACTTCAACAAATAGAAAGTTATTACAAGTTCCTTTACTACTTACAACTACTTTCACAACAGTTAACCTAATGCTTCTCAGATCTAAATCGTATGACCACATATCACAGCTCTCGACAATAACCTGTCGTCACAACAACAAATTACAACGTATAGCGTTGATTTTCCCTCTTTATTCTTAACTAACTCTGACTTTGAGTTAACTTTAACTCTAATCATCATTACGGACTTTCTGTCCGTCCTCAAAACACGTATTGACTCCGATCTTTTTGGATATTAAAGTGCAAAATTTCTGTCGTATATATAGTATGTACATGTAAAGCGAGCAAAATTGAACTGCACCAATCAACAGCCGCCTCAACGTGGTGGTGCGGTCCCCGACCCGTTTGGGTTGGGTCAAAATGGCTGTTGGCCTTTCCCAGGGTCCCAGTTACCCCGGGCACTCCCCTCACACAAAGCATTTTTTCGCCGTGCAGCCCCCTGGACGACCGCAGAAGGGTAGCACGCAGCCTCTTTAAAATTGGCCTGTCTTCTCTCTACTTCTGCTCTTATCTTGACTGTCTTCTCATTCTTCTCCTTCTCCTGATGAGTGGCAAGGTTCATCCTAACCCTTGCCCCATCTTTCCCTGTTTAGTGTGCGCTGGAAATGTGACCTGGTGGGGTAGGTCAGTGCAATGCTGCATATGCTCTAACTAAGTTCATTTCAAGTGCTCACTACCCTCCTTTTCTAGATTCAGAACTCTTGGCAGCTCTCACTCCTGAATCTTCCCTCCCTGCTTTTTTTAGAGATGCTACACCTACCAACAGTGTGACTTCCTCCTCGGACTCCTCCAGCTGGTATACCTCTTCTGTTCAATCTGGCCCCCTTCTGCTAATGCAGCACATGCACCCCACCCTCACTTTCAAACTTCTTATCCTTTTTCCGCCCACTTTGTATCTTCTCCCTCTGCACCCTCACGACCGCCTCATGCTCCTGGCTGTTTCTCTTTACCTCCTGCTTTCTCTTCCCCTCCATAACTCTCTTAGGGCTCTTCAATGGAATGCTGGGGATCTCCGAGCCAGGAGCACTAAACTACTACACTTTATTTCGTCTCATCCCGTTGACCTTATTTATATCCAGGAATCTAACCTTAATTTATCTTCCTCTATTCGGATACCTGGATTCTCTGCTCTGCAATCCCATGGCACCCACTCCCGATCTGGTATTTTTTCTACTGATGTCGCAGACGCTAGTGGCGGCGTCATCATTTTCGTCAAACAGGGCTTGTTCTTCTCTGAACTTTCTACCTCCTCTCTTTCTTCGCTTGGCCCCTACTCTGATTATGTAGAGGTCAACATCTCCCTAAACGACTCGTCCTCGCTCTCATTTCTTAATGTCTGTGCTCCCCCTATTCGTTCTTCTACAAACGATAGCAGAACCAATTTCTTTTCTTTCTCCATTCTTCCCTCCTATGTGGAAGCGGAAGCGGTGGATTTTTCGCGCTTCCGCAGAAAAAGTACCGCTTCCGCTTCCACATCCCTGATGCAAACCAGTGTTTAAACCTAAAGTATATAGTTTAAATGCTCCGCTAGGCCATGCTGCATTTTTTGAATTGCTTGGAACGACTTACTCCACCATATTCGCAGAACTTGAGAGACAACAGCCTTCCGGCTTGAATAATTTTCAGGTAAACTCTGTTTTTCAGGGCAATTGTGGGAGGAAATTTGCTCTAGGAAAAAATTTGGGAGGAAAGTCCCGGGCTTCAATTTTGTTGTGCAATATAAATAAGCGATCTCCACGTGCAATGTAAAAATGCAAAATGTGCAATGTAAAAAAAGGGACGTCACCTTAAATTTAAGGTAAAAACAATTGAGACCGAGATTTGTAAGGGCGAAACACAGAAAAAACAAAGCAAAGTGTTTGCGATTTTCGAGGCAAAATGTTTCCACCCCTCCAGCAATATGCGTTCCTCCAAACCTATGCTCTCCACATTTTAAAGTGCAAGTTCAGGCTTAGATCATTGCGCTACGCTGCCGACAAAGCAGGAGCCTAAATATAAACCATTAATTCTATCTGAAACAGCAGTGGTTTCGTCGACGCGATGGCGTAGTGGCTAGAGCGTCCGCTTCGCAGTCGGTAGACCTGGGGTTCATTCCCCTGGTCGAGTCATACCAAAAGACTTTAAAAAATGGCATCCGCAGCTTCCCTGCTTGGCGCTCGGCATTTATGGGAGGTTGTGGAGAACAAACCGGAAAGTTCGCTTGTTGTGTCCTTGGGCAAGGCACTTAACGGGATGCCCCCGCCTTTATGTGGAAGACAGGTGGCCTATAAACCTCTAAAAAGGAAACTCCCAAGCGAGTGCGGACTTACCGTCCAAAGTATAGCGATACAATTCGCTTTCTCGTGAATGGAGGATAAATATGGCAAATAAAACAAAAAACAAACAAATTGTCATTATCTAACCCTCTTCCATATTGGAAAAGAGAAATAGCATAAACAGCAAATCTATTTCACTCCGTAAACTCAATTTAGGTGGGGCAAGGTGAAAGCCGCAGTTCACTTTGCAACAGTCATTAATAGAAATTGCAGTCTGGTAGCCCCACCACTAACGAGGAGTGTTGTTGGTGAATTTCCGAATGTTGCCTCTCATAACGTGCTGGGTGATCAGCTTTACCATCCTAAAGCAGTAAAACACGAGAAACAGTTTTGCTCGGGCCAGTTTTTGGGGGCAAGAAGGGACAGAATCCTGGAAAAGATTTTTAGGGACTGAATTCTGGAAATGTTTCCGCCATCTTTGAGAAATCTCGGTTCTCTATAAATGAGCCGAGCGTTCTTTTTTTAAAAAAGCATTTTGTTTGGATTAAAACGTCTTTCCTTTTGAAGTAAGCAAATTCACTTCGACATAATGACTTTTTTGCTGTTTTTTTTTCTTTGCAGCAATATTGGTCTATTTTAACAACATTTGGTGTTTTATTTTCACTATCAGGGACTGCCCGTAAAAGACATCCGCAAGAAAATAACCCCAATTTCTTTTTCCGCAAAATATCCGCGCCATGTCAACTGTTCCCTTTTCCCTTGTTCCCTTTTCCCTTTCCCCTTGTTTCTGCGGACAATATCAGTCGTATCACCTAAGCGTAAATGAAAACAGCACCACCTCGCTTCTAACCGACTGATCTAAGTCATCAAAAACATATCTTGCATTTCTTAAATTGAAAAATAGTGCTGGTGCCGTACTTATCATCACAATATAGCACTAAACCTTGTCTCAGCTTACATAATCGCATTTTTGATATGCTGTTCAATTACAGCACTGAAACTTCTTTATGACTGCATGCCAAATATGTAGGCTTATGTAGTCATCCCCGCTTCAAGGGCACCCACTGCTAGGCATCACAGATATTTCTGAAGGTTATCACGGGATCACATTCATCAATTACCTCCATTTCAACTTTACTTTCTTCCTCGTCGTGTGAACTATTGCTTTTATGTTTGAGTTGTGTTGCCTTTTTGAACAAGTGACGTCAGAAGCAGATAAAAAATATTCATCAAATGTAGAGAGCTCAATTCTGTCTGTACGTGTGTACGCAGGTACTAGCACTTCAACTTCTCCGAAACTACTAGACGTACAAACATCAAATTTGCCACGTTTGATCACCTCTCCGGGGTGGGTGTCATAAAGGAGTTCGTGGCGTGATGATGGCGTCATAATCAAAAATATCTTTTTAAATTTGCATATCTTGACAGACGAAAACCGTTTTTGGCTCAAACAAAAGCCAGCCCCCAACTTACCAATTTGCAAAAATTTCATCCCTCTCGGATCTAGGATGGCGTCACAGCTAACGTTTGATTGCACAATTTGTTCTCTGTATTTTCTCAAAAAATACTGGCCGTAGGAACGCGACTAAAATTTTTGGCGGGAGATATTAACGAGGTGCTTTCGAAAAAAAATTTACAACAATTTAAACCGAATTGACGATGCAGCAAGCGATTCTTTTGTAAACATTTCAAAGCATTCATTTTTCTTGCACGCTTAGAACCTGCTCAATAATGTCATAATGTGTCCAATATGTGACTTGTTGTATTAAGCCATGGTACAATATAATTAAAGTGAAGAAAAGGTGAAAAAAGACAGCAGACATTAGCCACGCGTAAAGTGTTTATTCACAGCTATTTCGAAAGCAAACAACTAATGTGCTGACAGTGAAAAAAGATAGATATCTTACATCAGTGGTTCCCAACCTTTGTAATGGCCCACACCCCTAAAAAGTCTTAATATGTTATTGCACCCCTAAAATATTTTAACACGTCCCGTGTCAAGATCAGAGTTGCCAGATCCCAGTGATCAAAAAAAGCCAAATGAGGTAGAAAAAAAGCCAAACATTTTTAATAACGTCAAAAGGATAATTTTAACCTACACCAGTGTTTCCCAAACTGTGCGTCGTGAATATACACCGCCATTTTTGGAGATCGGTACCATTTCAGAATGAAGCAGGCAAATTCCACAGTTTCCTCACTATTATTGCAGAGGTGATCTCCAAAAAGAAAAAAAAAAAAAAAAAAAGGTCATCACCGATCTCGCCGCCTGTCATACCACTCGACGTCTCTTGAGCAACATTTGACTGGGCGGTGTGCCGCGACACGAGTTCGAGGAATTTGGCCTTAAAAAAGCCAATATGGCAACCCTGGTCAAGATGTGGGCCGATTTTGAAGTCTAGGCTGAAATTGCGTGTGTTGACCTTTTTTTTGGAGATCAGCATCGTTTCGGGCTGAATTGAAGGCCGCGCATTAGGCATGCTGTAATTAGACACTGATTGTGCAGAACTATTAGCACATGATGAACTGAGTATGACAGGACAAAAATGCAACACAAAAATCTGAATGACCATCTCGCACCACCTAAGATCCTGTCTCGCACCCCCAAGGGGTGCGAGCACCCCTGGTTGGGAACCCCTGTCTTACATTGTTAACGTAGCACTATTTCAAAAACCTGGTTTTTACTCGTGCTATGGCAAATTATCATAATTTTGTACAGCCGAGTCGCAACCTGACTAATCTTAAACTCGAAGATATCCTTATCAAATGCAGCAAAGTTAAACAAATTGAAGATTTTTCCGGTTTACTTCCACAGGAATTACATCCATTCTCTGCGTACTTGGAAAACATGGCCTATAGATTATTCTTCTAAACCAGGGGTGGGCAACTTCTCCAGTCGGCGGGCCGGGTGTGGCAAAATGAAGTCCTTGGTGGGCCGGATTATTACATAAATAGTATTCAATATCTTAATCACAGATTTATTTACTAATGCAAGAAATAAAATAATAAATCGTGTTCAATGTAAAGTTTAAACTTTACAAAGAATAGAGACCAAAAAGTACATAATGAATTCATTATTTTATCATAATGTACTAATTGTACTTCAATAGCTAGTGAAGTCAATAAGCATTTGTGGTCGATTAAAGTTGTCAACAAGTTGTTTGAACTCTGGCTGCATGTTTGATGTAGATATTCTTAGTAAAGACTGCAGGTGAACATCAGTTAGATTGGAACGTAGCTTGGTCTTGCAAATGTTCATGGTCGAAAATGTTTGTTCACAAATGCATGTGGACCCAAACAGAACGAGTAGTTTCATGGCCATCTTTCTCAGGTTGGCAAACTTGGATGCATTCAGTAATGCATAAAATTTGTCAATGCTTTCAGATTGGAATTTCTCTTTCAGGGTAGAGTCACACTGCAGATCAATCAGTTCCAGCTGTACACCATCCGGCGCTTTTTTGAAGTCAGTTGTAAACGGCGATGACAGAATATCAAACTCAGCAGCAAGTTTTTGAAAGTCCGCGAAACGACGACCAAATTCATTATCCAGTGCAGATATCATATTGTGACATCATTGGTTGTGCCGTAGTTGCAAGTGCTGCAAAGTATGATGTGATATTCTGATTAAGCTGGCGGGAAAACAGTTTTAACTTTACCCTGAATGCCTTCACTGTTGAGTACATTTCGTGAGCAAAAGTGCCCTTTCCTTGAAGTTTGGTGTTCAGTTTATTCACATGTTCAAAGAGATCGACTGCAAATGCCAAATTTGATAATCTTTATCTTTCCCTTTCATCTCCAAAAATAGTAAGATTTCTGTGACTAAGACTTTTTGCCCTAATGAAATTCACAATCTTTACAACTGGATCCACAACATAATTCATACCAAGCACCTTTTCACGCAACACTTCTTGGTGTATTATGCAATGTAGAAATATTAATTCCCTGGTGCAATCGACCTCTGCAACACGGTCACTTAGTCTCTTCAGTAGACCAACATTCTTTCTTGTCAATGATGGACAACCATCCGTAGTAACACTGACCATTTTCTGCCTTGGTAATTCCATTGTACGAAATGCATTTTCCACACATTCAAAAATATCTTCCCCGGTAGTTGTGTATTTCATTGATTCCATAGACAGCAATTCTTCGGTGATTTTAAAATTTTCTGAAATGCCTCGTACAAAGATGAGCAGCTGTGCAGTATCATCGATGTCAGTGCTTTCATCCAATGCTAGTGAAAACAGTTGAAATGAAGGTACAAGCCCTTTCAATGGTGATGTCAGGTCTTCACCAATTGCTTTAATGCGGCGAGCCACGGTTTTTCTCGATAAGCTTACTTCTTCAAACTTCTGTCTGTGTGCTGGACAGACTTGATTAGCTACATCGAGCATGCACTTTTTAAAAAATTCACCATCTCTGAATGGTTTGCTGTTGTTAGCAATGTTGTATACGACTCTATAGCTGGCATGAGTGGAAGCTTTCTGGTCTAATTTGCCTTTTACAACTACATTCTGCTGCCTCGCAAGTTTTCTGTCCAATTCTGTTGCACTAGTTTGCCGTTCCACTGCTGATAAATTATTGCCATGGTTTCCATGTTTCGTCGCGTAATGACATCTAATGTTGTACTTTTTCAACACAGCAAACATACTGCTTTATTGCCAACCTTTGTAAAAAAATACTTCGGAATCCAATCTTTGTTACATGCTCGACACTCTCTGTCACCTTTACGTTTCTTGGGAATTTCCATGGTTAATAAAACTTAATATCAAATCTAATTTCTTTAAAATGTAAAAAATTGTAAATTCTAAATCTAACACTGACTGATAACAGCCAAAAAATAACTAACACTAACAGTCACGTTGTCACACAGTAGTGGGAGATGTTTACAACACTCTCTGCTGTGACCTAATTTCCAGCAACCGCAGTGAAATAAAATGTAACATTTAAAATTGTGCCAGTGGAATGCAGTGTCTTACGCCAGTTGCCGATCGTGTCTCGCACCGGCAGTTCGGTGAAAGCACAGCGATTAGCAACTGTCAGGAATGAGGCCTCGGGCCACATTACAGGGTATGTTTGGATACAGTCTGCGGGCCGGTCAAAATCCCTTCAGGGGCCGGACCCGGCCCGCGGGCCGTATGTTGCCCATGCCTGTTCTAAACCATAATCTAACCAATTGTAATAACTGCAACTGCTTGACTTTGGGCTAGTTTGCACTTGCCCCAGCTGCGATTATGCCAGAAAGTAGCAGTACACTTGCAACTAGAGGAGTTAAGTCATACAAATGGGCATACATTACGAAAAGCGGTAAGTAGTACGCCAAATATTTTATAGCTTAATGCAGAAATTACGTAACATTCACTTTAATATTCCTCCTACGTCACAACTTTATGTTTATGCTTCCATGCAACTGGTGAAATAAATGGATGAAAGTTTGTGAAATCATTTACAGTTTCACTTTTGAGCAAATCTACTTTCTAAGGATATGCTGGAAACAGAACAAACAAGACGTTTTTAGGGACTCCAAAAACTTTGAGAGAAATATAGCGGGCTATGTGCAACCCCAAATAATGTTTTTCTACTCGACTCCCGATAAAAACACGGTACTTTTGATTTTGAAACGAGAATTGACTATGCAAGAAAACACTACCTTTTTATTACAGTTCTCACCTTAACCTCGACGTTAAAGATGGTGACGCTGCGATTGTAAAAACTTATTGTAACAAATGCTACAAATTATAGTGCATTATTTCGTGTTAAATTGCTCTTTCCCTGGCTGTGTTTATGCCAGGAACAACCAACATGCGCGCAGCCACACGCTTTAGGTCCTAGAAATATGCACACAGCTACAAAAAACTCGTAAGTGGAGGTCCGAATGTAAAATAGGTTATTCCTGAAAATACATATAAATCACTAGGCGCCTCTCCACAACTTTGATATGCTCTCAAGCAGTTGCTCAATTAAACGGATAAAATTTGTTAAGTTTAAGGACGCCTATGCCGAAAACAAAGTAAATAAGACGTTTCCATAGACTGAAGAAACTTGGAAGGCATGTAGCAGCTACGCACAACCCTACACAACGTTTTTTGATTGATTCCTTTTTCAAAATCGTTAGTTTTTTTGCAAAATAGGATTCGACTTCGTCAAAAAACATGAACTATTTATTACTGCTTTCACAACTATCCAATGGGTAAAGCTGGCGTAGCTGGATGAATAAATATTGTTAACCTCGTTATTACTGATAGAGGGGGTCCTGCGGGCGACACCGGCAGAGCCAGCTAGTGGCACATAGAACAGATAGGCTGCTTTATTTTTCTTGCAGTAGTTACAAGGTTCAACAGGTTATATGGACTTCCACCTTTTGCCAAATGTGTCTTTGCTGCTTCTACTTTCTGGCTATTCCTATCATCTGAGATAAAGAGCAAAACTTCGTGAATTGGCATCTATTATATTAGCTGGACCAGGAATATGAAGTGCATGTGAGATATGGACAACAGGGTAGGACCCGGAAGGAAACGGCCTTCCAAAACTACTTTTTCAGTTAGATCTTCAAAGTCCATAACAAGAGCAATCATAACACTGAAATTGAGGTTTGAGCCAGAGGTACAAACCTAGGTCAAGGAGGCCCACTGGCCACTGTTTGGGTAGGCAACAATTAGGTTGCATAGAATTCAAACAGTTTATTCCGCAAATACACAAAATGGGATGAGCTAAAATCCTTATCAGTAGTTAGCTCTAGTCCGGTGAATGGCTTTAAAAGAGATTTTTATGTAACATATCCTGTCTACAGTCTACAGTTAATGCTCATCAATGACTGATGATTGGGTTAGGGTGGGTTTAGATTTGTTGTTAGACCCACCACACTTGAAACTTTATGATTAACACGTAAATCAATCATACAGTCATCTCTCGTTATTCGCGGGGGATACGTTCTTAAAAACCCCGTGAATGGCTAAAATCGCGATTATTCTTTTTGAGAAAACCATTAAAAATCTAGGGAAAAAAGTTTTAAATAAATTCTTACTTAAGCAATGAACATTTAAATGTTTATTTAATCTAAGTCATCATCAATTGAAGATGTGCTCGAGTGCTGCTTCTGATGATGCTGAGGACGTTGAAGGTTGTGGCACTGGCTCGGCAGACTGTACCGCAGGCACCTTCTTTTAGAACATGGTGATGTGGAGTTGTGAACGTTTTTAAGTCACACATGACAGGCGGACGACAATTGGCTGCCTTCTGTGAGCTTTTTCCTGCGGCGATTAGGTGCTTTCATTTTTTAAGGGAGGCATTAGTGGCTTTCCAATGGTTAAAATTCATTTTTGGCAGGATCATTTTTTTAAAATTGAAATCCGTAAATAGTCAAAACCGCACATAAAAAAACCTTCAAATAACAAAGGTGACTGCACTTTTCTTTTAAGTACCAAAAGTTAAAACATCAGAGAGAATCCGAATGTGGAAGGGTAAAACCCGAAATCACCGGAAAGCACTCCGAAAAACGCCAAAAAAGACAATTTACTAAAAATATAAGGTAAGTAGAAGTCCGGTTCTTACATTTAGTCTACCAGGGGAGAAGGTATGCACCCCCGCCATCTCTGTCAGATACGATACTGGAGACATCGTGTACTCACTTCAATTGTCAAATATCATAAATGTTGAAGTTGTCAAAGTGTAGGGACTCTACATTCCAGAATTCCCCCCCCCCTTTGCCCACAAATATTCGAAATGTATAAACCCCCTCTTCTCTCCTGACTGCGAACGTCTTTTATGAACAGTCCTTTGTCGGGTGGGATATACGCATGATTTTACCGGCGGTTTGCCATTTGAAATATAAAAAAGCAACCCCACAGTAGTGGCGTAAGAAGATAAAGTTTATTTGAGGGGCTTGATTCAAAGCAGGGCATTGGACTTTGATTTGTGGACTTTTAGGTTTTCATCTCGGGCTTTGACTCGCAGTCTTTACAGACATGTTCGAGTTTTCTCTATGTGAATGTAGTACAAAATACTAATTCTTGTATACCAGATTCAACAAGCTAAAAGCTAATTTTATTTTTTTGCACTTTGCTTTTTTTTCTTACGGGTAAGGATGCATTTTTGACTTCATGAATTTGTCTTTTTAATTCAAGCTAATGGGATTATTCCTTTATAAGTTAGATTTTGGATCACACTTGCACTTGTCTAAAGACATTTGCAAGCCCAATATTTTGATTACAAAATCTTTTTTTTTGGAGAACAACCTTTTTAAAGCTCCTTTAGTTCCTTTTTTTGGGTTTAAGACTTACTGAAGTGCTTGGATGAGAAATAAAAAAAATTTTGCGAAACTATCACTAATGAAACTCTCCACCTAAGAACCTTCCATCATAAGCTACTTTTGTCGACTGGTAAATCCGCCACTGTATCTATCTTATTACCATATGCTGTCCTTCTTACTTTTTTGGTTTTGTTGAGCGGCGGCATTGTTTTGTATCCTGGAGGAGCTGTCCTTGCTCTGGGGGATCTTGGAGAAGATTCGTTTGATGACGCCACGTCTTGCCTGGGGCTAGTTTTTGCTAATCCAGTGAGAGGCCGGGGAGAAAGAATTTGTTTGTTGAACTCTTCTTCTTCATATCTAAACACAACCATGACAGCAAGCTCTCAGCTAAGGCAGCAAGAGTTGAGTTCAATAATTTATTTTCATCCGTGATTGAATTTTACTTGTCTTCAAAATATTTAGCGCTCAACGAGAAAAAATAAAGCGTAAAAAAAGTCGCCGAATTCGCAGACACGTAACGAGATTTCCTTAGTTTTACGTGGCAGACAAATGGTGGGATCGAGCAGCCAACTCTTCGCAGTGGCCCAGTCCGACTTAAGCCTGGAGGGGCATGATTAAAGTTACCATATCTAAAGAGATCCAATCCCTAATTCATATATGTCGGTATCGTTCACACTTTTATGCAGTAGCGGGACATTCCCCTTTCCCCATTTTGGTGACAAACCAAACACAAAGACTTTTTTTCCGAGATCAATTTTTCAAAGCGGTTCTTTCGCCCATATTGGTCTCAAAGAAGTAAAGACTTTTTTTGAGTAGATCAACCTCACGTTGGGAGAGAGAAAATCGCTGACTTGTGAGCACTTTTTAATTTTCTTATTTTATTCCTGACGCTCATTTTAGCTGTAAAATTCCCAATATGTCGGCAATTATTTTAACGTATGGCAGCCCTAACGTAAAGCTACCCGAGTTGAAGAACCATGGACGTTGGGAGCTTTTTCTGAATTGTAACGATTTTTTTGCCAGCACATTCTGTAATACTGGCTAAGATAATTCAATTTCACGTTTAATTTTTCGTATTTGTCACGACTAAAAGCCACGCAAAAAGATTTGTGAATAACTTCATTTAAAGTCTATGCTATGATTGGACATACGTTTATTCATTGCCTCCAGACGTCCTTGGATTTATTGCGGGTACAGCACGTAACAATCACAGAGGCACTCATGAAACAGGAAAGATCTTAAGGAATCACTTTCACGCCTAGGCCAGAATAGAGCAAACATTCAAGCCAGCTCGGTGTAGACAGGCTCAACGCCGCAATAACGCGAGCGTTACAAAATATTTGGCTCATCTTCATCACCTGCTGGCTGCCTACACGTGAAACGTTTGATTGACTGTCGCCATCGCCTTGATTACAAAAGCTTGTTTCGTGTCCCGGCAGGTGCTTCAGTTAATCCTATGTATTGAAAAACTTCAAGAACACGATTTTGAAAATGCACCAGAGAATCCCTCTTGAAACAAAACAATCACTTAATGGTAAAGAGCGCTTCTGCTAAGCGTCTCGAAGTGTTTTAGAAATAGAGTTGCACAAAAACAATCATTTTCTATCTCGACTGACAAAACTTTTGGAAATGTTACATAGCAACTATGGTTAAAACGCAATACCGAAGCGTTTTTTATTTTATTTATTTTAAAACGTATTACCTCAGCGTTGCCCATTTTTATTTGGTGCGATATACTACCGGTATCAAATTTAACTGCGCCGGAACATTTTGAAACTAAAATCCAGTTAACGTCTACACAACAAAATAGGCCTATCACATTTTATTCAATGTTTTTTGTTGCTGAACGCCAAAAACGAACCAGCAAATTTTGTTCGCCACTTTCAATCAACGCAATATGAAAAATAAAAAATCATATATATACGTACATAACAATACTGAAAATAAGAAAAAACAACCGGCTACTTGCTTCGGAGTTGCGTCAATGTCATGGTTCAGATCTTCAGCGAAATTTTTGAGGCAAATATTGAATTGCCAACACCCACCCATTCTCACACCTTAACCACCTCACTGTACATATCTTCAATTGTCAGACATACCTACTCAATAAATTACGCAACAAGATATTTTTCGCCTGAAAATTTTTGCAGTGCAGATCAAATATTAACAAGCTACATTATTTACTGGAATTTAACTACCATTGTTAAAGTTTCCTAAAAAGGGAAATTTTTTGACTGTTTTTACGCCAAACAGTAAATTTTAAATGGCGTTTTTTGAATTTCTGAAAAAGAAAAACTGTTTTGCTCTGATCCACCTGAGAAAAACTCACGAATATAACATGTCAAAGTGAATTTAGTTTGCATTATTCTATTAATTGTAGATTTTATCCAAAATAAACTTTTTCACCTTGATGAAAATTTGCAAAGCTTTTCACTTTTCACGGGGTTTGCTCAGAAATCAAGCAAAGAAAATGCTATAGTGAATTATCCTGCCCAATATCCTACTTTATGTAAGAATCGAACTCATAAATTAAGATTAAAATATTTCTACAATAAGCGATTCACATTATTGAAAGACAAGGTCTAAAAATTCCTCGTTTGTTTTCAAGCTAACACTTTGAATTTAAACTATGGTTTGCAGTGGCCATTACTACTTCCTTGGATGGCTGCTGATCGGAAGAGCGCAGGTTTGTTTCGCTCCTGTCTTCATCTTTTGTTCGGTTATAAATTTCATTGTTAAAGCGCAGCATTTTTAATATACAGAGCCGTGCAGCGCCAGTGCAAGGAGTTTTGAAATTGCTGCTGCACGCAAGGCGCGGTACAATTGAAAACTCGAAATGCAGCGACAAAAGCGCCGCGTGCCTTCAAAAACGTAGCGAGGAAAAAACGTAGAGGCGAGGGAGCAGCTCCCACTTCGAATTTCTGAACACTTGTTTCTCAGGTGAGCATTTTAACCAAAAAGCCTCCAGCCATTTCAAAGAGAGCCAAATCAAATAGGGTTGGCAAATCGTTAAAAGAAAATTGTTTGAAGATTGCCTTTTGCAAAGTTACTATGAGAGCCGCAATAACAACCAAAAATATCAGTAACACTTTCAATATGCCTAAGTCAAATATTACGCTGAAACGTAAATGTACAAATGCTTAAATTCAAAATCACATCACAAATTCGAAACTAATTTGCAGGTAAATGTGGGGGTTGTGGGTTTGAATCTCACAAAAATTGTTTTGAGCTCAATTAACGGAAATGGCAGAAGCGAAAAAATCTATTTATTTTGCGCCTCAAGGATGCGGCCTCTACCGTTTCCGCAATACAGTATGAGTAGTAAGCATTTGACTAATCTCTTTTTTGCGTAATTGAGAAGTAAATATTGAACATTTTGGTAAGATGCCTATCCTTGTACAGTTACATGCTGTAAGTACGTTTAGTAACCAGTTCAATGTCTTAAATATTTTACGTTTTCCGGTGATGGCTGCTCGATAAGAAAAGTAGACGCATAGGCCGTGGTGGCGAACTCCACTTAAAAATATCACTTAGCTTTAAGTAAGCGACTTACTTTCCTTGCTTGTTTTTATAGACTGGATTCGCTGTAACATGGATGCTCTGCGATCCATAAGGATGGCCTGGCGAGCTATAGTTCGGCATTTTAAAACTCTTGATTCAATTAAAATAAAACCTATTTCGATCTGACAAAAAAATATTTGAACAATATAATTTTTTCCACTATTGGTTTGTGGAAAAACTACATCGTTAGCTTTTTTTGTCCTCGTGTATTAGTAAATGTTTTTACGGAAGATTCTCTTTAAACGGTTGATGTAATGGCTGGTTGGGGCACAGGGCAAACGTGAATGTACCACACAGGGTCTGCAATTGAACTGAGATCATAGGCATTAAGTTGAACTTTTGCATTCATTTTAGAGAACACCTCGAGATTTGAGAAAAGTGGTGACTCTCTTCAACAAAATCGCTCCCAAAGTTTTCTTGGGATTAATCTGACTCTGACCTCGCTACTGCAGCAAATGTCTGGAGACTCTGCGTGTAATCTTAAGTTGAATGTTGGAGAATAATATCAACTCGAGCTTAGGCAGGCATTTTTTTGGAGAACATACTTTTCTTGCATCCCTTCTCCAAACCCCCTTTTCCTCTGCCAATTCCAAGTTGCGGTTTGTTCTTTCGGAAACGTGGTACCCTTGTAAACATGCCTTTCACTGGAAACTTTGAAACAGATGTGAATACAAGTTGTCATATGCAACCGTAAAGTTTTTCTGAAAACTGAAGAATAAATGTAGCTAGTGTAGTTAAATAACTTTTTTTTTAATTTCTATCCTACGGTCCCGGAAAATCTTTGCCAGTTATGCAACAGCACCATTGTATTTAGATCGCTTCGAAGTTACCGGTACCGGGACTATTCGGACAATGCATTTCAATCAAGCTGAGGAAGTAGTAGTGACGTATCTTTTCCAAGTGCACAACAACGTAGCCATCCTAAGGTTCGAACTGACGATCACTGTCACCATGAACGAGCTTCAACCCACCCGAACACATTGCCTGCAAACGATCCTTTATTTACATTCAACTCATTCTGATGATCTCGGCGGTTAGTCAAAAGAGCAATACTTAAATTTTGTAAATAGATTTGTCAAATAAACGTCTTGATTTGTTGATAAAATCTAATCGACAAGCGAGAAACATTTGCCTTACTGCACAAAAATTTTAGCTTGCCTGTTTCAACTCATAAGCTTTTTTATCACTTTAATGACTTTCCCTGGCTTTCATAAGTCATTGTGAAGAACACTTTTTCACATTTACGTGTTGTACGCTTTCATTAACTCACAATCATTATCCTTTCCTATAAACTGGTCGTATTTTTTAAGTCTAGACATTTGCTTGATTTTTTCCGCAAAACTTCACATTTGGTAGGCCTTACCATTTCATCGTGGGGCGCGAGTGATCGTTTTCAAGTAGGCTTGACCTTGCGAGCCACTGCGAAAAAAAGGGCGAACAATACGTGTTAGTTCATTCTAATCTACCGCTTGCTCGAAAATGTTTACAAATACTTGTAAAACTGCAGTTAAATTGGCTTAACACTGTCATTCAAAGTCGTTTTACACAGCTGACACTCTCCACTTTGTTTAAATTCTATTGACAAAATAAAGAAAGTCATTTTGACAAAACAAAAGCCAGACGAATTTTATCGAAAGAATAGCCGAGATAAAAAGGACTTATCTGGGCTTAATTGAGTGCCTTTTATTTATAATTTTGAGAAATGTTAAACCTATTTACTACATAATAAATGCGGAAAAGCATTTGCTGACTGGTTTAACACCATGTCAACTTTTTATGACAATGAGCTTCAAATGCCAAAATAATAGCCTACAGCTCAGACCTACACCACGATATCAATAGAAATGCTTGTAAAGCATTGTGTGTAGCCTCACATTCTCGTGTCTTTGTAACCCAGGAGATCATATTCTCAAAATGTAACGTGACACCTTACCGTCAAACTAGTATCTAAATTTTTAGCGCTAACCAACTGTATTTCAACAAACAATGAGCATCCATTACTAACTTAAATAGATTAGCTTTTGCTCAAGTGACGTGTGTGACATAAAAACTGCTTTAAGCAAAACGAAGCTAATTTGTCAATGGAAACAAACTGAAAGTAACTATTTTGTTAATACATTGGAATCATAGATGAGCATGGACCGGATCAGGACCAAGTCGTTCTTCGATTATCCGGCATTGGAGTTAAGTGTTTTTTTGCTGAATCATCCCGGCTCGACAACCAGAACATCACAAAAAAACAGTAACTATGGTAAGTTGAGTTTTAACTAGCGTACTTGGGACGTAGGACTTTGAAAAACTGTTTGTAATCACATAACCATAGTCTTTACTGAAAATAATTCTTTATTTTGTCTTTTTATATTTAGACTAAGCTTAGCTCTTTGTATTAAAGTCGGATTAAATTCATAATTAATGAGTTAGACTGGTCTAAAAGTCTGAAACATCACTGTATGCTCATTTTGGTCTCAAATGTTAGACGACGGCACCGAAAACGTACCACGATAGTCTGGCTTTCGAAGAACAGTCACATGTTTCTTTCCAGCAAGAAGCTTATGCCGCCAGAGGTTTAAAGGCGATTTCCCATTTCTAAAGCTCTGATCATACAGGCTCTCACCTAAACCACTGTGTCGTGGTAGGGTATAAGGAAGAAAATATTTTGCAAAGTTATAAGCATAAATCCGGAAAACCATTCAAGTTAAGTGATCGTTCTTCTTTTGCTAAATTGACCCTCCATGGTCGTCCCAGGTAAAATGTTATCGATGTAACTATTTCTAAGAGCGCAAAATAACTTTTAGCGAGCTTTGTCCCTACGGTACTATGATCGTGTCAATGCAACAGCGTTGAGAGGAAAGTCCAGGAAATAGCCTACCAGCAAAAACAATAATCTTTTAGGCGGCTGAATTGTTTGAAAATGCTCTCTCTTTTTTTGAAATAAGGTCATCAAGAAAGGTCCACGTTAAAGTGCATGGTTCACTTAAGTTTTTGGCCAAACTATTGGGGCACCCTTCAAAGATCAGAGAAGTGTTACTGTTACAGAAAGCCAAAGATTTACTATTGTATTTCATTGATTAGAACCTCCAAACCAACAATTTAAAACGGAAAGCTTACATGTAATTTGTTTCGTGAACTTTGCTCTGAAGTAGAATTTAGAATCAAAATTGTTGACCCTTTACAATCTCTTTCTGATTCGCCAAATTGCATTGGTATAATTCAATTACACGGATTGATTTCCATGTCAAATTTAGCTAGTTATCAAACTACACTCGCTCAATCTAATTAAACCAAATTACAACAGAATAATCTAATTATGTAGAATAAAAATATGACAAGACTACCGTTTTGTTTCAATTTACAGCCAACGTACAATGAAGCATCCTACGCAAACCATTCCGTACCGTACCTAATTCCTTGTTTTAAAGAGATACTCAAGAACAGAATCAATCCACATGCCAAATGCGGCAAGCGGATAATGGCAGATTTGGTGCTGTGCGCGAAAGGTCACAAATGAGTGCGAGATACATGCGCGAAAATGAAAGGAGTGTCTTCACTTCTGAAAAAGATTTTGTTAGTAAAAGATGTGTTAATACGATAAAAGAAATTGAGCAACCAGACAAAGAATCACCATTTTTTAACAAGGGACGCATGTGAAGAGCGTTACAACCAGGAAGACAGGGTAATTGCTAGGAGTGAAAGTAGAGCTGCGATAATAGCAAGAACAAGAATTGGATATATAGGATGCCGGTAATGTGGGCAGTTCCTGCATGAAAAAAACTGTCCTTGAAAATAGAAGAAAGATTTATCAGATTTGTGTAAGGTCAGCAATGTTGTACCAAAGTGAAACATGGTGTCTGAGGCAAAATCAGATTAAAATTTTAAAAAGAACTGAGAGAGCAATGATAAGAGCGATGTGTGGGGTGAAATAAATTAAGAAAAAGAGTATCCGAGAACATATGAATATGCTGAGCGTGGAAAAAACTTTAGTCAGACTAATCAAAGCGAAAAAAATACGATGTGTTGAACTAAAGGGATAGTAAGGGTGTGTTGTGAAGAGAGTTAGATTTTAAAGTGGTTGGAAAAAGAGAGCATGGGCGAGTATATGTGACATGAAAAAAGGAGGTGGAAAAACAGATTGGATTAAAAGAGAAAGACGCCATCAACTCAACCAATTCTGTTCACGAACTTTCGAGAAGTGTGAGGTGAACCCGACCACCTTTGTTAACTGTGGCAAAACCGAATTCAAAAAATTGAATCTTTTTTTCTCTCACTGAAAGCAGTTTGTCTTACGATTATTTGCTTTTGTGGTCGTCGTCGCCTATTGATTAAGATAGAGTGTTGTAATTTCTTATCGGGGCAGTTCCCTTAACAAAAACAATATAGGCTCATCAGCCGTCAAGGCTTATAAGACCAAGTGTTCTATCGAAAGCTTGATAGATTGGGTAGTGGTAAACATCGTATACCACTAGCTTCCGTATCACTTTTCCAGGCGCTGAGGAAGCCAGTTACACTAAGCTAAGCATTTTAAATCATAAAACAGGTTGCGTTAAACTGGTAAAAACACTTTTACAATTGACACCCTAAATCAGTGATTCACAACTTTTAAGTTTATGGCACCCTGAGATAAATAGTTTGCGCACCCTTTAGCAAACTCATCCTCTTGCTTCACCCGCTCAGCCTACGACTGTGACGCTATGAGCGTAAACATTCGTACATAGGCGTAGCTGGGAGCTACAAGAACAGGGCCCCTAGAGTTTTTAAAATCGATCAAAGAACAAAAGCATTTCCAGTTATTGCTGCTACAAAACGGCGATCTCAAAAAAGATCATCCAACAATTTTTAGACAAAAATTGATAAAATAGGAGATCAGAAAACCTAGATCCCTGAGAAGAAGTTCACCCAACAAATTTGAGTAAAAAATTAAAGGTCAGAAAATATCAACTTCTAAAAAATGTCATCAAACAAAGTTTATATTTTTTCTCAAAATTTGCCTCTGACTACGAAACTCTGACCACGAAAGCTCTAAGAAGTCCTTTTTTCTAAAAATTATGGAGTTGAGTCCTTTGTTGCGTAATCCGCTGCGAAATGAGCTAAAGATATACTACGCAAATGTTGGCATGGTAGAGAGCAGCCGTTACGCACCAATAAGAAGTGGGTAATAAAAAATTCCAGTGGAAGAATGCGCTTCACAAGTTGACTACACCAGTTGTGGGCAAACTACCGCCCGCGGGCCGCATGCGGCCATCCAGAGCATTTTGTGCAGCCAGCGAACATTTGTTGAAACTTTATCATATATAAATTAAAATGACTAGGGGAGGAACGTTTGCCGTATTTAAGAGCCAAAAACTTTGTTAGCTCCCGCTGACGCTTTTTCCGTCTAAGGAACAGGCAATGACCTTTTTCAGAGACACCATCGCTTTTGCGCCCTGTAATACGACATTGTCAGGACATATCACAAAATTTTAAGCTAACGCAATCTCTTTCATTGCATGCAGCTGTACAAGATTATAAGCACTGGCCCTCGACCACTCTCAAATGGTCAATGCAGCCCTCCGACTAAAAAGTTTTCCCACCCCTGTACTAGACTATACCTTGCCATAATGCTACACTGCCATTCCGTTTATAATGGTATTTCGTGTCACAAAAATTCATTGGTTCTTAGCTGGCACTACGACAAAATATGGTATGACAAGGAAGCAGCCAAAAGGAAAGAAAAGTTGGAAAACCACTACAATCGAGGTGCTAAACTATTGACGCAGCTCAAGGTTGGGGACCCTGCATGTTTGCAGAACACTAATACAAAACAGTGGGATTGATATAACCAAGTCATGAAATGCTATCAAGCGCAACTATGTCATATAATCAAACCGGTATCATTGATTGTTCGCCGAAACAGAAACCACCTTCGTTCTCCTCACATCCGTTATTCGTTTGAGATTCTAAGATTCGATTTTACTTGTCGAACACGCCCACTTGCCTACGATTCGAACGCAGACCTTTTCATTCTACGCGACGTCGATGCAGAACGAGAAAAGGTGTTACAACTTTTTAATTGCTGCATTTTAACCGGATGACACTATGCCTGTTTCTCCAGGGCGACCATACTGCTATGTGGAACTGAGCTGAAAGTAAAAATTTACTTCGTTAGCTTTGCTAGTAGTGCAATTCAGGGGCGTGCGCAGAAATTTGTAGAAAGGAGGCGCGAAAATGCTTTGTTGCAAATTTCACGGGACAGTGTGAGTGAAGATGTTTTTTTGAAGGTCAATATTCTCAGAACAATATCTGGAGACTTATTTGTCACCATTACCAGCATAATGACTCAAGATAACATTTCACGTTTTCCTGTGTGAGGCCGTACGCATAGCAACCGCCTCGGCACACTACAGGTGCAAGTAAAGCGTAAACGTCTCGATCACCAAAAGGTCGCGGTGTTGAAAGTAGAAAACAACATTGTTTCTAGTCAACATTTCTTCGAAGAAAAACAAATTAAAACAGCAGATAAAAAAGATTATGCAGCCCCTGTGGACCTCGAGCTGCGTTAACACTACTTTCTCAACAACGATAAAAAACAAAATCTCCGCCTATATTCTACATATCTCTGGTCAATAGTTGCATTCAGTGCTGTGCCTTGTCTTGATGCCATAGAAACACGACATTAATGCAAAAACTTTTAAAAAGAGCGATTAAAATCTCCAGATTAATAAATGATAATTCAACATCAGGCAATCAATTTATTACAGTTCCACAGCAACACAGTACCATTGTCGTAACTATAATGCAAATTGGACTGTTCGAAATTGCTAAATACATGTACAAATACTTTAACAACACTCTCCCACCTGATTTAGCTGACCTCTTTCAATCAAACTTTCTCAGCAATAAAGTTAGCTTAAAAACTCGATCCAAAACTAGGTTATACCCTCAGTTTTGCAGACTAAAAACTACCCTACAAGCATTAAAATACAGTGGCCCTGTAGTGTGGGACAGTATCCCCACTGAAATTGGGGAAATCAAATCATTTGAAAAGTTTGTACATTGCTTTATACGCACTGCATACTCTAACAAAGTAATAGCCTATAGCTCATACACACACGAAATATTGGTTAAATCATTGCCTCACCTAGTAGTCATCTAATGCTGATGGAAATGCCGTCAAATTTTCTACCATCTTAAGGCAAAAAAGTTCTCGAAAGCACAATACTTTTAGTCTTTACAAAGAATCTCATGTTAAGTTGTCAGCCCTCCCTCCCCAGCTATTAAAATTATAATCAAGTCAGTAAAGTGTTCTAGAGCGTGTTATTAGTACTCAATTCCAGCAGGGGCTCGTGGTTGAATTTGCTGGTGGGGATGCAACTCATTTTCTGATTGTTTTGCACTCTTTGTAGGCGGTTTATTTGCCGTTGTTTAACTATAAATGTGCAAATTTTCCTAAACTCTGCGCTGTATTAGTTGTATGATTGTATTCAGTCAGGCATTGCTTTGGCTGAATAAACAAGATTGCGATAGGCTAGTTTAGTGTGCAGTGTAGTAATTTTTATTTGTTTAAATATTTTGAGATCTACAAAGAAAATAAAACCAATACAACATCTCGCTCATATCACCAAGCTAAGGACTAGCCTGACGAGTGAAGCATATGAACAAGTGCAAGTCGTACGAATTTATCGCATTTGAACTTATAACCGGTTAATTCGATGACTTGCGAAATTTCTTTTAGCATCCTTGGACATCAGCAATATTTATATATTTTTTTTTAGTTTTTGCGAAGAGTCACGATCCAAACAACGTTAGTATAGCAAAATAGGCGAAACCATCCTTCAAATACCGGTAATGCAGATGCATTATCATCACTAGGGCTCTTGCCAAGTGTAAGATACTTTCCGTGGCTCCTGGCTAGCCGATATCCAACATTGGACTGTATACGCAACAAACCCAGACAATCCAAAACAAAGCACAAGACCTACGTAAAGTTTACTTTTGAACCAGGATTCCCTTTGACGTTACTGCTAACCGTGCAAGTATGAACTAAAACTGGTATCCTTACATGAAATTGACCACAAAAAAGCTAATTAGGTTTAGAAAAACCTTCCAATGATTACTGTATATACTAAATGTGTTGATTTATGGCATTCATGGCAGTAGATGATTACGTGATAGCATGTCCCGGCATGCACAAAAAAGCAGCTCGAAAGACTCGGGTTCGAAGCCCACAGGCACCAGACACGACGCAATATATCTCCGGGCAAAAATTAGTTTTTGCGAAGAGTCACGATCCGAGCAACACTAGTATAGCAAAATAGGCGGGACCATCCCTGGACTCAGGTTTTGGCCTTTTGGCCTCATCAACAAGGACTCCGTCCCACCCAACATAGCGCCCCCGGAGGGGGCGTTGTGCGCCTAGAATTGGAGATTAACGTTGCCCCCTGCATTCCAGATAAACGCGAAGCGTGACTAAACAATAAATAGTTGCAGTTTCGGGGTTGAGCGATGAGTTATCATGAACCATGACAACGAATTGACCAACGTTAAAAGTGCGAGCCGCTGCTCGGGTGGAATCAAACCATCGACGCCTCCAAACCTCAAGTCGTCAGAATCTACGTAGCCCAGAACTGTCATAAAGCGGGTAGTCGGGCGTGTGGTGTTTAAATGAAATTTTTGTAAAATACGCGGAAATAAATTTTGGCGGCTGGGCGAAACCAATGCCTGTGCACCCTCGAAAACGAGGGTCAAATGTCTCGCTCCCCTATCCCCTATTTTACCGGTTATGCGGGTTCAATCAAATGGGAGTCGTAAGAGTTCGGCCATTCTTGGTCAGTCGCGTACAGCAGCAATATTTCCCCACGCAGTTGCGGTAGTCTGATATTTAAATGACAAACCGAAAATTTTACGACATTTTTGACCGGTAGAAGAGAATAAATAAGTTAAACAACTTTCTCGCCTTTAAATAAGTTTTCTTACTTCCTATTTATTTTGCCTAATTCATTAAATGATACAAGTGAATAGCAACATTTGAATTTGCTTACCTCCAAACAATCTAACCAATTACGGCAACTAGCCCTGTTTTAGAGCCACAACATCAGTAAGCTCAGCGGGAATTGATACGTCGCAAGAAAAGTGACAAGAATCAAGCGACCGTGAAAACAACGCATTAACGTCATGCGTCTGGACCCTACTGATTTTGCCCTTCCTGCTGCTATCTTTCTCAGCTTAACGAGCGGTGTTCAAAATTTAGAGATATTCAGTTACACAATAAAAATTTGGCTTAGTTATGTTGATAATACTTGCACGGGCAAAAAATTTTGCTATGTCACACAGAAACTAAAACTTTAAACCATTTATGAAGCAACTAAATCGCTTTACAAAATTACAGTCTCGGCGCTGCAGCTGCAGCCCGTCCAACGCACCATATGATGTTGTCACATGGAAGCCCTATGTCGCACGTTCCCTTAGCTTAGTGCTCGCATTAAAGAAAAATTCGTCTTTTCAACGACATAAACTGGTGCATTGGTAAACAAGGTATGAACTATGACATTATAAAAAATATTAACATAATAAAAAATTCGAGAAAAACAGATCATAAAAACGCGTGGGGGGGCTGCAGCTCTGCAGCCCATAGGCACGAGCCGCCACTGCTCAATTCAACATTTGTGACTATTACTTCCTGCTTATCTTTCATCTGTAAATAGTATAGGCTTTTTGCAGCTGCTTTTCGTTTTGCTTAGCTGGTTTTTATTGTTGGCTGTGGTGACAATGCCTATTACTTGCAATATTTTTCTATTATCTTTAGAAAACATCAGACATTTTTGACACCACTGTCATTCTGCCAAAAATAAAGATCCGCTTTTACTCTCGGGCAAATTCGCAATAAAAATTGAGCGACAACAACAGAAGAAAAGAGCTCCTTATTTGCTCACATCTAACCTGTTACTGAGGCTTTGCAAAAGTATCAATAGTTTTTGGAACACCATAAGTGAAAGATTGCTAACGTATTGCAAAGTTTCATGGTGGGACCGCCATAAACTGCTTATCAGAATAACTACAAGCTCGCGTGACAATGGCCAGGGGACTATTGCTGTTTGTTTGTGGTTACCCCTCCTCTTTCTCGGGATGGAGGTACGGCATGGACGGTAATTTACGTTCATGCCGTCAACCTAATTAAAATTAAGCTAGACCAGTGGTTCTCAACCTTTTTCTTGCCGTGGCCCACTTCAAGGGGCCACAAATTTTTGTGGCCCTTTTTAATAAGAACTTTGATATGACAATTACAATGTCACTGGGATAAACATGAGATATCATGACAGTGAATTTGATCTCCAAAAAAATAGATAAATATAAGGTTATTGCGCCTCTAGTGCACAGGTGCTGGTCCGTATCGCTTTTCATTTGGGCCAGTATTTCTCAACCTCATTCGGCATGCAAACCCATTTTCGAAGTACACAGGCGTTCGTGGTCCACCCGACTTGCATGCTGTGGCCCACTAATTAGCCATGGCCCACCGATTGAGAACCACTGGGCTAGGGGAAAGATAGCAGCCCATTTCGAACCAGTCGTGAGTGACTGGTACCCCCACCACCAACAAGGCGGACTGCCACTGGTGGGTACCCATGAGTCGTCTTTTACAACATGTTGGGTAAGCAACTTCCCAAGTGTAATCCGGTGAAGTACGGGTGGGCCACCTGCCTGCCACATAAAGGTGGAGACGTCCCGTTAAGTGTCTTGCCCAAGGACACAACAAACAAGCTTGCCGGTTTGTTCTCCACACTATCCCTTTTTATGCTAAGCGCCAAGCAGTGAAGCGGGGATTATTGCTCGCAAAACAGAATGGCGACCAACCATGAAGAACTTGTGGTCAGTCTAAGCCAAATTAAACACCTTTTCCATTAAGAGATTTCAATATAATTTTGACATTCGACATGAATTTGCTAACACATTGCAAAGTTTCATGGAGGGATCGCCATAAACCGTTTATTAGAATAACTATACAAACTCGCATGGTTATTCATTATCACACGAGTTTGTAGTAAGATGTGTGCAAACCGACGCGATGGCGTAGTGGTTAGAGCGTGCGCTTCGCAGTCGGTAGACCTGGGGTTCATTCCCCTTGTCGAGTCATACCATAAGACTTCAAAAAATGGTATCTATAGCTTCCCTGCTTGGCGCTCGGCATTTATGGGAGGTTGTGGAGAACAAGCCGGCAAGTTCGCTTGTTGTGTCCTTGGGCAAGGCACTTAACGGGATGCCCCCGCCTTTATGTGGAAGACAGGTGGCCCATAAACCTCGAAAAAGGCAACTCCCAAGCGAGTGCGGACTTCCCGTCCAAAGTATAGCGATACAATTCGCTTTCTCGTGAATGGAGGATAAAAATGGCAAATAAAACAAAAAAACAAAAAACGAGAGAGCTCTTTTCTTCTGTTTGTTGTCGCTCAATTTTTATCGCAAATTTGCCTGAGAGTAAAAGCGGATCTTTTTTCCTGCAAGCATGGCAGTGGTAATTTAACGTATATCCGTTTTGTCGCCTTCATAGTCTCCTTTTTTCATTTACTGTGGCTTAATGGTTTATCCAGCTTTGGCTCCATGGAACTATGATTAAGCCGTCATTTCTTTTTTCTGAGCAAAATCAGCAGCGTAACTCAGTGCGATAAACCGCTGGTTCGTCATTGTGAAGCTGTGAGTGCAATGCCAGCACGACCTTTTTCTTTTTGCATTGTTGTGCTCTTAGCAAAGGCATTTCACGAAAATTTCCGTGCTTGTTGCAAGCATTTGGTAGAAATGCACCGTATTCAGAGCTGGGCATCAGAGGTGGGATGGCACCACAGAAATTTTTCATAGCCGAATTTTGAATGGTGTAGTAGGCTATTAATATGTCATGAAATGTTATTCCCGTACATGAAACTGACAAGACCGGACAAGCTGAGCAGTTGTTTTGTTCCCTCCCTTCTGCTCCTAGCCTGCCTCACCCAGTTGTCTACCACGTGTGTAATTTGCAAGTACTGAAATTATTTCCTTGTTATTTTCTTTGATTTGGCTTTAAATACCCTCCGATATCATTGGATCCTAGCAGTTAGGAAAAGTACCGTATATATTAAGTGTGGCTATACTGGTATATGTAATTAAATGGAGTCTAGGCTCTAGAGCAGGGATGGGCAAACTTTTTAGCTGGAGGGCCGCGTTGACCATTCAAGAGTTGGCCGAGGACCAGTGCTTAAAATCTTGGAATAGTTGTACTGTATATGTAAAGCCTGACTTGATACCAAGCAATATACAATTAGCATAGACACACAAATTTACTACCGGTTTAATTAGAAAATAAAAATGTATACAAATTATGCTTTTTCCTTGATTGTGTTTTAGTCAACAATTAAATAATCAACTACGACACAACCAGTGGCGTAGTAAGGGGGTTGGGAGGGGGACGGCACAAGTTTGGGGTGGGATTTTTGGAAATCTACATATGAGTATTATTTCATTGTCGGTGTCTGTCAAACTGAGGGGCGCGAACCTGTCTGAAATAATTGATCTTTACGAAAAAAGATCATTAAGTGGATTAATCCACTGTGTAGACGAACCAAAATGTTCACATGTATGGGACACTAAAGTCTTTAAGTGCTTAGGACCTCTAAAGGGCGTAATCCGGCACTGCACTGAGCAAAAATGCAGTATTATTGGTTACCATTACACATGATCTCTTCTTGCTGTTGAGTTTCTTTAGAAGATGAGAAGTGGTACAAAATTTCAATAAAGCTTTAGTCATCGACCAAAATTTCAATAAATCTACACACTATAATTACGGCATTAATTCTGACTCGACGAAACGTCTGGTTGTCTACCAATCAGAACGTTCCGACATTTTCACCAGCTGCTTTCGCTATAAATACCTCGCCATCAACACCAGGCTTCATCCAAGCAATAATTCCTAAAGAGAGCTAGACGAAAACGTTAGAGTTTTCACCTATTCTTTGGTCGATGACTAAAGTTTCTTTAGAATTTATGGTTTAATGGCGACTTTAGTTTTTAATATAAGTATGGCAAAATACTTTTGTTATTATTCCATTCGGTCATTCTCCATCCAAACAACAATCAGTCAATCAATCATTCATTTTATTTTTGCGCAAATCAGCATACAAAGAAAATGAAATTTGACTGCAGTGGACAAAAAAAGACAAAACGATACACGTTTATACATGCACATGAGAAGAAGTTACTTTAAATTTGAAGATAGTAGCATGGCCATTACACTGGTAAACGTTCTAGGCAAAATTCCAAAAGTTACTCTCTTTAAGGTATTACGAGTTTAAAGGAGAAAATCGTTGTAAAAGATCGATGTAGAACCATGGATCAATGTCAATACTGTGGACCAAAAACTATAAACCGCAAACAAAACTGGTAATAGTCAGATCATTGATTGGACATTTTACTATTTGCATTCACTCCGTTGAAATCCGTGTTTTCCGCCAAAAGACTTTACCTCATTTTGAAATCGGTTTTACACTTTTAGTTTGTTAGGGTATACCGTATCAACTGTTAATTCTTTTTGTAATAAAAAATTAGAGTTGTTTCTATTGTTAAGCTTGCTATAGAAATTTTTTTTAATAATCATGGTAGATTCTGATATAGATGAGGAATTTCATATTCCACAATTGAATGAAAGTGATGATGATTCTGATAAAGAGGTATGACATCAAACTTGTTCTTTATACTGCTAAACAGCCAAACTTGTGTGTACCTCACTTAATCCAAAAGAAGCCGCAGCTACTATTTTTGTCGGTTTTCAAGCAAGGGCCGCTTCTATTTTTTAATCAAATTGTCCGACTGTTTTACTTCCCTGCTAATCCTGTTGATGAACTGAGTCTCACTGCAGGAATCAGCTCTCCTTTTGAGTGTCTTTTGTTAAAACAATGTATTCACACTTTTAATGTGGTACGCTGTAGGTGTTCAACTTAGTCTAATTGACAACAAAACAACATAAGTGCTAATTAACTTATATCTGTATTTCTATTGTCAGTTGGATAAAAGTTTTGGCCATGGCTATTTGCCACTGCTGGCATTTTACCCTAGGAATCTATTTTGGCATTAGACAAGTTGTCGAGGTTTTAAGAAATGTAACTTTTAATTGTTTGTGATTGGTCAATTTTTATGATGAATGGAACTAAAAGTGTGACAAAAAATTATTTCTCAGTGTACTGGTACATCCTCATGTTTCATGCACCTACCCCTGTACCCCCCCAATTATATATTGCTGTTATGTAATTCAACAAAAAAAACAAAAAGTATTACTGCTATACATCCTCCAAAGAATCCAGCCCCAACTCTATAAATATTATACATCAAAGAATCAAATTCCTAACTCTGGTATATGATGGCAGCAATGCTAATTGTTACATTGCTGTGATGCAGAGTGCAATGTAGCAATGTGTTTAGTTAAAGATACCCTAATCATGTATGGCAAAATAGCCACTATGTAAAGTTTTTGTGTGGTACTTACCAATAGGATAATTGCTACTTGGCTACTGGTTTGCAAAGTATGCCACGATTTGATTCTCACATATAGTGTTGCCAAAGGTTAAGTGTATTAATGACTTTTAATGAGGTGATTCTTAGCAGTCTTTTATCTTTCATTTTTTATTTTTTTTTATTGAGGTAGTGGTTGTGTGGTAAAGTTTTGTAATGTGTCTTACCGTACTTATTATGTGTATTTTACAATTTCATTTGTACTGTCTCCATATTTTTTGATCATTGTGATTGAGGCTTTATGACCAAATAGTCTTTCCTTGTTTTTTTCATAAATGATTGTATGCAGATTTTCAATGTTTTTGTGTATCATTTGATGAGAAAATGTTCTTTGATTTTGACTGAGCAGTTGCCAGCAAAAATGTTGCAGTCAAGGCAAGCTATGGTTTGGGTTCCAAATGTGAACTTTGATGCAAACGCTCATTCTACTTAGCCATGATGTTGGCATTGTAACACTCAACTTGCCTTTTACAAAATTTATGCAAATGGTGGTGCTGCTCGGTCATGCTGCAGGCAATGTTACACTTTGGGCACTCAGCTTGCTGTCTTTTGATGACTAGCTTTGCACTCAACTGTATTGCACCATTATGAGGAATAAAGTGTTAAATCATCTGTGGCCTGGCTGAGTTAGAACAGTTAGTTGACAATAAATTTTTGTTTCTGGCTAAAATAATGCCTGTATGTTTTGTCTGTGTTTCTCTTCCTAAAGGTAGCGTCAAGTGTACATGCAAAGATCTTCCAGCATATTGCTGTAATATTATGAGATTGTGCCAGAGTGTGAATATTAGTTTTTAATGTTTTTGAGTCATATTAGCTTTTCTACTATACCAACTCCAATACTTTTACCATATTTGTTGTTTTCTGTGTTTGCTGCAGGTACCTTGTGACCATCTTCCATGCTATGTTATAATTTGAAATTGACTTGCTTTGGTGCACGATGGCCAAGGTGGACCACTTTTGACATATTTTTCCAAAGCAGTAATTAGTTATGACTGACTGTAGTAACCTGTTTGGGTGACTTTAGTTTGTGTGGTGATTGCACAGCTACCCTTACTCTCAGTATCTTGCATGTTTAATAAAGTAAACAATTGCTCATATGCTTAATAGACTGCCAGCTAGGCCTACAAGTACCTGGAAAACCCTTGTTAGGGTGTCACCACATAGCCTAGTTAGCTATGTTTCTGTTTTACAGTTTTATGACTATAGTTTTGATATACTTCCATTTATAAATCTTTTAAAAACATTTTTTTGTAGAAAATCTGCTATTTATTGAAGCAGAAACCACTTTTATATCAAGGTTCATGTTTGCAACCAGCAGCAGGTGTACTTCTCTATAGTATTAACTTCAGCATTTAGGGTCATATGTTTTAGGACTTTCCATTTAGCAAAAATGATGGCATTTTAGAAATGCTAAATTTTGTAGTTGGCCTTACTTAATATCTCCAGCTTATACCTAAATTAGACATGCCCTAAATTTGACGATGTGGAAAGATAGAGTGCGAAGAATTGCAGAAGGAGTGGGGTGAATCCAACTCTGTTAAAGGAGATAGAACCAGATAAAAACTAAATAACTACATAGTACAGCTAACATACTTGGGCACATCAAATTGTCAAAACTCAAGAAATACTATTTCCGTTGCACTGTGCTGTTGGTAAAGATTTAGGCCCAAGTGTTATTAAAATCATTCAATTACTTTTTTACTAACCTTTACTGCAATGTAATGTTTTAGTTGCAAGCTGCTTTTAAAGTGGGAAAATTAAAACCTGGCATATTTCGTCCAATAACTGCTCCCAAGCCTGCCATCGACAACAAGGTAAAATTCATGCAAATTGTTTTGAATATCTTCATAATCCTTCAAAGACGTCTAGTTGTTTTTAGTCTATGCAAAATGCTGTGAAGTTAGTTTTCATTTAGCTGTCTAGTGTCAATATATACAGTTATAAAGCATGGTCTTGTTGGTCAAGCAAGTCAGTGTTGCTACATCAGTATTTAATTTTTTATCATTGTGCATTATGGTTTTTATTAATCTGATCATTAATTTTGCATCTCATTTTGCTTGATACAATAACACTCTAAACGCTTTTCTTCCCAAATATTGATTGAGGCCAGCTCGCAATTAGTTTGCAAATCTTTATACTATGTGTGTTCAAGTTTACAATCGTTCCAACTATTTTAGTGTTATTCAAACTTCAAATTTCCTTTCATTGTATTTATATGTGATGATTCTGTTTTAACATTTCCTTAATGTAACAGGAAGGTCTTTTACAAAAACTTGAAGAAATAAGACAAACAGATTTAGAATGGATTGAGCGAATGGATGTAACTGTTGTTGCAAAAAGAAGTGAAAAATTACCTGATGAAGAAGGTGCAGAGTTTTGATTGTAGTTTGAGTTAGCAGTATTTCTTCCATCGAAAACTACTGACACCATTTCCCTTAGTTTTGACAACTGATATTACAAACTGCATTTTGCACTAGAATACGATGTTTATGTTTTGTGTCTCATAATTCATCTACCACATGTTATCATTGGAAAAATTTTATTTTAATATACTGGTTTATTTGCCATCAAAATAAAATAGAATATTTTGTTTTGGGTTTATAAGCTCAAGATACTTTGTATTATGCAAATGGCTTCTTCTGATATGAGTAATAATTTGCCAGATCAACCAGCAAGACCATTAAGCTATAGCAGGGAATCTCAATACACTATCGTTAACATTACATTGTTCAAAGTTGATGGCAAAGTGATTTGTTGAGAACCGAGATCCGATCCGTGATTGCCATGTGAGCCTTAATGAAAATCAGTCAGTACGTCACCACCACAAGACAGCATCAGTAAAAACTGACTGCAGGTGGGATTCGAATCCATAATCGCACCAGCTATCCTAGGGTGTGAACCCAGAGTATTAATAACATGACTTTCTTTCTGGGAACACTATAGATTAGATATTGGTTCTTGATGGATTACTCTTTCATTAACCTTGATTGTTGCTTGGTATGAAGTCATGAAAGTTTGGTACAACTCTGGTGACCTATAAACTTTGGTTTTTATTCAATTAAAGTTTTGCATGTAGATTAAGTGTAATCAGTTTAGTTTGTCTTACAAGTATTGAATTTCGAAGTTGAATTGGTGAAAGTGCCCACTTACCATGCCACAAAAGGTAGCTGGTTACTTTTAGGTGGGCCCAAATGTCAATTGATCGCAGTGCTGTGCTCGATTTTACATCCTTTATCCTCTTTTAGCACGCTTAGACTTGCTTATTCACTGTATGTCTACTCACTTGCAGTACTGTTGTCATCTGCGCCTCTACCTACACAGTTGCTTTGGAAACAGACTTTTTGCCGGAGCAAAGCAGCACTTTGTATTCCGGTTGCTCTTTTTTGAATAACACCATTCTTGCTTTCATGAAGTTTTGAACTCCAAACCTTTTGTTCTGAAGTCAGGTGGCTGCTTCAGCATTGATTTGTAATACTAGCATACATTCGTAACTGTTTTGAAATTTGTCTCTTCTTTTATTTATCATTGGTCTATTTCCTAGATTGGCTATGCAGTGTGAAAGCGTTTATTCAACTTCACCATGCCACTCTATCCTAAGCAAAAGGAAGGGTATCGCGTCAACTCATAATCAACCATTAGTTGTGATATTAGTCTTTATTGGTTGCTTTATCTTTCTTTGCAGAAGAACGAGAGTTTGACGTTCACAATGACTTTCAGCGAGAAATATCTTTTTATGAACAAGCAAAAGAATCTGCGTTAATTGCACTCAAACGATTACACGAAGCTGGAATTAAAACTTCAAGACCTGATGATTATTTTGCAGAAATGGCTAAAAAAGATGACCACATGAAACGGGTAAGCATTTTCTTTTGCTGCTACGCTGTAGCAGATTCTTGCTTAACAACAATGCAGTTTTATCTGTTCACTTAGTGATCGCAAAAGATGGAGACGCAGAAAAGATTTGGAACCTTCATTGCATCTAATAAGTGTTCCGAATTTAATTACCACTCGAAAGAGAAGGACCGAAGTACATAAGAACAGCTAAATTTTTCTTGTGCAATGTTCCCGCATCTTCGCACTTCTGTGTGAGCTATTAGATATTCGTATCTGCTTTTAAGGGTCAAGATCCTTTGCTATTTTTTGGATCCATCTCTCTGCATCTCCTTTTTTAGTAGATCAATTTTAAATCTGAGTAGAATCAAGGCCATGTTGGTTGAAGCGCTTATGACAATTCGATGGAGCATGAATTTATGTGTTACCAGATTTTATTGAAGATACCCTGTTAAAGGCTGTAATCGATTAGTTTTTTGACAAATTTTACTGATTCAGTGAGTAATCTCAATCTACTCATCCCCTTTTTTACGAGATATTCGTATTGAAAAGAAGGATTAAAATTAATACTGTGCTGCACTTATTGCTTGAACTTGTTCCTTATAGTTGCTTAGTATTTAAAAGTCCATTTTTATGTTTCAATTCGATGAAAGTAGTTACTTTACACCCATTTACTCGAGAGCTTTTGCTTGCAGGTTCGGGAAAAACTTCTCTCCCTTCGCCAACGTAGGCATGCGATTGAAAGAAATAAAATGAACACACAGTTGAAAAAGTTTGGCAAGCAAGTCCAACGTACAGTTTTAAAAGAACGACAACAAAAGAAAAAAGAAGTTTTGAATGCAGTGAAAAAATATAGGAAAGGTAAGATTGTGTTCATCTTTAACCAGCATAAAATATACTTAGCTCTGTTTTTGAGAAGGGCGTTTGATGTCAATTGGTCACCTTGACTGTTGATTAATTTGCACCTCGTCAAATCAATATAACAGGGAATCGAACAAAATGTCAGCTCGTAAAACCAGGAAAAAATAGAGTATTAAAATCGAAAATCAAGTAGTTCTTTGTAAAAATGAACTAATAAAAAAACGTTTTCGGAAATACGTCACTAGTGCCGCGCGTTTTTACGTTGATTGGTTGGTTTATTCCTCCTTTCTTGGGATGGAAGTACGGCACAAACAGCAATCCAGGTTCACGTCGTCAACGTAATAAAATTAGTCTAGGGGAAAAGCGGCAGTCCATTTCAACCAATCATGAATGCAAATTACTGACTGGTAGCCCCACCAAGGCGGACTTCCATTGGTGGGTACCCAAAAGTCGCCCCTTACGACATGCTGGGTGAACAGCTTCACAATTCTAACCCGGTGAAGCACGGGTAACGTTTTTACGTAGAAGGTAAGGTAACATGTCTCTCCTTTCCTCCTAAACACGGCCTCAGTATCTTCTTATTTGAATATGCTTTTCATTTTTAGGTCAGTCAAAGTCTCTTGATTTCTTGGACAATGATGATTCTGAAATTGTTTCGCGAAAGAAAAAAACACAAGCGCGATTAGACAAAGTGAAAGAAGAAGGAAAAGCGTCGAAAAAGAAAAAGTGAAACGTTTGCTTTCATTAAAATAGTTTTATTTTGTTATCAAGATTTTACTTCCATTTTTGAATGATGCAAATAAGTTGAACGGACTCACCGGAGAGTTGCGTAAGAAGTTATGGTTCCGAAAAATATCTGTGCTAATGACAAAAAAAGTGAAAGCATCTGTGATGAAGAGGGCAAGCACGATTTTTGTAAGGCAAAGTTTTGATGAAGTTATTGGGATCTCTAAACGTGATAAAGTATTAACCGATTTTGAGAGACAAAGTGACATTGAGCGAGGAGGTTTCAGCCGCCTTTGGCTCTGCCGCTCATTATTCGACTCCTCAACACCCCTTTTCCCTAAATTTAAAATTGTTTCCCTAAATTCCTTTTCCCTAAATTTAGAATTTCCGTAAAATTTATGTTGTCTTGCGTGAAAGGCTAAAGCACTGATCCGTATTAATGAAGTGAAAGGTCTAACCTACCCTTGGTCTATTAGTGTGGTTTTTGCCCCTTGAAAAGGCACTTTAAAGCATGCTTTTCTACTTTGTACTAGGCTGCATTGCATGTAACAAAGACACAGTGCCGTTGTTACTGGCTACTCCTAAACGGTTCTGGTTACAACGATTGGAATAACACGGATTTACTGCAATTTGATAATCAAAATAATTATTCTGTTTTTGCATTGCAGATTGGGAACTCGCGTTGTTAGCGGGAAGCGTGCTTACAAAAATGCTAAGTTTGGTTTTGGAGGCAAAAAAAGCAACAAGAAATGGAATGATAAGCAAAGCTTCGATAATATTAGAACAAATTCAAAAAAGAAATTTGGCGGCAAAGTAAGCGTGATGAATTTGTCTGGTGTATTTTTGAGACTTTATTATAGTTTACACAGTTGGTATGGGGTAGGGGGTGATACGTGGATTAAGGGTGCGGTCCCCTTATTTTTACCTCCCTGCAAAGTTTCTACGTATGTCTGAATATATTTTTATCTACATTTTTTCTCCGTCATGTCTTCTATTTGGGATGTTGGAAAGATCAGGCAAACTAAAATTTGTTTTCTCTATAAAATATGCGTTACATATCTTCAGAAATGAGAGCAAAATATTTTTCTGAAGTAGTTTGCTCCAGACGATGCATGACTTCCTCCCTCCTCAATCTTTTGACTGACTTACCCGAGCACAAGTTTTATATATAACCGAGTGAAGGCGCTCCCACTGTCAAAGAGTAGAAATGTCCGCATTGCTCTCTTTCGCTTTGGCAATTCAAGACCACATCTCTTAATAAATGTCGTGGGCAACGTCTACTTAGCCTGACGAAACGAACATTTATTCACAAAAGCTCGCCTTATTAATACAAAAGTCACCGAGGTGGCATTATTGAGTTTTTATATCTCGATCAAAGTTATTATTTTTCCTAATTTTTTTCAGGGAAAAGGACAAAAAAATTACCGTTTGGGGAAAAATAGACGTGCGAAGGCGAAAGGAAAGTCATAGTGATATTGTTGATATTTTTTTTAGCAATTTTGTCGGTAAATTCAATAAATTGTTTTTGCCTTAAGAGACTGGTTAACATTTGAGCTACTGCTGTGTTGCCAATATTGTAAATAGCGATAGCGGGGTTAGCTGGTTCCCGGAAGCAGTATAGACTTTGCTTAGTTAGCAATTTTATTAGAAAATATCTTTAAAAAGTATAAGATTCTGTAGCATATAGTAAATTCTATAAACCCTGGTTTGCTAATTGTGTCGATAGCTAGTGAGTGGTTCACAATGTGTAAGCGAATCTACGTTTGAAGAATTGTTGAGCAGGATGGGAACTAACGCATAAATATTTCACATAATGTTTTTCTTTAGTGTATTTCGAGTTGAAGATGCAATTTCTTTGCAGTTACTACTTTGCAATCAATATAAAAAATTTCGGCTGACAAACTACTTTTACTGCAAAATATGCTTGCAGGCCAACATACTTAAACTTCCAGTTTACGCTTTATTTTCTGTGTGCTGCATTCCCGTAGTTGGTGATGTCAGTGTGCTTTTTCGGAAAGTGAAGAACTGATTCGTTCTTGTCAATCTAATTTAAAAATAGCAGGCTATTAAACTACAGTTTGCACTTGTTATAATTTTTACAACTACACTGTGGATGGACTAGCCAGGGCGAGTGGAGTACGATGGCGTGGGCGTGCTTTGAGAAGAGCGTTAAGTGGCGGGAAGAAGAGGGCGTGGGCGACCGAATATGACGTGGAAAAGACAAGTGGGAGAACGTATCTATTAGATTGGACTGAAGAAGGAAGATGCTGTTGACAGAACGAAGTGGCGTGATGGTGTTTACAAACTTTCATGAGACATGAAGTAAATTAGGCCACCTGCGTTAACGCAGACAAAATCGGATTTTAGAAAGAGGTTCTGTCTGTCTGATAACCTCTTGTGGATCTACGATTTTTTAATGGGGAAGGAAAAAGCGGTAAATTCGCTAGAAATTAGATTAACAAGGGTGTTTTGAAATCTTTCATCCCAATTTGAGCGCAGCTCAAACAAAATTTGAGGAAATTTTTTTGCCTTCATGTGCGAAAAGTTTTCCAATTTATGGAAAAAAATGGTGCCTTTTGACCTGTAAAAAAACGTATTATCTTATCCATGAAAGTAGCAAAAGTTTAAGGCGCCTCGTCAGAAAAAAGTTATAAAGAAAGGGTCAAAATTTATTTGCCTGTGGTGATGACGTCAGCCTGTAATACTGTGGCAAATCTAAAATTGGGCCATAGCGCCTTTTCTCCCAAACAGCTACTCAACTCTGTCCCTCGTTAAAAATGTCCAGCTCTATCACTTTTATGGGAAAACAATGATAATATTTTTCAAATGTTAAACCCAGGGATATCTGAACCCTCTGAAAGACATCTTTATATTAACAGCTAATGACTTAAGGCTGTTTCTTGTATGTGTTGTAGGGCTATTCAAAAATGCACTTTTTTCATAACTTTGAGTTCACACCCTACTTTGGTTCCGATTTGTGATAAAAAAAACGCACAAAAAATGTGAGCTTTCTTGATTAAGCATTGACGTGTGAATCCACTTTAAAGTTTTGGGGGGCAACGCGAGGGGGACCAAAACAAAACCAGAAGTTCTAAAAGACCATATGACCATTTAAAATTTTCAGAATACCACTGCACATTACACTAAAGTATAAAAAAAAATGCATATTATGTGTAGCAAACTTAAAAAAAATAAAAATTTTGATAAAGAATGAGATTTTTCGAGATTTGACATCACAAATCGTTGAAAAAAATAAATTTTCGTAGTGTTTAGAACATTAATAGCAAAGAAACAAATTGCCCTAAATAATATATTTGATAAACGGGTGTTGGCATCCTATATAAAACTTTTCCTTGTATTAAACTATGCAGGTGGTGAATGTCACTCATCGTAAGTATATGCAAGGTGTCAGAAAAAGAAAGAAAGTCGGTTTTACGTCATTTTTCCCGCGTTTTGCAGGCTCAGACGTGCTGATTCAATGTATTTCTACCACTACACACTCGCTTTCGAACCAGACTTTGTACTGGAGCAACGTAGCACTTTAAATTCCGCATACCCTTCCTGACGAATACCAGTGGTGTTTCCATAGAGTTTTGAACGCCAGACCTTCCGCTCTGAAGCCCGCACCAATACCTCTACACAACGGCGACTACCATTTGATCATTTGAATATTGTTAGAAGCTCTATTTTTATGAATAAGAGCCGGCAAGAGTGGCCTTCTCAAAATCGGGTCAATCACGTCTACTTTTCTCCACGTAATGTAGTATCATTTGTTTTTGTTCCGAATTTTCTGTTAATATGTTTTTGTCAACTTCATGGATCTTAATACATCTTTCTTCTAAGTCGTTCGTCACCTGCAGCGTCGAAACCAGTCTTTAAATTTTCGAAAACTTTTGAAATTGTTCCATTTCGTACATGAATACCTTAGAAATTGAACGTCTTCAACTGCAAAGTTGAAACGTTGAAAAATGAAAACTGACCTTTCACCGATCAAGTTTTCAATTTTTGTATCTTCTATTACTGATTGAGATACCGGCTCTGCGGAGACCTGCCTGTCTTTGAAAATTTTTGGTCAACACGAAATAATTTAGAACCCATATTTTGTTTAGTGTACTTCTGCAGTTGGTGAAAACACAGAGCAAATTAGATTAGCTCTTTGCCCTAATACCAAAGATGTCTTTAATGCTGAGAAAGTTGCATCAGATATATCTTTAAATACTGATATTCGTTCATGAGCCAGCAGCACCTTGTAAAACTGTAAATCATTTGCAGTAGCTTCAGCCCCTACAGGGGCTTTGAACCAGTGCTTTGCATAAATGACAGCAACAAAATAAACAGTTCTAAACCCGCGAGAATTTTTGCATCCACACGAGTTGAATTGGGATCAGCAACATCTCAAGGGCATATATTGCTGAAGACGTTCAGCGTGCTTGATATTGGGTACCAGGGTGCTGAAACCGATAAGTGTCAAAGGAATTTTTATTCAAATAATAATCCAATAGCTCTGCATAGTCATCTCGAGGAATGTAAAAGTTAGAATCGTATTTTATTTCCTGAAGAGGCATTCTCTAAAATTTCAGAATCTGGCTTCAACTGAAGATTTTGCGAAATGGGTTGTGTCTACAGCAAAGTTAATGTCACTCCATTTTTTTCTTCAAAATCCTAAGACTTAATTTGGAGACTACTAGCTTTACCAAAGATGCTTTCAATAACTTGTGAGAAAATTACTTCGTGCATGTGATGGCGGCAGGCAGTCCATAGCAAAGGGATAGTTCGGCAGTACTTCCGAATGTAGGCCTATGCATGCGCCATTGAATTTTACAGTGTTTGATGCTGTGGTATCAAGATACATTGCCACCCACTGCTTATCTAACTCCTAATCATTCAAGATGCTTTTAACCCGTTCACTGCGTAAGACGTGTATATCCGTCAAAGCATGTCGCTTTCTCACTGCGTAAGACGTGTATATCCGTCCGACTCGCCACCGCTTTTAACCACGCGTTTTATTTCGCGTGGCGTCTTTCGCGCGCCAGGGTGAGAAAATCCTATGTAAGCATTTTGTACTAATAAAAAAGTGTCATTGCGTAAAATGCTTTCATTGCTAGATCTATTCATTGAGTTCAAACCAATTTATCAAATGCTCTAAAGGTACAATGCTGTAATAGCATTTAGACAACTTCTAACGTAATAATCAGTACGAGAGTTTAAGTTTTGTAGGATAAATATTTAGGATATTTTATTTTATTTTTATTTTTTAGTTTTTCGAATATATTTATAAGAGTATTTTAGCTGATACAAATGGCGACGCCAAGCAAAGTTTTTCAAGTCTCAGACGATGATCTTTTGTTGCATATTCTTAATGCTAGTGATGATTTATCTTCTCTAGATGACTCAGAAAGTGACAGTGCTGACATAGGGTATTTGCAAAATGCTGACGTACTTGATAGCGACACTGATCAAGCTAGTAACAGCGCTCCTAACAACGATATTTTGCAGTGGACCGTTAACGGCCAAGTACGAAGCAGGTTTTCATTTACCAGCAACCCAGGCATACAGGTAGCTCTAAACGATGTAACTGACCCACTGGAATTTTTTGAACTTTTTTTCGACAATGAAATTGTAGACCAAATTGCTACAGAAACAAATCGATACGCCAGGCAATTCTTGGAGGAACGCTTGGTCAACTTGATGGCGCGTTCACGTTCGAAAGAGTGGATTGATACCGACAGCAATGAAATAAGGGTTTTTTTAGCATTGCTGCTTATGCAAGGTGTTAATCACAAGCCCGACATGCAGTACTACTTCAGCAAAAGAGCATCATTGTATAGCCCATTTTTTGCTGAGGTCATGGATAAAAACCGCTTTATTCTGTTGAGCAAATTTCTCCATTTTAACAATAATCAGCAGTATGACCCAAATGGAAATATCCCTAAAAAATTGTTCAAATTGTGGCCCATTCTGGCACACATGAAAGCAAAATTTTCTGGCGTTTACCAGCCAGAAAGAGACATGGCCGTTGATGAGTCTCTTCTACTCTGGAAGGGCCGACTGGGATGGAAACAATACATCCCCACAAAAAGAGCCAGATTTGGAATCAAGTCCTTTGAAATTTGTGAGTCGTCTACAGGCTATATATGGGACTTCTTTTTGTACATTGGCAAAGACACCATTTACAATCCAGAAATAGCTGTTGATCAACCAATGGGGAGTAAAGTAATTTACACCCTAGTGAAGCCCCTTTTTGACAAGGGATATTGTATATACATGGACAACTTTTTTAGCTCACCGCAGCTCTATGAGGTACTGTGCCAAAACAATACCGACGCTGTTGGAACTCTGTGAGCTAATAGAAAAGGAGTTCCGAAAGAACTTACAAATAAAAAATTGAAAAAAGGTGAGATCGAAGCAATGTACTGCTGATGTCTGATGGTTTTGAAATGGAAGGACAAAAAAGATGTGCATATGATAAGTACTTATCACGACGACAGCACGAAAGAGGTTGGTCGTCACAATGCCCGAAAAATAAAACCCGTTGTTTGTTGTGATTACAACGACATGATGGGTGGTGTAGACCTCAGCGATTGTTTTTTATCGTCTTATCCTAGCGCCAGAAAACGACTAAAAAAATATTACCAAAACAATTTAGACATATCCTGGACATGGCAGTATTGAACGCTTACATTTTGTACAAAAAAAGTGGCGGAAGGCAATCAAGGCTAAATTTTATTTTGAAACTTGTCGATCGTATCGTTGAGAAATATAACCACGAAAAAGCTCAAATTCGAAAAGGGAGAAGATCACATACTGATACACCGTTGCGTTTAACTGCATGCCATTTTCCATCATACCTTCCATCCACACCGAAAAGAAAACACCCTGGAAGACGATGCCAAGTTTGTGCTGCAAAGGGTATGAGAAAAGAAAGCATATATTTTTGCAGGGAATGTGACATGCCACTATGTGTAGTACCTTGTTTCGAAATTTATCATACCGTATCAAAATATTGATTTCCCGAATTTGTTTGATTTCTCCTCTTTGTCTATTTTGTGGATCGGTGTTTTGCTTGCTTTTTTTCACTTTATTGTACTCGTGTATTCCCAACTTTCAGTATTAGTGTGCGATGAGCCATCTAATGTTTTCAGAATAAACTATTTGGTTGGAAATTTTCTTTGACAGTGAAGAAATCACAGAAAACACTCAGTAATAGTGTTATTCCTTTCCTGCCAATTGCCAATGGTGCTTTCAAGCAGGATCGAACTTTACCTCCAAAAAGGAAGGATTCAAAGTCATGCGTCTTAACCTTAACCATAACAACATAGCAGCTACAGAAACTGCAACAAATATATACTACTTCAATGACTTTCAAGCAAAATTTCGCACTCGCAAATTGAAACTGCCCTGCTAGGGACTTTCCCGAAAAACTTCGCTGTAAGTGTAATAACCGAGACGGAAAAAAATGCGAAACGCGCGATTAAATACGCACTGTAACTCGAGAAGCGAAAAATTAATTCCGCACTTAAGGGGTTAATTGCTTCAGCTTAATTTTTGCAAGTTCCTTTTTCGAGAAAGGTAGTTTTCAACAATTTTGTCCTATTGCAATGGCTTGAAAGAACTGCAATATGATCAAATGCAGTAAAGACTCTTCTTTCTTGAATTAGTTTTTCATCACAATGAAAGAAGAGAAAAGCCTTGAAGTCTATTTCAACTTTATCAAACATTTCATTGCGGACTTTTTGATTGGCCGGCTACTTGTACTCAACAGAAAATCATTGACGTTGCCACCACTTGCTCTCACGATAGCAGCCAAAACATCAGTGAAGGCATTAGAGGATAATTTATGACTGCAATTTTTTGTTGCAAACAACAAAAAACTGAAATATAATGAACAACCAAAAACTGAAACGTTGCCGTTTTTTGTTGAAACTGAATAAATTACCAACGAAGCTGTTTTCATTTTCTGCTGTCTGTGCAATCTTTGCTAGTTATTTGTTCTAGCACATTAGTCTGTTCTACAGTAGTACAGTAGAACGCCGATTATCCGAACTAATCAAAATCAGGGGGGGTTTGGATAAGTGATTTGTTCGGATAATCGAACAACATGGAATATTACGAAAATACATCATATACAGTTCACAGACATTGTGATTTGTTGTATATTATTAGCACTGGCAGTATAGTAACTGGTTGCAAACTTAAATAAATACTGCACTAGTCAATTGCTTTTTACTTTTTGCATGCATTTATTTTCTCTAAACACAATTGACGTTCTAATGCTTCTCAACCATTGATGCCAGGCTCTAATGACTTTTGTTAAAGTCCTGTTGGGATAATAGGCGTTTCGGATAATAGGCGTTCGAATAATCGGTGTTCTACTGTACTATCATTCATGGTTTTTGCAAATCTTTTAACTGCTATAGATTAGCTATCTCTGTGCTTAAACTGGCAACTGGCTTCCAAACTAAACTGATTAAAAGCATTCTATGAGCTTAAACTGGCAACTTGACTCCCATATTGATAGGTAGCACTTTTCACCATTAATAACCACGGTAGTTCAACCACTGTATCATTAAAGCTAACGGCTATCACAATTTAAGATATAAAAAGTCCAACATTCGTTCATGAAATTTTTTTATTTAGTCTAATTTGTTTCTTTGCTACAAAAAATGTTCTAAACACTTCGAAAATTTATTTTTTTCAACGAATTATCTGCAATTTATTGAAAGTTATGTCATCTCGAAAAATCTAATTTTTTGTTCAAATTTTTATTTTTTTAAGTTTGTTTTTTTGCTACACATAATATGCCTTTTTTTTACTTTAGTGTGATATGTATTGGTATTCTGCAAATTTTAATTAATCACATGGTCTTATAGAACTTTTGATATGGGAGTTATGATGGTTTAGGAAATAAGTTCCTTGAGCAATAGCGTGCTGACTGAACCCCAATTGCTGGAAACTATGGCAGTCACAAGAAAGAAAGCACGACAGTAATATTTTATTCCATCAATTCTGCGTGGCAGATAATCAAAAATCACGTCCTTCTGCCACGACGATCAACAACGAAAGAGAAATGACAGACCACCAGAACACGTCCGTCTGCCATGGCGATCGACAAAGAAAGAGAGCATAAAATCACATGGTCGGTCACAAAATACTGCACGCGTCACCACAAATCAGAGCATTGCACACCTCACATGGACGAAAACGACGGACAAACAACATGATGGCGGGAAAGGCAAGCCGATCAACGAGCTACCATGAGAAGACAAGAAATAAACATTATCTAGCCCTAATAAAAAAAAAATACGTGAGTGTGATTTTAGACACATACAATAATAATAAACGAATAGACATAGTAAAAACTAGAATCACACACATCGGCGGTAGTAAGGTGCTGAGCCGCCGAAAGCAAACTAACAGAAAAAATAAAAAAGGATAAAAAGATGTTTGGCATGGCAGCTCGATGAAGTACGAGGCGCGACACGCTACAGTGGATTTTTGTATTTTGGCCCTCCTCGCGTTGCTCCCAAAACTTTAAAGTGGATTCACACGGTCAAAGCTTAACCAAGGGAGCTCACATTTTTTGAGGGTTTTTTTGTCGTGAATTCGAACCAATGTAGGGTGTCACCTGCAAGTTTTGATGAGGTGCATTTTTGAAGAGACCCAATGTGTAGTCTATTGTGTACAAGAGCGTTGTCCCTGCAAAAAGCCATGCTTTTAGTGAATTCTTTTTGGGTCTTCTTTCATAAGTCATTACATGAGAGTATCCTGAAAGTACACACTTTTGAAGTTTGCTTTATACCTGTCATTCTTACTAAAAATTTTGCCCCTTCTTCCTTAAAAGTTTTGGCTGGCTAGGCCTACGTTCCTGGTTACGTATCCTTTAATTGCGATATAACTTTGATAGACTAATTTTTACCAGTGGATCGTGATTCCATCCATATTCCTGACCTTCGGTTAATGGATACGGATATTTACGATAAGGCTCTAATGCTGCTCGTCGAATGATTTTTAGAAAAGTTTCTACAACCAAGCAGTTCAGTTACCAGTACTTGGAAACGAGGAGCTGCGAGCTGAAATATCCAGTTTGCTGCTATGATACAGCATGTGTCCTTGGAAAAGGCGCCTCACAGTAATTGCACCGCATTGTTGCAATGCTGGAGGGTGCAACTGTGACCGTAGAAGCCTGCTGGAAACTCTAAAGCAGATCAATTTTTTCAATAAAATCAAGTTATAGGCAAACCAGCCTGATGCGAGTAATTAGTTGTTGTTGGCTTTCGGCTTTATTTCCGATTAAGAATTGCCACATTAGAGAATTTCTGATCTGCATTTTGTATTACATGGCATTTGTTTTTACAGTCGGATGCCCTTCCTGCCACCAAACCTCTCTTCGGAGGGAAAACTGGGCCACCTGTTTTTCACTTGATGGCGTCCCATTGAAGTGTCTTGCCCAAGGACACAACAAGCGAACTTACCGGCTTGTTCTCCACCACCTCCCTTTAAATGCCGAGCGCCAAGCAGGAAACTGTGAATACCGGTACCATTTTTTTAAGTCTTATGGTATGACTCGACAAGGGGAGTGAACGTCAGGTCTACCGACTGCGAAGCGAACGCTGCAATCACTATGCCATGGTTTGATACGAATAATTAGTAATTATGAAAAACTCTTACCATCGGGTTTTCCTTCTGCGGCATCACAATACGAATTTGGTTTTCCAGTAATTACCTGCTCTAAATATAAAAGATGTCACGTTAGCTCTAAAAAATACATCGAGCTCATTTGGGTGTCGTGTTTGTAAAATTGATGCTGGAGTTCGGTAGAAGATAAAACACATACAATCGTTTTTTTTCACCAAAGCTTTCTCAACGAAGACTTTACAAAAGCTACAGTACTGTAGGTCGAGCTTTATTTTTAGTCTTGGTTATGCTGCCAATACATGTAGGCGTGCCTGGGTTATCGACAGCGCCACGGCAACAGATTGGAAGCTAGCAGCAGCCTTGACTTGGATTATGAGCCAACTAAAGATTAGCTTTACAAAGCAAACCAAAATTTTTGAAATGGGGAGAATGCCAATTTTTTGCAGCCAATAGATTTTTTTCAAAAACTTTTCGGTAAGAATGATGACCTCAAATAAATCGTAGTGGTTGGCTAATTGGCGGAGAACAGTGGCGTAGCATGGGGTTTGGCCACCCTGTTTGGAAACCAAAAATTCTGCCCCATTTGTGATCACTGTAATCATAGCACCGCTAAAATCTTGTGATTACTACGGCGTGTAAACGAAATCCGGTATTAACCGTTTATTTATGCTGAACCCGAACCTCTAGCGATTAACTCTTGTAGACCCCTATCTAACTTCAACCACAGGTTTCATAAAGCATTGAACCTGAAACAGAACTAAACCGATCAAAACAAATTTTGCCAAACTTAAACCAGAACGTTAAGCCAATCATTTACAATTCAAGTAGTTCCTCAGATGCAAATAGAAAACTGGCAACCCTTAATGCATATGTTGTTGACCGAACTTTGCCAAAACCTAAAAGCAACAAAAATTTTATTTCGGGTTAGTGTAAAAAAGGAAGATAAAATTGTAATTTTCCTGTTAGGATTTTTTGTTATTTGCCTACCCCTAAGTAATGTTTTGTTACTATATTAGCTACTAGTTTTCCCTAAACTTTACAACTTATTACAGAAACCGTAATATGTCCATCGGTGTTACCAGACTTTTCCTGTAGCCTATTTGTTCTTGCGTTTCTACGTAGGCTATAACCTGATAAGTTGTATTGGACTAATCTTCATAAAAACTCGAGTTTTATTCATGTCTATCTAATATGTTTCTCGTTTGATGATTAATTTAATTTTGTGGAAATTGAATAAAACCGTTTAAAAATGCTGGTATGTTTATGAATTTATTGCAGAGCGAGGCCATAGATTGTTAACCTATTTATGACGATTATTAACCCTGTCAACCTTCGGTTCAGTAGGGATTTTTTCCGCCGACTAAATTTTTAGCCAAATTCGAATATAAATAATACAAGGAAGGAAAATAATGAAATGCAACGAAAATAAAAACGGTTGAAACTTGTTAGAAAAAAAGGCAGCCCAATAGCCTAACGAGCTAAAAATTAGTTTTAGATAGTTGTTATTCTTGAAACCGAATATGAAAGATTTAAATCACAACCAAAACCAAACCTTTATGATTTGACACTGGTGAACCCCAACTTAGCCTGAACTACAATTTTTATCAAGCATTGACTCCAAACCAGAAGTGAGCCAATAAAAATGAATCTTGGTGGACCAGAACCTAAACCGAAGCAACATTTCAAACGGTTCGACACCATAGTGAAAGTTTTATTTATAGAGCAATTAACGTAATCAGTCAAAAACAGGGCTTTAATATATCTTTAGGTGGAGAAATACACCTGTTGTTCTTCCCTGACTACGCCCTAGGCGATGATTAACCATTACCTCGCTTACATTGAGAAATTATGTCCTACTCACGCTTTGTGAATTGATTAATAGTATATTTTGTAAAAAGTTGCTGATGTCTGAGTTCCTTTTTGATTGTTTCACATAAAATTGCACTTTGGTGAACATAGTGCACCGGGTCTTTCGCCTTTCCTTGCTTTGCTGACATTTCTTACATTTAAGCAATATTGTTGAGACTGAAACACTTACCATAAAATTAAAACATTACTTTTACGTACTTGTTTAACATAAACTATCGCTTTTACTTTAGCTGCAAAGGAATGGAATTCGAAAGATTTTGACTGACATTTAGTATTATTTTATCATAATAAGCATTTTCATTAACTAAGTCAAGGTTGCCGCATGGAGTTCATTAAAGTAATGATAACGAAACACACAAATGACTTCAAATCGTGGAGAACGACAAAACGCAGTTCCAGCTGAAACCTGTAGGCCTAGTTAAGGACTATTGCTTAGACTTAGCTATGCTTTGAAAAAAAATCACTATTCGGCCAGCACAAACGCATTAACGTTGCGGGCTAGTTTACACAAAAATAACTGAAATAAAATTTAATGTATATTAGCTTTCTCCATGAGTAACGATATGAAGTAAATCATGTTATGTGATATGGGCTATAACAGTCTTTTAGCCTAGAGCATGGGTTTGTAGCGGTTTCGAACTTAGCTTTTACATTGCGGTGTTTCTTGAAGTTAATATTTTAGATTTCTGATTTTGCTTTTAAGCATTTTACTGATTAGTTGACTTTATATTAAGTGCGTTCAGATCAGGTCAGTTGAAATTAGTTGGTTCGGTTTTGTTGAGTTTTATTTAGTTCAGTTTGTTCTGTTCAACCTTGTCTTTGTTTAATTCTTAAATAAATGGATCTATTCTTTTGTTCAATTATGTTGGTCAACTAGCAAGCAAGCTAGCCAGCAATAACCATCATCCCTCATTAAAAGTAAGACTGCCAGTTAACCAAACTGGAAGTCGCTACAATTGGTGACCCAAATGTGATACGGCAGATGCCAGAACTGGTGCACAACACACGGCCCGCAGGCCACATGAGACCCGCAAACACATTTGGTAGGGCCCGCGAGATGATTTGAAAATTATTCAAACCAAGCAGTTTCATTTAATTGTTGCCCAGAGCGTAAACAGTTAAAATGAGCATTTTAAACAGTGATCTACAAAAAAGAGACTCTTTGCTCTTGCTCTGGGCCAAATATTGGAAAATATTCACTTTCAAAGAGTTGATCTACAAAAAACATATTCTCCAAACTTAAGCAACACTGTGGGCATGCAGCTAAGGAAAAAACATTTGGTTCTTGTGGCTCTTTTACTCTTTTGAGTTGTGTACCCTTTGCCTACAGCCGCGCTCACGGTCGATTTGGCAGAGCGATCGCTTAATACCTAAAAATATAATTGGAGCAATGACCATGCATCAAATTCAAATTTGGCTAGGTTGTATATATTTATTAGGGCGTCCGCTTTGCAGTCGGTAAACCTGGGAATCATTTCTCTTGTCGAGTCATAGCCTACTATCAGAGACGTAGCAGCCGCCCCCCAAACCCCCCAATTGGGGGGGCCCAGGCCAACTTTGGGGGCCCAAGTTAGTCTGAAATTGCTTTTTGGCTACGTGACTATTTTCAGTTCAGCAGACTTGTTTACAACCGATTAAAACTGTACGAAGAAATTGGCTTGTGACATCATAAGTGAATGCAACGTCATTTTATCTCGCAGAATCTAGAATATTTCGATGATTTTCTGGTAGAATCTTGAATATTCGATTGACGTAACAATGCCGTTGTTACGCAACAATCATAGAATGGTCTGGAATTCTGTTTGGCTATAAATACCGGGACAATATATATACACTGCAGAGTGCAGATAAAGTATTTTATTGACATTGTATAGAATGAAACGTTCAAAAAGTGGTGCTCAAAAGAGAAAAGAAGCAGCCACTGCTCGAGATGCTGTAGCGAAATTGCCCAAGATGACAGATTTTTTCAAGATTACTGAGCAGAGTAGACCTGGCACTAGTACCGAGAGGGATGAAGAAAACTATAGTGTACAAGAAAAAGAAGACTATGACGATCAGCATCAAAGTGATTGTGAATTTCCAGAAAATGTAAGTTGTGATTTACCTGCCAATACGCAACCTTCAATATCAAAAATAACTGAATCTCAATTTACCCCTATCCCTGATGACCCATGTAAATGGCCTGAAAGTATTTCTGATGCTTAACGATGTGATATAGTAAAGCGTGGACCACATCAACTAATAATGAATTTTCCATATAATAACACAACTCCAAGGCGACGTTTTTCCTCCAACCATTATAAACGTGTGTTACCTAATGGTGAAAGTGTTTCACGATCGTGGCTAGTTTATTGTGGGGAATCAGATCAAGTTTTTTGCTTTTGTTGTAAGCTATTTGGAAAAACACTAAGCCCCTTTTGTAGTGGTATAAATACATGGGAGGGTTTTTCGAAAAAACTGAAAGACCATGAAAACGGCATTTCCCACCAAGAATGCTGCAGTCAATGGATGTTGCTAGCTGAAGGGATAAGAAATTCATCCACTATCGACAAACGCGAGATGAATATTTTTTTCAATGAAAGACGTTTTTGGAGAAATGTTTTAGAGAGACTTATCGACATTGCCTTGTTTCTATCGGAAAGGAATCTTGCTTTTAGAGGATCTGAAGAAGTCTTAGGATCTCCTCACAATGGAAATTTTCTGGGTATATTTGAGCTTTTGGCAAGAAGAGATCCGATCCTAAAAGAGCTTCAAGACAGAATCAAGAATAAAAACACTAAAGATCACTATTTGAGTCCTACCATACAAAATGAACTAATTGAATTGCTAGCGACAGAAGTTGAAAAAGAAAATTTACAGCAATTGAAATTGGCAAAATATTTTTCTATAATTTTGGACTGCACTCCAGATATGTCACATCATGAACAAATGTCTGTCATTCTCCGTTATGTACTATGTAATGAAGAAGCTGCTGTTGTTAAAGAAACATTTTTTGGCTACTTGAGAATAAGTGACAGTACTGGGAAAGGCTTGTTGGACGCTTTCTTAGAAAAAGCGACCGAACTGCAACTCGAATTGTCTGATTGTCAAGGTCAGTCATATGATAATGGTGCTAACATGAAAGGAAAACATTCTGGGGTCCAAGCAAGAATGCTAGACATCAATCCCAAAGCTGTTTACGTGCCCTGTGCAAACCATACCCTTAACTTAGTTGTTGTTGACAGTGCTAATTGATCGACGGAAGCATTGACATTTTTTGGAGTACTTACAAGGTTGTATGTGCTGTTTTCTTCCTCTGCTCAGCGTTGGGAAATTTTGAAGAAACATATGGAGCTGTCCATAAAGTCACAATCTGATACTCGTTGGGAAAGCAGAATTAAATGCATCAAACCTCTTCGATACAATTTAAAAGAGGTGTTGCTGGCACTGACAGACTTGGAAGCCATTTCCATAGAAAGAAAAGATGGAAGAGCTGCCTCAGAAACAAAATCGTTGATAGCTCATTTATCAAAATGGAGTTTTCTTTTGTCGGTGTTTATTTGGTATGATATCCTATTCCAAGTCAATAAAGCAAGCAAGATTCTTCAATCGTATGGAGTCTCCCTTCATACAATGGAAACGGAAATCCAGGCAACTGAAAAGTTTTTGCAAAACTATCGCACAACGGGCTATGACAGTGCCGCAACATCTGCTGTTGAAATAGCACAGGAATTGGATATTGATCCTTCTTTTCCTCCGTCAAGAAGTGGAAAGAAAAGAAGATTGTTTGATTACCAAGGTGAAGAGGAACAACGAGCTACTCCTGAACTGAAATTTAAAAGCAACTTTTTCTATCCATTAGTAGACCAGGCTATTATGTCAATAAAGGAGCGCTTTAATTTGTTACGTGAGGTTTCTTCCGCCTTTTCGTTTTTGTACACACGAGACAAACTTTTGCTTGTGCAACAAGAAAATGCTCTTCTTACTTGCTGTAAAGAGTTCCAAAAAAAGTTCGGTGACATTGATTCTGATGAAATGAGCGCTGAGCTACAGCGGTTTGTTTTAATTTTACAAAAAAACGCAATCTCAATACGGCTCAAGACTTTCTGAACTATCTTCTAAAGACTCATTTATTTGAATTGTATCCGAATGTGTACATCGCACTTCGAATCTTACTAACTTGCCCCGTGACTGTTGCCAGCGCTGAAAGAAGCTTCAGCAAATTGAAACTGATCAAAACTTTTAATAGAACGTCTATGACAGACAGTAGACTATCTTCATTAGCCATGTTGTCAATCGAAAATGACTGCGCCCGATCTCTTGATTATGACAATGTCATAACAGCATTTGCGAACAAAAAGGTTCGCTCCAGACTATTTAAATGATACTGTGTTTTTATAACTTTTTCATGTTTTTCAGTGTCATTGCTTTCGTTTCGCAGTGTCTGCATAAATGTCCTACTGAACTCTGGCATCGGTGCCGAATTTTTTATGACTTGCACCTTCGGTATCGGCATGCTTTATTCTGACATTAGCCTGTTTACTTATGTACAAATTGTGGTGTATTTTCTTAATGCAGCTTTTCAATTTTACACCTCTAAAGTGATATGACCTGTGCGCAGGGGCTCTTGCGCTTACTTTGGGGGGGGCCCGAAGTTGGAGTGCTACGGGACTGCCTACTATAACACTTTAAAAAATGGTACCGGTATTCACAGTTTCCTGCTTGGCGCTCGGCATTTAAAGGGAGGTGGTGGAGAACAAGCCGGTAAGTTCGCTTGTTGTATCCTTGGGCAAGATACTTCAATGGGACGCCATCAAGTGAAAGACAAGTGGTCCAGTTTTCCCTCCGAAGAGAGGTTTGGTGGCAGGTAAGGTAACCGACTGTAAAAACAAATGCCATGTAATACAAAATGCAGATCAGAAATTATCTGCTGTTGCAAACCCCTACAGGGAATAAAGCCGAATAACAACACACACATGCAGCTTTTAACGTATATTGTTTTTGCGATCTGTTCCTTTTTTCGTCTGCTGCTATTTAATTCTTGGTTTTTATTTTGCTGTATAGAACGAAAATAAAAATTATTACTGGAAGTAATAAAAAAAATAGTCTGCACTGTACTTCAACAGAGAGACAACTATTTGGAACCCCGTTGAAGTGATAACATTAATGTAAGCAGGCAGCTGAAAATCGTGAATTCACAGTTTTCCGCAACAAGAAAAGCTATTTTCTCAATATTAATGCGTAAACGCGGCCTCAACGGACTTGGCCCCGAAACGGACACCATAAAATCCAGAGTGCAAATTCTCCTTCCTTACTCAAACTTTATTTCAAACTCAAAAGCGTGATGACAATTGCGAAGCATGGACTATTTGTCCAAGGGTGAATGAGTAAAAGTAGCATATTAAGTTGATGAATTGATATTAAGGCATATAGGCTAACTGCAATCAGTCGATTAAAATACCACTAAATCGGTTGTGGAAGTGGTATTTTATTCAACTGATTGCAGTTAGCCTATACCGGGTATGCCTTAATATCAATTAATCAAATTAATATCTTAACAGGCAAACACCAGCTCCTATAATTCGTATTAAAATAACATGTTTACTAGTGAAATATATTCTAGTTCTAATAATGGTTGCGGTTGAAGAGCCAGAATCGGAGTAGTCCAAAAATAGAGTAGTTTTTGTCATACTTCATTCTTGTGGGAAAACTTTGTCAGTTGTACCAGAAGCTGAAAAAAGCAACTTTAAGATCCATAAGTGCAGATTTACTGAAATTTATTTCAAAGCAGTGGAATTAGGAAAATTTAATGGCCTATTAGAATATCAAGTTTCTGAATAACGGTAATTATTAATGAACTATAGAATTATGGTATTTCATAGCAAAATAGTGGTATTATGAAAATATGAAAAAAACATCAAATAAAGTAGCCAAAGAAAATTGCAGAAATACAGAAAAATATTGTATTTAATTACTGAAGTAAAGTAACTTTTTATACCGTTAGACATGACAAAAACAAAACATTGCATAAAAGATTAGGTACCGTAAGCCTACTATGTACTGTAAGGCCAAAGTTTAAAGAATATCAAAAAACCTTACTGTTTTCAAGTCATCCCACTTCCTGACTCAGTGACAATCAACACAAGTAACTAAAAGTGTCAAAGCAATGTGCACAATCTACGGTAATAAAGAATTAGAAAAGTGAAACTGAAAATTAAAGAAAGAGAAAAAAACTAAGATCAGTGTAATAAATTTGTTCCATGCCAATAACTATAAAATAAAGAGACTCACATAAACATAATCAAAGTACTCATTTGAGGTTAATCAATTTGTTGTGCATAGAGAAGAAGTCATAAATGACAAAATTCAAGACAATCTTAAAAAATTTTGTAAATTCTAGCTTATTGATTTAGAGTATCAGAAAAATCAGTTTTGTTGCCTACTGTTTTGTTTAGATAGTGTGTAATCTTCTTGTTTTATAAAACCGTCAATTTTGGCTTATTAATTTTAGTTGCTCTGAAAAGTAGGCTAATTGTTTGATATTTGTAATTATCTGTATTTTTGCAATTTTCATAATTAAGTTAGCATTTTAGTGTTGCCCATACCACATACCAGAACATTGTATTCAGGCCTGAATCAAAGTTATCAATTCCTGTATACTGCTGGCAAAGTTGAGAAGCGCTAAATTGTGATACAGAATTTACTAGCAGCAACTTTGAAACAGTCTAGCCATACAGAATTGCTTGTACAAAATTTGAAATAAGTGGGTAACCAATAGGCTACCAAAAGATACCATCAATCATGTTAATTAAGGTAGCTGATAATTTTTTCAATATTTAATTGCATAAAATTTTTGTCAACTGTTGTAAAGGCATGGAAATTTGAGTATTTGACATTTTTAGGGGCATGCTTATTGGACAAAATGTGCTCTCTCTCTCTCATCTTCTCCTTTTTTTCAGTTTTAAACTTTTACAAATTATCATAGTTGTTTTAAAGTTGGAATAGCTGTGATAGATGATAATTTTCTCTCATCTTATCATAAATCTGTTCATGAGAAAGACTCAATAACATAGCTGCTGTGGGTTTGAATGCACAATTATTCACCATAAACATTTCAACCCATATGATAATCATGTTATTAGTATTTATTTTATCAAAACAACTATAGCTTACCAGAGCAGTAGAAAAGTGGCAATGCACAGACACAGCAGTCATCTACTGCAATAGTAATTCAAGAGAAAAAAGGCAAAAGTACACAAAGTAAATAACAATAAAAAACTAACACACCATGAATGAGGTAGTGCTGCTAATATTAAGCTGTTTAGACCACATTAAGCAATAATCTGTTACTTGCAAGCTTTTATCAGTTATGGTAATACAGGTTGACCATCACTAATCCGGAATTATTGGGATCTGGGGGGTGCCAGATTAGCCATTTATTATCTTGGAATACACAAACCCAGTTGCTAACCATCTCATCTTAAAATTAAAATATCCTTAATCAGTACAAGTTGGTTAATAAAGAAAAGACAAGTGAAATGTTAATGAAATACAGGTAAAATAATAGATACAGGTACAAAATAGTAATGGCCACTGACCCAAGCTGGCATAGTGATCCAGGAAAAATTTTAAATTACAGTACAGGTACTGTTTTCTAGGTCAAATTAGTGCCAGATAACTGATTGTCTAGCTAACTCATTGCCGGATTAGTGATGGTCAACCTGTACTCACAAAATGTTGTTATGAGAAAAGCTGTGGTTTCACACCAGAGTTTGTTCTACAAAGAAGTTGTAAAGTAATTTTTTTTTACTGTATGCAGATTATCATATTTTGTTGTATGCAGAGATAGCAACTTGTATTAATTTTTGTATATTAAGATTTTGTTGGGACGTCCATACAAGACAGGAATAGAAAGTGTAGCTATATTATGTGTACTGGTGTGCCTGTACTTGCTTAGTGCTTGCTGTGTTGCAATTAATTGCTAGACAATAAAATGCTTTTGAAGAAAATCGCTTAGTCAAAAATATGGATCAAAAATTTGAGCAAAGATTACTGAAACAGCAAAGCCATACTGGTATTTGTTCACCTTCCAAATCTGTAAGTTAGTTTGTTACAATAAAGTGTGTGCAGTAAATTGAGGTATTTATTTTCAGTTTCTGGTCAGGGTTTTGTTGTACTAGAACAGCTTTGTGTGTTAAAATTGCTTCAAAATTATTGATGATGCTGGCAGTCTGGCACAGTGTGTTTCCTCAAGCAGTGGAAATTAGCATGATGAGCTTTGCACTAGGACACAACCATGTAGCCATCATCAGGTTTAAACACGTGACCATAGCTGTCATACACAATTATTCAATCCACTCAGCAACTGCATGCTTTTAATGTAAAGTGTGTGGTGTGTGGATCTCATCAAAATATTATGTATGATTAAAGTTAGAGCTACTCTTAATGAAGTTAAAATGTAAATTAATGACGTTTTTTTAACCTGATAATTTATACGTGATGTGGATATAGAAGATGTGTGACTGCTTTTGAGAGCTTTGATAATGCTAAAAAGCTAGAAAATTTTCAACCGCTTGCTTAGTACCTAATTTTTAAATTTAGTTTTAGAGAGTGTTCAAGTCAAAAACAGATAAGTTTGGTTTTGCAAATTCCAACTTCAGTAGGCAACTCTAACCTGATTCAAAGGTAGTTCAGTGCTCTGCAAGCTATGAAACCTTTGTGCTGAATTTCATTAGATAATTTTGTCATAAAAGTTAACCTGGAACAGATACTGTGCTTACTACAGAAAAAGAAAAGTTAAAGTGTGTTGGTTAAAATAAGCACCTTTAAAATTAATGAACTGTGTTAGGATAACTGTTGAAAGTCAGAATCATAGTCTACAGGTAGTTAGGTAAATTTTTTTGGTTTAACAAACAAATTAGTCTGAATTGTAAGTTTAGAATGTCTTCTGATTTATAATCAATCCCTTCACCAGGTTGTATCTCTTCATCCCTTGAACTAGTTTCAGAGAGTATCTTGACTAGTTTGCTGCTTCCTGGTCGATTTCATGTACATCTATAATCTTTGTTTCTATTACATTGCACTACTTGCATTTTGATTGTAAAAACAAATCTGTTTGCTTGTGTATTTACTTAATAACTTTCTTGTTGCAGACACCCGTATCTCCATTTACAAATCGATATTTTTCACATTCCCTTTCCTCCACACCGTCACCTAAAAGTTTGTCCCCTGTCACTCCTGACCGATGTAGTGACCGTTTTATTCCTATTCGAGCAGGCACTAAATGGCACATCGATTTTAATGTTGTATCAAACAATAGTGAAAAACAGTTGACATCAAACGAGAACCATCAAGTTTCTAATGAAGAGCCTGAAACGTCGCAATCTTCACAGTGGAATGAGAGCAAAAAAGGCCCCAATGAAAATAAACATGGTATGATATCTTTATCCATCACCTACAAAAAATCTTTTTGGTTATACTTAGATTAGAACAACTTACGTTTGAGCGTGTGTCTAAGTTACCAATTGTTCCAGGGTGCTAACACTATTTTAGCCACTACAACTGTAATTAAATGTAGAAGCTTCTTGTAAAGTACCTTTTTCAAAAACACACCAACATATAGACTGGCAGTGGTTTATCCTTTGCATGATCCGTGACACAAAGCCAAGCCATCATTTCCAGATAATAGTTTTTAAAGTTATGCGAGTTTTAGAACATATTTTTTTATGTTTTTATCAGGTAGTTTAATGTACAAATGTCTACTCAAAAATGAAATTCTTGGTGCTCAAATTGA